>OY728145.1:1422268092-1424668092 GCA_963277665.1 Viscum album
ACATAAAGATAAATAATAAATAATAAATAACAAATAACAAATAATAAATAATAAATAATAAATAATAAATAATAAATAATAAATAATAAATAATAAATAAATATAAATAATAAATAAATATAAATAATAAATATATAATATATAATATATAATATATAATAAATAATAAATAATAAATAATAAATAATAAATAAATATAAATAATAAATAATAAATAAACATAAATAATAAATAATAAATAAATAATAAATAATAAATAATAAATAATAAATAATAAATAATAAATAAGAAATAAGAAATAAGAAATATGAAATAAATATAAATAATAAATAATCATTAAATATAAATAACAAATAATAAATAAATATAAATAATAAATAAATAAATATAAATAATAAATATAAATAATAAATAAAAATAAAATATAAATAATAAATAATAAATAAATATAAATAATAAATAAATAAATATAAATAATAAATAATAAATAATAAATATAAATAATAAATAAATATAAATAATAAATAAATATAAATAATAAATATATATAAATAAGAAAAATAAATAATAAAAAATAAATAATAAATAATAAATAATAAATAACAAATAACAAATAACAAATAATAAATAAATATAAATAATAAATAATAAATAAATATAAATAATAAATAAATAAATATAAATAATAAATAATAAATATAAATAATAAATAAATATAAATAATAAATAAATATAAATAATAAATATAAATAATAAATATAAATAAAAAATAAAAAATAATAAATAATAAATAATAAACACATAAAAGATATAAATAATAAATAATAAATAATAAATAATAGACATAAATAATAAATCATAAATAATAAATAATAAATAATAAATAATAAATAATAAATAATGAATAATAAATATTAAATACCAAGAAAGTTCAGTCAGAGGAATAACCTCTGACCATTTATTAAAAGAAATAAAAAGTGCAGTAAATAAGGAGATGGATGAGGGCAAACATCTTGCCCAAACCCAATCAAGAGTCCCCACCAAACATAGTCAATTACAAACCAAACCATTACACCCAAAACCAAAGACTCATACTGCTGATTCAACTCAACCACCAGTTCATCATCTTCATCAAACAAAAACATCAAAACTTCCAGCTTTCAACAGCATATCATCACTGCAATTACTGCAACCGCGACTTCATTCCAGAGAACCACAGCAAGTCCGTGCAAATTTGATCCGCCACCATGAAGCCATCACAGACCGACGCCAATCACCCGAAACCAAGATTTCGGTCACCAATAATGCATCACCGGTCGCCGGAATCGGAGCCGAGTCCACACCGAGCGCCGCAACAACCATCGCACCACAAAACCATGAAAAACAATAATAAATATCAAATAATAAATATTAAATATTAAATATTAAATATTTATTAAATAAATATAAATATAAATAACAAATAATAAATAATAAATAACAAATAATAAATAATAAATATAAAGAAATATAGATAATAAATAAATATAAATATAAATAATAAATAATAAATAAATATAAATAATAATTAATAATTAATAATTAAAAAATAAAAAATAAAAAATAATAAATAATAAATAATAAATAATAAATAATAAATAATAAATAATAAATAATAGATAATAAATAATAAATAATAAATAATTAATAAATATAAATAATAAATAACAAATAATAAATAACAAATAAATATAAATATAAATATAAATATAAATAATAAATAATAAATAATAAATAATAATTAAATATAAATAATAAATAATAAATAAAAATAAATAATAACTAATAAATAAATATAAATAATAAATAATAACTAATAACTAATAAATAAATACATATAATAAATATAAATAACAAATAATAAATAATAACTCAAAACTAATAAATAATAACTAATAAATAAATAAGGAATAATAAATAATAAATAATAAATAATGAATAATAAATAAGGAATAATAAATAATAAATAATAAATAATAAATAATAAATTAGGAATAATAAATAATATATAATATATAATATATAATAAATATTAAATATTAAATATTAAATAATAAATTATAAATAAGGAATAATAAATAATAAATAATAAATAATAAATAATAATTAATAATTAAATATAAATAACAAATAATAATTAAATATAAATAATAAATAAATAATAAATAATAATTAATAATTAATAAAAAAATAATCAATAATAAATAATAAATAAATATAAATAATAAAGAATAAAGAATAAATAAATATAAATAATAAATAATAAATAATAAATAATAAATAATAAAAAATAAAAAATAAATCATAAATAGAGATAAATAATAAATAATAAGTAATAAATAATAAATAATAAATAAATATAAATAATAAATAAATATAAATAATAAATAATAAATAAATAATATCTAATATATAATAAATAATAAATAATAAATAATAAATAATAAATAATAAATAATAAATAAATAATAATTAATAATTAAATTTAAATAATAAATAATAAATAAATATAAATAATAACTAAATACATATAAATAATAAATATAAATAATAAATAATAATTAAATTTAAATAATAAATAATAAATAAATATAAATAATAAATAAATAAATATAAATAATAAATAATAAATAATAAACAATAAATATAAATAATAAATAAATATAAATAATAAATAAATATAAATTATAAATAAATATAAATAAGAAAAATAAATAATAAATAATAAATAATAAATAATAAATAATAAATAACAAATAACAAATAACAAATAATAAATAAATATAAATAATCAATAATCAATAAATATAAATAATAAATAAATAAATATAAATAATAAATAATAAATATAAATAATTAATAAATATAATTAATAAATAAAGATAAATAATAAATATAAATAATAAATAATAAATAATAAATAATAGATATAAATAATAAATAATAAATAATAAATAATAAATAATAAATAAAAAATAATGAATAATAAATATTAAAAAAAATATTAAATATTAAATATTAATTATTAATTAAATAAATATAAATATAAATATTA
The DNA here is from genome assembly GCA_963277665.1 of Viscum album. NCBI lineage: Eukaryota > Viridiplantae > Streptophyta > Magnoliopsida > Santalales > Viscaceae > Viscum > Viscum album. The sequence goes on from OY728145.1 coordinate 1,422,271,187, forward strand.
AATAATAAATAATAAATAACAAATAATAAATAATAAATATAAATAAATATAGATCATAAATAAATATAAATAATAAATAAATATAAATAATAAATAATAAATAATAAATAAATACAAATAATAAATAATAAATATAAATAATAAATAAATATAAATAATAAATAATAAATAAATATAAGAAATAAATAATAAATATTAAATATTAAATAAATATAAATATAAATAATAAATAATAAATAATAAATAATAATTAAATATAAATAATAAATAATAAATAAAAATAAATAATAACTAATAAATAAATATAAATAATAAATAATAAATAAATACATATAATAAATATAAATAATAAATAATAAATAATAAATAATAAATAATAAATAATAAATAATAACTCATAACTAATAAATAATAACTAATAAATAAATAAGGAATAATAAATAATAAATAATAAATAAGGAATAATAAATAAGGAATAATAAATAATAAATAATAAATAATAAATAATAAATAATAAATAATAAATAAGGAATAATAAATAATAAATAATATATAATATATAATAAATAATAAATTATAAATATGAAATAATAAATTATAAATAAGGAATAATAAATAATAAATAATAAATAATAAATAATAAATAAATATAAATAACAAATAATAATTAAATATAAATAATAAATAAATAATAAATAATAGATAATAAATAATAAATAAAGATAAAGAATAAATAATAAATAATAAATAATAAATAATAAATAATAAATAATAAATAATAAATAATAAATAATAAATAAGAAATAATAAATAATAAATAATAAATAATAAATAATAAATAATAATTAATAATTAATAAATAATAAATAATAAATAAATAATCAATAATAAATAATAAATAAATATAAATAATAAAGAATAAAGAATAAATAAATATATATAATAAATAATAAATAATAAAAAATAAAAAATAAAAAATAAAAAATAAATAAAAAATAGAGATTAATAATAAATTATAAATAATAAATAATAAATAATAAATAATAAATAATAAATAAATATAAATAATAAATCAATATAAATAATAAATCAATATAAATAATAAATAATAAATAAATAATATTTAATATATAATAAATAATAAATAATAAATAATAAATAATAAATAAATATAAATAATAAATAATAAATAAATATAAATAATAAATAAATATAAATAATAAATAATAAATAATAAATAATAAATAATAGATAATAAATAATAAATAATAAATAATAAATAATAAATAATAAATAATAAATAATAAATAATAAATAATAAATAATAAATAATAAATAATAAATAATAAATAATAAATAAATATAAATAATAAATAATAATTAAATGTAAATAATAAATAATAAATAAATATAAATAATAACTAATAAATAAATATAAATAATAAATAATAAATAATAAATAGTAAATAAATACATATAATAAATATAAATAATAAATAATAAATAATAAATAATAACTAATAAATAATAACTAACAAATAAATAAGGAATAATAAATAATAAATAATAAATAATAAATAAGAAATAAGGAATAATAAATAATAAATAAAAAATAATAAATAAATATAAATAAAAAATAATAAATAAATATAAATAAAAAATAAAAAATAAATAATAATTAATAATTAATAATTAATAATTACTAAATAAAGATAAATAATAAATAATAAATAATAAATAATAAATAATAAATAATAAATAATAAATAATAAATAATAAATAATAAATAATAAATAATAAATAATATATTATAAATAATAAACAATAAATAATAAATAATAAATAATAAATAATAAATAAATAATCAATAATAAATAATAAATAAATATAAATAATAAAGAATAAAGAATAAATAAATATAAATGATAAATAATAAATAATAAATAATAAATAATAAATAATAAATAATAAATAAAGATAAATAATAAATAATAAATAATAAAAAAAATTATAAAATTACATTGAAGAATAATAGGACCCTATTCTATTATAGGATAAGAATAATCAACATGTTTATCCTAGCACTCTTGTAGACACTATTGTGGTGGCATATCACTGAATTATAAAAAAATTACATTGAAGAATGTCATAATAATTTTTCATATCATGGGTTAAAATAAGTAGTTATAATAAAATTTAACCCAATAATTTATTATATTTTTAGACCCATTCTTCATTGATTAAATAAATCTATTTCTAGCTCATATTCCCAACCTTGTATATTATTCTTCTTATTCCTACCAAATTTATTTTAATGAAAATTATATGATTTTTCTATAACATAATATCAAGTAATATCATCCTAAGGCACCTGTATTTGGGATATCATCTATATCATAGATCCTCATGTCCATAAAATCCTCACTAAGATCATATATATCCATTTTATATATGTATCATAATCAAGTAGTAATCACATAGTAAACATTATAATAATTTTTTCTTATTGATTAGTTCACCAGTAATAATTTATTCCTCAAAATTTCTAATAAGTTCTTATTCATATTTTTGTTAACCCTAAATCTTTTAAAAATCATTTCTTAGTCACACGCATGTATACACATGTCATGTGAAATGAAATTTCACTTACCATACAAGTAATCACATTCTCTTTCCCCAATGGACCTAGAACGAAATAATAAACCATATCACATAACATTATTCTTTATCAAAAAAAAATAATATTTAATATAAAACCCTAATGATCATAATCCCAACTCCCTTATATCATTAATGCCTTCCATACATGTATTAGTTAGGTATAAGTATATATTTTCTCTAAAGTTTTAACTTATTTAATTTTAATTATAAGTAAAAAATATGTAATATAAAAAATTGGACAATGATTTAAATTTAAATAATCAAAAATTTGTGCCCCATCAACCATTAATGATTCAAAATGGATCTTACCAACATAGAGAGTGGGTTCAATTAGCGTGAGGATATTTTTTCCAGCTTAAAATGCATCCCTTGTTACCTCCTCACTTTTTTAGTAACTATATTTCTCTCTCAAATTATATTTATTTCTCATTAAAAATATCATACTTGGTTTGTATTAATATAAGTTAAATAGTAAATAAATTAATAGAACACTAGAATTATTATCACGTTTTTCCTCTATGAGGATGACTAGTTATCTAGTGTCCAATGATTGTTATCCCACCAACATAAAGCATTATTTTTTAAACCCATGAATCTCTGGTAATTATATAAACCAAGTCTCAAACAAATAATGAATCCATCCTATTATACAGTGATATAGCTAATCAGATAGGATGTGATCATTGGGGTTGATATAGAAAAAAATATTTATGTATTCAATGGATCATTCATATATTATAAAATATGTAAAAATCATGAATTATGTTTTTTTTCAAAAAATAATGACATTAAAAGTTATCATAACCAATATAAGATATGTTCATATTAAATTTATAACTAATTTAAATATATTAAAAGAAATAACACCTTAATCATAAGATCATTATTTTATGGAGATCATGATTCTTTAAACCCCGTTTTGGTCTTCCAGTTTTTCATTTATATGATACAATAGTTTAAGACCTCTATAAATGATCGAAACATGGTACATTGATCTCTAAAAAACATTATAATATTATTGGGTAATAACATGGTTGATCTATTATCTTGTTCTGTTCATTTTGATCAATTTCTTGATTCCATAAATCTTATAGTATCGATTTTTCCCTATCATTCATGAGATAAGGGATGAGGGAGGGGAATAACCATGATGTTAATAAATCTTGAGACAAGGATCTAGAGTTTATTGTGAACAAACATTCTAAATATTGATATATCTCTATCAATCACTACACAATAGATGTAGTCAGCTAATTATAAATATCGGGTTAGGGTTAAAATAGTTTTCAATTGCAGAGTGACCCTTAAATAATATATTAAACCGTATATGACCCCATTCAATGTAGTAATAATATTATAATTATTTTTAAGGTGTTATAAAATTAGGATAATGGTAAATATTATATTATTAGCATGTAGATTAATATTTCCCACTACAGTTAGTCATGGTCCACTATTCCCCATCAGTAGTTATCAAATCATCAAATAAAAATGAAATTAAATATTTAATAAAAAATAAATTATATATTCTATTCATGGTGTGGATAATATATATATATATTAAATAATCAACAAAAATAATTATTTTATTAACGGTCTAGGGAATAATTTTTTTCTAAATATTAATGTAAATATGTAAATTAATGATTATTAAATATATATTTATTTATTAGAATTTTTATAATAAGAAATAACTATATATTATATATTAATTTAATTAACCAATTTCCTTTCAAAGAGTTTTTATAAATATTTTAAATTGATTAGTCCTAAACAAAATTATTCTTCATTCTTGAGAATAATTTTTATTATGGTAATTAAATTCAAATATAATTTAATCGAGAACAATGAAAATAATTAGTCTCTGAACCTCTAGGTTAATTTCTCATTGGCATTAGGTAGTCCTGCCAAAATGAAAATATAAATATATTGCAATGGATCATGGGACCCAAAAAAAGTGGTTAACATTACAATATAGACAACCACACATGAATTATTATTATATAATAAAATCTATTTGTTGAAATATATCATCATGAAGTTTTCACAATTGCATCAGGAACCTATATGCATGATATATCTTTTTTTCCTATCTAAAATACACATATCATTACACAATGTCCATGTAATTTAAGGAAATAATTAAATTTCCATCAAAGGTCTAAGATGTCAACTTCCATAAATGTTGAAGGGATAAATAATTCCTCATCTTACTGTTTAATATCATGTCATTAATGAAAAACATAATATACCAAAATTATCCATGAATATTTTTTTATATATTTATGGTAATAAATATAAGTGCATAAATCATGACATGAAATAATAATCAAAAAGTTTTAGAGACCATTACGCAAGCTCAAAGATAGGAATTTATGAGGACACATAAAAATGTTAAATTCCTACCAGCCGACTTGTTCTTATAATCTCCATCTTTGGAGATTTACAAGTGAAAAATCCATGATAAGAATTCTTGTCTTCTTATGAGTACACTCACTTTACAATAACTATACTATGATTCCTGATACATAATTTTATTTGACCATAGAAGTAGGTTTTAAAATATCATCGAGTAATTTAATGGTTATAATCATTAGGAGTAACTATTATGACATTTTTATGTGATAGGTACCCTAGGATATTTTTACATTAATATTATACATAATAAGAATAAATATTTGATAAGGTGTAACACCCAAATGTTTTTATGGAATATTTTCTCTAAATAATCTTAATTATTCAATAGCCTATATTTCATGAAATTGTGAGTTTAAAATACCTATGAGATGCCCTTAGTATAAAATGACCTTTTACCCTAGTCATTAGATTAGTATGAATAAATATATCTAAATTATGAAAATCTATGGTGAAATAATTCACTTCCAATTATTTATGACAAATATAAATGATTTTTTTTATTTTTGTATCAATAAATTAAGTTAATTGATATTAGTAAATGAAATTAATGAAATATATATGTTATATTCATAATAAAATATTTTTTATTTTTATCCAATAGATTTTTTTTCTTAGGTTATGAATTATCCCTATTTGATGTATAAAAATGAATATTTTTCGAATGAGTAATTTTACACCTTCTAATGGTGAACCCCTTTTAAATTAAGATTTTGAAACATTAATAATTTTTATATGACAACATAATCATTTTCCTTGGATGTGGGACATAAAAATTTAATTTGTATGAATTGTTTGTATTTTTTTGATATCTTTCAAATTTTGATAAATAGTAAAAATAAATTAAATTTTAACTGAAAAAAATTACTTGAGATAATTTATATGGTTAAATTGTAATATTTAATAGTTAAAATTTCTAAATATAATTTTTTTATGTTATATATAATTTATGTGAGTTGAATTAATTGTAAATAGATTTTAGATGTAAAAACATTTCAATATTTTATAATGTTTAAACATTTCCGACACAATCTCTCTTTCCGACAACATGATGAATTTAAAATTAATTACTAAAAATTCAATGAATTAAATTTTTAAAAATTTATTCCATTTTTTTAATTGTTAGGTAGAAATTATGAAAATAGAATTATTTTATTTTCCATCAATATAAATACTAACTTTAGTAATTTTTATTAATATTTTAAAAGGGAAAATCATGTAATTTTGGGTAACAATAGTATAATAAAATTACACTAACACTTGTATTAATATAATAAGGAGAGTTTTTTTTAAATTAACTCATTATTGGGTTGAAATGGTGTCTATTAAAGCCACTTGGATGGGATTATGAAATTTAATTTATTTTATTTAAAGAAAACTTAAATGTGACTAACTTAAATTCTAATAACAATATCATTTTTTATATAATGTTATATAGAAGATACATTAGATCATAAATACTAATTTGCAAAGTAATTTTTTCTTTATCATGGTCACTTATTTTTATTTTTTAGGAAATAAATAATTTTCTTAAACACTTATACTTTTATGATGTAAAAATTAATAAATTGATGAGAAATAAGAAATATAAATTTTATTAAATTACTAATAACCATCAAAAAATAAAAACCTTGACAAAAATATATTGGTCGAGTGTTTATTGATTATAAACATTCATGTGTTGAGTTATTGTCCATTTGTACCCTTATAGAAGAGATTGTAAAGCTAATATTTTTTTTATTTAATGGGACGTTAATGTTTTTTAATCCATAATTTAATAAGTATATCATTTTAAATATTTAATTTCCCAGAAGATAAATTCAACTAAAAAAATTCTTCTAAAATATATTATATTTATATTTATCATAGTATTTTATTTTTAATTTTTATTCAAAAAAATATATTAAATAATTCCACAATATTGATGTAGTAATTACTTTATTAATAGAGTTAATAAATAAATGATATTAAAAATATAAAAATAAATATAATTGTGTATATTTATTTTGTCTAAATAATTTTATGGATGAACTTGAGCTCTTAGTAATATAATGAAATAGTTTTTTCTTAGTTGACTTATTATGTTAATTTTTTAATCATCAATGAATAGAATAGTGCCAAAATTGACACCATTGATTGTTTTTAAAAATATTGTTCTATAAAATTATTTTAATAGAATAAATAATTTAAAAAATATATAATAAATATTTTGTGGAATAAAATGTAATAAGGTATTTTTTTATAGTATAATTGACATCATTTAAGTACATATTTCACCCCTTTAATATTGAAATATTTGTTACTGTCGTTAAAAATTAAATATAATAAATAATTGTTAATTAAAATGATAAGGATTAAGTTTACATAAAAACATGTCTAAAATATACTTTCTAATTATATTAAAATATTATCTCATATCATATTATAAATTGGGACATTTTAGGGGTTTTTATGGGGTTTTATTTTTTTATAAATTGTTGTTTTTATAGATCCCAAAAGTTCCCTCGTCTTAATTATATAAGGGAACATCCCCCCACCTCTTTTTCATATATTTGAGACATCAGTCTTAGATATAAATAGCCATTATAACCTCTAAAATTTTCTGCTTACTTTACATAGGGTCTTTTATTCTTCAAAGATCAACTCTAGTGTTCTATGAGAAGACATAGAGGAAACACGTCTAAGAAGAGGTAATCTCTTCAACTGATTTTTTCAAAGTAATTTCTTCTTCTACTTCATCACCAAGATGTGATTCATTATAATGTAATAAATACAGTATCAATAATATAATGAGATGTTATTATGATTATGAAACAACAGTATTCCACTTCATTTCCATCATATGAAAAATGTGTTGGGTCGGAAGAATGGCGGAATGATGGCAAGAGGGGGGGTGAATTGCCTTTTAAAAAAGATTAACAAATTAAAATCAAAGTAAGGAATGCAGCGGAAATAAAGAGGCAAGACACACAAAATTGATAACGGAGTTCGGCCAAAACCCGGCCTACGTCTCCGCTCCCACCGGTCGACCGGTGAGGAGCCACCGGCTGGCCGGTGGAAAGACAGTAGGTCTCACTATTTGTGCTGGGTGCCACAGGTCGACCGGTGGCAGAGCCACCGGTCGACCGGTGGGGAGGCAGTAGCTACCCCTTGAGTCTGGGTGCCACCGGCTGGCCGGTGGTGAAGCCACCGGTCGGCCGGTGGACTGAATTTCAGTCCATTTCTGCCTCTTCCTTGGTCAACTTCTTGGCAATCAAATGCCTATCAACACAAACACTTAAAACACAAAGTTAGATAAAAATGAAAGTGATTGTGATCATGAAAATCAAACAACGAGAGGTTCGAGATGTACAACAATCTCCCCCTATTTTGATGATCACAATCACCAAAACAATTAAAGTAAAAACAAAAATTAAAGGCATGCTTTTAATGAATAAATTGAAAATAAGCAATGCATGATCAAAAAGGTTTCTCCCCCAATCAATCAAGAAATTTCTCCCCCTTTGTGATTATCAAAATAGAGTGGGGCATAAAACTTGATTGAGGGAAAAATTTGAAAAACAAGATTTTAAACCAATTGAAAATGATACTAATTGTTGGAAATTTTGAAATGAAAAATTGAATAACAGTTTGAATTGAAAGTTTTGAATCAAAAACCAATTGAAATTCGAAATTTGAAACCAAATGAAATTTTTGAAATTGAGAGTTTTGAAAAATCGACACCAACTGTTGGATATTTAAAAAAGAAAATTTAAAAGAAAATTTGAATTTCAAAGCCAAGTGTTGAGTTTGAAATGAAAACTTTGAATACACAACAAGGCTTAAAAAAAATCCTAACTCCCCCTAAATAAAAACAAAGAATCACTGGGGAGTGGTTTTTGAAACCGAAACAAATTTAGGCCCGGAGAGACTTGCCAAAAGGGATTTTTCAATCCAAATTTGTTTCATGGCGGGTCTTCTCCTATAAAATTCATCGGAATAGAAAATCGATTTGGGTTGGCCGTACCGGGCGTTTTTACAATTACATTCATAAATGAGATGCCCGGATTTTTTGCAATAATTACAAAATTTAAATTCGGAGCTCCCCCTTACAAAAATAGTGGGTGCATGGGAGGAGGAAGCTCGGTTGGTATATCCTAACCCTTGGGTGGTTCTAGATATACGTTGGGAACCAAGCAAATTGTTCAAATTTTGTTCCCCTTGGGTGAACTTAGCAAGGGTCTCTCTAAGGTCCTTGATGGTTGATTCCAAAGAATCAACATTTGGAAAATTTTGGATTTTTAGGGACATCTCCTCCTTCTCTTTGAGAAGTTGTTCTTTTTCGGAGGAGAGTTTTTTGAAAGACTTTTTCAAAGCAACAAATTTTGAAGATAGTTCATGAAAACCTTTTTCTAGTTGATCTCTAGCATGTGAGAGTTCTTCATAAGATAAATGATTTAAAGAATTTGAATTTGAAGAACAAGAGGAGGAGGAATCGGAAGAAGTTACCTCATGGAATGCCATTAGGCATTTGTTACCGTTGTCGCTCGAGGAGGAGGAGGAGGATGAGGTGTCACTCCATGTGGCCTTGAGGACCTTCTTCTTTCCTTTTTCCTTGGCCCGTTTCTTGTTGAGTGGGCAATCGGGCTTGTAATGGCCCTTTTCGCCGCACCCGTAGCATTTCACCTTGGGCTCGGATTTTTCGGTGGGTTCTTGCTTTCGGTGCTTGCGGGATTTCTTCTTCTTCTTGTGCTTCTTCATGAATTTTTGCATTTGGCGGGCGAGATACTCCATTTCCGAGTCGCCGCTTGATGATGAAGTAGATGAGGAAGATGAGGATGAGGAGGAGCTTACTTCTTTTTGTACCTTGAGGGCAATGTTCTTTGGTGTCTTGATTGGTGTGCCCTCCTTTTGTGCTTGCCTCCTCATGGTGATCTCGTACGTCATTAGAGATCCAATGAGCTCCTCTACCGGCATATTTTTGACGTCCTTAGCTTCTTGGATCGCCGTCACCTTTGGTGCCCATGAGCTCGGAAGGACCCATAAGATCTTCTTGACCATTGTCTCGGCTGAAACATCATCACCAAGGGACTTTCTCCCATTGCACACGTCAGTAAATCTAGTAAACATTTCAGAAATAGATTCATTTGGGTGCATGGAAAATGACTCAAAATCCTGACGATACATGTCCAATCGAGTATCCTTTACTTTGTTGGTCCCCTCATGGGTAACCTCCAAAAGTTTCCAGATTTCATGTGCGGAGGTGCATGTGGAAACTCGATTGAACTCGTTTCGGTCAAGGCCGCAATGAAGAGCATTCATGGCTTTGCCATCAAGCTCAAAATTTCTAATGTCGGCTTGGGTCCATTTGGATTCGTCGGGGGTAGACAAAGTGTAACCTTTCATGACAATTTTAAATATGGGATAGCCAATACTTTTTAAAAAAGTGGTCATGCGGGTTTTCCAAAAATTATAGTCGGTCCCATCAAAAAATGGAGCCCGACCCAAAGAGTAGCCCTCGGGGGCGAAAGAGGTAGATGCCATCAAAAAAAATAAAAAAGATCTTAACTTTGAAACCGGGTTAAGGAATTACTCAAAGGTCCCTCTGATACCAATTGTTGGGTCGGAAGAATGGCGGAATGATGGCAAGAGGGGGGGTGAATTGCCTTTTAAAAAAGATTAACAAATTAAAATCAAAGTAAGGAATGCAGCGGAAATAAAGAGGCAAGACACACAAAATTGATAACGGAGTTCGGCCAAAACCCGGCCTACGTCTCCGCTCCCAACTCAACCGTTGAGAGATTCCTACCGCTTGCTTTTCAATGGTTTTAGCAAGAAACCCACTAGGCTTTGAGGTAGCACTAGGACCTATTACAGCTTGCTTTTATTGGTTTAGCAAGAACCCAATGCTTTTAATGGTTAAGCAATAACCCACTAGTCTTTTTACGGGTGAAGACTAGCTCACCGATCTCAAGCCTTTTACAAGGTAAGGCTTGACAACCTCTTCACACCTTAGTGGTGGTGTGAAACCCAAAAGAAGGGGGGAAGAGAAAAGGGTTGGGGTTTGTAGGCACAAACCCAATTTTAAGCTCAAAATAAATAAATGCAATAAAACCCGTAATTGGGAAGACTCGGGCGCCAATGGATGATGGAGTTGATGGGCGTGCTCTCCCAAGCTTCTTGAGTGGAGCTCCTTGGATGTGGAAGTTGTTGGAGCTCTTGGGGTTCCTTTGAAGGAAGTCGCCGGAGGTTGGCCAATTGATCCAAAATATGTCCGTTGGCTTCACAAGTGTTCCGGTAATTGTCCGGGGCTTCCTCAGCCTTTATTTATAGGCTAGGAACCCTTGGGGAGGCTTCGGAGCCGTTGGAGAGGTCTTCGGAGCCGTTGGGAGTCAAGTGGACAGGCTGGTCAACAGCCCAACGGCTAGTTTGACTGTGTCCACCGGCTGGCCGGTACAGTCCCACCGGCTGGCCGGTGTGTGCAAAAAGGCATAGGATTCTTGTCCAGGGGCCACCGGCTGACCGGTACATCTCCACCGGCTGGCCGGTGCCTTGATAGAGAAGAAGAGTCTTGATCCAGGCTCCACCGGTCGACCGGTGAGGAGCCACCGGCTGGCCGGTGGAAAGACAGTAGGTCTCACTATTTGTGCTGGGTGCCACAGGTCGACCGGTGGCAGAGCCACCGGTCGACCGGTGGGGAGGCAGTAGCTACCCCTTGAGTCTGGGTGCCACCGGCTGGCCGGTGGTGAAGCCACCGGTCGGCCGGTGGACTGAATTTCAGTCCATTTCTGCCTCTTCCTTGGTCAACTTCTTGGCAATCAAATGCCTATCAACACAAACACTTAAAACACAAAGTTAGATAAAAATGAAAGTGATTGTGATCATGAAAATCAAACAACGAGAGGTTCGAGATGTACAACAAAATGAAATTACTACGCGTGAGTACGTACGGCTTACCATCTTTACGTCGTGGCGTAATCTTACATTCACCACCACCAAATATGGATGGGTATATAGATGAAAAAAAAATATAATAAATCTAATATTATATTTATTCTGAAATGTTATACACTATTCACTTCTATATGATTCATTAATTATGGTAATGATATTGTTGCTCGTGTGTACATACATCTTATCATATCCTTTATTTAATGTGATTAATTCTACATTATATTCATTAAATCATAATCATGGAAATGTATCTAATGAATTAAGATGATAAATATAATTTTAATATCATTTTTAATGAAATAACTATAACCTATTAAGGATAACCAAAACTTATTCAACAAAACATGCATAAGAAAATGAAGCATCTAATACCAAAATAAAAAGTATTAATGAAATGTTATTAACAAAAATATGATCATATGATCATATATGATATCATAAAAATTAATATTGTTCTGAAATAAGTAAATAACATTATTTAAATCATTATATATAATGATATGATAAATACAGTGAAAATCATATATAAAAGGTAAGGTATAATTTTTCAATCTCAAAATTATCTAAGGATTTTTATATGTAAGTATTTATTGGGTGTATTTATCATCAAAATTAAATGTTTCCATAATATGTATTATTATATCAACTCTTATAAAAAAATTTAACATCAATTTTACCCATTGGAGAATTTTTATTAAATAGTGTGAATGATATATGTGGTCGTTATTCGTTGTGAGGTAGTTTAGGACATTTTTTTGCAAAAGTATGTGGATAATGTTTTTTTAAAATAGATGACACACATAGATTTTTACCTTTTCATAAATCATTATTTATAGATAGATTACTGTACATGATATCATGTCTATTTTAAAAATATTTCTTTTCTTTTATAAATGTGAGCCATTTTTAGAAAAGAAAATATTTTTTAAGAAGAAATGATATTTTCCTCTAGAATTAATTTCAAGTGTTAAATCAAAATAATTTTTATTTTATGATAGAATTATTTAATTACGTTATGTTTCAATTATAATTTTTTATTGTTCTTATGATATTATTGTGTTTATGATGGAATAATATTTATGAAATCCATTTGTTTTGAGTGAATTATGTTATGGTGGAATAATGTTTAAAGAAACCCATTTTATTACTTGGGATATGATGAATGGTTTATATTATTATGGACCACGTAAGAATGATTTCATTATGATATGGGTGGGACCTATATCTCCCTCTAAGTCATTGGGTAAAAATATATATCTCATGAGATAAAAAAGGTTGTAATAGGAACTGATCTTGTTTCAGTAATACAGGACTGGAACAAGGGGAAAACTCAGTTCACTAATGTACATTATTCACTATGATGTCATTTTAAATGACCCTTAACTAATAATAAATGATTTTCTATTCTTATATGTATTCCCTAAAAAATCATGTCTTATATTATGACTTTTGGGATTACGAACATTGATTCTTAAAAACTTTCATGATTTATCCCATGGCATGATATCATGATCATTCATATGTATGATAAAATTTACAAATATTATATTCTTATGTATTATAATTATTCTATGATTGATATCTCCAATGTCTACCCTTCTACAGAATCTAAGGTCACTCTTTTATATTTTTCGTTTCCGCTGGTCATGAAGAAGGGTATTAATAATGAAATTTCAAAAGTGGCCTACTTATGATGATATAATTGGCAGACAATGAAGATATATTATGAACTAGTTATTCATGTTTCCCAGTTTCTAAAGACATTATACCAATATGGTCCTATAATGGATTTATTATATGATTTAATGATAATTCTTAAACATTGATGTAATATAAATTTGTGTAAAGTATGGGGAATTATAATTGGTATCACAGGAAATGTATAGTTACCCTTTAAAACATTTATTATAAAACCACAGTAAGAACCCATAGGATTTTTAAAGTATATGATGCAATCCTAGTGTTTTATAAATGATCATGAATAACCTTGGATAAAACCTAATGTTTCATATATGAAATTTTGTTCTTGATTTTTTTGTTTTCCCATTATGATTAGTGTTTCTCACACTATGCTTCTTGGTTATATTAAGTGTTTGTAACCTGATGTAACTGTGTTAATGATTAATCTAACAAGCAATGAAATGATTTTACTCATGAGAAACCAAATTTTATGGGAGATATAATGAAACGTTTTGTATCAATTCTCACATGAATTTATAAAGTTATGAATATTTCAGGACATCCAAACAATTAATAGAGGGGACAACATTCAGTTGAGACCTTCAAGTGATAAGATCTACATTATTTAAGGGGGTCTTCTAATTCATTATTGGAAGATCGATATATTATTACCACTAAAAATAAATTTTTAGTTCAATAATTTTTAAAAAATGATAAATCATATAATAATTTGATTACACTGATGTTAAATATGATCAATAGAGGAACCTTATCAAGAATAAGAAGGAAATATATGTAATTGAATCCATAGAATGGGGCCAGTCCAAAAACATAATTTTCAAAAAACAATTTCCTTATATTCATTGAACAAAGATACAAAAGGAGTTCCTTGAACATAATAATACTAATCATGAAACTATTGGTACCTACGAATCAAATTTTATAATATTTTCATGATACACTTCTAGATTTATTATCTAACTTGAGGGTAGAATTGATCGATTCTTTAGTGGCTTAAAACCAAGTATATGAAGTTCATTATCCATAAGGGAATTCAATATGTATTAAAAAATCATTCGATTTGTTCTCAATATTGAGATGGATATTAGAGTAACATATTAGTCCTATGGGTATGATAATAATTTAAAAGGGATTTCAAGGGAAAATATAAACACCAAGAAATAAAGAAGATGATTTTTCTCTTATGATAAAATTGTGTAAATAAACATAGAAAAATTGTTTTAAAGGGACTATTAAATGTTATAAGTGTGGAAAAGAAGGTCATCATGCAATTGAATGATGAAGTTGTGGGAAAAATATATATACTGATGAAAATACATAAAATTCTACATAAAAGTATCCTCTTACACTACAATTTTACATGTGTAATAAAATGGGGAATTATGCCCATTAATGCTCTAATCCAAGTGTAATTGATGTTTATAGACATCAAAAAACTCTTAAGGAAAAATATACAGGCAAGTCACTTATTATCACAATAGGTGATGAGGAATACGATAATTAAATGTTGAAAAGTAAACATTCCATCCACTATAATGTATAAAATGTTCTATTTGTTTCTTGATCCACCCACTCTTTTATTTCCAAATAATTTTATAAGGTTATCACCATATGAACTCATAAATTAGTTGTTGAATTAGTTGTGAGAACTCCTAATGGCACAATGGTCGCATCAAAAGATTATAATTCTTATCCAGTTGAAGTTTCTGGGAAATTGCTTCCTATAAATCTTTTGATCCTTCATATAGTGGATTTTGATAAGATTCACAACATGGATTATATTTCCTGTATAGATCTCATATCAATTTCCAAGTAAGAGAAGTCACAATTCATATTCTAAGCCAATCAATGATCATTTGTCGATGCATGAATGTGTATGACCTTCGAGTAAAAAATTATTCTATCTTATGTCACTTGATTCTTACAAATAATGTTTATCTATCTAAAAATTGGTTAGGGAGGAACTCATATTTATAAATTAAACCTTTTTATGAGAGTTTGATGATTTGGTTCCAGAATAGTTTCTAGGTCTTCTACCAAATTTTGAGGTTGATTTTTCAATAAAACTCCTACTCGGTGCTATGACTATTTCAAAGATACCTTATAAAATGGCCATAATTGAGTTGCAATAATTGGTGAATAAATGTTAAGAGAATCTTAATGAGGGATTAATATACCCTTGTGCATTACATTGGGGTGCACCTGTTATGTTTGTTAATAATAAATATTGATCAATGAGACTCTACATTGATTATCAAAAACATAACATGATTACAATAAGAAACAAATGTTCTATTTCATAGATTTGATGACTTATTAAACCAATTACGAGGATCCCGATACTTTTCCAAGATTAATATTCATTTAGGATATCATCAATTAAGGGTCGATAAGGAGGATATACGAAATATATCATTCTCTACATTGTATGGAGAAAATGAACCCATAGTGATTATTTTGGGTCTTATTAATTTCCCATATCTTTCTCGATCTAATGAATAGTGTATCTTAGATACTATCTTGATCTGTTTATGATAGTATTTAAAGAATATATAATTTTATTTCTGAATATCATGGAATAACATGAATATCAGTTGATAATTATACTAAAGACCTTGAGAATGAAGAATATTTATACAAAATTTATGAATAGAAAATTCAGGATTCTGAAGTTTTGATTTCTAGGTGACATAATCTCAAAATATGGGATATCAGTGGATCAAAAAAAAAACAATAATTATTGAATTTTGGCAGGTACCAACAATGGTAACTGATATGGAATGTTTTCTTATTTTGGCTTTATGTTATTGATGTTTTATGAAACAAAAATTCATGAATATCTAATCCACTAACCAATTAGACTCACAAAGGAGTTAATTTTTTTGTTGATGGAGGAATGTGAAGAGGATATAAAAGATATCAAAAGTAGATTAACCTATAATCTTCTTCTCACACTAAATTATAGTGGAGAATGGTTTTTGATCTATAGGGATTCATACAAAATGTGGGTGGGATGTGTTCTCAGGAAAACTGATATGGGGATAGGTTATGGTTCATGAAAATTGAAAATCCATGAGAAAAATTTCCCAACTCATGATTTTGATTTATCTATAGAAATATTTTCATGAAATATATGGAGGAATTACCATTATGGTGAATGGTGTGATATCTATAATTATCATAAAAGTTTAAAGTATATGTTCACACAAATGGAGTTATATATGTGCCAAAGAAGCTGGTTAGACATTATTAATGATTATGACTACTCAATACATTACCAACTTGGGAATATGAACAAAGTGGAAAATTATATAACTAAAAACGATCATGATATCCTATCATTCATGAGGATCAAGAAAGACACAATATATATATTAATTTTCAAATTATTGATCGTGATATTTTAATGGAATGGGAGAAATCTTATCTTTCTCAAATTAATGTTCAACCATATATACAAGTGATTATGAATGAAGAACATAAAAAAGATGTATACCTATAAAATATTGTGTGAAATGTTACTAAATTAATCCTTGATTGTGGTGGAATAATATGGCTCAGAAATCAGGTTTGTATTCCTCCTATCACATAACTAAAGAAACAACTATTGGATAAGGTTTATAGTTCTTTATTATCTATTCAACCTTGAAGAAATATGACGTATATGGACCTGAAAGAATATTACTTGTGGGATGAAATGAAAATATAATTTTCCGAATATGTCTCTATGTGCATTGTGGGTCAAAAAATTTAGGTTGATAGAGAAGAATTCTATTGGTATGTTATAACCATTACCCACACCAAAATGGAAATGGGAAAACATCACTATTTTGATTGTCATAAAACATCCCAAAAAAACTAATGGCCATAATTCTATATGTGTTGTAGTTTACGGACTTACAAAGTCAGCGTACTTCATTCATATTATTGAGGATTTCTCTCTTGATCATATTTAGAGGATATATGTAAATGTATTGTTATGATTTACTGGAGTACTATTTTCCATTATATCTGATCAGGATCATAGGATTACCTTAATTATCTAGTGATGTCTTTAGCATGATCTGGGTACAGAGTTATGTTTTAACATTTCTTATCATCTGTAGACAGACGGTCAGTCTGAGAGGGCAATTCAAACTTAATAATTCATGATGATAGCTATCTATATATTTCAAATGTTGTTGTGATCAACACCTATATTTGGTAGAATTATCAAACAATAATAGCTTTATCTATAGTATTCATATTCCTGCTTATGAATCCATCTATTGAATGATGTTTCAAACTACGAAATGTTAGGATAAATCTTTGGAAAGAATGCAATTTGAACAATATCTTATTGATGATGTGAAGAAAAAGGATAGATTTATTCAAAAACACATAAGAGTAGCTTATAGAAGACCAAAAAAATAGGTAGACAAATAAAGAGAAAATCTATAGTTTTAAGAGGCTCACAAGGTTTTTCTATAAATATCTCCTTTTAAGATAGTAATGAGATTTTTTGTGAAGGTCATGTTGATCCCAAGGTAAATTGGTCCATTTGAAATTCTAAATTGTGTTGGGAAAGAGGCATACAGATTGGTTCTTCCATTGAATATCTCTCAAGTAAATTATGTGTTCCATGTATTTATCCTAAGATATTACAAACCTAATATTTTACAAGTTTAAATGCATAATTCATACCATTACTGCAAGATCTTTCTTATGAAGAACAATAGATAGATATTTTTTATCGTAGAGAAAAAGTTCTGCGAAACAAGACCAATCTCCGGGTTAATGTTCTGTAGTGGAACCCCACATTTGATGAATCTATATGGGAACCTGATTATATGATGAGGGATAGATATCCTCAACAATTTTTATAAATGTGATGAAATTCGAGATATAAATTCATGTTAATGGGGTAGAATATTGCACCGAGAAGTTTTTATGAAATATTTTTATCAAAATAATTTTAATTCTTCAATAGCTTGCATTGCATGAAATCATGAGTTTAAATAAACCATGATATTCCCTTAGTATATGATGAACATTTTAACCTTGTCTTTAGGTTATCGGTAGTAGATAAAAATAACTTATGTAAATGTATGGTGATACCATTCACTACAAACTATTTTTGAAAAATATAAATAAATTAGATGTTTATATTTTCATGTTAATAAATTTTGTGAATTGCTATTAGAAAATAAAATAAAATAATTATATATGTTATATACTTAAAAAATGTTTTTATAATTATCCAATATGTATTTTTCTTCTAGTATATGAATAAAATTTATTTGATGTATAAAGACCTATATTTTTCACAAGGGTAATATTTCCTCTTATAGTAGAAAACCCCTTTTAAATTAATATTTTGACACATAAATAATTTTTATATTACAACATAAACATGTTTCTTAGAATAGGAATACAAAAATTTACTTTGGATTAATTTATAATGTTTTTCTAACAACTTCCAAATTTTGATGAATTGTAGAAATACAATAAATTTTAATTGAAAATAATTTTTTGATTGAAATAATTTATATGGTTAAATTATAATATTGATTTGTTTTAAATTATAAATATAATATATTTTTATCTGTAAATATAATTTATATCATTATCATTTATTTTACATTGAATTCATATTTAAAAACATTTTAATCTTTCATAGTGTTTTACATTTTAGAACATGTTCTCTCTTTCCAAAAGTAGAATTAATTTTAAATTTTTTACTAAAATTTCAATGTTTTTATTTATGAATATTGGATTCAATAGTTAGAATCAGTGGGAATAAATTTTGTAAAGGTCATTACTTTATTTTTTGACCTTTTGAAATTTAACATCGGTAATTTGTTTTAATACGGTAAAAAGTTGAATATGGTAATTAAGGGTAAGAATTATACTCTAAATTACCATAACTCTTGTACTAATATCATTGGATGAGTGTGTTTCTACCTAAATAATATTTTGACCGAAATGGTGTCCTTTCAAAACTACTTGGATGAGATTAGGATAGTAAAATTATTTTATTTAAAGAATAATTAAATGCATCTTACTTAAATTTTAATAATTGTATATTTTTTTATATAAGAATATAGGAAGATAAATTAGATTAGAAATATTCATCATAAATATAATATTTTTTTCTTTATCATGGAAAATTATTTTTTATTTTTAAGAAATAACTAATTTACTTAAATACATAATCTATAATGATGTAAAGATTAATTACTTGATAAGAAATCAATAAAACAATTTTTATTA
Source organism: Viscum album (assembly GCA_963277665.1). NCBI lineage: Eukaryota > Viridiplantae > Streptophyta > Magnoliopsida > Santalales > Viscaceae > Viscum > Viscum album. The sequence continues at coordinate 1,422,291,149 of OY728145.1, forward strand.
AAATACTAATAACCATCAAAAGATCAAAAAACATGACCAAATCATATAGGTAGAGTATATCATGACTATAAACATTCAATGGTCATGTTAGGGACAATTTCTATACTTACAGAAGATGTTGTGATATTTATATTATTTTATTTAAAGTGATGTTATAGTTATCACATTCATAATTTAATAACTATAACAATTTAAATGATGTATTTTCTAGAAGTTAAAATCGAGTAAATAAATTCTTATAAAAACTAGTAGATTCAATGTCATCATAGAGTTTTTCTTAATTATTATTCAAAAAACTGTATATGAATTAATTAAATAATATTTTTTTAATGGTTGGCTCCTAAAGCCTCATTTTATTATCAAAGCAAAGGAAAGATGAAAAATAGAGATAAAAAATAAATTTCATTAAAAATATTAACATAAATATAATTTGGCTAATTATTATATATAATTAATTTTGAAGATGAAATTTACCTCTTAGTAGTATCATAAAATAGTTTGTTTAATGTTACCTTGTTATCTTACTTTAAAAATAATCAAGGAAGTGAATAGTGTCAAAAGTGACACCATTGATTGTTTATCAAAACAATGTTTTATTAAATTTGTTAAAAATAATAAAAATGATATATATATATATATAATGATGATGATTTAGTATAAATTTTTTAGTTATTTATTTATGTTCTAACTAACATTAAATAAGTAAATATTGAAATCATTTAATATTGAAATATTTCTTACCGTTGTGAGAAATTAAATGGAATAACCAATTGTTAATTGAATTGATATGGTTTAAATTTATATGAAAACATTTATAAAATATATTGGTTTATTAGATTACAACCCATATCTTATCTCATTTATAAATTGAGTAATTTTGTTTTTTTATGGGGTTTTATTTTTTTATAAATAAATATTTTTCAAGATACCAAAAGTGCCTTTTGACTCAATTATAGAAGGGAACCTCCTCACTCACCTATTCTATTCAAATTGATCTTTTATGATCAGCCTTACCCTTCCTGTTTCCTTTCACAACTTCAATAGTGTAATTTTGTAGGTTATTTTCTTCTTCAAATACAAACTGTATCACTCTATGCAGATATTTAAAGGATGCACGTAGAATACGAGTTTATCTCCCCTACCGATTCTTTCAAACTTCATTCTTCATCTACATCCACATCATGATTTATTTCATATTAATGTAATAATTATAGGAAAAATTATATGACGAGATGTCTAAATTATTATGGAACAACAATATTCCACTTTTTATCCATCCTTATAAAAATGATATCACCACTCATGTGTACATGCGACTTACTATTTTCATGTCGCGGTGTAATATATTTTTCACCACCACCTTACTTGGACATGTATAATGATAAAAATAATAATTATATATGATTATTATAACATGATATTGATTCTTAAATATTATAACCCATTCAATTCATTACCATTCCATAATTATGGGAATTATATCACCATTCATGTGTACGTACGACCTACCGCCTCCATGATGTGATGTGATTCATTCTATATGATCTTTATTAAGTAATGATTATTTAAATGTATAAAATGGATACATATGATAAATATAATGTTAATATCATTTTTTTAATGATACAACCATGACCTATGATAGATAACTAGATCTTAGTCGACAAAACATGCATAAGAAAATGAAGCAGTTAATACATGAATAACAAGTTATAATTAATTGTTATTAAAAAACAGATTATAATATAATCATGTATGATATCAAAAATAAGAATATTGTTATGATATATGTAAATGAAATTATTTAAAACATTATATAGGATGTTTATATACATAAAATAGAAATCAGATGTAAAAGTTAAGGGATAATTTCACTATGTCATTTTTATCTTAGATTTTTTATAATTAAGTATTTACTAGGGTATATTATTCATCCATGTCCATGTGTCCTAAAAATTTAATATTATTTCAATTATTATACAATTTTTTCAAGTAAATTTTACCCATTGTTTAATTTTTACTAAACATTATGATTGGAGTCTGTTTTCATTATTTGATACGATGTATATATTAATTTTTAGAAAAAAGTACAAGGATTATATACTTTTAACAAATATAGTAAGAAGAAATTTTTATATATTCATAACAAACTTATTTCTCTGAAGAATCAACTACATAATTTAATTTTTATTTTCAATGAAATTATTTTAATTAAAAATTGTTCGGCCTTTTCAGAAAAGAAATAATTTTAAAATCATAATGGATAATTTTCTCCAGAATTAATTTCCAGTGTTATATCAAAATTATTTTCCATATAAGATGAAATTATTTTATTGGGTCATGTTTTGAAGTATAATATTCTCATTGTTCAAATGATTTTATTGTGTTTAAAATTGAATTATTTTTATAATATTCAATTCTTTTAAATGAATTACGTTATGGTGGAATGATGAATAAAGAAACCCATTTTATTCCTTAGGTTATGATGAATGATTTATTTTATTGTGGTACATGTAATAATTATTTAATTATGAGATTTGTGGGACTTATATATTCCTATAATACACTAGGAAAATATTTATAACTCATGAGATATACATGAATGGAACATTAAATGTTCTCGGTTCTGTTATAATTTGAAAGAACAAGGAGTGAACTCGATTCAGTAATGGACTTTGTCTTCTATATTGGTATTTATGATTATCCTTGACTAATATTAAATTATTTATATACCAAGGGGTATTCTGAAAAAAACTACATGTATTATGTTATGACTTTTGGGACTATGTTTATTTATTCTTATGAACATCCATGATTTATATAGTGGCATAATATTATGATATTTCATATGCATGATACGTTTTTCAAATGTTATGTTCTTATATCTTATAATTATGATATGATTGATATATCCCATGCATACCCTTAAATTACATCTAAGATCACCATTTTATATCTTTTTTCCCCATTTCATTTAGAAGGGTATTAAGTAAGATATGTCAAAAAGGGGTCTAGTTATGACAAAATTAGTGGGAGACAATGAATATGTCTTATAAAGCATGTGTTTATGTTTTTTAGTATCTAAAGAAACTATACCTATACAAACATATCATGATTTTTTTATATTTTATAGTAAATATTCTTCAACATTAAAATAATATCAATGTATGCAAATATATGGCATTATATAAGGTATTTATTAATAATCAAAATCTTGAATATACATGAATTCTAAAGTATAATGTAGTTGTTTCAAGGGAAATAACTCAAATATACTACCACACAAACTATATACAACTAATAATGAAATAATCGTCCTCATATGAGAAACAAGATTCTATAGAGTAAGGATATAGCTGATGGTCTCACCACAATTCCATATATATTGTTGGTAAAGGCATGTGTCTGTGTGGTGAATCTTCTTTGTACAACATTACAACATATAGAATTCCCTTAAGTATTGATATAACTGAGTTCCCACCTCTAGTCTCCATATTATAATATTGATGTACTGAAAAATATTATAGTAAATTATTTTAATAATAATGATAAGACACTTTCTCTTTATATTACATAAAATTGGAACTTGACATTTCTAAAATTCTCTTTAACCTACTTTGAAAGCAACAAGATACTAAAATATGATAGATATGGAATCTAAATTTATTAAAAAAATTCCTTTAATGTTAACGTAACACTTTTTCTAATACAAGATAAAATTATATGAAGTGAAGATAAGTGTTCAATTCCTAAATCACATGTATTCTCACTTCTCCATACACTAGAAACTCATCAAGTTCAACTTTTCTATGTACCACCAAATACGCTCGAATGGCCCGAAGGCCTTTATATATATTTATTTTTGATAACACACATTTCAAGGGATGAGGGGGAACCCTTCCAAGGCTCGTAGGCTCATATATAACATGGCCTATAGGCATAGGAGATTACATGACCCGAAGGTCTTAGGGAACTCAACCAGACTATCTAAATGGAACTGCCCCTCCCCAGCATCTGCATCCTGATAGTAGATCTCCACCTTTGCAAGGTCATCTAGCTAGGCTTCTTGTGAAAGCACAGGCTGGTCTTGATGGAATATCCATACCCTATCATTCTAAAAAATCCATTTTTTTATGCTCTGGTGAGTGGATCTGCTCTAAATCCTCTTCTAGGGATGCTCCTTTTTTGTAGTGTGTCTGGGGAAACTGCATGTGGCCTGATGGCCTTGAGGAGGCCCGAAATACTTAAAGGTGGCCCGAAGACCCTATAGACCCAAAGGAATGGGTGGCCTGAAATCCATATGCACTCCAAGCCCAAACCGGTGGCCCAAGATGAATAGTTCTAGCTGCTACAATACCAAACAGTACCTGCTACAGTAACTGCTACATTGCCTACTATAGTACCGCACATTGTACAGTTCCGCTATTGTACCTATACAGTGTACAGTTCCACTACAGTACTCGCACAATGTATAGTTCTTCTACCATACTGCCATAGTCCCTTATACAGTACTGCTATAGTACCTAGAAATATGCCTCTACCTGGTTTTCAACCTAGGTCTTGTGGATGCACTTAAGGATACCTTAGCAACTGGCCTGAGGCTCATGTTTTATATACCACCAAAAACTTTTATCTGAATGTTGACATAGTTATGTTTCATCTATTTGTTATTAACGTACTATTAACTATACCTTATTAATATCAAACATCATTATATATCATGGACTATGAGATGGATTTCTAGAAATTATGTTTGTGAAATTATTTTAATCTTAGAATCCTCTACTTATTCTCATGCATATTCTACTATACATTTTATATGCCAACAATAATTAGGTATTGAAATATTTAAACTTATATTTTTAAATTTATTTTTAATATTACTAATGTGAATATTGTTATAAAACCCAGTTATCAATTTTTTATATCATTTTCCCTTGAACATTGTATCTATATTAGGCCATATATAGAGAAATTTCATTCATTTGTCAAAAAAAGATGATAGAAAACATCATTATTTTCCATATGTTATTACATTAAATATCCTAAAAACTTATATTTTCCCCACTAATTAGTTAGATACACATGTCACTAATTTGTTTTTTAAATAAATATTCTTTTATCACCGTGTGTTATGTATTCATAAATGAATTTATTTATTCTACATGTCTCATTGGAATTTTTTGATATCACATAACCTTTCTTGTTATTCCTTACTCCCATATATCATAGGTTCTCCTTTTTATTACATCATATAGACATATTCCAATTATATTCCACTAATTAGGGTTTCTTTTAATATTAATATCCCAATATGATAATCAAATACATATTCTTTAATAACTATAATTTAAAATGATATTAACCATGATGGTTGGTGTATAGGTTTTTTTATAAGGTATAATTTTCATAATTAGTTGTGATTTATTTTTCCCATATTATACCATCCATGTCTAGTTTATCTTGACTAAAAACATCAATATCATGTATTTTATATATTCTAAGTACAGAGTACATGAATCATAAAACACAACATCCATTACTTAAATTTATACATACTTTTGAACATTAGCATGTTTCGTTTTACGACATCTTTGTACGTATCTTTTTTCTAAAATAATAAATTATGTATCAACCACTATAGTGTACATAAACCACTGCTTAGGTTATGAATTCTTATATAGTATTTGTCTATTGAATAACTCATCCAATAATTCTTAGTGGAGTAAACACTGTCATGAGAACCCATGTATATCAATATTGTAACATCCAAGGTAAATAAAGAATATAAAATTTACATATTTATTAAAATTTATAAATTAATGGGATTTTATGTTCGACAGCATACGTGATACACAACAACGGGTTTCATTGAATTCTTATATTGCACAAAATGCTGAGTCATAGTAAAAAATGATAATATAATATTATTTTAAATAATAGTCAACGCCTATCCATTATATGGGTGGTAATGGAAAGAACTAAGTGCAATATAGAAATACATGTTTTTAAATGTTTTTACATTTATCCAAAAAAAATTAGAGGCTTAAAATAAGAAATAATCTAATTTTAAGCATAAATACTCTAATATTCATTAAAAGGTAAATTTATCACTTTTACTAGAAAACCCTCTTTAAATATAGTTTTGGTAAATTTTATATGTTGAATTTGAGAAAATTATATTCTTCTATAGAATTGGGACCTGAAAGTTTAATTTGGATAATTTTATTTTACTTTTCTGAAAAAGTTCATTTTTTATGAATAGTAAAAAATAATTTATTTTAATTTAAAAACTACCTTTTAATCTAATTTATTTATATGGTTAGATTATATTTATAAATGGTTTTATATAATAATTATATTATATTTTTACCATTCAATCCAATTTTGGTCATTTTTAGTATTTTTACTTTAAAATTGTACATAAACAAGTGTCAATCATTTGAATGTTATTATTTCTTAAAAATATGAATTTTGTTTTTACAGTGAGAATTAATTTTAAAATACTGTCTTCTACTTTAGTGTTTTGAATATTTAAAAAAGGATTCCATATTTGGAATCATGATTTCAAAATTGTGTAAATAGGTAACTTTTATTTTAAGACATTTTAAATATTTACCTATGTAAATATTTTATTTACCACGGTTAATGGATAAATATGGTAAATAATGGTAAATAAATATATTTATAATAATATTAAATTACCATAACATGTGTCCTTATCCAATCGGTTTATACATTTCCAACCATGGGCATCCTTGGGTCGATTTTGGTACCCCGTGGAGCCACAAGGGAGTGATAATGGAACATTATATTAATTAATTTAAAGTAAAGACATAAATGACTTAAACATATATCTTTTAGTAAATCAATACTTACATGGGGTTATATATGTTTTATATTTGACTATATATATTCATTTTAAAAATAAAATTATTTCCTACATCATAATATTTTTTAATAATATTTAGACATCATATAAATAAAATTATGCATGACACAATAATGATGCAGTGTTTACCTCACTAATGAATGATTTAATTAAATAAGACTATAAAGATTAAAACAATAACCAAAACTGATCCAATTCTTATTGGATGATTTTATTTTGAACATGAGTCACCTTATCTTCACTTATAATACATTTTGGACCTTTAGAACTTGAAAATCATTTTATAATAAAACAATTTAAACATTCCTAAAGAGACCCTTCTCCCCCTTATAAAAATCCCTCACTTATAACCCATTACTCACACTTATCAACTTATCAAGACCCTTGGATCATCCAAACTATACCCAATTAATCTCCCAACATCTGTATCCTTTTCCTATAATACTTCCCCTAGGTAGAAGGCAATTCAATTAAACATTTTGGTTCAAACCAAATGGAGATACCTGATTTAAAGGTAACGTCTTCAATTATGTTATTTTGTTTTTTACTTATCCGACCCCTAAACTCTTTTTATTACTTTCTTTTATAACAACAATAGTATCCTTAGTATAATAGTTTATTGTTATGAGAAGCATTCTAACTACACATACACACACCTCCATCTAATGGTTAAATAGCACATTGTTTCTGTGGATGGTGAACTACTTCCTCCTGAAACGTTGATTGTTCAATTATCTCTTACCACATCTCATGGTGGCTGTTATGATGGAAATGTATTTATATGTGATATATATTATATTTATATTGTTTATATTCTACTATATTTTCCACTTATAAAATTCTTTTATGGTTTCAATACTGGGTAAATAAAATTATTATTTTTTAGGATGTGGTGACTACCGCCCCTTCAAAGTGATATGACTCATTCATGCCATATGTGGAACATATAGAGGATAGAGATCATTAAAATATATATTATATTAATATATAATTATAATATACCTATTTACCATTACATTTTCATTCCATTAAATATTAAATATAAATGAAAGTAGCGTTCATGCGTACGTACAACTTTCTGTCTCCATAAACGGTTTATTTCATTTCTTATCACAAAATGTAATGTAATATTATAAATACATATATATTGGATATATATGATATATATTGTATCTAAATCATGCATATTATTATGGATATAATGAAATTTTTACCACTTGGACAATTTGTAATTTTAACAAGTTTGTTTTTTTTACTTATGTTCTGAACATCGACAAAATGTCCAATATAAACTCAAATAATTAACTAATTGTTACAACTAGGCAATAAGTTATGAAAAATGAATAAAAAAATTTAAAAATTTTCTTAAGAAAGTATAAATTATCTTATGTTTGTTATTCAATAAGAACAATGAATAAATTACTCAATTCGAATACTAGGTAAAGGGATTCTTATCTCACATTTAATTCTGTGAGATTTCCATTTTTTGGAAATTATTTATTGAATGCGGTGTATTGTGTAATGAAATTTCATATATATTATTATTGTTCTATATATATTAATGGTATTATATGATTCATTTTGTGTTTATTAACTCTTGGTCATTCGACCTGATTGATTACAATGTGGTAAAGGGTTTTCATCTCACTTTTTATTCCCATGAGATTTATGCTATGATTGAAAATATTTCCTTTTGTGTGGTGTATGTACTGCACATAATTTTATTCTTTGAATAATATACATTAATTAATGGGTACTTACATCGTCATTTTATGATCCTTATTTCATGTGGTGTATGTTTTGTAGGTTACCAAATCGGTAAGGGAACTTCTTATCCCAATTTTCATTCCTTGGGTTAATCATTTAATTCTTAATTTTTACATGCTATGATTATGTATGGAATCAATGTTTATTTATTAATATTTTAATTTACACTCCCCTTTGTGTGGATATTATTTCGATAAATATAATATCTCTATTTATAAATTCTCATGTCCTCGATATGAAGTTAATAAGAGTAATTTTAACTCAACTTCCTTTCATTGAGATAAACATCCAAGTCATTGGTGTTGTTTTAACAAAAATATGAGTGAATATTCTGTAATAGATTTACACTGAATATCCAATCATATTGACTGTATTTTTATTTTTCACACATAATTATTTAATTGAGTTATCCTTAATCTAAGGATACAATTTTTATAAGGGATTTCGTCTCAATTTAAATTCCACTGATACTTCATTATTGTCATGAACTAATTCACTATTATATGGTGTATATACTATCCTTTGGCATATAATATCATGATACCATTTACTTTTATGATATTATAATTTTTTAATGAAATATTATTCCTCAATTAATTTCATTCAAGAATCTCTCATTTCGTTAAAAACTCTTTAACTAAAATATCATTTTAGATGTTTTAAAATTTATTCTTCTAAATATTTCTCATTAATGTCCATGTTTTCAAAATGTTTTTTAGAATTCATTTATTTGGAAATTAATGTTTTAAAATGATAATTCATTTAAAATATTCAAATTGGTATGATACACTTTGATTAAAATATCTCATTACTAAATGTTTTAAATGGTTTTGAAAATGGCTTGATAAAGCATTGTTTATTTCAATATCTTGATTTGATATATTGTGTTTGGAGTGTAGAAATGTTATAATTCTTATAGGATTGTGTAATGTGTTATGATTATTTTATGGTTATTGGTAATTTCATTCATATACAGGTGGTTCTATGATAAACCTAGGGCGGGTGAGATCGAGATAGCTCTCAAATGCATTAGGCAACATGATGGAGGTAAACATTAATGTTTCTCCTAAGAGATTTAGGTAGTATATTGTGATGGATATTCCAAACATAAATCTTTACTTAGTTGTGAATGCTACAATTTTAGTATGTTTTGTATGCCATAAGTATCCTTTATGATTTATTATTTCTCTATGTTATTCATAAATCTTATGATTTCATCAGTTATGTTATGATTTGAAATTATAGTTTCACTGTTTTCTCTTTATTGATGGGATAATGTTTTCATTCATTATTTTGTAACCATTAATGACATTTTTATTCCTATCCCATGTTTTTAATTTTTTTTCACAAGACATAAAGATGAATACGTTCAATGATGGAAACAAGGAAAATTCAGGCTTTCTAAAACATGGAAGTAAACATGACCATTTTTTTCAAGAGTTTTTATTTTATGAAAAAAGGAAACAGAGTAGATGTGTCTACTTTGTAATTTTATGAGATGTAATATAATATTTATGACCTAATTTTTTAAAACTATTAACATGAAAAACATCCTCAATGTTAATTCTAAATTTAACACATGATTAAGTAATGTTTATAGTCATAACCTTATAGTAGGTATCAGAGGCCGATTTAGAAAACATTAGGGAATATGAGTTTTTGTTAAACACATGGTCAGTCCAAATGCCAATTATTTTTGTTAAATCCTTGTTTTATAACTTTTTTAGATAAATTAGAGTCTATTAAAAATGGAAGGTAGAGGACCTCAAAACAGATTCATATCTCTTCCTCATGACATTCTCGTAATAATTATTGCAATGTCATGTCCAGATGACTATGAAACATTTTCTAACATACAACTCACTTGAATGAAATTGTTGGAGATATACAACACCTTCAATATATATTGATATCATCATGGATTATGGGTTGTATTTGATCAAATCCTATTTTCTCAATATTATCATATTTTCAATAAAGGTAAATATTATCAAGGAATTTTTAAATAGGTTACCTTATCACGTGATTTTGATGTAAATTATGATTTTGAAAGAGGTGATAAAGAAGGATACACTTGCACAACATATTTTTATTTTCTTTTACAATATTCTCTCTCTCTACATACTGATGTTTTTTGAAAAGGACCATTGATTGAAAATTTCAACTCAAACTCGGTCTAACTATTTTATAAAAACCATGTTTTATGAGACGTTTTTAAATTATATGTCATACCTGATTATTTTCCAAAACTATTTTTCAGCGAACACTCATATGACCCAAGTTTTACAGGGTATATTTTGATGAAGGAAGAAAATTATTTTGAAGGACATCTAAAACATTTTTGCAATGCATGGACCTTCTACCTACCTAAAGATGATGATGATGAAACCATGTGGACACCATGATCAAGGTATGATGTTTTTCCTGTTTGGAATAGTTTTATTTTTTCATATAAAGGTGAAAAAAATTACAATATATAAGATGTTGAGGTCTTAGTGTTTTGGGATGAAAATGAAAGGTATAAGAAATACATTTATATTAAAACATGTTATGGATATTTTTTGAGATTTATAAAAAGGACAACCTGTAAGATGGGTAACGACATGTCACGTCTATCAAGGTCACAGGAATCGAACCCACAACCGAAGGGCGGCAAGGGTGCATCTCCTACCACTATCCTATGTGATATCCCTGGATGGTATGACTTATTATTTTAAGTTAAATGATTTTATGGATCAAGAATAAGTTGATTTTGGGAAGATAAGTTTTATCAAATGAATATCATTTATATAGGATAATGTTTTAGTGATTAAGTGATAATGGTTATTTTAGAATATTTTTCCTCTTTTGGAAACATTATATGATTAAGGGAAATAGAATACTGTGGGATATCATTTCTGAAGTAATGGTTGAAATTTTATTTTGGAAGAATTTATGTTTTTATTGTATACATATGATGATTTGGATTATTTTTTGGATATTATTAACCTATAATAGAGAATATGTGATTATGTTAATTTCTTTTTAGTATGAGACTTTAAGTGTAACAGATGTTATTTAGAGATAAATGTAAAAATATTTCGTTGAAGACTATGTGATTAAATCCTTTTGAGGTTTCAGTTTCAATATTAGATTGGATTACATTGATTAATTTTACAGACATTTTTTATTGAATGGTCATTGTAGAATATTGGGTACTGTTTGACAAATTTTGGAGATTAAGAGTAGTTTTTCTTTTTATAAAGGAATATCCATTGGGAGATTATCAGATCTTGTACTAAACAATTTTGGTTTTGGTTAATGTCTAAAGATATGGGAAAAATATAGTTCATATTTTATGGATTATTTGATTCACTATATGTTGATTATAAATCTTTGAATCTAAACAATTCATCTTGAATATTTATTTTTTGGAGAAATTACGAGTTTGTGGTAGAAATATAGTAAATGATGAAAGTATACATGAAAAGTAAGTAGGTATTCTTATGTTCTTATTCAAGCACTTAAATAAAATCCGCAAATTTATGAAAATAAACTTAAAAAAACATTTTCTGTTAACTTTTCCTATTGGTGAATCAAAGACCGCTTAACCCATCACATGTTTATGATGTTTTGTTGGTTATATTTATACTAATAATGTTTTCTACCACTCTCCATCCAACCATGATGGTTTGTTTCTCTTCAATATCCATGTTTTACTACACGAAATCCAAGATTGATATCTATAAGGTGACCTTTGTATTTCTCTTTCATTATTTTTTAGTGATATTTTTATTGACTCCTTTTCCAATGTAGGATTTAAAGGATGTTTCTAAGCCCAATTTTAAAATTAAGAGAATGCAATTACCAAAAGGGGGGAAGGATGTAACATACCAGGTAAATAAACAATACAATATCTTTATATTTATTAAAATTTGTGAATTAAATGGGATACTATGTTTGATGGCATTGTCTATACTCAATAACGGGTTTTTCTGAGATCTCAGGTTGCCTACGATATAAAGTCATACTGAAAAATAATAATATTATATTATTTTAAATCTTAGTTAACAACTATATATTTTTTTGGTGTGAATTGATAGATCTAACTAAAATATGAATATACATGTTTGTTAAGTGTTTTTATATTTATCGAATAAATTTTAGAGGCTTAAAATCAGAAGGAATCCTATTTTATGTATAAATACTCTAGGATTTCTTAAAAGGACAATTTATTACATTTTGATGGAGAAACCTAATTAAGTATATTTTTGGTCACTTTTATATGTTTCATTTGAAAAAATAATATTCTTCTTTAGAATCAGGCATCAAAATTTACATTGGAAAAAATTCTGGTATTTTTATGATAAAGTTAATTTTTTATGAAACTATTTAATCTATCTTATTTATATGGTTAGATTATATTTTTAAATAGTTTAAAAATTTAATAAGATTATATATTTACCATTAAATCCAATTTTTTTCATTGGAAGTATTTTCACTTTCAAATTAAACATAAACAAGTGTAAATCTTTTGATAGTTATTATTTCATAAAAGTAAGTTTTTTGTTTTGATAGCAGGAATTAATTTTAAATTAATTTATACCACTTTTATGTTATTAATTTGAAAAAATGGATTCGATATTTTTAATCAATATTTAAAAATTGTGTAAATAGTTAACATTTATTTTTAGTCATTTTAAATATTTACCTTAGGAAATTTTTTATTTACCATGGTTAAAAGCTAAATCTGGTAAATAAAGGTACAAAAATAATATTATAATAATATTAAATTACCCAAAAATGTGCCCAATTATATTGGTTGATAAAAGTTCGACCTTTCACACCGTTGGGTAGATTTTGGGACCCCATGGAGCTACATGGGAGTGATAATGATACTTTATATTAATTAATTTAATGTAAAGACATAAATGTTGTAAACATATATATTTTAGTAAATAAATTCTTACATGTGGAAATATAATTTATCTCTTCGAAAATAAATATTAATTGGAAATATAAAAATATTTCCTACATCATGATATTTTTTTATAATTTTTTGAAATAAAATAAATAAAATAATATATGAAAAAATAAGAATGTAGTGTTTACCACATTAATGAGTGATTTTGTTAAATAAGATTATAATGATTAAAAAAATATTCAATACCTTTAAAATTATTATTGGGTGATTTCATTTCTAACATGATTTATCTTATATTAGAGTTTAATAATTTTTGGACTTTTAGAAACTGAAAATCATTAGATAATAAAATAATATTCTTAAATATTCTTAAAGAGAATCTCCTCCCCCTTATAAAAAGAATTCATTTCTAACCCATTACTCACACTTCTCAAGCCCCTTAGTTCATCCAAAATATTCCTATTAAAGATCCATAAATCACTATACACATCCTTGAAGCCTTACTCTAGGAAGAAGGAAATTCAATTGATCCTTTTGGTTCAAACGAAAGGGTGATACCCGATATAAAAGGTAACATCTTCTCTAAAGTTATTTTGTTTTATTTTTCTTCTCCAACCCCCTAAAAACTTTTTATTCCTTTATTTTATAACAAAAAAATTATTATAAATATAATATGTTGTTTTAATTAGAAGTATTTGAACTACACTGACATAGACCTCCATCTAATGGTTAAAGAACATACTCTTTCTGTGGACGGCGAACTACTACCCCACGAAACGATGATTTTGCAATTTTCTCCAACCACCCCTCATGGTATCCATTATGATGGAACTATATTTATATGTGATATATATTACATTTATATTTTTATATGCTTCTATATTTTCTATTTATATAATACCTTTATGGTTTTCATAGTGGGTAAATACGATAATTTCATTTGAAGAAGTAAGGACTACCGCCCCTCAAAGTGATATGACTTATTCATGACATACGTGGAATATATAAAGAATGGAAATAATTGAATTATATATTTTTTTATACTAGAATTATTATATACCGATTTATCATTAATTTTTTATTCCATTATATATGAAATAGAAATGAAATTAGTGTTTATGCGTACATACGGCTTACCATCTCCTTGAACAGTGCATTTCATTTATTCTATCCAAATGTTATGTGCTATTATAAATACATATATACTGGAAATATATTATATATATGATATCTAAATCCTTAATATTATTCTATAGAATTTTTAATTTTGACCACATGGACAATTTGTAATTATGACAAGTTCATTCTTTAATCATGTTCCGAACATCGACTAAATGTCCAATATGAACTCGAATAATTAAGAAATTCTTATAGCTCAGTAATAAGTGTTATAATAGGAAAAATAAAAATTAAAAAGGTTATTAATCATGTATAAATTAAATTGAGTTTATTATTTAGGAAGAACAAGGTACAAACGAGTCATGTCGGACATGAGGCAAGGGGATTCTTATCTCAAATTTAATTATGTGATATTTTCATTGTTCCCAACATATTTATTGAATGTGGTGTATTGTGTACTACCATTTGATATATATTTTCATGATTATCTTTATATTCATGGTATTATGTGATTCATTTTGTGGTTATTAACTCTTGGTCATGAAAATCGATTAATCACAACATGGTAAAGGGTTTTTATCTCACTTTTTATTCCCGTAAGATTCATGCTACGATTGACACTATTTCCTTTTGTATGGTGTTTGTACATTAAATTATTGTATTATTTATGTATTATAAATTTACTTATAGGTATTTAAATCTTCATTGCATGATCCTTATTTCATGTGGTGTTTGTTTTGTATGTTACCAAATCAGTAAGGTAATTTTTAACCCAATTTCCATTCTGTGGGTTAATCTTTTAATTCTTAATTATGTCATGATATATTTATCGGTTGAATCCCTATTTATTTATTTATGTTTTAATTTACACTCCCCTTTTTGTGGATATACTTTTTATACACATAATAACTCAATTGATAAATTCTAAAGTCATCGATATGAACTTGATAAGAGTATTTCTAACTCAATTTTGATTCATTAAGTTAAACATCCAATTCCTTAATGTTTCTTATAAAAAATATGTGTCAATGTTCTTTGATTGATTTAAACTGAATATCCAATAATATTGAGTGTATATATATTTTTCACATATATTCATCCAATTGATTTATCCTTAATCTGAGGATACTTTTTTTATAAAGGGGTTTCATCTAAATTTACATTCCATTGAGACTTCGTTATTTCTTAGCACCAATTCACTCTTATATGATGTATATATTGTCATTTGGAATATTATATCATGAATCCATTTACTCTCATGATATTATAAATTTATGATTAAATTATATTCATTAATTATTTGTATTCAACCATCTCTTATTTTGTTAAAAACTGTTTAACTAAAATATTATTTTAAATGTTTTAATGATTTATTCTTCTAAATATTTCTCATTAATTTCCATGTTTTAAAAATGTTTTTTAGGATTTATTTATATAGAAATTAATTTTTTCAAATGATAATTCATTTAAAATATTCAAATTGGTAATGGACACTTTGATTTAAAATCACTCTATTAAATGTTTTAAATGGTTTTGAAAATGGTTTGATAAAACATTGTTTATTTAAATATCTTGATATGATATCTTATGATTGGAATGTGTAAATTGTTTCTTTACTTTATACTTGTATTATTTTTTATGACTATGTTATGGTTATTGGGTATTTTTTACGTATATGGGTGGTTTCATGATAAACCTAGGGTAGCTAACCCGAGATAGCTCTCCAATGAATTAGGTAACATGACGGAGGTAAATGTTAATGTTTCTCCTAAGATATTTATTAAATATTATATGAGGGGTATTAAAAATGTAACTCCCTATGTATCTGTGAAAACAATAATGTAAATTTTTTATTTATTCCATAATTTTCCTCTATTATTTCTGATTTCTATGTTTTATTCTTAAATTTTATAATTTTATAAGGTATGTTATGATTGAAAAGTATGGTTTCATTGTTTTGTATTTATTGATGGGATAATGTTTTAATTACTGATTTTATAACCCCAACTAAGATTTTTATGCTCATCCCAAGTTTTGAAATTCTTTTCATGGGACTTAAAAATGAATAGGGTCAATGATGGTATCAAGAAAAATTCATGTTCTCTCAAACATGGAACTAGACATTGATCTTTTTTTCAAGATTTTTAATTTTATGAAAAAATGTAAACTATGTAGAAGTATTTACATGGTAATTTTCTGAGATTTAATGTAATATTTATGACCTAATTCTCTAAAAATCTAAACCTGAAAATATCCTCAAGGTGAATTCTTGATTTAACTCAAGATTATTTAATGTATAAGGTCAGGTGCTTATACAGATACTTATCCCATAAAATTTATGTCTTATCTAACTATATTTAAACATATAGGTTTCCATTATGTAAATATAGTCACTCGTGATAATAATATAATATCCTTAGTGTCTATATTATTTTTAACTCAAATGTGGTTTCATTTTTTATGTTTATTTATACCTAAATCCATCTTTTAACAAATAGATTTGAGAAAACATTTATGGTTGTTTCATAATATATTCATTAATTTGGACATTGATATGATATCCATTAAACACTATAGTTATTATATGGTATGTTTTGTCACTTCTATTTTCAAAACAATTCTTCAAAGAAAATATGGAATATTTACATTATATACAAGACACGTTAGTGATCTCTTATTCACTAAAATCATGACATTTATGTATATAGTATAATGTGAGCTTTGAAATAACTTTACTAAATATGTATTATCAGTTATTACTTGGTAAATATATCCTATTATAATCCCGCTCAAAAATTACTGGATGCGAATTTAAGAGAACTCATTTTTTATTCTAATATTTTATAAAATTTCATTAATAATATCATGAAGTATATGATTTTACCATTAGATTTAAAATAGTTCTCATGTACTTACTAAAATAACTCTTAAAATATTTTTTATGCACCTTTCATTAAAAATGTATAAATATCTAAAACATTATAAGTGGTTTATTTTTATTTCTATTATCATTGATCAATTAAGAACAAAAAACTTTTTTGGGTATTAACAAGTAAACTACAATCAGTTTTATTTAATGATAATGTATCTTTCAACAATTAGGTAAGAGTATCTTATTTTATATTTTCGAATAATTATGATGGATATTTTTGATTCAACAGTTTCTGAATAATTTATAATAATCAAGGGTTTCAAAAATAGATATAACATCTTCATAAAAGAATATTAATTACCTAACATAACATAACTACAATAGAACCGTGTAGGTTTAGTGTCCTTGGAAATTGGGACATATAAAAAATGATTTATAAAACATTAAAATTTTCTCCTTCTTATTCTTTCATGATTAGAACACTTTTTTACACATCTTACCTAAAATAGTTCTTCATTTTTGGGAAATAAAATATAAAAAAGGGTTGATATCAGATCTTAGTTGGGGTAAGAAAAGGAGATATTAAAGAATAATATGAGAATAAGGGTATGAAAACAAAAGAATAACATATTATGATCATGAATTTCATATTAAATATAGTATACATGAGTAGTGGAATAAATATTTTAAATTCATAATACATGAATCAAAATTATATCAAGATCATAAACCTTGAAATCATAACATAAGAATAAGACATGAAATTTGGGGTAGTCACATAACAATATAAAATGGATTCCATAGTAGTCAATAAATCACATCCAATGCTATTGTGGTAATGTGGGTTCACTCCCTATACTATCTTTATATTCATGGATCACTCCCATGAATATATTATTAGTCGTGGTTTCACCCCCAAAACCATCATAGCAGGCAAATACCTTTACTAAATAGAGTTCACTCCCCATTCCAGCAATGTTTATCTCATGAGATATAAATATTTACCTAATGAATTGGGGTGAGATATATTTTCCACCAATCCCATAATGAAAACCATACATATATGTTTTCCACAAGAACCTTAATCATATCATTACTAATAAAAACAAATGGGTTTCATATACATTTCATCATGACATAACTCATAGAAAAATAAAAAAATCAAATGTATCATTCCCTCATAATCCTAAACCATTTACATGAGAATATAAAATATATAAGTTGATCATATCCCTAGTAAAACATAAGTGACATAAAATAATTTTGTCCCATATGGAATGTGATTCTATATTATTTGTTAAAAAATTTATTGAAGAAAATATATTTTACATTTTCTAAAATATTTTTAAAAATATCCAAAAATTTAGAAGACTATTTTTATTTAAAAATTTAAAATTAAATTTATAAATTAATCTTTTAAACTAAATTTATAAATAATTTAAATATGTTTCCTTAAAAATTCAAAATAGATTATTTGAAAACACTTTTAAAACATTTTTTAAAACATTATTTTGAAGGAATATATATTATTGACTAAATGGTTAATAACATTACATTAAACATATAATATCATTTAAATAAGATCATTCATGATACAAATTTTCAAATGAAATTATATACACCTCTTAAAAGAATATAGCTGCATAAGATGACATGTGTCTGAATAAACCCAATTGGAGACAAAATTACATTATCAATTTTGTTAATTTTGAATTGTAAACCTCATGAAATAATTATCATAAAATATTTATGTAAATAAAAATTAATTTTTGTACAAAGATAATATATTAAATTCATGTATATTATATACCTCATGGGAAAAGTAATGAGTGGTGAATATGGTATAAATATTGTAGAAATAAAAGTGAGACTAGAAATCCCCTTACCTTATGTCTTGACACTGATCATACTTGTGAAAATATTATGAATAATAAATATAAGTTTTTATAATTCTATTACAGAACAATATTATTATAAATAATACCATATATTATTTTATTACGACATTATATAACATGTTTACTAATAATTCCATGTTAATTTCACGCTTCAGGTAATATCCACAAATTTTCTGTGTTTTTTAATTTGTTATATTTTTGAACATTTTAATCATACCACGATTCTATTATATCCAGAATGATAAAAATTATATAAATATCAAAAATATGAATTAATTGTTTATTAATAATAATTTCTAAAATATATAATTAGAAAAGTAAATACATCATTCTTGGAGATGGTAGGTTGTATGCATGCATAAACTTTGATTCTATTTTCACAGTATATTGAATGATAGAAGGTAAATTATATAAATATAGTATCATTAAAATTTATCATTTATTTCATATATATCAAATATTTTCACTTAACCCTTCATTAATACATTTCATTTAAATATTTAATGAATCACAAAACTTTGAGGAGGTAGTACTATACATATCCACAAAAGTAGTAATCATATTTACAAAATGGAAAGCATGATGGTATGTGTTGTATAATAATTTATGATGAATAAATATATAATATATATTATATATATTTTTAAAAAATAAAAATTAAATCAATATTACCAACCTTCAATTGTGTAAATGGAAAAATTAACAACATTAGTTCAAGGTAGTATTCTATCACACACACCAATGATGATTATGTATCATGTTAGATATAATTGTGAGTGAGTGTAGGTATAATCCTTTATATAAAAATATATCATATATTGAGTATATTTTTTTTATCATATAAACATGACATAAAATTAATTGAATGGTTTTACGGAATAGATAAAACAAAAATGATTATTGATGAATGCCACCTGATCTATTGGTTTCTCAATTTGATTTATAAAACACTTCTTTGGTTGGATTTATACCAAGTATAATTAATCATGGTTGAAGGGAGGTAATTTGGGAGGATATTTTTATATAGTGTTTTAAAATTAAATAGGTTCTTATGTGTGAAAAAAATAGAGGAAGTGGTTATCTTTTATAAAGGAGGGGAGGGAGAATTTTGGAATTCCAAAAAATATTAATTAATAGTAAATTAAAACTCAATCCAAATGATTAAAAATGGAAAGTTATTATAATATAATATTTTATTCGGTGAACATCCCATTATCAAATATATTTTAGATGGGTTTTGGTGCAATTGTAAACCTTATCATTTTTATTATCCTTAGTTAACCTATTTTAATTTTAACTATGGTAACAACTTTTCTAATATTAAAAGGTCTACTAACTAACAAAGAAGATGTAAATTTAAATATAAATGGTAAATAATTATATTTTATAAAATAATTTATCATATTTGTCTTTATTTATGATTTCTATGATTTTTAAATAGTTTAATACAATATTATTTTTATAAAATGGCATTATTGTCAATTTTTACATTGTTCATAACATTAAATTTGTAAAAGTGATCATGTTAATAAAATATTTATCAAATTATTTTAATACACCCCTAATATGACATATTCACCTATAATGTTTTTATTACATTAATTAATTTAAATAATATGTATTATAATATTTCAAATTTTATCCAATTAATTATTTCATTAATTGAATAATAAATGCATTATCATTTTGTATTTATTTATGACAATTATTTTTTAATTAAAATTTAAAAATATACTTAATCTATGTAGATAAACCTTTTTGTTATAATAATATCCAAAATTTCAATAAAATATTAATGAAAAATTTATAATTTTTATTGCATAAATTTTTTGTGATAATTTAAAGAAACATGAAGTTGTTTGGGGGATTAATTATATATTTATTTTTTAAAGATGATCATTATTTTGAATTTAGTTGATTTTAATATTTTTATGATTCATAAGAGTAATATTTTATAAAATTATTTGAATTCAAATTTGGATGAGGTTTATAAAATTAAGTGTTATCTCTCTATTTGAGGTTTTATGTATACTGGATAATCCTTGTTAACCATTTTTTTGTGATATTAAGTATATTTAAAAGGAATTATGTATCATCCCATTATAGATATCTAATCAACTAGTATGTCATGCACAACAAATTCAACATAATTTTTTTTGAATAATGATTAAGAGTAAATTGATCAAGGTAAAGTAAAGGGTGAGTTTTTCCAAAATTAATGTAAGTAAATATTATCACAAAAATTCTTTAACATTAGGAAAAAGGTATTAAAATAAAATTTTTAAATGTTATCATCATTTTTTATGACAAAAATGACCTATTTCAACTTTCTATGGGTTGTGGTTTTGTGATAGTCAATATTATGTTTTACATGTTCTCTATCACCATCCATCAAAACATGATAGTTATTTCTCTTCCATGTCGATGTATTAACTTTAAACCTTTGTTCTCTTATATGGAAACCTATTTATGAGTTACACTGGGTAACCATTATATTTCTTACTTACCCTTTTAAATGTGTTTTTAGTATTCATTATTACGTTGAGGGATTCTATGAAATAAAATTTCTTGTATTACACCTTTTTACTCTAAGATGAATTTAGAGGTTGAAAATCACTTTAAGGGGGTTTAATGTAACATACCAAAGAATTTTGAAATATATTTTTTTGAAATAATTATATCTTTTTAATATTTCTCATTTCACACAACATTGAATATAACTTTTAATATATAAAATAACTATTTATATATTAAATTAAACGCACCACCATATTAAGGTTTCACTATATGATATACATAGATTATCTTGCGGTACAAGAAACACTATATTTGGAACATGTTACACACAATGCTATGTTCTTTTGATAGCTTCTATTATATGCAAAACAGTGTTTCACCAAACTATGATATACAATTAATACTCTAATTAAAATAATATTATATTTACCACTTAGAAATTGGAATGGAAATTACAAATAAGAATAACTAAAATATGAAAATAATATTTCAACATGTATATAAAATGAATCATTTTTCTATTAAATATAATGAAATGAAATTATGTATTATTTGAAAATAAAGAAATTTATTTTTAAGAAAGCAAATTTTCTTAGTAAAAACAAATTTTTTTCTCAAAAAAATTAAGTGAATAACTATTAATGATCTTATAAAAAAATTTATATAAATATTTAATCAAAATGTTTTGATGCACTTCTATTAGATTTGATAGGACTAAGATAATAATGAATCTAATTTTATGAATAAAATGATGTATTTTTGAAATAGGTAATTTTTTTTCATATTAATGGAAAACCCATTTTAAATAAAATTTTCAAAACTTATATATATTATATTTGACAAAAGAAACATATTAATTGAAACACGGATATAAAAAATTACTTTGGATGAATGTTTATTATTTTTCTAACAAGTTTCAATTTTGATGACCATTAAAAAATATTGAATTTTAATAGAAATTTTTTTTTCATCAAAATAAATTATAGTTCTACATTATATTATTGATTTATTGTATATTATAATTATAAATAATATTATATATAACCTAATTTATGTCATTTTAATTAGTTTCACATTTACTTTTCACATAAAAAGACTTCAATCATTAAAAAGATTTCACTAGAAAAATAGGTTTTATCACCCCATCTAAAAGATTAATTTTAAATTAATTTTAACCATTTCTATGTTGTTTATTATGAAAAATTTATCCCATATTTGGAATCATAATTTCAAATGTTATTAAATTGGACCCTTTTATTTTTGAACAATATGAATAATATCTTTAGTAACATGTATTAACGTTCCTAAGAGGTTAATTTAGGAATTAATGGAAAAAATAATATTATAAATATAATAAAACTACACTAACACTTGAAAAAAAAATTGGATGATTTTAATTTGAAACTTAATATCAATGGTTCAAAATATTATTAATTTATGGACACTTTTCTGTTAAAATTATTTAGATATTATTAAAATCAAAGCAGGTGAAAACATGTCACACTCTTACTTTTAATATGTCTAATATTTTGAATATGAGGTTAAATATAATATATTATCTTATATATATATATATTATTGTTAAATATTAATGGTTTTCATATATCATGAAAATTTCTTTTTAATTTTTTGTAAAGAAATTATTTTCATAAATGAGAAAACATTGATGATGGAGTAATTATTCAATTAATGAAATAATCAATTAAATGATATTAGAAATATTATAGAAATATAATTTCACCTAATTAAGGTTCTAAACTAATTTTATAGTTTAATATGACATATTATAAGATTTTTATATGATTTTTTTTAATTTACATTGCATTATTTATATTTCTAAAGTCAATGTATTGAATAGTGTCAATATTGGAACTTATGATTTTGTATGAAAAAATATTTTATTAAATTATTTAATAATAGAAAATAATTAATAAAATTGGGTATAAATTATTGTCCAACATATCAAATATTAACCTCTTATGTCATATTTTATAAATTATATTTTAAAATTACTACATTATAATAATGAAACTTTTGTTATCATAACTAAAATTAAAATATATTAACTAATTGATAATAAAAATGAAAAAGCTTCAAACCACACTATAACATGCCTAAAATGTATTTTTTATTATATTAATACCTCAAATTATCTTACTAGAGAATAAATTATATTTTGGAGGCATTTGGGATGATTTTTTATTTATTAAAAATTAATCTTTTGGGAAATTTGAAATGTTATTCTCGCCTCTCATATAAAATAGAACCTATTTTTACATTTTCTCTGCAAAAAATAAATTATTTTGTTTTGAAAGAATGTATCCAAAACACTAAACAATGTCCCTAACATCATCTAATAATCACTAATTTGGGATGAAAACCAACCAATGAAGTCTTTTTGTGAAAATCAATAAGAGATACCCACAGAACAGGTAACACTAAAAAATGAATGTTTTGATTTTTTATTAGATTGACCCATTAAATTATCTTAATTACATTTTTATAATATAACCTAACTATCTTAAAAATAATTGCATGTTTTTATGAAATTTTTTTTATATAATCTCCATCACGTTTCCATTACATGGGATACACAATCATCGTTTTTTTGTACAGAAGTATACCGCCTCGCAAACCAATGACATTTATTATTCTATTACAAACATTAAAATCTGGTAATAAAAATGTAAATTATGTTTTTATATGATATATATTATATTAATAATGTATTTATTCTTTTAGAATTATAATATAACACATACCTTTATGATTTTTAATTTGTGTAAATTCGATAACTTCACTTTTGGACGTGTGACTATCGCCTCCTCAAAGAGATGTGATTTGTTCATACATTATAAATTGTGTATTAATATAAGGCCCCAGCCTTAAACCTTACTTAAACTTGAGTTATTACAAGATTAAACATTGAGGATCTTTTTTAGGTTTAGAGTTTTAGAGAATTAGATCATGAAACTTGCATTACATTCCACATTTAAACAAGGTGGTTACATAAAAGACAATATTCATTCTTCCCATCAATGGAAACCTATTTAAAATAAAACACGGATTCTTTCTTGACACATCCTTGACACTATCGTCACATCATGTACCTTTCCCTTGACCTGTGAAAAGCATTTCAAAAACATGGGATGAGCATAAAAAGCTCAGTAAGGGTTATAAAAATATGGAAAGGAAACATGAGTTCATATATACATAAGAATGAAATCATACTTTACCCATAAAACATAGGCATATCAAATCATGAATAAATCATAGAAAACATAAGACATAAAGGTAACTTGAGGCATTCATAACATTCTTACGTAGGGATTAACCCTCTTGGTTACGTTTGGAATACCCATCACAGTATATTCCCTAAATCTCTTTGGAGAAACCTTAACGTTTCACTCCTTCGCGTTACCCAATGCATTGGAGAGCTATATCGGGATCACCCGCCCTTAGTTTATCACGGAACCACCCGTTCTTCATAACAATGCCCAAGAAACATAACATAATCGTATCACATAAACATGAATAAAGGAAACATAACATTTCCACATTTCAAACACAATATAACATTTTAGGATATTGAAATAATGAATCCATTCAAAAAGAAACCATTTCCAAAACCATTTAAAACATTTAATAAAGAGATTTTTGAATCAAAGTGTCCCATACCACCTTTAATCTTTTAACATTTTAAACCATTAATATCCATATAAATAAATCCTTAAAACCATTTTGAAAACATGGATATTAATAAGAACAAATAATTAAAACATTTAAAACGATATTTTGGTTAAAGGGGTTTTACCAAAATTAGAGACAGTTGAATACAATAATCGAGGAATAACATTTAGTCAGAACTTTATAATATCATGAGAATAAAAGGATTCATGATATAATACTACAAAGGACAGTATATACACCATATAAGAGTGAATTGGTTCATAACAACAATGAACCCTCAATAGAAATGTCAAATGTGATGAAATACCTTATAAAGAAGGTATCCTTAAATTAAGGACAAATAAATCTCAAAAATATGTGTGACAAATATATATACACCCAATATAAGTGGATATTAAGTGTAAAACAATAAAAGGTCATTCACACATATTCAATGGATTACATATTCAATGACTACAAGTTGAACCCAAAGAAATCGAAATTGGGTTAAAAAGTTCCCTTGACAGCCTAACGGCATCACATCAAAATGAGTTGATGAGAGATAAAAAGTGTATCTCATCACTTGGACATAAAATTTAAATCAATAAGGATGTATGAGAACATATCCCAACATAAAAATATGTAAATTAAAATACCCAATAAAAGAAGTCTTTTAAAAAAGAGGAGGGTGAAAGGTTCCCTTACCGACTTGGGTATCTTTCAAAACATACACCCCATGAAAGAAAGACAATAGGTCATTGATGTAAATACTCATAAACGAAATTATATTACACAAAGAGTAGAATAATGGGTAGTAAATACACCACTCAATGGAATTTGTGGCGAATGTGGCATAAATCTCACGGGAATAAAAGTGAGATGAAAAATCCCTTACGAAAACTCGGCAGCCTAACGACGCCACATAAAACTTCCGAATATGGATTGATGAGATCAAATAGAGTATCCCATCATATTACAATAGAATTTACAGAAAGTGGAATATAAAATAAAAACCCCCAATATTTCAAGGAGGAGTTTAAAAGAAGTGACATAAAGGGGAGTACTTAAAAAGAAAGAGAGAGGTTAGATCTCTTACGAAAGTTCGGCAGCCTAATAGCGCCACTCAAAACTTCCAAAATGGATTGATGAGAGAGAATAGGGTCTCTCATCTCATGAAAATAAAAATTACAGTAAATGTAATATAAAATAAGATCCCAATCATAAGAAATATGAGCTTAAAATAAATGACATAAAAGAGTGTACTTAAAAAGAAAGAGAGTTGTAGGATCCCTTACCTCGGGTCCGACTTGACTCGATCGTTCTTTAATCTCCTGAATAATAAACTTGAGTTAATTTCTAATTCCTTAAGAACCTTTTTCAAGTTCATTATTACTTTTCTACCACTTATTACCATGTCATAAACATTATGTAATCATTTAAGTTAATAATATTTGTTTTGTCGATATTTGGTTCTTAAGTCGAAAGTGGACTTCTTACAATTACATGTTGTTCGTGTGGCCAAATTTTTATTATATCCTGAATTGTATTCATTATTTAGATATCATATATGTCATATATATCCAGTACATGCATGAATTTATAACATTACATAATCATTTAGAGGTAAGAAATGAAATGCACCGTTCATTGAGACGGTAAGCCGTACGTACGCATGAACGCTACTTTCATTTCTATTTCGTATTTTATAGAATGGAATAATAATGATATAAAGGTATATTATAATTCCAGTATAATATCATATATAATATCATATTTACATCCCTTATAAATCCCACATATGGTATTTAACGAATCAAATAACTTTGAGGGGGCGGTAGTCCGCACTTCCTTAAATAAAGATATCGCGTATACCCATAATGGAAGCCATAAAGGTAAGACAAAAATGAAAAATACAAAAGCATAAATAAAACATAAACATATTATATATCATATATAAAAATAGTGACATCATAATGGCCACCTTTGAAGATGTTAAATGACTATTGAACAATCATCGTTTCGGGAGGCAGAATTTCACCATCCACGGAAACCGTATGTTCTTTAACCATTTTATGTAGTTTTGTGAGATTGTAGCTCAAATAAATCTTATAACAACATCCTAGTATAATGAATATACTGGTGTTGTTACAAAAGATGTAAATAAAAAGAGTTTAGGGGGTTGGAGAAGCAAAATAAAACAAATGAACATGAGAGAATGAATTACCTTTAAAAGTGTAACTCCTTTTGATTTGAGCCTAAAGGCTTCCTTTGAAAGGATTCTGCCCAAAGGTAATACTCTAGAATGAGGAGAGGTATTTGGAGAGAGTAAATGGGCAGGGGTTGGCCGAGACAAAGGCTTGAGGAGTGTGTTAAATGAGGTATAGGTGGGGGCCTTTTATAAGAGGAGAGGAGGGGTACTTTTGGAAAGTAAAGAAATATTACTTTATTTGAAAATGTGTTTCGGTTTCAAAAGGTCCCACATTGATATAATTAGTGGATAAGGTGATAAGGCTTCTAAATCCACTCATACAATAAGTTTTGGACATGTGTATTTCATAGATTTTACATTATCTTTCCATTTTATTTAAATCGTCAAATAATGATGTCATCGCTGCATCATTATTATGTCATAAATAATTTAATTTATTTAATGTCTAAAAATTATAAAAAAAATACTATGATGTAGGAAATCTTTTTTATCTTTCCAATGAATATTTATAATCAAAAAGATGACTTGTATAACCCCACTTAACAATTGTTTTAGTAAAACATATCATGTTTGTGTCAATTTTACTTTTACATTAAATAAAATGTTATTTATGTCATTTCCCAACCAAAGTGGATCCATGGGGTCCCCAAGTTGACCCATGGCTTGTATTGTTCGGCCCTAATACAACCAATGAGGGTAATACATGTGTCAAGATCATCACATTTTATTAAAGCATTATTTTTACCTTAAACTACACTAATTACCACTAATCGCGATTAAAAACTTAATAAGTTACTATTCACCAAAAAATTATTTTAATCTCATTGAACCACATTTTACTTCTTAATGAAAACCATGTATGTCGGATTTTTGAAAATCAAAACACAATGATGGCAAATTTTCATTTAAACGAAAAATCAGTTTTTATAAGTACCACTTAGTGGTTTCACTATTCATCAAAAATTGAAGTTTTTCAGAAAAATCCCAAAAATTCACCCTAAGCTATATTTGATATTCTGAATTCAAAAATGAAGTCCGTTTTACAA
This sequence comes from Viscum album, assembly GCA_963277665.1. Taxonomy (NCBI): domain Eukaryota; kingdom Viridiplantae; phylum Streptophyta; class Magnoliopsida; order Santalales; family Viscaceae; genus Viscum; species Viscum album. The sequence continues at coordinate 1,422,320,041 of OY728145.1, forward strand.
AATTCAAAACATATAAGTCACATTAATTAATTTAATAATTAATTCCCGCTGTCATGACAAATAGCGTGTTTTATGAAACAATAAGTATCAAAAGATTGACACTAGTTTAAGTCTGATTTCAAAGTGAAATTGATTCCAACGACCACTATTTGATTTAATGGTAAAAATATTTTATAATTTCACTTTAAAACCAATTAAAAATATAATCTAATCATATAAATAAATTAGATTAAAAATTGGTTTTGAATTAAAATGCAACATTTTACACTATTCATTAAAAAAATGAACTTTATCGGAAAGATACCAAAAATTTACACAAAGTAAATTTTGATGTCCCGATTCTTAATAAGAGTTTTATTTGGTCCAAAAGAATGTTTAAGAGTGAACAAAACTATATTTAATGACGGTTCTCCATCAAAAGGTGATAAGTGAACCTTTAGTGAAAACTAGGGCATATTCGCCTAAAATTGAATTCTTTCCGTATTTTAAGCCTTTATCTTTTATTGTATAAATGTAAAAATATTTAAGAACATATATAATCATATTTTAGTTATTTCTATCCATTCCTGCCATTACAACGGCTACATGTTAACTACCATTTAAAATAATATTATTTTATTTTTAGAGTGCAACGTAAGATTCCCAAGAAACTCGTTGTTGCGTGTTGGGTACGCCATCGAGCATAGCGTCCCCTTTAAAGTCATATTAATATTTTATTCAAAAATATGGATAAATATGAAAATTTCATATTCCTTATTTACCTGGGGTGTTACATCCTTCCCCCCTTTTGGGAATTGCGTCCTCGCAATTTTAAAATTGCGCTTGGAAACATCCTTGAACGTCCCACATCGGAACAAGAGTCGGTAAAAAAATCACTTTAAAATAAAGAAAGATAAGCACAAAGGTCACCCGAGTTAACCCATACTAGGATTCTAAGTATGAAAATATGGACATGGAGGAGAAAACATAGGGTCATGTTCCGATGGAGAGTGATAGAAAACATGTTTAGGAGAAAGTTAACAATAAGAAAATCACAAACTTGTGATGGGTTAAACGGTGTTGGGTTCCCCAGTAGGAAAAGTTAATAGACAAAATTTTTGTTTTAAGTTACTTTTTATTGAGGAATTTATTCATAAGTAATCATAATCACTTATCATGTTGACTTTCAACTTTTACTAGATTCCTTAGTCAAACTCATATTTTTTCCAAAAGACGAGTATTTAGGGAGACTTGTTCGCATTAAGAGTACTATAATCAACTTCTAGAGAATCACCTAATCCCCAAAAGAGAACTATATACATCCCATGTATTTAGGCTTTAACCAAAACCAAAACCAAAAAGGTTAGTACAGGATCAGATAATCCAGAAAAGGATAACCCCTTATAAAAAGAAAATCTATTCTTAATCTCCAAAATTTGTCCAACAAAACCCAAAGTTCAACGAGGACCATCCGATAAACAATTTATCCATAAAATTATTCAAAGTAAACCAATATAAGATTGAAACCCAAATATTTGAAGGATTTAGTCACATAGTCTTCCAAGTTAAATCATAACATTTATCTCCAAACAACATCAGTTGCTCCTAAAGTCTCACATTGAAAAGTAATTATCCTAATCACATATCCTCCAAAATCAACTTAATATTAATTAATAAAATCATATAACTAAAAAGAATCAGTCAAACTAACCAGGTAATTCACGTAGTCCAGTGGTAGGCGATAAATACCAGTCGCACTTTGGTTGTGGGTTCGATTCCCGCAGCATTGTCCGACGTGACGGGTTGTCACACGGTCTGTGTGTTGTCCTTTTTCCAAAACTATATAATTCTCAAATCATTACCCAAAAAGGGATAAAATCATCAAAAATAACCATAACATAATTTAACCTCAATTTTATCTCATGCCTTTCACTTCAATCATAACATATGGTAACCCATAATTACCTCAAAAGTAAGGATCATATAAACCCAAATGGTTCTTTATAACTATGTCCACAAAAGAAAAGATAACTATTACTTGAATAAAATTTTCTTATATTAAACATCAGGGTTACACATAATATAAAAAGTCTTCTAATGTAACCCCATCATCAAAAGAGACTTAATACTCTTAATAATTTCACCCTAACTCTTAAAGCCCTTATATGTTGACATCTTACTCATTCAACATTCTTCAAGATCCATTATCCATTACTTTCCAACTTATTCCGAAATACCTCTTTCCTACAAACAAAATCATGAATCGTATCCTAAGATTCCAAAATAAGAAAACAATAGTCATGAAATAGTTCATACCTTTGATTGGTCATTGTCAGTTTCTTAATCCTCAATCGGAATGACATTAGGTATTGGTAAACGAATATTGGTACGCTCTTGGTGACCCCATTCACGAAACTTCTTCATAGGACATGTGTTTGCATAATGACCATTCACACCACATTTAAAACATTCAATTGATCCCTCAGAAAGAACTTATTTCCCTTTCCTCGAGTCAACTGGATGCTTCCTTTTTCCATGGCAGGTTCTTGCTTTATGAACTTCATTTCCACATCTATATCATATTTCTGTCCCTTTGAAACATTTTCCTAGGTGTTTCTTTCCACATCTTTGACACATAGGTTTTTGAACACACTTACCTTTATGATTATTACCTGTACTTCTGTAGGGATTTGTTTCTTGCATATATGATGCCTTAGAGAAATCTCAAAGGTTTAGGTGGTCAATCATGACTCTAGATAGTTGGTTGAGGATAATCAAAATAGTTCTCATTGCAGCTCCCATATCATTCAGTTGCTTGCTCAAAAAACTTTCACAGTTTCCTTCATATCCACTGTTACTTTGGTGCCTGCTAGATCCAACCATTTACTAAAACCAAAAAGGTCAGTGTGAGTATATCAAAAAAACCATCATGTACTAATGAGTAAGATAGACAATAAGATATACTTACTCATTCACTTTATCTAAAACTAAGACTCTTTCTGAAATCCTAACCATTATGGTAATTGTCAATTATGCTTAAAGAATACCCTAACCTCTAAAGTTATCTAAACCGACCTTTGATACCAACTATAAGGCCCCAGCCTTAAACCTTACTTAAACTTGAGTTATTACAAGATTACACATTGAGGATCTTTTCAGGTTTAGAGTTTTAGAGAATTAGATCATGAAACTTGCATTACATTCCACATTTAAACAAGGCGGTTACATAAAATACAATATTCATTCTTCCCATCAATGGAAACCTATTTAAAATAAAACACGGATTCTTTATTGAAACATCCTTGAAACTATCGTCACATCATGTACCTTTCCCTTGACCTGTGAAAAGCATTTCAAAAACTTGGGATGAGCATAAAAAGCTCAGTAAGGGTTATAAAAATATGGAAAGGAAACATGAGTTCATTTATACATAAGATTGAAATCATACTTTTCCCATAAAACATAGGCATATCAAATCCTGAATAAATCATAGAAAACATAAGACATAAAGGTAACTTGAGGCATTCATAACATTCTTACGTAGGGAGTAACCCTCTTGGTTACGTTTGGAATACCCATCACAGTATATTCCCTAAATCTATTCGGAGAAACCTTAACGTTTCACTCCTTCGCGTTACCCAATGCATTAGAGAGCTATATCGGGCTCACTCGCCCTTAGTTTATCACGGAACCACCCATTATTCATAACAATACCCAAGAACCATAACATAATCGTATCACATAAACATGAATAAAGTAAACATAACATTTCCACATTTCAATCACAATATAACATTTTAGGATATTGAAATAATGAATCCATTAAAAAAGAAACCATTTCCAAAACCATTTAAAACATTTAATAAAGAGATTTTTGAATCAAAGTTTCCCATACCACATTGAAGCTTTTAACATTTTAAACCATTAATATCCATATAAATAAATCCTTAAAACCATGTTGAAAACATGGATATTAATAAGAACAAATAATTAAAACATTTAAACCAATATTTTGGTTAAAGGGGTTTTACCAAAATTAGAGACACTTGAATACAATAATCGAGGAATAACATTTAGTCAGAACTTTATAATATCATGAGAATAAAAGGATTCATGATATAATACTCCAAATTACAGTATATACACCATATAAGAGTGAATTGGTGCATAACAACAATGAACCCTCAATAGAAATGTCAAATGTGATGAAATCCCTTATAAAGAAGGTATCCTTAAATTAAGGACAAATAAACCTCAAAAATATGTGTGACAAATATATATACACCCAATATAAGTGGATATTAAGTGTAAAAAAATAAAAGGTCATTCACACATATTCAATGGATTACATATTCAATGACTACAAGTTGAACCCAAAGAAATCGAAATTGGGTTAAAAAGTTCCCTTGACAGCCTAACGACATCACATCAAAATGAGTTGATGAGAGATAAAAAGTGTATCTCATCACTTGGACATAAAATTTACATCAATAAGGATGTATTAGAACATATCCCATCATAAAAATATGTAAATTAAAATACCCAATAAAAGAAGTCTTTTAAAAAAGAGGAGGGTGAAAGGTTCCCTTACCGACTTGGGTATCTTTCAAAACATACACCCCATGAAAGAAAGACAATAGGTCATTGATGTAAATACTCATAAATGAAATTATATTACAAAAAGAGTATAATAATGGGTAGTACATACACCACTCAATGGAATTTGTGGCGAATGTAGCATAAATCTCACGGGAATAAAAGTGAGATGAAAAATCCCTTACGAAAACTCGGCAGCCTAACGGCGCCACATAAAACTTCCGAATATGGATTGATGAGATCAAATAGAGTATCCCATAATATTACAATAGAATTTACATCAAGTGGAATATAAAAGAAAATCCCCCAATATTGCAAGGAGGAGTTTAAAAGAAGTGACATAAAGGAGAGTACTTAAAAAGAAAGAGAGAGGTTAGATCTCTTACAAAAGTTCGACAGCCTAACGGCGCCACTCAAAACTTCCAAAATGGATTGATTAGAGAGAATAGGGTCTCTCATCTCATGAAAATAAAAATTACAGTAAATTTAATATAAAATAACATCCCAATCATAAGAAATATGAGCTTAAAATAAATGACATAAAAGAGTGTACTTAAAAAGAAAGAGAGTTGTAGGATCCCTTACCTCGGGTCCGACTTGACTCGATCGTTCTTTAATCTCCTGAATAATAAACTTGAGTTAATTTATAATTCCTTAAGAACCTTTTTCATGTTAATTATTACTTTTATACCACTTATTACCATGTCATAAACATTATGTAATCATTTTAGTTAATAATATTTGTTTTGTCGATATTTGGTTCTTAAGTCAAAAGTGGACTTCTTACAATTACATGTTGTTCGTGTGGCCAAATGTTTATTATATCCAGAATTGTATTCATTATGTAGATATCATATATTTCATATATATACAGTACATGCATGAATTTATAACATTACATAATCATTTAGAGGTAAGAAATGAAATGCACCGTTCATGGAGACGGTAAGCCGTACGTACGCATGAACGCTACTTTCATTTCTATTTCATATTTTATAGAATGGAATAATAATGATATAAAGGTATATTATAATTCCAGTATAATATCATATATAATATCATATTTCCATCCTTTATACATCCCACATATGGTATTTAACGAATCAAATCACTTTGAGGGGGCGGTAGTCCGCACTTCCTTAAATGAAGATATCGTGTATACCCATAATGGAAGCCTTAAAGGTAAGACAAAAATGAAAAATACAGAAGAATAAATAAAACATAAACATATTATATATCATATATAAAAATAGTGACATCATAATGGCCACCTTTGAAGGTGTTAAATGAGTATTGAACAATCATCGTTTCGGGAGGCAGAATTTCACCATCCACGGAAACCGTATGTTCTTTAACCATTTGATGTAGTTGTGTGAGAGTGTAGCTCAAATAAATACTATAACAACATCCTAGTATAATTAAGATACAGGTTTTGTTACAAAAGAAGTAAATAAAAATAGTTTAGGGGGTTGGAGAAGCAAAATAAAACAAATGAACATGAGAGAATGAATTACCTTTAAAAGTGTAACTCCTTTTGATTTGAGCCTAAAGGCTTCCTTTGAAAGGATTATGCCCAAAGGGAATCCTCTAGGATGAGGATAGGTATGTGGACAGAGTAAATGGGCAGGGGTTGGCCGATCCAAAGGCTTGAAGAGTGTGTTAAATGAGGTAGAGGTGGGGGCCTTTTATAAGAGGAGAGGAGGGGTACTTTTGGAAAGTAAAGAAATATTACTTTATTTGAAAATGTTTTTCGGCTTCAAAAGGTCCCACATTGATATAATTCGTGTATAAGGTGATAACGATTCGAAATACGCTCATCCAATAAGTTTTGGACATGTTTAGTTCATAGATTTTACATTATCTTTCCATTTTATTTAAATCGTCAAATAATGATGTCATCGCTGCATCATTATTATGTCATAAATAATTTAATTTATTTAATGTCTAAAAATTATAAAAAAAATACTATGATGTAGGAAATATTTTTAGAATTCCAATGAATATTTATAATCAAAAATATGACTTGTATAAATCCACTAAACAATTGTTTTAGTAAAACATATCATGTTTGTGTCAATTTTACTTTTACATTAAATAAAATGTTATTTATGTCATTTCCCAACCAAAGTGGATCCATGGGGTCCCCAAGTTGACCCATGGCTTGTCTTGGCCGGAAATGATACAACCAATGAGGGTAAGACATGTTTCAAGCTCATCTCATTTTATTAAAGCATTATTTTTACCTTAAACTACACTAATTACCACTAATCGCGATTAAAAACTTAATAAGTTACTATTCACCAAAAATTATTTTAATCTCATTGAACCACATTTTACTTCTTAATGACAACCATGTATGTCGGATTTTTGAAAATCAAAACACAATGATGGCAAAATTTCATTTAAACGAAAAATCAGTTTTTATAAGTACCACTTAGTGGTTTCACTATTCATCAAAAATTGAAGTTTTTCAGAAAAATCTCAAAAATTCACCCTAAGCTATATTTGATATTATAAATTCAAAAATGAAGACCGTTTTAAAAAATTCAAAACATATAAGTCACATTAATTAATTTAATAATTAATTCCCGCTGTTATGACAAATAGCGTGTTTTATGAAACAATAAGTATCAAAAGATTGACACTAGTTGAAGTCTGATTTCAAAGTGAAATTGATTCCAATGACCACTATTGGATTTAATGGTAAAAATATTTTATAATTTCAATTTAAAACCGATTAAAAATATAATCTAATCATATAAATAAATTAGATTAAAAAGTGGTTTTGAATTAAAATACAACATTTTACACTATTCATTAAAAAAATGAACTTTATCGGAAAGATACCAAAAATTTACACAAAGTAAATTTTGATGTCCCGATTCTTAATAAGAGTTTTATTTGGTCCAAAAGAATGTTTAAGAGTGAACAAAACTATATTTAATGACGGTTCTCCATCAAAAGGTGATAAGTGAACCTTTAGTGAAAACTAGGGCATATACGCCTAAAATTGAATTCTTCCGTATTTTAAGCCTTTATCTTTTATTGTATAAATGTAAAAATATTTAAGAACATATATAATCATATTTTAGTTATTTCTATCCATTCCCGCCATTACAACGGCTACATGTTAACTACCATTTAAAATAATATTATTTTATTATTATAGTGCAACGTAAGATTCCCAAGAAACTCGTTGTTGCGTGTTGGGTACTCCATCGAGCATAGCGTCCCCTTTAAAGTCATATTAATATTTTATTCACAAATATGGATAAATATGAAAATGTCATATTCCTTATTTACCTGGCGTGTTACAATTAAGGATGAATTTAGTGAATTAATATGATATAAATGAAATAATAATTATACTATAATGGTATTCTATTTATAACAATTAGCTTCATTATTTCAATACAACAAGAAAATGGAAATAACGTTCATGCATACGCACGATCTACCATCTTGATAGATGGTGTATTTTATTTTCTAATTATATATTTTATGTATCATTATATAATAAATATAAAACATATTTATTTCATAGTTATAAATCATATTTAATAGATTTATAATGAAATTAATTTTCTGATATATGATTTTTTTACGAGTACGATGAGAGTCAAGACATATGTTATGGTGATTTCTAGTGTTTCTTTTATTTTTTACTAGAATTATGCCATATTAAACACTAATTTATATTTTGTAGTGTATATAATTCCCATGAATGTATTATATTACATATATTGTTAAATTTATGGGTACTTAAAAATATATTTTATGATTTATCTTTCAAAGGCTCTAAATATCAAATTTTACGAAATTGGTAAGGTAATTTGTTCTATATTTTTCATTGATGAGACAAATGTTATGTTATGAGACTATATTATTTTATGAGATGTATATACTAACCTTTGATGGGTTTTATTATAAATATCCTTATGTTATTGATATTATAAGTTATATTTAATGTTATTATCTCTTTTTTTGGTATTTTGTTTCCTTCAAAATAATGTCTTCTAAAAATATTTTAAAAGTGTTTTAAATGATTTGTTATAAATTTTCAAGGAAAAGGTTTTTAAAATATTTTTAAAATTATTTTAAATGATTCATTTATTAATTTTAAATTTTTTGTATTGAATTTTTTTATTTTCTTTTTAATTAATGAAAATTAAATTGGAAAGGATATTTATTAAATAACTATTTCAAATGATCTTTCAAAACCATTTTCCATCTATAATAACAATATTTGGTGTTACTTATGTTTTATTAGGGCTATAATTCTAGGATAATATCCTTATAATTTATATGATCATTTTATTTATATAATTACTGATTGATTTTTTTTTGGCAACAAAAATGTATGGTTTTCATTATTTAGTGGGTGGTATATATATATCTCTCTAATGTATTGGGTAAACATTTATATATCATGAGATAAACATTAATTAAATTTGGATTGTTCCTAGTTTAGTAATATATATTGTTTTCTATAATGATCATGAGATCGAACCATAATTACTATGATGTTCAATAGAGTGAACCATGATCATTAAAAGACTCGTGTTTATGATCTTTAGTATGTGAGGTATAATCAATAAATGTTATTTTTGAGTTCTCATATGTTTATTTAAATGTTATTCTAATATACCTCCCTTGTTTACCCTAACTAATAATCTAATCTCACCCCTTTATATGTGTCCCTTACCTGAGATATGAAAGGGTTTTATATGTAAAATGAGGTTAAAAGGGTTCTAGTTGTGAAAGAATAAGAGTGAGAAGATGTACATGTTTTATGAAATAGTTGATTATGTTTCCAACTTCTAGAGAAACTAAACCTATAGAGTTTTATCCTAGTTTTTTCATTTAATGAAATGAATAATCCTCTAACAATATGTTATATAGATAAATGAAAATCTCAGTTCATTGTAGTTTGTATTAGTGAAAAAGGGTTAGTCAACCATTGGAATCTCAGATGAGGAAACGTTACTGAGATCCGTAGAGATGTTTCAATGGATATGTCTATGTATTTCTATAAGGATGGTCTATAGTATTCATAGATTAAATAATTGATAATAATTTTGAAATCTAATAAGTTATTATACATAGTTATGTGGTTTTCTTCAATGACATGTTTTTCTCATGCTATGAATTATGGATTTAGTCAATGGAGACAACTTGAAAAAACTGTATTAACCTTTAATGTGACAAACAATGTTTTTATTATATCTCAAATGCAGTGATCATTAGATTAAAATAAATTGTGGCCATGCCAAATTAATTTTCATAAAAGATGATTAACAACATGTACTATAACAAACTCTCAGACCCACCCAATAAGAGAAGGAAAGAGTATGCTAAGAATTCTAGAAAAGGATACCATAGAGGAAAGAATATTTTTTCCCTCTGTGTCAATAATGTGGGAAGAAAAACCTGAATGGATGTATTAGAGTAATAATAAGATGTTTTGACTATTGAAAAGAAGGATACAAAGAAAGAAACTAAAAAGGGGAAATGTAATGTTCTATTAACATAATGAATGGGAATAGTTGTCTCTCAAAGGTAATATCAATTGATGAATGCTTTAAAATTTGAAATAATGGGCCTTATAAAAATTGATTTCCTAGGTGAAAATCTCATGAAGATAACTAGAAACATTGTAAAAGTAATGGTTATATTGATTATGATGATGATACTACAAGTGAAATGTGAAATGGGCTAAGTATTGAGTAATAGGATGAGTTAGCCTTATTAATTGCTTTAGGATGGAGTGAAATAGTCAAAGTGTTTATGTATTTGGATTAATGAATTATGTTTATGAATTGTGAAATACATATATATTATTCAATTTTGGTTTTTTTTCTAACAATTATAAATAATATTTTGAATGGTTATGTTTTACTAGAATAATAATTTAACGGAAAAGTTATATTCATGGATAAACAAGATTAATGGAAAGATAACCCTTTATATGTTCTTGTTTTTAAGATAATGATGTTCAAATAAAGTAAATTTAATTGAATTGATTAACATAAAATTTATTAATTTATTATTGAAAATGTGTATTATGGTATCATTGATGATTTTTTAAAAAAAATTATATTTAAGGAATATATACACTAATCATTAGAATAATGGAGAATGCATGTTTTCAATAAGGATTTATGGTAGTTGTGTTTATTTCTATGTTTCTATAAAATACAATAATTTATCATTAACATGTTTGTTATGTGAAAAAAAGAACTACATTATGATATATGGGGGATCAATGATATGATTATCTTGAGATATTTAGTACCCATGTATTATTTTTTAATTATGTCATTTAAAATGTTTACAAGGACAACTATTATAAAAAAATTATGCTAAACATTGAATGTGGTTTTAGATATTAATGTTTTTTCTCTCCATTCGAGGATTTATGAACATTGAATGACGTTTTCTAACCATTTTTTGGTTATGATAACAAGAGACAAAAGGAATGACTTATAATTCCATTATAGATCTTATTATCTATTAGTTCTTCAAGCATTAAAAATTAAACTTCATCTTTTCATGGAAATAGATATGATGCCAAAATTCATCAAGTCCCAAAAAAGGGTGAGGTTGTCCTAGAATCATGTTAGTATATATTTTCCTCTATATTAATCAACCTAAGGAGAAAAGTCTTGAATTAAAAAAATCAAGACATAATCATTTTGTGTGATATCAATGACCTTTTTCAATCCTCTTAGGTTATGGTTTTGTGTTCACCAATATTGTCGTAAACATGTTCTCATTCAGAACTTTATATTTAGATTTCTCATCCATATCCATGTATTCACATTCCCCCAATGTTATACTTTGTCGAAGTCTAGTTATGAGATACTTTGTGTAACTTTTACGTTTCAATCTTTCCATAAAAAAGGGAGTTTTAGTTTCAATTTTTATGATTTTGGTTTCTATAGAAGGAACATTAAATTATTAATCCTTTGATAACCCAGAATAATTTTCATGGTGAAATTAATTTTAAGTGGGTAGAATGAAACACCCTGATATTTTATGAAATATTACTTTCTAAATAGTATAATATTTTTGATAATTTTCACATCAAACAACACTGAATATAACTTTTTTATACAGAAGAGCTAAGTATATATTTTATTATACGCACCACCAAATCAATATTGTGCAACATGAAACACTTATATTTGACCATGTTACCTGACACATTATTTTTTTCTTTTGTTGCACAGTATTTCGTGTTTTTTATGGCTTTTTTATACTCATGACCTAGTTTTACCAAACTACAATATACTATTTATATTTTTATTAAAATATTATTATAGTCACAACTTCGCCTTCAGATTAACAAATACAAATATGATTAAATAAATTATTAAAATATGATTCAGCCATTTATATATAATCAATCCCTTGATTATAAATTATCTAAAAATCAATGTATTAACTTTTGGAAAATAAAAAAATTGAATTTTTAAGAAAGATATTTATCTTTGTATAAAGATAATTTTATCAAAATAAATTAAACAAACCACTATTTATGAATATTTATAAGAAATTTTATATATGGAAAATAAAATTAAATTTTTTTACACTAATCCTATATTTATGATTGGCACAAGAAAATATGAAATCAAAATTTTTTATAAAATGATTAATTTTTCAGAAATGAAACTTTGCATCCTTTTAATGAAAAACAAAATTTAAATATAATTTTTAAAAAAATTAATAAATTATATTTTTTTTAAAAAAAATCTTATTTGAAAGGAGGGTATCAAAATTTAAATGGATTTCATTTTTCATATTTTTCAGGTAAGTTTCATGTTTTGATAAAAGTGATATATATTGAATTTTTATTGGAAATATGTTTTTCATCTAAATAATTTAGTGTAAATATATATTTTTAAATTATGTTAACATATAAATAGATACATTGTATGCAACCATAACCAATTTAGGTTATAAAAATCAATTTCCCATTGAATTTTTATATAAAAACATTTTAATTTTTTGAGTTCTTTTATAATAAAATGTCATTTTCTCACCACATCTACGTGATTAATTTTCAATTAATTTTATAGATTTATGTGATTTTAATATTATTAAAAAAAATTATACTTGGCATTACAAGGAAAAAATATAATAAATATATCTATTTTATTATTGGTCAACATGAATAGTAACATTGGTAATTTTCTTACCATAGTAAAGGGATAAATTGGGTAAATTATGTTAAAAAATAAAGTGATTGGGATGATAAAATGATTCTAAAACATGAAAAAATGTTATTTTATGGAGTTAATTTGATAAATAACAAATAGTTTTACAAATTTAATATTTTAATTGGAACTTTTCTATGAAAATGACTTAGAAATTACTAAAATAACTGATTGTGAAAAGATGTCATACACTTAATATTAATAAGTATAATATATTTATAATGGTGTTTTAATAAAATATATGCTCCACTATATATATTATTATGAAATATAAATGTTTTATTTATATTATGTAATTTTTTAAAAATTTATTATTAACTTATTATCATAAATAATTTTACAATGATGATCTAATAATTATCCATTTAATGGAAAACTCAATTTTTTGTTATTATAAATATTAACATATATATAAGTTTAATTACATAAGGTGATTCACAAATTTTATATATTAACATGACAGATTAGAGGTGTATTAAAAAAATTTTCAAAATTTATCATTATTTATTTATTTTATTAATGTTAATGTAATCAATAGTGTCAAAATTGAAACTAATGATATTTTGAAAAAATAATATCTTATTAAATTAGATAAAAAATATAAAAAATCTAAATAAGTACAGAGGGGATTATTTGTGGTCCAAAATAACATAATTGAACCATTTATGTATCGATTTACATATTATTAGTAAAAAATCGCCATTTAATATTAAAATATGTTGGTACCGTAGTTAAAATTAAAATAGGTTAACTAAGGGTTAATCAAAAGGGTAATGTTTATAATTACACCAATACCTATCCAAAATATAGTTTTTGGCACTAATATGACACTATACTACTTTATAATTGAATCCCTATCCATTTTGTGTTATTTTTAACGAGTTTTAATTTATTATAATGTAATATTCTTGAGCAATTCCAAAAAGTTTCCCTCACCTCTCTATTAAATGGGATCCTCTTCTGATCTTTTCTTCAGAATATAGAACCAATTTGGTTAATCAAAATTATATCAATTTATCCTCCTAAATTACATCCATTCATCCTAAAATCCATATTTTTTCATAAATCTAACCATTGGACTCATTTTGTTCAAATCAAAAAGAGATACCCAAAGATGGGGTAATGTTCATCGACAAATGTTTTTGTATTATTTATTCCTTAAACCCCTTCTATTATTTTTATTTCATGTTTATATAATAAGATAATTATCCTAAATATACTATAATATTATTTTAATGGTTCCACCTAGACTCACACAATCTTCCTTCATATGGTATGTACAATCATCAATCATGTCTACGGCAGACTACCGTCTGGCAAACCGATGTCATTGGTTATTCAATTACCTACTTTTAAGATTGGGAATAATGATTAAAATTATGTTGTAAATTATATATATGATATTTATATCATTTTTTTGATTCTTTAGATAATAAAATCCTAATATTAGTAAAATGACACAAATTAAAACAAAATGAAATACATTTAAAGAAACAAAGTGGATATTACCCAAAACATAACATTAACATGGAATTGTAAATATACTAGTAACATAATGTCATAATAAAATCTTATATAGTATTATATATAATAATATTTTTCTATAATAGATGTATAATAATATTATATTTATTTTATAGTAGGTTTTCATGAGTATAAAGAGAGACAAGACATAAGGTATATGGATTTCTAGTCTCACTTTTATTTATTTGAGACATATGCCACAATAAACAACTTATTTATTTTTTGTGGGGTATATAAAAATATAAATTAATATATGATATTTATATTTAAATTTATGGGTTTTTACATATCAATTTTACGATCTCTCTTTCATGAGTTTTACTTTTCAAAATTTACCAAATCAGTTAGTTAGTTTTGTCTAAAAATTCCGTCATTGCGACACGTTTTATGTGGTGAAACTATATAATATCAAAAGGTTTATATAATAGACATTGATAATTTTAATAATAAATATTTATATTTTCATGATATTATATGTTTCAGGTAATATTATTCTCTTTTAGGTTTAAAATTTACATTCCTTCCAAATAATTATTTCAAAAAAATGTTTTAATGAGTTTTAAATGGTCTATTATGAATTTCCAGGGAATTTAATTTTAAGGATATTTAAAATTTTTTGAACATTACTTTATATGTTTTAAATGTAATTTTCAATGGAAAATGGTTTTCTTAATGTATTTAGAGTTAAAAAAATTTAAAAATGGAAAAGATATTTTCCTCTAAAATTAATTCATGTGATAATTAAAAATTATTTTTGATATAAGACAACATTATTTGATAACACATATGATTAATTTGGGGTATGATCCAATGATAACATTATAATTATCCAAATGTTTTTTATTTTTATGATTGATTGATACTTATTTTTTTTATTTTCTATGAGTTATTTCATGATGAAATGTTTATGAATCCCATTTATTTTATAGGTTTTGGTATGGTTTTTGTTCTTATGGCACATATCTATATGGTTCTCGTTATGTGATGTTTGAAATCTATATCCCCATCCAACTCATTAGGAATGAAGTTATATATCATGATATATACATGGCTAGAAGGGTGATTGAATTCAGTTCAATAAAAAACATTTTTTTAAGATGGGTTTGGGAGTGAACCTTGACTACTAAGATGGTCGAGAGAGTGAACTATGACTACCAAGATTTTAGGTGGAGTAAAATTATAATATTATTATTTCCTTGGTAGTGATTCCTTTACTTAAATGGAAATAATTTTATATGCTTATGTTTCTACCAAAATTCAATGATTTATTTTTATTCCATGCTTTTATGGTTTAGGCTCCTGACTCCCTCGTGATTCATCTTTTAAAAACATCAATTATTTATTCCATGACTCATGTATATGATCTCATAATATTAATGGTATGATATTCTAATGTAATGATTTTTTCTCCTACCATCATCTTCATGATTATTCTTACATATCTCCAATGATTACCCTTATGGAGCATCTGATCTCACCATTTTCTTATGTTTTCATTTACATATGTTATAAAGAATAGGTTTTGATTGGGGTACTAAATGAAAACATAATTGGGGGACACATTGAAGGTCATTCATTAGACTATATGTTTAGTTTCAATGTTTCTAAAAGAACTAAACAAATACGGTATTTTGGAGAGTTTTATCTTCCACAAAAAAATGATTTAATGTCTAAGTATATTAAGATTTGGTTATTATATTTTTAATAATATAAAAGGGTTGGACCATACTTAGTGACAAGGATGGGATAATTTTAGTGAGATCCAAATAGATATTTCTATGTATATGTCAACATGTGTCTCTATGGACTTCTATTAAACTTTTATTAACAATTCCATGTTCTTGTTATGGTTTGAGTAATAACGGCTTTGTTCTACAAATATGTTCTGATTTGTTATATTTTTTTCATGTTACTTATATAATTATTTAATCATACATGGAATTATAATAATGATATAAATATCATATATATTAATTAAAAATTATTTTATAATATAAATAATATATATATATATATATAGAAAATTCAATACATCATTCACGGAGATGGTATGTCGTACATAAGAATGAACGTTGTTTCCATTTGCTGGTCCTGTTGAATGAATGAAAGAATAAAAATTGTATTCAAATATATATAATGTAATTATTGTTAAAATATTATTTCATATATATCATATATGTTCACTAAAATGATCCTTAATTCATTCCATGTATAGTGTGAATGAATCACATCGCTCTGTGTAGGTGGTAGTATACATGTTCACAAATGATGTTATTGTATTTGAACAAAATGGAATTCATGAAGGTATATGTTAAATAATAATAATAAATGTATAAAAACATAAAAAAATATTACATATATATATATATTATATAAAAACATAAATCTCATCATTATTCTCAACATTTAATGGTTGAAATGGAAGAACGAATGACATAGGTTCGCAAGGCGGTATTCCTCTGTACACATGAATGATGATTATATATCATATTTCAAGGAAATGGGTGGGAGTTTAGGATGATAACATAATAAAGAATATTTAATTATTTTAAGTTTACTTATGTTATTATATTAACATGAAATACAAATAATTTTATTGGTTTTGAGAAGAAATAAACCTAAAATGTTCCTTGATGAATGTTACCTCTTCTTTGGTGATCAAATTTTTATATTCAAAAAAGGTATAATTTGGATGGATTTATTCCAAGAGTAAGGAAACTAGGATGAATTTATGGAATTTGGAAGGATATTTGGATTGTTTTTATAAACAAAATAAGAAAATATGCATGAAAAGGAGAGAAGAATAGGTGACCTATTATAAAAGAGGGATGTGTAACTTTTAGAATTTCACATAAGATTAATTTATAACAAATTATATATCAATAAAAAACCTAAAAAATTAAATTGATCCAAATAAAAGATATTATAAGGTTTTAATCACATAAAACAATAAATTTTATACAAATTTTTGTTTTCATTTTAAACCTTATCATTTGGTCAACCCTTTGTTAACCTATTTTAATTTTAATTATGGTATAGATTTTTTATACATTAAATGGTTGATAGTTTTACGTTTAGATTTGAAATTGAACCATAAATGGTAATGTTATGTTATTTTAAAAAATAATTTATCCATTATATCGTTATTTTTTCTTTTTATTATTTTTAAATAATTTAATAATTTATTATTTTCATAAAATATCATTTGTGTCAATTTTGACATTACTCATAACATTAACCTTAATAAAATATGTTCAAAAAGATAAATTCAAAATAATTCATTTAATACACACCCTATATTTAATGATAACCTAAAAAATCTTAAATCACCTTAATTAAGTCAAATTTTATTTATTTTAATAATTATAATATCATTCAATTGATTGTTTCATTAATTGAATAATTACTACATCATAATTGTGTAATTATTTCTGAAACTTATTTCTTTATTAAAATTCAAAGTTAAATTTCCATGTTTTATATACTAATTTTATAATTCAGAATAATTTATATATTATAGAATATATTCTATTTAACCGCATGTTAAAATTATTATACATATTCAAAATAAGAGTGCAACATATTTTCACTCTCTTTTATTTCAAAACATCCAAGTCATTTTCATAGAAAAGTTTCTTTTAAATTATTAAATTTATATCTTTTGTGTTAAGGGTCTAATTTAATTCATATTTTAATATTAATGAATGTTTTATGGTTATTTTATAGTCCTTATCACTTTATCAAAACCTAAATTACTCATTTTTTCCAATACCACGGTAACAAAAAGTACCAATATAATTACTCTTCCAAGATAAAATAGAAGGGTCATATTTTCTAAATTTGGAAATTATGATTCCAAATATGAAATCCATCTTCAATAACAAAAAAATCAGTCGGAAGATACAATTTATAATTAATTTCACTAACACGGTCAGAAAATAGGTTTTTAAATTGATGACATTCAAATATTGAATTTGTTTGCTTCCAAATTCAATATAAAATTAGTTCCATTAACCTATAATTGATTAAATGATATAAAATTGATCTGATTATACTCGATAACTAATAAAAAATATAATTCAGCACATATATATAATTTATACAAAAGACCTATTTTCAATTAACATTCTATATATTTCATTGTTCATCCAAACACATAACTTATCAAAACAATACCAAAATTTAAACTGTCTAAATTATTATAAACTAATTTAAGAGTTGAATTTTATTTTTTACAAATATAAGTTATAAATGTTTCTAAAAAATGTTTTTTAAATAGGTTCTTCATTAAAAGGAGGAAAATTTCACTTTTGAGAAATACATCATTTTATTTATAACATTATATTAATTCTTATATTATGCCTATAAAATCTATTAAATGAGGATCCAAATAAAATATTGAATATTTCATATATAAATTTTATTAAAAATAGTCAAAGATATTGGTTTTTTCAATTTATAAAGGTAAAATGGTGTTTGTAAATTGAAAAATTGTTTTCTTGTAAAAGTAATTTCATTATTTTAAATTGTTTTTAGATTAATTTATTGTTTATTTATAACCAAATGATTCATTTTATGTACTTGTTTAAATATTATGTTCATAATTTAGTTAGTATTATTTTTAATTTCCTTTCCAATGATTTGGTGGTAACTATAATAATATCATAATAATAATATCAATAGTGTATTGTATAATGCTTCGAGCTTTTTACACATGGATATAAAATCCTTTAAGTTTAATGTTAATTACATTACAAAAAAACCAAGACAGAACCATATTGGTTTTTTTGTATCAGTAAATTGGGAAACATAAAAAAATTGTTCATAAAACATTTACATTCCCCCCACATATTCCTTTTTAACTAGAACCCTTTTTGACACATCCTACCTAAATCAATTATTAGTTTCATAAAATATCACAGTTGTCAATTTTGAAACTATTCAAAACATTGACTTTAAGAATATCAATATATAAAGATAGCATAGAAACGATTTATTTAATACACCAATAACCTGACATATTAACCTAAAAACTTCATTTATAACCTTAATCATAGAAAATTATATTTAATTTAACATTTTAATATCATCTGATTTATTGTTTTACTTATAAAATATTTATTGCTTCATCAATGTGTAATTATTTATGAAAATTATTTCTTCATAGAAATTTAAAAATAAATATCGAAGCTTTAGATAAAAATTTAATATTTCATTAGAATATATATATATATAGTTTATTATATATTCTATTTTACCCTATATTAAAAATATATTACTTAGCAAAAGTTTGAGTGTGACATTTTGTCACTCCCTTTGATTTTAATAATATCTAAGTCATACTCATGGAAACGTATTCATGAAATAATTATATATTAAAAATTAGATGATAATTTTCGAATTACAATCTCCAATAAAGTTTTTTCTAGTCTTATGGTAGTTTTAAAATATTTCTAAAATTACTTTTACCCTTAATTTCCTGATTTACCCTTAACTGCGGTAATAAAAATTTTAAAAGTTACTAGTCATATTATCCTAAACCAAAACATGCCTATTTATTAATTTGTTCCCTTTTAATTCCAAATATGGGACCCATTTTTCATAATTTAAACACATAGAGGGATAAATTTAATTTCAAAACATTCTCATTGACATGGAAATAAAATGAGTTTTTAAAGTGGAAGAGTTCAAACAATTGAAATGTTTTTCTATCCAAATTCAATGTGAAATTGATTCATTTGACATAAATTGGTTCCCCTAATATAAGATTTATTTAATCAGTAATTTTACTAATAAAAATTATATATTAAATCTATAAATTATTTAGATGAAATATCTATTTTCAATTTAGATTTAGTATTTTTCAACATTCATCAAAACATGATACTTATTATAAAGATATAAAACTTGTAAAAATTGATATCCTGCTTTCAAGGAAGATTCTTATTTGGTTAGATATAATTCATTAAAATGTCAAAAAATATATTTAAATTGGATTGTCCGTTAAAATGTGGAATAAATAACCTTATAAAAAAATAAATTATTATAGTTATAAAATTGAATTTATTCTTATCTTATTCCAATAAAATATATTGTATGAGAATCAAAAAAAAAGTTATTGAATATTTATAATATGTGTATAATATATATATTAAAACGTTCATCAATAGTGATTTGTTTGTTTTTTTGGGATAAAATGGTGTCCTTGAAAAGAAAAATGTTTTGTTTCGCCAATATCTATCAAATATATACTCAAAACATTCCATACATTATCCTAGAATCATTAATTTTGGATAAAAACCAACCAAATAAGTCATTTTGTTCAAATAAAATGGATATAACCAAAGAAGAGGTAATATTCATCAACAAATGTTTTTGTTTTATTTATTCCCTAAATCTATTAAATCATTTTTATTTCATTATTATATAATTAAATTATTATACATAGTATACTAATATGTTGTTATATTAAGGGTTAAACCTACACTCAATCAAATTTTAATCAAATGGTATTTGGAATCATCATTCGTGTGTCTGACAGACTACTACCTTGCCAACTGATGCCATTCATTATTTCATTTCCAACATTAATGGTTGTGAATAATGTTGGATTTTTATTTTATATATGATATATATAATATTTATCATTTATTTATTCTTATAGATTTATTATATAACACATAAATTCACACTTTTCATTTTTTGTATATATAATAACTTCATTTCCGGATCTTTGGACTATCGCCTCCTCAATGTGATTTGATTTGTTTACATATTAAAAGATATTTATTAAGGATATGTTTAGTAAAAAAATATTATAAATATGAAATAACAAATCCACAATAATTTTAATATATATATACATATGTCATTTACTTTATTTCTTTTAATAAAACAAGAAAATGAAAAAAAATGTTCATGCATAGGTATGTCCAGCTTTCTCCATGAACTGTATCTTCCATTTCATATTTATATATTTTATTGTTTATTATAAATAAATATATATTTTATATATGTTATATTTATATAATTATTATCACTCTTTATATGATTAAATAATCATATAGGTAAGAAGTCCAAAAATATAACAAATCAAAACATGTGCCAAAAAACAGAGTTGTTGTTCCCTAAAACATAACATTAACATGGAATTGTTAATAAAAGGGTAATATAAGGTCATAAGTAAAAAATATAAGGTATTTTATTATTAAATAAGGATATATTATAGATTTATAATAATCTTATATTTATTATACAATGGGATTTAATGACTACTTTGCAATTCAAGACATAGGGCAAAACTTTTCTCATATCACTTTTATTTTTGTGAGAAATATTCTATATTCAACAAATATTCGTGTTTTGGGGTGAATATAATGACTTATGACAAGTTATATAATTAATTTAAATTATTTCATGATATTAAATGTTTCAGTTTATGTTACTATTTCATGGGGCTGACGATACAAAAGTTACACCAGTAGTAAGAGATTTTTTGTTTCACTTTTATTTATATAGGATGCATGCCTTATACACTATTTTTTACATTATTTTGGTTCATATACTATGAATTAATTTATTTTTTGAGTCTTATCCTAAAACATATGGTATTTACATATTTTTATAATTTCCTTTATTTCATGGGGTATATGATCTAACAAATTATAAAGTGTTAAGTGATTATTGAACAATCTATACAATCATCAAGATGATTTTATTTTTAAGAATAGTTATGTAATATTTATCTTCAATGATCAGGATTTCAAAATAATATTAAAAAATATATTTAAATTTCTCTTTAAAATATTTAAATTTATTTTTAACCATTTTTTGTTTTTATAAACCAGTTTGAAATATTTTATTTATTTTAAAAAAAAGGATATTTGTGAATTTAAGAACATAAATTTGCTGAATGAATTTTTTTGAAAATTATATTAACAAAATGAAATCTTCCACTATCATTAAACTTTAATTATTTTAATATTAGTTTATAATATTACAAGATAGTTTTCAAAGATTACTTTTTATTTGAAAAATTCTCTAATCATTATAAAGAGAAAATGTTTTCAATGTAGAAAGGATATTTGCCTCAAAAATTATTTTCAAGTGATGTCCCAAAATAATTTTCAACATATTATAACATTCTTTGATTTTAGTTTTGTTTTAATGGGGATATTTTTTTATTGATAATATCTCTATCGTTCATATGGTTGTATTATGTTTCGTTAGCACAAACATAACTCGAATTTTCATTTAACTCAAGCTAAACATAGTGATTTGGTATAGACATCTATATTTAGTATTGTGTGACATGAAAAATATCAAAAATATTAAATTAAATTGAAATAAAATTTCAAAAAATATTATGTTTTTATATTCTAAAAACCGTAAAATAATTTCTATCCAAAACATCGTCTGGGTTATCAAAGGATTATAACATGAAAGTTACTTTCACAGAAACCCACATATTAAAAAAATAATATAAATACATTTGAAAAAAAAAGTTGGAAACATAACTATTACCAAGAGAAACTCATAAATTGGTTTCAAAAATTTAGAACATATTTATAGAGTGACAACATGGACATTGAAGAGAAATCTAACTATTATGATCTGATGGAGATTCATAGAGAACAAAATCAAGAGAATGTTTTGGACTATAAAACCATAACCTAAAGATGCTTGAAAAGGTCAACGATATCAATATAAATTTTGATAACAGGACAAAATTTTACATCATGTCCTTTTTTCAAAATATTTAATAATTTTCATTAGAAGTTATACATTCATGATTTTACGAAAACCTAACCATTTATTGTTCCTTGATCAATATACACTTCATCTCGTATTCATTGAAAAGTTGAAGTTATATTTGTAATTAATAAAGAACTAGTGGAGAATATGATCTCTAATGGGATGAAAATTCATTATATCTATCTCCAGTTATCATCATAAAAAATGGTTAATAGAATTTTTCCAATATTTACAAATCCTCATGTAGAGAGATAAAAACGTAACATATAAACACACATTTGATGTATATCATAGTCCATATCACAAATGATTATCCATGTAACCATTCCAAAAGATAAATTTATAGAACATTAGAAAGAATGTAAATAAATTTATCATAATCAGGTTAACATTGATGCCCTATATATCATAATATAACTCTTTTTTGTCACATACTAAACTTGTGAATACCTTTATCATTTTTTTAATAAGCGAGGTTATAACATTAATTTCCATAAATAATTCTTAAAAACATGCATGATTCCTTATTACAAATATTATTGGTTATATTCCTTAAAAATGATGAAAAATTCATCGGTGATATAATAATCCAATTTTTCAATAAGTCATTTATCAATTCCATGGTAATCAGTACCGTTCAATTTAATTATCCTAATATCATTATCATAACATATGAAACATATTAAGGGGTTTTTTTCCTTATTAATCAATATACCATGAATATCACTTCCAAGACAGAATTATCATTATTGGTTAACGTCCTAAACCATCTTGGTAGTCATGATTCACTCCCATGACCATCTTATTAGTCAAGGTTCACTCCTAAGAACAACTTAGCAGACAAAGTCTTTACTGAACAGAGTTCAATAATCACTCCATCCATGTCCATATCATGAAATATAAATCATTACCCAATGCATTTTAGTGATATATAGGTCACCCAAAACATTATGAAAATCATAAATATTTTTTCCACAAGAAGATAAATCATTTATCACAACACAACCCACAGAATGAAATGGGTTTCATAAACACGTCAAAAAACTCATGGAAAAGAAATAAGTTTCATAAGTATCATCCAAAAATAATCCTAAAACATTAATATAAAGAATAATTATGGTAACCTTTGTTTATATCCCCAGTAAATAATAATTAATATATATTTATTTCATTTTATATAGATAATTATTTTAAATTATATTTTTAGAACATTTCTAGTGGAAATTATTCTTTCCACATTAAAAAAAACATTTTATATCATAAAATAATTAAAAATGTTATCTCATTGAAAATAAAATTTAAAATTTATAATGTAATATTTGAAACCATTTTATAAATCTGTGAAAAAAATCAAGAAAATGTATACATGTTTATTTAAAACACATTTAGAACATTTTAAAAAAAACATCATTTTGAAGGAACAAATTATTCTGGATGAAGAGAAGATAAATATACATGAAAAATATAATATAATTGAAATAATTAGATTAATGATTCAAATTTTCAAGGGGAATAATATACACCTTATAACAGAATATAGGTTCATAACATAACATGTGTCTTTGAGAATGAAAATTGAAAAAAATACCATTATTTATATGGTAACTTTTTTACCATTCAACCCCATGAATGAAATAAAATTATATGGATATAAATATACCGTAATATTTATAAAAATAACCTAAAAAACATTCATGGTTAGTATATACACCACAAAAAAAATAGGTAGTGTATAAGGTGCATGTCTTATAGAAATAAAATTGGGATAAAAATTCTTACTATAAAAGTAACATTTGTATCATGAGACCAATGAAAGAGTAACATCGATTTAATATAATAATATAGTTAAATAAATTATATTAATGATATATTATTTTATAATTCATTATATACACTACAAAACAATAATAATTTGGGAATATAAAATATGTCTCATTGAAATAAAAGTGAGATTAGAAAACCCATACCGTATTTCTTAAATAACATGGTACTCATTCAAACATCGTATATAATAAATATAAATTTTGTAAACATATATTATATAATATTATTAAATTATATCATACTATACATGAATTATTTATGACATAATATAAACTATTTATTAATAATTCCATGTTAATGTTTCATTTTGTGTAATAATAGCTTTATTTTTTTCATGTGTTTTGATTTGTTATATTTTAGGTCTTCTTTCTTAAATATTTATTTAATAATACCCATAATGATAAAATTTATATAAATATTATATATTTTTAGTATGTATGTATTTAAAGTGGTCAATAATATATATATAATGAAAATGCAATACACCATTCTAGAAGACAGTATGTCCCATGTATTCTTGAATGTTGTTTCCATTATCATGTCATATTGAAAGAAAGAAATTAAATGAAATGTATATATATATAATATCATTAAAGAAGATTTATTATTTCATAAATAACATATACATTCACTACATCCATCTTTAATACATTCCTTGTAAAAATTGAATGAATCACGTCACATTGAGGAGATGGTGGTCCACACGTCCACAAACGAAGTTATCATATTTATACAAAATGTAAGGAATAAATGTACATGTTATATAATAATTCCATAATCATAAATACATCATAAATATTAAATATATCATAAAAAATAGTAATTTTATCATTATTCCCAACCTTCAAAGGTTTATATGGGAGAAATAATAGCAATGGTCCGTGAGGTGGTAGACTAACATAGACACAAACGATGATTTTGTATCCCATTAGAATTGAAAATAAAAATAATATTGAATTAATTATTTAAATATTATTTAACCATTTAAATAAAATAAATCCTTTTCCTATAAATCATTTAAAAATTCAAGCAATAACTATTTGAAATTAAAGAAAATCATTTTATTGGAAAACTAATTTTCGATGCTCGAACACCATTTTATCTCAATAAATTAAAAAACCCAATTTAGAATAATATTTTAAATACTCTTTATATATTAATAAATCATTAATGTTTTTTGTACACTCGTCTAATATATTTTATAGGTATAAGATACGTATATATCCAATTTTTCCAATCAAATAATGTATTTCTCGAAAAAGTAATTTTTTCTTCCTTTTAGTGGAGAGGCCATTATAAATATATTTTTTTTACACTTTTGTAAATTATATTAGAAAAAAACTTCTTATGTGAAATAAGTTTATCAAAATTTAATTTGGTTGAATTTTTGGGAATTCTCTAATAAGTTTTATGTTTTAATGAATAGTGATAAGTAATGAATTTTAATTGATAACATCTATTCCATAGAAATAATTTATATTCTTAAAATATTTTTTAGATTTGTTATAAAGAAAAATTAGATAAATTATATATCGGTTAATCTAATTTCGGACATTGGAGTCAATTTCACTTTGAATTTTGAAACAAAAACATTTCAATCTTTTGATCATTTTCACTTTAATAAATCTTTTTCCCACCCCATATAAGGGGTAAATTTTAAATTAATTTTGTCCAATAATGTGTTTTGAATTTTGAAAAATATATTCTATATTTTGAATCTGAAGGTGAATTGTTTTTTAAAAATGTCTCCTTTTATTTTTGTACAATATGGATAGTAACATTAGTGATTTTTATAACCATAGTTAATGATAAATCAAGGAATTAAGGGTAAAAATAATGTTATAAATAATATAAAACTACCCAAAGACTTTATAAAATGTTATTTTATGATGATAACTAGACCCTTAACACCTAATGTTAAAAATATAATTATTTAATTGATATTTTTCAATGAAAATGCTATAGATATTATTAAAATCAATGGGTGTAAAAAATGTAACACTCTAACATTTAGTACGTATAATATTTTTAATATGCCTTTAAATAGAAAATATGATCAACTATAGAAATTAATATAAAATATAAAATTTATATCTATATAATTGTATTTTATTTTAATATTTTATTGAAAGAATAATTTTCATAAATAATTTTACAATAAGGATACAATAATTATTATCTTAATGAAATGATCAATTAAAATACATAGATATATAAAATAAATATAATTTTAAGTAATTTATATTATAAATGAAATTTATAGGTTAATATTACATGATAGTGGTGTATTAAATTAATCATTTTAAATTTATCGTGAATTATTGTTTTTTGTAAAGTCAATAGTATGTATACTTTCAAAATTGACACTAATGTTATTTTCTAAAAATTATATTTTATAAAATTATTTAAAAACAATAAATATCATAAATAAAAAATGTGATAAATAAGGTTATAAAATATAATAAATTGACCATTTATGGTTTATATTACTCCTTAATAATAAAATTTTTTACCTTTTAATATCGAAATATTTGTTACCATAGTAAAAATTAAAATAGGATAAATAAGAATTAATAAAAAATATAACATTTCAAATTACAAAAAAAAGCCTATTTAAAATCAATTATATGATGGTATTATAACCCCGTCCCACTTTTTCATCAAATACATTTTC
Organism: Viscum album; assembly: GCA_963277665.1. Lineage (NCBI taxonomy): Eukaryota > Viridiplantae > Streptophyta > Magnoliopsida > Santalales > Viscaceae > Viscum > Viscum album. The sequence continues at coordinate 1,422,347,611 of OY728145.1, forward strand.
ATTTAGATGAATTTTATTTTAGATTTTATTTTTTATAAATTAATATTTTGAAAAAAATTTCAATGTGCCTCTCTTGTCTCCTATAAAAGGGAACATCTAAATCTATTTTCTCCACACAACATATCTTTTTTGGTTCTGGAAACCCCATCAAACTATCCTCCAAAAATACCACCCTTTATCTTTGAAGACTTATTTTAGACAGAAATATGACAAAAGAAATCCTATTATACAAGTTAAAAGAAGATACCCAAAGAAGATGTAACATTCAAAAACATAAAATTTGTTTTACTAATTCCATAAAACCATTAAATTATTTTCATATAATGATTATATAATTACCTTTTTATCTCCAAAACTTCCATTAAAAGTGAACTTCAATCATCCTTCGATTGTACGGCAGACTTCCTTCTCTCAAACAGATGTAACTTTCTCTTCCAATATCACCATTAAAGGTTGTGAATGATTATTCAATATCAAATTTTATATTATATTTATGATATAAAAGATTTATTTATGGTTATGTTATTATTATATAACACATAAATTCATGAGTTAATTTTTTAAAAATACGATAACATCATTTGTGGATGTGTGGTCTACCGCCTCCTAAAAGAGATGTGATTCATTCACAAAATACATGGAATATATTAAGAATGTTGTTATTGAATTAATATGATATATATAACAAAATAATTAAACTATATTGATATTATAAATTTTACTTAACTTATTTCATTCAATACAAAAAGAAAATGTGAACAACAATCATGTGCATGTACGACCTACTATCTCCAAGAACGGTGTATCTTATTTTCTAATTTTAACATTTATAGATTATTATATAATTAATGTATATGATATTTATTTCATTATATTCATTCTACATAAAATTAAATCATGGTATATTAAGGGGAAAAAATATAACAAATCGAAACACATCTGAAAAATATTGTTGATATTACTTGAAGAGTAAAATTAAAATAGATTTGTTAATAAATGGGTTATATGAAGTAAAAATAAGTGTATTAGATATAATTACATGGGTTTTTAATTTATTTATAATAGACTTATATTTATTATAAATGATGTTTTCATGAGTATGATGAGAGTAAAGACCTAATGAAAGGGAATTTCTAGTCCCACTATTATCTCTATGATTCTTAAGTTATATTCACTATTCATTTATTTTTTCTAGTGTATATAATACCCATGAAATTAATAAATGGTATTTACTCTTAAATTTATAGGTATTTATATATCAATTTAATGATCTATCTTTCCTGAGTTTTACTGTTCAAAAGTATCAAAATTGGTATGGTAATTTTGTCTCAAATTTCCTTCATTGAGACAAATATTATGTTTTGTACATATATTATTTGATGAGGTGTATATACTATACTTTTTTAGGTTATGTAATTAATATATTTATTTTAATGGTATAATAATATTAATTTAATGAAATTGTCTCTTCTGTAAGAAATATTTGGTCCTACAAAACAATTTTATTTAAAACAGTTTTAAAAGTGTTTTAAAATATATACAATTAAAATTCATGGAAAAAGTTGTTGAATATGATTAAAATAGTGTTTAAATAATAATTTATATATTTTAAATTTTATTTTAAATGTAATAGGTTTTTTAAATGTTTTATTATTTAAAAAATTATTTTTCTAAATGGGAAAATATTTTTCCAAAGAATTATTTAAAGTGATAATTAAAATTCAATTTCCATCTAAGAAAATATTATTTAATGTCACTAATGTTTTACTAGGGATATTATCCAATTATACAATTCTTATTCCTTGCAGAATTTGTTTTCTTTATAATGGATTGATTCTTATAATTTGTTTTATTTTATTTGAGTTATGTTATGATGAAATCTTAATAAATCCTGTTTATTTTTATGGGTTATGATATTATTTATATTCTTGTGAGATGTATATGTATGACTTTCATTATATGATGGGTGGTACTTATATCCCCCTATAATTAATTGGTTAATAATTTTTATCTCGTGGGATATACATGGTTAGAATGGGAATTAAACTCGATTTAGTAAAAGGCATTCTTCTCTAAGATGGTTTTGGGAGTAAACCTTAAATACTAAAATGTTAATGGGGGTAAACCATATCTACCAAGATGGTATGTGGGTAAACCCACACTACTAAGATATTAATAGTAGTGATTCCTTGACCACTACCAAAGTAATGTTATATTCTTATGTTTCATCCACAATTCCATGTCTTATTTCTATGTCATGATTTCATGGTTTATTATCTTGACTTCCTCTTGATTTATTTCTTAAGAACATTTATTACACATTCCGTGACGTCATTATATGATCTTTAATATGTAAGGTATGATCTTATAATTTTATTATTATGTTCTCTCACCCTTATGTTCATGATTTTGCTTACGTATCTTTTTTGTTTACACTCAGGGGGAAATTGATATCACTCTTTCTTCTATTTTTCCCCCTGTTTTATAAAGAATGGTTTTTGGTAGGTATTCTAAAGGGGAATTTTTTGGGGAAAGATTGAATATGTTTCACCAGAATATATATTTTTTTAAGTTCTCAAAGTAACTAAACTAAAATGGTATTTGGGTTTGTGTTTATGTATTCTAAAAAAACAAATTTAATGTCTATGTACGTTAATATTATATTTTTATTGTTTATATTAATGAAATGTTTAAGTCAACCATTGGAAACACAAATAAAAACAATAGTTAGAACCCTATGGATAATTATTAGGATATGTATAGGTTTTCCTCTAAAGGATAATCCTAAGGTGTTATAGATTAAATAATGTGTCATAATTTAGACATCATATAGATAATTTTTCATAGTTACATGGTTTTCATCTATGATAAGTGATTCACAATCTATTATTTTTTTTCTAGTCAATGATTGGAACCATACTAAGCTGGGTTAATATTCAATGTGATGAATAATTTTTTAATGAGAATTCAAATGGGATGATCATTGGATTGAGGGATGTTTGGATTTTTCCTAGTCATTTTTCACCAAACATAATTAACAGTGTCTACCTTAACCAACTGTTATACTCACCCAGAAAGGGAAGAAAAAGTTTACTGAAATTTTTAAAAATGGATACCACATAATAGAGAATATTTTTTCCTTTAGGTTAATAATGTTTGAAGAAACACCCAAATGTATGTCTTAGAGGAACAAGAATATGTTTTTGATGTGGAAATGAAGAAAAAAATCAATTATGTGCAATGTAGAAAATGAAATGTTCAGTTAATGTAAAGGAAATATTGCCCCCCTCCCCTAAGGAAATATTAATTGATAAATGGTTTATGTTTTCAAATAATAGGAATTATGAAAATTAGTGACTTAAGTGAAATGATCGTGAAGATAATCAAAATGTTGGTATAAGTAATGGTTATATTTAAGATGATAGTGAGACTATAGGTGATATTTGAAAGGAAAGAGGTATTGTGTAATTTTATGAGTTAGCCTTATTAATGGCATAAGGATGATGTTAAATAATATATGTGTTTATGTATTTTTATTTAGGAATTATATTATATTAATTGTGAAATATATAAGGATTTCTAAATCTATTTTTTTCCTAAGGATTTACAAGAATATGATAAATGGTTCTACTGGACATGAAAATTGTTTACATTAAAATTTAATATTCATGGGATACATATTATTAAGTGATATATAACCCTTAATATATTCTTGATATTGAAATAATTATATTTTCATAATTTAAATTGAACAGTACTAATTACCATGTAATTGACCAGATAATTATTGAAAAGTTTATTATACTTTCATTGATGAATCTTAAATAATGTTTTAGTTAAGGAATATATCCAATAATATTTGGAACAATTTAACCTACATGTTTTCAATAAGTATTTATGTTATCTAAGGATATTACTAAGTTTCAAAAAATAAATGATGAAGGTATTATCATGTTTGGTATATGAAAATCAGTAATGACATAATGATATATGGGGGTTCATGTTAATATAATGTTGGGAAATTTCAGGACCTTCTTTACAATTTTTTTTACTTTCATCTTTCATAAGGATTACATGGATAACATTTTATGAAATGGTTTATGAAAAAAATAGAATCAGGTTATTCATGCTAATGTACTATCTCTCCATATGATGATTTATGCATATTGGGTAACCTCTGATAACCATTTTTCATATTATGACTACTAGATATATAATAAATGAATAATTATCCTATTATAGATCGTATGATCCACTAGTTCAACATGAATTTTAAATTCAACTTCAATTTATCAAGGAAAAAAGAGATGAAGTGTCAATTAGTCAAAGGATGAAAAGGGTAATTTTCATAGAATCATGTAAGTATATGTTAAAATAAAAATTATTTAACATTGATAAAAATGTCTTGAAATAAAATTACATCGTGTTATCATTTTGTTTTATGATATGAATTATCATTTTCAAGCCACTTTGGGTTATGATTTTTGGTTATTAAATTTATCTTGAACATGATCTCAATCACTCTATATTAGAACTTATTAGTAAAATATTTCTTTTGTGACAATTTTTTCACATTCCACCAATGTTCTTCTATTTGGAATCTTCAATATGACTTATATTGGTTAAATGTTATGTCTCCAAAATTCCATTTATAAAGAATGTTTTATTTTTGTAGTGACTCGGGTTTTGGCCCTATCAGACTTTGGAATATTCCTATGAATATTTTCTGAGTTAGGCGTGAAGACGGCATGGGATTCTGAATCCTAGTGTTCCCAAAATTAATTTTATAAAAATATTAAGTATTTTTAAACTATTCATGTGGTGGGTTATGTTTTCTCCTAAAAGGATGCTCAGATCAGAAATCAGATGGCATGTTTGCATCTAGAGAGTGTCATTTACCCTAGGTGGGGTGTAAACATTACAAGTATGGGCCTGCTATGGAAAAATCCACCAGGGTAATTTTCATAAATAAATGGATAGGTTTCATTATGATCATCGATTAAAATAAATCTGGAACCGATTCTAATATCACAATTTTGAGTGCACTGTTGCATTCTGAACGTCAGGTTTACCCTATGGGAAACTAAATCTTTTCTGTGTCAGGAGGTTTTGTTAAGGGCATGGTTGTTGGTTTAATTGATTGATTAATTAAAATTTTTAATAAAAATAAATCAATGTTTTATATCCCCTCCCCTCATGTTCTTTGAATAGTGGATCCCTCCCCCATCAAGTGAAGAACCACCAGATCAGAGAAACTAGGTGTTGTCAGACTCAGATCTTGACGGTGATCGCTCCCATATAGTGTAGCAGCAGCTTCGGGGCATGGATCTAGCATAGAAACTTCAGAATTTCACCCGTGAGGATTTTGGTTTGATGTTTAAAATCTAGGATCCCATTTATGCATTGTTTTTCTTCAAATCATCATAAGGGTTGTGCAGTTCGAGACTCGATCATTTCGAAACATGTTTCATATCTGAATATGGATAATCGAGGTGCTTCTGGTGGCTCTTGGATGTTTTCCGATGGAAAATCCATTTTACAACAGTGGAAATAGAAGTTTAGAGTGATGGAAATAATGGATCAGTGGTAGCCCAGTGGATTCAAGAAGGCGGCGGTGGTCCGGTCTGGCAGTGAAGGTGGTTTCCGGTGACCCGATGGTGGTCCGTCTAGATTTTTTTGGGGTTCTTTTAACCCTCATAAATCTCAAATCGTAAGTCCAATTGGTGAGCCATTTTTGAAGATGCAATACTCGTGACAAGGAAGACCCCTTTATATTGTTTTAGGAATTTAAGGAGTTGTGTGTTTGGCCCAAGTCCGTGAAATGTTGAAAATAATTATAATATTTTATTATTTTCAACTTCAACCAGCTGTAACTTTTACACTGAGTGTCTGATTAACATGTCATCAGTGACATTGTGATCCTGATAGCAGGGTAGAAGTTTCAAGATATTTTTTAGGATTTAGGATGGAGATTAGGGTATGGGCCCCACAAGGCTGGTTTGAGTTTTTACGGAGAAACACAACATTTTCGTCTGAATCTTTTTTGGACAAAAGAGTAGTCAATCTCGTGCATTTTTTAGGGGATCGCAATGGTGTGGTCTACTTGATGTGTTTTATGATCGAGGTATGGGCCCCACCTTGGCTAATTATGGTGAATAGTACCTTTTTCCCCGGTTTTCCATTTTGGGTGAGTTAATAGCCTATCGTGTGTGTTTTTTCGACCTAGATCGCAGTGGTGGAATCAACATAGGCCTAGGAGGTGCGTACTGTAACGATGTTGTCGGTTACTTGGGTTAACGATTTTTGGACCAGCAGTAATTGATTGTAATCCCTTGGTTCAATCCTTTGAGGGTTCGTGTTATATTACAACCTATGTATAAGTTTGTGATCCCCTTGATAGGATGTTTTTCTAATAGATTTGTGGCATCACTCTAGTGGGTCCAGAGAGGGATCCTTTGGCTTTGCTTCCTTGGATCAGGTTATTAGTTTCGTTGTTATAGCTTATCCATGGGTGGTGATCCCCTATCTAGTAGGTTTACCCCCTAAGGTTTGAGGAATCATCAAGAATATGATCCCCTATGTAGTGGTCCATTCATAATAGGGTTGTGGAATCATTAGTTATACGATCCACTACTCAGCATGTGGTTTCTAGTAGGGTTGTGGTATCATTTGGTATACGATCCCCTATTCAGCATATGGTTTCAGTATGGTTGCAGAATAATTGATTATATGATCCCCTACTCAGCGCATGGTTTTAATAGTTTTGTTTCATCATTGGTTCAATCCCCTACATCGTGATTTATACTAGATGGGGTTTCCGACATTGTCATGGCCATATTTACATGTGAGACAATCCTATATCTATGTGATGTGAACTGTAGAACGTCATATCGAGTTCTGGTATGCCCCAGCATATCCTAGGAGTGATCCCCTTTCTATGATATCTTCAAGATACCAGAGTGGGCTCTTGTATCCTCTAAAGGACCCAAGGAGTCACCCCTTATCTGAGATGTTTGGTGTTTCTGATCTTTCAGAATGATGTTCTTAGTGACGATATCTGATGAGTGTGATCTCTCAGATGGGAATCAGGGATGTTGGAGTGAGACCCAATAGAGTGTATCGCTTAGAAGAGTGTCATTTGGGATGACAGATCTCATGGATTGTGTTCTCATAGTTATGTAATAGTAGAAGAAGATTGGATAGAACCTCATGAGGCTTGGTGCGTAAATGAGTATATCTGGAAATTCATGGTATATGTATGGGCATATACCGGAGTGGATGTTCATGATGTATGTATGGGCATACATCTGAGTTGAGCTGACTAGTCGTGTTTAGACGATGATGGTATCGAGATGTATTTTATCTATTGTTTGGGTTCACTCTGGCTAGGATGAGAAGACTATTGGATTTCAGTTTCACAATTTTATGGGAGTTTTTGGGGTGCCTAAGGGTTATTTTTAACACTCACCCCTGAATGGGATTTTAACACCCATGTTTTTGTCTTGTGCAGACCACTTGCCTTTCAATAGAGTTTTATAAGGACTTGGAGAAGGTCGAGAATTGTGTGAGAAACTAACTAGGATGTTTACCAGAGCAGTTCTGAGGAGCTTACTAGTAGGTACTTTTGACAGTGACCCCCTCGTTCTGAGCAGGTTGGATGCTTTTGCAGTTTACTACTTTGGTGGGCCCTGCATTTTCCCTTTTTTACATTTTTTGTACTCGGGTTGTGGGTTAGATGTATGCATGAATTTATTTTCAGTTTTTATATATATATGTACACTATTTCATGGATATGTATGTTGGTGAATGTGTATAGGTACCTTAGGAAAATGCCTCCCATGTGAGTGATACCCTACTTGACGCTAGTCACCATCCCTTGAACTATTAGAGACGGGCATAGGGAGTCGTAGTTCGAGCCCCATTGAGACGGGTTATGATAAGTTTTCATTTTTATGATGACTGTTTCTATGAAAGGAAAATTCAATAAATAAACCTTCGATAACCCAGATGAATTTTGAATTCATTTTAATTGGAATAATTTAACACCATGATATATTTTGAAATATATATATTTTAATTAATTTCATCTTTTTGATATTTTTTATTTCACCCAACACTCGATATAGATTTTGTTATACAAAAGAACTATGTTTGGATTCCATTATACAGACAAACTTGTTAATCTTCTTCTACATGAAACACTTAGACTCGATTGTGGTACATTGAACACTATGTTTGTCTTATGTTTCAAAAAAATTAGAGCTCTTTTTATTTTTTTGTGTTACACATATTACTGAGTTTTACAAAACTATAATATATTTTTAATATTTTTATTAAAATATTATTATAGTTACCACCTTTTAGTTGGAATAGAAATTAAAATAAAATTAACTAAATTATAAAAATATGGTTGAACATGTATATACAATTAATCTTTTGATATTATATTTGTTATAAATAAAAGCAGTGACTATTTGAAAACAAATAAATACCTTTTAAAAACCTATTTATCTATATATAAATACCATACAATCTCAATTGATTAAGGAAAACACAATTGATGAATGCTTTTAATATAATTTATATATGAAATATTCAATAAATTGTTTTATTCTCATCCATTATATTTTCTATACATAATATAGGAATTCATATATTTTTAAGAATAAAATGATATACTTTTAAAAAGTGTAACTTTTCTACCTTTTAATAGAGAACCCTTTTTAAATATAATTTTTGACCATTTTATAAATTCTATTAGAAAAAATAAAATTCTTCTATTAATGTGGGATATCAAAATTTACTTTGTTTTTGTTTTTGTTATTTTTCTGATAAGTTTCACGATTTATGGAATAGTGAGAAAATTGAAAATTTTAATTGAAATCTCCTTCTTCATCTTAATATTTTGTAATAATAAATTATATTTTTTATTATTTTTATGGTATAATTAAAAATATTTGATATAATTTAATAAATTATATTGCATTGAAATCAATTTTACATTGAATTTGAAGATATAAAAAAATTAATATTTTGAATGTTTTCACATTGAAAACTCATTTTATCACCTCGTCTAGAAGATTATTTTTAAATTAATTTTATCCATTTATGTTTTATGATTTAAAAAAAATGGATTCCAAATTTTTAATAAATGTATCAAGATTCAGTAAATAGTTCCCTTTTATTTTGGGTCAATTTGAATAGTAACTTTAGTAAATTTCATTAACATGATTAAGGGTAAATTATGTAATTAATGGTGAAAATAACATTATAAATTTATTAAAAGTACCATAAAACATTCTCAAATGTTATTGGATGGAGTTATTTTTACTCTTTACACCTATTTATCAATATTTTATTCTTTTAATGGAATAATTTCCATCAAAATGACATATATATTATTATAATCAAATAGAGTGAAAAAATTTCACACACATACTTTGATTAAGTATAATATTTTTAATATGTTGTTAAATAGAAGTTATTCTCGACTATATATATTATTTTGAAATATAAAAGGTTTATCTAAATTAAGGAATTTTATAATTTGATTATTGAGTAAATTAATAAATTTCTTAAATATTTACACAGTGATGATGGAGTAGTTATTTAATTGGTGAAATAATAAATTAAATGTAATATAAATTTTTCAAGAAATATAACTTGATGTAATTAAGGTCTAAGAATTTTATATATTAATATGAACTGATAAGGGACTATAAAATTAATTTTAGAGAATTTATCTTATTTTATTTATTTTCGTAAATTCAATGTTATTAATAGTGTCAAAATTGACACTAATGATATTTTATGAAAAATGTATATTATTAAATTATTTAAAAATCACAAAATTTGTAAATAAGTAAAAATTAAATAAATTATGTTAAAAAATATCATAAATTTACCATTTATGGTTCAATTTACCCAATAAAATTAAAACTCTAAAAATTTTAATATCAAAAAATTTGTTACCATAGTTTTAATTAAAATAGGTCAAATAAGGGTTAATAAAAAATATAAGGTTTATATTTACAAAAAAACGTGTATAAAATCTATTATTTATGGTATTATAAACCTATCACTATTTATCTTATAATAAATTTCCATCTAGATGTATTTAAATTCTGATTTAATTTATTATAAATTAATATTTAGATAAATTCCAAAACTTCTCATTCCTTATATTATAAATTAATCTTTGGAGAAATTCCAAAAGTTCCCATTACCATCCTTATTACAGGGAACCACTTCATCACTTTTCCTAAAAATTTAGAAACTGTTTTATTTTCTAAACTATATCCAAATATCCTCCAAAATTCATTCCCTTCATCCTAGAAGTATAAATTTGGGTATAAAACCAACCAATGAAGTCCTTCAGTTAAAATCAAATGGAGATACCCAAAGAAGATGTAACATTCATCAATGAATGTTATAATTTTTTTTCAATGAAACTAGTTAAATTATTTTAATCTAATTTTTATATAATTACATAAGTATCCTTAATATATTTATGTTTAGTTTTATTAATGTTTCGACCAACACTAATACACATTTCTATCAAATGGGATACACAATCATCATTCATGTGTATGAAAGACTGCCACCTCACATATTGTTGTTGTTCATTTTCAATTTACACCTTTAACGGTGTTGAATAATATTGAAATTTATGTTTTTAGATGACATATATGATATTTATAAAGTATTTATTCTTATGAAATTATTATATAACACATTTTATCACGCATTAACTTTTGTGTAAATATGATAACATCGCTTTTGGATGTGTGGACAACCTTCTCCCCAATGTGATTTGATTAATTAGAAATTTAAATGGAGTGTATTAAGTATGGTTTTAGTGAGATTATATTATATATATGACATAATAATTCTTCTATAGTGATATTATATATATGAAATTTACCTTTTTTCACTATAAAAAGAAAATGGAATGAGTGTTCATGCGTACATACAACCTATCGTCTTTATGAACGGTGTATTTAATTTTATAATATTATATTTAATAGATTGTTATTTGATAAATATATAGTATATTTATATCATTATTTTCATTATATATATATTTAAACCAGGATATATTTAAGAGGACAGAAATTATTACAAATCAAAACACATGCAAAAAACAAAGCGTATATTACCCGAAGCGTTACCTTAGCATCAAATTTTTAACAAATGGGTAATATAAAGTCATAATAAAATAATAAATAGTATTATATATAAGGATATATTTACATAAAATATTCTTAATAAACTTATATTTATTATAACGGATGTTTTAACGATTATGAAGTTAGTCAATACATAAGGTATGGGATTTCGGTCCCAATTTTATTTACATAGAATTCATACCTTATACAGTACTAGTTTTTTGGGGAATATATTCATCCCATGATTGTATTTTATTAGTATTATTATCAATTCTATGGTTTTTTATAACCATATAATTTTTATTCTTTCCTAAGGAATATTCTTGTACATATTTTTTTTGTGATAAGTTATTATTCAATAATCTCATCCATAATCAGGATTATTTTATTCTAAATCACTACTATGGAATATTAAGCTTCCACATCTAGGTTTTCTAAAATAGTTTTCAAAAAGTCTTTTACTATTATCATATTAATATTTCATTTAATTTTTACTCATGTTTTAATATTTAATTTTTTTTTGAAAAGAATACATTATTTGTCTTATAAAAAAATGATCTTTGTAAATTTAGCAAAAAAAATACAAAATATATATATATTTCTAACTAATATTGTATGAATGGATTCATATTACATCATGAAACCTTAATGATTTCAATCTTTTTTTACAATATCACATGTTTATTTTCAAATAATTTTTTCTCCTAAAATCACATGACATTTTAAGAAATGAAATAATTTTCAATTCAAAAAGGATATTGTCCTAAAAAATTATTTTCATGTTACCCACAAAAATTATTCTTCATTTATGATAACATTATCTGATGTTACTTATGTTTAAATTGGGATATTATTTTGAAGGATATTATCTTTTTTGTTTTTAGGGTTAGTATATGTTAATGATTGAATGATGTTTATTTAAAAAATCATTCCATGGGATCAGATATGATGAATGGTTTATGTTTTTATAGAACACATATATATCGTTTTAATTATGTGATGGGTGGTATATATATCTACCACCAATTCATTTAGTAATATTATATATCTCTTGAGATACATATGGATGAAACGGGGAGTGAACTCAGTTTAGTAAACCACTTTTTCCACTATGATGGTATTGGAGGTGAATCTTGACTACTATGATGGTCATGGGAGTGAACCATGACTTCAACGATGGAATGGGGAGTGAAAACATACTAAAAACATGGCATTGTTATTGATTCCTACCCTACTATGATAACAATTTTATATTCTTATCTGTCTACAACAAATTCCATTTGTTATTTCAATGTCATTAATTCATAGAGTATTCTCTTGATTCCTTTATGATTTATGTCTTATTTATTAAAAATATTTATGAAATGAATTGTGTATAATATCTTTAATATGAAGGGTTTGATGTTAAAATGTTATGATTATGTTCTCACATCATTATTTTCATGTTATGTGTATGTATCTCCCATATTTCCCATTACTGAACATACAATCTCACCATTTTATTATGTTTTCATTTACCTAAGTTATAAACAAAGGATTCAGGATTTGGTACTAAAGTGGATGATCTTTGTGCAAAATATTTGAAGATATTTTAATAGACTATAATGTTTTCCATGTTTCCTAATTCATTAAACTAATACGGTCTTTATATGTGTGTTTTTATATTAATATAAAATGATGTATAGGTACCTAATATTTAAAATTATAGAAATTACAACATTTTATAGAAAACACAAACACGATACCAAATACTAGATTAGCTTACTCTCTTTGTAAACATATAACAAAAACATATAATTTGGTGAAATATCATCAATGTTTCGCACAATGATCTTCCCCGTTATTACCATTACATAAAACCTTTATTTATAAACTGAGGAAAATAAGACATAATAAAAGGATGATATTAGATGCTTAGTTCAGGTAAACAAGGGAGACACATAAGAATAAAATGAACATAAGGGTACTTAATAATAGAAAAATATTTGAAGATCATACAATGAATATTAAATATCATATAAATGAGTTGGGTCATAAAGATTAAAAATTAATAAGACATGAATCCTAAGGGAGTTAAGATCATAATCCATTAATGAATAATGTAGGATTAATAAATGAAATTCTGGTGAACACATAAGTATATAAAATGATTTCCATAGTATTCATGGTATCACGACCAAGTTCATCTTAGTAGTATGGGTTCACTCCCCATACCATCTTGGTAGTAATGGTTTACTCACATGACCATATTAGTAGTAATGTTTCTCTCCCTACACTATCGTAGAGGACATAGTCAATTATTGAACCAAGTTCACTCCCCACTATATCTATGTCTATCGCATGAGATATAAATATATACCAAATGCAGTTATGGGTAGATATTGTCCCAACCATTCACATGATAAAAACCATATATATGTTCTCTATAAGAACATATATCATTCATCATATCATAACCCATAAATTGAAATGTGTTTCTTAAACACCGTTCAATCAAAAACATAAACCAAATATAGGAATAATAGGGATAATATCCTTGAAAAATAACCCCATTAGAATATAAGTAACATAAAATAATTTTATCATATATAGAAAATAATTTTGGGAGATAAAATGAAAATAATACATCAGTAAAATATCATTTCTACATTGAAAACATTTTCTTTTATAAAAATTCCAAGAAATTTTAGGAGAAAAATTTCTTTTGAAAATAGCCTTGTATGATTACAAAGGAATTGATGATATTGAATAATTCTACTCATGTTGTATACATTAAATATATGAGTCTATGTATTTTAATCAGTATGTTTACAAAGAGGCTTGTTTGTAAAATGAAAAAATTTATTCTTTTCATATTATTTTGTAAGAAATGAAAATTGGGTAAAAATAACTTTAAGAATTTATATGGGAATTGTAAAAAACTTTTTTATTTTATTCATTCTTATATGTGGAAGAAAAATATTCTACAATGATGATTTAAAATGAAACTATTCTAGTTATCAATGACATTTTGGGATAATCACAATGCGGGCAAACCATGTGGACTGTTAAAAATTAGGAAATTAATTTTTTCCCTCATTAACTATTTCTCATTTTCTGCTCCCATTCCTCTTATTTAAAGTGAAAAATAGAGGGAGCTCCTCCATGTTCCTTCTCCATAGCCTTTGAGGGAACTCCATAATCCAAACATTGATCATTGATCAGTCATTGGATACAACATCATCTCAACAATTTCTTCAATTTTATATCTTCTATTTTCAATTTATCTCTCCATATGAGGAAGTAAATCCATGCGATCCCATTTTTCCTATTTTAGGTAATTCATCTAATACGTCATTTTCTTTCAATTCAGATCGATTTTGAGGATGATATCTAATGAGTGAGCGTATTCTAGTACAAGGTAGGTGTTTTCAAGCTTTCTCCTTGATTTTGTGGGTGTTTTGGGGTGCGTTCATATAAATTGTGTCATGTTTTTGAGCGAGAACCCAAATAATTATATAAATGATTATTAAATTGTTCTAATGATTATATGAGATGCATATGGGTGTGATTTTTCTCCAAAATGACTTGTTATGTCATGTAAAAGGTTAGAACTAACATGGAAATTTTAGGCTCACTATAAATTTGAAATAAATAGAATTGTGGAATTGGTTACATGATTTCATGGAAATGTAATGGGCTTGTCCATTGGATTGAGGTGGGTTCTAGTCGTCTTGATTGAGGCAATTTGGTTCATTAGTTGGGGATTGGGATAGATACATGTACTGACGATGGTGTCTAGATTGGGGTGACTTGGTCATTGTGAGTATTGGTGACGGTGTTTTTAGGACAAGGTCGTGGCCCTTGAGACTTGAGATGGTGTTGACCTTAATGATTTTAGGGACATAATCATAGGCGAATGTGTTTTCAAGTGACGTGGATTAGTATTTTTGGTCATTTTCAGTCATAATTTTTTGTTTGATGCACTTTTAGAGCCATGTTCTCATAGACAGAACTTATTCGAGGTGGTGTTGATCACTCATTGTGTGTGTATTCCCCTGTAAACTATGAAGTTAGGTGATTTTTTTGACCATCAGAATGCAAATATTGTTTTTTTCTAAAATCAATGTCAATTTCAAATAAAAATAGACACATTTAATAGGCCAGTAACTCTGATACCAACTAGTATAACCTAAACATTTCATACATTGATATCACATATGAGTATAATAATATTCCATACATAAATGAAATAAATTTAACATAAATATGAAATAATGTGTTAATTCTATGGGGAATTATTTTACTATAAAAACATCAAGATTACCTCTGTGATTGAGCAGACACAACATCATTTTTCTTCTTGCAAATGCATGTCACATGGATAAAAATCCTCTAAGATAAATAAAACATACATGGAATAATTAAAATAAAATCAATGTTTCATTGTATAATTTTTCATTAAAATCAAGATATTATATCGTAACATTACATTGAGATGTTTCTAGAAGAATTATTTGGCCTAGATATAAGATAATAAAAAATATTGATTCTTTGGCCACATTACTATTATTGGTTGAATACAAATTAGCATAGAATCTGATCTGAACTTCTGATCTGACGTCCTTATTATTCAATCATTTGACACCATCTCTACGATATCATCATTTAACATTAACTGTGAAACGATTATATTGGTTGCATGCTAAACAAAATTATCTCTCTCCATGTCAAAATATCCTCTAAGAACATAATCATCACCAATAAAAAAACCTATAGGATTAAAAAAGGCATCGATATTGCACATAAAAACACATGCACACCAGTATCCAGTACTTTCACGGTGACCCAAAGACTAGCTATACATAGTAACTACCATTCTAATGAAACAGAGTAAAAATTCATATCATAAGATTCTCACCGGGGGAATTAATGTGATGTAGAGGAGGTTGTCGGGATAGTCTTCTGATATGGAGGGTGCGCCGAAGAAGGTTGTGTGGATAGACAGACCGTGCAATGAAGAGGGAGAGAAGGAGGCGATAGAGGAGGAGGTGGTGGAGGAGGTGGTGGAGGAGGAGGATGAGTCTATGACTGGAGTAGGAGGAGATTACGGAGGAGGATGAGGAGGAGGAAATTTAGGTGGATGAGGAGGAGGAGAAGGGTCGGGGTGGAGGAGGAGTTGGAGAATCCAACCGTGATAGAGGAGGAAGAGGATTGTCACGGCGGAGAAGGAGGACTAGGAGGAGGGGTTGCGACAGATGAGAGATCGACAGTTCATGGTTAAGCTTCCATGAAGGATTGAAAGGGTGCAATGAAGGAGGATCCTGTTAGGGTTCTTTTATAAAAACTTCTACAACCTTTATTAGCACTGGTTAAAAGCGATGATAAAGGTATGTTTTAGCAGCACTAATGTAAAAATACATTGATAAAACATGCAATTATCAGCGCTAAAATTATAGCACTGGTAAATAGGTATTTTATAAGAGATTTATTAGTGCTGATAATGATAGGTCTTTATGAGTGCTAAAAAAGTTCTGATAAAATACCTTTTTATCAGCTCTTTCATAGCAATGATAAATATAAGGCTATATCAGTGCTAAAAAATTACTGATAATTGTATAATTGTAAAAAAAATTAATATTATTATATATATATTTTAAATATATATCGGATAAATATATATATATATATATATTAATAATTGTGACTATAAATAGTATATATTTGTAAATATTGGTATATAACTGTTAATATATATATTTATAAAATTATAATTACAAATTTATTTAAAAATTATTTATATATATCATTAAAAATATAATAAAATATATTTATTATTTATATATATTTAATGTAATTTTGTAAGTACATTTTTAGAACATATATAGTTTAGATAGATAATATTATGAATTAATCAATATACCACATCAATGGACAATGAGATATAATGTATAAATGAGCATTCTGATACATGATACAAAATATATACGCATGATCAATATATCTGTTGAGAAAATTTATTGGAAAACACATATATAATCAATAATTTTAATTATAAATATATATATATATATATGTGAAAAAATATTATATATTTATAAATAAAATAAATATATTATATATATTATATATAATAAATAAAATGAATTAATCCAATAAATCTAATAAAAATAATAAATATAATAAATATATTTATTATTTAATGTAATTTATTATAATATTATAATTATTTAATTATATATCTATTTATTTATTTATAATCTTAGAAATAATATTTTTCA
The DNA here is from genome assembly GCA_963277665.1 of Viscum album. Classification (NCBI taxonomy): domain Eukaryota; kingdom Viridiplantae; phylum Streptophyta; class Magnoliopsida; order Santalales; family Viscaceae; genus Viscum; species Viscum album. Next base: position 1,422,365,039 of record OY728145.1, read on the forward strand.
ATTAAAACTGTATATATATATATATTGAAATACTAATAAAATATATATTAATTCTTAAGATTTGTTATTTATTTAATGTATATAAATAAATATTATTTTTGAAGGTAAATATAAAAATTTTATTTAAATTAATAATAAAAACTTTTATCATAACTTGTTTTAGAACTGATAAAGGGGAAATTTATCATCACTTTTAGTGAGAGCCGATAAAGGCCCACCCCTTTATCAGTGCTTTCTTCTTAGCACTGATAAAAGGAAGTGCTTCCCTTGCCCAGTTTTGTGGTAGATATTACTACTAAAGTAACTATTATATCATGAAATCCATGAAATAATAACATAAATTGAATCATTAATATCATAAAATATGTTAATTTAAATGATATAACATTTTTTAATTCATAGTGTACACCACTCCACAAGAATAAGTGGTGAATATGGCATATATATCACAGAAATAAAAGTGTGATGAGTAAACACTTATATTATGTCTTGACTCACAATGTACTCATTAAAAACTCTTTAATAATAAATATAAGTTCCTTATTCATCTATTACATAAACTTATTCTATTATATCATACCATATATGGTTTAATTCTAACATTATATTACCCATTTATTAATAATTCCATGTTAATTTTATGTTTCATGTAATAACTACTTTGTTTTTTCGAAGGTGTTTTGATTTTTTATATTTTTTCCCCCTTAATTATATCATTATTTAATTTTCTAAATAGTGATAATAATGATATAATTATTCTATAATTCAGTATATTTTATTTATAAAAATCTATAGAATATAAAATTATGTAATGGATGACATCATTCATGGAGACGGAAGGTCGTATATACTCTTGAACATTGTGTCCATTTTCCTTCCATATTGAATGAAATAAATTTAATGAAATATATTAATATATATATTTAAATTATTTTAACTTATTAATACATATCTTTATTATTATTTTACTAAACCCGTCCTTACTATAATCTATGAAATGTTTGACAGAACCCCGTCACTTTAAAGAGGTGGCAGATCACACGTCGACCAACAAAGTTATCGTATTTACACAAAATGGAATGCATTAAGGTATGTGTTATATAGTAATTTTACAAGAATTAATACATCATAAATATCATATTAATAATATAATAACATAAATACCATCACTATTATGAACCATTAAAGGTGTCAATGAAATATCAAACGACATCGGTTCCTGAGGCGTTATTCTGTTGTACACATGAATGGTGATTATGTTCATTATTTGATGATAATGTGTGAGATCATAGGTATAATATTAAATATAACATAATATCATTAAAGTTTGTGTATATATGTCATTTAAAAATAATTAAATAAAAATAATTTGATGGTTTTATGGAATAAATAAAACAAAAAATATTTATTGATTATTGTCACCTCTTCTTTTGGGTATCTACTTTTTTTCACAAAATGAATATTTGTGGGATTTATTCCAATAGTAAAGCCTCCAATATTAAGGTATGGCAGTTTAATGGATATTCATAATAGTGTTTGGATTAACCAAATAGGTTTATAACTGTGAATAAAAGAGAAGTGGTTCCCTTTTATAAAAAAGTGGAGGGGTATTTTTGGAATTTCTAATAATATTAATATATAATAAATTTAATCATAATCCAAATAACTCCAAATGGTAAGGAATTATATGATAATGTTGGATAGAGTGATAATTTAATCACACAATAGAATTTATATTGGTTTTAGTGTATTTTTAAACCATGTAATATTACTTAATCCTTTGTTAACCTATTTTAATTTTTTCCCTATAGTAACCAATCATTCAATAATAAAAGTTTTAAATTTTTACTTTTAAAGTGTACACTAAAAAATAAATGTAAAATTCGTGATATTTTTTAACACCCATTATCCCGTTTTTTATTTATTATTTTATTATTTTTAGATAATAAAATAAAATATTATTATCATACAAAATTATTATTGTCGTTTTTGACACTATTTGTAACATTGACATTCATAAATTTAATAAAGTAAGATATATTTAATGAAATTAATTAAATACATGCATAACATTTCATATTTGACTAAAAAATCTTGTACAACCTTAATTAAATAAATATATAATTTTTTTAATATTTACAATACCATTTTAAGTAACCATTTCACTAATTAAATATTTACTACACTATAAAAGATTAGTTTTTATGAAATGTATTTATTCACTAAAATTTATAAAATAAATTTAAAAAATGAAGATAAAACTTTTATAATTCATCATAATATAAATATTCTAGAATATATTCTATTTAAATATATATTAAAAATATTATACTCATTAACAGTAACAGTTTGACATTTTGTATACCCCTTTTATTTTGATAATATCATAGACATTTTCATGGAATAATGTCCATTAAAAATTAAAATTTTATCCTTAGGTGTTATGGTTCCCATTAACATTATCCAATAAAATGTAGGCAAGTTATATAGCTATTTTATTATATTTATAATATTATTTTTACCCTTAATTCCTTGATATACCCTTAAAATTGGTAATAATAATTAATAAAATTTATATTCATATTGTCCATGAATAAAAAAGATGAAATTTATAAAAATTACCTTATAATTAAAAATATGTATTCTGGTTTTAAAAATTAACAACACATATTGGGATAAAATTAATTATAAATTAGTCTCATAGAGGGGGTGAAAAAAAATAGTTTTTGAAGTGAAAACTATTGGTTTGAGTAGAGTATTCAATAGGGGGTTTAATTGAGTATCTATTGAAATTTCTGTTAAAAAATATTATTAGAAAAGTACCCCAACAAAAATGAATACATCCCAGTCTATTAAGGTAATATGGTTATAATCGTTGGACTGTTCAAACAACTTCTCAAGATCTCTTTTAACTCTCAATAATATCAATATGAGTTATTGATACTACTTTTGAGGTTATTATAATAAGGCCTCATAGTTATAAATTTTATCCAAAACTATCTATCGAAGTAAAATCTACTGTTTTATGAAATACATATTAATGAAAGGAAGAACTAAATTTAAAGACACAATGGATAAAACAAGTGAATCAGTCTCAAGCCGAGACCTAATCCACTCCACTTGGTGATCACATTACACCAAGCATTTTATATTAATATACTTGATCCACACCCTGGATCATGGTAAAAAAAGTGCACAAGACTGTCTAGGTCACATGACCTCTTCCACTATTCGTTGTGGGTACAAACTACCAGGTCACACAATAACATCTTCCACACTTATAAGTGGGAGTAAACATATTTAAATTGATATGAGAGGAAGGATATCTTTTATCCATCAGTTTAGTGCAGGAGAACATGTGTTTTTTAATACAATCATACACACACTTCTCAAAATCATAAAACAAATCACAATATAGAAAATATCATGAGAAAAAGGTTAGAAATTATCAAAGTGTTATTCTATGAAGATTTGGACTTGTAGGATGAAGAAAATGTAGGTTTCGAGTCCTCTTCTGAAAAACAGGGTCTTGCAAGTGTACTAGTTCGAAGGTATAGCTATCTAGCTTGTGTTCTTCTTGCAGGTGGTAATGTGAAGATGTTTTTTGGATCTAATATATGGTAGTATAGACATTTTAATCAATATTGCTTCTTGTGTTCTTCATTTATTTCCTGTTTCATGTATCGGTTATCTTTTAAAAAAATGCATGTGCTTCTACTACAAACTTTTTTCCACTACTTCTTTCCTGTGCCACACTATCCATTTAATTTGGAGTTCATGTGTTGGATCCTACAGGATGCATGTATTCTACACCTCGTACCTCATACTGTTAGGTGACATGTCTATAAAGAAATATTAATTATATTAGTTCATTTAAATCACTCAAATATGACCATTATAAAACAATTGCAAAATGAAAAAACATATTAATGAATGGGGTCAAGTATATCTAGAAATGGTATCACGTGAAGATGGTGTCACAACGAAATGGAGTCATCTTCTTTTTCTTTAAGCGGTGTGATAGTCATGATGCCATATTTTTATTGAGACTACGAAGAGATAACACATATGTGGTGTTGGATTCATGATGTCTAGTGATTTTACAATGATCGAACAATGTCTTAGTGATAGTAGAAAGGAACTAGTGTCACAAACATCATGAGATCTAAAACTAGTTATGATGTTTGGGTCAAGGTGTCTGGGTCATGATGTCTGGGTCATGGTGTCTGGGTCACGGTGTATGGGTCAAGGGTGTCTGGGTCACGGTTTCTAGGTCACTATGTCTAGGTCACGGTGTCTAGGTCACTTTGCAAAAAACCCGAACTACTGGAAGACTCACAGCTTCTTAGACATATCCAAATTTTTATTTATAGGCCTAAGAAGTTATATTCCTAGAATGAATTTTAATTAATCATTTAATAAAGAATTTATTATAGTAAAAAGTTAAATATAGTTTACAATAACCTCAACTGATTAGGATTAAGAGGATTTAGTTGAAGTTTATTTAAATCAAAAATATGCCAACCATATCTACACATGATTTGAGATAGATTAAACAATATTAACAAGATTCTTAGGATTGATAGGATTTAAAAGATTTTGGATCATTAAAACATGATTAAAACATGACGAGTCCAACTATATCTCACTTTTTGAGGATCAGAAATCATATAAACTGGATAACTATTCTTAGTGTGCTTTCTCTCCCTTAGGGCCTTACTGTTCATATCTTTCTCCTCTTTTTGGATTATCAAAATGAGTATAGGAAAGAAATAAAGTAAATAAGAAAATATTTAACAATAGGTCTCATTGCACTAGATGGAAAAGGATGTGGTAGTACCAATATTAGGTAACAAAAATAAAAAAACATCCCTATCAAAATATAGGTTTCATTTGTCTTTAGCACGAGTTGGTTTTTTTTTCTCTTTGCAGCAACATTAGAAGGATCCAAGTGAGTAAAAGTAGAAGTTGAGGAAGGGAGTGAGCCAATGGTTGGAGAAGGAAGATGGAGTCTTTCAAAAACCAAAGGATCCAAAGTATGTTTGGTGGAAGATCAAGGTGGGTTTTGGTCAATGATAACATGTCTGATCTAGCTCAGAGCCTGAGATATAGACATTGAGGTAGAGACAATAGAAGTGGATGAGGAAGTAGTTAAACTCAGCCACAAAGGTGCAGTTGTAGGGTCCACAATAGCAGTGATTTACACATAAAGATAAGGTTTCAACAACTGAATGAAGTGAGTAATAATCTATCTACCATACTATATTTTATTCTCAAAATCATCATTGATATACATGAATTATTTAAGAAAGGATGTTAAATCTTTTATATTTTGAACTTGAGTTCTAACTTCTCGGTTCTGGAAGCCACACAATGGGTGCCCTAAACCCAGTTTGTCAAATGACCTCAAGATCATTTCCACAAATATCAGAGGCTTCTGTCTAGTAGTGAGGGCCTAGGTCTGATAGTGGGGAAAATATGACCTCATTTGTCAAAGTGTAGCACAACAAAAAAATAAAAACATACCCAAAATCCAAAGGAGTAAACAACATAAAACAAAAATGGAAACCTGAAGTAAAAGATAACCAGTAGTCATATATATGTGATAATGCAACATGTCATCAGTTCTAAGAAATCAGCCAGAACATGTTACACTACAATCTATAATAATAGAGTACAAGGTACAAGTATAGCAAAGAAAAAAAACAAAATAGTGCGGCATGAACTCAACAGCATAACAAGCCTAAGATCGGTCCCATTCTCTCTCACTCCTCTGCAACAATCAAGTACATGTATAGTGTCCCTTTCCCTTATCAACACCGATAGCAATATAATCTATTTGGTCCCAAGACATGACCCAAATAGGGTGTGTGAAATAAATCCCAGTAGGTAATTACCAAAGGCCCGTACCCAATTATCATTGAAAATGTGCAATGTTAGTGTACAGTAAAAAAATGCAGTAAACAAGAAAGTACTCAAAAGTAACTATCTCTACCATTTCCATTTCTATTTTAATAATTAATTATCAAATCCAAGCATGTGATTTAGATTGGTAAGTACAACATATGAAATCACCATATTGAACATTGAAGTAAACATTGTCGTCCGACATGAAAATACTTACCCTCAGGTAACTAGAATTAAATCCCATAGGTGACTGCCCAAAGGCATAATGAATATTAGCCTTAGGAATATGAGATGTCTCCCTCAGGAATAGAAGCTACAGCCCACAGGCATTAGAAGAGTTTCCCTTGGGAACAAAACACTTCCCTCAGGCTAAACAAGTAACCAGGCCAATCCCAACACATAAGAAAAACATTTATACACATTCTCTCCTAAGAAAACTCAAAGAATTCTATAATCACGTCATACCCACAGGTATCTTGGCCAAACATCTAAATAAGGGAACACACTAACGGGGTGGCCCTGGATCAAAGAAGCGATCCCAAACAATAATATAGAAATAATCATTAAATTACCTATGCAATTAGAGGACTTTTATCAGTGAAGGCCTCATCCATACGACACCCCAAACATGGGTGCATAGTAAAACTATACACAAAAACATTCAATAGTTTGAAATTAACACCAGACCACCTACCTCAATCTCCACTGATCAATATACATGAACGACACCTCCCGAATCATCCGTGAACGACATAGATTTGGGATAAACATTCACCCATTCAAAAAAAATAACTTCTCCTTGAGAAATAATTGGAAAGAATCACACAACGAGAGGATTGGTCTTACCTGTGCGGTCCCAACGTGATCATCAGTGAAGGAATCAGAATCCTGGTGTTCGGTCGGGAACTCTTCCAAGGGTCGTCTGCCTCTCCCACGGCTTCCCAGTGTTCCAAGATTTCTCTATAGAAATAAGAGGCCATTGATGATTTATAAAAAAAACTACACGACATGTACTCTTAAGTACACAGTGAGTAGTTTCCATTTTTTAACTGTTCCTTTGGCAGCCATTTTCCACCTCCTCACTGTCCATCTATCGACATGATTACACAATGTGTATTTCTAAATACGTGGTGTGTACTGTTGCTCTACTGGAAGCTACTCCCACCGCCTTTCTATTCACCTTCCGTTTGATTACACGGTGTGTAAATACCAGGTACATGGTGTGAAGTCAGTTTTTACACCCTTTATCACTGACAAGCCTACACGTACTATGTACTTATCCCACATGGCTGACGTACACCGTGTGAGGAAAATTACACGGCATGTACCCACAATATTTGGGATTTTACCTCATTTTCCTAATTTTATCAAAAACAATCAAGGAAAAGGGAGAAGAAGAAACCCATACCTCAAGAATAATAACTGGGATCTTACAAACATCACCCTCAAAGCAACTCGTCCCCGAATTTCCCTTCCAAGGGTGGTGAAGATAAAACTGAGAATAACTCTGGCCATTGGGCATGTACATCGGTCTCCCTCTCCCAGGTCTCGTCCTGCAATCGGCTATGATTCCATAGCACCCATATGAGAGGAATTGACCGGCCTTGGAGAACCTTAGTGCTCCTATCAACAATAAAAATCTGATGCTCCTTGAAGGACACATTGACCTGAAGCTCAACCTCCTTGGGCTGAAAAACGTGAGACGAGTTTGAGTGATAACGGCGTAATTGTTATACGTGGAAGATGTTATGCATGTCCTAGTACCACATTGGTAACTACAACTTATAGGCAACCAGTCTGACTCTATCCTGAATCTCCAATGACCCCACATACCTCGGTGAATGTTTTCCTTTCCTCTTGATCCGCATATGTCCCAACCTCGGCGAAACACGCAAGAAAACCTCATCCCCAACCACGAACTCCAAGGGTCATCTACAACAATTAGCATAAGACTTCTGGCGAGACTGTACAATATCCATTTGGTTTTGAATCAACTAGACCTGATCTAAAGTCTCCTATATGAGACATGGTCCTCGTAAAGTTGTCTCACCTTCCTCCAACTAGCATAGGGGTGATCGGCATGTCTTACTATATAAAGCATCGTAAGGTTCCGTCTCAATAGTTACCTGAAAACTATTATTGTAGGAAAACTCATCCAGGGGTATTTGCCTCTCCCAAGATCCCCCAAAGTCCAGGATTCATGCACATAGCATGTCCCCAAGAACCTGTATCGTACGCTCTGACTGGCCATTGGCCTGAGTGTGGTAAGCTGTGCTCAGAAGCACCTATGTACCCAACGCCCTCTCGAAAATCTGCCAAAAATGAGATGTAAAATGGGCATCCCTATCTAAAACGATAGAACGAGGGACCCCATGAAGACGTACTACCTCTTAGATATACAACATCCTAATCTCGTCAATACCAAAGGTCTCATTGATCAATAAAAAGTGAGCAACCTTCATAATTCTGTCCACAACAACCCATACGGCATCATTGCCTCGAGGTGACCTCAGCAACCCGGTCACGAAGTCCATCACAACATCATCCCATTTCTACTATGTAATGGGTAACTATTGTAATAGTCCATATTTTCTTTGATGCTCTGCCTTCACCTGCTGATAGGTGGAACATCTCGTAACAAAACCAGCTACCTCTCTTTTCATACCTTTCCACCAATACTGACATCTCAAGTCACGATACATTTTGGTAACTCCGGGATGAACTACCCAAGCTGATGCATGAAACTCCCACATCAAATCCTCACGTATATCCCCTAGAACCCACACTTGTCCATGGATACATAGTACCTCATCGTCACCTATCGTCCAACCAGGAGGAGGTTCCTCACTTTCCACCAACTCCCAGAGAACAAGGCCTTCAGAACCTAATAGATGTCTCATCCAAACTCTATCTAGTAGGGTAGAAGTCACATATAAGGATGAAAGATAGGTTTTCCCCTGACTATCAAGAACCTCAAAATTCATCTCATAGATCAAATCCATAAGCTTCTACTCACTACTGGTCTCCTGCACTGCCTGTATCTGAGTCCTCCTACTCAGCTCATCAGCTACTGCATTACACATACCAGGTGTATAGGCTAGATCAAAGTCGAAGGACTAAAGGTATTCAACCCACCGTCGTTGTCTCAAATTCATGTCACGATGGGTAAATATATATTTAATACTTTTGTGGTAGGTAAACACCACAAAATATTCTCCCAAGAGATAATTTCTCCAAAAGTGTAATTCATGAACAACTACAGCCAACTCGGGGTCATGTATGAGGTAATTCATATCATGTGGCCTCAACTTTCGATACCCGTACAAAACAACTTGATCAACCTGCATCAACACTAATCCCAGCACTATACCTAATGCATCATAGTAAATTTTATAGACCTTCCCTTGCTCTGGATGTATCAAGACTGGTGTTGTTGTCATCCTTCCCTTTTTCTCCTAAAAGGCTGTCTCAGAAGCCTCTGACCAAATGAACTTTACACCCTTTTTAGTCAAATCCGTCAATGGCGCTATTAAGAAGCAGAAGTTCTGTATAAACCGCATGTAGTAACTAGCCAGACCCAAGAAAATATGTATTTCAAAGACGTTCTTAGGCTGCTTCTAGGAAACTCCTACTATCACTTTCTCTGGGTCTACTGCAATTCCTGCCTCTGAGATAATATGACCCAGGAAGTGTATCCAGTCCATCCAGAAGTCACACTTTGAGATATTATCATATAGCTAATTCTCTCTTAGTGCACTTAGTATGATATCAAGATGAGTGGAATGGTCATGTCGAGTGTGAGAGTACACCAAGATATCATCCATGAAGACTACCACAAAAAAAAATCCAGATATGGATGGAACACACAATTCACCAGAGACATGAAAACTACTAGCGCATTCATGAGTCCGAATGACATGACCAAGTACTCTTATAGAACATATCTACTCCAAAAGGCTGTAAGCGGTATGTCCAACAGTCTAATGCACAACTGATGATATCTGAATCTCAAGTCAATATTTAAGAACACTCGTTCTCCAAAAATTTGAACAAAAATATCATCAATCCTCAGCAAGGGATATCGGTTCTTGACCATTAACTTGTTCAGCTTCTGATAATCCACACCGAGTATGAGGGTACCGTCTGCCCTTTTTGCAAACAATAAAGGTGAACCCTAGGGAGAAGTACTGGGTTGGATGAAACTCTTTGCCTGCAACTCCTCTAGCTGTCTATTGAGCTCCAACAACTCTGGTGTAGCCATCCTATAAGGAAGAATGGGAACTGGTGTCGCTCCGGACACAAGTTCAATAGAGAAATCCACCTCTCACTTCAGATGTAGTCATGAAAATCCATAGAGGAAGAAATACCTTAAAAGATTAACCATAGGAGGGAAATACTTCTGACAAGTTCCCTATTCATCCTGGTATAAACTCACAACCTGGGCTATTACTCCACCACGCCCATGATGATCAGGTCCAGATCAGCTCACCTAGACATCCCATTCTCCCTTGTATAGAAACTCTCCGCCCTCTGGTGAAATGAAACTCACCCTGCGATGATAGCAATACACAAAGGCTCGGATAGGTACCAACCAGTCCATCCTGAGAACAACATCATAGGCTATCATCTCTAAGACATAGTGGTCCCATAGAAAGTGACACCCACCAACCTCTAGGGGGAACTCCTTGAACTAACACACACCTTCCGTTCTAATTCCCAATGGAGTGTCTAGCGTCATGATATCAGAATAAGAATAAACACAGATCCCATGTATCTCCACAACAGGCACAGATATAAAGCTATGTGTAGCACCAGTATTGAAAAGTACTAAATATTAAATAGAAACAACATGAATAGTACCTTTGAAAGTGGATGGTCCAGGATCCTCCATTTTTTAGTTATGTTACACTACATATGCTTTCCTAGTGCTGCAGACCAGTGACACAGCCTGGCTACCCTGAGCTAACATGCCCTGCTGTCTCTGAGATCTTGGTGTCCGACTACCACGATCAACACCTCTTCCTAAACTTCCTTACGTATTCCAATTCAATGACTAGTAAGAAGCTGTTGGTGGTGATCCAACACATGGAGTCTGCAATAAACCCCTCTCACTAGCCACTGGTTGAAACACCTTGCAAAAACGCTATAGATGACCCATCCAGCTACATGCTCAATACTCCACTAGGTCATGTGGACATTGTTGTCTCTTGTGCCCCTCTTTACCACACTGGTAGCACATGACCTGGCCACCTGATGAATTATTTTGGATAGTACTACCACCGTGAGGGAAATACATTTGCCTCTTCCTCTTCCCAATAGAAATGGTACCAAAAAATGGTTCCAAACTGCCCTGGCCTGCACCACTAGCTTCCCGTAGGTTCCGCTCGGTTATCAATGTCTGGTTCACAATATCATGCACAATGGGAAACTTGAAAATATTCAATAGTGCGCGGATGTCTTTTAGAAGACCATCCTCAAATCATCTAGACCTCAACATCTCGTCACCCACCAAAACAGGTGAAAAACATTGTAGATCGGTGAAGCGGGTAGAATAGTCCATTACTGATATAGAGCACTACTGCAGATTCATGAACTCTCAAGATCAATCTTCCATCAATGTCTATGGAATGAAAAAATCAAATAAGACTACCTGAAAATATTCCCACGCCATGTCTCTATGATTCTCACTCTGGGTGGTATCTCTTGGTGGAATCACGCAGCATGTATGTAGTGAGCCTAACCCTCCCCCGTAGAGGAATCTCCATATGCTTGATAATCATCTTCATATATCCCAGACAAGACTCCACAACCTATGGTCCACTATACCCTAAAAAAGTAGGTGGATACTGCTACTAGAATATACATGTCAGCTCTACCATAGATTTGGACTCTAGCGGTGCTCCCTGGATGGTCTGTATGAACCACATGATGCCTTCACAGAAATACGCATCCACACCTGTGTTTGGTATAATAGCTGGGGCCACATATGGCTCTGCTGGAGAATCTATCAGTATCCCATGACCTAATATCTCTAGAGTATAATCGTCTCTACTCTCTTGGAAAACAACATGTTGTTGTCTCTGTGGCATGAAACTAAATGGTCAAACACACGCCTTAGTTTAATTTACTGTTGAGGTTGATTTGCCTATTTAAAAGTACCCATGAAAATGGGAAAGAAAAACACAAGAACTAGAAAAAAGAGACTACAAAATGTGTATAAATTCCACACATCATAAACCCTTATTCCCTTACATGTTCATGTTCTGATGCCGACCTGGGCGTGTCTCAATGCTTGATATGCGACATGTGACACCCGCACATGGAGTGTACACCACATTGTTTCCCCAGCCACACAGCTAACTCCACACGGTCTCTCATTGGTCAAGACTACACAGTGTGTCCCACAGGTACATGGTGTGTACTAGAAATGGTTACACCAACCTATTTTGTTAGTGACATGGCCTGCATACCCAGGTTACACTACACGGTGTGTTCCAGACGGACACAGCGTGTACTAAGAAGCCTTAGCAACATGGCTAGCCACACAACTGATGCTACATGGAACGTTCCATATGGGCATAGCGTGTACGAGAAATTCTAACACCGACCTGTGTTGTTAGTGACACGGTCGTGTAACTGGGTCAGACTACACTACATGTTCAATGTAGACACGGTGTGAATATCTAAAGGCTCATCTGTCTTTGTTGTGAATCACACGGGCAGAGATGGGGACTACACGGCATGTTCAACTGTTACCCAACGTGTTCTCGTAAGAAATTCCCTATCCTACATCTCTGCACACACAGCCTATGACACAGTTAGAGACTACACAATGTGTATAAGTCCTACACATCGTGTACTTAAAAAAATTTCATTTCTTTTCGAATAGAAGAGTACATGGCGTGTAGTAAAAACTGCATGGTCGGTATTCTGGGTGTTTTTGGACAGTAAGCCTTAGAAACTACTCTGAAAACCATAAAAACACTGAAACAAACATCAAAGTTCCAAATTCCAATCAGTGAGGGCCCATACTCCCTGTAAACCAAATCAAGGCATCTTATTTGTGTTATAACAATGTAAACAAGTCGATGATCCAAAAAATTATGGTTGATGAGGGCCCACACTTCTCAATAACCAAAGTTTTCATTCATTCACAAAACCATCCATAACAATTCCCTATCAAATAGTATGTATTCTATCAAGGCATCTATCACAACAGCATGAATTTTCTAGAACAACATCTACCACAACAACATGCAATTTATAATGCACCTACATGGCATAGAAACTATACATGACATGTTATTCTATCATGTACATAAATGATGCATGTGATTACATAAACTCATCCCATTGGGTTGCAAATAAATAGAAACCAAGTATAAAATATAAATAGCACACCACAAGTGTGTCACCCATCAGTGAAAATCAAATCAACTGTAAAATTGAAAAATAGAAAAATTGGAATTTAGCAAGGTAGATTAGTTTTTCCTAGTACACGGGTTAGCTACTCCTGGGAACAGCTAATTACCAAGCACTTATTACTTATTATCCCTGTCTGAGGCTCCAAAAAATATGTCACAAAGAAAATAATCCCTCTGATACCACTTTGTAATGTCCTGGTTCCGGAACCACACAACTGGCGCCTCGAACCTGGTTGGTCACATGACCTCAAGTGCATTTCCCCAAACGCAAGAGGCTGCCAACTAACAGTGAGGGCCTAGGTCTGATAGTGGGGAAACTATTCCCTCCTTTGTTAAAGTGTAGCTCATCGTAAAAATATATACATGCCCAAAAGAGGAATTAGTAAACAACATAAACCAGAAATAGACAACTGAAGTAAAAGATAACCAGCAGTCATATATATGTGATAATGCAACATCTCATTAGTCCTAAGAAAGTATCCAGAACATGTTACACTGCAATTTATAACAATATAGTACAAGGTACACACACAGTAAAGAAAAAAAACAAAATATTGCAATAGGAACATAGCAGCATCCCAAGCCTAGGCTCGGTCCCATGCTCTCATTCTCCTCTGCAATAATAAAGTACCTGTATATGGCCCCTTTCCCTTATCAACACCTGCAGAAATATAATCTATTTAGGCCCAACACATGACCCAAATAGGGTGTGAGAAATAAATCCTAGTAGGAAACCACCAAAGGCCTGTGCCAAACTGTTAGTGAAAATGTGCAACAACAGTGTGCAGTAATAAAAAGTAGTAAACTTGGCAGTAATCAAAAGTAACTATCTCTAACAGTTACATTTCCATTTTAATAATTAATTATCAAATCCAATCTTGTGCTTTAGCTTTGAAAGTACAACATATGAAATCAACATAGTGAATATTCAATTAAACATTGTCCTCAGATATGAAAATACATACCCTCAGGTAAACAAAATCGAAACCTGTAGGTGACTTCCCATAGGAGTAATGAATATCACCTTTAGGCATATGAGATGTCACCCTCAGGCACAAAAGTTACTTCCCACAAGCACGATAAGAGTTTCCCTCAGGCTAAACGAAACACTTCCCTCAGGATAAAAAAACATAGACCTCAAGCTAAGCATGTATTCGGGCTGATCCCAACACATAAGAAAGAAATTTATATGCATTTTCTCTCAATAAAACTCAAATAATTATTTAATCATGGCATAACCATGGGTATCCTGGCTAAACAACTAAACAAGGGAATGCACCCACGGGGTGGCCTTGGATCAAAGCAGAAATTCCAAAAATCTGTTTATACATAATCATTAAATTACCTATGAAATTCTAGTAATTTTATCTGTCAAGGCCTCAGCCATATGTTACCCCAAACATGGGTGCGTAGCCCAACGGTACAAAAAAACTCAACAGTTGGAAATTAACACCATACCACCTACCTCGATCTCCTCTGATCAATATACATGAAATATGCCTCTCAAATCTTCCTTGAACGACATAGATCTGGGAAAAACAATCACCCATTCAAACTCAAATAACATCCTATCAGAAAAGAATTAGAAAGAATCACACAAGGAGAGGGAAGGTCTTACCCGCATGGTCCCAACGTGATCATTAGTGAAGGAATCGAAGTCCAGGTGTTCTGTCAGGAACTCTTCTAAAGTTTCGTCATCTCTCCAATGGATTCTCGGAATTCTAAGCATCCTCTGTTGAGAGAGAAGGCTACTAATAGTTTATAAAAAATAAAACTACATGACGTGTACTCTCAAGTACACGACGTGTACTTTCCATTTTCTAACTATTCCTTATGAGGCCACTTTCCACCACCTCACTATCCATATGTCGACATGTTTATAAGGCATGTATTTCTAAATACATGGCATGTAATGTAGCTCTATTGGAGGCTACTCTCACCATCTTACTATTCACCTGCTGACTAATTACACGACGTGTAAATACCTGGTACATGGCATGTAGTCAGTTTTTACATCCTTCATCACTGACAGGCCTACACACACTGTGTACTTATCTGACACAGCTGAAGTACACTATGTGTGGAAAATTACATGGCGTGTACCCAAAAAATTTTGGATTTTACCCCATTTTCCTTATTTTCTAAAAACCACTTAAGGAAAAGAGAAAATAAGAAACCCATACCTCAAGAATAAGAACCGGGTTCTTACATGTGTCTTAAAATAATGATTGACATGAAAAATTTTCAAATTCCCTACAAGATGCTTAAAATGATTTTTCATACCATGCATAAATTAGAGATAGTCATTATTAATAATTTCTTTTGGAGAATCATTTACAATATCTGAATGAATCCTTCAAGTAATCTATCACAATTTCTAACAACCATAGATAGATTCTCTTTGTCAAAACATCTCAACACTAATTGAAGTTCTTATTAACCATAGTTCTCAGTAGATCACATTCAAGGGGTTGAGATGATAGTATAGAGGTAATAGAATCTGTAATAGCTAAAGTGAGGGACTCGATCTAATTTAGTACTATCTGTAGACACAACATTTACTCACCAGTCATTTTGTTGAGACTAATAACAATATCACACATCAAATGAAATATCTACTTGTTTCCCTTATCCACATTGTCGGCTAATGAAGTCAAATTCTGTTGAACCAGAGAGGTAACTTCCTGTGGAATCTGACCACAAACATCCTTAATAGAATGAGAAATAGGAGATTGTCCTGATTTTATCACCATTAGTATATCTTCAACTATAGCTTTTAAAGACTTCACATCACCACTTAACAATTTGTTTTCAATTATGACCTATGGAATTTCATGAAGAATTTATGGATGAATTTTTTCATATGATCTTCTATAAAATTAATGTTGAATCTCTTTCACGAAGATTTTTTTATAGAAGAAGGTTGCGTGTTCATGAGATTTTCAACACGAGACAATAACATAGTTCCAAAGGATATAAAATCACTTTGACTCGCGAAAGAAATAGAATCTTTTCAATGCTCAGGAACAGGAGCTGAGATAGGTTCAGGAACCTTTACAAAGATTAACTCTAGAGCAGAGATCGATTTCAACTGAAACATTATAGATTGGTCTATGTCTTTAACCGAGGATTCCTGGGTTTCATCCACATAATGTATCTATGAAACTTATAACAGGTATTCATAGTCCTTTGATTAATTGGATAAGGTAGCTTAACACTATCTCGACTATGGTGATGATCCCCCTCAACAAGTGAATATATCATAGGAATAAGATATTCAGTTCCTTGAAACAGTTCTAAAATATCATCTTTAATACTCTAACACATTTCTTTTCTATCCAACTAGAAAGATTTTTCAATTCTTTCCTCAGTAGTTATTATAACATTCTGATTAGCTTGTTTTTCCAAATGTTCTTCAATTGTAGCTTCTTTCTTCGGAGAAATTTCTTCTTCTAGATGCTCCTTAAGAACAACATTTTATTTTATATTAACAATATATTCTTTTCAAGAGGTAGGTAATCCTTAAAAATCAATACATCTTTCAGTAAAAGGTGTATCC
Organism: Viscum album; assembly: GCA_963277665.1. NCBI lineage: Eukaryota > Viridiplantae > Streptophyta > Magnoliopsida > Santalales > Viscaceae > Viscum > Viscum album. Next base: position 1,422,381,929 of record OY728145.1, read on the forward strand.
TTCTCAATTATGTCTTGAGAAATAGTTCCATTGTATTCCTTATCCAAGAAAGTTTCTTCTAGAGGTAAACAACTACCTCTCTTTCATATTCAGTAGGTTATTAAAAAATTTCATCTGGTTCCAAACCAGGATTTGATATAATCTTAGGCCTTGAAGGATTCTCAATCAGATTAAAATTTTCATATACCCTCTCATTATCCTCCACCCAAGCCTTTCTACATGGATTCAAACGAATTTTCATCTTTTTGATTTTTACTTTTGAGATAAATAATTAGTAATCTTATATGACTTCTTCATTTGGTCCAACCATTCTATTATCATACAACATAGCAGAGATTAACATTGAGTAGAACAAGGAGGTAGACTTTGAGGTTGTCTTAATCAACTCACACATATGATGTATAACATACTTGCACCGGTTACTTTTGGGTCCATTATTCATAATATGCAAAAAAAGTGTAGAAAAATTTCATTTTCATGGACTAATCATATTTTAAATAAACATAAATAGAAATCTAGTTTCACCATCTAACTTAGCAATAATAGATCTTTTTTTCTTTTTATTTCTAGTAAAGCTTCCCAATGCCTCTTTAAAAAAGATATCACTAGGAGGAGTACCTCTTTGGTAGTCTTAAAAAATTCCCTCATGAGGTATCCCTAGGCAGGCATCCCATAACCCCAAGGAAAATGTGTATCTTTGGCCATTAATCCAGCTTCTCACAACCAACCCATCTTCTGTATCATATTAAAACTAGACAAACTGATAGAACTGAGCAATAAGATTTGGATAAATTGGCCTTGTCTCTTTTATGAACTAATCCAGCCATCCCTTCTCTTTCTGTACTTTCAGAACTGAAGAATTACTTGACAACAACCACATAGGAAAGATATTCTTTTCTAGTACCACAATTATATCAATAAGATTTGGCTTCAATGGTCCTAAACACATTATTTTCAGTGCTCTTTTAACTTTCTTCATAGATATTGACTTCTCAGGAGTAGATCAATATGAGAACTTCATTCTAGGCATTCAATGAGGGGTTCGATAGAGAGAGATAAAAGGTTGAATTAGGGATTATGGTTTGAGATAAGAGAGATTGAGTGATGAAAAAAGATAGACATATTTTATTTTTATCATTTAGTTATTTCATGTGTTGCAAATTCCAATGCATGAGATAAAAAATAATAAAATAATGAATCATAGTTATATGGGTTATAAAATAAAAAAAATGTTATTATAGTGATATTGGAATAGGTTTATATGGTGAGATCAAAACATGTTTTCATAGTGAGACTGAAACAAGTTTTTATGGTGAGACAAGAAAAGGTTTCCACAGTTTCATTTCTACTTTGTGACTCTAAAACCATGCGACCATATTGTTTAAAATAGTAAGTGCAATCCCGTAACCAAGAGACAATAACTATTAGACCGTAATCATGAAACATGAAATTTAATATAATAACTTGTAGAACAGTGAGAGAGAGGTAGTAATTTTAAGTTATTGACTCGTGAAATCATATGATTTGAAACAATAAGCTATGAGTGAGTATGTTTTTGAAGACAGTACACTTTATACTTATGATTTTTCATTCATAATTCATTTATTATGTAACATATCCTTTCATAATATAATGTTTTGGTGAATATATTAGCAGGTTGATATTCTTTTATAATGAATTCCAATGTGATATCACCTTTTTGTTAATGATCTCTGAAAAGTGATGTCTTAGATCAATATGTTTTGTTCTTGAATGTCAGAAATGATTTTATGATATGTTAATAGCACTTTTATTGTCATATTTTATAGGTACATTCATGAATTGATATCCATAATCTAGTAATGTGTATTTCATCCCCAAAATTTGTGCACAAAAACTACCAACAACTATGTATTCATCTTCAGTAGTAGATAATGAAAAAAAAGTTTTTTTTCTTACTACATCAAGATTCTAGATACTTGCCTAAAAAGTGACATGTTCTAGATGTGATTTTTCTATATAACTTAATACTACTGAAATATTAATCATAATATCTAAATAACCCAAATTATTTTCCTCTTGGATTTAATAGTCATAGATTGGATGTATATTTGAGTTATTTAAAAATACTTTTTCCAGCAATTAAATTAGATTCCATAGGGTTTTCTTGAAAATGAGGACCCATACATACACTAAACATAATTTCATGTCGGCTGGTAGTTAAATAGAGTATGTCTCCAATCATTCCTCTATAAGTTGCTTGATTAATAGATTTTCCATCTTCATCAAGATCTGACTTACAAGTAATACATATTGGAGTATCACAAATTTTATTTCTATCAAATAAAAAATGTTTTAAAATATATTTAGTATATTTTCTTTGATTTAAAATAATACCGTCTTTATTTTGGAATATTTGAAATCCAAGAAAGAATTTTAGTTCACCCATTAAACTTATTTCAAATTCATTTTGAATCATTTTAGAAAACTCAACAAATAAGGATTTTTTTATGATCTAAAAATAATATCATCTACATAAATTTAAACCACTAAAACATCAATGGATGTTCATTTTTTAGAAAGTGTATGATTAGCTATACCTTTTGAAATACCTTTAGAAATATGAAATGTACTTAATATATCATACCAAGATCTTGGAGATTATTTTAAACCATACAAATAATTTAATAATTTTAAAACATGATTTGGACAGTGATGATTTTTGAATCCAGGGGGTCGTTTGAAAAAGACATCCTTAGCTATATACCCATTCAGAATAGCACTCCTGACATACATTTGATATAGTTATAAATTTAGATGTGTATCATATGAAAGCAGTATTCTGATGGATTCAAGTCTAGCTACTTGTGAAAAGGTGACCTCATAGTCAATTACTTATTCATGATTATATCCTTGTGCAACCAATCTATCTTTGTTTATATTTATATTACCACATTTATGTACATTATTTCTAAACACCCACTTAGTACATATAGTAAATATGTCTTTGAGTCTATCAATATGTTTCCAAACTTTTTTCCATTCAAACTGATTAACATCTTCTTGCATATCAACCACCCAAAATTCATCATTGATAGCATCATTAATGTTTTTAGGATCATGTTGTGACAAGAAAACATGATGTTCAATCTGATTTCTAAGAGAATATCAAATTTGATTTCCTTTATCCAATTCTTCAACAACCACATCTAAATAATGGGTTTTAAGGGTTCTAATAGCCCCAGACAATGAGGGGATAGTGATTTCATGTTCTTCAATAGGTTTAGGATCACTATGACTGGAATCTAGAGAATTTCCAAAAGAGGAAGTTTTCACTGATCCCTTTATAGGATGGTCAGAGGATTCTTTTTTGATGTCCAGATTTTACATATCATCCTCTAGGTTCACTAGAGAGGTATTAGGCTCATGTGGATCTGTCTCATCAAACATGAAAATGAGAGATTACTCCACACATTTCGATCTTTTTTTAAACACTCTATTGGAATTAATAGAGATTGAATATCATAGAAAAATTCCTTCAACATTCATGGATTATTACTTGACTAGATTTTCATTAGTATTAAGGATATAGACATTACAACCAAAAACATTAAACTAGATTACTTTGGGTTTTTAATTTTTTCATAAATCATTTGGAGTCCTAATAAGAATAGTTCTAATCGAAACCCTATTAATGATATAACATGTTTTATTTATAAATTCATCACAAAAATAAATAGTTAAGTCATATTACATATTAATGGTTCTATAAGTAAATTGTAAGGTCATATTTCTTTTCTATATAACTCCACTTTTTTGAGGTGTTCTTGGGGAATATAAATTAATACTATAAGATTTGTTTTGAGAAAAATGATTCAAACTCATGATTTTAAAACTCACAGCCATGATCACTTCTTAAGGATGTAATTCTATGTCCAATAAGGTTTTCTACATTTTTAGCATATTTGGTGAAATGAGAGTCGGCTTCACTTTTGTAAGATAAAAATAAATTCCAAGTATATCTAGAATAGTCATCCACAAGAACATAAACATAGTCATCCCATATATACTAGAAACTCTATATAATCCAAAAAAAATCCATGTGTATCAACTCAAGAGATTGAGAACATGACACTTCTTTCCTTGGTTCAAAGGAAGTTTGTTTTCTTTCCCTTTTGAAAAGGATTAGACACTTTTTCATTTGGAATCTCATGTTTGTGTAGGTCTTTAACTATACTTTTTCATGTTATATTTATAAATGATTGAATATTACAGTGTCTTAGTATTCTATTCCAAATACAAGATTCATTTTTAAATACACTTAACCATGATGAATTTTGAGAAACTAAATAATATACGTTAATAGAGTATGCATTTTCATTTCTCAATGAATAAAAATGAAATTAATTTTTACAATTAAAAATAATACAAGAATCGTTTTGAAATATAACATGAAATCCATCAACACATATTTTTGAATTACTATGTATATTATATTTTAGTCTATCAAAGAAAATGTTCGTTTGAAATTAATACTGAGTTATAGTTACTGATTTAGCCAAGGCCAATAATTTTTTCTTTGGAATTGTCACCAAATGTGACATTTCCACCATCAATTTTGATTAACCTCTTTATGTATGAATAGTATCCTATCATGTGTCTTGAACACTCACTATCCAAGGACCATAAGATTTTAGATGATCTATTTAAACAATTTTCCTACAAAATCGCCAAATAAAAATAGACTTTGGTACCTATATTTGTTTGGGTTCAGTAATATTAGTAACCGGTGCTTTAAGAACCCACATCTTCCTCATAGGTTTCCTATGAGAATTATGTAATGTACTTGAAATATAAAAACTATTTGGTCCAGAAAATCTTGAAACAATAGAGAGTGTATCATAATTTGAAATAGTATAATGTTTTCTTGAACTAGGAGTAAAGCTGCATGTTTTAGATTTAAAAAATGAATTATTATTTCAAAACATAATTTTACTAGGGTGATAGCCAATATCCATAGTGTATTTAGGGGAAATATTTTTACCTAGAATTTTTCAACGAATTATATAATATTTGTAACCCTTTCCGGGTATATTTTCAATTGATCATTAGATTACTTCATTCCATTGTTTTCTTTGAGTAATTGAACATTTTTATCTCATTCTATGGTAAGTTCCGATTGAACAATTGAGGTAAGAGCATACTTTTTTAAACATTTGTATTTAGCCTTTAGTTCATTTCATATCTCTTATTGAATATTTCAATACATAAACTTTTCTTATTTGGATATATTTTTAGAATCTCATTGATCTCCATAATAGTAGTAATTTTTTACAGGATATTCCAGGGTTACCTTGGAAGTTTTTTCATAAAACAAATATTGTTGTTGATAGCATGTTCATCATATGAAGATTCTGAGTCACTTGAACAATTCTTAGAAGCACTCCAAGTATATTTCATTTTTTTATAGTTTCTATCTTTATCCACGTATTTCTTTTTTATAATTGATCTTGGAATAGTCATCCTTTAGATGTCCCTTTTTCATGCATTCATAATATAATATCTCATCAAATATTTCATTTCATTTCAATAATTTCTTTTAGTTTCCATTTTGATTATACCTTCCATTGAAGTTAGGCTTTCTGAAAATTTTCTTCTTATTTTAAAAATTCATAAAAATTTTATATAATTGAGATATCTCCTCATCACCATTAGGTGATGATTTTTCACTACTAGAAAATTCAACAGAGACTTGCAGTTTCACCTTTTATTTGTGTTTAGAGGTGATGGACTTGAATACCAATGATTTTTTTGGTGCATCCTTTTATTCCTTGTTGACTTTCAACTCCCATTAATACATCATTAATTTCCCAATGATTTCATTGATATACCATTTTATTATGTAACATGATTCTCTAAAAGATATAGAAGTTCTTACACATCTATCACATAGGAATATGAGATTTATCATGATTTTTTCTTTGGCAGTAAATTCTCTTCCAAGACAAATCATTGTGTTGAAATTTTTTTTGAACCTGAGATACATGTCAGAAATAGGATCATCAGGAATCATTTTGATGTTATCATATTTAATAGTATATGTATCATGTATGATTTCATTCACACTAGAATTTCCTTTATTTGAAATAGACATAGTGTCCCAAATTTCATGGGCAGTTTTACATGCATATATCTTATTAAATTCCTCATCTCTTAAAGATAAATACAAAGAATTCATAGATTTGAAATTTTTATTGTAAGCAATATTTTTTGGGTTATCCCATGTAGTTCTATCAAAAGGAGGAATCTTATAATCATCTATAATTGAAGACCAAATTTCAAAGCCCATACTTTCTAAATGAATTTTCATTTTAATTTTCCATTGGGAATAATTTGATCCATTAAAGAATAGTGGTATGTTTGTTGCAGCACCTTCCAGTCTATTATCCATAATAAATAAATACATTTAATGAGCTAGAAATTTATAAATAACATAAATTTATATATCATTAAAGTACAACTAAAATAATAGATGAATAGTTTTTAAAAAAAGGGTCTTTTTAAGAATAAACACCTATGATGCCAACTGTTGGTTGGAGTAGAGTACTCAAGAGGGGTTTTAATTGAGTATCTATTCAAATTTCTGTTAAAATTTCTTCTTAAAAAGGTTCCCCAAAAAATGGATACATCCCAATCAATTACGGTAATACGGTTATAAAATTATGACTGTTCAAATAACCTCTCAAAAGATTGATTAATTCTCAGTAATATCAATATGAATTATTGATACTACTTTTAATGTTATTTAAATAGGGAAACACAATTATAACTTCTATCCAAAACTAACTGTCAAATTAAATATACTATTTTCAAAAATACACAATAAACTAGAGAAAACCTAAATTAAAAGACACAATGGATAAAACAAGTTGTTCAGTCTTAAACTGAGACATATTCCACTCCACTTGGTTATCACCTTCAACCAAGAAGTTTACATTAATGAACTTAATCTGCACCTTGGATCATGGTAAACAATAGTGCACAAAACAGTCCAGTTAATATGACATATTTTATTGTTTTTCGTGGATACAAACAATCAGGTCACACAAGGACCTCTTCCACACTTATCTGTGGTAGTAAAAAGATTTAAAAAAGATATTATAGGAAGGATAAATTGTATCTTTATGTTTAGTGCAGGAGATAATGTCTGTTTCAATATAGACATACAGACACTGCTCAAGGGCTAAAAAAATACACAATAGAGAAAAGATGATGAGAAAAGGCTAAAAATTATCAGAGTGTTATACTATATAGCTCATGACTTGTAGGATGAGGAAGATGTAGGTATCAAGTATTTTTGTGAAAAATAGAGTTTCACAAGTCTTCCAGTTCAAAGGTGTAGGTTGTCTAGATTGTGTTCATCTTGAATGTGGTACTACGAAGATGTTTTTGGTTGTGATCTATGGTAGTCCATCCTTTTGAATCAATAGTGCTTCATATGTTCTTCAGTTTTTTCTTGTTTCACATATCAGTTATTTTTTCAATAACGGTTGCACTTATACTACACACTTATTTTCCACTACTTCGTTCCAGTGCCACTCTTTCCTTTTAATTTGGTGTGTATGTGTTAGAGCCGACAGGATGCATGTATTCTGCACCTCGTACATTCTACTCTTAGGTGACATGTATACAATGAAATATTAATAATTTTAATGCATATAAATGACTCAAATAAGACCGATATAAATTAAATTGATAAAGAAAAAATAGATTAGAGAATGGTGTCACAGTCTATCCAGAAATAGTATCACATGGAAACGATGTCACAAGAAAATGGTGTCTTATTCTTTTCCATAAAGTGTTGAGAGAGTTATGATGGCATAGTTGTATAGAGATCAATAATTAGGAGAACAAATGTGGTGTTATAATCACTATGTCTAGTGCACTTCCAATCTTTGAACAGTGTCTTAGTGATTGCAACAAGGAACCAATGTCATGGGCATCAGGAGATCGGAAACTAGTTATGGTGTGTGGGTCATGGTGTCTGGGTCACAGTGTCGGGGTCACGGTGTCTGGGTCACGGTGTCTGGGTCAAATGCTAGAAAACCAGAACTGGTGGTACACTCACTACTTCTCATACGTAGCCAAATATCTGTATACAGAAAAAACTAGTAATATTCATAAAATGAATAAGACTTAATCATTTATGAATGAAATATTTATAGAACAATGATAAATATAGTTTACAAGAATCACATATGATTTAGGATTAATAGTATTTAGTTGAATTTTATTTAACGAATAAATAGACCAACCATCTCGACACATGATTTGAGATATATTAAATAATATTAACAAGATTTATATGATTTACAAGATTTATAAGATTTGTGATCATTAAAACATTATTAAAACATGATTAGTCCAATGAAAACATTCCAGAGATTGAAATTTTTTATATCTAAATTCAATGTGAAAGTGATTATAATGACATAAATTTGATTAAATTATATAATATTGATATAATTATACATTAAATTGAATAAAAAATATAACAAAAAAATATAAATTATTTAGATGAAAATTTTGATTTGTATTTAAATTCCGTATTTTTTATAATAACTCAAAACCTGAAACCTATCATAAAAATAAAAAAAATCAAGCAAATTAAATTTCAAAATCCAGTATTCAAATAAGAATTTTAAATTGTCATATATTATTTATAAAAGTTTTAGAAATTATATTTATAATGGGTTCTCCATTAAAAGGTGGAAAAAATAACCTTTTAAAAAATATGACATTTTATTCATAAAATACGATATATTCTTATCATAATACTGTAAAATATATTGGATGAGAAACAAAAAATGTTGATTGAATATTTCATAAAGAAATATTATTAAAAACTCATCAATAGTGGTTTTATTTATTTATTATGATAAAATAGTGTTCGTACATTGAAAAATATTTTTAATATATAAGGAATTTCTTTGTTCTTAAATAGTTCATACATTTATTTATAGATGATTGATAACCAAATGATTAATTATAAATAAATGTCTAAATAATATTTTTATAATTTTATTAATCTTTTCTGTAATTTCATTTCCAATTAATATGTGATAATTACAATTATATTTAAATAAAAAAAATAATAGTATATACTCTTTTGGTAAAACTCAGTCTTTCATGTGACACATGATTTTCACATAACCTCGCATTGGGTGAGACACAATAAAAACATAGTTTCACACGTTCCCCAACTACTTTTCATGTTTCATGTAGCACAAGGTCAGGTTTTTGGTGCCTTTAATGTGAGCCAAACTTAGTGATTTTTATAACAAATTCTATATTAATTTTTTAATGAAATGAAAGTTATCAAAATGATTAAAATAATTAGAAAAAATATATTTCAGAAAATATCATGTGTTACATTATACCACCTTAAAAAAAATTCCCTTGATATTCATTAGGGTTTTCAAAGGTTTAACCCTTGGAAGTTACATTCATATAAACCAACATTGTGAAATATGAATACTAAAACTCCCATTAAAAATATAAAGTTAGAAACATAATGGTTTACCAAAGTAACTCACAACTATGTTTAACAATAGAAATAAATATGTGTAATATGAAAAAATACATGCAATAGAAATCCAACTGTCAATTTGTGATGGATATTCATAGAGAACATATTCAAAATAATGTTAATCACTATAAATTCAAACCCAAATAAGATTTAAATGGTCCATGATATCATATTAAAATGACAATAATATTATATAATTTTATTTCAAGACTCATTTTCCTAACATGGATGAATTTTCATGATAATATATATTTAAATGATTTTAGGACTACCTCAGCCATTGTTTTTTATTGATAAATTTACACTTAATCTTTTATTCCTATAAAATATAAAATAGAATTTGTAATGCCAGAATAACTAGAAGACCATAAGATGTATATGTGATGATAAGTCATTAATTATATCTCATGTTTTCATCACAACAATGTGTTTAGCACATGTTATCCAATATTCATAAATCCTCATACAGAAAGATCATACCATAATATCAGAAAAACTTATTCTATGTTTTTCATAAACTATTTAATAAGTGTTTATCCTTGTAACACTACCAAATGTTGAAAGGATAAAACATTTTAAGAATGTCACTAACATTCTCAAAATCATCTTAAAATTGATCCCTTTTATATTTCATAACGTATTTATTATTTGTCACATACAAAACATGTGAATACCTTCATCATGTATTTTTTTGAAACATTGTAATAACATCAATTACCATAAATCCTTATTGAATATTAATGATTATTTATTCTTTAAATTATTAGATATATTCCTTAAATCCTAAAAAGTTGTAAAAATAATCCATGAAATAATAATCTACTTTTTCAAAATGTTTTCAATCAATTCATTATTAATTTTTTCCACTCTATTTACTTTATCCAAATATCATTTTCTTAACATCAGGAAAATATTAATTATTCTCTTTCCTATAACCATGTGTCTCCCCTGAAATATCATCTTTCCATTAAATCACTTTTCTTGTCTAGTGAAACCATTCAACATTTTCTTGTAAATATATATAAAAAAATAGAAACTGAACTTTCATTATAGTTTTCAAAACATATATAACATAATTCGTCAATCCAAATAATTAAATACACTAGTTATTCCACTTCATCAATAATACATTAACAAGGCTATATGATATTATTTCCTAATATATTTTTCATATCACATTTCACCTATATTCTAATTATTATTAGAAATATAACTATTACTTATACCTCCATGGAAATTATATTCATGTGATTTACAATTTCAGCTTGTATTTTCGTAATTCACATTCTTTACAAATGTAATGTATTCATCATTTAATAATTCCTTATGGAGGCCAATATTCCAATTCATTATGTTAATTGATATTTTCATTTTCCCTTTGAATTTACATGCATTGTGTCCTTATATTCCGTATTAAAATCATCTTATTGTTCCTTTAAGACATTAATTTTGGTGTTTCTTCATATACTATTGACACAAAGGAAACTAAATTCTATTTCTTTCATGGTATCCTTTACTAGAATTCTTAGTAAAATCTTTCATTGTATTTTTTTGGGAGTATTAAAGTTGGTTAAGGTACACATTTTTAATCATATTCCATGGAAAATTATTATTCATGATCACAACATCAATCAACCTAATGATCATCCTAGTTGACTGCTCATCAGAAAACTTATCATCACATTTAATATTAACCAAGTTCCTTATAGATGTTATCATTGACTAAAACCAAAAATCATAGAATAAGAAACAAATATTTTAAGAGAAAACCACATAACCATGAAAAGGGTTTACTAATACTTTCCTACGATTCCAACTATAACAACACTATAATAATGAACGTAGACATTAAATCATTTTTCAAGAATACCCAATCACACACCCAAAGACTGTATTAGTTAGTGCCTTCGAAAAAACGGAACAAAAAATATTCATATGGTGAAATATCATCAATGTTTAATGAAAATATCTTTCTCTTTTTTACCCATACATAAAATAGTTCTTTATAACCAAGGTAAAATAAAACATAAGAAAAGAGTCAGTTCAAGTGTTATGCAAGGGTAAACAAGGAAGATGTGTAAGGATAACATAGACATAAGTGTATCAGAACATAATCATAACATTTTATAAACATAACATGTATATGAATGATCATATATATGATTCACGACATAATTATTAGAAATTAAAAATACATGAAACATAATAGAATCAAGATCTTAATCTATGAAATCACAACATAGAGATAACACATAATTTTTTTTAAAGAAACTTAACTATATAAAATTATTTCCATAGTAATAAAGAAATAACATTTAAGGATATAATAGTAGTATGGGTTGACTCCCTATACTATCTAGGTAGTCACGGTTCACCCCCAATACCATCTTAGTAGTAAAGGTTCACTATCAAGATAATCTTAGCAGACAAAGTCCATTAATGAACCAAGTTCACTTCTTGTTCCCGCCATGTCTATATCATGAGATATAAAACTTTAACCAATGTCGTGTAGGGTGATATAGGTCCTTAAATTCATTTAATTAATAAAACAAAATTGATTTCATCATGATCATAAATCAGTGATTGTATAAGAACCCATCGAATGAAATGGGTTTCATAAACATCATTTAATTATAAACATAAACCAGCCATTGGAATAATAGGGATAGTGTCCTTGAAAAAAATGCCCATTAAAATATAAGTAATAGCATTGAATGTTATCATTTATGGAATATAATTTTGTGAGATAACATTAAAATTATTCTTGAGGAAAATATCCTTTCTTCATTGAAAACATTTTCGTTTCTTAAAATGCCAGGTCGATTTAGTAGAAAACATTTTATTTAAAAATAACCATGTATGATTATAATTTATTATTAAAATAATTATGTTTTTATGATTTCATAATATTACATTCATTTAATATAAGTGAAAAAATATTCATTCAGTATATTCTTTTTTATGAAGGACACAAAGTTCCTTGTTTAGAAAATGAAAAAAATATTCTTTTCATATTATTTCATAAAACTTCAAAAATGGGTAAAAAAAATTAAATATTAATATAAGGATATTAAAAACATGTTTGAATAATTTTTTATAAAAATCTATACATGGAAGAAAAATATTCCACAATGGTGATTTAAAATAAAAATAATTCCAATTATTGATGAGATTGTAGAATAATCACTTGTCACTTAATAATCAGTAGAATTGTATGACCCATTAAAAAATAATGTTATATAGATATGTAAATTACCAAATATTAAATATAATATTCATAAAATACATCATGGGATTTATATACACTATAGGTTAGAAACAGGTAGTGCATAAGGCTTGTGTCCCACAGAAATAAAATTGACATGAAAATCCCTTACTACTACAATAACTTCTACAGCATGAGATCCTTGAAAAGTAGCATCAGTTAAAACTATAGTATCATGAAATAAATTAATTTCATGAATAAAATGTAATAATTAATTATATGGAAAAAAAGAATAATTTGTTAATATAGAATATATCTTACAGAAATAAAAGTGATATTTGTAAATCCTTATCTTATGTCGTAACTCACTTAGTACTCATTTACACCTCATACATAATAAATATAAGTTTATTATACATCTATTACATATTATTATTAAATTATATCATACCATAGATGATTTTACTATGACCTTTTACTACCCTTTTATTAAAAATTCCATGTCAAAGCTGTGTTTTAGTTAATAATCTCTTTTTTCATTTCTGTTTTGATTTGTTATATTTTTCATCCTCTTAATTATATAATGATTACATCATCTATAAAGTGATAATATTTATATAAATAGAATATAAGTTCAATATATATATGTTTTTAATATTCTATAAAATAAAAAATTGGAATGTAAGTTACCGTTCATTGAGATGGTAGGTCGTATGTACACATGAACAATGTTTCTATTTTCTTATTGTATTCATAGAATTAATGTAATAATATATATATATATATATATATTAAAGTTAATATAAAATTATTATTTAATATATACAATATTATTTTAGTAAAACCATAATTAGTACATTTTATGTAATGTGAGAAGGAATCACATCTCTGTGACAAGGTGCTAGTCCACATGTCCATAAATAAATTTATCGTTTAAAAAAATGGAATGTATTAAGGTATGTGTTATATATTAATTTCAGAATAATTAATAAATAAAAAAATATACTATATATCATATTAAAACATAAATTACATCATTATTACCAACCATGAAATGTGAAAATGGAATAACAACTGATGTCGGTTAGTGAGGCAGTAGTCTGTCATACACACGAATGATGATTGTGTATCCCATTTGATGGAAGTGTCAGTGAGTGTAGGTGGAACCCCTAAAATAGAAAATATTAATATAGTGAGGAAACTATGTTTCTTATATAACTATGAAATGAAAATTATTTTATGGTGGTAAGTAATTAATAAAAAAATTGATGAATGTTTCCTCTTATTCAGATTTCTCCTATTTATTTTCATAAAAGTACTTCTTTTGTTCATGATATACAAACATTACGACTTATAAGATTATGGGATATAATTTTAGAGGAATTTTTTAAAATATTTTGGTTGAAATAAATAGGTTCTATGGTGTGAAGAAAAGTTGAGAAGAGGTTTCCTTTATAACAGACTGGAGGGCACATTTTGTATTTCCCAAAAGATTAATTTATAATAGATTATTAGTCATTCCAAATACATCCAAATAGAAATGGATTTAGAGATAATGTGGTATAGTATGATAATCCCATACAATGTAATATTAAATGAGCAAATTAAACTTCTTTAATGAAATATATATATATATATATAAATTTAGTTGGTTTAATTTTGGTATTTTTCTGATATGTTTCATGTTTTTATGAATAATGAATAATATAAAATTTTAATTGAAAACAAAATTTTCATCTAAATAATTTGTAATGTTAAAATATATTTTTAATTATTTTTCATGTATAATTAGATCAATTTTCTATCAATTCATCCAATGTAGGACATTAAAATAAATTTCACATAGAATATGGATATGAAAAGATTCCAATTTTTGAACATTTTCTCTTTAAAAATCCAGTTTTCTCACACCATTTATGGGATTAATATTAAATTACATTCATCCATTCTGGCATTTTAATTTTAAAAAATTATTTCCATGATTTTTATCATAAGTCCCAAATTAATTAAACATGTCTCTTTTTTTGGACATTTTGAATAGTAAAAATGGTTATTTTTTCTACAACGGGTAAGGGTAAAATTCGGTAATTTATAATAATAAAAGTGATAATGATTATAAAATGATAATAACATTACAATATGTTACTGGGTTAATTTAATTATATAATTTCTACATAAGGTTATAATTTTAATAATTTAATGGACATGTACCCATTAAAATGGATTGGACATTATTCAAATCAAAGAGAGTGACAAAATATCAGACTCTTACTTTTAATAGGTACAATATTATGATTGAGGGGGTATATTGAAGTTATTCTTGACTATATATTTTATTATTAAATAAAAAAGGTTTATCTATATAATTTAATTTTATTTTTAATTCTTAGTGAACAAATAATTATCAAAAATAATTACACAATGATGATGGAGTAATTATTCAAAGAATGAGAAACTCAATTAAGTGATATTAAAAATATTAAAATAAATGCATTTTAATTAATTTGGGTGATATAATAATTTAATAGGTGAATATGAAATATTAGGGGTGTATTAGATGAATTCTTTCTGAGTTATATTGTTTTATGGATTTTCATAATGTCAATGTAATGAATAGTGTCAAAATCGAAACAAATGATATTTTATGAAAATACTAAATTATTAAATGATTTAAAAATTATAAAAATAATAAATAAATAAAGTGTAAAAAATTATAGTCTAAAATATCATAAATGATCAATTTATCTTTCAATATATAACTTATAATTAAAAATTTCAACCTTTTTAATATTAAAAATGTTGTTACCATAGTTAATATTACAATCGGTTAACTAAGGTTTCATAAAAAAAGATTATAAAATTACATAAAACCATTACAAAATATGTTGGTTTATTTTATTATCCCATTATAACAATTTATCAGGCAATAGCTTACCATTTTTTGGTATTTTAGTCGAGATATAATTTCTTAAAAATTAATGTTTTGAGAAATTTCAAAACAACACCTTCCCTCACTTATAAAAGAGAACATATTTTTCTCATTTATTCAGACATCAAAACATATTTGGTTCTAAAAATATATTTCAAAATCCCCATATAACTTTACTCCAATCATCCAATAATCCATAATTATTTCATGAAACCAACCAAAGAATACATTTTTTCAAATCAAAAGGAGATACCCAAACAAGAGGTAACGCTCCTCAATATTTTTTTCTTAATTTCCTTCATAAACACATGAAATTAAATTTATTTCATATTGATATAATGAAATTAGAATCTTAAATATACTAATATTTTATAATTTTAATAGTTTTATCAACACACACACAATTCCATCATATGGGCTATGAAATCCTCATTCATGTGTATGGTAGACTACGACCTCATGAACTAATGATGTTTGTTATTCCACTACCACCTTTTAGTTTTGGGAATAATGATGAAAATTATATTTTTATATGATATATATGATACTTATGATTTATTTATAAATCATTTATTATTATATAAAACATACCTTCTGGTTTTCAAATTTTTGTAAATACAACAACTTCATTTGTGGACATGTGGATTACCACCTCCTCAACGTGATATGATTAGTTCACACATTCTATGGAAGGTATTAAGGATGGGATTAGTAAATAAATATTATATAAATTAAATAATAATTCATATTTAATTTTAATATAAATATATTATTAAATTTCATTGGACATATTTCTTTAAATATGAAATGAAACCAAAAATATTGTTTGTGTGAACATATGGTCAACCATCTCCATTAATGGTCTATTTTATTTTATATTTATACCATTTATAGATTATTATAAAGACATATATAAAGAATATAAAAGTTACTTATATCATTATTGTAACTCTTGAGATTATGAAATCAAGATATAAGTATGAGGACGAAAAATATAATAAATCAAAACAATTTTGAAAAACATGGTCGTTATCACCCAAAATATAACAATAACATAGAATTGTTAACAAATCACTAATATAAGGTCATAATTAAATCATATATGGACTGATATGATTTAGTAAGGATTTATAAGATATTTATAATAAAAAAATATTTATTATACTTGATTATGAATGATTACAATGTGATTTAAGATATAAGGTAAGGGTTTTCTCATCTGAATTTTATTTATTTGAGATATATATTATATTCTCTAGTTATTATTCTTTTGTGGTATGTATAATTACTAATGAAATTTTATATCATGATTTTAATTTTTTTCTGATATTAAAATTTTCAATTGATGTTACTCTTTCACAGGGCTCATGATATATATATTTCTCATGTAGTAAGGGATTTTGTCTCAATTATATTTCTTTGCATTGCATACCTTATAAACTACTTATATATTTATTAGAGTTTATATAATACGCATGAAATTATTTTATGTGTATTTTTCTATATATTCTATTATTTTCATATATAATTAATTTTATTTCTCTCATGTGGCATATGATTCTACTTATTATAAAGCGATAAGTTATTATTTCACAATATCATTAATAATAAAGATTGTTTAGTTTTAAATCACCATTGTTGAACATTTACAGTAGGAATTAGTGTTTTATAAAAAAAAATTAATGTTTTTTATATTATCATATTAATATTTAAATTTATTTCTATCTATGTTTGAATTTTTTATAAATGGTTTGGAAAGAATATATGATTGTTTTCTAAACAATGATCTTTGTGCCTTTACTGAAAAAAATATTTGGAAGGAATGTTTTATGAATTTTTATGTCATAAATGTAATATTCCTCCATCATGAAAACATTATGATTTAAATATTCTTTTATAATATTACAAGTTTATTTTCAGGGAAATTGTTTCTTTTAAAATTCCATTGCATTTAAATTAAAAAAAATTCAATAAAGAATGTGTATTTCCATCAAAAATTATTTTCATGTGATCTACTAAAATTATCTCTATCTATAATAAAATTATTTATAATTACATATATTTTAATGGGGATATTTTTTAAGGATATTATCCCTATTATTCATATCGTTGGTTTATGGTTATAATGTTTATGAAACCTAACTCATTCAATGGGTTCTGATAATATTAATGTATTATGTTCTTGTGGAACACATATGTATTATTTACATTATGTGAAAGGGGGGACATATATGTCCCTATAATTTTTTGGGTAAATATTTATCTCTCATGATATAGGCATGACTGTAATGGTTAGTGAACTTAGTTCATTAGTGGATTTTTTCTGCTAAGATGGTCTTCAAAGTGAACCATAACTACAAAGATAGTCTTGTGAGTGAACAAAAACATTCAGGATGATATAGGGAGTAAAACTGTATACAATTTATCCTTGGTAGGATTCCATAAATAGTATGGAATTAATTTTACATGATTAAATTTCTACTATAATTTCATGTCTTATTCTTATGTTATTTTTTCAGGTCGTATGATCTTGATTTCCTTATGATTCATGTCTTATGAAATTCCAATCATTTTTCCATGACTCATGTAAATGATTCTTAAAATACAGGTTATGATGGTCATATTTTATGATTATGTCCCCATTCCCTTATGTTATGGTTATTCTTATGTATCTCCCTTGTTTATACCTACTAAGCATATAATATCATCATTTTCTTATGTTTTCCCCAATTTATATATAATTCTTTTAGGTTGGAGTACTAATGGGGAAGATATTTGTGGGAAACCATGGTTATCTTTCAGTATATTAGATGTCTATGTTCACTGTTTCCAAAGGAAATAAAATAATATAGTATTTGGGATTTTGTTTATGTACTATTAGAAAATTATGTAATTTATATATACATTATTATTGGGTCCTTATAGTTGAAAAAAAAGGTTTAGTCAACCATTGGAAACACAGATGAGGAAATGTTTGTGAAATCCCTAAGGAAATTTCTTAAGAGAACTCAAGGGATGTATCCATGGATGCAAATAAGGTGTCATAGATAAAATAAGTGTCATAATTTAGACACCCTGTAGGTTATTTTTCATAGTTATGTGGTTTTTGGCTATGATAAGTGTTTCTTATGTTATGATTTCTGGTTTTAGTAAATGGAAGGAACTCAATGTAATTGGGTTAACATTGAAGCTGATGAAAACATTTGTGATGAGTAGTCAAATGGGGTGATGACTAGAATGAAGGATGTTGTGATTAGTCCTAATTATTTTTCATAGAACAGGATTAACAATGATTACCTTAACCAACTCTCAAACACACCAAGGAAGAGTATGAATGAGTTCGTTGAAAATTACAGTAATGGATACCATGGAGGAAAGAAGATTCGGTTTCCTTTATTTCAATAATGTTCAAAGAAACACGGGAATGGTTGTCTTATAGGAGTAATAAGTTGTTTCATATATGTAAAAAGGACACCTGGAAATTAATAGAAAAGGGGAACTGAATTTTTTTAACATAAGGAATGGGAATATTGACCTCTATAATGTACTATTAATTAATGAATTATTTAAATGTGTAAATAATTTTCTTTATAAAAATAAATATCCTAAGTGTAAATATCATAAAGATAATAAAAATAGTTTTACAATTAATCATTAAAATTATAATGACAATGAGACTATAAGTGAAATATTGTAGGAAAGAGGTATTAATTAATAGGATGAGGGAGACAAGATAATGTCATATTGGTGAAGTGAAATAGTAAGAGTTTTTTTTATTTAAATTAAATAATTTTGTTACATGAACGGTAAAATAGATAAGGATTTTTAAATTTTTGTTTTCTCTAATAATTTAAATTAATATGTTTAAAGGATCCATTAGACTAAAAATGTGATTTAACAGAAAGGTGATATTAATGGTAGACACATCATTAAGGGAAGGATAACTATTGATATGTTCTGTATTTTAAGATAATAATTGATAGGAATAATATTTTCATAATTATTCATATTATTTTCAGTGAATTAATCCCTCCCAATTAATCAATTTTAGGTTATTTTCATCATTTGAATATTTTTGTGGAGTTTTGGGCTTTATTTGGAAAAATTATTACTTCTGGAAATTAACCTATTTTATATATCTTATATATTTTGGGGATAACAATTAAAATATTAATCAAAATGGAGTTATTTATTTTTTTAGTATTTATTAGTTCATGGGATTCAAAATTTTCACCGAGACCAATTTCTAATCTATAACACAGTAGTCCATAAAAATCAGTGATGTGGAGAAATGTTTCTGGAAGACAAAATGAACCCCAACTCAATAATGGAGGCATATCTCATCCTAAATATAACCAAATTAGGTGATTTATAAAGGAATTTTAATTATACTCAACACCAAATGCCGTCATAAAATTTCATGAAGTAATTTAATCATTAATAAATTCATTTAATGAAACAATGTAGATGAGGTTGAGAATTCTGATCATATAGAAAAAAGTTCTCTTTGCAAAATCAGACATATCTTTTTTTGAAACGAGTACAAAGAAGAAGATTTTTGGATTGAGAATGAAAATTATATATAAGGAAAAAAATTATTTTACCACTTTATGATATTCATCCATTTTTTATTCTAATTAAACTAAAAAATTCTAACGACTAAATCTAGAGTGAAAATCCCCCCCCCCCACCTCAACCCTATAAATATGAGTGTTCATTTCCATTAAAGGGGGTAAGAGATTTTCAAATAGGGGTTGTGTTTGAGTGTTGGAGTCTTTAAGTTCATTTAATTTTATATTTCCTTTCTCTTATTTTTATAATATTTACTTCTTCAACATTCAACTGTATTACCCTTCACATGGTGGGGTAAATATTTTGAGTGATCGGGTGATGGGGAGTTTTTCTTTTGTAATGTCAAAGTCTTGTGATTTCAATTAAAACTCTATTTTTATATTGAATGATTTCTATTTTCAGTGTTTCCTAATTAATTTAATTTGAGCATGTTCTATGTTTGGTGTCATTCATTATAATTATCTTTGGTTGACGTTTTTTAAACTCCCATCACCTAGTGTAGTTTTTATCAGTCTAGCATATTGTGTTAGATGGGAGGTGTCTATAGATAATTGGAATATGGATGGAACATGTGAATAATTTATAGATTTATAAGGATCAAAATTCATGATGGGTACTTACATTTGTATTTTGGGAATGGTTTATGAATTTTAATGCACACTTGAGCAGTTTCCATTGACTCCATCAATAAATAATGATAGACATCTTTGTTGGGGAGTATTTCATTTTTTATTCAATAGGAAGGTAGGAAGAATGATTATTATGACTATGATGACTTTTAAAAAATTTATCTTTCACTAACTCCACCATTATCTTCACAAATTTGGGTTCCAACATCATTTTGTTTTCATTTTTTTTAAATCAAATATTTTCAAAAAAAAATCTCATTTCTTTCCCTAATTTAATGCGACAAATGTTATTATTGTGTACTCATCTCTTCAGAAAACAAATGATGAATAGTTTACTGAATTTTAACATTGTAAAAATTCTTTTTGTCACACCCCATGATTTTATTATGTCAAAAAATGGAACCATTTTCAGGGAGGTGGTGTCGATAATCATTTTTTATCCTCCTCTTCATCTCTTATTTTTCCTTTAAAATTTCATGAATAAAACCATAAACACTACACCTTGCCCCCTTTATCCCAAAATTAAATGAAACTTGTTTAGTAGACTTATAATCCATAATTCTCAATCAGAATTTGACAAATTATTTCTTGTATATTCAAGTTAAACTTAATGTGTTCACCATGAGATTTTCACTGTGGACTGAAATTATAACGAAATGCTTAGTCACCTAATGCACCATAATTACATAATCAAAAAATTCAACATGTCATGATAGGGATAAAAAATAATTTAAGATGAAATCTAACATGATTCCATTTCTTGTTAAATTTCGTGGTTTAGAAGTAGAATACCCAAACAAACATATTAAATAGTTCACATATGTATTATCTTCTTTTATACCCAAATGAGTAATTGAGGAGCAGGTCGAGTGGAATAGATTCTCATATTCATTAGAAGGAGATTATAAATAATGGTTGTATGGACTAAAAAATAGAGATGTACATGATTGGAATGTGTGAGCGTGTTTCTTCATGCAATGATTCTTCCAACCTCTAGAATCACAACCATACTAAAGGAAAACTATTCAATCAAAGAGTCCATTAGAGAAACCCTTTACGAGTGCTGAGAATGAATCAAAAATCTATGTGATAGAAGGACACATAAATAAATTAATGAGACTCAATTTATTTTCTTATATTATCAAGGATTTATGAACAATGATAGAAAACATCTGGATGCATCGTCTAGAGGTTCATTGATTGAAAAGTCACCATAAGTAACCGAGATCCCGACTAAGAAGATTAACGAGAACTCACAACAGTTTAGTACAATAGGTATGAGAAGAATATGTATTAATGATGTAAGAACTTCATATCTATTTCCTTTTTGGGAAAATAAAATAGATGAGATAACATGTATGGTGATATAGATGGCATGGAAATAAGTGTGTGACCATTAAGAACCTTCTAAGGTATGTGGTTTATACTTCTCACCTCATTATTTCAGTGACAAGTGTTCTCAAATAAAAGGAATGGAAACTTATGTCACAGCTTTTCAACTAAGGTAGTTCCCAAAAATGAATGTTATAGAGAGATTACACAAGTCCATTAAGTATTTGGAAATCATAATAATAAAACAAGGCCCCAACACCAAAACCAGTTCCAAAACCAACCCCCATTCCTGGAGAAATTCCAAATAGCACCCAAATTTTAAAAACAATTATATAATAAGACTTTATAACACCATCCACCCACATTACAATGAACTTATAATAAAGAATCCACCAACACACAACATATTGGGGAATGGTTTTAACCCAAATATTATGGCCTTGAGGATATGGTTGATATACAAGAAAGCATGGTAGAAAGTCTTATTGGAATTATGTTCAAAAACCTTATAAAATTTCCTTCCTAAAAAATAAAATGCACAAATGATATGTTCATCATGATAATAACAATAATTGAATAATAAATCTCACAGCGAGTGGTCCATTAACCTAAAACAAAACCTCTAGAGTTTAGGTAGAGTAAAGAAGGAAATTTTGAAAGTTCCATGATAATGCACCAAAAATGTGACAGGAAGGATGAGGAGGTGAAGGATTAGACAAGGGTAAATAGAAAGAAACACCATTACAAATTAAACAAAGGTAGAAAAAATAATTATCCCCACCATTTCCATTAAGGGTGATTGAATCAATGATATTGTTGGAAGAATCACTTTAAAAGGAAATTCTGGACACTTTCGAGAAAGTGGAAATTAATATCCCCATAATATATCACTAAAAAAATTACAAAGTATGATAGTTTTTTAATTTATCTTTTCACTAATAAGATGAAACTTTAACTAAATGAATGGATAAACATTGTATGAAGTGGCACAACCATTATCACACTATAATTGCAAACCAAGTATCAAAATCTAGGGATGTTTTACATTCCATAAACCATTGGTTATTTAAATTTCTCTAATTATTTGTGTGATTTATGTTCTTAAATTAATTTTTTCCCTCACATAGAATACACTTCATTTGATAAGGGAGACTTGGAGCCCAAAATATTGGTGTTCCAGCTTGTAAAAAGATATGCAGTTTTCCCAGCATGAGTTATGGAGGATGTAATAATAAAAGTCAAGAATCTATTATTCCCAGCTAACTAATATGTAATAAATATAGAAGAATATATGATCCCATTTCAATCAACCAGTTTTTTAGGCATATTTTTCATAAAGGAATCCAAAATCATCATCAATTTCTTTGAAGGGACCCTCACCATGGTGTTTGGAGATAACATTGTCCTCTTCAACATTATTAAATCCATGATGCACCGATCTGATTATCGCTAACAATTTTCACTATACCATGAACTTGGTACTAATCCAATTGATGAATTATTTATGCTTCATGATTTATTATTTATAGGATATACTTTTTCTATTAAAAATATTACTAAATAGGTGGATGCACATAATACAAGAGATTCTAATTTCATGAAGGGAGATGAGGTAAAATACGATTTCATTGATGATATTTTAAGTGATGGTTGAAGATGATATGTTTTATTTTATAGAGGTGGTAAAAAATTTGGAAGTGCAGAATGTGAGTTTAGTTTCATCCCTTGATCATCCCCCTGATCTAGAATGAAAACCCATCCCCTGTAGATTTGAAATATGTGTTCCTTAGGGACATAAAAAAATAACGAGTGATATTTGTTAATAATATTTCTGAAACCCAGGAAAAATATTCGACTGGTCTTTTGAGGGATAATTTCTAAGATATAGAGTTGATTTTATGTTATATATTCATAATAAACCCCAAAATATTATCACGTAGAGTTCTTCATGAGGGATATTCCAAACCTATCAGATATCCCAAAAAAGGGTTCATCCTACCTTGATTGAGGTTATGAAGAAGTGTATCATGAATATATTAAAATATTGAGTCATATATCACATTTAAATATTCCAAATGGGTTATCCTCATTCATATAGTACCAAAAAACTAGCCTATCCACTATGTGGAATGGAAGAAATAAATTAATCCCTATGATAATGCAGAATAGTTGGAGGTTGTGCATTGATTTTCTGATGTTGAATCAGGTCACTCATAAAGGACATTTCCATAACACATTAATTTACCAAATGATAGATATATTAGTTGGGAGATCTCATTATTTCTCTTTTGATGGATTTCCATGTCATTTTTAGGTACCTATTTCTCCCTAGGATCAACTGAAGATAACCATTACTTTTCCCTTAGGTACTTTTTTCATATAAAAGGATTTTAATGGGATTATATAATGCTATAGGAACATTTCATAGATGCATTGTAATTATTATTTCTAATCAAATTAAATATTTCATGGAGTATTTATTTAATGATTTCATAGTTGAAAATTCTTTTGACCATTGATTAAAAATATGTAAAATGTTTTGAAAACAAACATTGAAAAGCATCTTGTTTCAAATTTTAAAGATTGTCATTTCATGGTCCAGAGATGAATTTTCCTTGGAAATTTCATTTAAAAATGGAATTGTAGAGGATAAATTAAAAATAAAGTGAAAATATATTTCCTTACACAACTTTTTTGAAAGATGTTAGATCATTTTTAGAACATGTAGGATTTTATAAGAGGTTTATCAATGACATCATTTAGATTTCACAACCTATATCTAGATTTCATTTGAATGATGATTATTTTTCTTTAAATGTTGTGTATAAGGATTCCTTCTATGTGTTGAAGATGAGATTTATCAAACCACCAGTGATACAGCCACTAAATTGGTAATAACCATTTAAGAAACTTTTTAATGATTCAAACCAAGTAGTTAGAGCAGTCCTTTTTCATAAAAAATTGAGGGATGGACACAAGTCACTACCTATGCCTCGAAAACCTTATATGGGGATCAATTAAATTTCACAACTATAGGGAAAATGTTTTTAGGGGTTTTTTTTCATTATAAATATTCAGATCATATCTTCTTATAACTAATTTAACTGTATTTTCTGATCATACATCTCATAGGTACTTAATGAAGAAGGATAAATCTAAACTGAGGCAAGTGAGATGGATGTTACTACTACAATTCATTCACATATAAATCAATCACAATAAGGGATCTCAGATCCATGTGTCTTACCACTTAAGTAGACTGTTGTAAAGTCCCATGTTATTGAACCAGTATAAAATACGAATATTTTTAAATTTTTTCAGTTTATCAATTGGTCATTTTTTTAAAAGAGCTCGAGAATTTTATTCTGAGTGTTGAAACTCCTAAATGTGTCATTTTTGTATGTGCATAATTACCTGATAATTTTCGCAGCTGTCCCGGTGATTCTCGAGAACCCCAATTTCAGAAAATTCTACTTTAATGGATCTGCACGGGTAGTGCACAGTTGCATTCTAACCTGTTCAGTTTTCCCTATTTAATAAATTACTTAATTTAATTAAGTAATATTATATGATAGTTCTTAATTAATTAAAAGAAGTTTTTAATAATAATAATAATAATGAAGTTATTATTATTATTATTAATGTGGTTGTTTAATTAAATGAATGCTAAAGAATTAATTAAATGACGATTTGAGAAATTAATGTTGATTATGTGTTTATCGAAGAACCATTTTATTTAAATGAAGTTTCTTGGAATTATTATAGTCTATATATTATTAAATAAAGGATTTTGCTAATAATAATAATGTTATTATTGTTATTATGATGTCATAAAATATTTTTAGGCATTGATATTTTAATTTCATGTTAAAGGAGTACGTTATTTATGAGAATTTAGTGATGATTTTGAGCTTCTCTTAGAAACATTTAAAAAAATAAAGTGTTTCATATTTAATGAAGCGTTGTTATTAAATAGTGGTGTTGGGTTTATCAAAATATTTAAAATAGTAATAATGGTATTTTTATTATTTTAGTTTTGTGAATGTAATACGGATTATTATTATAGAAATTAAATTAGGGGTTATGGGTTGGAGTTTTTATCATATTAATGATATTGTAATAAATTAGTAGTTTCATAATTAATTGTGAAATATTTATTAAGATAATAATGAATAAATAAGAGTTTATAATAAAATGGGGTGTAACATTTATGTTAAAAGATTTTAATTGTATGATTAATGAGGTAAAATATTTATGTGAAATTAATGAGGCTATTGGGTATCTCAAAATAATGTCCAATTAAATAAGGAGTTTCTTAATTAATAAAAAAGTATTTTTCTTTAATATGTGTTGGGACCATGGTCTTCTATGAATTATTTGGAGTATTATTTGTGTTTCTTGTCAATCCTCAGTGGAAGTTCAGAATGTGTACCAGCAAAGAGATCATACAGTCCAAGAAGACAACAGTATTGAAGGTGGCGTTGTTTCCTAGTGTTTGCCAAACTTTTGGGCCTAAAAATCGACAAATGGAGAAAAGTTTTTTTGGAAAAGAAACTTGCGTGCCGTGTACATGATGAAGAGGAGACTTTCACACCATATTTTTTTCAAGATCAGAACATAGGAAAATGGAAAAGGGATAAGGGACACGCAAGTTTTGGGATGGTCGCGCAAGTGACCTGCGCACCGTGAAGAGACTTGTGCGCCGATGTCTAGGTGGACTGGAAACATTCACGCATATTGTTTTTCAAGATCATAACTTCAAAATATGGAAAAGGAAAGAAGGTCACGCAAGTATTCGTGTGGTCGCGCAAGTGAGTAGCGCGACAGAGGCTAGGGAGGATGAGCTGCACGCTGGAACCTGTGTGCCGAGGGAAGACTTGCGCACCGCCGCGCAGGGGGTCCAATTTTCCAATAAATAGAGGACCCCCTCCTCATTTTCAACGAATTTCAAGACTTAGATATTTTTGGAGATCTCGTCGCGCAAGTGGTTGAGTCGGGAAAGTGGTTGTTGGGTCGCGCAAGTAGAGGTTGCGCGCCGGTTATTGGCGGCACACCCAAGGTGGATTGGGATTTAAAGGCGCTGAGTCGTGCATGTTTGGAGTTCAAAGAGGCAGTGTCACACAAATTTGTTTTGAGTCACCTGCGCACTGAGTTTGTACCGCGAAAGTAACTTGCTCTCAATTCCTAAAACATGCACACCAGAGCTTGGAGAAGCACCCTAGGGTTGTTAAAGTACATCCGTCCTTTTGAAGCTACATGAAAGCTGGAGGATCATCCGGTACCCTCAGCGCAAAGTGAGATTCGTCTTCAGGTGAGAGTTGGACTTCAACAGAGTATCTACATACAATAGAGGATGCATTCTTATGAAATGATGAAGAGACCTTCACGTCTATAAACTGAGTGTGACTTCACTAAGGGCAGTGAGTCGGGGGGAGTCAATGGGAGTGACCTGAGGGAAGTAGTGAGCCATCCCTGAACCATTATAAAGGCAATGAGCCTGGGATAGTTTGATTGTTCCCAAACCATTGTAATCCACAGCTGGTGAAGATTAGTGTAATTTGGTATGACCGAAAACTTGTCGGTGTATGCTTCTTGGACGTATCCCTTAGTGGTGAACCAAGTAAAAAGTGTTGTGTCTTCTCTGTGCATGTGAATGTTTGCTTTCTGATCATATTCATCATACAGGTTCAACAAGTTCCTACCAACGTGGGAACATGATAATCACATTAAAAGGAAATGTTGTCACCCTGATTAACCCCTCCCCTCTTAGGGTGTACCAGGGTCCTTCAAGTGGTATCAAAGGGTAAAGTTTGGTGGTGTTGAATCTGTCCTTTATCGTCATGGAGAATGAAATCAATGTTAGTGGAGTCCCTCACTTCTATGGAAGTAATTTCCAGATCTGGAATAATAGAATGAGATCTCATCTAAGATCTCTTGGAATGGAAGTTCTCTTTTATACTGTGCAATGAATACAAGTCACTGATCCAACAGGCTTGGCTATGACTGAAACAGACAAGAAAATTCTTGATGCAGATGCTAAAGCACAAAATGCACTCACTACAACCCTTTCTGATCAGATCTAACTAAAGTTTATGAATTGCACCTCAGAAAAATCCATGTGGGATAAACATGAGAACATTTATGAAGGAGATAACAATGTGAAGGAGGAAAAACTACAAGTGCTGCACAATAGGTTTAATGATCTAAAGATGCATCCAGATGAGAATGAAGACTCCTTCTTCAATCGAATTACTGAATTGGTTGGAGAAATTCGGGGTCTAGGAAAAGAAATCAAAGACATTGATATTTTAAAGAAAATATTTAGAAGACTTCCACCTCTGTACAATGCAAAGTTTTCAGCCCTTGAGGAAATATATCTTTGCAAACATTCTATGGATGATCTATTGAGCAAATTGGTAGCATATAAAATGAGAGTCAAAATGGAAGATTCTATGACTCGTGTGAGAAAGTAAATGGCATTCATGACCATGGATAAATTGAAAATCTCAAAAGATAGTAGTGCTGAAGATGACGAAGAAAAATAAATTCTTTCTCTCACTGCAAAGAAGTTCCAGAAGGGGAAAGAGAAATTCAAAGGGAAGTTACCTCTCACATGTTTTCATTGTGGAAAAGTTGGGAACATTGCCTCTCAGTGCTTAAGAAAGATAAGTGATCAAGATAGTGAAGATGAAAGCTTCGAGAAGACTTGTAGAAGGTTCTTCAAAAAGGGAGACTTCAAATTTGGAAAGAAAATGCAAAGGAATGGTTTTTCTGTGAAGAGGAAGAAGATGATAATGAATTCTGTGATGAAGAAGAACCAGAATTCAAAACTGGGAACCAGGCTTCAATGATGGCCACTGTTGAAAAGTCAGAAGATACTGGTAGAGAAAAAAAACTGAGAACTTGTGTAGATCTCGAGATGAAACTTAAGGATGCAGTTAGTAAGAATAAGATTAAACATAAGAGTTGCAATAAGTTGAAATCAATTCTATAAGAATCAACTTAATATGTTGATCAACTTCAAGCTGAAATTGAAAGACTAGAAGAATTTGTGATGGTACAGTCTAAAATAATTGAAAGCAATGATGATGTAGTGGATCTGAAGCTGAGAATTTAAGAGCATGCAATGGTCATCAATGACCTCACCTCTAGACTAGATGAAAAATCCAAGACTACTGAGGGTCTTGAGGAGGAATTTGTTACTCTAAGGATTAAACTTGAGACTGAATCAATTCCAAAAGAATCTAGGAAGAAAATACAGTTTGGAAGATTCTCAGATGCAGAATTAATAGAAAGAGCCAAGTGTGGTTCATATGGGGTTGGAAAAATCTTGAGTGATCAAAGAACCTCTTGCATGGGAAAGAGTGGAATTGGCTGTGAGGCTGAGACATCAACTTCTGGAAGTGAAAATATCCTAAAGAGAGATAAGATGAAAGTTGAACATGTTGAAACATTACCTAAAGTGCTGAAAATGGACCCCTCGATCTAAACTAAAAAGAGAACTGAAAATTATCATCAAACATTCAGAAGTGACAGACAGTCTATCTATTCCCCCAAAGAAGAAGGTATGAGGAGAAATTCAATTGAGAAGACATTTTCTCTCATGAAGTGTTATTTCTGTGGATATCTGGGCCATACCAGGTCTTATTGCGAAGAGACAAGAAGCTATCTGAATGGAGAAGATATAGAAGTTCAACAAAGAAGGAAAAATTCATATCCTAATTCTTATAGAAGAAACAATTTCTATGGATATTGTTATCATTGTTCTAACTTTGGACATAAGGCTACTAATTACAGGCAGAGAAGGGACATGGACACCTCATACCAATGTTCAAGAAAAGTCAAGTATCGTCAGCAAGACAGTTTTTCTCTTTCAAACAGGTTTTCTCCTCTCATAGAAGATTTCGACTATGAAGAACCTGGGTATGCAAAAGAGATAATTGAATGTCCATCAGTACTATATACTCAATCTAATGACTCATGGAAGGAAAATAAGAAGATTAAGAAATCCAACCATGTAGAGGTGACCCTCAAATCTACAAAGAACAATAGTACCTAGATTCTGTATAGTGGTTGTTCATCTCATATGACAGGTAATGCCAGCCTGCTAACAGAAGTCAAAAAGAAGGTTGATGGTATAGTACGATTTCGTAATGATGGAGCTCTGAAAATCAAAGGGAGTGGAAGTACCAAATTAGCTCATGGAGAACTAAAGAAGACTGAATTCATTTACGTAGATGGCCTACATCATAATCTCCTATGCGTGAGTCAACTCTGTGACTCAGGAATTATAGTTACTTTTAATCAGAAAGGCTGCACTATCAAGGGAAAGATTGGAAATTCACATATGAAGGGATTAAGAATAGAAGGCAACTTGTATCCGGTTGATAGTGAAGAAAATGTATGTTACATGACTGTTGAACAAGAAAACAATTTTTGGCACCGGAGACTGGGACACATCAATCAACAAGACATGGAGAAAATATCAAAATTGAGAATTGTCATGGAAATTCCAAACCTAAAGTGTGAAGGTGAAAAATCTTGTGATGCTTGCATTCGTGGGAAGCTGGTATGCAGTTCATAGCAGCCAAAGAAGAATAGGGCATCTCACCTTCTTGATCTAATTCATACAGATGTATGTGGGACAATAAATGTTTCTGGAACTCATAGAGAAAGGCACTTTGTCCTTTTCATAGATAATCACAATAGAATGGCATGTGTGATGGTCATTCACTGGAAACGACAAGTCCTTGACTGCATGAAAACATATCGGAGAATCTTGTAAAATGATACTGGACGAATAATCAAAGTGTTGAGATCTAACAATGTAGGAGAATACATGTCCATTGAATTTGAAAATTATCTGGAGAAGCATGGGATACAGCATGAGGTAGCTTTTATGAGAACTCCACAACAAAATGGAGTTGTTGAACGTAGTAATCGACATGTGAACAACATAGAATGAACTATGCTGATTGAGAGTCGTATTCCACGACATTACTGGAAAGAGGGTGTTCAAGTTGCAGTGTACATTCAGAATCAAACATAACATTATATGGGTGAGATGAAGACACCATATGAATTGTGGAATGGATGGAAGCCCTATTTACAATACTTTTGTGTCTTTGGAAGTAAAGCCTTCATCAGAAACAAAGAAGAAAATCAAGGTAAGTATGGAGACAATGTAGATGAAGGAATTTTCCTCTATTAATCAATGAACAGCAAAGCCTACATGTGTTTCAACAAGAATTTAGGAAGGATTTTGGAAAGTAGTGATGTTAAGATAATTGAAGAGAAAAACTCAAATGCTTCAAGGACGTCATATGCTGATGTGATAGAAGGCCAGGAAGAAAGTGAACGTGAAGAAAATACAAATGCAAAAATAGAGGATGCTGTACAAAACAGTCCACAGTCACATCATGATGTTGACTCAGAAGAAGAATCTGAAGAAGAAATTGTGGTTGAAGAGAATGCAACTAAACCTCACAGGAGAAATCAAAGAGCTGATATTGATCTATCCAACCTAATTGGGGACAAGAGTGCACCCACTCAAACATGAAGGATGAGGAATAACATGCAATATGCATTTCTATCAGTTGTAGAGCCATCCTCATTCGAAGAAGCTGCAAATGATGAATCTTGGGTGAAATCCATGAATGATGAATTAGATCAGATTAACAAGAATCAGACATGGGATCTTGTCCAGAGACCCAAAGGTCACAATGTGATTGGTACCAAATGGATCTTCAAAAATAATTTTGATGAGCACGGAAGTGTCATCAGAAACAAGGCATTACTGGTATGTATAGGATACTCCCAGATTGAAGGCATTGATATTGAAGAAATATTTTCTCCAGTGGCTAGAATGGAGTCAATCAGGCTTTTCCTTACCATGACACTCCAAAGAGGATATAAAGTATTTCAAATGGATGTCATGAAAGCATTTTTGAATGGTGTACTTGAAGAAGAAGTCTACATTGAACAACCACTGGGCTTTATTTTGGGTACTAATGAAAAGAAGGTCTGCAAACTGAAGAAAGCTCTATATGGTTTGAAGTAGGCACCATGGGCGTGGTACTCGTGGCTGGATTCCTATCTCAAGAAGCTGGAATTCAAAAGAGGAGGAGTAGATCAGGATCTCTATGTGAATAATTCTCCAAAAGATCAATTCATGGTTTTAGTCTACGTTTATAATATCATATTTGGTGGCAGCAGGCATAAATCAGTGGACGAATTTTCCAACCACATGAAATCAGAATTTTAAATGACTATGATTGGAGAACTCACATATTGCTTGGGGCTGTAGGTGATTCAAAAGACGGAATACACTTTCATTTCTTAGAAAAAATATGCAAGAGAGCTGCTGAAAAAGTATAATATGCAAGATTCCAAACCAATGTCAACTCCAATTACAGTTGGAACTAAACTTGGAAAGCATGACTATGGGGACTCTGTTGATCCCACCATGTAAAGGATGATCATTGGGAGCCTACTGTACCTAACAGTGACACAACCATATATTGTCTTTTCCACATGCCTTGGGGCCTACTTTCAGAGTAATCCAAAGGAGGAACATATGGCGATAACAAAAATAAACATGTGGTATATTCAAGGTACACATAACTTCGGGTTATTTTTTGCTACAGGCAGGGACAGTGAATTATCATCATTTTTTGATGCTGATTGGGATGGTGATATAGTAGAAAGAAATTCCACTAGTGGTGTAGCCTTCTATATTGGGCATAAATGTGTTGGCTGGTTGAGCAAGAAACAAGAAAGTACTTCTCTTAGTACTGCTGAAGCTGAGTATATCTCTGCCACAAAGGCATGCACTAAACTGATATGGATGAAGCAACAATTAACATATATTTGTGATGAGGTAAAGTAGCCAATGGTGATTTACTGTGATAATAAGAGCAGAATTGATCTTACGAAGAATCCTGTTCAGCATTCCCGTACGAAAGATATTGAAATCAGGTATCACTTTATCAAAGAAAAAGTTGAACAAGGGGTGATTAGAATGGATCATGTGGGAACTAATGAGAAAGTGGCTGATATCCTAACCAAGAAACTGTCTGTGACTGTGTTTTAGAAGCATCAGTTGAACCTCGGTGTTCAGCCACCTCCCAGTGCATAAGGAGGTTACACAATACCCCTCTCCCCGATTATGATAACGGTTTTTATCTGTTTATGGATGTGATGCAGGTTTGTGGGGGAGATACTATCCAGGGCAGTATGGTTTGAGATGAACAACAAAAAAATAACCAAGCTTCAGGTTTATTTTCAATGGGGGAGAAATGAATAAATTCAGAAATGTTCGGGAATATAATGCTCCTGTGACACAATGCGAATTCAGTGGCACTGATAGGATAAGAAGGATTAGAAGGATTTCATCAATCATGTAATGATTCTTGGGCATCATTGAGAATTCCAAATCCTTGGAACCCAATTAAAGAATCCTCTCTTGTTTTGTAAACCGAGCATTTCTCATATAGACTTAGAGTGTTGGCTGAGTTGATTCTTTCATTTTTGGTTTGCACATGGATGAACATCTATTGAATTTATTTTCTGATTGCCAACAAACCCAAAGGGGAATATTGTTGGAACCATGGTCTTGTATGCATGATTTGGAGTATGATTTGTTTTTATTTTCAATCCATATTGGAAGTTCAGAATGTGTTCCAGCAAAGAGATCATACAGTCCAAGCAGACAACAGTATTGAAGGTGGCGCCGTTTCCCAGTGTTTGCCAACTTTTTGCGCCTAAAAATCAACAAATAGAGAAAATTGATTTTGTAAAAGACACTTGCACACCGTGTACATGACGAAGATGAATCTTGTGTGCCATATGTTTTTCAAGATCAGAACATAGGAAAATGGCAAAGGGATAAGGGCCGTGCATGTTTTGGGTTGGTCGCGCAAGTGACTTGCACGTTATGAAGAGTCTTGGGCGCCGATGTCTAGGAGGACTGGAAACTTGCATGCCTATTGTTTTTCAAGATCATAACTCTAAAATATAGCAAAGGAAAGAAGTTCGTGCATGTAATTGTGTGGTCGCGCAAGTGAGTAGCGCGACAGAGGCTAGGGAGGATGAGCTGCGCGTCGGAACCTGCGTGCCGAGGGAAGACTTGTGCGCCGCCGCGCAGGGGGTCTAGTTTGCCTATAAATAGAGGACCCCCTCCTCATTTAAAATGAAGTTCAAGACATAGATATTTTTGGATCTCTTGTCGCACAAGTGGATGAGCGCAAGTGGTTTTTGGGTTGCGCAAGTAGAGGTTGTGCGCTAACTGTTGGCTGTGCGCCCATGGTGGTTTGGGATTTAGAGGCGCTGAGTCACACAAGTTTGGAGTCCAAAGTGGTAGTGTCTTGAAAAGTTGTTTATATTCACCTGCGCACCGAGTTTGTACCACGCAAGTGACTTGTGATCCATTCCTGAAACTTGCGTTCCGGAGCTTGGAGAAGCGCCCCAGTGTTGTTAATGTACATTCGTCCTTTTAAAGCTGCATGAAAGCTGGAGGATCATCTGGTACCCTCAGCGCAAAGTGAGATTCGTCTTCAGGTGAGAGTTGGACTTCAACAGAGTATCTACATACAACAGAGGATGCATTCTTATGCAATGATGAAGAGACTGTCACATCTATAAACTGATTGTGACTTCACAAAGGGTAGTGAGCCAGGGGGAGTCAACGAGAGTGACCCGAGGGAAGCAGTGAGCTATCCCTAAACCTTTGTAAAGGCAGTGAGCCTGGGATAGAGTGATTGTTCCCAAACCTTTGTAATCCATAGCTAGTGAAGATTAGTGGAATTTGGTACCACTAAGAACTTGTCAGCGTATACTCTTTAGACGTAGTCCTTAGTGGTGAACGAAGTAAAAACTGGTCTGTCTTCTCTATGCATTTGAATGTTTGATTTCCAATCATATTCATCATACAGGTTCAACAAGTTCCTACCAATGTGGGAACATGATCCATCGCATTAAAAGAAAAATTTGTCACCCTGATTCACCCCTCCCCTCTCAAGGTGTCCCGGGGTCCTTCAATAAGAGGTGTTGGGTTTTATCTAAGGTTGAATAATAATAAAAATAATAATGCAATTATTATTATTAAGTTTTTATGAGTGGTTGTTATTAATATTATGAATAATAATAATAATGGATTTTTTAGGGTTTCATTTAATTAAATTAAAGGTCAATAATAATTAAATTAATCACTACGAAGCAGATGTTTTTATTTAATTAATTTGTGTTGAGATAATTAAATATATAATGATGAGTTGAGAATTATTGAATAATGGTAATTTTTAATGGTAATGTCAAAAAAGGAATAAATTTTCAGTTGGGATTAATTTAATTAACCAATTTGAAATATAGATATGAGGTTGTGCACAGGTAGTCAAATGGTGAGGGTCAGTTGTGCGGTTATCTTGTTTTTAAAATGATTTATTTTTATTTTATTTTAAATAAAATTAATATATGATAATAATAATAAGAAGGATATTATTATTATTGTATTAATTTCATTAGACGATTATTGGGGGTTTTCATAATTAATTGTGAAACATTTATTTAAATGTTAGTTAATGATGTAACATTATATTAAATAAGAATAATAAATGTTATTATAATTATATTAAGACTATTAGTTTACCATGAGTGTAATTGATAATTGGGGGAGATAACATGAGGGTGGTGCCCCACCATATTGGAGAAACACAAAAAATGCACCAGCACCCTCCTTTGGGGCACACTACACCCCCTCGTCGGCTCCTCTTCGTGCGATCAAATCCTCTTGGTGTCATCTCAAATCTTGTCCATCTCAGTGAGGTGAGTCCATCTGCATTTGTTTTGTGATTATCATCAGTTGTTTCGCTCCTCCGTCACCCTGTTTCCTCAGCCAATATCCTATGGTTTGAGTTGTATAGGGTTTTCTTTGTTTATTTGGTTCTAGAGTTGTGCAAGGGGCTCCTCTAGAACCTTTGGTCTGTATTCCGACATCTATCAACAAAGGCGCCGCTGATGAGATCGCTTCCACATTTTCATCATGTTTCGGGTATGGTTATTTAATCTTGGTATTGTTTCAAATCATTCAATTAAGGACGTGAGAATTTATATGATTCCCCGGTACCTAGTTAGAGGTGTTTTGGTCCATAATACTTTGATTCTGATTACTTATTTTAATATTTTTAGTTTTATTTATATTTTTGCAGGGCACACGCCTGAATATATATATATATATATATATATATATATATTTGTGTTTGTGTGTGTGTGTGTGTGTGTGTGTGTGTGTGTGTGTGTGTGTGTAAGATGAGTGCACGTGCGATTTCCGACCAGTTGTGGACTGGTTGCTGCCGAGTATATTAAAGTGCTTCAGATTTAAAATGGTGTCACCCTGAGGTAGGGTCCCAATTACATATCAATTTATTTAAGAATTATAGATTCTATAAATAAATTGAGAATGCGAGATTCATTGATTTTGATATGTCTATTCATGACACTTTTGTTGTTATTAAATGATGTCTCCCGTGTGAGATAAATGAGGACTTGAACATGTGCTGATTTTAAGCATGGTTTGGTAATTTGGTTAAAGTGATATGATCAAATAGTTAAATGATTTGAATGGACAGAATGGGTAATAGGGTAATTAATTGTAGAATTAATAATCATGTAATGAGTTGGAATAAAAATTGTGGCAATTTCTGATTATTGATAATATAGAATATTTTAAATGTTCATAATATAAATTAGAAATTGGTAATAATTATTCGAAGTATTAATTATTACATGATAAATAGAAAATGGTTAATTAATTGATGATTGGTTAAATAGATAAGATTTAATTAAATAACTATTGTATTAATTAATTTAAATGCATTAAATTAAGATTGTGAATTAATTATTTGTTACGATTGTTGGCTATGGGTACATTTTAGTGCATGTAAGATTTCTGTGTATTATGTTATCTTGGATGGAGTTGTTTTATATTATGATATGTTGAGTGAGATGTTTGATAAATATATGGGTTTTGTTCAGCATGTTTTGTGGTGATTATGATGTGCATTTAAATTGTTAAAGTCCTGGACGAATCACTGGTTGAGTGGACGGTATTAGACTTGTTACAAAATTTGGATAATTAGATGTCGAGTTAATTATATATTTGGCTTTCTAAGAATAATTTATTTTTAATTAGTTATTTACTATTGAGGTGTTGAATGGTTAATTAATTGTTGACTTTTGACAGGAGATTTTTGTTGTTAATTAGTTGTTGAATTAATTAATGGATTGGATTAATTAATTTATGAATTAATTAATGGATGGTTTTGGGGTGTTATAATGGGTGTTCTAAACCAATGAAAAATATATATATATTATTGATAAATGAGTTGTGAGACAGGGATTGATGCTCCAAATACTCATTGGGTGCTAGACATGGCGTTCTACACCCAGCTTTCAAGAAAGTATTCTTTTATCGGTTAGGGACTAATTCTCCAAATACCCATGGGTTTTGACACAAGGACTGATGATCCAAATACTCAAGAGGGTACTAGACATGATGTTCTACACCCATTAATTGACGTTGGACTATGGGTCTAATTCTTCCTATAAGAAATGAGTTAATTGGTTAATGAAAACTATTGTGACATTATGATTTGTGAATCGAATATGAGAAAGGGTTCATACTTATCAATGAATTGTGTGAATCACTATTAGTGAATGGACCCAGGATTGGGTCACAATTTTTTTAGTGTACGGGCACAGATATATTATATGAAATATTAAATTGAATATCTTATGACACATTATCCTGGCCAATGAAACATTATGGATTTCATCTTAACTTTGATTACATATATGGTATTTTGAGACATCTGTGGTGAGTTACTTATACATGGAATGTTGGGTCTCAGTCCGGATCACAAGAATTATATAGTTTAATGAGTTTTGAATAATTGATAAATGAAAATTATTGTGTAATGACTACTGTCTTTGCATGAAAAATGTATAATACAGGTTCAGACACCAGCTGAGAGCTAAGGCGGGTACTTGGGTATATAGTTACATTGTACTACTTACATTAATTATGCATGCTTGCACTTTTTATATTATTTATTGAATTTCGGGATTTAGGGTAGAAACTGGTGGTCCCAACCTACTGAGATTTATACCTCACATCCTACTCAAGCTGCCATTTCACTGGGGTACTCGAGTAGATTTTATTTGGTTGCTGGATTGTGCTGTTTTCATTTACTTGAAAGATAGGATAAAGGGCCGAGATGAAGATGGGGATGCTCGAGGGGGCTGCCCTCGGGGCATAGAATCATTGTTTATTTTTAATGGAATGTTCAGAATTATGTTTTTTTTCATTGTTTTCCATTTTTTGTATCATTATCATTTCATGCATGCATCTTCTATATAATTGAGGTTGTCCATTTTTTTTTACAAGATTTATAAAATCTACCTTCCGCTGCTTTATCATTTGTTAGATTGGTTCCACTATATAATTCCATTGTTTGTTATTTACTTTGATATACCATTGTGTAACTCTGATAATAAGTTATAGTCTCTCTACTAGCAATCCTTAGACCCTCCCTGCTAGTCGACAACCTCTAGAGTACGAGGAGACACGCTTGAATTCATGTGGTGACCGGTTCAGCCACATGTTTAGTGGTGAGCCAGGTCGGGACGTTACAAAGTGGTATCATAGGGTTTCTTTTCCATTGTCTTACTGTTTTGGGGTTGGTAGACAGGAGACAAGGAATGTGTCAGTGCTTTGGTTAATAGCTATTCTTGGTAATGATCACCCCATGTATAGGAAATGACCATGTGTCCAGGGATGGGAATTGATGTTTTTACTATTAGAGGTCATAGTTGATATGATTTCACATTGAGTAACTAGAATATTTTCTGCCATTTATTGCTTTTGTGAATTTTGAAATAAATAATTTTCTTGACCTTATATGGCAAGGATGTTTTGTGCATGCATCTTCATAGTCACATAGAGTTTCACATGTC
This sequence comes from Viscum album, assembly GCA_963277665.1. Lineage (NCBI taxonomy): Eukaryota > Viridiplantae > Streptophyta > Magnoliopsida > Santalales > Viscaceae > Viscum > Viscum album. The sequence goes on from OY728145.1 coordinate 1,422,421,174, forward strand.
ATGCATATAACATTCCATGTAGTTGCATTAGTAGGATTCTGGCTAATTTGGATTGTGTTCCTATGTGCAATGCCATGTTTTGATCTGCTTTAGCATGCCTCTCTATATTGAATGTTTGGGTGATAGATTTAACATTCTTGAGTGATTATATTCCATACTGCCATAGTTATTAGAATGTCTTGTTGTTCTGCCATGCATCTGTGTTATAGCATGTTGTTGTGTTACTTATGATGCTAACATGCTATTTATGTTTTGATATATTAAAGTGATGATAAAGTTAAAATGTTAACTGAATTTTTATTGTGATAAATGTGAGCCAACAACCAGCAATAATGGGTATGGGTGCCTTATCAATTGGTAGATAGATAGCCACGTGACTAAACCATATAACCATAGTATGTTTTGAAAATTGTTATGAATGTAATACTATTGAGTTTTGATTGTAATGAACCATTTTGTGGTTGCTTTTGAAGAAGATAAATTAAATAAATGGGACTTCCAGAGGTCTCTTTCTTAGTAAAAGGAATTTAGATGCTAAATTTTCTATTTATATGTGAATAACACTGAATGTAAATTTTTTAAAGAGGATGTTCGTGAGATCAAGATTTATTTTCCGTAGGGAGTTTTTTTGAAAACGAAGTGGATTTTTGTTAAAAATTACATTTGTGTTTGTTTAAATTCATTGAAATGATGAAAGGTTGAAATTAATTCATTAAAATGGATGAAACGAAAAAAGGAGCTTTTGAATCTTGTATTTTTGGTTTTCTGTGACCAATAGAGAGGGTTGAAGTTAATGATCGTAAGGGGATAAACCATTGAATGCAGTACCCATAAAATGTTCTAGGCTATTAAAGTAAGTTCATCCCATGGCTCGGGAGGACTTCTTAGGACTCTACTGTTTGGGAACGCAGATATGTTTTTATTACGGGTATTATGATCAATGTTTTATGTGTTGATCATGGTTCGAGGAATTTCACACGCATGCATTAATGTGTTCTAAAAACAAATGTTGTTGAGCGACTGATCTTTTCTTGCGACGTCAGGGAAAATACTAAGGTGGGTATTATTGCATCATTTTTTTTAAATGTGTCAGCAACTAATGTCAAGATTTTAGAACAAAGTTGTCTCGTAATAGTTTCACTGATATTCTAAATGAACTTGGTTTTTCTCTTAGTACTCTCTTCTGAATACGATGAGCATGTCCCCTATCTTGACTTGATCATGGAGACACTAAGATAGGGTTTTTCATATATCGTGCTACAGTTTAAATGTTGTTAAACATGATGGGTGGTTTTTATTTTGGTAGTGCACGGGATGCATTTATTCTTTGGTCTACTTTTATTTTTGTGTTGGGGAATGGTTGTTTTAAAATATCCTTGTGATGAATTGACTTATAAGTTTTTCCCGGGGTCAGGTAAGGAACTCATTTTACATGTGGATGGTTTTTTATAGTTTTAAAAGAACATCATTAGATAAAGGGAGAAATGAGGTTTTGGGTCCGTGACATTTTTCGAGGGAAGCATGTGAAACTTGTTCTGTTGATTGATCGAGATTCAACCATTTTCATTAACGAGGTCCTTCTAATGACCTATGATATAAATTTTTTTTATGTTTAAGCTATAAACTGAGCATTGTCTCTGGTTTTAAAGGCTTTTCAATTAGGTTTGTGAAGGTTTTATGGTGTGATTGGCATTGTGAACAAAACCAGTCACTTCTAAAAAGATTAAATGACCTTGGTAGGTCAGTTGTTTTATTAGTGGTTATCGATGTCTTCTTTGGGAAGATATGTTTTTAAGGTGGGTATATTGCAAAGTATCTTGTTTGGGAACCATTGTAAAATATGAATTTTTTTGAATTGTTTTAGTTTTCCAATGGGTCATTTTTATAAACCGATTTCGAGAATTTTATTCCAATTGTGGGAACATCTAAATGTGCCATTTTTGGACTTTCTTAATTACCCAATAATTTTCGTAGTTGTCCTAATGAGTCTTGGGAACACCAATTTTGGAAAAATCCACTTTAATGCATCTGCAAGGGCATCACATTGTTGCATTCCAACCTATTTAGTTTACCATGTATAATAAATTATTTAATTAAATTAAATAATATTATATGAGAGTTTGTAATTAATTAAAAAAGGTTTTAATAATAATTATAATGAAGTTATTATTATTATCATGGTTGTTTAATTAAATGAATGTTAAAGAATTAACTAAATGATGATTTAAGAAATTAATGTGGATTACGGGTTTATTGAATAACCATTTTATTTAAATGATGAGTTTGGGGATTATTAAAGGCCATTTATTATTAACTTAAGGGATGCGTTAATAATAATAATGTTATTATTTATATTATGGTGTCATAAATTATTTTTATGCGTTGATATTTTTATTTCATGTTAAAAGAGTATATTATTTATGAGAATTTAATGATGCTTTTGAGCTTCTCAGAGAAAAATTTAACAAAATGAGGAGTTTCAGATTTAATGAAGCATTGTATTAAATAGTGTTGTTGGGTTTATCAAAAGTTTGAAAAATAGTAATAATGAGATTATTATTATTTTAGATTTATGAATGTAATTATTATTATTATTATGAAAATTAAATTTGGGGTTATGGGTTGGATTTTTTATCATATTAATGATACTATAATAAATTGGAAGTTTCATTTTTATTTATTAAATATTTATTAAGATAATAATAAATTAAGAAGTGTTTTTAATTAAATGGGGTGTAACATTTATGTTAAAATATTTTAATTGGATGTTTAATGTGGTTAAATATTGAAGTTAAATTAATGAGGGTTTTGGGTATCTCTAATAAATATCTAATTAAATAAAGAGTTTTGTAATTAATAAAGAAGTAATTTTATCTAATAAGTGGTGATGGGTTTTATCTATGGTTGAGTAATAATGACAATAATAATGAAATTATTATTATTACGGTTTTATGAGTGGTTGTTATTATTATTATGAATAACAATAATAATGGATTTTTTGGGGTTTCATTTAATAAAATTAATGGTCAATAAGAATTTAATTAATCACTACGAAGTGGAGGTCTTTATTTAATTAATTTTTGTGGAGATAATTAATTAAATAATGATGAGTTGAGAATTATCTAATAAGGGTAATTTTAAATGGTAATATTAAATATGGAATAAATGTGGAGTTGGATTTAATTTAATTAATCCATTTTAAATATAGATATCGGGTTATGCATGGGTAGTCAAATGGTGGGGGTTAGTTGTGCGGTTATCCTGTTTTTAATATTATTTATTTTTATTTTATTTTAAATAAAATAAATATATGATAATAATAATAATAATAATAAGTTTATTATTATTATTATTGTATTAATTTCATTAGATGATTAATGGGGGTTTTATGAATTAATTGTGAAACATTTATTTAAATGTTAGTTAATGAAGTAGCATTATATTAAACGAGAATAATAAATGTTATTATTATATTAAGACTATTAGTTTATCATTTTTGTAATTGATAATTAGGGGAGAGAACATGAGGGTGGTGCACCACCATATTAGAGGAACAACAAAAATGCACCAGGCCCCTCCTCTAAGGCACGCTACACCCCCCTCGTCGGCTCCTTTTTGCGCGATCGAATGCTCTCGGTGTCTTCTCTAATCTTGTCTGTCTCAGTGAGGTCATTCTATCTTCATATGTTTTGTGATTATGATCCACCATTTTACTCCTCCCTCACCTTGTTTCCTCAACCAAAATCCTATGGTTGGAGTTTTATTGGGTTTCATTGTTTCATTGGTTCTAGGGTTGTGCAAGGGGCTCCTCTAGACACTTTGGACCACATTCCGACATCATTTGACAAAGGGGAGGCAGATGAGTTCATTTTATCATTTTCATCATGTTTCAGGTAAGGTTATTTAATCTTGTTATTGTTTCACATCATTCAATTAAGGGTGTAATAATTTTTATGAGTCCCTGGTACCTTGTTAGAGGTGTGTTGGTCCTTAGTGATTTGATTCAGAGTACTTATTTTAATATTTTGAGTTTTATTTAAAAATTTTCATGGAACACATGTGAATATATATATAAATATATAAGATGTGCGCGTGTACGATTGTGTACCAGTTGTGGACTTGTTGCCCCCATTAATATTAAGGAACTTTAGATTTAAATTGGTGTCACCCCGAGGTAGGGTCCCAAATACCAATCACATTATTTAAGAATTATATATTCTATAAATAATTTGAAAATGTGAGTTTCATTTATTATGATATTTCTATACATGACACTTTTGATGTTATTAAATGATGTCTCCCACGTGAGATAAATGAGGGCTTGAACATGTGTTGATTTTAAGCATGTTTTGCTAATTTGGTTAGAGTGATATTATTAAATAGATAAATGATTTGAATGGACAGAATGTGTAATAGTATAATTAATTGTAGAATTAATTATCATGTAATGGGTTGGAATAAAATTTTTGGCTGTTACTGATTATTGAGAATATTGAATATTTGAAAATGTTCGAAATATAAATTGGAAACTGGTAAAATTTAATGGATGGATTAATTATTACATGATAAATAGAAAATGGTTAGTTAATTGATTATTGGTTAAAAAATAATATTTAATTAATTAATTATTGAATTAATTAATTTGAATGCGTTAAATTAATATTTTCAATTAATTGATAATTACGACTGTTGGAAATGGGTACCTTGTGATGCATGTTATATTTCCATGAATTAAGTTGACTTGGATGGAATTGTTTTATATTATGAGATTCTGTGTGATATGGTTGATAAATATATGGTCTTTATTCAGAATGTTTTTTGATGATTATTACATGCATGTAAATCGTTAAAGTTCGGGATGAAACACTGTTTGATTGGATGGATTCAAACTTGTTAAAGAATTTGGATAATTAAATGTTGAGTTAATTATTTATTTTACTTGATAATAATGATTAATTTTTAATTAATTATTTACTATTGAAAAGTTGAATGGTAAATTAATGGTTAAATTTTGACTGGTGATTTATATTGTTAATTAGTTGTTTACTAAATTCAGGGATTGGATTAATTAATTTATGATTTAATTAACCTATGTTTGTGGGGTGTTAGACATGGAGTTCTACACCAATGATAAATATATATATATATATATCATTGATAAATGGGTTGTGAGGTAAGGAATGATGCTCCAAATACTCATGGGGTGCTAGACATGGCATTCTACACCCAGATTACAGAAAAATATTCTTTTATGGGTCAGGGACTGATGCTACAAATACCCATGGGTTGTGAGACAAGGACTAATGCTCCAAATACTCATGAGGGTTCTAGAAAAGATGTTCCACACCCAATAATTGACATTGGACTATGGTTCTAAGTGGTCGTACATGAAATGAATTAATTAGTTAATGAAAACTATTGTGACATTATGATTTCTGCATTGAATATGGGAACGAGTTCATAGTTATCAATGAATTGGGTGAATCACTATTAGTGGATGAACGTAGGATCGAATCACTATTTTTTAGTGGATGGGCTCTAATATAGCACATAAATGATTTAATTTAATATCTTAGGAAACATTATCCAAGACAATGAACAAGCTTGTATTTGGTCTTAACTTTTATTACATAGATGGTCTTTAGAGACATATGTGGTGAGTGACTTATAAAGGGAATGTCGGGCTCAGTCTGGATCACGAGAATTATGTAGTTTAATGGGGATTGAATAATTGATAAATTAAAATGATTGTTTAATGAACATTTTGTATGCAAGAAAAATGTATAATACAGGTTTAGACCCCAGCTGAGAGCTGAATCCAGTACTTGGGTATATAGTGACATTGTACTACTTACCTTAATTCTGCATGCTTGCACTGTTTAAATTAATTATTGAATGTCAGAAGTTGGGGTATACCCCAGTGGTCATGGCCTACTGAGATTTATATATAACACCCTACTCGGGAAGCCATATATTTGAGGTACCCGAGTAGATTCTATTTGGTTGTAGGATTGTGATGTTTTCATTTACTTGGATGATAGGAGAAAAAGTCTGAGTGGAAGCTCAAGAGGCTTGAGGAGACTACCTTGGGGGCTTGGAGTCGTTTTTTATTTATTTTAGTAATGGAATGTTTAGAATTATATTTTTTTCATTGTTATCCATTTTGTATCATTTTTATGTCATGCATTCATCTGCTATATATATGATGTTGGCCATTTTTGTGAACAAGATTTAGAAAATCTACCTTCTGCTGCTTTATCATTTATTAGACTGATTCTGCTATTTATTTCCATTGATTTTTATTTACTTGGATATACCATTGTGCAACTTTGATATGAGGGTATCGTATTCCCACTAACTATACGTAGACCCTCACTACTAGTCGGTAGCCTCTGGCATACGGGGAGATGCGCTTGAGGTCATGTGGCGACCGGTCTAGCCACTGGTTTAGTGGTGAGCCGGGTTGGGATGTTACAATATCCCAACATTGTAGAGGCTAAAATTCCATACAAAGAACCACTGAATAATTAACTTTCAATAGAGAAGTAATAATTTATTTAAGGATTAGTTCCCTAGTATGATGACAAGTTCAATTATCTAGAAACCTATTAGGTCACATATCATTTCAATTCCAATAAAAATCAAAAATTGAAAGCTGAATCGAGATATTACATTTTGGATAATCTATTTGTTTTGAATATTTTCAATGACCAAGTGATAACAATATGTTATCTTGAGAGTTAAATTTGTTTTGTATTTAAACATTATAACCCTTTAACTTGTGGATCCCACTTTGGAAATTAAATGATAGTAATAAAAGTTTTAAAATCTAGAATTTATTGGCCACCCTTTTTGAAGGATTCTCATGAAATTCGAAAATTTATGTCATAATGTAGGCTTTCTATAAATATATCAAATACACAATAAATTACCAAAAAATCCACATAATTTTTGTGATATTTTTAATGTATAAAAGATAGATTTTATGGGCCCTTTCAAAATTTTATTTTTAAATTCTTATATTGTTCTTCCAATTGGTTATATTTCAAAATGGGTTGAGACAAAAGACACCTTGACAGATGTTGAAATGTTTTTTGTGGTTTTTTCATGGATAATATTTTTTTATGTTTGGAATGCTTAGAGAAATAATCAATGATCGGGTGACTCACATTTTCTATAGGATAATTTATGAATTGATGAATAAATATAGTGTGAATCATAAAACATCAACTCCCTATCATCTATAAATTAAGGTTTAAGCAGAAGTCTACCAAAGGGAAATGAAATGAATTTTGAAATATAATCTTAAACCGAACATGATAGATTCAAGGAAAAGGTTAAAAAACATTATGGGATTATAGGATTTTTATAAGTACGTAATTGGAACTAGACTATAATAGATGATTTGTGCAAAACTCAGTCACATAGGTGAATAATTGGTTTATATGGAATATTGGGATATAATGATGATGAATATAGATTTCAAAATGATTAGGAAAGAGAGAATATTACAATTGTAGGAGTTTAAGTAAATTATAAGGGATGACATTGATGAATTTATGTATTTACAATTAGGGAACAATAATGGATCTTGAATAGTTAATATAACTAATGTACTTCCATCATGGAGACAAAGTGTTGTTATTCAACTCAAGACTCAAACTAATTCCTAGTAAAATATGTTCAAGATAAGAAGTAACATTTATAATTACACATGTATATGCATTCGATGTTGTATATATTTTTAAGGATGGAGTGAAGGAACCATTCAATATTAATGAACAGAGTGTGAATAAATTCCATGGGACTATTCTATTAGATCCAGTGGAGGAGATCAAGCATCTCCAACCTTTTTATCAATAAAATCAATCTAGTTATACCTATCCTTTACACTTTTTAACATACTATTATTAATTTTAAAATATTCATACATGTTAAATATAACTGTATTCATGAGGATATTTAATAATATATGTTTTCGGTAGGGAATCTTTGAAGTATATTATTGGCAAATTTTTTTCATATTTAAAAAAGTGTGTTTTCCAAATTTGTGTGTGTTTATTTTTCAATTTTTGTCTGTATTTTAAACTTGGGAGCAAAAATTATTATAATTTACTTTTATTTAAATCCCACTTGAATGGGTGAAGAAATTTATTCCATGAAACTGATCTTAAATGATTTTTGAAAATTAATTGTTTCATGTTTACATCTATGTGAATTTCATGAAAAGTACATAGATTTTTCAATCCCACACCACATCTCACTATATTTATATTTTAAATCAAATTAATATGAGGTTTATATACCATTTTTCAAATCCTATTTCATTTAGATAATTTATTTAGAGAACCATGTCTTTCTTGTTTTAATGATCATTTTACTTATTTTATTCAAAACATTACGATTTTAGGTCATTGTGTTTTAAATAACTGAGGAATTTCTTGTCTTTTAAGGCCCCATTTTCAAGAGAATCATTTTTATTATGGACTTTTTTTACATTTAATCCTTATAACCCTCAGAATCCATGACCATCCTGTTAGGATATCCACATTATAAGCCAATTTTCTCTATATATACTTCTATTTAAGTGAAATTATATGAGGTTTTTGAACATAAGTGTTGGGGGTGTTATATTGTGTTATTGTACCTAGTTTTAGGTTACATTATTTGGAAAATAAATTAATTAATGTATTAGTTTGCTTCTGAAAAGGAAATTATTCTTTTGAAATCTATTCCTTTTTCTGAACATCATGATAATAGAAGTATTGGCTTTCTAGTGCTTCCAATTGAGGATAACAAATGCACCAATCTAGAGATTTCAAATAAAAAAATGTTTTAGAATATTGACATTTTTCTACTTAAATATAGAATGGTATGAAAATTCTTTGTGTTTTCATGTTGATATTTTATATTTTATTCTTTCATTAGTGGGGAGAAAACTATACATGATTGAAAATTAGAATCTTTCATTATTTCATCAAAAAGATCCAAAGCCTCCTCATTCAGCCTTATAATTATGTTGACATCTAAATCCTACCGACTGGTAGCCATAAAAAAACCATCAAAACTTTTTAGGATAAAAACATCTCCTCGAATCACATCTAGTGGAGGTGTAATAATTTACAAATCCTATAGTGACCATTTCATTAGTTTGGATGAGAAAATCCTTGTTGAAAAAAAATATTTTTTATATGATAGAAATTCAAGTTAGGTGGTTGTTTTGTGTTAATGGGAGGATAAATTTATAGGAAATATATTTATTGACCTAAATTAAGGACACAAAATAATGTTTTTGATGAGTTGTTATATCATTTTTTTTCTTGGTGGGGAATTGATATATCTCATTGGTATGTGTTTTCAATTGTCTTTGATTTTATTTTGATGCTGAGTTGTTTAAGAATCCAAGTGAAATGTGTTATAGAATTGGAGGAGATAATATTTTCATAATTATTGATATTCATGTTCATGATATAAACCCTTATAATTAATCCAATTGAGATTATTTTCATCATTTTAATATTTTTGATGAATTTTCAGATTAATTATTAAAATTTATAAATTTTATAAATTTAACAGCTTTATTAATCTTATATATTTTGGGAATATATTTATCAAAATGGGTTTATTCCTATTTTTTGGTATTCTATTATTCGTCATATATGACTTTTCCTTATGGAAGAATATTTAATTTGAAACACACTAGTCTAGAAAAATCAATCAGAATGAGATTTTTTTCTGGTAGTGTAAATAGACCCCACCTAAATAATGTAGGCATATCTCGGTATATATATATATCTAAATGAATTTATTCTAAAAATAATAGAAAAATAACTCCCCTTCTAATTTCTTCTTCAAATTTTATTTATAAATTTGATCACTAATGAATCTATTTAATGAAATAAAGTAGAGGGAGTGAAGAAGTGTTCCCTTCAAGATAAGGTTCACATTAATAAATTGGGCCTAATATTTATGAACTTTATGCCTCAAAACTAGAATTTGGATATCACCTTAAAAATAGAGATATGAATAAATATTATTAATATCACTTCCCAATATTAGGCCATTTACTATACCAATGGAGCTCAAATTTTTGGATGAGTGAATCTATAGAGAAAATTTTCAACCCCTCAACCCAATAAATATGATTATTCACTTCAATTCAAGGGGTGGAAGAATATTAAATAAGGGTTATGCTGGAGGATTAGAGTATTGATGTTTTTTGGATTTCATGTTTTCTCTTTTTTTAGTTTTATAATTCTCACTTCATCATTATTTAACTCTATTACCCTTCACATAGAGGGGTAATGATTTTGAGTAATTGGGGAAGGGGGAGTTATCCTTTTATAATGCAGTATTCTTGTTCTTTAATGTAAAAAAATATTTTTATTGAATTATTTTTATTTTTAGTTGTTTCAAATTATCTTAAAGTGAACATGTTTTGGTATTTTTTTCATTAATTATTTATAGATTTGGTTGAAGATATTTAAACTCCCTCTACCTAGAACAGTTTTTCTCAATCGAGTAGATTGTGTCAGGTGGTCAGTGTCTTGAGATTATTGGCATGTATGGGGATATATTTATTTTTTATATATTTTTAATGATACAAAACAAACAACAGGGACATACCTTATTTTTTTTTGGGAATTTTTTATTAATTTTAATTCACATAGGTTTGGTTTCCATTGTAACCTCCATCTGTGTATTATTGATAACTCAATCAAGGTGCCTTTCATTTGTCATTAAATAGGAAGAGAGGGGAATTATTTACATTACCATGTTGAAATTTAACATGTTTATCATATATTATCCCCATAACTCTCTTCATCAATTTGGGTTAAAAAATCATTTTAGTTTCTTTATTTCTTTTTAAAATTAATCAATTTCAAAAACAAACTCACTTTTTTCTATAATTTCAAGTGAGAAACATAACTGTTGGCACTCCTATCTAGAGACAACCTAGGATGACCACTTTAATGCATATTTACTAAGGAAATAGTTTTTTTATCACATCCCATGATAGTAAGCTATCAATGATATTGGTATAATATAAATTTAATGGTATTGATTACCATATATTGATTATCAACTTGTTAACAAATTGGATTACACAATCATTTATCAGTTTGAAAACATTTTTTGATTTATGGAATATATACAATAAACATTGAAAAAAGGAAGCATTAATGTTTTCAATATAGAAAAATGTTAACTAAGGTTATTAACATTTTTCTTAAAAATACATGATAATAGTATTCACATGTTTGGTATGAGACAAAGAAGAGTGACATTATGATATATGGGGGATCAATGTAAATATGACTTTGAGAAATCTAGATCTCTCTTTATAAAGTTTTATACTTTCATCTTTTATAATGGTTACAAGGATAACCATTTATTAAATGGTTTATTCTAGAATTCGAATGAGGTTTTAGGTTTTATATTATTATCTCACCATATGAGGATTTCTGCATATTTGATAACATGTGAAAACAATTTCATGATGATTATAAATAGATATAGAAGGAATGAATTTTGGTCCCATTATAGATATTATGATCTTCTATTTTAGTAGGCATTAAAAATTAATCGTTATTCTTTCTTGGAATAAGAGATGACATGGAAATTGACCAATGCAGCTCAAAGTTTGATGTTGTAATAATAACCTGTAAGTATATTTTCTCATGAAAATTATTCAACATTAGGAAAAAGGTACTGAAAATATGTTTTTCTTATTATTATTATTTTTATGACAATATTAACCTTTATCATGATTCTTGGGGTTAAGGATTTGTGGCCATTATCTTTATCATGAACAAGTTCTCTATCACTCTTCATCAGAACTTGATCATTATATTTCTCTTCCATGTGCATGATTTCACTTGTAACCTATGTCTTTATATTTGGAAAAATATTTATGAGTTACTTTGGGTAACCATTTTGCTTCCAAATTTACCTTTTTAAATGGAGTTTTAGTATTTATTTTTATAATGTGAGAATCGTTGAAAGGATCATTCAGGTATTAAACAATTGATAAACCAAATAAATTTTGAGAGTGATGTTAATATCAAGGGTTGTATAATGAGAACCCTTGATATTTTTTAACTATTTTTTTAATTAATTTAACACTTTCAATATATTTCATTTCACACTACATATAATATATCTTTTCTTATACAAAATGAGTATGTTTTAGTTATGCTATATGCACCACCATGTTAACGTTATGCTAAATGAAAAACATAGATTATCATGAGTTACATATCGAAATATGTTTCACTTTCATTGAACAAAATTCAATGTTTATTCTATAGATTTTTTTGAACATAATATTCAGTTTTACAAAACTATAATATACTATTAATATTTTTATTAATATATTATTATACTTCCCATATATCCATTGGAATGGAAGTTAATAATATGATTAACTAAATTATGAGATGTATATTGAAACATTTATATTAAATAAATCATTTTTATCAATTATCTATATATAAATGTAATAAAATTTGAAAATAATGAAATTCATTTTCTAAGAAATCAACATTTCTTTGTAAAACCACCATTTTATTTCAAAAAAATATAAAAACAACTATTGATTAATATTTTTAATTAAATTACTAAAATAAATATTCAATTAAATTTTTTGGATGCTTATCCAATATATTTGATAAGAAGAAGATAACAATAAATCTAATTTTATGTATAAAATGATGTATTCTTCAGACGGGTAATTTATCCAAAATTTAATATTTAACCCATTTAAATATAATATTTGACAACTTTATAAATTCTTTTTGACAAAATAAACTTATTATTTTAAATATTTATATAAAAATTTAATATAGTTTTATTTTTGTCATTTGTTGATATGTTTCATGTTTTGATGAATAGTGAAAAATACTAAATTTCAGTTGAAAACAAGATTTTTGTCTGAATAATTTATAGAGATAAATTTTATATTTTATTTGTTTTAATGTATAATTTCATTAATTGAATAAATTTTAATACAATTAATTCATTAAAATCAATTTTACATTGGATTTGGATATAAATTTTTTTCAATCTTTTGAATGATTTTACATTAAAAAAACATGTTTTCTCACATCATTTACGAGATTAATTTTAAATTAATTTTAGAAAATTATGTGTTAAAATTTTTTTAAAAATATATTCCATAATTATAATTATAAGGCCCAAATTTTTTAAATATTCCCCTTTTATATTTAGCCAGTATGAATAGTGACGTTGGTAACTTTTGCTAGCATGGTAAAGGGTAAAATTGGGTAATTTAGGTTAACAAATAATGTAAAAAGGAATATTAATTGTTCCAAACACATTCCAAAATGTTTTTTTAGGAATTTAGTTTAATAATTAACACATAAGTTTTTAAATTGATTAACTTAATAGAAACCTTTCCATTAAAATTACATGGATAATATTTTTAAAAGGTTGGGTCTGAAGCCTTATTTTTATTACTAAAGAAACAAAATATTTCTGGCTTGGTAGAGGGAGGCCCATTACATAGCTCAAAGGTCCAAGACTAGGTGGTCAAAATAGAAGGCCTAAAATCCAATGTCTTGGTGTAAATGACCCTTTAGTGAATAGTACTTGTACAATACCTTGGCTGATATAGTACCAACAACAATACCACCCCTATTACATTAACTAATAAAATAACCTTCACTGCTATAAAGTAACTTTTGCAACATTTCCACCATAGCTATAGTAGTTGAGAATTCTACCCCTGATTGGATTTGATCCTGGGTCATTTGGAAGCCATGTAGTCACCTCTACCACTTGGGTACAAGCTCATAGGAAAAAAACATCGATATTATTAAAATCAAAGTGAGTTAGAAAATGGAAAACAATTGATTTTAATAAGTATAATATTTTTATTTTTGGGGTAAAATATAATATATTTTTGACTATATATATTGTTATGAAATATAAAATTTTTATATACATAATGGGAATTTATTTTTAATTTTTACTGAATAAATAATTATCATAAATAATTACATAATGGTATTATAGTGATTTTCAATTAATAAAAAACACAATTAAGTGACTTTACAGATATATAAATAAATATACTATGAATTAATTAAGAAGAGGAAATAATTTATTGGTTAAAAAGTAATATTATGGGTGTAATAAATAATTTTTTTTAATGTTTTCTTGTTATATTGATTTTATTAAAGACAATTTCATGAATTGTTTCAAAATTAAACTAATTGTATTTAATGAAAATATTATTTTATTAAATTATTTAAAAAACCTTAAAACCATAAATAAAAAATGGGAGAAATAGTAGTTTAAAATATAATTAATTAAACATTTCTGTTTTAATTAAAAAATTATAAGTAAAAATCTCCTCATTTTAATATTGAAAATATTGTTACCATTATTGAAATTAAAATAGGTTAACTGATGGTTAATAAAAATGATAAGGTATTAAATTACACCAAAACATATCTAAAATATATTGGTTAATTTTAATACCAACCTATAACAAATTATCTTCAAATAAAATTCCATTAAGTGGTATTTTAATAGATATTCAATTTATTTTAACATAATTGTTTTTGTGAAATTCCATAAGTGGACCTTGCCTCCCTTATAAAAGGGAACCTCATCATCTCTATTATTCACACTTCATATCCATTTTGGATCAGGAAAAATATGTACAAATATTCTTGTTGGACTCCTCATTTACTAATCATGTTTTAATGATCAGAAATCTTATTCAACCAGGTAAAATCTAGTAAATTATATCAAATCAGGTGTATTATTTCTTACAGTATTCTCATGTTTTAAGAATATCAATTAAAGATCTTAATTTCTATATATTCAGTTTAATTACCTTAAACTATCTTTTGACTCTTTTTTTAATGATTTCTGTGACAAATGATTAAGTCTAATCCATTTTATGATCATCATTGCTTAAGTCTCATTACGGTTATCTTGAAAAGTCTAAGACACCATGAGTCTGCCACTGGTTATGTCTTTCTGACCCCATGAAGTAGACACCATAAAAATTGAGACACTGTGACTATGAGACACCGTGACCATGATAAAACATGACCGGGAGACACCTTGACCATGAGACACCGTGACCTTGAGACCCCATGACATTCAGACACTCTGACCAATCCCAACACCATGTGAAGTATACACCGTTTCCATGAAATACTGTGACACCATTTCCTAATATTTTTTGTCGTTTTTTAATTAAATATCTAATGGTCATATTTCAAGATATTAAATCACTAATATAAATAATGTTTCTTTGTAGACATATCTTCTGACAGTACGAGGTACGAGGTACAAAATACATGAAACATGTTGGCCACAACACATGATTTCCAAGATAAAATAAAATTATTGCCCAGAAATAATAAAACATGAAAAAGAAAATCAAGTGGATGTGAGCACCATACTGAAGAACACACATAGAGAAAAATTTTCAATTTCGTGCAACTCGAAACTGCTGAAGAACATACGAAGCATAATTGAAGCCTAGATAACATCTTCGCACTGTCAAACCTCACGAAGGGCACAAGCTGAATCTCGACACTCTGTTTTATCGGTGAGAAATCGAATTCAGCATCTGCTTCATCTCAGAAGTTGAGATCTGCAAAGACCAACACTCAGAGCACTTGTAAAACTATTTAAATCCTTTTAGTCTATTGGGTATATTTTATTATCATTATAGAAGAGTGTGCATCTGTATATAAACACACTCTATCTCCTTCATTAAACATAAGGATACAATA
Organism: Viscum album; assembly: GCA_963277665.1. Classification (NCBI taxonomy): domain Eukaryota; kingdom Viridiplantae; phylum Streptophyta; class Magnoliopsida; order Santalales; family Viscaceae; genus Viscum; species Viscum album. The sequence goes on from OY728145.1 coordinate 1,422,436,953, forward strand.
TATCCTTACTCAAACATTTGTTTACTATAGTGTATAGCCACTAAAAGTGTGGAAGATGTCCCTATGTGGGCTGGTATTTTGTACCCACGATGAACTGAGGAAGAGGCCCCTCTGTGGCCTGGATAGTCCTACGTACTGTTTTTAACCCTAATCCAGGGTGTGGGTCAATTTTTATTTATATAAACTACTTGGTGGTAGGTGATCACTAAGTGGAGTGGATTAGGTATCAGCTTGAGACTGAACCACTTATTTCATATTTGATGTGCTGCTTAATTTATTTTTCACTATTTTACTTCTTTTCTACAAAACTCAAAAATAAATAAATTCACATTGATAGTTAGCCTTAGAAAAAAGTTATAACTATCTTGTCTTAGTATAATAACTTCAAAAGTTGTTTTAATAATTATTATTAAGAGTACTGAGAACTAATCAATCTTCAAAGAAGTTATTTAAACATTAAAACTCTTATAACATTATAACATTGATTATATATGATTTATCTAATATTTTGAGGATAAACCTTTTTGAAATAATTTCTATAGAAATTTTTATAGTTACTCAATTCACCCCTCCCCTTTTTAGTAATCTACTTTGACCAACATTTGGTATGAGAGGTAGTAAATTAAAACTCTGTTTAATCTTATTAAACTGTGATTTTAGTTGAACATTAAGGATATGTAAATTTATAATAATTCTAAATTTCTAGCTCTTTTAAAGTAATACATTATTATGGATAACATATTGGAAGGTGCTGCAACCAATAGACCACCATTATTTAATAAAAACCATTATGCTCAATGGAATTTTTAAAATTAAAAGTCATTTAGAGAGTATAAGTTTTGAAATTTGGTCATCAATTATAGATGAATATAATATTCCTTCTACTAATAGAATCACATGGGATGATCCTATGAAAAATGCCTACAATAACAATTGTATGCTATGAATTCTTTATTTAGCTCCTTAGAAAATGAGGAATTCAATAGAATTTCTTCTTGTAAAACTGCCCATGAAATTTGGGATACCTTATCTGTCTCATAAGAAGGAACATCTACTGTAAAAGAGATGAGACATAATAATTATACTAGAAAATATGATACTTTTAAGATGAAATTTGATGAACCTGTCTCTGACATGTATCTTAGGTTCAATGATATTGTCAACACAATGATTTGTTTTGGAAGAGAAGTCAGTGCCAAGGAAGATATCATGAGAATTCTCATATGTCTACCTGAAAGATCAAGGGGAACCTCTATCTCTATTAGAGAGCCATGAGATATCAGAAAACTACTTGTAAAAGAACTCATTGGAAAACTAATGATGTATGAGGAAGAGCATAATGTCAATAAGGAGGAGGAAGATGATCCAAAGAGGAAATCTATTACATTCACGACCACCACCACTAAGAACAAAGACAAAGGGAAACTATAAGATTTTATTGAATGTTCTAGTGATGAGAAATTATCATCCGGCAATGATGAGGAAATGGATCAATTATCTAGAAGATTCAAAATATTTTACAAGAAGAATAACTTCGTTATAAAGCCTAACTTCATGGGAAAATTTGACCAAAAAGGAAATTGGAAGAAGGACTGGAAAAGAAGTGGCACAACTGATGAAATTTTCTGTTATGAATTTAAGCACAAATGACATATCAAGGCTGACTGTCCAAAGATCAAATACAAAAAGAAATATGAGGATGGGGATATAAAGTGTAAAAAGGCAATGAAAGAAATATAGAGTTCTTCTGAGGACAGTTCAAGTGACTCAGAGACATCAAATGATGAACATCCCAACAAAGCCAATATATGTTTTATCACAAACACATATGAGGTAACACTGGACTCTCAGGTACAAAATTCATACTATTCTGGAGATGAGAGTGACTCTGAAAATATGACTAATAATGAATTGTTTGAATATTGTAACATTCATGAGGAAATATGCAATTAACTAAAAGACAAATAAAAATCTTTGAAGAAACAACATTATCTTATTGTGAGTGTTAAATCTGAACTCACAACTGAAAAAGAGAAAAATTCTCAACTACTCAAAGAAAACAATGAATTAAAAATGTCTAATGGGAAATTAAAGAGTGACCTAGAAAAGTTTACCAATGGGAAAAATATCCTTAATCAAATACTAGGAAAACAAATTGCTCCTCAATACAACACTGACATTGGTTATCAACCTAGAAAAAGAAATCTAGGTAGAACAATTTTTATTTCAAAATCAAGGACATACAGTTTCACTCCAAGTTCTGGAAACAAATCATCTAGTTGAATTCAGGATACATATTCTACTGTTTCAAATTTTTTTGGACCAAATAGATTCTATTTTATAAATACACTACGTAATGCTTATAGGAAACCTATGAGGAAAATATGGGTTCCTAAAGAACTGCTCACTAACATTACTGGACCCACACAAGTATGGGTACCAAAATCTATTTTTGCTTATTTTTTTATATGAATGCTACTTAAAAAGTTCCTGTAAAATTATATGGTACTTGGACAGTGGATGTTCATGGAATATGACAAGAGACTACTCATTCTTCAAGAATCTAATAAAAATAGATGGAAGACATGTCATGCTTGGTTACAATTCCAAAGGAATGATTATTGGCCTTGGACAAATTGTTAGCTCTAACTGAGTTTTAATTTCTAAATTACTGTTTTTTGAGGGATTAAAATATAATATACTTATTATCTCACAATTATGTGATGATGTATTTCATGTTAGGTTTAAAAATGATGCTTTAATGTCTTTAATTCTAAATAATAATTAGTATTTTCTGCATTAAGAAGTGAAAATGTTTACTCAGTTAACATAGATTACTTGGCTTCTCAAAATGATTCATGCTTAAGTGTATTTTATAAAGAGTCTTGGCTCTGGAATAGGAGATTAAGACACTATAATGTTCACTCCCTTAGAAAGATAACTAGAAAATGCATAGTTAAAGACTTACCCAAACCAGAGTTTCCAAATGACAAAGTGTGTAATCCTTGTAAAAAAGGAAAACAACACCAATTTTCCTTTAAAACAATGAAAGAAGTGTAAACTTCTCATCCTCTCGAACTAGTTCACATGTATTTGTTTGGACCATCTAGAGTTTCTAGTTTAAATAGGAAGAACTATGTTTATGTTCTTGTAGATGACTTCTCTAGATATACTTGGACCTTCTGTATGGTTCAAAAAAGTGAAGCATTTTCTTTTATTAATAAATATGCCATGTTTGTAGAAAATATTAGTGGATATATAATTAAATCCTTTAGAAGTAATCATGGAAGTGAGTTTGAAAATCAAGCATTTGAATCCTTTTTCTCACAAAATGGATATTGTCACAATTTCTCAGCCCCTAGAATACCTCAGCAAAATGAAGTTTTGGAGAGAAGAAATAGAACCCTACAAGAGATTTCTAGGACAATTCTTAGTGAGTATGACGTAACTTTTGATTTTTGGGCTAAAGTTGTCAATATAGTGTTCTAGATAATCAATAGAGTGTTTATCTGACTTATTATTCAAAGAAATCCTTATGAGTTATGGAACAACAGAAAACCCAAAGTTTACTACTTTAATGTTTTTGGTTGTAAAGTCTATATCATTAATACTAAATACAATATTCAACAAATTTCACCCCAAAGTGATGAATGTATCATTCTAGTATATTCCTTGTCTAGAAAAGCTTATAGAGTGTTCAATTAAAGAACTATATGTGTGTAGGAATCTGTTCATATCATATTTGATGAAAGAGATCCACATGAGCCTGAAACCACTCTAGAAAACCTAGAGGATGATGTATCAAATATGAACATTAATCCAAAATCTTCAAACCATTCTATGAAAGAATATGTGAAAACTTACAGTTCTCTAAATTCCTTATAATTAGTCACAATGAACCTGAATCTGTTGATGAACCTGAAATCACTAGTCCCACATTTTCTAGAGCTGTTAGAACTCTTAATAACCATCCATTATATGTTCTTGTAGGGGACATAATCAAATGAACTCAAACTAGATCTTCTCTTAGAAATCAGGTTGAATATCAAGAAAAATTCTCACAACTTGAACCTAAAACCATTAATGATTCTATTAATGATAAATTTTGGGTGATGACTATGCCAGAATAGAATAATCAGTTTGAAAGTAACAATGTTTGGAAACTTATTGAAAGACTTAAGGACACATTTACCATAGGGACTAAATGGTGTTCCGAAATATGGTAAACGAAGATGGTAACACAGTTGGAAACAAGGCTAGATTTGTTGCACAAGGCTATAGTCAAGAAGAAGGAATTGATTATGAAGAGACTTTTTCACCAGTAGCTATACTTGAAGAAATCAGAATCTTGCATGCATATGCTACACATCTGAATTTAAAACTATATCAAATGGATTTTAAAAGTTCATTCTTAAATGGGTATATAGGTGAGGATGCTTTTTTGGAACAACCCCCTAGATTTACAAACCCCCATTTTCCAAATCATATTTTTAAATTATCAAAAGATTTATATTGTTTAATGCAAGCTTGGTATGATAGGATGAGTACTTTTCTTGTTTCCAAAGATTTTACAAAAGGAATAGATGATCCTACCCTTTTTATAAAACTAATTTCTAATGATGTTTTAGTTGTTCAAATATATGTAAATGACATTATTTTTGGATCTTCAAAAAATTCTTTGTGTGTTGATTTTACTAAAATGATGAAAAATGAATTTCAAATGAGTTTACTGGGTGAACTAAAATTCGTCCTTGGATTTTAAATCATTCAAAATAATGATGGAATTATTTTAACTAAATGTAAATATACTAGAGATCTTCTAAAACATTTTTGTTTGGATAGCACTAAAAGTAGTGACACTCCCATGAGTACCACTTGTATGTTAAATCTTGATGAAGATGGAAAATTTGTTGATCAAACCACATATAGAGGAATGATTTGAAGTTTTCTCTACTTAACTTCTAGTCATCCTAACATTATGTTTAGTGTTTGTATGTGAGCTCGTTTTCAAGAAAATACAAAGTAATTTCATTTAAATGCGGTAAAGAGAATTTTCAAATACCTCAAGCATACACCCAATATATGACTGTTCTATCCTAAAGGATAATCATTTGAATTAGTTAGTTATTATGATTCTGAATTTAGTGGCAATAAGTTACATAGAAAAAGCACATCTGGAACATGTCATTTTACACTCAGGTCACTAGTATCATGGTGTAGTATGAAACAAAATTTTGTTGTATTATATACTGTAGAAGATGAATACATATATGCTGGAAAGTTTTGTGGAAAAATTTTGTAGATGAAACACACATTACTAGATTATGGATATCAATTAAAGCATGAACCTATAAATTGTGACAACACAAGTTCTATTAACATCTCAAAAAATCATGTTTCTCATTCTAGGACTAATTATATTGATGTAAGACATCACTTTTTGAGATATCATTATCAAAAAGGTGATATCACTTTGGAATTCATTGGGACTGAGTATCAGCTTGATGATATATTCACCATACCATTAAATTTTGAAAGAATAGACTATATCATACATGATCTAGGAATAATAAACCTCAAATAGATATCTTATTCTTTCATGTTTTACTGTTCGACATCTTACTATTTTATACTTCACTGTTTCATGATTACTGTTTCTCAGTTAGTGTTTTGTGATTATTATCTAACAATTACTGTCTCACCATAACGTGCATTTATTATCTCACTGTAAAGATCGTTCACTGTCTCAGCGTAACGTTAATTTACTGTCTCACTGTAATGTTCGTTTACAATCTCACCGTAACGTACATTTATTGTCTCACCGTAATGACCAGACATAATTTCATCATAAATATTCTTTATTTTTTTTGTAAAAATATGTATCATGGTAATTATCATTTTCACCTTTTTGTCTTCCCAAACTTTTATTTTTGCGACATTTGGAATTCCTAAATGATAAATTAAAAAATGACACTCGACTATTCACTCAAGCTTTCATCTATTCACTCATTTCGAATCCTTGTTCAACCTTGAAACCTTGTTCTCTCTCTCGAACCTTCTTTAGATGGCCAGGATGAAGATCCATTCATCGTAGACTCCTGAGAAGAGGAGCTCAAAGAAGAATAATATTGCACCTAAGCCAGCACCCGAAGAACCTCTAAATCCAAATCTAGCCAACCAAGTTTTTGTACCTAAGAAAATGTTTTCCCAAACTGGATTCTATCTATTAAGTCATTGTTTTTGAATGTTTTAGAATATCAATGCCAGTTATAGTGGCTTTCAAAAGAAGACAGACCTATCTACCATATGTTGGTAGCTCGGTTTTATCATTATGTACAATTCTTTTTTGATTCTGGTGATATTTCTGTCATGAGAAGTGAGATCAATGGTCCGAGAAACTTATTCTCTTCGAGGTTATGGGCTTCATGCCTTAGGATACCTCATGAAGGAATATCTGAGTATTATCATAGAGGATCCCCTCCTTCAACTGAATTCTTTGATCTGGAGGATACGTTGAAATCCTTAACTAGAAATGGCACCTAGAGGAGAGCCATTGTTGTGGAACTGGATAGAGATTCAAGGCTTCTGTTCAAGTTTATACATAATTTGGTTAGTGCCAGAAATGAGGATTTTGATTTTTTGATATATTATGATGTGTTTCTGATCCACCATATAAAAAATGGGCATATTATCAACCTATGCAAGTATATCATACACCATATATGTGAGCGGATCAAAGTCACATACAAGTCAACAACCCTGTTTTACTCTCAGATAATCTCATCCATGATTCATGAAAAAGGTATGGTTGGAAATAATGTTTAAGTAATTCAGGATTGTGAATTCTGCCTCTCAAAATCCATTATCAAGAGAATGATGATAAATTGGAATCCTTGGAAGAAATAATGGGGGGAAGACAATGATAGAATTTATGATAAACTCACTACCGTGGAAGATCCCTCAAGAGCGAGAAATATTTCTGATCCTGGTTTGGAACCAGATGAGATTGTTGAGTACTCTTCTGAAGAAGAATAATAGAATGTCATGCCTCCTAGAGAAACTATTTCTATTGAGCAAGACAGTACTCCTTCTCCTCGTGAACTTCTTGAAGAAGAAGGCCCTGCTCCTAAAGATGCTATTAATCTGGTAGGTCAACCTACACTAGAAACAGAATCAGTTACCAAAGAAACTGAAAATAATTCCATGGAATAACCTATAGTGGAAGAGCTACCAATTATCTATGAGACTGACCTTGATGAACTCCCTATGGTACAATCTATTCCTGAAATCATCCCTTCAGCTAAAGAGAGGATGAAGCTAGCTTTTCAGTTAGCTAGACAGAAAATGGGTGAGGAACTAAGAGCTAATTTTGTTGAATTAGATCAAGACCTTAAGCCTCTCCATCTTGAGAAGGACGCACCCATTGAGGGGGGGGGGGGGGGAACCACAAACCTGGAATGTGCTAAAGAACAAAATCCAGATATTTCAAGTCCTCTATCCGCTTAATATATGTTCCCCAGCTTCTATGATGCGGATGACTCTTATCAAGTCTCAGCAAAAGGCCTTGAAATTTCCTCTTTGTTCTAGTTGAAATCGGTCTCTAATTTTCCCCTACAAAAGAACACGAAACCATATCAGTACCTATTTCTGAACATTCATCAGACCTATATTCCTTGGTGAGTAAGGATGATCTAAAAGACTTTGGCTCTACCCTCTTGTCTGGAGTTGATAATCTTATGAATACCCAAACTCTTACTGTAACCAATTTATGTGAGAGATATGATTCACTATTATTGTAAAAGATAATATAGAATATTTGACCTAAAATGCTTTATGGGATTCTGGAAGTCAGAGTTGAAAACTGGCTACATAGTGATTAAGTGAAGACTCTGAGAGGTATGATTGAAGACCTTCAAAAAAGATTCATAAGAGATCAAAACATGTTTATCCTTCTGTAGAACCTAATATTACTCAAACCCCACAGGTTGTTGTGCGTCAGAATCTAACTTATATATATTCCTTAGATGGAAATGCTGTTTAAGGAAACAAACAAATCATGAAGGAGATGAGAGAGCTTGTTGTAAATCTTAACTAACTCACTAATGAATACACGAGGTGTCTTTAAAAAGTTTCAAACGAACTGAAATCTCTCACCACCGCTGTAAATCCTTCTAATGCCTCTGTTCAATCCTCTAATCCCTCTTTAGATAGTGATCTCTTCAGAATAGTAGTCAAAAAGAATCTTCAGAGTGTACTTAGTGGGTTCAACATAACTTCTCTCTCTGAAGTTATCAATAATAGTGACTGAGTTCTTGATCTAGTCCAAATTCACTCAAAAATATCTAATGATGATTAGCAAGAGATTGCCAAGAAAGAGGATTTCTACTTCAACCGATTCTTCTCAAATACTGATATGAAAAATCATTTCAAGTATCTGGTGAAAAATATGAGAATTCCCCCTATGACTTAAGCATTCAAGACCCAAGTCCAAAAGCTCACAGAGTTTACTCGATTTCTGGATAAGTTTATGGAAAATGAGGATGATCTTGAGAAAGCCATGCAGTATGGTGGGGAGATCATTATGGATTTCATTAAACTTATAAGGCCTTACCATCATGTACATAGTACAACCATTGTTTCTCCTGCAGCTGCACCTCTGAGACCTGGATTTCTTACCTTCACCTCTACCCTATCTTGTACCACTATGTCTATCATCCACGCACTAAGTCAGATCAGGCCTGTGATCCTTGATCAAAAAATCCCTCAATCTTCTAATACTTCTACTCTGGATCCATCTATTTTTGAACGCCTTCCTCTACCTTCTCTATCAACCACCTCACTCCATTCTTCTACCTCGACCACTTCTCCGATGGCATCCTCTTCTACTACTGCTGCAAAAAGAAAAGAGAAGGCCATCAGTGAAGAAGAAATGTGATTAATCCTTTTTGATAGGTATGTTATTACATTTTTTTTCTCTTTTCTTTTTGTATTGAACATAATTTTATTTATTCCAATGATCACTTTTTCAGGCCTCCTCTTATTCCATCTTTTTTGATAATACCAAAAGGGGGAGAAATATGTTAGACAAATCTCTATATGTTGATCATTTATCTTATCTCTATATCTACCATTGAATCAAATATACACTTTAACATTACATGATTTGTGATCATCAAAATGGGGGAGATTATTAGACTCCTCATGTACTAATCATGTTTTAATGATCACAAATCCTATTCAACCTGGTTAAATCCTGTAAATTATATCAAATCATGTGTATTATTTTTTAAATTATTCTCATTTTTTAAGAAGAGCCATTCAAGATATTAATTTCTCTAAATTCAGTTTAATTACCTTATACTATCTTTTTACCCTCTTTATAATGATTTCAATGACAAATGATTATGTCTAATCCATTATATGATCATCATTTCTGAAGTCCGAATACTATTATATTGAAAAGACTAAGACCCCGTGAGTCTACCACTGGTTAAGTCTTTCTGACACCGTGAAGTAGACACTGTGAAACAGACACCGAGAAGTAGACACCGTTAAGAAGACACCGTGAAGCAGACACTGTAAACATTGAGACATTTTGACCATGAGACATCGTGACCATGAGACAATGTGGCCCTCAGACACTGTGGTTGTGAGACACAATGACCATGAGACACCATGACATTTAGACACCGTGACCAATCCATAATATGTGTGAAGGAGATACCATTTCAATGACATACTGTGACAACATTTCCTAATATGTTTTTTCATTTTTCAATTTATTCTCTAATGGTCATATTTGAAGATATTAATGCATTTACAAAATTAATGTTTCATTGTAGATATATCATAGGACAGTATGAGGTACGGGGTGAAAAATAGATGCAACCTGTTTCCCCCAACAAATGATTTCCAATATAAAAGAAAAGTGATGCCTAGAAATAAGAACAGACAAAAAAGAATATCAAGTGGGTTTGAGCACTATACTGAAGAACACACATAGAGAAATATTTTCAAATGCATACAACTCGACACTGATGAAGAAAAAACGAAGAATATTTAAATCCAATAGAACATCTTCGCACTTTCAAACCTCACGAAGAACACAAGATGAATCGCTACACTATGTTCTACGGACGAGGACATGAATTCATCATCTGCTTCATCTCAGAAGTCTAGAACTACAAATACCAACACTCAGAGCACTTCTAAACCTATCTAAATCCTTCTTCTCTATTGGGTATCTTTTATTAACTTTCGAGAAGAGTGTGTATCTGTATAGAAACACACTCGGTCTCTTGAATTAAACTGAATGATATAATATATCCTTACTCATACAATATTCTACTCTTGTGTATACCCACTGATAAGTGTGGAAGTGGCCCATGTGTGGCCTGGTATTTTTTACCCATGAAGAACTGTGGAATAGGTCCATGTGCAGCCTGGATGGTCTTTCATACTATTTTTAACCCCGATCCAGGGTGTGGATCAATGTTTGTATATATAAACTAATTGGTGGTCGGTGATCACAAAGTGGAGTGGATTAGTTCTTAGCATGAGACTGAACCACTTGTTTCATATCGGTTGTGCTTCTAAATTATGTTTTCTCTGTTTTACTAATTTACTTAATAACTCAAAAATCAGTAAAATTACATTGATAGTTAGTCTTGGAAAAAAGTTATAACTATCTTTTCTTAGTATAATAACTTCAAAAGTAGTTTTAATAACTAATATTAAGAGTACTGAGAACTAATCAATCTTCTAAGAAGTTATTTAAACATTCAAACTCTTATAACAGTATAACCTTGATTAATCGGGATGTATCAAATCTTTTGAGGAAAAACCTTTTAGAAATGTTTTTTACTGAAATTTTTATAGTTACTCAATTCACCCCTCCTCTCTTGAGTAATCTACTCTGACCAACACTCCTCGCAATATCCTTTCTTTCATCCAAGAATCCTTAATTTTGTCATATAACCAACAAAAGATGTCCTTTAGTGAAAATTAAATAGAGATACCCAAAGAAGAGGTAGTGTTCATCAATGAGCATTTTTGTATTATATTTTCCATAAACCCATTAATTTTTTTAAGATTATATAATAAACTCAGTATCCTCAATATATAGATATGTTTTTATATTATGGTTTCATTCTACATTAACACATAGTTCCATAAAATGGGATACAAAACTACCATTCATGTGTACGGTGGAATATCGCCTCATGAACCGATGTCATTCATTCATTCATTTCCACCATTAAGAATATTAAATAATTGTTGAATTAATGTTTTTATATTATATATGATATCTATGATGTATATATGCTTTGGGAATTCTTATATAACACAAATATTCATAATTTTAATATTTTTAAATAAGATATCTTTGTTTGGGGACGTTTTGACTACCGCCTTCTCAAAGCAATGTGATTCATTCAAACATTACATGGAATTTTTATGGATGGGTTCAATAAAAAAATATAATATATATGAATATTATAATTCCAATTTAATATTAATATATATATGTTATTTACTTTATTTATTTCATTATGATAAGAAAACTCAAATAATGTTTATGTGTAAGTACGACAAACTATCTCCATGGGCTGTGTATTTCATTACATATGTCTATCTTGTATAGATTATATAAATACATATATGCTTAATATATATGATTTTTAAATCATTATTAGCACTCTAAAGATGATCAAATCAGTGAATGTGTGTGAAAGCCAGAAATATAATGAATCAAGACACAAGTGAAAAACAATGGGGTTATTTCCTGAGACATAACTTTAACACGAAATTTTTAATAAATGGGTAATAAAAGGTTATAATTAAATCATATATGAAATAATAAAATTGAATAATGGTTTTCAATATATTTCTAATAAACTTATATTTATTTTACAACTGGTTTGCAGAGTATGATGTTAGTCAATACATAAGTTAAGGGTTTTTTCATCTCACTTTTATTTCTGCGAGACATATGATATATTCCCCACTTATTATTATTGTGCGGTTTATATACTAACTTATGAAATGTTATATAATAAATTTAATTTATTTCACCAAATTCAAAGTTAAAATTTATTTTACTCTTTCACAGGGCTCACGATACAAAAGTTACTCTAGTAGTAAGGTGTTTATGTATCACTTTTATTTCTATGGAACACATACCTTATATAGTGCTTGTGTATTTTTGTGGTTTATATAATTCACATTAATGTATATTATTACTATTATTTAGAATATTATTTTCTATTCATCTAAATATAAATTTACTTTAGTTTCGGTGGCATACAATTCTTCAAATTATAATGTGATCAGTGGTTATTTTACAATCTCATCAATAATCAGGATTGTTTCATGTTGAATCATAATTGTGAAATATTTATCTTCCACACCAATTTTTTCTAAATATGTTTTAATTTTTTTTATTAATCCCCTATTAATATTTAAAGTTATTTTTCACATGTTTAACATTTTATGAAATGTTTTGAAAATAATATAATGATAATTTTCATAAAAATTCTCATTGTGACTTTAACAAAAAAAATTATGGATGGAATGTTTTGTAACTTATACAAAAGTAGTAGAATATTAGTCCATTATGACACCTTACTTATTTGAATCCTCCTTTAAAACCATAGAATGCTATAAAAGGGAACATATTCTACTCATTAATTTAAACATAAAAACCTATTTCATACATCAAACATATATCTAAATATCTTCACATCATTCTTTCCTTCATCATTAAACCATTAATCATGGCATAAATCAAACCAAATAAGTCCTTTTGTAAAAATCAAAAGGGTATACCTAATGAAGGGGTAAATTTTATCAAAGAATGTTTTACTTTTATTTATTTGAAAAACCCATTCAATTATTGTTATTTCAAAATAATATAGTATCCTTAATATACGTAGTATAATTATATGTTTTTATATTAATATCTTGACCTACACTCATATAAATGTCCATCAAATGGGACACACATTCATCATTCATGGGTATGGAGGTCTACATCCTTGTGAACTGATGTCATTCGTTCTTCCATTTCCACATTTGAATGCTTGAAATAATGATAGAATTATTTATATTATATATATAATATTTATGATGTATTTATTTATTTAATGTTATTATATAACACATACCTTCATAATTTCAATTTTGATTAAACATGATCATTTCATTTGTGGACGTGTGAGCTACCGCCTCCTCAAAGAAAAGTGATTTGTTCACACATTACATTATTTGTATTAGATATGGTTTTAGTGAAATTATATGATATATATTACCAAATAATTCTACTATAATGGTATTATAAATATATTTACATACAATTATTTCATTTACATTATTTTGTTCAATCTAATAAGAAAGTTGAAACAACGTTCAAGCATATGTACGACCAACCATCTCATAGAATGGTGCTTTCTATTTTCTATTTCTATATTATTGATATTATTATAAATACATATATAGTGAATAAATATGATATTTATATCAGGTTTATCATTCTTCTGATGATTAAATTATGATATATGTATGAATACCAAAAATATAACACATCAAAAAACATGCGATAAACAAAAAAATTATTACCTAAAATATAACATTAAAAAAAATTGTTAATAAAATGTTAACATAATGTCAGAAATAAATCATATATTGTATGATATAATTTAATATGATTCTTTATGGTATTTATAATAAATTTATATTCATTATATAGTTGTTTCAAACATGTATGAAGTGAGTCAAGACATGAGGGAAGGGTTCTCTCATCTCACTTCTATTTCTATGAGATATCTGCTACATTCACAACTTATTATTATTATACGTTGTATATAATGTCTCATGATATGTTATATCTTGAATTTAAATTATTTCATGATATTAATAGTTTAAATTCTGGTTACTCTTACATCAGGCCTGCTATACAAAAGGTACGATATGTGTAAGGGTTTTTTTTTCACTTTTACTTTAGTGGGGCACCTGCCTTATACACTAATTAATTCTTTTGTGTGGTATATATACATCACATGAATGTATTTTATTAGTATTATTATAATATTTATTTTATTTTCATATACAGAAAATTTGATTTCTTTCATGTAGTTTATAGTTCAAAATTATCCAAAACAGAAATAGAATTTTGTCTCGACTTTTTTTCTTGGAGACATATAATTTTTATGAATATATATTCTTTTATGAGGTGTATATACTACACTTAATATTTTTGTACCATTAATCCCATTATGTTCAAGATATAAAAAGTTTCATGTAAATTTATTCTCTCTTTAGTTCGAAACATGTTTTCCTTCAAAATGATGTTTTTTAAAATTAATTTCAATGTTTTCTAAATGATATTTTAATCATTTTCAAGAAAATGGATTTAATAAATGTTTTAAATGGTTTAAAATATTTATTTATAATTTTTTATTTTTATTTTAAATTAATAATGTTTCGTAATTGTTTTATGATTTAATTTTTTCATCAAAGTGGAAGTGATATTTTCCTTGCGAAATGTTCTAACAAGATCATTCAAAATTATTTCCCATCTATTATGAAATTATTAGTTGTTTTATATATTTTATTAGGGACATGACCCGTGGATACCAATATTATTATTCTTTTAATGGTTTATGTTTATTATGGAATAATATTTATTAAACCTATTTCTTTTCACAGCGTTATGTCATGATGATGTATTTATGAAATAAATTTCATTCCATGGGTTCAGATATGATAAATGATTTATGTACTTCTGGGACACATATATATGATATTCATTAGTTTACTAAAAATAACTATATCTCCCTCTAAATTATTGTATATGGATTTATATCTCAATAGATAGACATGTTGGAGCAGGGAATGAACTCAGTTTAATACAGGACTTTGTCCACTACAAAGGTCCCTAGAGTGAACCTTGACAACTATGTTTGTAATAGGAGAGAACCATGACTACTGTGATGTTATTGGGAGTGAACCCATACTAATAATATGGCATTGGTATTGATTCATTGACTACTATGGAAATCATTTTGTATTCTTATGTGTCTTCCAAAATTTCAAGTCTTATTCATATGATATGATTCCATTGCTTATTCTATCGATTCCATAAATCATGTATGGGATGTTCTAATATTCTTATTTTATATTAAAAATAATAATAATGCTTATATTTCAGCTGAGCAATACTATGAAATGATTTATATTTCATATTCTAGGAATGAGTAATATGATGAAGTCTTGGTAATGGTTAAAAAATAGTGATTGATGTTTGATGTGTTTGTGTTTTGGAATTTAATTATTATTTTATATGAATCATAAATATATAAGAATTTTTAGTTTAATTTTTTCATTAATGATTGAAAAGGATATGTTGAATTGTGGTGAATACATAGATAAATGATTTAATTGAAAGGTGATACCCATAGAAAACACAAGATTAAGGAAAATATACACATTAATATTGTCCCAATGTTGAGGTAATGATGTTTGGATATAGATATGTCAGATATAAATAAATAAAATAGATGATAATGATTACTTTGGAACTAATTATGGATTTATTGAAAAAGACATTTATGCTATCATGGATGGATTTTACGACACTTTTTATTGTATTTATTATATCATGTAATCCTTAGAACAACAAAAGAATGCATGTTTTCAATAAGTATTTATTTTTGATACCATGTTTCAAGAGAATACATGATGAAAATATTCACATCATTGGTATATAATAAAGAACATATACTTTATGATATGAAAGGGATCAATACTAAGATTTTTCTAAGAAATTTAATGTCATTATGTCTAATGTTTCGGTCATTAATACATAGAAATAGTTATAAGTTTAACCATTTATTTAATGGTTTATATTAATAATTGAATGAGGTCTTAGAGAATAAGTATTATCTCACCATATGTAGATTTATTCATATAGGATAACTTGTGCTAACATTTTTGTTGGGATAAGGACAGATGGAATGACCTAACATTCCACTAAAGGATCTCATGATCTGTTAATTCTTAAAAAAAATGAAAAATTCACTTTTATTTTTTGGAATAATATATAAAGTTGAAATTGAACAAGGCACAACGAAGTGCAGCATTGTTCAAAAATCATCTAAGTATATCTTCTCAGTAAAATTAAACAACATTAGGAAAAAGTATATTGAAATTAAATGTTATCAGTTATTATTATTATTGATGATATCAATGACTGTTTTTAGGAATCTATTGGTTATGTATTTGTGATCGTTAAATTTCTCCAAACCATGTTCTCTATCAATCTCATTAGAACATAATATTGATACGTTTATTCTATGTCTATGTTGTGAATTTCCATTAGAATTATCCTTTGAATAAACCTAGTAATGAGTTATATATGTAAACCATTATGTTTCTAACATTCAATTTTAATGTAATTCATAGTATTTGTTTTTATAATGTGGTGTTCAATGAACAGGACTTTGAATTATTTAACAATTGATAACCCAAAAAATATAAAACAGTGAAATTTATTTTAAGGGGGAATAATGTAACACCATAATACATTGTTAAATATTTTTTAATTAATTCAATATTTTGGTTATTTTTCATTTCACAAAACAATTAATATAGATTTTGATATACAAAAGAACTCTATATGGATTGTGTTATAAACACTAATAAGTTAATATTTTTTTAGAGGAAATAATTATATTAGATTATAGTATATAAAACACTGTGTTTTTATTGTGTTATCCAAAATGATGAGTTATTTTGATAGCTTTAATTACATGAAAGACTAATATTTTCAAAACTATAATACACTATTAATATTTTCATTCAAATATTACAATAGTTACCCCTATCCACTAGTATGTAAATTAAAAATAATACCAGCTAAAGTATAAAAATATTATTTAAAAATATACATAAAATGAATACTTTAGTTATCAATATATTAGAAATGAAATTATAAACTATTTTAAATTAAATAAATCCCATTTCTAAGAAAACTATTTTTCTATGTGAAAGCACCATTTTACCCTTGTAAATTAAAAATCACGAATTTATTATTTATTTTATAAAATTTATGTATGAATTATTCAATAATATTTTGTGGATTCTTATCCAATATATTTAGTAGGAGTAAGATAATAATAATTTCAATTTTCTGATAAAATGATTTATTTCTCAAAAGGGTAATTATTATGTATTTTTTTTGATAAGTTTTATATTTTGAGGAACAATGAAATTACAACTAAATTTTAATTGAAAAAAATCATTTTTTTAAATTAATTATATTGTTAAAATATATTATTTATTTTTTTTAAATTATAATTAAACTAATATTATTTCATTAATTCATAATTATTTCATTTTAACTAATTTTACATTGTATTTTGATATAAATACATTTCAATATTTTGAAGGATTTCAATTTAAAAACCTATTTCTCACCCTCTCTATGAGATTAATTTTAAATTTACTTTAGTAAAATATTTGTTTTGAATTATGAAAATTTTATTACATATTTTTAATAATATGGTAAAAATTTAGTAAATAGTTCCCTTTTAGTTTTTCAAATTTGAATAATAACATTGGTAATTTCTGTTACCATGGTAATGGGTAAAAATGTGTAATATATGTTAAAATAAAGTGATAAAGACTTTAAAATGATCTTAAAACGTTCCCAAATTATATTTTATGAAGTTAATTAGAACTTTAACAAATAATTATAATAATTTAATAACTTAATAGGCACCATTCTAAGAAAATGTCTTGGATGTTTTTAAACTCAAAGAGTGTGACCAAATGTCACACTATTACATTAAAAAATTATAATATTTTAAGTGATTAAATTGAATATAGGATCGATTATATATATTATTATAAAATCATAAAGGTTCATATAAATCATGGAATATTATTTTAAAATTTTACTAGAGAGATAATTTTCAAAAATACTAACACAATTATGATGTAGTAATTATTCAATTAATGAAATAATCAATTAAATGATTTTATAAATATTAAAAAATATAATTTAAATTAATTAAATATTTTAAAGAATTTATATTCCAATATTAAATATTATGGTGGATTAAATAAATTTTTTCAAGTTATTATTCTATACTTATTTTCTTAAAGGAAATGTTATAAGTATTGTCAAATTTAACACTAATGATATTTTATGTAAATAATATTTTATTAAATTATTTAAAAAACATAAAAATAATAAATAAAGAGAATTAGGATCAATTATTTTCTCAAATATAATAAAATTGAAAACATATTCTTCAAATTACATGATATAGGTAATATTCCTAGACAGTTAATATCAAATAGGTTGTTAGCATACTTAAAATTTAAATATGTTAACTAAGGTTTAATCAAAATGATAATGTTAATAAAGAAAAAAACATGTCTAAAATCTAATGGTTGATTATATTACAACATTAACATATTTTTTATTCAAATACGCTTTCTTTTAGAGGTATTTTTATTGATATTGAATATATTATAAATTAATCTTTTGGGACATTCCAAAATTGTCACTTCCTTCTTTTATAAAATAGAACATCTTATTTTATTTTATTCACACTTTATAAACTCTTTGGTTGGGAAACAATACATACTTATATAATCCTAAATTTTCTCCCTTAAATATAGAATCATTACATTGGGAATAAAACCAACCAATGAAGTCATTTTGTGGAAATCAAAAGGAAATGCACAAAGAAGAGGTAATGTTCATCAACAGACATTATCAGTTTATTTCTTCCTTAACCCCATTCAATTATTTTATATCATGTTTATAAAATAAAATAATTACTTTAAATAGACTTATATATTGTTATATTAATATTTTTACATATAATAGCACACACTTCCATCAAATGTGATACACAATAATCATTCTTGTGTACATAAGACTACCACCTTGCGAACCGATGTCGTATGTTCTCCTCTTACCACCTTTCATGGTTGGGAATAATGATAGAATTTATGCTTTTTTATGATATATAGAATATTTAGTATTTATTTATTCTTATTTAATTAATATATAACACATACATTAATGTGTTTTATATACTATATAATAACAACCCAATCCTAACGTACATAGACATTGCATTATTTTTGTAGAATACTAAAACACACGCCCAAATACCATACTAGTAACACCAAATTAAGTTGATTAATTATTTAAAATTATATAAATTTTAGTGTTTTCATTAGTAGTATTATATATAAATAATTATAATTTTTAGTTTTTAAATAAATTATTGTTAAAAAAATACTATTTTACACTATTTTAATATGAATATATATATATTGATTATTTTAAAAAAATTATTATTTATCAATATATTTTTAAATAATAAATATATATATACTATTATAATTATTTTGAAAAATTATAAATTAGGAAAAAATATATTCACAATTAATATGACACCCCATGATTTTATGGTATATTTATTCATCAATAATATCAATCCATTAGATAGATTATATGAACTAATCCCTGAGTCTATGTGGAACAACACGTTTTCAAAGATATAACCTAGCCATGAAACATAATTTTTCCACTTCTAGGATTTTAATTTTTAAAAACAGACTTACACTGTTGTGATCTGTATGTTTTTTAGAGTCTAATAAGATCAACTGAGGTTTTTGGTGAATAAGAACTTGACCCTTATGAATTGTAATGTACCCTTTTTAATTGTAATGTTACCCTTTTGAATTGTATCTAGACCCTTATAAATATTAACCTCACCCATGAATGAATAAATAAAATTTATACACCTTGTGAATGAGGGTGAATTCTTTTAAAATAAATAATTAAGTGTTGGTATTTTTGTAAGTAATAAGTATTTATTTGCAATATTAAATTAATAAATTTATTCAAAACATATTTCATTTTAATAAAATTTATTCTTATATAAATATTTTGTTGTGTTATTATTTTAGGATACTTTTATGAGACCTATGTTAATTTTTGAAAGTATTAAAAACTCAGTTTTAAAATTAAAATATATACCTTTCAAATAAATAATTATTTTATTCCAAATTTAAATTTCAAATATATAGAAAATTGTTTTGGTAAAACTGAGTCCATGGTTGAATACCACACATCACAAAATGGTTAGGTTTAATTTTTGGAAATTTTTTAAAATACATGAATTTTTGGTGAATAGTGAACTTTGATAATTTACAAAATATTCTAAATTACTAAATTTCTACATTTGTTTTGAGTCATGGAAGATGTAAATGGTCATTTCATAGAACTCACATACACTTATTATTATTTTTATGGTATATTTATTCATAAATAATTTTAATTTTTTAGATAACTTATATTCAAGAATGCCTCCACTGTATGCCAGAGGTAACCAACTAGTAGTGAGGGTCTAATAAGTCACGTGGGGAGACTATACCCTCTTTACCAGAGTGAGTCACAAAAAAACACAATGAAAATAATGGAAGAAATATGAAACAACCAATCCACATGCATAACCAATCATTTCCCAAATGGGGTATAATATAAATGAAACACTAATATCATTCCACACTAGTAGTGAAAGTAAATAAAACCCAAAAATAAAACAAACGAACACAACTCCAAATGGGTCCTGACTCTAAGTACATATTCTTCTCCATTTACTTCCCAATACCTACTCAACATCTTATTGTAGGTCGATTTCCCTCGTGCGAACATGTAACCAAGAGATCTGCTCGAGAACCCAATGGAAGCCCGAGCAGGATGTGAGTACAAAACATAGTAGGCCACCACCAATGGAGTCTAAAAAACATCTAGTCTAACAGATAGTTCATGAAAGTACAAAAATAAATGGTAAATAAGCAAGGGAAAATTTTGTTTCTATAAGTCAATAGGTTCATTTAATGTATTCCTAACAGTTATCCCAATTACATTCCTTATACAATCTTCATTACTCTAACCATTTAATCACATGTTCCCTGTGTTAGGAATAAATGTCATCTATACATGGGTATAAAGCAATCAATCACAATTCATATGGGAAACAAATCAAGTACCTAACTCACTATGGATCCACATATCACATCATCGCATTCTCCTCACCTCAAAGCCCTGGTCTGGGTGGAATGAAACCATTAGGGGAATAATGACTTTGTCCCCTTCCACAACCCATGCATTTTTTGGTGGAGTTTAGAGCCTCAGTCTAACTCAACCCATGGGCGAAGAACATCAAGTCAACACCGCACACTACCAATCCATGAGAAAATTCTCATTTATCAAATCACCACAACCAAGCATATTCAATGCCATTGTTTATCGAAATTCACAACAACAACATTGGAATTAATACTATTTCGTAACTCATTAATATATTTTCCATTTAGAATTCATATCCATTTATGAACATTCTCATTCTCAAGACTTAACCCCATAATTTTATTCAACAACCCCTATGCCTTATATAAATTCATCATTGACATTTAATTAACCCATTTATCCCATTTATCATTTCCCAAGCATTTACTCACTTATGAATTCAAGTAAAATTGTCATATCACCTAACCCAACCCCTTTTTATTACATTCAATCATTTATGTGCACCACCTAATACTCATGTATTAACCCATTCAAAAAATTCATCCATCCCCTTATAACATCTCAATAACATATTCCAATTTTCCATTCCATTACCCAATTGCATGTTCACGATTTAATATTCCCTAATTCTCTTGGCCATTTCTAAACAAAATTTCATGAAATAATAAATATAATATGTTTCAACTCAATTACCCATTTTCACATCATTCAAGTAACATCTCATGCTCTTATCTCCCCAGGAATATTTAACATCATTCTATTTACAACCTAATCAACCAATGAATATGTTATACATGGGCTTCACAGTATACTCGGAAATCCAACATTTAACCATGCCACTCTCTGGGTTCGGGATTTCTAAAGAACCCCTTGGTGGACCTAAAATGGTCATGTCATCCACAAAGCATCCTGTGGGGATTGTGATGGTTTCAATTGGTCACTTAGACATCCATTTTTACCACACGCTTCAATGGAACCAAGAACAAAAAAGGGGGAATCTGTAACACCAACTTCCATACAGAAATTCAAAATAAGACTATGGGATAGTACTTGTATACAAACTACCTCATATCTGATGATTAACTCACTCTTATTTGTGGCCTTCAATCTAGATTCAAACATCCCTTGAATCCTCAACCTATTCCTTACCAAAAAAAGAGGTTTTTAGAGCTTTATAAGAAGATGGGAGAAACCAGATACCCTAATCCAAGGAATAGTGGGGTAGAGAGGATTAAACTTACCCAGAGTATCAATCTTAAACTAACAGCTCTCCAAACGGCCATGAATTAAAGGAAAAACACCTCTGGGAATCTTGGTTCTAAATGGTTCATCACTAGGGTTGAAAGGGATGAAATGGAGGAAAATCCCAATTTGGGGTTTTAAATCCCAGGATGGTAATTTTATAAATTTTCCAACAATTCGGTGCCACACAGTTTACCCACGAGATTTTCCAAACAATACACAAACCTTGTGGAAGCCATGATCTGAAGACACCCATTTGACATGGTTTCATGGGATCATATATGGTTTTCCCTAACCATGCTCCTACCATGTGAAGGCAACTCTTCAAGGATGGATGGTCTGCATGGTCTATCCACATGGTTTCCCCTAACCGTGCGCAGACCATGCGCCTAGCACTTCTTAGCCTGATTGCCAATTTCATCGCACCCTGATCCCCTGGGCCACCCCCGATCCTTCACATAAACTTCGAGAAACACATATTAATCCAAAAAGGGACCCAAAACATAACATTAAAAAACATATCTTATGAAAAAACTGGGATATTACAACCTCCCCACCTTATAACGGCTCCTCCTTGAGCCTCTCTTTTGAGAATCACTAACATCTATAACAAGGGATCATGTTCGAAGATCTACCTATCAACTCACACTTTCCATTTATTTGGTTATACATCACACTACATAATGAACACAAATCAATGGGACAAACATTCCCCACAAGCCTTCCACACTGCAACCACGACACAAGCTGAAACTCCTTAGGGTTTCATCAACTTCAATTGTTCTCGCCATGAAAACTTCATGGGGAAAACATATTCGACAACACAGACTAAAAATACATGGAAACGTTACACACAACATCCCATCATCACGGAGAAACCAATAAGCACATCATCGACCCGATCCTCTTCAAAACTCATGTCCCAAATAACTTGTTGTCATTTTTCGGTTAACCCAACTATAATGGCGACCCAACCCGGTAACTCTTAGAGGAAAACACATGACCCTTCCAACCAAATTTCCTGAATATCTCACTCCACAACTATACATCAAAAAAAAACTGAAAACTCTTTTCCACTCAGCCACTTAAACTGTTCCAAAGCTCTCTACCAGGGACAACTCACCCGAACGTTGACCACTCGAGTACTTCTAACCTGAAACTCTAATAACATCATCAACCAACCTTTTATTTGGTATGGTTCTCTCCACCATTTATAGTTACTTCAAACCTCCTCCATAGATAAAGGACCTCTAGAACTCAACCCATCCTTCCCATGTCCTAACATGTTCCAACTTACTGGCCCAGACATCTATAGGATCATTACCCTGCCTTGGAATCCAGCCACACTGTCTCAACCATTGATAAGACATCCCTACAATATCCTTTAAAGGTCTAAGATCACCCTGACCTCACATAGGTTCAATTTTCTTAGAATGGATCTTTCTGCAATAACATAAGCCTATAGGTGGGTCACTCTCACCTCCCCCCCCCCCAAGATTACCATCTTATATCGGACCACCTTTGAATGGATTTCCCCAGGACACCCACCTTCCACTAAAGGTACACTAAACCTTTCTCACCTTCCCAAGGAAATTAATTCCTAGAATTATATCATTACCATTCCACACACCCGCTACAGTCGTTTCCTAAATTTCAGTGGAATTCCATCATCACGACACCATCGCCCTCCAGACTATCATCGACTTAACTCTTGGCATGTCACCACATCACATGGACAAGGTTCAACCAACTTCATGATGTCTAATAACCACACTTGGAATTTTGACCTGAGTTTAACCCAAATCTTCAATGAAGTTATAAGACCCCAACTTCTCTTGCCATAACCAGTGGTCATAGCCAACCACACCCTCCTATGACTCAACATAGATCTCATAAGCTTCCCTTGGAACTACCCTAAGCTCAAGCCAACACATGGATATTTTGTAACCACATCCAAGTCCACATGACTCTCTGAGGAACCTAACTTTAACCTTGAAGGTTCTTCATGGGCACCCTGGTGGCACTACGTCCAATCGACGCTCTCCTATACACACCCATAACCAATATATCACTCCCAAACTTAAGAGTAACGTTACTATTGGTCATCATAAGTGATTCCAACCAGCACATCTTAAAACTAATCACAAACTGAACAACAAACTTAGATGTGTTCATCCAACATTTTTACCAAAACAAGAAGATGAACGCCACCAAGTTCCCATTCATGGATTCTGTGAACGGTACCCATGACATTTTTCACTATTCCTTCCACCCTGAGGACCTTACCCAACATAATAGGGGGTGTTCATTCTTTATTCAAACTCTATATAGACCATTTCCATGAGTGTAAACTCCTTGGTGTCCCTCATTCAACAAAAAACCTTCATGTATTAGGGAGCAAGTTAGAAATTCTCAACATACCTGGGACGATGTCAAGATGTTGGACATGTTAGTCACTAGTTGAGGTATGATAAGAAGTCATCGAAGAACACCACCACCAAATTATCCATTACTGATGTCAAGCTATGGGACCCCATGACCATCCAGATATCTCGGGCTTCCCTGCCAAACGTTTCACATCAACACCTAACCATCACCACTCAAGCATGATTACAAACCATATTTAACCATCAATCTACAACAAAACAATTCATACAATCATGTTCCGCCAAATGACCACCCCTACATCAGGTGTCACCATCGAGTGAAATTATATAACCACATTACAACCACCTTCATATATTCCACTCGAAAACAACCTCACGACTCTACTAATCATCATCCTAATAGGTGAGTCAGGAATATATACGATAGGTCCCTTCAAAAGAAACCTTATATCCTATTACGAGCACTCGGGAGACCTTACGAAAGAACCGGGTCTAATTATAAAATTTACTAAAAGATGGTGGTACTCAATATGCATTTACACCACATCTGAAGCATCTCCCATGCTTCATATTTGGAGGTACCTCTACCGTTGTGCTACCCTCCATCGAGGAACCCTTGACTTTCTGAAACTATAATGAATAACCACAACTTGAGTAGCACAACTAACCCTCAACCTTCCCACTAAGCCCTGTAGGCCAAATCAACACCATACAACATCCAGAGTTCTACTATAAAAGTCCAAAACTCTACATGTGAGACACACACTCAAAATCATTGGAAGCCTTGTCCGACCTCTCTGATAGGTCACCTTGAAGGCTACACGATACCAACTCCCTAAACAGGAGTCACATCTAGGAGAAACCATTGGTCCTCTTCTCCAAACCATATTTATCATGACACAAAGAAAGAAATTTTTATGAATGGAAATCTTACTCCAATTCTAAGGTACACTATTCCTATAACACCAACTACTATATACTCTAGGTTCCCTACCAAATGTGGACACATTCATCGGCACTACGGGAAAAACATCCTATCAAGGATTCGAGACACAACTCACTAGTTCTCTACTTATAAGGATACCCAGACCAAGGCACAATCCTCAGTGTCTCGCATGTACTCTATATGATCATGAACAATGAGAGTTCTCTCACTCACATTACGGAACAATTCCTCACAACCCAAAGTCCCCAACCCTGTGAGGTTTCCCTAAACACACCACTTAATCCATATCACAGACAAAAAGGCCTCACAATCCAAGTCCAAAATCACTACTAGGTCACTCTCACTGCCCCAACCTATGCATATAGGGGTCAAATAAACAGCACCAATGATACCCACCTTTACAGAGAAACATTCTCATTCCAGGATTTTCATTCACTCAACACTTTAATGAATGGATGAAACAGTTTAACCATAGATGTGAAGATCCCACATGATCAACCATAAACCAACCATTTTTCATAATTTACCCCAACGGTCATTACCAAACTTAGAACACTGCCATCTACCATACCTATAGCTGTCATGCTCAACATGGGAAAAACAAATAACTTAATCACAAGTATTTCTCCAACACCTCTTCAACCCCATTCTTTTTTTACAACATGATCCCTTCCCCTCAGGTAGATTTCCCATTTCTCATCTTTTTAAAATCATCATTTTAACTCATTTTCACCATTCATTAGGAAACAGTTTTTATCAATTTTACCATCATTGTGAAATATTTATCTTTTAAACACTGATTCATCCTTTTACAATTACAACCCAAAATTATAACCTCAATTAAAACAATTATTTATATATTATATTACTTAAATATCATTTACCCACTTACTTTAACATTTTTAGGAATCATTTTTTTATATTTATCTAGGAGTTAAAATACATTATACTCTTTATACCCAGCACACCTTGCCCAAGTGTGTGCCTATAAGGATGAATGCACCTATACATAGGTGCCTAAAATGACTCATGAATGCACAACCCCATGCCACTCTGACAATGAGGAATATATCATAAATCAATCACATCACATAACAAGTTCATATCCCAATGGTGAAATATCATTCAACTATAACAACACACATCAAGAATAATAATTTCCACTCATGGTGACATGGGTTTTCAATCATACATGGGTTATCTACTCCAAACAACGAGCTCAATACCAATACCCGACACATCTGTATATCCTTTCTACAATCCCCAAATAGTAATAAAGAGAAAATAACTTCTCTGATGCAACATTGTAACATCCTTGACTTGGAAGCCACTAAACTGGTTCTTCGAGCTTGGTCGTCACATGACCTAATGTGCGCCTCCCCAACCAACAGAGGTTCCTGACAAGAAGTGAGGGTATAATAAGTAATTTAGGAGACTATAACCTTTTTACTAGATTAATTTATATCAGAAAAAAATGAAAATAATAGAACCAATATGAAACAACCAATCAATATGAATTAATAAATGATTCCCAAATGAAAAAATTGCTCCAGACACTATGTATGGATCCATCTCCATGTATATCCCAAGCCCAACTCAACATCTTAGTATATGGTCCTTGACCTCGTTCGGGCCTCAAACATAGAGATATTCTCGGGTACCCAATGACAGCCTTAGAAGGGTATGAGTACAAAACTCAGTAGTCCATCACCAATGGGTTATACAAAATATCTAGTCTAATAGATAGTGCAGAAAAGTACAAAAATAAATAATAAGTACACATGGGAGAATTCAGTTACCATAAGTTAACAAGTTTATTTAATTTATTCCTATCATTTATCCCAGTTATATTAATTATACAATCTTAATTACTCAAACCATTTAATCACATGTTCCCTAGGTTAGGCATAAATAGAATCTACACAAGGGTATAAGGTAATTGATTACAATTCCTAGGGGAAACAAATGAATTCCATATCTCAATAGGTATCCACACATAACATCATCACATTCTCCTCACCTAAAAGCCTCAGAACAGGTAGAATGAAACTTTTTGGGAAATAGAGCCTCCATCCCCTTCCCTAACCCATGCATTTTGGGGTGATGTTTAAACCCTCAGTCTAACTCAACCTATGGGCATAGAACCACAGGTCAATACCCCACACTACCAAGCCACGTGCACATTCTTTTTTAACAAATCACCATAACCATACCAAAACACAACCATGAATATTCAATGCCATTGGTTATCATATTTCATAACAACAACATGGGAGTTAATAGTATTTCATAAATCGTTAATACATTTAGCATTTATAATTCATATCCATTTATCCAAGTTCCCATTCTCGTTCTTAACCCCATAAATTTATTCAACAACCCTAATGCCCTATTCAAATTCATCATTGACATTTCATTAACCCATTTAGGAAATTTATCATTTCCCAAGCATTTACTCAATTATGTATTCAATTACAATTCTCATATCACATAATGCAACCCCTTTTTATTACATTCAATCATTTAGGTCCACCACCTAGTTCTCATGAATTAACCCATTCGACAAATTCATCCATTCCTTTGTTACATCTCATTAATATAATCCCATTTCACATTTTATTACCCTATTACAAGTTCACTATTTAATATTCCCAAATTCCCTTAGGAATTTCTAAACAAAATTGGATGAAACAATCGAGATAATCTCTTTCAACTCAATTACCCATTTTCACATCATTATAACTACATATCATGATATTAGTGCCCAAATAATATTCAACATCATTCAATTTACAACCTAATAAACCATTGAACATGTTCTATATGGCTTCACACTTTACTAGGAAATCCTTCACTTAACCCTACCACTCTCCAGTTTCGAGACATATGGCACACCCCATGGGTGGCCCTAAAATGGTCAAGTCATCCTAAACTCATCCCATGGGGAATGTGAGGGTTTTAATTGGTTACTTAGACCCCCATATTTATCACACACTTCGAAGGAACCAATAACACAAAAAGGGGGAAACATGAAAACCAATGTCCCTGCACAAATTCAAAATAAGACTATGGGTTAATACTTTTAGACCACCCACCTAGTATCTGATGATGAAAAAACTCTTATTCATGTCCTTAAATATAGTTTCAAACACCCCTTGAATCCTCAACCTAATCCTGACCCAAAAAAGAGGGTTTTAGAGCTTCAGAAGAAGATGATAGAAACCACAAGCCCTAATCCGAAGAAGAGAGGTGTGAAGCGGAATGGACATACCTGGAGATTTGGTCCCCAACTTATGACTCCAAAAATTACCAATAATCAATGTAAAACCAGCTCTTGTATGCTTGGGTCAGAATGGTTAACCACTGGGGTTGCAAGGGATGAAATTATGGAAACTCCCGAGTTGGGGTTTAAAATACAAGGATGGCAATTTTGTAAATTTTCCTAATTTTTCGGGGCTACACAGTTTTCCAAACCATGTGAAACCATGTGTAATATTCTTTCTAAATACATCCATTTCACATGGTATCCTAGTATCCCACATAGTTTTCCCTAACCGTTCTTAGACCGTGCGAAGGTTACTGTTTGAATATGGCCGGTTCGCTTTGTCTATCCGCACGGTTTCCCAAACCATGTGCAGACCATACACCTAGCACTGATTGGACTAATTTCTCTACTCTTCACACCCTAATCCACCAAGGAACCCCCAAGGATTCATGAAATCTTCAGGAAACACTTATTTATCTAAAAAAAGAGACCCAAAGCATAACAGAAACAAAACTTATCTTATGCATAATCTGGGGTCTTACACAATTGGTTTGAAATAACATAAAATTATTACTATTTTATTTACAATAATAAAGAATATTCATATTCTTGGGCCAGCCTAATAAAATAATGATTAAAATAATGGACAACCATTCCTATCCTCCACTATAAAAACCACCCCTCACTCAATCTTCTCTTCACACCTCTATTCCTAGAAACTTCTCTGTGTTCTACCCAATTATTCTTAACTAGTCCCTACCCGCCTCTGGGATACCATCATCTTTCCCAAAGATCAAAACCCATTCTATTAAAGATGTTCTCCCATCTGATATTTCAAGATGTAAAACCTCTCCCTTTTTCTTTTAATTTCATTTACAATTTGTTTTATTTTTTAACATCTCCTCAAATTCACTATCCAAATGATCATGATAACTCCATTATAGTCTATATACAGTAATTATATCATGTTAATGGGTGATACAACATAAATCTTCTTACCCTCTCTCCCTCCCTTATTTTAAAAACGAAATCATCATCTGGGAGGTGCCCGTTTACAACCTTTGTGGACGACCAAACATCATTCATCATTTTCTCCTCCAAGATGGTCATGAAATCCTTTTGGTGGTTTAAAAATATTATAAAATATGTATTATATCTTATTTAATAATTTTGGAATCTCTATTTATACATGATACAAAATAATGTAAAAATCTAGTTGTTGTGATCGAAAAACCACCGTAAAAATAAAAACATTTTTCACTAAATGACTAATCTAATGATTCACCCCCATACCATGTAATTAAATGATATATATAACCATTTAAACTTCTATATGTCCATAAATAATATATAAATTCAATCCTATAGAATGATATTCTTCCCACATAAACTTTAATTCTTTTAATCAAGCGAACTGATCACAAATATCAAGAAAGAAATGCTCTGGAACAATGAAATTCAATCTTATTACTTCTCAAAAGGCAATAAATAAAATTGAAAAAATTATAATAAATTATATAAAGGTCTAATATGTTCTAAAATAAATTATTAATGGGTTTAATTACATATTCTAAGACCATATGGTCAATTGTATAAAACATTCGTATATATGGTAAGAGTTTTCTCATCTCACATCGATTTTTTTGAGATATTCCTTATTAAACACTATTTCTTATGTGTGGTGGATGTATACATAAAATTGATGTATCAAATCATGATTCAATTTATTTTCATGGTATTAAATGTATAATTTTAGGAATATTAATTTTTGGGTATATTATTCTATTGATTACAATGTCATAATAGGTTCCACTCGAATCTTCATTTTTTTCTTTTAGGTTATTCCTCCACTATCCTTACTCAAATGTAAAGCTTATTTTTTTTATTTTACATATTCTATATTCATATTTTATGTTATAAAATAATATATTCATATTGTTTCATATTTTAGTTATGGGGATTATATGTTTTAAAAAAATTCCCTTCTTAGTTCTTCTTGATAAACTGGCACGATTAAAGGGAACGTCTCAAATTCATACCCATTTTCAAGGTCACTATATTATCTACATTAATAAATATTTATTTATATAAAATCACACAAATTATCAAGAAAACACTATCATGGTTCATTTTTGGTTTTATGAAAACAAGCATTCCATTCCTCATTAAAATCTATTTAATATTTTCCTTAAGACACTAAAACGTCTTATTTATCAAGTGGCATTAATAACTATTTTTATGTTGTTTCACTTCAGTGGGAAAACATGTATGCCTCAAATATAATTTCAATGCCTTCCCATTTTTATTTTCTATGATAAAAATGACTACAATATTATTTTATAATAAATAAAAAAAATTCCAAAGGAACTCTTCTTTCAAGAATAAAAGGGGTTTTCTTATCTCACTTTAAATTTGATAAGTTTTATGTTTTGAATAACTGTGAGAACTGAATTTCATTTGAAAAAAACTTTTTTTTAAATAAATTGTAGTGTTAAAATATATTTTTTATTGATTTTAGATTATAATTAAACTAATAATATATCATTTATTCTAAATTATTTCATTTGATCAAATTTTACATTGAATTTTGAAATAAATACATTTCAATATTTTGATGGTTTTCACTTTAAAAAACTATTTTCTAACCCTTTCTATGATATCAATATTAAATTTATTTCAAAAAAAATATGTTTTTCTAATTTTGAAAAATTTATTACATAATTTTAAACATAAGATAAAAATTTAGTAAATAGGTCACTTTTAATTTTTCAAATATGAATAATAAGCTTGGTAATTTTTGTTACCATGGTAATGGGTAAAATTTGGTAATTTATGTTAAAATAATGTGAAGATGACAATAAAATGATCTTAAAACATTCCCAAATGATATTTTATGAGGTTAATTAGACCCTTAACAAATAATTATCAGAATTTTATAATTTAATATAGAATTTTCCTTGAAAATGACAAGGGTATTTTAAAATCAAAGAGGGTGACCATATTTGAAACTCTTACATTAAATAGTTATAATATTATTAATAAGTGATTAAATAGAAGATATGATAGATTATATATATATTATTATGAAATATAAAAGGTCCATATAAATCATGGAAATTAATTTTCAAATTTTAGTAAAGAAATAATTTTCAAATATGATTACACATTTATGATGCAGAAATTATTAAATTAATGAAACAATCAATTAAATAATTTTATAAACCTCAAAACATTTAATTTTAGTTAATTAATGTTATTAAAAATATTTATATGAAAATGTGA
The DNA here is from genome assembly GCA_963277665.1 of Viscum album. NCBI lineage: Eukaryota > Viridiplantae > Streptophyta > Magnoliopsida > Santalales > Viscaceae > Viscum > Viscum album. The sequence continues at coordinate 1,422,469,193 of OY728145.1, forward strand.
CATATTAGAGGTGGTTTAAATTAATGTTTTATAAGTTATCATTCTGTATTTATTTTCTTAGAGGAAATGTTATGAGTATTGTAAAATTAACACTAATGATATTTTATGAAAATAGTATTTTATTAAATAATTAAAAAACCATAAAAATTATAAATAATGAGAATGGGGATAAACTATGTTCTCAAATATAATAAAAATTGACAATGTATTCTTCAATTTACATTATATTGGTAGAATTCCTCTCCTTTTAATATCAAATAGTGTTTTATCATACTTTAAATTAAAATAGGATAACTAAGGTTTAATCAAAATGATAATGTTTATAATGACATAAAAACTTGTCTAAAATATAATGGTTAATGATTTTACAACATTAAAATATTATATATTCAAATAAGTTTTATTTTGGATTTATTTTGATTGAGATTGAATTTATTATAAATTAATATTTTGTAAAATCCAAAAGTGCCCCTTCACTCTCTTATAAAGGATAACATCTTATTTTATTTTATTCACACTTTAGAAATCTATGGTTGGGAAAAAATACATAAACATATCCTCCTAGATTCCCTCCTGTAAATATAGAATCATTACTCTAGGCATAAAACCAACCAACGAATACCTTCTGTGCAAATCAAATGGAAGTGCACAAAGAAGTGGTAACGTTCATAAATGAACATTTTTGTTTATTTCTTCCTTAAACCCATTTAATTATTTTTAGGTTATGTTCATAAAATAACTTAATTATTCCAAGTAGACTTTTATGTTGTTATATTAAGGGTTTTACCTATAATCACACAAACTTCTATCAAATGGGATACACAATAATAATTCTGGTGTACAGAGGATTACCGCCTCATGAACCGATGTCGTCTGTTCTTCTATTACAACCTTTAATGGTTGGGAATAATGATGGAATTTATGTTTTTATATGATATATATAATATTTAGGATGTATTTATTCTTCTATAATTATAATATAACACATACATTAATGATTTTTATAAACTGAAAAATAACAACCCAATCTTAACGTATATAGACATTAAATAATTTTTGTAGAATACAAAAACAAACCCCCAAATACAATATTTATGACACCATAATAATTTTTTTAATAATTCAAAAGAATTTAAATGTAAGTGTTCTAATTAATAATAGTACATATAAATAATTATAATTTAGAGTTTTCAAATTAATTAATGTTCAAAAAATAATAATAATTTAGAGTCTTTTAATATGAATATATATTTTTTGATTATTTGTTAAAAAAAATTAATGTATATCAATAGATTATTAAGTATAATATATATATATATATATTATTCTAATTATTTTGATAAATTTTAAATTAGGTTTAAAATATATTCACTATTAATATGACACCTAATGATTTTATAGTATATTTATTCCAAAATAATATCAATTTGTTAGATATCTTATATAAACAAAACACCGAGTCTTTGTGAAACAAAACTTTTTTTATAGATATAACCTAGAAGTGAAACATAATTTTTTCACTTCTTTGAATTGAATTTCGAAAAACAGATATACACCTTTGTGATGAGTAAGTTCTATAGAGTCTAATATGATCAACTTATGTTTTTGGTGAATAGAAACTAGACCCTTATGAATAGTAATGTACCCTTATAAATAGAAATGTTACCCTTTTGAGTGGTAACTAGACCATTATGAATAGTAACATCACCCATGAATTTATATATATAATTTATTCACCTTGTGAATAAGGGTGGATGTTTTAAAAATAAATAATTAATTGTGGGTATATTTGTGAGTAATAAGTATTTATTTAAAATTTAAAATAATTACATTTATTAAAAATAAATTTCATTTTAATAACATTTATTGCTAAATAAATATTTTGTTGTGTCATTATTTTAGGATACTTTTACAAGAAATCTGTTTATTTTTTAATGTTTTATAAATCATTCTTAAAATTAAAATTTGTATCATTCATATAAATAATGATTTTATTTTAAAATTAAATTTTACATATTTAGAAAATTATTTTGGTAAAACGAAGTCCATATTTGAATTTTAAACATCAAAAAAGGTTGGGGATAATTGTTTTAGGTTTTTTTGAAGTACACGAATTTTTGGTGAAAAGTGAAATTCAATAATTTAGGAAATATTCAAAATAAATTAATTTCTGAATCATTTTTGAGTCATGGAAGATGTAAATGGTCATTGGTTAGAACTAACATACACTTCTTATTATCTTTATGGTATATTTCATCATAAATAATTTTAATTCGTTTTATAACTTATATGAAGGAAACAATGAGTGTCTACAAAACAACACTTTTTTATAATTATATCCTTACTGTGAAACATAATTTTTCCACTTCCTTTATTTTATTTTGAAAAAATTGACATACACTATTGTGTTCAATAAGATTTTTATATTCTAATAGAATCAATATAATTTTTTGTTAATAGTAACTTGAACCTTTTGAATAATAATATACCCATAAGAATAGTAATGTTACCTATATGAATAGTTAAATGACCCTTATTGAAATTTAGCATCACCCATGAATGTATAAATAAAACTTAGGTACCTTATAAATGATAGTGAATGTTTTAAAAATAAATAACTTTGTTTTGGTATTTTTGTGAGTGATAATTATTTATTTATAATTTTAAATTATCTAATTTATTTAAAATAAAATTCATTTCCATAAAATTTATTTCTAAAAAATATTTTTTGACATAATATTTCAGAAAAATTTTATGAGACTTCAGTTAGCTTTTTAATGTATTATAAAATCAGTTTCTAAATTAAAATCAGTTTTTTTCAAGTAAACAATGATTTTATTAAAAAATTAAATATCACATATTTAGAAAATTATTTTAGTAAAATTTTGTCCATTTTTTAATTATACACATTGATAAATTTTTAGGGTGATGTTTTGGGATTTTTTTAATGTATATAAATTTTTGGTGAATAGTGAAATTAGATAATTTACAAAATATGATAAATAAATGAATTTCTGCATTATGATTCAGTCATTGATGATTTAAATGTCAATTGATTTTAAATAACATGCAATTATTATTTTTTTATTCAAAATAATTAAGACTATTCATAGTTGTTATCCAACTTAATAAAATAATGATTAAAATAATGGAAACCCACTCCTCTCTTCTACTATAAAGAACACCCCTCACTACCTCTTATCTTACTCCTCAATGCCATGAAGATTCTCAATGATCTTCCAAAATATTCTTACCTGATCTATCCCCACCTCCTATATCACTTATTTTTTACAAATAATAAAACCCCTTTTACTTAATGAGGTTCTAAGAGAGGATATTTGATGATGTAAACCCTCTCCGTTTTTCTTTTAATTTTATTTTCAATTTGTTTTATATTTTTAAATTCTTCTCACCATTACAAAATAAATGATCATGATAACTCCATTATAGTCTATATACTGTAATTATATCATGTTAATTGAACTTACAATATTATTATGCTTTCCCGCTCTCCCTCTCATATTTTAAAAACAAAATTATTATTTGGGAGGTGCCAGTTTACAGCCTTCATAGAAGACAAACCTTCATTATTTATTTTCTCATCCATGGATATTCGTGAAAGTCATTTTTTTGTTGAAAATGATTCTAAAATATTTATTATATCTTATTTAATAATTTAGTAACCACTATTTTCACATTATACTAAATAATATAAAAAACTAGTCGTTGTGATTGAAACACCACCGTAAAAATCAAAACAATTATCACTAATTGACTTATCCAATGACTCATCCTAATACCATGTAAAAAATGATATATATAACCATTTAAAAATATATATGTTTATTAATAATATATAAATTCAATATCGGAGAATAATATTTGTCCCACATAAACTTTCGCTCTTATAATCAAGTGAACCAATCATGAATATCAATAAACAAATGCTCTGGAACGACGAAATTCAATATTATAACTTATCAAAATGCTATAAATGAAATTAATAAAATTATAATAACTTATATAAATGTATAATTGGTTCTGAACTAAATTATTAATGGGTCTAATTTCTTATTTTTGGACCTTATGTTCAAGTGCAGAACACATTCGTACATATAGTAAGGTTTTTCTCATCTCAGATCCATTTTTTGAGATATTCCTTATTCACCAGTGTTTATTATGTATGGTGTACGTATACTTCACATTGATGTATCATACAATATTCTATATATTTTCATGGTATTAAATATATTGTTTTATGATTATTAATTGATTGGAATATGATTCTATTTATTACGATGTTGTTAGAGGTTCCACTCAAACGTTCATTTTTCTTTCAGGCCATTCCTTCATCATCCTTACCCAAATGTAATGCTTATTTTTTAGTTTACATCTTCTATATTCATTTTTATTTTCCAAAATCATATATTCATTTCATTTCATCTTTCCTTTATAGTGATTATATGGTTTAAAATAGTTCCCTTATTAGTTCTTCCTGATAAACAAGCATGATTCAAGGGAACTTCTCAAATTATTACCCATTTTCAAGGTCACTATATTATCAACATTATGAAATAATTATTTTTTTAAAATCACACATTTTATCATGAAAAAAATATCATGGTTTATTTCTTGTTTTATTAAAACACACATTCTATTCTCCTTTAAAATATGTTTAATATTTTCCTTAAAGGACACAAAAATGATTAATTTATAAATATTCATTAAAAACTCTTTTTTGCATGGTTTCACTTTAGTGGGGAAACTTTTATTCCTCAAATATAATTTCAAGTCAATCCATTTAACTTTTTTAGGATAAAAAATTTTACAATCTAATTTAATGATAAATAAATTTTTTTCCAAAGGAACTCTTCTTTCCAGAATGAAAGTGTTTTTCTTATGTCAATTTTAATTCTATAATATTTATGACTTCTTCACCACATGTTCCTTCAATAAAGTTATTTAATGACCTTTGTTATGTGAAATCATTAGTTTTATTATTCTTATGATATTATACATAATTAATAATTAAATGTTTCAGTGTGGTATTCGAAAATTTTGAATGTTTGATGATCATTTTCTTAAAGAGTTTATAAATGATCTAATTAGAGTATTTTCGTCGATCATTTGTATTAAAATATTTAAAAGCTATATGGGCTACTTTGGTCACAATATTTATTTTTTATAAATATTATAAATGTATTTCACTTATAAATTGAGGGATGTGGCCTTCTATAACCCATACAGGAATCAGAATGTATCATGAGAGAAAATAATATTAGGTTTTGGTTGAGGCCTTACCTAAGTATTTTCAAAAGTCTTGGCTGAGGCCTTGAAGAAAGGTTAATGATGTTTATAATATGCATTACCCCCATTATGATATTAGTAATATATAAATCATGTTATTTTCTGTTGTAATAATATCTATGGGGAAGTTTCATGTGATTATTTATATGGCATTATTCATTTAGTTTTCATTCTTGTCATATTATGCTCAAGATTGTGTTTCAGTGGCTTGAGCTATTGAATTTTCATTATTTTTTATGATATCTTATGTTGTATCACATACACTACGGGAAAAATGGGTATTTGCGATGGGTTATTTGCGACGGGGATAAATCTCGTCGCAAATAGCTTCGTTAAAAACTTATTTGCGACGGGGGTATTTTCCCGTCGCAAATAAGCAGCCTTTTGCGACGGGATTGCTTTCCCCGTCGCAAAAGAACTGGTGCACGTGCGCGCCACATCGTGGGAAACTTATCTGCGACGGGCGGTTATTGCCCGTCGCAAATAACCGGCGGCGGTAAAAGGTATTTGCGACGGGAATATTCCCCCGTCGCAAATAGTATGTCGGCAGGTGGTTATTTGTGACGGGACCCGTCGCAAATAACTATTTAACCGTTGATCGTAATAAATGATGGCTAAGGTATTTGCGACGGGTATCCCGTCGCAAATGGACCCGTCGCAAATAATCTAACTTATAAATACCCCCATCCATTTTTTTCAATTCATTCTCATTCTCCATCTTCTCCTTCTCTGAAAATTCTATTTCTAGAGTTCAGTGTTTCTCAAGTTTAATTTTTTTTCTCCGGAGTTAATATTGAAGTTTTCAAGAACGATCAGAGATCAAGTTCAGATCAATTTTCAAGGTATTTATGTTCATTTTAATTTAATATTTATTTTAAATTTTTTATTAGTTTCAATTATTCTTAATTAGTTTTTATTTAATTATGTTTACATTGTTTTGTTACTTAATAAATTTAAATTATTAGTATTGTTCATAGTTAATGGTAATTAGGAATAATTAGTAATAATTTTCAATAATTAAGAATAAATATTAATTATTAATAATAAATACCAATAATTAGGAATAATAACATTATTACATTATTAGTATATTTTATTATTAATATTAAAATAATATAATTTTTTATATTATATACAATTCTCCTTTCATCTGTTTGTTTTCTATCTCCACATGTATTATTTGTATGTGGAGACCGAAAACACACAGATGAAAGGAGAATTGTATATAATATAGAAAATTATATTATTTTAATATTAATAATAAAATATTAATAATAAAATATACTAATAATGTTATTATTCCTAATTATTGGTAATTATTCCTAATTATTGGTAATTATTCATATAATTACTAATAATTAGGAATAATTACAAATAATTAGCAATAATTAGGAATAATTAGTAATAATTAGTAATAATTATCAATAATTAGTAATAATTACCAATAATTAGTAATAATTACCAATAATTAGTAATAATTACCAATAATTCGTAATAATTACTAATAATTAGTAATACTTACCAATAATTAGTAATACTTACCAATAATTAGTAATACTTACCAATAATTAGTAATAATTACCAATAATTAGAAATAATTACCAATAATTAGTAATAATTACAAATAATTAGTAATAATTAGTAATAATTATCAATAATTATCAATAATTAGTAATTATTAGTAATAATTACTAATAATTACCAATAATTACTAATAGTTAGTAATAATTAATAATAATTAGTAATAATTACCCATAATTATCAATAATTACCAATAATTATCCATAATTACCAATAATTATCAATAATTAAAGATAATTACCAATAATTACCGATAATTACCAATAATTAAGAATAATTACCAATAATTAATAATAATTACTCATAATTAGTAATAATTACCAATAATTAGTAATAATTACCAATAATTGCCAATAATTAGTAATAATTATCAATAATTAGTAATAATTACCAATAATTGGTAATAATTACCAATAATTCGTAATAATTAACAATAATTAGAAATAATTAACAATAATTAGTAATAATTACCAATAATTAGGAATAATTACCAATAATTACCAATAATTACCGATAATTAGTAATAATTAGTAATAATTAGGAATAATTACCGATAATTAGTAATAATTAGTAATAATTACCAATAATTAGTAATAATTAGTAATAATTAGTAATAATTACCAATAATTACCGATAATAAGAAATAATTACCGATAATTAGAAATAATTACCGATAATTAGGAATAATTACAGATAATTAACAATAATTAGTAATAATTAACAATAATTAGTAATAATTACCAATAATTAGTAATAATTACCAATAATTAGTAATAATTACCAATAATTATCCATAATTACCGATAATTAGCAATAATTACTGATAATTAGTAATAATTAGTAATAATTAGGAATAATTAGTAATAATTACCAATAATTACCCATAATTACCGATAATTACCAATAATTAGAAATAATTACCAATAATTAGGAATAATTACCAATAATTAGGAATAATTACCAATAATTACAAATAATTAGTAATAATTACCAATAATTAGTAATAATTAGGAATAATTAGTAATAATTACCAATAATTAGTAATAATTAGTAATAATTACAAATAATTAGTAATAATTAGTAATAATTAGTAATAATTACCAATAATTAGTAATACTTAACAATAATTTGTAATAATTAACAATAATTAGGAATAATTACCAATAATTACCGGTAAATAGTAATAATTAGTAATAATTAGTAATAATTACTAATAATTAGTAATAATTACTAATAATTACTAATAATTAGTAATAATTACTAATAATTAGTAATAATTACGAATAATTAGTAATAATTAGTAATAATTAGTAATAATTAGTAATAATTAGTAATAATTAGTAATAATTAGTAATAATTACCAATAATTAGTAATAATTAGTAATAATTACCAATAATTCGTAATAATTAGTAATAATTACCAATAATTCGTAATAATTAGTAATAATTAGTAATAATTACCAATAATTCGTAATAATTAGTAATAATTAGTATTAATTACCAATAATTAGTATTAATTACCAATAATTAGTAATAATTACTAGTAATTACCAATAATTATCAATAATTAGTAATAATTAGTAATAATTAGTAATAATTAGTAATAATTAGTAATAATTAGTAATAATTACCAATAATTCGTAATTATTAGTAATAATTACCAATAATTAAGAATAATTACCAATAATTACCAATAATTACCGGTAAATAGTAATAATTAGTATTAATTAAGAATAGTTACCAATAATTAGTAATAATTAGAAATAATTACCAATAATTCGTAATAATTAGTAATAATTACCAATAATTAGGAATAATTACCAATAATTACCGGTAAATAGTAATAATTAGTAATAATTAGGAATAATTACCAATAATTAGTAATAATTTCTAATAATTAGTAATAATTACTAATAATTAGTAATAATTAGTAATAATTAGTAATAATTAGTAATAATTAGTAATAATTAGTAATAATTAGTAATAATTAGTAATAATTAGTAATAATTGCCAATAATTAGTAATAATTAGTAATAATTACCAATAATTCATAATAATTAGTAATAATTCGTAATAATTACCAATACTTCTTAATAATTCGTAATAATTAGTATTAATTACCAATAATTAGTATTAATTACCAATAATTAGTAATAATTACCAATAATTACCAATAATTACCAATAAATAGTAATAATTAGTAATAAGTAGTAATAATTAGTAATAATTAGTAATAATTAGTAATAATTAGTAATAATTAGTAATAATTAGTAATAATTATCAATAATTAGTAATAATTATCAATAATTAGTAATAATTTTCAATAATTAGTAATAATTACCAATAATTAGTAATAATTACCAATAATTAGTAATAATTACCAATAATTAGTATTAATTAGTAATAATTAGTAATAATTAGTAATAATTACCAATAATTAGTAATAATAAGCAATAAATACCGATAATTACCAATAATTAGTAATAATTACCAATAATTAGTAATAATTAGTAATAATTACCAATAATTAGTAATAATTAGTAATAATTACCAATAATTAGTAAATATTGGTAATAATTAGTAATAATTACCAATAATTAGTAATAATTACCAATAATTAGTAATAATTAGTAATAATTACCAATAATTAGTAATAATTAGTAATAATTACCAATAATTAGTAATGATTACCAATAATTTGTAATAATTACCAATAATTAGTAATAATTAGTAATAATTACCAATAATTAGAAATTATTAGTAATAATTACCAATAATTAGCAATAATTACCAATAATTAGTAATAATTACCAAAAATTAGTAATAATTAGTAATAATTACCAATAATTAGTAAGAATTACCAATAATTAGTAATAATTACCAATAATTAGTAATATTTACCAATAATTAGTAATAATTAGTAATAATTACTAATAATTACCAATAATTAGTAATAATTAGTAATAATTCGTAATAATTACCAATAATTAGTAATAATTACCAATAATTAGTAATAATTACCAATAATTAGTAATAATTAACAATAGTTAGTAATAATTATCAATAATTAGTAATAATTACCAATAATTAGTAATAATTACCAATAATTACCCATAATTGCCGATAATTACCAATAATTAGAAATAATTACAAATAATTTGGAATAATTATCAATAATTAGTAATAATTATTAATAATTACCAATAATTAGTAATAATTAGTAATAATTACCAATAATTTGTAATAATTAGTAATAATTGGTAATAATTACCAATAATTAGTAATAATTAGTTATAATTAACAATAATTAGTAATAATTAACAATAATTAGTAATAATTACCAATAATTAGGAATAATTACCAATAATTACCAATAATTACATGTAAATAGTAATAATTAGTAATAATTAGTAATAATTAGTAATAATTAGGAATAATTACCTATAATTAGGAATAATTACCAATAATTAGTAATAATTAGTAATAATTACCAATAATTAGTAATACTTAGTAATAATTGGTAATAATTACCAATAATTAGTAATAATTACCAATAATTAGTAATAATTACCAATAATTAGTAATAATTACTAATAATTAGTAATACTTACCAATAATTAGTAATACTTACCAATAATTAGTAATACTTACCAATAATTAGTAATAATTACCAATAATTAGTAATAATTACCAATAATTAGTAATAATTACAAATAATTAGTAATAATTAGTAATAATTATCAATAATTATCAATAATTAGTAATTATTAGTAATAATTACTAATAATTACCAATAATTACTAATAGTTAGTAATAATTAATAATAATTAGTAATAATTACCAATAATTATAAATAATTACCAATAATTATCCATAATTACCAATAATTATCAATAATTAAAGATAATTACCAATAATTACCGATAATTACCAATAATTAGGAATAATTACCAATAATTATTAATAATTACTAATAATTAGTAATAATTACCAATAATTAGTAATAATTACCAATAATTACCAATAATTATCAATAATTAGTAATAATTATCAATAATTAGTAATAATTACCAATAATTAGTAATAATTACCAATAATTCGTAATAATTAACAATAATTAGAAATAATTATCAATAATTAGTAATAATTACCAATAATTAGGAATAATTACCAATAATTACCAATAATTACCGATAATTAGTAATAATTAGTAATAATTAGGAATAATTACCGATAATTAGTAATAATTAGTAATAAATACCAATAAATAGTAATAATTAGTAATAATTAGTAATAATTACCAATAATTACCGATAATAAGAAATAATTACCGATAATTAGAAATAATTACCGATAATTAGGAATAATTACAGATAATTAACAATAATTAGTAATAATTAACAATAATTAGTAATAATTAACAATAATTAGTAATAATTACCAATAATTAGTAATAATTACCAATAATTATCCATAATTACCGATAATTACCAATAATTACCGATAATTAGTAATAATTAGTAATAATTTGGAATAATTAGTAATAATTACCAATAATTACCCATAATTACCGATAATTACCAATAATTAGAAATAATTACCAATAATTAGGAATAATTACCAATAATTAGGAATAATTACCAATAATTACCAATAATTAGTAATAATTACCAATAATTAGTAATAATTAGGAATAATTAGTAATAATTACCAATAATTTGTAATAATTAGTAATAATTACAAATAATTAGTAATAATTAGTAATAATTAGTAATAATTACCAATAATTAGTAATACATAACAATAATTTGTAATAATTACCAATAATTAGGAATAATTACCAATAATTACCAATAATTACCGGTAAATAGTAATAATTCGTAATAATTAGTAATAATTACTAATAATTAGTAATAATTACTAATAATTAGTAATAATTACTAATAATTAGTAATAATTAGTAATAATTAGTAATAATTAGTAATAATTAGGAATAATTACAAATAATTAGTAATAATTAGTAATAATTACCAATAATTCGTAATAATTAGTAATAATTACCAATAATTCGTAATAATTAGTAATAATTAGTAATAATTAACAATAATTCGTAATAATTAGTAATAATTAGTATTAATTACCAATAATTAGTATTAATTACCAATAATTAGTAATAATTACTAGTAATTACCAATAATTATCAATAATTAGTAATAATTAGTAATAATTAGTAATAATTAGGAATAATTACCAATAATTAGTAATAATTAGTAATAATTAGTAATAATTACCAATAATTCATAATTATTAGTAATAATTACCAATAATTAAGAATAATTACCAATAATTACCAATAATTACCGGTAAATAGTAATAATTAGTATTAATTAAGAATAGTTACCAATAATTAGTAATAATTAGTAATAATTACCAATAATTCGTAATAATTAGTAATAATTACCAATAATTAGGAATAATTACAAATAATTACCGGTAAATAGTAATAATTAGTAATAATTAGGAATAATTACCAATAATTAGTAATAATTACTAATAATTAGTAATAATTACTAATAATTAGTAATAATTAGTAATAATTAGTAATAATTAGTAATAATTAGTAATAATTAGTAATAATTAGTAATAATTAGTAATAATCAGTAATAATTAGTAATAATTAGTAATAATTAGTAATAATTACCAATAATTAGTAATAATTAGTAATAATTACCAATAATTCATAATAATTAGTAATAATTCGTAATAATTACCAATAATTCGTAATAATTCGTAATAATTAGTATTAATTACCAATAATTAGTATTAATTACCAATAATTAGTAATAATTACCAATAATTACCAATAATTACCAATAATTAGTAATAATGAGTAATAATTAGTAATAATTAGTAATAATTAGTAATAATTAGTAATAATTAGTGATAATTAGTAATAATTAGTAATAATTATCAATAATTAGTAATAATTTTCAATAATTAGTAATAATTACCAATAATTAGTAATAATTACCAATAATTAGTATTAATTACCAATAATTAGTATTAATTAGTAATAATTAGTAATAATTAGTAATAATTACCAATAATTAGTAATAATTAGCAATAATTACCGATAATTACCAATAATTAGTAGTAATTACCAATAATTAGTAATAATTAGTAATAATTACCAATAATTAGTAATAATTAGTAATAATTACCAATAATTAGTAATAATTAGTAATAATTAGTAATAATTACCAATAATTAGTAATAATTACCAATAATTAGTAATAATTAGTAATAATTACCAATAATTAGTAATAATTAGTAATAATTACCAATAATTAGTAATGATTACCAATAATTTGTAATAATTACCAATAATTAGTAATAATTAGTAATAATTACCAATAATTAGAAATAATTAGTAATAATTACCAATAATTAGAAATAATTACCAATAATTAGTAATAATTACCAAAAATTAGTAATAATTAGTAATAATTACCAATAATTAGTAATAATTACCAATAATTAGTAATAATTACCAATAATTAGTAATATTTACCAATAATTAGTAATAATTAGTAATAATTACTAATAATTACCAATAATTAGTAATAATTAGTAATAATTCGTAATAATTACCAATAATTAGTAATAATTACCAATAATTAGTAATAATTACCAATAATTAGTAATAATTAACAATAATTAGTAATAATTATCAATAATTAGTAATAATTACCAATAATTAGTAATAATTACCAATAATTACCCATAATTACCGATAATGACCGATAATTAGAAATAATTACAAATAATTTGGAATAATTATCAATAATTAGTAATAATTATTAATAATTACCAATAATTAGTAATAATTAGTAATAATTATCAATAATTTGTAATAATTAGTAATAATTGGTAATAATTACCAATAATTAGTAATAATTAGTAATAATTAGTAATAATTAGTAATAATTAACAATATTTAGTAATAATTAACAATAATTAGTAATAATTACCAATAATTAGGAATAATTACCAATAATTACCAATAATTACATGTAAATAGTAATAATTAGTAATAATTAGTAATAATTAGTAATAATTAGGAATAATTACCAATAATTAGGAATAATTACCAATAATTAGGAATAATTACCAATAATTAGTAATAATTAGTAATAATTACCAATAATTAGTAATAATTAGTAATAATTAGTAATAATTACCAATAATTAGTAATAATTACCAATAATTAGTAATAATTACCAATAATTAGTAATAATTACCAATAATATTAGTACTATGAAAATAATAAAAAATTTATATAATATTAAAATTATCAATATTTGTAACAGGTTTTGATTTATTCTCAACATATTTAATTCTTAAAGGGTCAATTTTTAGGTCTATCTTAATAAAAAGTTTGCATCAGTCGTGTATGATGTAAACTCTATAATTATGCTAGCTTGAGTGTTTTTTTTCTAACAAATTATTCAAAACCAGTAATGATTTTATATTTTATAGAAAAATATGGAACAACGAGGTCGTCAACAATCATTATTAGGTGACCGCATATGGATAAATCAACGTATAAATCCAAACGGTTCTGGTTTAAATCCATTATATGTAGAGGGTGTGGAGACTATTTTATCATTTGTGGCATCAAATCCAGAATTTGTTTCAGAAGGAAAAATAAAATGCCCTTGCAGAAAATGTGCATTGAGAACGTTTGACACGTTTGATAAAGTGGGGGAACATCTCTTGCGTTTTGGTTTTCAACCAGATTATGTTTTTTGGTATCAACACGGTGAACGCAGTTCTAGAGCAGGTGATACCAACTTGATTCCGAATCCATCCCGGTTTCAAGATTTAGTACATGATCTTGCAGGTTCATCTGTTCAGCATACAGAAACTCCGGCTGATAAAACTTCAAATCCTGAGTTGGCACCGTCTGAATTTTATGAGTTGTTGAGGTCTGCTGAGGATGCATTATATCCTGGCTACAAGAAGAGCAAATTAGAAGCAGTTGCAAAATTTATGGCTATCAAATTAGATAACGGAATGTCAAACACCTGTTTTGACCAGATATTTTTTTTTCGTAAAACACTGTTACCCGAAGGAAATGTTTTGCCTGCAAATTACTATGAGAGTAAGAGGCTGGTACGAAATTTGGGACATACTTGTCAGAAGATTCATTCATGTTCAAATGACTTTATTTTATATTCTGGGGAAAATGAGTCGTTGGATAGTTGTCCCACATGTGGGCAACTGAGATATAAAGAAGGACAACACGAGAAGTCTGGTTTGATCCCTGTAAAACAGTTGAGATATTTTCCGCTTACATCCAGATTTTAGCGTTTATTCATGTCTAAGAATACAACGACAATGATGTCATGGCATAAAGCGAATATTTCAACCGATAAAAGTTGGAATCATCCATCCGATGATGATTCATGGAAACATTTTGATAGAGTGTATCCATCCTTTGCTTTAGAAGCTAGAAATGTTCGACTGGGCCTTTCCACTGATGGTTTCTGTCCGTTTGGATCTTATGGTAGTCAATATTCATGTTGGCCAGTTTTTTTTACCTCCGTACAATTTACCTCCATGGATGTTGATGAAGGAGCCATATATCTTTTTGACTTTACTAATTCCAGGACATCCGAAGAAAAATATTGATGTTTATTTGAAACCATTGATTGATGAATTAAATTTATTGTGGAGTATTGGTGTCAGTACATATGATGTTACAATGAAACAGAATTTCATACTGAGAGCAGCATTGATGTAGACAATTAGTGATTTCCCGGCTTATGGGATGTTATCTGGCTGGAGTACACATGGTCAGAAATCATGTCCTTACTGTATGGGATAGAACAAAGCATTTATGCTCATTCATGGAAAGAAACCTTGTTATTTTGACTGTCATCAAAGATTTCTTCCAGCTGATCATCCTTTTCGTAGAAACAGATCTCATTTCAGAAAAGGAACAGTTGAAAGGGATGGAACTCCAAAAATGCTATTAGGTTCGGAGTTAAAATCAGTTGTATTTTCATTACCTCCCATAACTTTTGGTCCCACAATAAACCAACAAAAAATTTCTTGTTTTGGGAAAGAACACAATTGGATTAAACATAGCATATTTTGGGATTTGCCATATTGGTTTGATTTGTTGGTCCTACACATGTTAGATGTCATGCATATTGAGAAGAACTGTTTTGATAATTTGTTTCATACAAATTTGGATACACCATGAAAGAGAAAATACAATGTAAATGCACGTTTAGATCTTGCCCAAATTTGCAGGTGTCCAGAATTGGAACTATTTGAGAATGTCAGAACAAAAATGTTACTAAAACCAAAAGCAGCTTATACACTGTCTAAAGAAAACCGTTTATTATTTTGTCAGTGGATTGCAAATTTGAGACTTCCAGATGGTTGTGCTTCCAATTTTGGTAGATGTGTAAAGAATGGTCATATTACTGGATTAAAAATTCATGATTTTCATGTTATAATGGAAAGACTTCTACCAATTGGATTAAGAGTTCTGTTGAATTCTGTGATTTGGGATTCCATAACAGACATGTTTCATTTTTTTCGGGAACTTTGTGCGGCTACAGCAGATTATGATGCTCTAGGCAAACTTGAAAAAGATGTTGTTGTAATTATATGTAAACTAGAAAAAATATTTCCGCCGTTTTTCTTAGACTCAATAGAACATTTGATGTTACATCTGCCATATGAAGCCAAATGTGGAGGTCCAGTATAGTTTTGATGGATGTACCCATTTGAAAGATGCATGCAAAAATTGAAAATAAAAGTATGTAACAAAGCATCTGTTGAAGGATCTATTGTAGATGCTTATTTTCAAGAGGAAATATCTTTTTTCTGCTCCCATTATTTTGAATCTGAGTATCCTTCAAAACAAAACCAAATGGGACGGAACGAGAGGAATATTGATGATATCGACAATTAATTATCTGTTTTCAACCATCCAGAGCATGGTTTTGGTGGAGTTTATGAACGCTGGCTTTCGGATGATGAACATCATAGAGCTCATACGTATGTTCTGCTCAACTGTGAAGAGATGACATCAGTTGTACTGTAAGTGTTTATATCACTTATTCTATCATTTATATTACAGTAAATAAATTTGGTTTTTATAGGTTTTATGATAATCATATCAAGAAACAAATTCCACAAATTACAGCAGCTGCTCTCGAAGAATGTTGACTGAAAAATTTCTCTCAGTGGTTTCAAAAACTGGTAACATAAATTATTTACCTTTTAGCAACTCATTCAATGTATAGTTTACTATATTGATAATTATTTCACAAATTTTCAGGTGTGTCGACATGCTGATAAAATTGACAAACGGCTCTGTGTATTAAGTAAACCACCTTCCAAACTTGTTAAAACATATAATGCATATGTGGTGAATGGATTTCGATTTCACACACATGTATATGGGGAATCGAAAAAAACAATGAACAATGGAGTTAGCTTGAGGTGATCTCATCATCGAGAAAACAAAGTTGACTTTTATGGAATACTTGATGAAATCATTGAACTCTGTTATCTTGGACAACATTACATAACCATGTTCAAATGTCGGTGGTTGTATACAGAGAGAGGCGTGCGTGTTCATCCGACTCATGGAATCATCGATATTAAATGTAAAAGTGTTCTCGTAGTAAATGATCCATTCTTATTGGCTCAACAGGCACATCAAGTTTATTACGCAAAGTACTGTGCTACATCAAGAGACTTGACTGATTGGTGGAGTGTAATAAAAATCAAAATTCAAGACAATCAGTTTAGTCAAAGTGAATGTACTTTCACTGATGTGCAAAGAATTGAAGTTTTTCAAGAGAGTACTCAAAATCAATCTTTTTTACAAAGAGACATGAGTATCGATGACGACACCCCACATTTAAGAGTCGGTGATGAAGATGATGTTAATGATGTCACATATGAATTTGAAATGGTAAGAGATGAAGCAACTGTAACTCGAATGGATATCGATGATGTTGAGGAGGAATATGAAGATGACATTGACATATATGAAGATGATGATGAAGATGAACACTGATAGAATTCCATGGTATTTATATACAATCATAATATGTATATATGTATATATAATAGTAATTATCAATTATTTTCTAACAACATTAACATTTTCTATTTCAGATGGATGATGCTACATTTCGTGAGTTGGTGGATGCTAACCTGCCTTTTGATGCGGATAAGTTGCTGGCAGATGACCCTCAGCCTGCAGGCGGTCCAGGGAGTACGCGGAGGGGGCACGGTCTTGCACGATTGATGATTCCTGACTCCGTCCCCGAGCGACATCCATGTCTTGGGTTTGATCCACGCACAC
Source organism: Viscum album (assembly GCA_963277665.1). Classification (NCBI taxonomy): domain Eukaryota; kingdom Viridiplantae; phylum Streptophyta; class Magnoliopsida; order Santalales; family Viscaceae; genus Viscum; species Viscum album. The sequence continues at coordinate 1,422,487,479 of OY728145.1, forward strand.
GGAGGTGTGATAACCTATGTGATAACCTGTGGATTTGACTATGATTTCATTAATCTATTCACATAATAAATGTTTATTATTTTTACAGTTTTCCGCATATAGCAGTTGGACAGGGCAGCGCTATTTTGCGATACTATTTCTCTCAGCCGTGGACCACATGGGAGCAGATTCCCATTGATGTTCAGAAGGCCATGTTCGGCCATTGGTTGGTACGTACGTAAATAAATAATTTTTATTTTGAAAATTATTTCATTTCTAAGTTGATATTTTGATTTATTTGTAGAGTTTATGGTATCCGATCTTGGATACCATGCGTGACGCCATCCACGAGGCATGGGAGGTGGCCATGCGTGATCGCCTTCGTCAGTTTTTGCACAATTTAAGAAAAGTTACCATGAAGAAAGCAGGAGTGTCATATTTTGACGATTCATGTAGAGAACACCGACCAGAGTACATTTCATCCCATGTATGTGATGGATTATGTGCGCACTGGTTGAGTGGTGCCTTTCAGAGGAGATCATCGGTGGGGAGGCAGAATCGAGGGAGACAGGAGGTGACTCATCGTGCTGGGAGTTGTTCTTTCAGTACTCATAGACAGCATCTGGTACGTACATTATTTATAAATATTTTATATAACTATAAATATTAACAGTTTATTTTTTATTCTTATAGGCTGTTGAGAACCCTGATATTACAGAGTACGACATATATCAGAGGATGTATAGTGATCCTGCTACTGGGGAGCTCAGAGGTGATCGTCAGCATCACATCGTGGTCAGTATTATTTGTTTTCAAGTTTAAAAATTAACTACATATAATATATTCACAATTTTAATTTTAAATTGAAACTACATGAGTCATATGAGGCCGCAACGTCACATGCCCGGCCTGAGAGTCAGGCCGAGTCATCAGATCAGACCACTGGCCGTTAGTTTGATGAGGCGGCATGGATGGAGGCCACCCAGTATGCCTTCGAGAAGGGCCGGGTAGTTGGTATCAGCCCTCGACTGACTCCCGGAGATTATTATGGCAGTGCTGCGATGTCGGCGTCCAGCTTGAGAGGAGCTCGTGCATCTTCTTCTGCTACACAGTATGAGGATCAGTTGCGATCTCAGACTGCACTGATAGAGAGTCTCCGACAGGAGCAGGAGCAGATGCGTCAGCAGCATGAGGAGGAGCGTCGACGCCAGCAGCAGCTGTACGAGGAGCAGACGAGTCGGTGGCAGCAGCAGCATCAGGAGCAGATGGAGTACATGCGCCAACTCACTCATGCTTTAGGGATGGAGTTTCCTCCACCACCATCTGCAGATCCCCCCCTCCCCCCTCCTTCATATTAGAGTTTGATTTTATGTTATAAAATTTGTGAAATCAAAATATGATTTTTTTTCTATTCGTAGTTTCTGTCTCATTATAAAATATTAATAATATTATATTTTTAAATAACAATATTAATATGAATAATAATATTATTTATATTTTATAATATTAAATTATATATATATATTAAAATTTTATAATATTAAAATTTAATTATATTTTTTTGTAATACTTGAATTATTTTAATATTTGAATGTAAAATAATTCTATTATTTTTATATTAATTAAAATAACTTATTAATATTTTTTTTATTTATGAATTATAATTCTAATATTATTATATTAATTAAATCATTTATTAATATTCTATTATTTTTTATTTTTGAATTATAATTCTATTATTATTATATTAATTAAAATAATTTATTAATAATTTATTATTTTTATTTGTGAATTATAATTATATTATTATATTAATTAAAATCATTTATTAATATTTTATTATTTTTTATTTTTGAATTATAATTGGATTATTATTATATTAATTAAAATAATTTATTAATAATTTAATTTTTTTATTTTTTTATAGTATTTACGACGGGATACTATGCCCGTCGCAAATAGTATTATTATTATATGCATTAAAATAATTTTTTAATAGTTTTTTATTTTTTTCAAAAAATAGTTTTTGCTACGGGATCCGTCGCAAAAACTATTTGCGGTGGGCCCGTCGCAACAGGTATTTGCGACGGGACCCATCGCAAACACTATTTTAAAAGTTTTTTACCAATATACGGAGTACTATTTGCGATGGGGAGAATACCCATCGCAAAAACAGGCTTTAACGACGGGCCCGTCGCAAATAAGTGTTGTTGCGACACCGTTTTCAGCAACGGGCCATTTGCGACGGGCCCCCGTCGCAAAAAGCCATTTGTGATGGGATCCCATCACAAATGACCCGCCGCAAATACCTGTTTTTCTAGTAGTGATACCCTTACCGAGAATCTGAGTGTACCACTTTCTTATTTTTTCATTCCCCTGGTTATGAATAAGACAATGTCGAATAAGAATTAAAGGATATAGTTTATTTAATATTGTATAATGTTTTATTTTATTTTTCCAATGTATTATGGGTATCATGACTATAATCTAGTCTTCCAACACTGCAAAAATGGTCAGTCCCTTGTGATTTTATTGGTTGAGATCATTATACTAGGAAAGTCAGTCAGAGGCAGGCCCCTGACTATTTATTAAATAAAAGAAAAGTACAGAAAACCGGTTTAAGGGTTGCCGGTACCCCTTACAGTCCACGTCACCAGGAATTTGAAATTCAAACAAAATACATCCAAATTCAAAACCTTAGTCTTCAACGCCTCGAGCCGTGCCCCACCTCGGGTTTCGGAACATCACACAGACACCTCGGTCCGCACAACTCGAACCACTCACACTCGCTGGATCACCACGCGCCCAGGCGGGGAGCCATCGTCGGAGCCACTCAACACTTCACCTCGATGTTTCCAGAATCGCAACATCGAACACGGACGATCCTCACTTGACCTCTGCATCGTCGTTCGCCTTGCAAGGTTCGAGCCATCATGAGTCCCAAAGTCGACTCCGTCCAGGCCGCTGGGAAAACACACCGGACTTCCACTGTATTCACGGATCCAAGCATCCAACGACCTTGAGGGAAAAGCCCAAACGGCGCAAGCCCGAACATCACCACCGTCGCAAACCATCCACTCAAACTAAAAAAACATCCACAAAGCAACTTCAACCCATACTCGCGAAGATGGATGAATATAAACCACGGCAGATCGAAACCCCGCAAGATAACACGAACAGAAGAAAAAAACCCCCAAAAACACGCCAAAAAGGAAAGCAGGAGATCCCGTCGCCGCCGACCAGATCAGCCGCAAAAAGCACAAAAATCCTAACTCACCAGAGGAGAGGCGGACCACCAAACCACCGACGCTTGAGCACACCTTCAAATGGTAGGGAAACTCACCATAGGTCATCAACAAACTTCCAAACCGAATCAGAAGCGCTCCGTAGAGTATGCCGATGACGATCCGGTCTTACACCCCCAGATCTGAAGCAACAGCTGAAAAGCCTATGACGCATCACAAACCGCGAAGCCGCCTAATGCCACTGCAGCGGTGCCACCACCAAAACCTGCTGATCTCGAAGAGAGAAGACGTGCCCTCCGCAGCGATGAGGAATGCGGCGGCGAGAGGAGAAAACCCTAGGAGGAGAGCCCCTTACGGGCGCATCTTCATATCATCTTGAGATCATTATAATTTATTAAAATAATTCATATGCTCCAAGCATCTAGGGTTAGGTATTTACAGTTGATATCATATAATGTTTAATGGAAACCATGGAAATTAGAATTACAAAACATTGGTTAGGGAACATAACTCTATGATATAATTTGAGGATAAGAATAGAATAAAATCATATAATTTTTGTTAGGTATATATTATGTCGATTTTCTTATAAAATACATCCATATCTGGATACTATAAGTAGAAATGGCTTTGGCACGGATATACCTAGGGGAAACAACTTCAACCATGTGTTACAATCTTCAATCAGGGTAACCTAATAAATGAAAATGGGCCTTACTACATACCTGGTTTGACACTATCAGGGGTTATTCATTGGATAATTCACTTTTTTCTTATATACCATTTTGAAGGATTTATTCTTCCAATGTAACCAAAGTATGTGGTTATAGAATTTATGATTCATAAATTTATGTTATTTTCCATACCATGATTAGTGTAACAAAAAATCCATATTTTTATGAGCTAACATGTAATATAGAATTTTATATAAATGGTTTCTATAAGACAAAATGATAACTCTCTTAATGCATGTGATAAAAAGTGTATGAAGGATTGTATCTTTTATAGTCTTACACCAAAAGTTTGAAGGGAAATAGTCTCTAAGGTATCCTCACAAAATATGAAATAATATAATGTGTTAACATGATATGAAAATAAATCTATGAGTCCTATGGTTGTGAATGGATCTAAGAGAAGAAAAGAATGGAAGTAGAAAAGATGGATAATGGGAAGAAGGGAATGAAGGGTTTTCCGTTATGTGATAACTGTAGAAAGAATCACCCTGGAAAATGTTTGCAGAATATGGAAGATTATTAAAAGTTTGGAGAAAAAGGAAACCGTGATTGTGATTTCAAACATAATGAAAAAGGTTTCCAGTGTACAATGCTTCAATTGTGATGAGATGGGACAATAGATGAATCAATATCCCCTATGTTAGAGGAATATACCCAAAATGTTTCTATTTTATAATGATCAAGTTATTCTACTGCCACATATAAAAATGGATAAATAATATGTATATTCATGAATTATGTCATTTGAATATTTTATCAGTAATGTATTGGTTATATGAATTATGAAATATATGAGGAATTTACTACAATACTTTTTAATTAAATTTTTAAGGTCATATGTTGAATGGTACCAAGAAAATATATTCAGTAGAAAGTTAATATTTTTTTCAAACACATGATTGAGGTTAAATCAACCCTTAATATATATTTGATGTTGAGATAATGATGTAGAAAGGATTGATTTTGATAAGTACTAACTACCTTGTAACTGATCCTTGGATTGTTGACAAGTGGTCTATGCTATCATCGTTTGAGATAAAAACACTTTTGGATGTAAGGAATATATCCAATAACATATATCTTATTTAAGTAATATGGAAGAATTCTTGTTTCTAATAAGGTTTTATGGTAATTTGAGTTATGCACATATTTTAAGAGGATTTATGATAAAGTTATTAACATGTCTGGAATGTGAAAATTTAGAGATGCTTCATGGATAAGTTCATCTTGGAAATATAGTTACCATATTTCTAAAGTGATGAATCACTATATATTAGAGAGTTTAACCATTTATAAATGGCCTAGTTTGATCATTGAATGATTTTTAGAGGTTAATGTGTTACTTCACCACATAACACAACTTGTGTGAAGGGTTGAAGTACAAATAGTTCAAGTTACAATCAAAGGATAATATTGTGTTTATAAAATAGGAACATATCTTTATAATCTTCGAGAGTTGAATAATTCCTAAACTCAAGGAAAATATTATTAAATAAATTTTTTTTATTATCATACTCATTGATAATATCAATGATTTTTTTATAGTAGCTTATAGTTTCATAGTAATCAACATTCGTCAGAACATGTTCTCTATCCCATTCCATCAGACGTCATAGTTTAAATTTTCCTCAATGTCCAGGTTTTTCCTTATAATTAATGTCACTCTATTTAAAAGAATACTTTTTTGGTGACCACCATATTTACCTTAACCACTTTTTAAGAGGATTTTTTATAAACCCTATTTCTGATGTGGGTTCACACAAAAGAATATTCATGCATCAACCTTCAACATTCAAAGTGTAGTTTTGAATTGCGAGGATGCAAGGCTTAGCATGGAATAATGTAACACCCCCAGTAATAGGTTTAATACTTTGAAATATTCTAAAATTAAGTGATTGAATTAATTATAGTACTAATAAAAAATTATAATTATTATTTTTTAACTTAATTAATGTTAAAAAACAAATACTATTTTATAATATTTTAATATGAATACATATATTTGATTTAAAAAAACAAATCTAAATAATAGATTATAATATATAACATATATATTGACTATTGTAATTATTAGATAAATAATAAATTATTTTTTGAATATACTCACTATAAATATGGCACAAATAGATTTTATGGTATATTTCATCATAAATAAATTCGTTTCATTAGATAACTTATATTCACACAACACTAATTCTTTGTGAAAAAAATGTTTTTTGTTATAACCTAGCCATGAAATATAATTTTTTCACTTCTGGGATTTGAATTTCAAAAAAAAAACATACATACATTGTTTCAATCAATATGTTTTTTGGAGTCTAAAAAGAAAAACTTCATATTATGATGAATAGTAATTTGACTAGAATAATATCTATGGCGATGTTTCCTGTGATTATTTATAATTAATTATTCATTCATCTTTTGGTCTTGTCATATTATGCTCCAGATTAAGTTTTTATAGAATGAGGTATTCACTTTTCCTTATTGTTTATGATATATTCTATTGTATCACATACCCTTACTAAGTATATGAGATCACTGATTTCATATGTTTTTTTCCTGAGGTTATAAAGAAGAAAACCATGAATAATCTTTCAAGGATGCAATTTATTTGATATTTTATCAAGTTATATTTTCTTTTTCAAATGTATTATATGTATCATGAAAATAATCAAGTCTCCCAATAATGTTAAACTGATCATTCATTCTGGATTTTATTCCTTGTAATCATGTCAATGTATTAGAATAATGCTCCTACTCTGGGCATCTGGAGTCTTGATGTTATAATATTAGTTTACTAACATTGGGAACATGGAACACAAAATTCTAGTATGGGGAATGTTTTTAATTTTTACCAAAAATATAATCCCCTTTATTACCACTACCTGAAAAATTTATTTACAATATGGGGAAAATAAAACATAAGATAAGGGTGTTCTCAAATGTTCAGTAAGGGTAAACAAGGGAGCTATATAATAACAACATGAAAATAAGGGTATAATTACATAATCATAACCATTTAGGATCATAACCTACATATTAATGAAAATATACATGAGAAATGGCATAAATATTAGAAATTCATAAAATATTACTCATAAGTAAATCAAGAGCATAATTTTAGTAACCATAACATTAAAATAAGACATGGAATATTTGGTGGACTCAAAAAAAATATATAATTATTTCTAGAGTAGTAAGGGAATATTTTACAAGGAAATATTATTATGGTGGGTTCACTGTTGATGCCAACTTATTAGTTATGGTTCAAACCAATGATGATATTATTGGTCATGGTTCATCCCCAAGAGTATCTTAGCAGACTAAGTCCTTTACTGAACTGAGTTCACTCCCTGTTCCATCCATGTATATATCCTGAGATATAAATCCTTACCCAATTAATTATAGGGAGATATATGTCCCTCGTATCACATAAGGAAAACCAAACATATGATTTCTATAAGAATATAAATTAATCATCCTATGAAACCCCATGGAATTAAATCTGTTTTTAATACATCATTAAATCATAAACATAAAAAAATTATAAGAATAATATTGATATTATCCTCAAAAAAATGTCTCTATTAAAATATAAAAAACATTAATTAATGTTATAAAATATGGAAAATAATTTTCAGAGATCACATAAAAATAATTCTTGAGGAAAATATCTTTTTTGTAGTGAAAATGATTTCTTTTCTTAGGAAATCACACAATTTTAAAAGAAGAAATTTTATTTGAAAATAAACTTGTAATGTTTTATTGAAAACATAAATCATTATTTTATCATGTTGTTGTAATATTCAATTCTCTCCATATAAGTTAAAAAATATATCATCCATATATTTTCGTCTATAATTTCACAAATAGCATTATTTGTAAAACGGAAAAATTATTATTTTCAAACAACTTCATAAAAATCCAAACATTTGTGAAAATTACATTTAATATTCATGGTATAATAATAAAAAAATTAATTTTTTTTATAAAACCTGTACATGTAATATAAATATTCTACAATAGTGATTTAAAACAAAACAATGCTGATTATTGATGAGATAATGGAATAATCACTTGTCATTTTATAATCAGTATAATCATATACCCCCATTAAATAAAGATATTTATATAGATATTAAAATACCACAATACTCATATTAATAATCACAAAATAATTTCCTGGTATGTATATAAACCACAAAAAGGAAACATGTAATGTATAATTCATGCTTTCAATATAAATAAATGTAAGACAAAAATCCATTAATTCTATAGTAACATTTGTATCGTGAGATCAATGAAATAGTAATATCAATTAAAAATTTAATATCATAAAATAAATGAAATTCATGATATAACTTGCAATATTTCATTATATAAACCATACAATGATAATAAGTAGTGAATATAGCATATATCTCATAGAAATAAAAGTGAGATGAGTAAACCCTTACATTATGTCTTGACTCACATCGTACTCATTCAAACATCCTGTATAAGATATATATGTTTATTATAAATCTATTTCACAACCTTATTAAATTATATCATACCATATATTATTTATTTATAACCTTATATTACCTATTTATTAAAATTTCCATGTTAACGTTATGTTTCATGTAATAACCGCTTCGTTTTTCTCATGTGTATTGATTTGTTATATTTTTAGTTCTCTTACTTATATAATGATTTAATCATCAAAATAGTGATAATAATTATATATATTCATATATTTTTAGCATATATGTATTTATAAATTTATATAAAATATAAAAATATGAAATGGAATACACCGTTCACAGAGGCGATAGGACGTACATACACACGAATGATGTCTATGTTTTCTTGTCGTAAAGAAATAAATAAAGTTAATTACAGATACATATATATATAAAGATTAAAATTTAATAATTATTTGATATATATCTTATTAATTTATTAAAATCATCTTTAATACATTCCATGTAATATGGGGATGAATCACATCACAATGAGGAGGCGGTGGTCCACAAGTCCACAAACGAAGTTATTGTATTTACACAAAAGGGAAATACTAGAGTTATAAATAACATAAAAATTACATAATCATAAAGATAACATAAATATCATAAATATAAAATAATAATATAAATTCCATCATTATTACCATCCATGAAAGGAGGAAATGGAAGAATGAACGACATCTGTACACAAGGCAGTGGTATGTCATACGCACGAACAATGGTGGTATATCCCATTTGATGTAAGTGTGTGTGATTGTAGGTAAAAACCATATAATAAAAATATCTAATCATATTTAGGATAATGTGGTTATTATATAAACCTAAAATAGAAATAATTTAAGGGGTTTAAGGATGAAAAAACAAAAATGATAGTTGATGAGCATTACCGATTCTTTGGGTATCTTATTTTGATTTTCAATAATGTACTTCTTTAGTTGAATTTATGCTAACAGTAAGGATTCTAGGATGAATGGAGGAAATTTTTTACGATATTGGGATTGTGTTTTGAAAAAATAGTTTCATAAGTGTGAAGAAAATAGGCAAAGATATTCCCTTATATAAGATTGGGGAAGGAAACGTTTAGAATTTCTAAAAGTATTAATTTATAATAAATTAAATCGCAATCCAAATACCTCCAAATAGAAATTTATTTGAATATAATTTGGTATTGGGTGATTATATCATAAAAAAATATATATTATAATGGTTTTGGTGAAATTTTAATCCTTTTTCATTTTGATTAACCCTTAGTACCCCTATTTTTATTTTAGCTATGGTAAGATCATTTTCAATATTAAAAGGTTGAGAGATTAACTTATATGATTAAAATTCAACTCTAAAAAGTAATTTTATAATATTTTTTACTTTAATTTATACCCAATATCCTTATTCTGTGTTTTTATGATTTTTGAATAATTTAATATTATTTTATTTTATGAAAATATTATTAGTGTCCATTTTAACATAATTCTTAACATTGACGCTAAGAAACTCAATATAACATAATTAATTCGAACCAATTAATTAAATACACTCCTAAAATGACATATTCACCTATAAATTTCATGTAAAAAATTAATTATTTCATATTATATTTCTTTTAATATTTCAAATATCATTTATTTTATTGTTTCATTAACTGAATAGTTACTGCATCATCAATGTGTAATTATTTACGGAAATTAATTAATCGCTAAAATTTAAAACTAAATTTCAATGTAGTAGATAATCATTTTATATTTTATAAGAATATATATAGTGTATAATATCTTAAATTTATCAAAATATTAAAAATATTGTACTTATTAAAAGAATGAGTAACATTTTGTCACTCCCTTTGATTTTAATAATAACTTTGTCATTTTCATGGAATATAGTCCAATAAATAATTAAATTTCAAACCGTATATGTTAATGGTTGAATTAAAGTCAAAAAATAAAAAATCATTTTTTGGTAGTTTTGTAATATTGATAATATTTTATTTACTCTTAATTCCTAGATTTACCCTCATTTTTGGTAATAAAAAGTTCTAATGTTTCTATTTATATTGTGCAAAAAATAAAAGGGAACTATTTACTAAATTTGTATATTTTGTTTCCAAATATTAAATAAATTTTTTAAAATTAAAAAATGTTGCTAAAATAAATTTAAAATTAATCTCATAGATAGGGTATGAAAATACGTTTTTAACATGAAAACAATCAAAATATTAAAATGTTTTTTTATTCGAATTCAATTTTAAATTTATTATAATGACATAAACTATTATAAATGATACATAATTAATCTAATTATGCTTTAAAACCAAAAAAATCATTTATCACAATAAATTAATTAGGGAAAAAGTTCTTTTTAATTAAAATTGTTCATTTTTCATTATTCATCAGAATAAGAAACATATAAGTAAAATACTAAAAATTAATACAATGTATATTTTTATATCCCTATATCAATGAAGAAATTTATTTTTTAAAATATAATTCATAATATATTCAATAAATTATATTTATTTTACTTTATGGATATCAAATATTTTATTGAGATTTAGAAGAAATTTAATGAAAAAATAACATCCAATATTCCTAGTACAATTATAACCAAGATTTTTAAAAAAAAATTATAAAATATGACATGAAATATAAATATTACACAATGGTGTATCAAAATGAAACAATCTTGATTAAATATGAGATTATGAAATAATAACATATCACTTTGTAATCAGGATAATCACATTTTTTGTGAAATAAAAAAAATTGGACATGAAAAACACATAATATTTTGTATAATACTCATAAATGTAATTCAGGTTCAGTTTATATAACTACAAAAAAGATACACGTATTTTATAAGGCTTGATTCCCCCAAAAATAAAAGTGAGACAGAAAATCCTTACTATTACAGTAACATTGGTATAATGATCCTTTTATAAGATTAATATTAATTAAAAATTTTAATATCATGAAATAAATGATATTTAGGAAATAATATTTAACAATTTAGTATTTAAACTACATTACATGAATTAGTGGTGAATATAACATATATCTCAATGAAGTAAAAGTGAGATTAAAAAACTCTTACCTTTTGTATTAACTCTCCTCGTACAAATTAAAACCTCTTGTATAATAAATATTAGTTTAATAAAAATATATTAAGGAACCTTTTTAAATTTAATTATTGGATATATTATTTAATTGTGACCTTCTATTACTCTTTTATTAATAATTCCATGTTATTATTATGTTTAGAGTAATAACTATTATGTTTTTCGTATTTTTTTTGATTTTTTATATTTTTCATCCTATTAAATTTATAATGATTTCATAATATCAAGAGTGATATTAATAATATAAACATCATGTATATTGATTATATATTATTTATAATTATCTATAAAAGATAGGAATATGAAATGGAATACACCATTTATAGAGATGGTAGGTCGAACGAATTAATGATCATTGTTTCTATTTTTTGTCATATTGAAGGAAATAATTTAAATGACATATATATATATAATATAGATATATATTAATATTCACATGTAATTATTATTTATTATATATAAAATGTTTTTTACTATACTCGTCCTTAATACATTCTAAGTAAAGTGTGGAAGAACCACTTCACTTTTAGGACATGGTAGTCCACACGTTGAAAACCAAAGCTATCATGTTTACAAAAAATGGAAATCATGAAGGTATATGTTATATAATAATTATAAAAGCATAAATATATCCTAGATATCATATATATATATATATACTATAAAAGTATAAATTCTACCATTATTCCTAACCATGAATGTTTGGAATAAAAGAGCGAACTACATCGGTTTACAAGGTGGTAGTCTGTTGAATATAAGAACTATGATTATGTATCCCATTTGATTGAAATGTGTGTGATTGTAGGTAAAAAACATAATATAAAAACATCGCAGTGTCTTTATGATACTTAGGTTTTTATATAAACTTAAAAAAAAAATTTAATTGGTTAATGGATGAAATAAATAAAAAATGTTCATTGATGATTGTGTCCTCTTCTTTGGGTATATTCTTTTTTAGAAAAAAGGACTTATATGGTGAGTTTTAAAAAAAATTAAGGATTCTAGGATTAATGGAGTGAATTATGGAGGATATTTAGACACATATTGGCCTAAATAAACAGTCTGTAAAGTGTGGAGAAAAAGGAAGAAGTGCTTCCCTTTTATATGGGATAGAATGGGCACTTTTGGAATTTATCAAAATAATAATTTATAACAAATTAAATATCAACCCAAATGCCTAAAAATAGAAATATATATGACAATAATGCTTGATAATGTGATAATCCCTTACACCAATAGATTTTAGATAGTTTTTTTGTAATTTTAAACCTTATTATTGGGATTAACTATTAGTTAACATATTTTAATTTTATCTTGGGTAAAAACTTTTTTCAGAATTAAAATATTAATATTTTTACTTTCATGATGTAAATTGAACCATATATGGTCAATTTATGTTATTTTAGAGCATAAGTTTTTAAATTCTTTCATATTTATGATTTCTATGATTTTTAAAATATTTAGTAAAATATTATTTTCATAAAATATAATTATTTTAAAATTTCACACTTGTCATAACATTGAATTTTAAAAAAATAATAATAAAAATTTAACTTCAAACCAACCCATTTATTGCACCCCTAACATTTCATATTCACCAAAAAAATTAATTGAGCACCTTAATTAAGTCAAAAGGGTAATTCTTGCCTTTTAATGGAGAACCCATTTTAAATCTAATTTTTGACCATTTTATAAATTATATTTGAAAAAAAATATTATTTGATATCGGGATATATAATTTTACTTTTGATGACTTTTTTGGTATTTTTTTGATAAGATTCATGTTTTTATAAATAGTGATAAATAATAACTTTTAATTGAAAATAATTTTTTCATTGAAAAAATTTATAATGTTGAATTATAATTTTGATAGTTTCTAAATTATAATTAGATTATTTTTATATTATTTAACCAAATTTACATCATTGTAATCATTTTCACATTTAATTTCTATATAAAAACATTTCTATCTTTTAAACATTTTCACATTAAAAACACATGTTCTATCCCCATCAACAAGATTAATTTTAAATTTCTTTTATCCACGTATATGTATTGAATTTTGAAAAAAAATTCTATAATATTATTAAGAAGGTCCAAATCTAATAAATATTTCTCCTTAATTTTGGGAAAACATGAATAGTAACTTTAGTAATTTTTATTACCACACTTAAGGGTAAATCGAAGAATTAATGTTAAAAATAATATTTTAGATATTAGAAAACTACCCAGAAACTTGAAAAAAATGTATGGACTGATTTTAATTTGACCCTTAACACCTATGGTTTGATATTTAATTATTTAATGGAATGTTTTCATTATAAAAGACTTATATATTATTAAAATCAAAGGGAGTGAAAAAATGTAACACTACAACTTTTAATATGTAAAATATTTTCAATATGGTGAAAATGGAAGATATAGTCAAATATATATATTCTTAGGAATTCTAAAAGGTATATCTACATCATAGAAATTTATTTTTTAATTTTTTTGAAGAATTAATTTTCATAAATTATTACACATAGAATATGTAGTAACTATTAAATTAATGAAACAATCCCTTCAATTACTTCATGACTATTGAAAGAAATAATGTTTTACATAATTCATGTTTTAGGTGAATTTTATAGTTGAATATGACATATTTGTGGTTTATTAGATAATTTTCTTTAATTTAGTTTATTTTATTGATTTTCTTAAAGTCAATGTTATGAATATTGTCAAAATTGAGAATAGTAATATTTTTTAAAAATAATATTTTATTAAATTATTAAGAAATTATAAAAATATTAAATAAGGATAAATGGGAAAATTATGTTGTAAAATAACTTAAATTGATATTTTTTGATTCAATTTACTATTATAAGTAAAAATCTCAATCTTTTAATGTCAAAAATATTTTATATCGTGGTTTAAATTAAAATAGGTTAACTAAAAGTTAATAAAAAGGATAAGGTTTAAAATTACACAAAAACCTATATAAAATATATTGGTTGATGGTATTATCACATTATCCCACTTTATCTTTTAATACCTCCAATATTTAGTTATTTTAATAGAGATTTAATTTAATATAAATTTATCTTTCTAGAAATTCCAAAAGTGTCCCTTACATTCTTATAAAAGGTAACCACTTCTTATCATTTATTCACATTTTAGAACCTATTTGTTTCATCAATGTCTATCAATTTCTCCTCCCATATTCTCTCTATTTATCAGATAACCCTTACATTGGGTAGAAAAATAACCTATGAAGTCTTTTTTTGAAAATAAAAATGAGACACCCAAAGAAAAGCTAACATTATTCAATGAACATTTTTGTTTTATTTTATCCATAAATACATTAAATTATCTTAATTTAATATTCATATAATAACCTCAGTATCCAAAATATAAAACTATTGAATTATTTTAAGGCTTCTACCTACAGTGACACACATTTCCATCAAATGGGATTCACAATCGTTTTTGTGCATATGGTAGACTACCGCCTAACGAACGGATGTCATTAATACATACATTCCAACCTTTTTATGGTCAGTAGTAAAGAATTAATTTATTTTTTTATATCATTTATAAAATATTTATAATTTACTTATTCTTAGGAAATTATTATGTAACACATACCATCATGTGTTCCAATTTTTATAAATATAATAACTTTGTTTGTGGATGTATGGACTACCGTCGCATCAAAGTGATGTGAATCATTCACACCTTACATAGTGTGTATTGGGGGGGGGGGGTTTGAAATTATATGAAATATTAATTCAAATGGAATTACATTATATAAATGTCATTTACCTTATTTCTTTCAAAATGACCAAAAAAAGAAAATAGACTAATGTGTATATATGAACTATCATATCAAATAATGGTGTATTAAATTATCTAATTATATATTTTATAAACTATTATATAATGAATTTGTATGATTTATATCATGGTTAAAAATATATAGATAATGAAATCATGATATATGTAAGGGGGCCAAAAATATAACAAATCAAAACACATGCGATAAACAAAGAGGATATTACCTAAAATGTAACATTAACATGAAATAGTTAATAAAATGGTAATATAAAGTCATAATATAATAATACATGGAATTATATAAAATAATATCATTATTCAATATCTTTATCATAAATATATATTTATTTTATGTGAATTTATAATGAGTGTGATGAGATTCAATACATATGGTAAGTGATTTTTTTTATCACCTTTATTTCTGTGGGACACATGCCTTATACACTATATGGTCTTTTTATATGGTGTGTCTAATACCCATGAATGTATTTTAATGTGTATTATTATGAATAATATGGAATTTTAATATTTATATAATTTTTTCTCTCATGGGGCATATGATTCTACTAATTATAATGTGATAAATTATTATTTCACAAATCTCATATATAATTGGGATAATTTCAATTTAAATCACCATTATGGAATATATATATTACACTTCCATGTTTTATAAATATTTTTTTTCTTTTTTGTTACATTCACATATGAATAATTGTACAATTTTTACCTGCATTATAATTTTTATGGAACGATTTGAAAAGATTATATTTTTTTCATTTTCAAAATGAGGTTCTTTGTGACATTAGAGTCAAAAATATATGGAAGGAATGTTTTCTAACATATATGGAAAGAATTTAATCTTTAATCATTATAACACCTTATTTATTTGAATCATCCTTTACATTCTTAAAATTTTATCTTCGAAATAATTATTTCAAAATATAGTGTCATTTTATGAATGAAATATTTCTCAAAGAAGAAAGGATATTTTCCACGTGATTTATTTTCAATTGATATCCCAAAATTATTTTCCATCTTTGTTAACTGTCTTGGACATTACTTATGTTTTAATGGGGGTATTTTTTCAAGGACATTGTCCCTATTTTTTGTTATTGTTTTAAGTTTATGATTGAACGATGATTATGAAAGGAATTTAATTCTATGGGTTTTGATATGAGAAATAATTTAGGTTCATGTGGAATACAAATATATGGTGTTAATTTTTTTATGGGTGGGAATTATATATCCCTTCAATTCATTGGGTAAATATTTATATATCATGGAATTGACAAGGTTGGAAGGGGGAGATAACTCAGTTTAGTAAATAAATATTTCCAAAAATATGGTCCTGGGAGTGATCCTTGACAATTAACACAGTTGGGGTTATAAACCATAGCAACCATTATGGTATGGGAAATGAAACCATACTTCTAATATGACCTTTATAGTGGTTATTTACTACTATGGAAATCATTTTATATACTTATGTGTCTTCCAGAATTTCATGTCTTATAACTATGTTATGATTTCATGAATTATTATGTTGATTCTATTATGATTCATCTATTATAAGCATCAATTTTTTGTTCCATGATTTTTTTTGATATTTTATATATACGTTATGATCCTATAATTTTATGATCATGTTCTGATTATTGGTGAGATTGTGAAATATTAACTTATCACTTAATAATCAGTAAAACTATATGCCCCATGAAAGAAAAAAATATATGAGTATGAAAATTCCATATTAATAATAATAATACTCATTATATATATTCTTGAAATGTATATACACCCTATTAATTAAAAAATTAGTGGTTAAGGCATGTTTCTTATAGAAACAAAAGTCAGAAAAAAACCGTCACATTATGTATTGACTCTCATCATACTCATAAATAAATCATGTATAATAAATATAAGTTTACTACAAACATATTAAGGACCCATATTATTATATATACTACTATATATTATTTTATTATGACTTTATAATACCCTTTTATTATTAATTCCATGTTAATATTATGCTTGTTGTAATATTCACCTTTGTTTTCACATGTGTAATATTTTGTTCAATTTCTTGTCCTCTAAAATATATCATGATTTAATTATATACAGAATGATAATCATGAAATAAATATAATATATATATTCTATATATATTTATTTATAATAACTATAACCTATATAATTAGAAAGGTAAATACACTATTCATGAAGACAGTAGGTCGTATATACACATGAACGTTGTTTCCATTTTATTTTCGTATTGAATGTAATATGGTAAATGAAATATATATATAGTATGATTAAAATATAATTATTATTTAATATATATCATATAAATTTAGTAAACCATTTCTTAATACATTTCCTGCAATGTGTGAATGAATCACATCGCTTTGAGTAGGCGGTAGTATACACTTCCACAAATGAAGTTACCATATGCACAAAAAATAGAATGAAAAAATATATTTGTTTTATAATAATTACATAATAATTAGTAAATAATAAATAACTTATATATCATATAAAATCATTATTCGCATCATTATTCCAAATCATGAACAGATTAAATGGAAAAAGTAACTGCATCGATTCGTGAGGCGGTGGTTTGTTGTACACTGGAATAAAGATTGTATATCCCATTTGATGGATGTGTGTGTGACTGTACATATAATCATTTATATATAAACATATAAATATATTTAGGATAATTATGTTATTATAGAAAAATAAAATAAAAATAATTTAAGGTTCTTAAAAAAATGAAACATTTTGTGGATAAATGCTACCTATTTTTGGTATTTCCTATTGATTTTAACTAATAAAAATACTCATGTGGTTGGATTTATACCCAAATTAAGGATTATACTATTACTTTATGGATTTTGAGACTATATATGGATATATTATTTCCAAAAAATGGTTTATGGAGTGTTACAAAATATAATAAGAGGTTCCCTCTTATAGGAGTGCGAATGATCACTTTTAGAATTTGTCAAACAATTAAAATATAAATAATTAAATAACAATTAAAACCCTCAAATCAAAATTTATTTGAATTTAAAATGATATAGGGTTATAATCCCATTAACTAATAAATTTTAAATTGGATATTTGTGTAATTTAAATCCATATCTCTTTTAATAACCCTTAGTTAACCTATATAAATTTTAACTATGTTAATAACTTTTTGTTATTAAAAGTTTTAATGTTTTCGGTTTATGGTCTAAATTGAACCATAAATTGTACATTTATGGTATTTTAAAACATAATTTCATCACATTATCCTTATTTATAATTTTTATGATTTTTAAATAATTTAATAAAATATTATTTTCTATAAATATCATTATTGTCAATTTTGATGTTATTCATTACATTGACTTAAAGGAAAATAAATACACATAGATAACTTCAAACCAATTAAATTAATACACAAATATAATATATTATTAAACTATAATATTATTTTATCACCATAATTCTTTAAATTGTATTTATTTTCATATTCATATATCATTAAATTGTATTTTTCATCAATTGAACAAAAATAACATCATCATTGTGTAATAATCCGTGAAACGTATTTCATCACTAAAATTAAAAAAATGAAACACCATCATGCATATAATCCATTTTTATTTAATTATAACATATATATTTGAGCATATATTATATTTACCACAATAATAAAAATATTATACTTATTATAAGTAATAGTATGATATTTTTACACTCTATTTGATTTTAATAATATCTAAGTCATTTTCAAGGAATATTGTGTATTAAATAATTAACTTTTGAACTATAGGTGTTAAGGGTAATATTAAATTTATCAAATAACATTTCTTAATTTCATATGGTAGTTTCTTATTATTAATAATATTATTTTCCACTTAATTACACGATTTATCCTTAACTGTGGTAATAAACATTGCTAACGATACTATTCATATTGTCCAAAAATACAGTGGACATATTTAATTATTTAAAAATTATGATTCAAAATATTTTATCAATTTTTTAAAATTCAAAACACAAATATGGATAAAATTAATTTCAAATTAATCTCATATATTGGGTGGGAAATGGGTTTTTAAATTGAAAACGCCTGAAGGATTGAATTATTTTAATATCAATATTCAATGTCAAATTTATTACAATGAAGAAAATAGAATTAAATAATCAAAATATATATAATAATAATATAAAACCAATTAAAAATATAATTTAAGACAATAAATAACTTAGACGAAAAAGTAGTTCTCAATTAAAAAACAATATTTTCCACTATTCATCAAAACATGGATCTTTTTAGAAAAATACCGAAAATTAATCCAAAGTAAATTTTGATAACCCTATATCAAATATAAAGTTTATTATTTCAAATATAATATATAAAAGTGTTATAATTTATATTAAAAATTGATTTTACATTGAAAGGAAAAAATTAACCCTTTTAAAAATACATCATTTTATTCACAAAATTCAAACTATTCATATCTTATGTCTATCAAAAATATTATATGAACATCCAAAAAATATTTAAGATTTAATATATAATGTTTATTTAAAACATTCCTCAATTGTGGATTGTTTAATTAATTTAGATAGAATTCTGTTTTTATAAAGAAAAATTGTTTTCTAAAAAAAATCGTTATTTTTAAATAGTTATTAATTTAATTTATATATAATTGATAACGCAATGATTAATTTTATATCTATGTTGAAATAATATTTTTATAATTTAGTTAATAATATTTGTAATTTTTTCTTCCAATGGCTATGTGGTAACAACAATAATATTATAATAACAATATTAAAAAAATATTATAGTTTTGTTAAACTTAGTCTTTCATGTAATATAATATATCGAAAGAACATGGCATTATTTGTAACAAAATCAATATATAGTGTTTTATGCAACATAAGGTACTTTAAGTGTTTCATGTAGCATATTCTTAAATCGGAGGTGTGTATAATGAAATCCAAATGATGGTATTTTGTATAAGAATTCAATATTCACTATTTTAAGATGAAAAATATATGAAATTCTAAATTTATTCGAAAAAATATATTTCCCAAAATCTATAGGGAAAAAAATTAAATCGTTTGGATATTTTCACTTTAAAAACCTTTTTTATCACCCCATTTATAAGATTAATTTACTATTAATTTTAGATACTTATTTATATTTAACTGTGATAAATAGATTTCTTATTTAGAATCATAATGTCAAAATTTAATAAATAGGTCCCTTTTTAATAATATGAATTGAAAAAAAGTATTTTTTACCATGCTTAAGGTAAAGTTAAGTAATTAAGGGTAGAAATATTATTATAAATATAAAAAACTAACCTAAAATGTGCCAAATGTTTATTTGATGATTTTAATTAAACCCTCAACACCAATGGTTCTAAATTAAATTATTCCATGAACACTTTTCCATGAAAATTATTTAGAAATTAATAAAATTCAAGGGATTGAAAAAATATCACACTCTTAATTTTAATAAGTATAATGTTTCTAATATGGTGTTAGACATAAGATATGATTGACTACATATATTCTTATGAAATCAAAAATGTTTATTAACATCATGGAATTTTATTTTTGAATTTTTGTGAAAATATTGTTATCATAAATAATTACACATTGAAGATGTTGTAATTATTAAATTAATGAAACTACCAATTAAATTATATTAAAAATATTAAAACAAATATATTTTGACTTAATTATGGTTCTCCATGAATTTTCATGGTAAATATGAAATATTATGGGTGTATTAAATGAATTTTTAAAATTTATCAAGTTATATTGATTTTTTTGAAATCAATGTTATGAAGATATCCAATCATGTTATGATAAAAAATATTTCAGAGCAATGAAAGGAACCAGGTGATCATGGGGATCATGTTCGAATGCAACATTATCTCTTAGAGTCACATTTCCACTGATCAAACCATGATTCAACCCAATTTTCTCAGGCACAAAGAGATTATCCTTTTCTATTTCTCCAAAGATCAAAAATTTATTTATCTTCATGTGTATCTATATTCATCTAGTTCGAGGAAGAACTTCAATGAGGTTATGAAAATAGAAACATAATTCTCATTCTCCAACTTCATCACTCCCTCCCAAGGTCAAGTCATCAAAAAGGGTTGGGTAGCCCATGTGTACAAATAGTGATGCAGTGGAGGAAAGATTTCTTCTCTTTCTATTCTCCATTATTACGAGGGTGATTACACTAAGAACGGAAATGTTATGGAAATTTTTTGATCTCAATAAAATAATTTCTAAAACATGGGGGTTTCAATAATATAAGATAATGGCCATGGGTAAGGGATACAATCAAAATGTATCTCTTTATGATGATCGGAAAAGGATTTCATGGATCTTTGGATCCCTCTCCCTCATGCCAGGAATCCTATGAATCCAGTATTGGGATCAAAACATCAACCCCTCTTGTGTGAATAACACCTTATCCCAGGCATGGATTTATTTTTTTAAACTAGATACTCAATATTGATACCCCTAGTCATATAGGACATTTATTATTCAATTGTGTTTCCCATCAGAATTGATACGAAGATAGAAAATCCTTACTATAGAAATTATGTTAGGGTTCTCATTGAATATGACTTAGAAAAGACCCTGGTTGAGGAGGTTGTCATTACTAATTTAGAAGGCATCCTCCCCTTGAAAATACAATATGAAATAAGGCCGAAGAATTGTAGCAATTGCAACTTGCTTTGTCGCCTTCTCTTAGAATGAAGAAGGATAATGATTTTCCATTTCTGCAATCTTTGTGGTCATCATTATTTTAATTTCCATAAGAACCATACAAAGGGGAAATATTATGTCAATGTCCTATCAATTTGACCCCCCTCCCAAGGATACGATCCATGTTCAAACTAAGACATTTCCCTCTAGGACAGAAAATGTTGGCAATAAGAAGCCTATGACACAAACATTAGTTGAGCTAATTCCAAAGCAAGAGGTTCGTACATGCCCATATGAGAAGGCTGATGATGTGACTAGCAGTGTTAATGTTCCACATCCCACATATTCTAAGGCATGAGAGATTCAAGCCCCTCATATTAAAGGGAATACTTGTTCCTCTTCTCCTACTGATGTAGAGAACAATCATTCTTCGTAAGATGAGTGGAAGGCTATTAGTATTTCCCCTCTTGAAGTAGGGTATAAGTACGTTGTGGTTCAGGGGATGACATTCACTACTCCTCTCAGGATAGAGGAAAGGGACAACAACCCTACACAAGTTGTTTTGGTCTTATCTCCCCAATAGAGTAGACTGTTTGAAGACCCAAGAAAGGCTAGTGATTCTTCTTATCAAGATCATTTAATGGGTAGTGGTAATTTGTCATCCAAAGGGAAGTATTATATAGAATCTCCTTTCTTTATTGATGATGAGTAGATGGTCACTCTAAATAGGACATTATTGAATGTCTTAGGTGATGATTCCTTCACAATGGTTTCCTTGGAAAAGGATTCGAAATGGAAACTGAATAATGAATCACCCAAGGATGTTGTTACATCCATCAATAAATTCATTACACTTTGTGAGAAATACTAGGATGAGGATTGTGATGACCCTCAACCTCCGAGGGATCGAGACCAAATCTATGAAGTCAAAGACAATAATCCCTTTAATAATCTATAGGCATGCCAATGAAAAATGTAAATAAAGGAAAAGGGGATGGTGTTTTCTTATCTGATGTTGGAAAATAAAAGCTATCCCACCCAAGGGGAGACTTATACATGATAGGATCTTGTATTGGTATTGTCAATGTCTTGTGAATCCTTCCACAGCCTTAATAATTCTTCATTTTATCACTTCATATAGGACATGTTGATTGGAATTGTTAAACCAATGATCAACTTGAAAGACTATAAATCCTTCAAATGGGTTAACTTTAACTACTTTTTTTCCTCTCATTACATTAATTACTCTACTTTGGAATACTTGTGGGTTCAAAAGCTTGATGAAACACAAGTTATTTCATATGAGACAAGCCCTTGACTTATTTCTACATCAATTTCTCTTTCTAATTCATCAATAAACCTCTCCTTTGTATATGATTCCTAGTTGTACACAATAATAAGGGAACTTTATAAGAATAAAATCCAACTGAATGTTAAAATAGACCCTAATTGGATAATTATTGGGGACTTCAGTAGTTTCTTAAGACTTGATGAGAATATTGGATCTAAATTTTCCTGAACTATTGTGAATGAATTCTCTAATTTGATAAACCATTGTAACCTCACTGATGTTCCTACCATTTTAATGGGTTTTACATGGGGAAGATTAACTATTAATAAAAAATTGATAAGAATGATCAAAATATTCATACCTTGTATCAATTATTCAAGTGTCCCTATCTCTATTTTTTGGTTCACTCTTCCAAAATTAAACACGGATAATAACCCCCAAATTATTGATGTTATGATGGACAACTTGAGGTAATATATTTTTTACTTTAAATTAAATAATGTCTGGATCACTATTCCATCTTGTAGGGGAGTGGTTATTTATGGTTAAAAAAACAACTATTATGGCATAAATCTCTTAATAGTGGCTTCTAAGATTAAGATAATCAATGTAATCTAGAAATAATTAGGTAAAAATTATTTTTCTAGAATGGAAGAATGAATTAGAACCATATAAATATAGCTTTCTAGCTGCCAATTCAACAACCAATTGTATCACTTATCTCTTTGTGAGGTGACTCCACTTCATGACTAGCTGGATGACCTCTTAGAGCTCAAGAAAAGACTATAAAATATTCTTTTTCATGAAAAGTGGCTCAAATAGTGTGATGCAAATTCAATATTTTCCATCATTTTTACAAGGACAAAAAATATAAGAGAGGACCAAATTTAGTTCGAATCAGTGATTCTTTTACCACATTTCAGAATAAAATTTATAATGTTGTGGTATATTATATTAAGATTCTAAATAATGATGTTGCAATGGAGACTCAACGCACCTACCTGACTCCATTCTTCCATGCATCGAGGATCAAAAAAAGTCTTTAACTGCTACCCCATACTATAATGAGGTTAAAACTACCATATACTCACTGAATATGGATATTACACAATTCCTAGATAGTTTCACTAATAGTTTTTTTACGTTTTAATAGTAAATTATGCAAGTGTAAATCACAAATAAATTAAGGTAACTCTTTCTTTCTAGATCGATTTCAAAATTAATCAATGGTAAATTTATTTATCTGATCCGAAACACTAATAATGCAATTGACATAAGGTATTTTTGACCGTCCGTGATTAGAAATTCCATCCCCAATATTATTAGAAAAATCATGACCATGGGTATGTGGAAGAATTTCCAAAACCTTATTAACCTTAATCAATTTGGTTTTATTCCATGCTAAAGTATCCAAAGATTTCTCTTTACAGCCTTGGAAGGCATCAATGTCATGTAGAAAAAAAGGAGGCATGTGAGTTTTTCTTTGAAACTGAATATCTATAAATCCTTCTATACCATAAAGTAAAGTCTAATATTTAATATTCTCATCTAGAATAGTTTCTACCCTTCTTTAATCAAAATAATATCTTCAAACATAATTAGTTCTAGGGTCTTGATCTTTATTAATTTCTCCCCAAATTCTTTCTCTAAATTCTCTTATGGTATTAAGAAATTGGACCCACTACCAGTTCTTCATTTTCCACATACTGAAGACTATTTAAGGCATTGAATCAATTACCACTCTCATGATGGACTTTATAGACTTATAAAATAAGGAAGATTTCTTAATTATCCCACTCACCTTATCTATGTGGATGATTTCTTTTTTTAGGGTAAGACACCAAGAGAACATTATCATCAATCAAGATGGTCTTTACCACTATGAAAAAGGGCTAGGATAATCCATTAGATAAAACAAATCATCCATGGTATTATGTAATGGAATTTCAGTTTCCAAACAAACAAGGATAGTCTATAATCATGGCCTAAAAAGTGGGTATCTCCCCTTTTTATATCATGGTATCCCTATCTTTTAGGGAAAAGTGAAAAGATTTAATTTAGATATAATCCCAATGAATATCACTAGACAATTGGGTAGATGGAAACAAATATTATAGTCACAATTGAAAAGGGTTTTTCCTGATAAATTATGTTATCACATTTATGATTTTTTTAGTATTTATTCTTTTATATATTGACCAATAGTCTTCTTAAAAATTTTCATGTCAATATCTAGATGTTTTCATTAACAAGATGAAGTGATGAAAAAATATTATTTCTCTAACTTGGTAGTACTATACCAAACTAGTTATCATAGGTGGAATAGGTATCCATGATATTTTAAAATTCAATGACTTTCTTATTGGAAAATTTACCAATAACTTGATCACCTCAACTGACATATCATTGGAATTTCTCAATACAAAATCTGTTCATTGGCATTATAATTGTTTTTCAGGTCACATCCTTTCTTATCTCTAGTCTACAATTAATGATTATTTTCATAATATTATGTCCTACTGAAAATGGAATTTTTCAAATTGATTATATCTAAATTTATGGAACAAAAACATACTATATAGGCCACTAAATCATATTGTTTATCCCCTAAAAATACATATGTTGAATACTGAACTTAATCAAATTATTGATGAATTTTCTCAAATTCTAAACTCACACCACCTTTTGGTGATAAATATAAATTCTTTTATTGATACTGACATTCTCATATAGAAAAAAAATTGGATATCTTAATAACGAATACTTTTACTGGTATAATCACCCACAATGTATGAACTCCTTATCCAGGATCCCAAAATTCTAGAGATTTTATATAAATACTTCAAAACAACTCCATCTATAGAATCTGTTGAAGAATATGATGCCTCTCCATGAACAAATTAATAATTAATTTAAAAAAATTCTCAGTCAATAATATAAACCCATAGGCAGATGAATCTAAACAACATATATTTGTGAGCTTTAGGTTTTTAGTTAAGCTGTTAACTTATGTGTATCATCTATTGTAAATTGAATTTCACTGGGACTAGCAGGAAGTATACCAACTTAATTTTACAAATAAGATTGATCTCAGGTAAGAGGTTTTCAGCCTCCTTTTTATAGTGATGTCCACCATCTTTTAATTCATTTGAAAAGCATACAATTTTTCATCTTTTAAAAATAAATAAAGATTATTCAAAATTATAGTTGTTCAAATTCACATTGTGGACCATGTAGCATCTAGAATCAAACTAGGGTCAATGGATAATGATGTTAATGATCATGTTATTCAGTTTTTTCTTGGTGTGTTTATAAAAATCAGAAAACCACTAGTTCTTAAATTCATCTAATGGATTACTCAGATACTATCCTCAAACAATACTAAAGTTTATGGTGTGACCTTAGGGGCTCCCAGTCCCCCGGGGTGTGGTCAAGTATTTTTCACAGACATGGGGATTTTGAAAGGGTGATTTTATCAATTAATTTTTAATGAATTTTTAAGTAAAAATGAGTTATAGGAAATGATAAAAGCTATTTTGTTTTCATCTCAATTTTGGTGGAATCCACTTTGCATTGAATTAGAATGATGATTCTGGTGGAGTCCTTAAAAACATCT
This sequence comes from Viscum album, assembly GCA_963277665.1. Taxonomy (NCBI): domain Eukaryota; kingdom Viridiplantae; phylum Streptophyta; class Magnoliopsida; order Santalales; family Viscaceae; genus Viscum; species Viscum album. Next base: position 1,422,514,518 of record OY728145.1, read on the forward strand.
CAACATGTTCCATGGATAATTCTTCCATATTGGATCAATTTACTAATGCTCTCTCAAACTCATTCACACAATGTCACACACACCTTCAAAAAGGTTAATATAGTGTCATATATTCTATCTTAAGAATAAATTTTGGATTAAGGCTCAAAATGGTCTTTGTCACCCCACATGTTTTCACATCCCTTTTGGACCCGAATATAAGGGGTGGGCTTTAAACCCAAATTTTTATTCCCCCAAGTAATGCTATATTTCTTTTTCTTATTTTAATAAATTTTGGGGCACCACATATGCTTGGTCCTAAACCTTTTTTCCAATCATATTAATTGTGTCAAAAATGATACTAATTGAATTTTATGAAAATAATATTTTATATAATTATTAAAAAATATTAAAAATCATCAATAAGGACAAATAGGATAAATTACGTTAAAAATATCATAAATTTACGATTTAATGTACAATTTACATCTTATAAATAATTCTATAAACCTTTTAATATTGAATAAGTTATTACTGTAGTTAAAATTAAAATAGGTTAAATACGGGTTAATTGAAACAATAAGGTTTAATATTAAACTAAAACTTGTCTAAAATATTTCAGTTGATGATATTATCATCATATAACAAATTATCATAGAACATATTTCCATTTTAGGTATACTTATTGAGTAATAATTTATTATAACTTAATCTTTTGATAAAATAAAAAAGTTCCCATCCACTCTCTTACAAATGGGAAGCTCTTATCCTCTTTTCTAAATACATAAAATAATTTTTAGTTTCTCCAAAAACTATCCAAATATCCTCCCAAATTCCATCCCTACATCCTATAAGCCTCACTTTTTGTAAACAAACAACTAATGAGGTCTTTTTTCCAAATAAAAAATAGATACCCAAAGAATAGGTAATGTTTATCAATGAATATTCTTATTTTATTTCCTCCAGAAACACATAAAATTATTTTTATTCCAGGGTTATATAATATATATATTATTATAAATATACTGATATGTTTTTATAAAAATGGTTTGACCTAAAATGACACATACCTCCATTAAATGGGATACAGAATCATTGCTTGTGTGTATGGTAAAATATCACCTCGTGAACTGATATCTTTCATTCATCAATTTCCTCCTTTAATATTTGGTAATAATGATATAATTTATATTTTTATATGATATATATGATATTGATTATGTATTTATGATTCTATATTTATTATATAACACATAAAATCTTTCATTACTTTTTTAAAAAAAAAGTATAACATCGTTTGTGGATGTGTGGAGTACAGCCTCCTCAAATCGATATGATTCATTAACAAATTACATTGAATGTATTAAGGATGAGTTTAATAAAAAAATATGAAAAATATGAAATAATAATTGCACTTTACTTTTAATATATATATATGTTTGTATGAAAACATATGTGTCTTTTACTTCATTTATTTCAATAGGACAATAAAAGTGAAACATCATTCATGTGTATGTACAACCAATTGTCTCTACGAATGGTGTATTCCATTTTATGCTTCTATCTTTTATAGATTTTTATAAATTCATACATAATGGATATCTATGATAATTATATCATTATTATCACTCTTTAAATTATTAAATCATGAAATAATTAAGATTATAAAAAATATAACAAATCAAAACACGTACAAAAAAATGGTTATTACCTGAAATGAAAATTTATCGAATATTTTTCAGAAAAAAAAGATAATAAGTGAATAATATATATTCTGATATAGTTGAATATGTATTTTAATAGATTTATAATAATCATGTATTTACAATAGAGGATTTTTGAAAGAGTACAGTTCCAGTCAGGACATAAGGTAAGAATTTTCTTGTCTCAGTGTAATTTATTTGAGATATATTCTAGATTCAGAAATTATCATTTTTTGTGTTTTATATAAAACAATATACATTATTATATCATTTATTTCATTTATTTCATGGTATTAAAAGATTCAACTAATTTTACTCCATCATGGGTATCACAATAAAAAATTTACTCTAGTTGTAAGGGGTTTTTATCTAACTTTTATTTATATAGGACACATACCATATACAATACTTGTTTATTTTTTGTGGTATATATACTACTAGTGAATGAATTTATGATTATTATTTGGAAAATTAGGGTATTTTATATCCATATAATTTTATTTCCATCATGGTTCATATAATTCTACTGATTATAAATTGTTAAGTGATTATTTTGCATTCCCATTAATAATCAGGATTGTTTTGTATTAAATCATCCCTAAGGAATATTTATATCCCCTATCCATATTTTCTAAAAAAATATTTTTTTTACTATTATCTTATAAATATTTATTTTTATTTTTACCCATTTTAACTTTTGAAAAAATGGTTTGAAATGAATAATTTTATCATTTTCTAAACAAGCCTCTTTGTTACTTTTCTAAAAAAATATATAGAAGGAATACATTTTTAAACATATAATAAATGAATGTAATATTCCTCTATTATGAAACCATAATTATTTTTAGATGTTATTACATTCTTAGATGGTTATATTCAATGAAATATTTTTTTTTGATATTGTGTGACATTTTAATAAAACAACATGTTTTCAATGGAGAAATGATATTTTCCTTAAAAAATAATTTCAAGTGATCTCCAAAACTTATTTTACATTTAAAATAAAAAATATATGTTACTTATATTTCAATGGGGATATTATGTCAAGAATATTAACCCAATTATTCTTATGTTATGGTTATCTATATGAATAAATGATATTTATGAAATCCATTTTATTTTATGGGCTCTAATATGACGAATGATTTAAGTTCTCATGGAAGGCGTAATTATGGTTTTCAATCTGTGATTGTTGGGACCCATATCTCTCTCAAATTAATTGGGTAAATACTTATATCACATGATATGGACATGGCTGGAATGGTGAGTTAACTCTGTTCAGTAAAGGAATTTTTCTACTATGATAGTCTTGGGAGCGAAACTTGACTACTAAGATTGTAATGGGAGTGAAAACTTAATACCAATATGGTATGGGTACGTAACCCATACAATTAAGATGGCATGGGAAGTGATTCCTTAACTACTATAGAAATACTATTATTTGATTATGTGTCTACTGAAAATTACATGTCTTATCTAGATGTTATTCTCTCATGTCTCATGATCATGATTCCCTTATGATTAAATTATTATGAATATCTAATGTTTCTTTAATGAATCTTGTATTTGATATGTAATTTGTTGGGGATGATCTTTAAATGTTATTTTTGTATTGTCATACCATTATTTTCATGTTATGATTATGTATCTTTATTGATTAACCTTAATGAGCATATAATATCACTTCTTCTTTATGTTATCATTTTACAAGGTTATAAATAAATGTGTTAGGTATGGTTACTAAATAAGAAGTTCAATGTGGTAAAAATTTAATATCATTCACCATTCTATAATTTTTTATCATTTTATATAATTCACTAAGATAATATGGAATTTGGGCGTGTGTTTTTGTTTTCCAATGAATTATGTAATGTTTATGTATGTTATGATTAGGGATAATGATCCAAAATTTCCATACATGAATATAAAATAATTTTAGATGAATATTCATTACATAACATAAATAACCGACACAAGAACCATATAGGTTTAGTTTCATTGATAACTAGGATTCATAAAAACTGATTCATAAAACATGTACATGATCTCTCGCTTATTTATTCTTAAATCGAACCCTTTGTGACACATCATAACAAAAATATTTCTTCATACCCTAGGTAAAGGAAACTCAAAAATGTGTGACATCAGATGATTAGTATGGGTAAAAATTTGAGATATAAAAGAATAATATGAACATAAGGGTGTGAGAATAGATGAATAAAATTATTTGATCATAACTTTCCTATTATAGATCTTAAAAATGTGTCTTGGGTTAAATATTGAAAATTCAAAAGGCACAAATCATAAGTAAATCAAGAGTATAATCCGTGAAATAATAACAAAGAAATGATACATGGAATTTTTTTAACACAAATATGCATATAAAATTATTTCCATAGTAGTCAAGTAATCACTTCCAATGTAATCTTAGTAGTATAGTTTCATTTCTTATACCATCATTGTTGTCATGGTTTACTCCCATTATTATTATAGTAGTCAAGGTTTACTCCCAATACTATCTTAGGAGACATAGTCCAATCTTAAACTGAGTTCACTCCCTATCCATGTATATATCATCAGATTTGAATCATTACTCAATTAATTAGAGGTAGTTATAGGTCCCACCATTAAAATAATTAAAACCATATATATGTGTTCTAGAAGAACATAAATCGTTCATCAGATGATATACTATAAAAATAAATAGGTTTTATATAAATTTCATCGTAGTATAACCCGTGGAAAAGAAATTGGTTTCAAAAATATAAATATAAACCAACCAGAAAAGAATAATGATAATGTCCTTTAATAATATCCCCATAGAATTATATGTAATGTTCAGTCATAATATCTTATATAGAAAATAAATTTGAGAGATAACATGAAATTATACATTAGGAAAATATCATTCCCATTTTTGAAATCAAACACTTTTAAAATCATAACTTATTTAGAAACCCTTAATATTTAATAATAACCTTGGAAAATTATAATTTATTATTTTAAAAAAAATTTTAAAATATTTGAACTAATTTCCCTTGAAATTTTATAAAATAAAATTTAAAATACCGTTAAAACATTTTATTCAAAAAATTATTTTTAGGAAATGAAGATTTACGAATGAAGTGAGAATATCATTAAATGAAACTCATCATATCATGAAAATAATGAGATTATTGATATGAAATTTCAAAGTTAAGTACATTTACACCATAAAATAATATATGTTCATAATATAATATGTGTCTCAAAAAGACAAATTGACACAAAATTACTTGACTGATTTGGTATCTGCTTAATCATAAACCACATGAAAGAGAGATCATAAAATGGATATGTAATTATTAATAAATTTTGAAAATAATACTCATTTATGAAATTCATTAAAATTAAATACACCACATAATATAAAATACTATTTTCTAAGGCATATGTCCCATAGAAATAAAAGTGAGATAAAATTCCCTTACAACCAGTGTTTCTTTTGAAATTTTAGACCCATAAAAGAGTGACATAAATTGAAAATTTTGATATCATGAAATAAATAATATTTATTATATAAAATTTCATGATTCAATATATACAACACACAAAAACAAGGCATTTTTAATATATCATATATCTCAATGAAATAAAAGTTTGATGAGAAATCTCATCCATTATGTCTTGAATCACTTCGTACTTGTTCAAAACTCATGTATAATAAATATAATTTTATTATAAATTGATTATGTAACCTTATTAAATTATATAATATCATATATGATTTAATGTTTACCTTATATTATCCTTTTATTAAAAATTCCATGTTAAGGTTTTGTTTCAGTTAATAACAACTTTGTTTTTCACATGTGTTTTGATTTGTTGTATTTTTTTATCCTCTTACTTATATCATGATTTCATCAGATAAAAAGTGATAATCAAGATATAAATATCATATTTATTCATTATATATATATATATGTATTTATAATAATATAAAAAATATAGGAATATGAAATGGAATATACCAATTATGGAGACTGTAGACCATACGTACGCATGAATATCGTTTCTATTTTCAAATCGTATTGAAAGAAATAAAGTAAATAACATATATTTATATTTTTAAATTATCATTATAGTGTAATTATTATTTTTTATATATAATATTGGTTTACTATAATTAACCTTACTTCATTCCATGTAAAATGTGAATGAATCACATTGCTTTGAGTAGGCGGTAGTACACACGCCCATAAATGGAGTTATCCTATTATACAAAATAGAAATCCTTAAGATATGTTATATATAAAAATTAAATGAGAATAAATAAATAATAAATATAATATATATCTTATAAAAATATAAATTACATTATTATTACGAACCTATAATGGTTGAAATATAAGAACGAATGACATCAGTTCATGAGGCGATAGTCTTCCGTACACACGAACGATGATTGTGTATCCCATGTAATTGAAGTGTCTGTGGGTATTGGTATAATACCTAATATAAAAATATATCCTTATTTTTAGAGTATTTATTTAATTATATAAACATGAAATAAAAATAATTTAATGGGTTTAAGGGAAATATAAAATAAAAATGATCGTCGATGAATGTTGCCTCTTCTTTTGGTATCTTCTTCTTATTTCAACAAAGGACTAATTTGTTTGGATTTTTTCCAAGATTAAGGATTTTTTGGATTATTGGGGGGATGTTGTTAAGATATTTGGAAATATTTAGGTTGATACAAACAGGTTATAATGAGTGAAGAAAAAGAAGAAGAGGATACCATTTATAACTGCGAGCACTGTAGCGGCAGCAAGACATTGTAGCAGCAATAGAGTAATATAGCAGAGGTGGGTACTATGCAGTACTGTAGCAGTTCAGGTACTGTAGAAATACTATTCATATAATGGGTTTTGGGCCAAAAAAATGGTTCTATGGGCCATGTAATGGGCTAAATGACCATTGGGCCTTGGGCTATTTAATGGGTCTCCCTCTACCCAGTTAAAAGAGGCCTTTTCTTTTCATTAATAATAAATTAGACTTCGGCCCAAACCTTTAAAAAAACAGTATTGTCATTGTGTAATTATTTGTGAAACATATTTTTTCACTAAAATTAAACATAAAATTTCTTGATGTATATAAACCTCTTGTATTTCATAATAATATATATAGTCAAGCATATCTTCTACTTAACTGAACATTAAAAATATTATACTTATTAAGTGTAATAGTGTGACATTTTTTCACTCCCTTTGATTTTAATAATATCATAGAAATTTCCTAGTAAAAGTGTCCATTAAATAATTAAATTTAAAACATATGCTGTTTCAGATGAATTAAAATTATCCAATAAAATTTGGTTATGTTTTATGGCACTTTCTAAATATTTATAATATTGTTTTTACCCTTGATTCCTTTATTTACCTTTAATCGTGGTAATAAAAATTACTAAAGTTACTATTCATATTGTCTAAAAATACAAGAGACCTATTTAATAACATTATAAAACATGTATATGAATATGAAAACCATTTTTAATAATTCAAAACTCATAGTTGGAAAAATATTATTCTAAAATTAATCGCTTAGATTGAGTGAGAAAATGGTTTCTTAAAGTGAAAACATTCCAACAATTGAAATGTTTTTATATCAAATTTCAAAGTAAAATTAATTACAATTTCTTAAATTGGATTTTATGTTATAAAATTTATGAAATTATAAATTTAATCTAATTAAAAATATAATTTATCAATATAAATGTTTTAGATGAAAAAGTTTTATTCAATTAAAATTATGTATTTTCAATATTCACCAAAAAATGAATCCTATCAACAAAATACCAGAAATTAAACCAAAGTAAAATTTAATATTCCTCTATAAAAGGGGATTTTTATTCTATCAAATATAACTTATAAGAGTGTTAAAAATAATGTTTAAAATGGGGTATACATTAGGAGAAAAATTTTCCCTTTTGAAAAATACATAATTTTATTCATAAAATTGGATTTATTCTTATCTTATGCCTATGAAACTAATTGTATTATAATAAATTTTTTTTGAATATTTAATATATATATATATATTATTAAAAACATTCCCCAATAGTGCTTTTGGTATTCATTGAGATAAAGTGGTGTTAGTACATAGAAAAATAGTTTTCCTAGAAAAATAATTTCCTTATTTTCAAACTGTTAATAATTTATTTCTTAGATAATTGATATCTAAAGGATTAATTTTATTTATATTATTCAATCATGTTTTCATAATTTAGTTTATCTTATTTTTTATCTCCATTCCAATAACTTGGTGGTAACTAAATTTATATTTTACTATAAATATTAATAGTATATTAATGTTTTCCAAAACTCATTCTTATATGTAACATAAGCTATCAAAAGAACTTAGAATTGTTTGTGACACAATCCAAACATAGTTTTTTGTGTACCGAAAGCTAGTCTATGTGTAGTGTGTAACATGAGATTAAATTAGTTGTGTGTAAAACCCAATCCAAATATAGTGGTTTTTTATAAAAAATCTATATTCAGAGTTATGTGAAATGAATAATATCAAAAATATTTAATTAATTTGAAAGAGAATATTCAACAAAATTTCATGGTGTAACATTTTTTCACCCTTACTATGAATTTTTTCCTTGAAATTAATTTTAGTTATCAATATTTTAATACTTGAATGTTCCTTTTATATAAACCCACATTGTAAAAATTAATACTAAAACAGCTTTAAATGGAATGTTAGAAACATAACGCTTACCATAAGTAACTCATAATAATGCTTCCATGTTGGTGAACATATGTGGAATGTAAAAAACTTGGACATGGAAGAAAAATAAAACTATCAAGTTCTGAAAGATAGTGATATAAAACATGTTCATGATAAATATAATGACCACAAAACCATAACCCAATGTGGCATGAAAAGTTAATTGATATCATCAAAAATGATAACAATATGAAAAACTTTTATTTCAAATCCTTTTTTACTAAATTTATAGGTTTTTACATAAGAAATTAAGCTTATATTATTTTATGAGAACCCCACCCTTTTTTGTGCCTTGGTCAATTTCTACATCCTCTCATATTCCAAGAATATACAATGCTTAATTTTTAATGCCTAAAGAACTAGTTGATCAAAATATTTATAATGGGATGAAAAGTTATTTCTTATATCTATACTTATCATCACAATATAATGGTTAACATAAGTTATCCAACAAGAATAAATCCTTATATCTTGAGATGATACTTTAATATCTAAAAACACTTTTTATTTTGGGCCTAAACCATTTCAAAAACGGTTATCCTTTTAACCCATCCAAAATATGAAATTACCAAACATTATAAATAACATCACTAAATTTCTAAAAATTAGATTAACATTAATCCCCCATATATCATAAAGTATCTTTTGTTTTTTACATACTAAATATATGGATACCTTCATCATCTAATTTTTTTTAAAAAAAGGCATTAACCTTAATTACCATATATCCTTATTGGAAACATAAATTCATCCTTATTACAAATATTATTGGATCTATTGCTTAAATCTAAAATAATGTTGTAAACTTCATCAATGATAGTATAATCAACTACTTCAATAATTCATTAGTCAATTCCAAGGTAAAGTGTATTGTTCAATATATATTCTCCAAACATCATTATCATATCATTAATAACATATTAGGGGTTATAATTCCCTTAATCTTGTTTCTCACATGAATGTCACATTTCAATTAAATAACGTTTATAGTCCAATAGAACCATTCAACATATTCTTATAAATCCATAGTGAAAAAACATAAATTGATCAATCCTCATATTTTTCACAATACATATAGCATAATACTTGAATCCAAGTAAATAAACACTTAGACTATATCACTTTATATTGAACACAATAACAAGGATACCTCATTATATTACTTAATGCCACTTTCCTTTCACATTTCACATATAGTCTCATCATCAGCAACAATATAACCATTACTTATACCAACATATTGGTTGTCTTCATGAAATTTCCACAAAGGACATCAATTTCTATATTGTATATTCGTTCCACATTTAATTAATTCATCAATTGATAGTACCTTATCGAGTCCAATATTCACATTTGTTGCGTTTACTAAACTTTTCATTTTTTCATTGAAATTACATTCTTTTTTCCTTATATTCAATATTCAGAACATTTTTTACTCTTATAATGCATACATTTTGGTGTATCCTCCCACATTCATGACATAAAGGAAACTTAATATTTTTCCCTATAGGCATCCATTACCAGAATTCACAGAAAACTCTTTCCTTATTTTCCTTGTTAAGCCTGAGAGATAGTTAAGGTACTATCACACCAAGTTTTTCCTATTTTGGATTATGTTCCAGTTCAATGGGAATCTATATATTTTAGTAGGTATCATTTTTGAAGGTTTTTGGTTTTGAATTTTTTTTATTTGACTAATAGTTCCCTCTTGTTTTTCTCTTGGTTGTTCTTGATATAAAGATGCATGGGTGAGAGTTTCTAACACCTACGATGTCACGAGAATGTGTTTAAATCATTCAAGGATCGTTGTGTGGTTTTCCCCTAGTGGTTAGGGTGTTATTTAATTATTTTGGATAATTTTTGGGGTCACCCAGTTTAAACATGGTTTTCCCAAATCATGTAACCTAAACTTGCAAGTCGCAAAATTTTTTCTGTTGACCCTCGCAAGGTTTGCATGCGGTTTGCAAAATAGTGCAGTAAAACCGTGAAACCACTTACGGTCATAGTGAAGTTTCACCTAAATATCCAATTAAGGTGATTCCACCTCCCAAATGTATAAATACCTATCATATGTTGACTAGTGGAACCTCCCCCTTCGTTATTCATTGTTTTTGGTCAGTTTGTGGGTGATTGATCACCAAAGGTTAGTGATTATTCATCAATTACTCCCCTTTCCTCTTCTCATCTCTTTACTCTTCCTTCTTATTTCATTATTTATTGGTTTTATCATCTCCTATGGTCATTATAAAATTAGGGTTATATATTACCCTGATTTTTTAAGTGGGTTTTGTTTTTTTAGGGATGGTCTTCATAGATATATGGTTTTGGAAACTGCGGTGGGTGATTCTAGGTGTGTGTGTCCACCGCACCACAGAATTGAGGTAGGTTTCCTATAATGTTTCCATTTTAACTTAAGAATCAATAGTTTCATGATTTTTTGCACCTTCATTAGTTAATTAATATTAATGTAAAATCCTTGGTTTAAATTTATTGGTGTATAAATGGTGTGTTATGACTTTTTGTTTGAGAAATGGAAATGTTAATATAAATAAAGCACACAAAGTGTTTGATAAATTGGCTGGTTGGATTTTGTGAGTAGATTATGGTATGTAAAGTGTGGTTTGGATTTTTTTTAGAAAATATGAAGCATATGGAATGATTATTTTGGGTTTCTTGAAAAATATTTCATAGAGTTTTAAGTTCAAATAAGTTTATATTTGCCTTTTGAAATTAGTTTGACATGTGGTGATCAATTGTGGACAGACTACCATTTTCATAGATTTTTTTCTTTTTAAAGTGATATGGAAATTTTTTATATAGTTTTATAATTTTATTAAATTTTAATGGATTGATTGATATATATTTGAATGATGCGTTTCATTTTTTTCAATGGTTAATTTTTTGAGAAATGTTTAAGGGCTTTCGTATCCACTTTTTGAAAATTATGAAAATTTTATATTATAAAAAATTTTGTTAGATGTTTCTCATTCATTTTTGAAATTTAATGGTTTGGATATAATTGTTTTTGAATCCCTAGGTTCCATAATAAGGGTTCCTCAATTGGAACAGTTTGTGATCCATTAATCATAATCCATGAGACTAATCCTTGTGGAGAGTCAGGGTGAGGCATTTTGTGGATTACTATTACTATATATGTTGCGATTGGATGCCTGTCTGGCATCAGTTGGGTCACCCCCATTAAATAATTGAGACATGGGAACCTGGCATGTTGAGGGAATGGTCTAATATTTATTGTTGCACTGGTAGGTTATAGTATTGACCAGTGGCCCATAATAGGTTGATATATTGGGTTTATTTTTATAGGATTTTCCCTCGGCCTGCCCAGAGAATGGGTGGATGAGCATATTGACTATTTTTATTTCATCATGTGATACATGTCAATGGGGATGAGGTCTCATGTTATTTGTGTCTTTTGGATTGTTCTTGATCTCCACGGTTCTCCCATGTCTATCAGCTTTTAGTGTCTTGCAATGTTGATTTAAATTATTTTATGTATATCTACATTTCACTTGTCATGACATTAATGAAGTTCCCTATTATATGTTTTTACATGGAAAGTAATGGGATTATTTTATTAAGGTTTATGAAATTGGTTTTCAAAGAAAAGTGTTTTATTCTCTTTGTACAAGGTGAAAATTGACGGAATCACTTACTTTTTAAAATGTTAATATCTCACTAATGAGATAAATATAGTTTTGAATATAAATAAGGTCAATGAGTTTAAGTTTTCTTTTGAGTAAACATGTAGTAAACCTTACTTTTATATATTGTAGTTAAAACATTAAAATGGATGTATCTTTTAGTTTAATGTATGTTCATCGAGATAGATTTTAGGGCTAGCATACTGGGTTTTAATACTCATGCCTATAGCTATTTTTTTGTTTTTAGCCCTTGTGCAAGTTTTATTTTGATATTGATCACCTTGAGATATTTGTGGTCATTTTTCTAGAGACTGACCAATTGGGTCATATAGATTTAGTTTGTTTTCAAGTTTATCTCGTAGAATTTATTGGTTTAGTTGTATTTTAAGTTTTTTATAAATGTATTTCAATTCAATTTTATATAAATTTATATTGTGATTAATATTTCAATCTACGGTTTTTTACTTGATTATATTTGATAGAAATCATTTTCTTGACTTCTATGATGATGTATGACACTGGTTTCCATGCCATGGGGATCAGTAATTCCCTTCGGGCCATTCCATGGATCAGATTGGGTTCTCGGTTCAAGGTCATCCTAGGTTAGTTCGTGACAGGTACATGTGGTTAATAATATTCCATGAAAATTTGTTAGGTATGATCACAATGCCCTTCACTCTAGTGACAATACCATTTTCCTAATCATTATTAGATTTTTGGACACATTAAACATTATCCCAATTCCTTTTCTTTTTCGTAATTGACTAAAACTTGAAATTAGAGCATAATCAACACTTATCATAGTGCAAAATCACATAAATATGACCAATCACATATAGGACATCTAAATTTTGACTCCTTATTTTATCTATGAAACCTTAGGATTATCCTTAGAGATATAACAAGACATATCCTTTGTAATATGCATATGGATATCTATAAATATTCTTCATCATAGTTTCCAAATGTTGGTAAATATTTTCTTTTATACCAACTATATAGGCCTAATATCTTCATACATGGATATAATATATTTTTAGATGAATATTCATTACATAACATAACAAAACCACATCAGAAATTAATATTATTAGTGTATTTATAAACAAGGAAACATAAACTAATGATTAAAAAACATGTGAATCTTATCCCTCTTATTAATTCATAACTAGAACCCTTTTTGATACATCTAACCTAAATCCTTTTTTCATATCATGGGGATAGTAAACAAAAACATTAGTGAGCTTAGATTCATAGTAAGTGTAAAAAAGGGAGATATGTAAGAATAACATGAACATAAGATTATGATGATATAATCATAAAATTTGAAACTCATACCTTTCATATTAATGATCATATACATGATTCGTGGAATTAATATTGAAAATTCGCAAGACATGATTCATAAGAAAACTAAGATCATAAGAAATGAAATCATAACATATAAATAAGACATAGAATTTGTGGAAAACACCTATGTATATAAAATAATTTCCACATTAGTCAAGGATTCACTAACAAGGCCATCTTATCAGTATGGGCTCACTCCTCATACCATCTTAGTAATCATAGTTCACTCCCATGACCATCTTAGTAGTCAGGGTTCACTCCCAAAACCATATAGTGGATAAATACATTTATTGAACTGAGTTCCCCCCCCCATTCTTGCCATATATATCTCACAAGATATAAATCATTACCCAATTAATTTGTGGGATTCATGGGTCAAACCCATCAAATATGGAAATCCAAACATATGTTTTCCACAAGAATATAAATCAGTCATGATATCAAAACATATAAAAATAAATAGGTTTCATTAAAATTTAATCTTAACATAACCCATTAAAAAGGAATGGGTCTCATAACATCAACATAAACCAACCATAAGATAATAAGTATAATTTCCTTGAATAATATCATAAATAAATCAAAAATAATATAATTTTTTTTATCTTAGATGGAAAATAATATTGAGAGATCACTTGAAAAAATTCTTGAGGAAAATATCCATTCCATTTTTTAAATCAAACTCTTTTAATATCATAACATACAGAGAAACCTAATTCTGTGAAAATAACCATAAAAACTAATAAAGTAATATTTTAATACAAATTTAAAAATATTTTAAATTCTTTTACTTGAAAATTCCTAAATGATCACTTAATACAAACTTAATTCATTTTTAGGAAACATTGTTTTGAAGGAAAACTAAATTCTGACCAAAGTGAGTATAAAATTAAATGAAACATATAATATCATGAAAGTAAGTAGATTCCTGACACAATATATTAAATTTATGTATACTCACGTTGTAAAACAATATTTTTTCATAATATAACATTTGTCTCAAACAAGATAAATTGAGACAAAATTACATTACTGATTTCATATCTTTTGAATCAGAAATCCCAAGAAAGAGAGATAATCAAATTGATATGTAAATAAACATATATTTTCATAATAATATTCATAAAATAAATACAATGATAGTATATGAACTAAAAAATATAGAATATTAGTTTAGAAGGAATATGTACTATATAAATGAAAGTGAGAAAAAAAAATCCCTTTCTACTAGTGTATGTTTTGTATCGTGAGACCCATGAAATTGTAACATAACAAAAACATTAAATATCCTTGAATAAAATTAATTCATGATATAATATTTCATTAGTCATTTTATAAACCACACAACAAGAATAAGTTGTGGATATAACATATATCTCACAGAAATAAAAAGTGAGATGAGAAAACCTTTACCTTATGTATTCACTCACTTTTTACTTAGTAAAACCACCTATATAATAAATATAGGTTTATTATAAATATAATATAGGACCTTATTAAAATATATCATATCTTATATGATTTAATTATGATCTTCTAGTACCTTTTTTTAACAATTCCTTGTTAATGTTTCATTTCGAGTAATAAACTCTTTGTTTTCGCATGTGTTTTGATTTGTTATATTTTTTGTCCACTTACTTGTGTAATTATTTCATCATCACATGAGTGATCATAATTATTTTAATATTATATATATTAATTATATACTTATTCATTATAATATAAGAAATATATAAATTTGAAATGGAACACACCATCCAAGGAGACATTAAGCCAAACGTATACGTGAACGATGTTTCTATTTTATTTTCATATTGAAAGAAATAAATTAAATGAAATTTGTGTGTGTGTGTGTGACTATATATATATATATATTAAATTTATAGTAGATTTATTATTTCAAATATATCGTATTATTTTACTAAACCAATCCTCAATACATTACCTGTAATGTGTGAATAAATCATATTTCATTGAGGAGGTAGTGGTCCATACGACCAAAAACAAAGATATCATATTTACATTAAATGGAATGTATGAAAGAATGTGTTATATATTTATTTAAGACGAATAAGTACATAATAAATGTCATATATGTTATATATATGAAATTCCATCATTAATACTTATCTTGAAATATACAAATGGATGAACGAATAACAATGGTTCTCGAGGCGTTAGTCTACAGTACAGATGAATGATGATTACATATATAATTTGATGAAATTATGTGTCAATGTGGGTGAAACCATTAATATTTAAAAATATAAGAAAATTTATGATACTGAGGTTGTTATATAGATATGAAATAAAAAAAAATTAAGGGGTATAATGTATAAATAAAACATAGTTATTAATTGGTGACCATTACCACTTCTTTGGGTATCTATGTTGGATTATTACAAAAAAAATTGGTTGGTTTTTTTTCTAAGAGTACTAATTATATGATTAAGGGAGGTATGTTGGTAGGATATTTGGATATCTTTTTTCATAACCAAATATTTTATAAATAGTGAAGAAATGAGAAAAATTGTTTCCCTTTTATAAGGAAGTGAAGTGGTGCTTTTATAATTTCATAAAAGATTGTTTTATAAAAAGTTAAAACACTATAAAAATAACTCCAAATGTAAAGGGATTAAAATATAACCTTGGATAGGGTCATGACACTATAAACTGAAATAATTTAGATAGGTTTTGGTGTAATTTTAATTTTTTTTTGTTTTGATTAACCTTTAGTATAACTATTTTAATTTTAACTATAGTAACAACTGTTTAGATTTTAAAAGGTTGACAGTTTTAGTTTTATGTGGTAAATTTTACCATAAATTATAAATTTATGATATTTTTAAAAAAAATTATCCTCTCTTTCCTTTTTATGATTTTTTATTATTTTTTAATAATTTAATAAAATATTATATTCATAAAATTTCATTAGTATCAATCTGATGTTATTCATAACATTGACATTAATAAATCCAACACTACTAGCTAACATAGAGAAAAATTAATTTATTACACCCATAACATGTCTTATTCACCTCTAAAATTCTTTAGTCACCTTAATTAAGAAAAATTATATTTCATTTAATATTTATTATATTATTCAATTGATTGTTTAATTAATTTAATATTTACTACATCATCATTATTTAATTATTTATAAATTATTATTTGTTAAATAAAATTTAAAAATAAAATACCATGATATATATATAAACCATTTACACTCATAATAATATGTATAGTCATGCATATCTTCTATTTAAATCCATATTAAAAATATGGTCCTTATTAAAAGTTAAAGTGTGACATTTTGTCATTCAATTTGATTTTAATAATATCTAAGTCATTTTCCTATAAAAGTGTCTATTAAATAATTCAAATTATATTCATAGGTGTTATGTGATGGATTAAAAACATCAAATCATATTTTTTCAAGTTCTAGTGTTGTTTTATAGTCTTTATAATATTATTTTTACTGTAAATTCTTCGATTTTCCCTTAATTCGAGAAATAAAAATTAATAAAGTAACTATTAATATTGGGATAAAACTAAAGGGTAATATTTATAAAATTTATAAATTATTTGTAGAATTATAGAAATTTGAAAAAAATTAGAAAATAGTGATGGAGAAGATTAATATTCCACAATAGTGATTTAAATCATAACAAGCCTCATTATTATTGGGATTATGAAATAATCACTTCTCACATTATAGATTGTAGATTTGTATTCCCCATGAATGAAATAAAGTTATATATATAATAAAATAAATTAATCTCAAGAATAATACTCATAAAATACATTTTCTGGCATTATATACACCCCAAAAAAGAAACATGTCGTATATAAGTCACGTGTCCCACATAAGTAATAGTGAAGAAAATCCTTTACTACTAGAGTAACTTTTGTATCATGAGTCCCATGAAAGAGTAACATCAATTGAAACTTCAAATATAGGTTGTAACACCCCATGCTTCCACGAAATGCTTCTCTTTCAATAATGCAATAGCTTGCATTGTACGCAAGTTCGAGATTCTAACACACCACGACCAATAAAAATAGCAGTTATGAATAGTAATACCCACTTTTTGAAATGATATAAATATTTTGTTTCAAAATTGTCACAACCCGTCCTTGGGGCCCGTGCCATGACTACCCCAAGCCCGCCCTCCATAGGCCAGGGGCTGGTGACTAGCACCAAAGGCGTAAATCCCGATAACTGGGAAGGCATTGACTTTATAAAAGTAAACAAACACCACAGAGTACAAGTGAAAGTAAAACTCTAAGTACAAAAGAAAGTGTTGAAATGTAAAAAGGGCCAGAAAACAAACCCAACTGAAAAGTACAACTACAATTGAAAGGAAATACAATAGAAAAGAAACAACTCCTCTTTCATCCAACTCGGATCCTACCCGAAGGGTAGGTACAGATAGCGCAGCTCCGGGATCGTCCACCATGGATCCTACCTGAAGGGTAGGTACAGATAGCGAAACTCCTGGATCTTCCACCACGGATCCTACCTGAATGGTAGGTACAGATAGCCTCCACAACGCTCTCGCCCGTCAACCTCCTCTGAGTATCTTCACATCGTGAAGTCCTCCTCCGGATACTGACTCGTCATGAGATCCACCTCTGGGTACCGTCCAGTCCTCAAACACTCAGCCACTGTCAGCGTTTCCCGTCATCTGCAACCAACACAACGAGGTACGGGCATAGCCCGTGCAGGGGTGAGTATAACGATACTCAGTAGGGACCCCGAGACCCTCAAGGTCTCACTAAATCCAACAAGGATAACCACAAAAAAAGATCTCAACAGATATCCTCTACTTAGGTATATAACCATACATATACCTAAGTTATCAAGTAACCCATCTTGATCATGAGGAAACACAAAGATTATGAAATCAACGGGTAACCACTACCAAGGTATATGACCATACATATACCTAATTTATCAAGTGACTCATCTCAATCATGAGGAAACACAAAGATCTTATTCTCAGCTCAAACCAGGATTTTAATTATCGAAACTGTAACTGCTGAGGAGCCCCGTCTCTGGAGTGTACAGTGGTCCTGTCATGACTCCAAGTTACCGCTCACTAACCTAAGACTACTGAGGTACTCCTCCTGTCGAGTACCACGGGTCAGCCACCAAAACACAGTAGTGCTTCCCGTCGGGGTGTTCCATCCAAGCACAGTAGTGCACACCCCCTAATAGCCTGCAGAGGTACTCTCCAGACGAGTACCGTGGGTCTGCACCAAAACTCAGTAGCTCTCCATCCGCTATGGGTCTGCAGCCAAACAAAGTAGTGCTCCGTCCACTGGGCTAGTCAACTCACTCCAAGTCGAGTCGGTCAAGCAGTCGTCAGGTCTCAGCCGGCTACACGGTCTCCGTACTCCACATGCTCATCTCCAGGAGGGTCCGCTCCATGATCTACTAGTCGATACTCCAAGTATCACAAAGTCCCACGAAGAAGTATCTCAATGTTCTGCCTCGTCATAGCGGTCTCAACACAACAGACGGCGCGTCAATCGGACGCCCGGTCTATGAGTTATTAGCATTTTCGTCCCAGAGCCCCGGTTGGTTTCGTGTGCAAACCAACCCGGCAGTATCTCAAATGTACCCCTAACTATCATAGGGTATACTCATAGGGACCGTTTCTCAACGTGACCACCAACGCCGCTGATGGTTCATCAAATGAAAATCGAGACTGAAAGTTATCAGCTTTTCCGTTCTAGGGGTCCCGTTTGATTTCGGGTACAATCCAACCCGGTCATACTCCAACTGCGTCCAAATCTCAGGAGAAGTATGCCAAAAGTTTAGTCTCATCAAGAGGAATCCAACAAAGTCGATGGTACGTCAATCGGACGACCGGAGCACGAGATATAAGTGTTTTTTCTCCGAGGTCCCGGTTGGTTTCGTGATCGAACCAACCCGGTCGTACACAAACTTCTCCAAAACCTTGAGTGTAATATACTGAAATGAATGCCTCAATACAAGGATCGCATCGCAACTGACGGTGCATCGATCGGAGGTCCATAGCCCAAGATATTGGTGGTTGAACAAAAACTGCCAGAGAAGAGGGGGTTCGGGCCCGGACCGACCCGGCCCGAGACCCCATGGGTCGGCCCGAACCGGGCCCGGGTCAAGCCCTCTTCAGCGCGGCCCGGCCCAACGTGCTGGCGGTACGCTGTCCAGCTCGGTGTAACCGAGATAGCGGTTGGGGGGGGGGGCTGCCCCCCTGTTTAAAAAAACGCGGCGTCCCGGGTGGGGTCGCTGCTGTTCGGCCAGCCGGGGGTTACGAACCCCCGGCTTCTCCCCTGACCGACTGGCCTGTTCCGGCCGGCCGGCTGCTTCTGCTATGGGACCGGCTGGTCTGGTCCCCCTGCTTCAACACTGGCGGCCAGAAACCGGCTGCCGCTCCCTATCCACCGCGGCCTCAGGCAGCGGCCTTGGTCCGTCCGGCACAGCGCGACGGCGCCACGCCGCTCCGCCGCAGCCCCGCTCCGACCTTAGTGTTTTCGTAATTCTCCAGCGCGGCACGATTGCGCCGTGACCTTGTTCGTCTTCTACGGTACAGCGCAACGACACCGCCCATCCTTGCCACATGATCCCGCGCGGGGCAACGGCACCGCACCATCTTCGTTCCAAACCCCAACAAGGTTGATCAATAGAAATAAGGGAGGAGGGTCGGCCGTGTTTGTGCAGTCTGGCCCCCTCCCGTTAATTGATATAAAGCGGTCCAAATTGAAACGAGGAACGATGATGGAAGAAATCATGAATAAAAACAATAAAATCCCCTACCTTGATGGAGTCGTCAATCAAGGTTTGTCACAGAAAAAGACATCACAGAGGATCGGTGTCAATTCTATTGACGTTGGAGGAAGAGTCACCGTCAATGGCGATGTTCCCCACGGTGGTGTCTCTTCCCTTGACGCGGAGGAAGAAGAAGTGAAGGCACACCGTCGGTGTTCGCCTGATGAAGAATGCGGCGTCTCACTTCCTTCGACGTGGAGAGAAGATTCAAGATGAGATGGCGTTCTTCATCAAAGCTTCGGCGTTCTTCGCATTCTTCAACAAAGGAGATGAAGCGTTCTTCTTCAGAGGAAGAAGTTCTTCGAAACTAAAGATCTCTCTTCCCTTTATCTTAACACAAAAATTCCAACCAAAATAAAATAAGGCTCCACCTTATTTTATTTAACCATGCCATGCATTCAAATTTACAAAATTCAAATCCATTTTACTTAATTAATTAAACCATGAGTTGATTAATTAATTAAGAGGTAGGTTGGCAAATTAAACAAGGAAGTGGAACAGTTACTTAATTTAAGGGAGTTAACAAGTTTAAATGGGAGTTTCAAGGGGTTATGGGGAATGTGAAAAGGTGGGGGCTCATGTGGGCCCACCTCTCATTTATTCTCCCAATGGTAGTTACCAATCCAACTTCCAAACAAAGGATAAAACTACCTAGAAGAACAATAAAATTAGATTACAAATTTTATTTATTCTTCACTTACACCTCAAAATTTAAACAACTCCTCCCGAGCAAATGCACCTTCAGAAAAGGTCTTCTTAAGCAATTACCGGTGCTGCGAGTTCATTGGTTCCCACAGATTTCAATTCCAAGCTCCAATTTAAAAGTTAGAAAAAACCCGCTCATTCGTTCACTAGATGTACCTGAGCCTAACTTCGGAAATTAATTCCGGGCACACCGGGCCTCAGCATCAGGCACCGTTAGAAATTGCGTTCTTGTAAAATCAGAAAGAAAATTAAGAAAAAATTTCCCTTGAATTTTTACGGGTCTTTACATTACTCCCACCTCAGGGCTTTACATCCTCGTAAATCATTAACACAAACTAGGGTTACAAAAGTGGTACTGAGCACGCACCTGAGCCTTCAGCTCCCATGTGCTCACCTGGAGGTTCCCATAATGTCGGTGAAAGCACACCCATGGAATTTACCATCCTTGTAGGATCCGGTCCTATCGATCCTCAACCTCTACTAGAACCCCTCAAAAGTTACCCCATCGCCAATGTCCAGTTCCCCATGGTCTATGACATGCGTCGGGTCAAGCACATATCTCCTCAGTTGAGATACGTGGAAGTCGCCGTGCACCCGGTGAAACTGAGGTGGACGGGTCAAGCAGTAAACCACCTCGCATACCCAGCTAGGACCAGAAAAGGTCCGCTGAACCTCAGAGATTACTTGCCGCCTTGGCCACATCTCCGTAAACCTCATCAAGGTGAGACCCGTATAAGGACGTGGTCGTCATCATTGAACTCTAGAGGCTTCCTGTCAGCTCTGTGCAGTCTCATCTGCATGATCCATAGGCGATCACTTCCCACTCCTACATTAGGACACACCCAAGTCTGGTCCCTAATGCGTCACAGTGAACTATGTAACCAATGCCCACAAATTGGGCGCACCGGTCAACCCAACTCCTGAAAGCTCTGCTGGAAGTGATGCCGCAACTCTGGAGAATTATGGCACAAAAGTAAGTTTGGTCATCTCCTGAGTGATCGAATGAACCCTCTAATGCATGATTACATCCAGTGCTGCCTGGGGTTTCCTTTTCGCTGACCAAGGAAAACCTCATCCCAACGTTGTAGATAAACCACAACCTTCTTACCTAATACAGTCAATCTGTGTAAGAACTGTGGATCCAATCCATACTCAGACCAACATCGTAAGGCCTCGACGCTACCACCAAGAGATTCCAATTGAAACTCTCGCCTCATGGTTCAGATCACACTGTCGGCGTAAGTGTGATTATGGAGTCTCCTACCAAGGTATCTCCAGACGTGAGGGTCAAGTCTACGGCTTATCGGAAACTCTAGGTCTCCGACAATATTTGTGGAAGGAAGGAATGATTCGTATCAACGTCTGTTACTACGGCAGCTAGTAGTGGACACAGAATACCCCTCGAATCATTCTTAGAGCCATTGGGTCACTCTCCTTGACCGC
This sequence comes from Viscum album, assembly GCA_963277665.1. Classification (NCBI taxonomy): domain Eukaryota; kingdom Viridiplantae; phylum Streptophyta; class Magnoliopsida; order Santalales; family Viscaceae; genus Viscum; species Viscum album. Next base: position 1,422,536,957 of record OY728145.1, read on the forward strand.
GTGCATCTACTCTCTTCCCCCTCCATCCATCTCCCTGAGCCTGGCGGGGACAACAAAGTCGGGTGGTTGTAACATGTTGAGATGTACACCACCTCATGCTGCTCTCCTAGCTCTGCCTCCACGGTTGCTGCTCTGCAGACTTATCGGTCTTTAAAATTTCCTCTTCTTGAATCATTTTACACGCCCAAGTCTCTGAGACTGGCGCCAGTTTCCTGATTTCCCAACTTCTAACATTCTCTAGCTGTATTCGTTTAGCCAAAGAACATTCAACCACAAGGTTCCCTCTAGCACCCTAACATGAGTAGAAGTGCATAGAGGAAAAAGTGATGGCTCGAATATCGTTTAAACACACCTCGGTCTGAGGTCCTAGATCTAAATCAATGAGCATATCGTAGTCATCAAGTACCAAGAACTATTGGTACGCCTCGATGAATACTCAGCTACTAAAACATCATCCTGCCGGAGCTGTATAAGCTCTAGAAAACACTCAGCGACCTTCTTCAAGCCAGTTCTTGGCCGCCTGTGAGTCGGGATCACCTCGGAACCTGAGGGTATCTAATGCTGGAACACGTGTAAGTGAGTAAGCCTGCATGTGTCACCTATTGGTACCGCCGGTTATAACTGCTGACCAACAGGTAGTGATGGGTAGCTGGCACACTACCCGAAGGCACTAACTCAGGCATCGGTCCACATACCGAAGTCTCATCCCTATGCAGACCATCCATATGGTCACTCACTAGAAAACACTAGTAGACAAGTCTACCATCCACTCCACTGGTGTCTCAGCTAAGCGAAAAACAATAGCAATCGCCTCCAGCCAGTGCTCTGCTGTCTGGGAATCTGCCTCGGCTCGTAACCTTAGAGGCCACTGCTGCTGGAACTCGTGCAACGTGCTCTACCAGCGTGCACAGTTTGCTAGTATGGCTGGTGGCATCTGCTGCCCAATAGGTGGTGGTGTTGCTGGTACACCACCCGAGGGTGCCAACATAGAAAAAGGGCCCCGCATCAGAGCCTCGTCGCTCGGTGGGCCGTCATTGATTACTCTCTCGGAACTCCAACTAACTTTCTGTGTGTAGACATCCTGAACAAATGCGACACGGTCAACGTTTTATACCTGGTGAGATGAACTGGTTTGATCTGACTTTTAAACTCATGGAAACACACATGCAATCAGTGTTTTCATGCACAAAGTTGGAAATCAGTAGTCAGGGTCCTGGTGTACGGATACGTCGGCCTCTGCCCCAACACTGGACTCCCTGAATTGATAACCACACTCGGTAACCTTGACACTATTGCTTCACAAAAAGGTAATATCAGAGTTATAAGTTCCGTGGTAGAACTGAATCCTCTGATACCAATTTGTCACGACCCGTCATCGGGGCCCATGCCATGACTACCCCAATCCCACCTTGCATAGGCCAGGGGCTGGAGACTAGCACCAAAGGCGTAAATCCAGATAACTAGGAAGGTATTACCTTTATAAAAGTAAACAAACACCACATAGTACAAGCGGATGTAAAACACTATGTAAAAAAGAAAGTGATGAAAAGTAAAAAGGGCCAGAATACAAACCCAACTGAAAAGTACATCTACAACTGAAAGTAAATAAAACAGAAAAGAAACAGCTCCTGGGTCGTCCACCTCAGATCCTACCTGAAGGGTAGGTACAGATAGCGCAGCTCCTGGATCGTCCACCACGGATCCTACCTAAAGGGTAGGTACAGATAGCGCAACTCATGGATCGTTCACCACGGATCCTACCTAAAGGGTAGGTACAGATAGACTCCACAACGCTCTCGCCCGTCAACCTCCTCCGAGTATCGGCACATCGTGAAGTCCACCTCTGGATACTAAGTCATCGTGAGATCCACCTCCGGGTACCGTCCAGTCCTCAAACACTCGGCCACTGTCAATGCTGCCCGTTGTCTGAAACCAACACAATGAGGTGCGGGAATCGACCGTGTAGGGGTTAGTATAAAGATACTCAGAAGGGACCCTGAGACCCTCAAGGTCTCACTAAATCCAACAAGGATAACCACAAAGAAAGATCTCAACAGATATCCTCTACTTAGGTATATACCCATACATATACTTATGTTATCAAGTAACCCATATCAATAATGAGGAAACACAAATATTATGAAATTAATGGATAACCACTACCCAATTATATGCCCATACCTATACCTAAGTTATCAAGTGACTCATCTCAATCATGAGGAAACACAAAGATCTTAGTCTCAGCTCAAACCAGGATTTTAATTATCGAAACCGTAACTGCTGAAGAGCCCCATCTCTGGAGTGTACAGTGGTCCTGTCACGACTCTGAGGTACTGCTCACTAACCTAAGACTGCTGAGGTACTCCTCTTGTCGAGTACCGCGGGTCAGCCACCCAAACACAGTAGTGCTTTCGGCCGGGGTGTGCCACCCAAACAAAGTAGTGCACACCCCCTAATAGACTGCAGAGGTACTCTCCGGACGAGTACCGTGGGTCTGCACCCAAACTCAGTAGTGCTCCATCCGCCATGGGTCTGCACCCAAACAAAGTAGTGCTCCGTCCACTAGGCTAGTCGACTCACTCCAAGTCGAGTCGGTGAAGCAGTCATCAGGTCTCAACCGGCTACACGGTCTCCGTACACCGCACGCTCATCTCCAGGAGGGTCCGATCCACAAGCTACTAGTCGATACTCCAAGTATCACAAAGTCCCACGAAGAAGTATCTCAAAGGAAAACCTCATAATATGGGTCTCAACATAACAGACGGTGCGTCAATCAGACGCCCGGTCTATGAGTTATTAGTCTTTTCGTCCCAAGGGCCCGGTAGGTTTCGTGTGCGAACCAACCCGGACATATCTCAAATGTACCCCAAAATCTCATAGGGTATACTCATAGGGACTGTTTCTCAACGTGGTCACCAACGCCGCTGACGGTTTGTCAAACGGACGTCTGGTCTGAAAGTTATCAGTTTTTCCGTTCTAGGGGTCCGGTTGGATTTCGGGTACAATCCAACCCAGCCATACTCTAACTGCATCCAAATATCAGGAGAAGTATGCCAAAAGTTTCTTCTCATCAAGGGGAATCCAAAAAAGTCTATGGTACGTCAATTGGACGACCGGATCTCGAGATATAAGTGTTTCCGCTCCGAGGGCCCGGTTGGTTTCATGATCGAACCAACCCGGTCATACTCAAAGTTCTCCGAAACATTGAGTGTAATATACCAAAATGACCGTCTCGATCCAAGGATCGTATCACAACTGATGGTGCATCGATCGGAGGTCTGTATCCCATGATATTGGTGTTTGAACAAAAACTGCCTGAGAATAGGGGGTTCGGGCCCGGACAGACCCGGCCCGAGACCCCCTGGGTCAGACCGAACCGGGTCGACCCGACATGGGTCCGGGTCTGGTCCTCTTGGGCACGGCGCGGCCCGGCCTGGGCAGCCTGTCCCGACTCGCTGGCAGACCGCTGGCCAGCTCGGTGTAACCGAGCTGGCGGTCAGGGGGGGGGGGGGGGCTTCCCCCCTGTTCAAAAAAATGCAGCCCCCCACGTGGGGCCGCTGCTGTTCGGCCAGCTGGGGGTTAAGAACCCCAGAATTCTCCCCTGACTGGCTGACCTGCTCCGGCCGGCCGGCTGCTGCCACCACGGGACCAGCTGGTCCGGTCCCCCTGCTCCAACGCCAACGGTCGGAAACCGGCCGCCGCTCCCTGCTCCGCCGCCGCCTAAGGCAGCGACCTTGGTCCGTCCGGCACAGCGTGACGGCGCCGTGCCACTCCGCCGTGGCCCCGCTCCGGCTATGGTGTTTTCTTAATTCTCCGGCGCGGCGCGACGGCACCGTGACCTTGTTCGTCTTCTACGGCGGGGCACGCCTGCGCCGCGCATCCTTTCCACATGATCCCGTGTGGTGCAATGGCACCGCGCCATCTCCATTCCAAACCCCAACAAGGTTGATCAATAGAATTAAGGGAGGAGGGTCGGCCTTGTTTGGGTGGTCCAGCCCCCTCCCGTTAATCGATAGCAAGCGGTCCAAATTGAAACGAGGAATGACGATGGAAGAAATCACGAATAAAAACAATAAAATCCCCTACCTCGATGGAGTCGTTGATCATGGTTTGTCACGGAAAAAGATGTTGCAGAAGATCAGTGTCAATTCCGTTGACGTCGGAGGAAGAGTCGTCGTCGATGGTGAGGTTCCCCGCGGTGGTGTCTCCTCCCATGACACGGAGGAAGAAGAAGGGAAGGCACGTCATCGGTGTTCACCCGATGAAGAATGCGGCATCTTACTTCCTTCGATGTGGAGAGAAGATGCAAGATGAGACGACGTTCTTCGTAAAAGCTTCGGCGTTCTTCGCATTCTTCAACAAAGGAGAAGAAGCGTTCTTCTTCGGAGGAAGAATTTCATCAAAACTCAAGAGCTCTCTTCCCTTTCTCTTAACACAACAATTCCAACCAAAATAAAATAAGGCTCCACCTTATTTTATTTACCCATCCCATGCATTCAAATTTACAAAATTCAAATCCATTTCACTGAATTAATTAAACCATGAGTTGTTTAATTAATTAAGAGGTAGGTTGGAAAAGTAAATAAGGAAGTGGTAGAGTTACTTAATTTAAGGGAGTTAACAAGTTTAAAGGGGAGATTCAAGGGGTTATAGGGAATGTGAATAGGTGGGGGCTCGTGTGGGCCCCACCTCTCATTTATTCTCCCAAGGGTAGTTACCAACCCAACTTCCATACAAAGGATAAAACTACCTAGAAGAAAAATAAAATTGGATTACAAATTTAATTTATTCTTCACATACACCTCAAAATTTTAACAACTCCTCCCGAGCAAACGCACCTTCGGAAAAGGTCTTCTTAAGAAATTATTGGTGCTACGAGTTCATCGGTGCCCTCAGATTTCAATTCCGAACACCGGTTTAAATGTTAGAAAAACCCCGCTCGTTCATTCACTGAACGTACCCGAGCCTAAATTCGGAAATCAATTCCGAGCACACCGGGCCTCAGAATTAGGCACCGTCAGAAACAACATTCTTGTAAAATCCCAAAGATAATTAAGAAAAAATTTCCCTTTATGTTTTATGGTTCTTTACAAAAATGAACATCATTTTTGTATTCAGAATATCTAAATTATCTTCAGTTGAATTTTTTGTAATTTTTTGAGAACATCCAATTTTCTTGGAATAGAAAGAATACATAAAAACAATTTCTTTAATCAAAATAATTTATAGTGATAAATTACACTATTGAGTGGTTTTAAAGTATAATTAGAATATATTTTACCATTTTATCCAATAGAGGTCATTAGAATTAATTTCACTTGGAAATTGGACATAAACAATTGTCAATCATTTGATATATATATTCTTTCTTAAAAAACACGCTATTTGTTGTGACAACGGGAATTAATTATTAAATTAATTAATTCAACTTATATGTTTTTAATTTTTTAAAATAGACATCATTTTTGAATTTGGAATATCAAATATTGCTTAGGGTTAAGTTTTGGTATTTTTTTGAAAAACTTCAATTTTTTATGAATAGTCAAACCACTAAGTGGTAGTTTAAAAACTATTTTTTCATGTAAATGAAACATTACCACTTCTATGTATTGAATTTAGAAAATACAACATACATGGTTGTTATTAGGAAGCAAAATGTGGTTCATTGAGATGAAAACAATTTTTGGTGAATAGTAACTTTTATGTTCTATTAATCACGATGAAAGGTATTTAGTGTAATTTAAGGTAAATATAATGTTATAATAATATGAAATTACCTTTACGCTGGTCCTACCTTTATTGGATGAGTCATGGCCGACCAAGACAATCCATGGGTCAACATGGGGACCCCATGGAGCCAGTTGGGTAAGAAAATTACATTAATAACTTTTTATTTAAAGTAAAAATAAAATTGTCGCAAACATGAATTGTTTTACTAAAACAATTATTTCATAGGGTTATATAAGTTATCTTTTCTAAAATAAATATTCATTGGAAATATAAAAAGATTTCCTACATCATGATTTTTTTTATAATTTTTAGACATTAAATAATTTTAATTTTTTATGACACCATGATGATGTGGGATTACCTCATTAATTAATGGTTTAAATAAAATGAAAACATAATGTGCAATCTAAGACTTAAACTAGTAAAAACCCTATTTTATGAGTATATTTAGAACCGTTTTCACCTTATCCTCTAAATATATAATTGTGGGACCTTTAAAATACGAAACTCATGATATATTAATGTAACATTTCATGACTTTCCAAGAGTGCCCCTCCTCTCCTCTTATAAAAGGCCCCCACCTCTAACACCTTATTCACACCATCAAAGCCATTTGGCTTGGCCAACCTCTGCCCAAACACTCTCTCACCTTCCCTATCTTACTCCTAGAATCGTAACTTTGGGCAGAAGTCTCTCCAAGGAAGCCTTTGGGTCAAATCAAAAAGAGTTACCCGATTTTAAGGTAATGTCTTCTCTTATGTTCTTTTGTTTTATTTTTCTCCTCCAACCCATTAAACTATTTTTATTCCTTTATTTTTGTAACGACACCAGTATATTAAATATACTAGGATGTTGTTATAACAAGGATTTGACTTACAATTATAGACACCTTCGTCTAATGGTGAAAGAACATACTATTTCTGTGGGTGGTGAATTACTACCTCACGAAACGATGATTATTTAATCTTATTCTAACACCTCTCATGGTGGCCATTAAGATGTAACTATTTTTATATATAATATATATTATGTTTATGTTTTCCTTATGCTTATGTATTTTTCATTTCTGGCATACCGTTATGATTTCCATTATGGGTAAACGCGATAATTTCATTTTAAGAAGTGCGGACTACCGCCCCTCAAAGTGATTTGAATAATTAATGAAAAATGTGGGACGTATAAAGGATAGAGTAAATGATATTATATATGATATTATACTGTAATTATAATATACCATTATATAATTATGATTTTATTCCATTAAATATGAAATAAAAATGAAAGTAGCGTTCATGCGTACGTACGACTTACCGTCTCCATGAACAGTGCATTTCATTTCTTACCTCTAAATGTTATGTAATACTATAAGTGCATATATATACTGGATATATATGATATATATGATATCAACATCATGCATATAATTCTGGGTATAACGGATATTTTACCAAATGAACAACTTGTAATTATAAGAAGTTTTTTTTTGACTCAAGTACCAAAGATCAACAAAACGACCGTTATTAACTTAAATAATTACATAGTGTTCATAACATGGTAATAAGTGATATAAAAGGAATAATGAACTTGAAAATGGTTCTTAAGCAATTAGAAATTAATTCTAGTTTATTATTCATGAGGTTAAAGAATGGTCGAGTCAAGTCGGACACGAGGTCAAGGAACTTTTTAACCCAATTTCCATTCTTTGGGTTAATCGCCTACTTTCAAATTATGTCATGATATTATTATGTCATATCTTGTATTTTTACATTCTTTATGTGTACTTATAGTGAATACACATAATAGATCTATTTTATTTAAAAACATGATCTTTGTAAGGGATTTCCTCTCAATCTCCTTTCGTTGAGGCATATTTTGTTTTATACACAACTTTATTTTATACAGTGTATAAACCCCTTTGACTTTTACTTTTATTCAAAAGGAATATTGTTATACAAAGAGTTTTAACTAAACGAAAAAAGGAATGTTTTGTCTTACGTATGCGGTGACAACGACTTCTCCGCCGCCATGAACATTATTTGAGTTCCGGCTTCCTCTAAAAACCATAAATGTTTTTAAATGAAAAATAAATACAATGTTTTACTTTTCTTTTATTTTGGTATTGAAAATGGTTTTGATAATGTTTTATTATATCAATGTGTTGTATTGATATCTTGTGATTGAAATGTGGAAATGTTATGTTTCATTTATGCAGGTTTTATGGGATACGATTATGTTATGGTTAATGATATGTTTAAACCTATTCATATGAGGAATGAATTGGACTTAATGAATGATGAGTGGAGCCCGCTATAGCTCCTCGATATATTGCTAGGTCTCATGAGACAAACCAGTGTCTTGGCATGAGGCCTTGACAAAATCTTACTTGTGGTCTTGGCACGAGGCCTTGGCTACATGGTTATGATAGTCTGGCATTATGCATTCCACCATTATAAAGTGGTTATTTATATTTCATGTTATTATTCGACTAGTAGAATATCCATGTGAATAAGTAAATGGCATTATTTCATTTTATTTTTCCATATTATTCTGAATTTCAAGTTTAAAAGGCTTTTGTTTCAGTTATACATTGCCTTAAATGTTTATGTTTATTTATGAAAGTTTCTGCTATATTTTTATCCTTAATGAGCATCTGAGCTCACCCCTTTCAATGTTTTAATATTTCCTGGATGTGAAGAAATATTTTATGAATGACCTGCAGGGATAATATGAAGGTGATATGAGGGTGGACTATGGAGACCATGTTATTTTAGTTTTTCAATTTATGATGTAATGTAACATTTATTAATGTATCTAGTGTTTATAAGGCTACTAAACTAATCGGTCTTTCGAGACGTGATCTTTTGTGATCATGCCAATGTTACGTAATAAGGCACCGACTATGGGTAACTGGGTTCGGAGTGTTACAGTTGGTATCAGAGGCAGTTTAGTACTAACCATGGAAGCTAGATTTAGATAAACTCTGATTAGATCACATAGCCCTAAGATAGACGTTGAGGATTAGTATAGAAGAACTTCTTAGAATTTTGGTATTATAGAGATTTTGTGAGTTTTCTGAGAAATACATCCCTATCTGGATATGAGCAGGTAGTGGCGGCTCTGGCACAGATGTACCTAGGGGTAAAACCTGAAAACACCACTTTGAGCTAGACTCGAACGAGAACTGGTGCACGACAATGATCCTTGCTGCACTCTTGGTTACGACACTCCTGGGGGATATGCTTAGGATAATTCACGATTTATTTAAAACCCATTATAAAGGGTTTATGAGTATATACTTCTTCAAAGAAAACATTTCTTTTTATGATTATGGATTATATCCATAAATAGTTATATTTATGTTAAGTGTTTTACAAGAATGGAATTATGTATTTTGATTCATAAACTGATCTAGTTTATGCCATTGTTTAGAAATAGAACCCAGTGGAAGGTATGGAAACAGTATCAATTCATGCACTCCATGTAGGGATTCCCCTCCTACTCAAGATAATTATAGTGGAGCTGGTGATACAACTGGTTCTGATCAACTTATCACCATACTGGGACAACTCACTCAGGTTATGAATAATAACCTTACTCGTATGGAGCACCCTGATCCGCAAAATGGAGGATTAGTGTTAGACCGCTTAATGAGGAAACAACCACCAACATTCAAGGGGATTACAAATACCTTAGTAGCTGAGCAATGGATAAATTCCTTGGAGAAAATATTCCATGCCTTGGGGAGTAGTGAAAGGGAAAATGTAATCATGGTAGCTTACCGCCTCACTGGAGATGCTGATCAATGGTGGTAATTGATTCAAAATACAAAGGAAGATGAAGAAGTATCAAGTATGGAATGGAGAGAGTTCAAAGATATTTTCTTAGAAAAATACTTTCCTCGTGACCATCAAGTAGATATGGAAAGGCAATTTTTCAGTCTGAGGCAAAAAGACGATGAGAATGTTGCATAGTACGAGTCTAACTTTACAAGGTTAGTGAGGCATGCTATAAATTATATACGTAACCCAAGAAGTAAGATTGATTGTTTCTTTCATGGGTTAAAACTATTTTCCGTCGAGCATTAGTATCACAATCTCTCTCATCGTACGAAGATATAGCCTCATGTGCTATCATGACAGAAAATGAATTCTCTAAATCTTATGACAATAAAGTAAAGCAATATAAGAAGAGAATGGTGGAACAAGAGACAGATAAAGGGAAAAGGGGAAAGGAGGACTTTCCATTATGCGATAATTGTGTGAAGAATCACCCCGGTACTTGCCTAAAAGGAATGGGAGTTTTCTATAAATGTGGAGAAAAAGGTCACCAGGCTCATGATTGCAAGGGAAAGAAAGAGGCTATCAATGTTGAATGCTATAATTGTAGGAAAATGGGGCATTATGCAAATGAATGTTTTAAGAGTTAGGGAAAATTACCTAAAAAAGGCCAAGGGATCAAGGCCAAGCTTATGTTGTTGCTACAGATGAAGTTGAATAATTATTTTATTTGTGTTTTTGGACTCAAGAACTATATTATGGTTATAAGAATAATTTGATATATATAAGTATTTTACAGTAGTACTTTTTGTTTTCATTAAGGTTTTAATATGGTTAAGGTAATCATATTTTTAGTATGTGAAAATAAGAGAAACTTTACTGTGTTTGGGGAATTGATTTTGGAATTTAGATACCTTTTAGATAAAGTCTGGACAGAGGTATTTTGGATAACTATAAAGGTTGGAATGGATTAACTTTAACTTTGGATAGTATTGTTTAAGGTTAAATCATTTCTGCAGATTATTTTTGGAATATTATAATACTATAGTTTTAGGAAAAGGACAACCTGCAGCTTGGGAGATAACACATCGCGTCGGACAAAGCTGTAGGAATCAAACCCACAACCATAGTGCGACAGGCCTTTATTAACCACCACTAGCCTACAGGAAGTCTCTGGTTATTAAAAAATTGTTTTCCTAATCTGAATGGTATGTGTTAATATCTAGAACCTTGTACGATTAGGATAAATAAAATATTTTTGAGTTCTATTACATTTTAGAGTGAAAGATGGGTTTGTGGTAAAAAAAATTTTAATGAATGAAATTCTACATGACATGTAAGTATATTTCCTTACGTTCTTAGTATATCTCGTAAATAAATTCCTCAACATTATGAAAGGTAACTTAAAACAAAAACGTTGTGGGTTAACTTTTCCAACTGGGGAATCAATGAACGTTTAACCAATCACAAGTTTGTTATTTTCTTGTAGTTAACTTTCTCCTAATCCAGTTTTCTATAACTCTCCATCAGACTTTGATGGTTTGTTTCTCCTCCATATCCATGTTTTCATAGAATCCTAGTATGGGCAATCTCGGGTGACCTTTGTACTTCTCTTTCTTTCTTTTAATGTTATATTTTTATTAAACCTATTTCTGATATGGATTTTCCACAAAGGTATTTCTACTTTGAACCTTTTATTTTATAAGAACAATTTCAAATTGTGAGGAAGCAATTTATTGAAGGAGGGGATAATGTAACACCTCAAGCTTCCACGATACACTTCTCTTTCAATGATGAAATTGTTTGCATTGTACGCAAGTTCGAGATTTTAACACACCGTGTCCAATCAAAATAGCCATTATGAATAGTAATACCAACATTTTGAAATTATATAAATTTTATATTTCAAAATGAACATCATTTTTGAATTTGGAATATCAAAATTATCTTAAGTTGAATTTCTTGTAATTTTTTGAGAACTTGCAATTTTCTATGAATAGAAAAAAATACTTAAAAACAACTTTTTTAATCAAAATAATTTTTAGTTATAAATTATACTATTGAGTGGTTTTAAAGTATAATTACAATATATTTTTACCATTTTATCCAATGGTGGTCATTGTAAATAATTTCACTTTGAAATTAGACATAAACAATTCTCAATCATTTGATATATATTGTTTCTTAAAAACACGTTATTTGTTGTAACAGTGGGAATTAATTATTAAATTAATTAATTCAACTTATATGTTTTGAATTTTTTAAAATAGAAATCATTTTTGAATTTGGAATATCAAATATAGCTTAGGGTTAATTTTTGGTCTTTTTCTGAAAAACATCAATTTTTGATGAATAATGAAACCACTAAGTGGTAGTTTAAAAACTAATTTTTTAGGTAAATAAAACATCACCACTTCTGTGTATTGAATTTCAAAAATCCAACATACATGGTTTTCATTAGGAATCAAAATGTGGTTCAATGACATGAAAATAAGTTTTGGTGAATAGTAACTTTTAAGTTTTATTAATCACGATTAAAGCTAATTAGTGTAATTTAAGGTAAATATAATGTTATAATAACATGAAATTACCTTCACAAATTTCCTACACTTATTTGATGTGTCATGGACGACCAATACAATCTATGGGTCATCTTGGGGACCCCATGGAGCCACTTGGGTAAGAAAATGACATTAATAACTTTTTTATTTAAAGTAAAAATAAAATTGTCACAAACATGTATTGTTTTAATAAAACAATTATTTCATGGGGTTATATAAGTTATAATTTCAACGATAAATATTCACTGGAAATATAAAAATATTTCCAACATCATGATATTTTTTTTATAATTTTAAGACATTAAATAAATTAAATTTTATTATGACACCATGATGATGCAGAAATTACCTCATTAATTAACGATTTAATTAAAATGAAAAGATAATGTGAAATATAAGACTTAAACTTGTAAAAAATCTATTGGATGAGTATATTTAGAACCCTTGTCATTTTATCCTCTGAATGTGTAATTTTTGGCCCTTTAAAATCTGAAACTCATTATATAGTAATGTAACATTTCATGACTTTCCAAGAGTGCCCCTCCTCTCCTCTTACAAAAGGCCCCCACCTCTACCACCTTATTCACACCTTCAAAGACATTTGGCTCAGCAAAAATCTGCCCAAATACTCTATAAACGTCTCTCTCTTACTCCTAGAATCCTCACTTTGGGAAGAAGTCTTCCCAAGGATGCCATTGGCTTTAATCAAAAAGAGTTACCTGATTTTAAGTTAATGTCTTCTCTTATGTTCTTTTGTTTTATTTTGCTTCTCCAACCCCTTAAATTATTTTTATTACTTTCATTTGTAACAACACCAGTATCTTAAATATACTAGGATGTTGTTAAGAGATGGATTTGACTTACACTTACACACACCTTCCTCTAATGGTTAAAGAACATACTGTTTCTGTGGGTGGCGAATTACTGTCTCACGAAACGATGATTGTTCAATCTTTATTTAACACCTCTCATGGTGGCCATTAAGATGTCACTATATTTATATATAATATATATTATGTTTACGTCTTTCTTATGCTTATTTTTTTTCATTTATGGCATGCCTTTATGATTTCCATTATGGGTAAACGCGATAATTTCATTTTAGGAAGTGCAGACTACCGCCCCCTCAAAGTGATTTGAATCGTTAATGACAAATGTGGGGCATATAAAGGATGGAGTAAATGATATTATATATTATATTATACTGGAATTATAACATACCTTTATATCATTATGATTTCATTCCTTTAAATACAAAATAGAAATGAAAGTAACGTTCATGCGTACGTACGGGTTACCGTCTCCATGAACGGTGCATTTCATTTCTTACTTCTAAATGTTATGTAATATTATAAATGCATATATATACTGGATATATATGATATATATTATGTCTAAATCATGAATATAATTCTGGATATAGTGGATATTTTACCACATGAACAACTTGTAATTATAAGAAGTTTATTTTTGACTCAAGTACCAAAGATCGACAAAACAACCGTTATTAACTTAAATAATTACATAATGTTCATAACATGGTAATAATTTATATAGAAAGAATAATGAACTTGAAAAAGGTTCTTAATCAATTAGAAATTAACTCTATTTTATTATTCAGTAGGTTAAAGAACGGTCGAGTCACGTCGGACACGAGGTAAGGGAACTTCTTAACCCAATTTCCGTTCTTTGGGTTAATCTCCTTCATTCAAATTATGTCATGATATTATTATGTCATGTCTTGTATTTGTACTTTCATTATGTGTACTTATAGTGAATACACATAATAGATATATTTTATTTAAAAAATGATCTTTTTAAGGGACTTTGTGTCAATCTCCTTTCATTGAGGCATATTTTGTTTTATACACAACTTTCTTTTATACGGTGTATAAACCCCTTTGACTTTTACTTTTATTCAAAAGGAATATTTTTATACAAAGTGTTTTTACTAAACGACCAAATGAATGTTTTTTCTTACGTATGCGGCGACAATGACTTCTTCGCTGTCATGACCATTATTTGAGTTTCGGCTTCCTCTACATACCATAATTGTTTTTAAATGAAAAATAAATACCATGTTTTACTTTTCTTTTATTTTGGTATTGAAAATGGTTTTGACAATTTTTTATTATATCAATGTGTTGTATTGATATCTTGTGATTTAAATGTGGAAATTTTATTTTCCCTTTATGCATGTTTTATGTGATACAATTATGTTATGGTTTATGATATGTTTAAACCTATTCATACGAGGAATGCATTGGACTTAATAAGTGACAGGTGGAGCCTGTTATAGCTCCTCGATGCATCGGTAGGTCTCATGAGACAAACTAGTGTCTTGTCATGAGGCCTTGACAAAATCTTATTAGTGTTCTTAGCACGAGGCCTTGGCTATGTGGTTATGATAGTCTAACATTATGAATTCTATCATTATGAAAGTGGTTATTGATATTGCATGTGATTATTGGACTAGTAGAATATCAACGTGAATAAGTAAATGGAATTATTTCATTTTATTTTTCCATATTATGCTGAAGTTAAAGTTTAAAAAAAAAAAAAATTCAGTTATACATTGCCTTAAATGTTTATGTTTATTTATGAAAGTTTCCGCTATATTGTTATCCTTACTGAGCATCTGATCTCACCCCTTTCAATGTTTTAATTTTTCCAGGATGTGAAGAAGTATTTTATGAATGACCTATAGGGATAGTCTAAAGGGGATATGAGTGTGGAATATGGAGACAATTTTATTGTAGTTTTTCACTTTATGATGTAATGTAGCAATTATGAATGTATCTAGTGTTTCCAAGGCTACTAAACTAATCAGTCTTTCGAGACTTGATCTTTTGTGATCATGCCAATGTTATGTAATAACGCACCGAATCTGGGTAAATGGGGTCGGGGCGTTACATAGGTAAATAAAATAAATTAATTTTATAACCTTTCATATTTTATTATATACACTTCACAATAAGAATAAGTGGTGAATCTGACATATATCCCACAGAAATAAAAATGAGATGAGAAAACCCTTACCTAATTTCATTACTCACTTTATACTCATTCAAACCCATTCTATAATAAATATATTTTTATTATTCATATATTTAATAACCATATTAAATTATATCATACCACATATTATTTACATATGACATACTATTACTTGTTTATTAACAATTCCACGTTAAAGTTATGTTTCTCGTAATAACCGCTTTGTTTTTTGCATGTGTTTTGATTTTCTTTTTTTGGTATAAATCATATCAAATTTTATCCATATAAATAGAGATGATAATGATATAAAAACATATATATTTAGTATATATGTATTTATAATAATATATTAAATATTGAAATATGAAATGGAATACGTTGTTCATAGAGACGGTAGGTCGTATGTACACATGAATAGTTTTTTTGTTTTCCTATCATAATGAATGGAATAAAGAAAATTAAATATGTATGTATATATATATATTAACATTAATGTGTTATTTTTATAACATATATATCATATAGTTTTACTAAACTCTTCCTTACTACATTCCATGTAATGTGATAACGAATCAAATGGTTTTGGGGAGGCGGTAGTCCACACATCCACAAACAAAGTTATCGTATCTAATAAAAATTTAAAGCATTGAGAAAAATAATATATAATAACTAATGAAGAATAAATATATCATATATATCATATATATCATATAAAAAATAAATTACATCATTATTCCCAGCCATGAAAGTAGGAAATGGAAGAATAAAAGACATCTGTTTGTGAGGCGATAATCCATCTTAGACCTAAATGATGATTTTGTATCCCATTTGATGGATTTTCATGTGAGTCTTTGTATAAACTGTAATATATATATTTATATATTATCATATCTTCTATTTAACTCCATATCTATAATATTATATATATTAAAATTAAGGTTGTGACATTTTGTCACTCACTTTGATTTTAATTATATATAAGTCATCGTCATGGATTATTGTTTGTTAAATAATTAAATTTACAAATATTTGTGTTAAGGGTATATTTAAAATCATCCAATAAAACATGGAAAGTTTTCTGGTAGTTCTATAAAATTTTTAATATTATTTTTACCATTAATTCCTTGATTTACCCTTAACCGTGGTCATAAAAATTAGTAATGTTATTATTCATATTGTCTAATGAAAATGAGTTATTTAGAAAATTTAAACCCTCGGATTAAAAATATGAAATCCATTTTCCAAAATTCAAAATAAAAAAGTGTCTAAAATTATTTTAAAATTAATCTCGTATTTAGGGTGAGAAAACATGTTTTTAAAGTGAAAACATTCAAAATATTAAAATGTTTTTATCCAAATTCATTGTGAATTTTATTCTAGTTAAATAAATTAGATTAAATTATATATAATGGATATAATTTTACTTTAAAACAAATCAAAAATATAATTTACCACTAAATTATTTTGTGAAAAAAGACACATTGCATTAAAATTCTGTACTTTCATTGTTCATCCAAACATGAATCTTATCTGAAAAGTACCAAATACTCAATAAAATTTATTTTTGGTTACATAATTTCAAAGAATAAGTATATTTTGTCAAATATAATTTATAAAATTGTAAAAAATATAGTTAAAATTGGGTTTTCATTAAAAGGTGGAAAAATATCTTTTTAAAAAATACATCATTTTAGTCATAAAATTAGATTTATTTTTATCATATTCCTCTAAAATATTTTTTATGAGCATAAAAAAATGTGATTGATTATTTTATATATAAATTCTATTAAAAGTAATCATAAATTGTGTTTTTTTAATTTATTGATATAAAATGGTGTTTGTACAAAGAAAAATAGTTTTATTATAAAACAGATTTCATTATTTTCAAAATTTTCTTACTTTCATTTCTAGATTATGGATTCTGGAATGATTAATTATACACACATGTTTAAATAATATTTTTATAATATAGTCAATACTATTTGTAACATAATTTCCAATATCTTGGTGGTAACAATCAAAATATTTTAATAAAAACATTAATAATATATTGTTTTTTACCAAAGTTGGTCTTGCTTGCAAAAAAGCATTCCAAATAATTGAGAATTATTTGTAATAAAATCCAAACATAGTTTTTCATGTACCTCAAGCTAATATTATTGTTTCATGTAACTCAATATTTACTTCATGGTGCAAATAAATAAATCCAAACATAGTGCTTTTGTATAAAAAATATATATTTAGTGTTGTGTGAAATGAAAACTATTGAAAAGTGTAATTTATTTAAAAAATATATATTTCAAAAACTCTTATAGTGTTATATTATACACACCATAAAAATAATTTCTCCCTTGAAATAGTTTTGGGTTATTAATGGTTTAATACATAAAATTGACTTTCATAGAAAAAAAACATCGTAAAAACTAAAATTAATACTCCCTTAAAAATGGATTATTATAAACATAATGGATACCCAATGAAAATCATAACTATGTTTCAAAATAAGATATAACAGAAGTAATGTGAAAATATGGACATTGAAGAGAAATATAAGTATCAATTTCCAATTTAAAGTGATAGATAATATGTCCAAGATAACTTTAATGACCAAAAAAAATATAACCCAAGGATCCTTGAAAAGGGTCATTGATACCATAAAAATGATCATAATTGGATAAGAGTTTATTTAAATTTCCTTTTAGAAGATATAATTTCTTTTGTCATCACAAAATTAGGATATCACACTATGGTTGTGCCTTGATCAATTTTCACTTCTTCTCTTACTCCAAGAAAAGATTTAGATTACGTAAAAATTCTTGAACAACTAGTTGATCATAAAATATACAATGGTATGATAATTCATTAATTTTATCTCTATTTATCATAAAAAATAGTTTTTATAAGATATTCAATATGCATAAATTGTCATATGATAAGATTGTATATTAATATCAAAAACCTCAATTGAGGTTTAATATAAACCTTTTAATAAATGGTTATCCTTCTCATAATTTCAAAAGATAGAAGTCCAAAACATTATAATCAAGGACAATAAATTTCTCAAAATTATCTTACTATTGATCCTGCATATATCATAAACTATCTCTTTTTTGACATACCAAACATGTGAATACATTCCAAATGTATTTTACTTCAATGTAGTAATAATCGTAATTAAAATAAATTTTTATTGAAAACATTCATGAATCATTATTCCAATGATTATTGGATAAATTATTTATATCTAAAAATGATGTAATCATCATCAATGATAGCATAATCTACTATTTCACCAAGTCATTAATCAATTCCATGGTAATCGGTACCTTTCAATTTACCTTATCCAAACATCATTATATTAACAGCATGAACATGTTAAGGTATATCTATCCCCTGATCATGCATCTCCCATGAATATCAACATTCCATTACATCAATTTTCTAGTCCAATAGAAGAACTCAATATTTTCTTATAAATCATTAGAAAAAAATTGAACAATCCTTATATATTTCACAATTCATATAAAATAATTACTGAATCCAAATACATAAACACATAGAATATTTCACTATATCCTTAATCCATTGACAAGGATACCTCATACTATTACTTAATACCTCATTCCTTTCACATTTCACCTATATTCTCATCATCATCAGCAATGTAACCATTAATTATAGCTTGTTAAAATTTATCTTCATGAAATTTTCAATTAAGACACCAATTTTATAATTCACATTCATTCCATATTTTATGAATTCATAAATTGATATATCCTTAGGGAGGAAAATATTTTCATTCATTTTATTAACTGAAATTTCCAATTTCCCATTGCAGTTACTTTATTTTTTTCTTTATTTTCTACACACAAAACATCACATTGTTCCTCAAAGAAATTAATATGGATGTCTATTAGCACATTCATGACACAAAGGTAACCAAATCATCTTTTGTATATGGTTACCATTATGGGAAATCTTAGTAAAATATTTATTCCCATTCTAGGTTGAGTCGGAGAGTTACTTAAGGTACATGTTATTAATCGTGCTTTATGAAAATAGATCAGGAATGATCACAAATTCCTTCACTCTAGTGATAATCCCATTTGACTTATCATGTGAAAAATGTTTGTTATATTCAATTTTAACAGCGTTCATTCTAGTTTCATCCAATTACTAATACTAGATAAAATATCATGAGTAACACTACTCATATTGGAATGCCACATTGTCATGACCCCTCCCCAAAAAGTGTACCCCTCCTGGGATGACAATGTGAGAAGGGAGATAATGACCCCTGAGTCCCGTCCCCAGTAGGCCCCGGGTTTCCGACTAATAACGAGGGTATAGTGAACACACAGATGAGAGGCATTACCCTCTAAGAGAACACATGTTGAAGAGAGAGATAATATAGACACCAACCAACTGCAATTCAACCAGTCAGAGGAATGAAATCGCAAGTACACATATGAAATGTAATGCAAAACCACTACAACAAGATGGGGAAAAACTGCAAGTACCCAAAAAGGATGTAAAATGGTAGAAACCACATTCCCGAACAGCTCTTGTAACCGAAATCCATAAGAAACTAGCATGATCTCCAACCTTCTCCAAGTGACCTAAAAATAGTTTATATATACATAGGGTGAGTATAACAGTATACTCATTAGGATCCTCCCTGAAGCCTCTCATGAAAAAGTAATGAAAGCATGCTAAAGAACAGTGAATAAAAAATGAAACTAACTCGCCACAGTAATAGGTATATTTCATTCCTATCCTCATCATGGCTACTCTAATCATGTAACGCATACATGATTATATAATATAATAAATAATATCAAGGGTAACCCGCTACTACTTCCCCTCTGGTTTTCCGTTTTTTCACAATGTCACACAACTTAAGAATATCTCCAAAAAGGATTGCCCCAAGACACCTGGTCAAAGCACCATAACATACACCTCATGCAAAAAAACCACCATGTCTGTGTAAGAAAAGTAACAAGGTAGTTTTTGGGAGCCACCACAGCTCACATAACGTATATCATACGTCATGTATTATACCTCAATCCATTACATCCCATACACCGAGTAAGGATCCTCAAGCCATCACAACCTATAAAAGTTACACATATTGTAGTCCATGGGAAACAATATCCAGAATAGATGTGTATGAATAACCACAAGCCATTATAGCCCTCTACACACATATATAGGAAAAACTAACCGTTGTGCCTACCAGCAAAAGTAACTACCATGAGAAGAGATTGGGGCCAAAGGGGGGTAGTCATCCATCAATCCTCCCACTAGAATGTTGGGGAAAACACCCCCCCAAGGCTCAGAATCCCCAGGGTGTCATTTTCCTTTAATAACAAGGTGGAGTAGCGTATTGAAACACAAAAAGTACATAATATACTATATCTCACAACCACACTATGGGCATAACCTAGTATTAGAATCAACTACAGCTAACGTTTCTCAGAATTCGGGCTACCACTTCTAAGACTAGGTATCCTATATACATACAAACATTTAGAAAGCTTTATTACCTTACTTTATTCCATTTTTATCAGTTCCACTTAATGTTAATTAATTATTTATACATTAATTAACTATATAAAATTCCACGTTAAATTTCATTATCTTCACACGCGGAGTCCATTGTACCTTTAAAAATTACAACCTCATCATTATGTTATAGAAAAATCCAACCCAATGGTTTAACATCATTTATTGAATTATTCATTACTGAATTAAATTCCCATATTTCCAAGAATTCTACAAAAACAATCTATGCTACTAAACAAAAGGGGGATCAACACTACTACCTGTCGAGTCTTTGCCACCTATAGCAAGAGTGTAGACCCATCCTCCCTTTAGAAGCTAAACACGGAAAGAATGTGGCATACCCTGTGCGTTTTCCCCTATTTTGGAAGAAGGGTAAGAAAGACCATCTGCCTTGAATAGTGGGGAAATGTAAATAAGATAATAAACCAAAGAAACAACAAGAATACAAACATTAACATCCAACCCGTTCCATTATCCCTGGTGTCCTCCCGGACACCAACATGCATACACTGATGCATCTCACCACTCTAGGCATCAACTACTACCATAACCAATAGGCCTCCCTATCCCAACATATCACAACAGCCATACAGGATCACAGCACAACACAAGTAATAGGAAAACAAACATCACATCAATTGGCTCTTGGCCTTTAAACAATAAAGAGGGTAAATCAGAACCCTAAAAGAAATTTTCTTTTATCAAACCCCCAGTTCATTAATCCATCTTGGATTCACCGATTTATTA
Source organism: Viscum album (assembly GCA_963277665.1). Classification (NCBI taxonomy): domain Eukaryota; kingdom Viridiplantae; phylum Streptophyta; class Magnoliopsida; order Santalales; family Viscaceae; genus Viscum; species Viscum album. Next base: position 1,422,558,333 of record OY728145.1, read on the forward strand.
TTCATAGGTTCCAACATTGGGAAACCTAAACAGTAATATATCACAAATAATTAAACATACTTATTGCACCATTTGGATTAACATACAAAATACAAGAAGAAGAACAAGAATCATTTACATGCCTCTTTATCTTTAGACAAAAAATTATCAATTAATTCTAGTTTACTTTCTTTACCAATTTCCATCAAGAACGTACAAATAAACAAAGAAAACATATATATCACACTATCTAGAAAAAAAGGCAATAAAATTCGCTCGATATCAATTTGTTTATCCGGTAAAAATGTCTATTAGGTAAATGATATTGTGTTTTGGTGGGATAAAACATGATAACAATACAGTTTCATGTAAAAGAAGATAGAATCAATGAATCCCCTACCTCAAACAGTTTTTTACGTTCTTTATATTAGCACAATCCACACAATGGGTCACGATCCTCCTGTCGCGACAACCGCATCCACCCGAGGATTCCACGGTACAACCAAACCAACAGAAACCCAAGAAAACTCCATTAGAAGCATGGAGACTACATACTATAATATGTAAAGGAGAAACATGATAAGATTAACTTGAAGAGAATGATGAAAAAACATACCTTATATCGAATATTGATCAATACATCTTGGTTGCATGAAAATAGAATAGAACCAATCAAGAGAGGAATGTTTCATTGTACAACTCTTAGGAGAATGCATGGGATGTTCGAGCTTCTCACACCCAATAACAAGGAGAATGAATTAGGGAGGAAGATATCCCATCCCTTTAGAAGATTTAATGAAGCGACGGTTTAAGATATGATTAATTTCCCATTAAAAGTGGATCACATTAAACCACAGGGTTTGACCAAGTAAAAACATCTCGAGCCCTAGGAATAATTAATATAGGATTTATGGCCTTTGAATCAGCCTTATAGTCCTTAAAACGAGGCATTAAATGCATTTTACATCAAAGGAAACATCAAAGGGGAAAAACTATAAGAAGCAGGAAACACTATTCATGAACTCGAACTTTGGCAAAGGAAAAACATTTTTTACGAACCTCACCAATGAAACCTCGCCATTCTAGAAACATTATTCATGAACCTCACCGTTTAAGCCTTACTGTTGGAACCTCATCATTAGAGAACAATGTTCATGAACCTCAATATTGGAATGTCACCGTTCTGGAAACACTGTTCATGAACCTCGCAGTTGAAACCTCACCATTGGAACCTCACTGTTCTGGAAACACTGTTCATGATCCTCACTGTTGGAACCCCACCGTTATAGAAACACTATTCATCAAACTTACCATTTGACTGTTCACAATGGTCTAACATTGGAACTGTTCACCTAAGGTTACCGATGCACTATTCACAACGGTCCACCTTTGGAACTGTTCACAGAAGGTCATCGTTGCACTGTTCACAATAGTCTACTATTGGAACTATTCACTTAATGTTACCAATGCACTCTTCACAACGGTATACCCCTGGAATAGTTCACAGAAATGGAATATTGGAAAAGTGTTGAGGATAGGTCAACTTGACCTCCCGGAACACTTAAACACAAGATATTCACAAAGGGATGGACCAGAGAGATCCAGGACATTACATCAGATACCTCCTAAAACATTATCAACCTTGAGAATTTAAAACTCACCTAAAGGGAAAATGAAACGGGTCTAGACAAACACCAATAGAGATACCTCTCAAATAGATCAAGCCACAAAAACAAAAGAACTCTATCTCATAAACATTAATGGTTTATAACCACAAAGAAAAATTCATTACATGAAAAGAGTTAAACATCAAACAACTCTTGGTACTGTGCACATATCTGCGAATCACGTTCCCAAGTACTCTCCTCCATGCCACCGTGTCTTGAAAAGACATTAACTATGGGGATAGAATGCTCGCGCAACAATTTCTCCTTGCGGTCTTGGATCTCCACAGGTCGCTCCTCAAAGGTGGAATCATCATTAACATTGATCTATCTCCAATAGATGATGTGAGAGTCATCATTAACATAACGACAGAGCTTTGATACATGGAAAACATCATGTATCCAACTCATTTGTGGGGGAAGTGCTACTCGATACGCCACAACTCCAACACAAGATAACATCTCAAAAGGCCTAACAAATTTGGGAGAAATCTTACTTCCATGACTAAACCATTGCTGCCCATGATGGGGATTCACATTTAGAAATACGTGATCCCAAACATTAAACTCTAAGAGTCTCCTCAATTGATCATCATATGATTTATGACGATCTTGCACTATCTTCATCCTCTCACGAGTCACCTGAACCATCTCTGTTGTATTCTTCACTAGTTATGGTCTGAGAATATCTGACTCTTTGACCACAGTCCAACCCAATGGAGAACATCATGGTCCACCATACAAGGATTCAAACAACACCATACTGATGGTGGAGTGAAAAAAATTATTGTAAGAAAACTCCAACAAGGGTAAGTGCGTCATCCATGAACCTCCAAAATCAGGAACACAAGAGTGTAACATGTATTCAAGAGTCTGGATGTTTCGCTCTGTCAGACCATCCATTTGAGGATGAAAAGCAGTGCTAAGGCATAGTTGAGTATCGAAATCATGTTCGAGACCTCTCTGCACCCTGGATGTAAAATGAGGATCTTGATCATAAATGATCATCCTTGGTAATCCATGAAGTCTCACCACCTCATCTAGATACAACCTCGAAAAAAATTCCACTGAGATCGACTCCTTGATCGCTATGAAGTGGGATGATTTGGTTAAATTATCCACTACCACCCAAATAGCATCATTTCCTCCCTAAGCTCGAGGTAAACTTGTAACAAACTCCATTAGGATGTCCTTCCACTTCAACTGAGGAATATCTAATGGCTGGAGAAGACCACCAAGAACACGGTGTTTGGCCTTCACCTTCTAATAGAACAAACCTCGATACACAAACTCCTCAACCACAGGCTTCAGCCCAGGCCAACAAAACTGGCTTTTCAAGGCTTAGTGCATCTTATTCGCGCTAGGGTGCACTACTAAAGGAGAACTATGAAACTCTCTATGAACCATCTCATGCATATTCAAAGGAACAAAAATACTTCTGTGATACAACACTCAATGTTGTTCATCCTCCGACCAACCATCAGGGGCCTCCCCAAAAAAAACTCGGTCTCTCTAGACCTCCACCTCTAGATCCCCCAACTGGGACTCTTCCACCTTCTACCCTAGGGATGACTGTACCGTCATCAAAAAAAGACAATGTCTGCCCCCAACTTCTCCCATTTCAAGATGTAATGCTGACAGTTCTTCTATTACTCTCTAGGAATCACCAGATTCATGCACATCATCACTACGTGACTTTCGACTCAGCGTTTCGCCTACAACATTCCAAGTTCTAGGTGTATATGATATCCCAAAGTCATATTCATGTAAAAACTTCATCCAATGATGCAGTCTTAAGTTCAAGTCACACTGGGAGATAACATACTTCAAACTCTTATGATTTATGAAAACCAAAAAGCGCTCTCCTATGAGGTAGTGTCTCCACAAGCTCAGAGAAAAAACCACAGCTGCCAACTCAAGATCACGGGTTCAATAGTTACATTCATGGGGACAAAAATTCTAAGACCCATAAAAACAACTGATCTCTGATGCATCAGAATGCAGCCTAACCCCAGATGCGAAGAGTTGTAGAAAACATCGAACTAAACTCCCTCTGCTGGAATACAAAGAACTGGAGCACTTACTAAAATCTCTTTTAGATACATGAATGCTGCCTGAAACTATTCAGTCCGTAGAAATGACTGATCATTCCTGGTCAAAGCTGTCAGAGGAGTCACAATTCGTGATAAATCGGCTACAAAACTCTTATAGTGGCCTATGATACCAAGGAATCTTCACACCTCTATCACTATCTTCAGGGATGACCAAGAAACAACTACTTCTATCTTCGATTGATCCATAGTTACTCCCTAATGGGACACAGTATTCCCCAAGAAATGGATTTATAGAGCCTAAAACACACACTTCAAAAACTTCCCAAACTGCTGATGTTGACGAAGAACTCCCAAAACAGCGTGTAGATGCTATGTATGCTCCTCTTCAGACGTGGAGTATACAAGGATTTCATCGATGAAAACCCCCACGAAATTGTCCAGGAACTCACAGAACACAGAATTCATTAATTCCATGAACACATCTAGAGCATTCTTCATGTCGAACAGTATTACAATGAACTCATAATGCCCATGATGACAATGAAAAGTAGTCTTCGGGATATCCTCATCCTTCACATGCATCTAATGATATCCAGACCACAAGTAGATCTTTGAGAACCATCTTTCACCCTTCAATTGATTAAATAAATCATCAATCCATGGAAGAGGATAGCGATTCTTTATTTTCACTTTGTTTAAGTGATGATAATCGACACACAACCACCAAATATTGTCCACCTTCTTCAAGAACAAAACTAGTGCACCCCATGGTGACACACTTTTCCAAAGAAAACCACACTATAATAGACCATCAAGCTATATACATAACTCTCATAACTCTAGAGGGGCCATCCTATATAGAGGCGTAGAGATAGGGGATTCTCATGGTTGTAGTTCAATCCAAAAACTCGATCTCTCGTCGAGGGGGTAATTCTGCAACATTTTCTAAAAAGGCATCAGGGTACACTTCTAAAACCCTAGGAAACACCAAATATTGAACCATAGAATAAATCAACATCATCTCATCCATCATGGATGATAATGATGCAACATGCTTATAACCCATACGAGGATCTCGATCACCAACAAACACCACCAGATCTCCATCCACATCAAAGAAAATGACCTAATTCATGAATCAATCCACAATAGCCTGCACCGAATACAACCAATCCATGTCAAGGATGACATGATATGGTTGTTTTCATAATCATAGGAAATATCCCCAAGAGCGGTGCTTCACCAAAACTAGCTCATAGTCTATACATACTTCAAACAAGTCAGCTCGACCTCCAACTGGCATAGTCAATGCCAAAGGCACTGAAAGCCTCTCTACCTCAAGTCCCAAAACCTGGATGAGGGTTTGTTATATGAAGGAGTGTGTCACTTCTAAATCAAAAAAGGCATACACCAAGGTAGATATCAAGCTAAGGGTACCTCGAACAACATCTGGCTCACCTGGCACTGGCAATGCTAAAGCATGAAGCTGACCAAGACCACCTCCACGACCTCTCTGACACTGATGATGACCACCAACATGGCCGTGCTCTACTCTCTAAGGATGGGGAGAGTCATGGGGCTATCCTCTACCTTACCCATCTACACTCTACTGATCTAAAGCTGGTGCAACCTGCTGCTGCTACCTCTACTAGAATTGCCTCAACGTAGGACATGGAGTGGTACACCTGGTGCATGATGACTTCTTTGAAAGGTTGGGAATTCTCATTGCTGATGAACTTGACCACCACATGAAAAATGAGCACTTGATCCCTAGGAATAGTCTTTAGAGTTGTTTCCCCTGGAGAAACAAGATACTGAATAATAGGACATACCCTCGGCTGAACGGAAACTCTTCTGCCCTAGAAACTAGGAACCCCGGACCACATCTTTGCTTCACGAGGAATCATGAAGATTACCCTCTCATGATAATTCAGTCCTACCCAATGTCCTCTCAATAACCTCTACCCTTGCCAGCACCCCAAGATATGTATTCGGCATAAATGGGGCAACCTACCGTTGGATCTCTATACGCAAAGCCTCCTCAAAATGCCTCACCCTAGCCTCCACATCTAGCAATAGGTCTGAAGCATATCATAAAAGTTTCTTGAAATAAATTCCAAACTCTCAAACACTATATCTCCCCTTTTGAAGGGTGAAAAGCTCATGGAGATTGGACGACTTCACATTTGATGACTGAAATTAGACCCTAAAATTGTCTTGAAACTCCTACCATGATATCAATGACTTCTCGCCAACCCCGAGGAAAAGAACCACCACTAACTCACTACTCCACGCAACATCGTCACAACCAAGGACACCCAGTGCTCCTTCCGAGAATGGATCGAACTGATGTAGATCTTGGAATCCTCTAACCATTTTTCTATTACTACACCTGAAATGGAGCCCTAATACATCTACAGACATTTGGGATGAAACTCTTGGAGTGTCTTCCTCCAAGTGTCATCGTCATCAACCGCTACCCTGTGTTGATCTGCTGGAATAGCCTGCTAGACATCTTCCATGCGATCCTCATGAGGATGTCGACCTAGATCTGTACCTGTAAAATAAAAAACCAATAGAGTTTTTAAACCTGGAATATGGAATACTCAACATTAATTAATTAATTGTTTTCTTTTATTCTTTTTAGTTTATCCCATCCCACGTTATACCCATTAAAACACAGGCATAAAGAATAAGGATGCATGATCTTTTCCTAGGTCTCTACCCTGCAACTAGTATCACCTCGTTTAGTAGATATTGTAAACATAAAGGTCCTTACATCAGATCATAGGGGGTCGTAAATGCATATGTCTTGGTCGATCTTCAGTGTTTATATCACATTATAGACATGAATTACATCGTTTCCCAACCAACCCATGCAACCTCACTTGTGCAAAACACCAATCGCCATTCTATCCTTCAACCAGACCTCTAATACCACTCTGTCACAAACCTCTCCCAAAAAAGTGTACCCCTTCTAGGTCAGGAATGTGAGAAGGTAGATAATGACCCCTGAGTCCCACCTCCAGTAGTCCCTGGGTTGGTGACTAGCACAGAGGGTATAGAAAACACACAGATAAGAGGCATTACCCTCAAAGCGAACACATGTAGAAGAGTGAGATAAGATAGACACCAACCAAATCTAATTCAATAAGTAGGATTAAAGAAATCCCAAATACACATATTAAATGTCATTAAAAACCACTATAACTAAAAGGAGAAAACTATAATACCGAAAAAGGAGGTAAAACAGAAGCAACCACAAGCCCAAATAGATCCTACAACCACAGGCTAGGAGAAACCAGCTTGATCTCCAACCTGCTCCAAGTGACATGAAAAGCAGTTTATATATGCATAGGGTGAGTGTAACAATATACTCAGTAGGATCATCCCCAAAGACTCTCTTGCAAGAGTAAAGAAATCAGGCTAAAGCACATTGAATAACAAGTGAAACTAACTCACCACCTAAAAATGTATACTATGTTCCCAACCTCACCATGGATACTCTCAACAAGTAACACATACAAGATTATATAATATAATAAATAATATCAAAGGTACCCCGCTACTACTTCCCCACTGGTTTTCCACTTTTCCCTGACGTCGCACATCCTAAGCATCTCTCTCCAAAAAATCTTTCCCACTGACACCTGGGTGAACCACCAAAACATGCACCTCACGCCACAAAACCACCATGTCCATGTGAGCAAAGTAACCAGGTAGTTTCTGGGAGCCACAACAGCCTGTATAATGTGTATCATACATCGTGTATTATACCTCAATCCATTGTATCCCATACACCGAGTAAGGATCCTCAATCCATCACAGCCTATACATGTTACACCTATAGTTGTCCATGGGAATCTATATCCAATATATATATAAGTGTGAATAACCACATTCCATTACAACCCTCTACACACATATATGGGGAAAACTAACCGTTGTGCCTACCAGCACAAGTAACTATCAAGAGAAGAGATCAGGGCCAAACGAAGTAGTCACACATCCATCCTCCCACCAGAATGTTGTGGAAAACACCCCCCCTGGGCTAAAAATCCACGAGTTGTTAGTTTCCCATCCTGACGTGGTTGAGTAGCGTATAGAAACACAAAAAGTACAGAATATACTATATCTCAAAACTACACTATGGGTATAACCTAGACTTAGGCTCAACTACATAAAATGTTTCTCAGACTCTAGGCTACAACTTCTAATACTAGGTATCCTTTATGCATATAATGATTTAAAAATATTTATTGCCTTATTCATTCCCTTTTTATCAGTTCCACTTTATGTTAATTAATTCTTTAAACATTAAATAACCATTTATAATTCCACGTTAAATTTCATTAGCTTCACACCTAGAGTCCACTATCCCTTTAAAAATTACAACTTCATCATTATGTTCCAATAAAATCCAACCCCATGGGTTAATGTCATTTTTTCAATTATTCATTACCAAATTACTTTCACATATTTCCAGGAAATCTAGAAAAATAATCTATGCTACTAAATACAAGGGGCCTCAACAGGGTCAGTAGATGTACTACCTGCCGAGTCTTTACCGCCTATAGCAAGAGTGTAGACCCATCCTCCCTTGATAATCTAAACACCAAAATCATGTGGAATAACCCAAGTGTTTTCACCTCATTCTGAAGAAGGGTAAGCAAGACCAGCTTCCTTGAGGAGTGGGGAAAAGTAAAGTAGATAATCAACCAAGGAAACAACAAGCATCCAAACATTTACATCCAACCTATTCCATCATCCCCGGTGTCCTCCCCGACACCCACATGCATACACCGATGCATATTGCTACTCTAAGGATCATCTTCTACCACAACCAATAGGCCTCCCTGCCCCCACATATCACAACAACCATCTAGGATCACATCACAACACAAGCAGTAGGAAAACAAACATCACAAAAATTGGCTCTTAGCCCTTAAACAATCAAGAGGGTACCTCAGAACCCTACACTGAATTATATTTTAAAAAAACACCAATTCTTTGATCCATCTTCGATTAACCGATTTATTATTCATAGGTTCCAACTTTGGGAAACCTAAATAGTATACTATCACAAATAATTAAACATGCTTACTGCACCATTTTGATTAACATCAAAATTACAACAAGAAGAACCAGATTCATTTACATGCCTCTTTATCTTTAGCCAAACAATTATCAATTAACTCCGGTTTATGTTCTTTACCGATTTCCATCAAGAACAAATAGATAAACGAATCATGCAAAGATATCACACTATCTAGCAAAACAAGAGGCAATAACATTTGATCAATGTCAATTTTTTTATCTTGTACAAATGTTTATTAGGTCAATTCCATTGTGATATAGTGGGATAAAACATGCTAATAATACAGTTTCATGTAAAATAATAAATAATCATTTAATCCCCTACCTCAAAGAGTTCTTAACATTATTTTTACAATCACAATCCACACAACGGGTCACGATCCTCCTCTCGCGACAACTGCATCCACCCAAGGATGCCATGGTACGACCGCACCAACTGAAACCCAAGAAGACTCCATTAGAAGCATGGATATTGCATTATATAATATGGAAAGGAGAAACAGGAGAAGATGAACCCCGAAAGAAGAATGATAAAACATATCTTATATCAAAGATTGATAGATACAGCTTGGTTGCATCAAAATAGTGCGGAACCAATCTGAGGTGGAACATTTTATTATGCAACTCTTATGATAAGGAATGGGATGTTCGAACATCTCACACCTAAGAAAAAGGAGAAAGAATTAGGTAGGAAGATATCTCATCCCTTTAGAAGATTTAACGGACTGACAGTTTTAGATATTCTTAATTTCTTATTAAAAGCGAATAGCATTGAACCACGTGGTCTGACCAAGTAAAAACATCATGAGCTATAAGAATAATTATTATAGGATTTATGGCCTTTGAATCATCCTTAAATTGATTAAAATGAGGCTTTAAATGCAATTTACATCAACCAAATCATTAAAGGGGTGAAATTGTTGGATGTTGGAAACACTGTTCACGGACACAAAATTTGGAAAATGAAAAACATTGTTCACAAACCTAACTGTTGAAACCTCACCGTTAAAACCTCACCATTTTAGAAAAACTGCTCATGAACCTTACCATTGAAACCTCACTGTTGGAACCTCGCTATTTTGGAGACACTGTTCATGAACCTCACCGTTGGAACCTCACCATTCTAGAAACACTGTTCATAAACCTCACCATTGGAACCTCACCATTCTAGAAACACTATTCATGAACCTCACCATTGGAACCTCAACATTTTGGAAAAATTGTTCATGAACCTTCTCGTTGGGTAGTTCACAATGGTCTATCATTGGAACTGTTCACCTAAGGTTATCGATGCACTGTTTGCAACGGTCTACCATTGGAACAATTCACAAAAGATCACCATTGCACTGTTCATAACAGTATACCATTGGAACTGTTCACCTAAGGTTACTAATGCACTTTTCACAACGGTCTATTGTTGGAACTATTCAAAGAAATGTAAAATTGTAAAACTGTTGGGGAGAAGTCACCTTGACCTCTTGGAACACTCAAATAATAGATTTTCAAAAAGTAATTGACCAGAGAGGTCTGGGACATCAAACACATTACTACAGAAAATAATCTATAGGATATCAAAATTATTTCAACTTATGTTATATATGACACCTTATTCATATACATCGAGACATACCTGGACACATTCTTCTAAATATACTGAGGGATATCAGTAATGTTCTATCATCTGGGTTTTCAAAGGTTGAATAAAACTTTTCTCTGATACCAACTACAATGACCCAATCATAATGTAAATAGAAATTATGTCATTTTTGTAGAATAAAAAAACACGCACCAGAATATTGTGTTAGTTTAGTTCTTTTGAATGGTTAGAAAAAAAAAATATAATCTGGAGAAATATCATCAATGTTTCCCAAAAATATCTTCCACTTTACTAATTATACCTAATAACTTTATTTATAACCTAGGGAAAATAAAACTCAAAAATGGTGATCTTAGATGCCCAGAAAAAGTAAACAAGTGAGATACATAAGCATAAAAAGAACATAAGAGTATGAGAAAATAATCATAACAATTTAAGATCATACAATTCATATTAAATATCATATACATGAGCCTTGGAATATGTATTTGTAAATTAATGAGACAAGAATCATAAGGTAATAAAGCATGAATCCCTTAATTAATAACATAGAAATAAGACATGGAATTTATGTAGGACACATAATTATATAAAATGATTTCCATATTAGTTAAGGTATCACTACCAATGAAATCATAGTAGTATGGATTTAATCTTTATACCATCTGGGTAGTCATGGTTCACTCACATGACCATTTTAGTAGTCATTGTTCACTCCTAAGACCATCTTAGAGGAAAAAGACCTTTACTAAACAAATTTCACACACCATACCTTCCATGTAAATATCATTTGATATAAATATTTAACCAATTCATTGGAATGATATATAGGTCCCACCCATAAAATAATGAAAACTATACATTTTTATTCCACAATAACATATACCGTTCATCATTACAAAACCCATAGAATGAGATGGGTTTCATAAACATTGTTAAATCATCAAAATAACCCAACCATAAGAATAATAGGGATAATATGAGTAAAAAATATACCAATTAAAACATAATTATAGTAATATAATGTTATCATTGATGTAAAATAATTTTAGTAGATCACTTGAAAATAATACCTAACGATAATATCCTTTCTTCTATAAAATATTTTTCTTTTCATAAAATGACATAGAATTTTAAAAGAAAAAAGTTTATTTTAAAATAACTGTGAAAGCTTGTAATGTAAGATTAATATAAGTAGAGTTTTATGATAGTGAAATATGTAATACCCCAATATTCTATGGTATGCTCCTCTTTGAATAATTTAATAGCTTGCGATGTATGCAACTTTGAGTTTTAGCACACCATGACCAATCAAATTAGCCGTTTAAAAAGTAGTTATGAATAACAATACCCACTTTTTGAAATATTATAAATTTTATTTTTCAAAATGTACTATATTTTTGGATTTGGAATATCAAAATTATCTTAGGGTTATTTTTTGGTTTTTTTCTAAAATCTTCCATTTTTTCATAAATAGTGAATAACATGGCGTTATTGTTTAAAATCGACTTTTAATTAAATAATTATAGTTTTTATCTAAATTTATTTTAATTTCAAAATAGATACATAATACCTATATTATTCCAATATAATTAATTTATTTTATTTTATAACAAGATTAGATATATAAAATTTCATTGAACTTTTTACCATATTTTACCCACCTTCTAGGCAGATTTTAAAATTTGCATAAAACGTAATTTTTCCACTTTTGGGAATTGAATTTAAAAAATATTAGAGACACAATGGACATAATTTTTTAAAATTTGGTTCAATAGGATGAAAATAATGGTTGGTGAATAGTAACATTTGGGTTTTATTTTCCATGGTTAAAAGTAAATAGGGTAATTAAAGGTAGAAATTATATTATAATTACCCTAAAAAATGTATTGATTCTATTGGATTATTTTTTTAAACCAAAATAAAAAATAGGAATAAAATATTATCCTCTTTTATCCACATGGATTAGATTAGGAAATTTATTATTATTTTGTTTAAAGTAGAGTTAAAAGTGTAAAATTCAATGTTTATAACAAAAGAATTTTTACTATAGGGTTATACATAAGATAAAATTGACTATAAATATTCATTAAAAATTTAAAAATATTTCCTAAATCATTATATTTTATTTATAAATTTTAGACATTATATAATTAAATTTATTTTTGACAAAACGATGATGCAGTAATCACCTTATTAATGAAAGATTAAAATAATTGATATCACAAATGTAAAAACAAATATAAATGGAGAGTTTTGATACATTAAACTAATTTTATAGGTTAATATGATATTTTAGGGTTAATTTAATTTATTTCTTTGAATTAATCTTGTTTTTTTTACTTTTACAAAAACCAAATACTAAATAGTGTCAAAATTGAAAATAATGAGTTGTTTAAAAAAAATATTATTAAATGACATAATATTTATAAAAATATATTTTTTGGACAAAGGAATTATATATTAATATATATGTAATTAATAAACCCCTTGATGTTCTCTTGGAATTTTATAGTATGTTTATTAACCATGTAAAATAAAAATTCCAAAAGACATGGTAAAAGATAAAATAAATAACTAAGAATTAAATAAAAAAGATAAGGTTAATATGTTGACCTAAACTTGTTAAAAACCTATAAGTTGAGAATATTTCTACCCTTACCCACCTTATCCTCGAAATAAATCCATTTCCAACCATTATAATCAGAAAATGTTTTTATAATAAAATAATATTTTAAGCTCTTCCTAAAGTGACTCTCACCTCTCTTATAAAAGGGTACACCCCTTATCTTAGTTTAAAACCTCTAAATCTCTTTGGATAAACCAAAACTAGATCAAATATTCTCCCAAATACCCTCACTAAAACCTAAAGGCATTACTTTGATCAGAAAGATGACAAAAGGTTCCCTTTTGGTCAAATTAAAAGGAAGCACCTGAAGAAGAGGTAATAATTTCAACACCTATTTCAAAGTTCTTTTCTTCATCCACTTCCTCTTTATTTTTTTCTCCATAACAAAATAATAATTCCTTCACCTTATACATACTGTGATGTTATTATAAATATGGTACAATCATATTCATTATTCTATCCATCCTATGAATGACAAAGTCACCATACGTGTGTACGTACGGCTTACCCTCTCCATGTCATGGTGTAGTTTGTTATTCAACACTTCATTATTTGGATGGGTATAATAGTGGGTATAATTGATGTATATAATAAATATAACATGTTATAAATTATTTATATATTATATACCATCCAATTACATGTAATTTCTCTTTCAATATAATGATATTTCCGCTCGGGTGTATTTACGGAATACCGTCTCCACGAACGTGAAGAGATTCATTCCCCATCATAACCATTATAAAATAATTTTCATTTTATGATTTAAAATAACATATAAGAAATTAATTTCATTAAGTATATGAATCAAAAACATCCTATTAATAACAAAAATGACCTACATAATAAAACATATAAATGAAAACGAATCAGTTAACACCTGAAACAATGATACTACTGAAATATTATTAACAAAGAAATATTATAAGATCATATATGATATCATATTTATGTATTTCGTTATTTTATAGTTTAATAAAAAATATTTAAATATTATATAGGAGGTTAATGTACCCTTTACCAAGAAAAATTACAATTTAACGGTTAATTTTACGATCTCTTTGTTATCCGAGGTTGTTTTTACAAAAGTATCTACTGAAACTTATTTATCATCCACATTTGTGTTTTTGGTAAATGTATTTCAAACCATTTTTACTATTTCCTACAATATGGGTCAAATTCATTTATACCCTAGTTTGACTTTTTATAATCAAATTTAAAGGAATCGTTCCATCATTTTCCAAACAAGTTACTTTATGACCTTTTCAAAAAATTAAGGTAAGAATGTTTTTTTAACTTATACGGTGGGTGAATCAATTTTCCAGCTTTATAAAACCTTTGATGCTACCCATACAAGCTTATAATAATATTATAAAAATAAATTTTTTCTTTTATAATTATGTGATGTTTAAATTATTTCAAAATAGAAAGAGATATTTTTCTCAAATAGTTTTGATTTGATCTATGTCAACATCCTTTGATGGATTTTACACTTGTTTGAAATTTATTTATTGTGATAAAATATTCCATATTTTATTGATGGTTTTTTGATAAGTTTTACTATGGATGTGTTATTTTTATACCATCCATGGTATATGGTTAATTTATTGACATTTCTTATGCTAGTTTTTCTATGAATGTTTATGTTATGTTTCAACATTTCTATATAAGGAATGCATTGGACTTAGTAAGTAATGGGTGGATCCCACTATATCTCCTCAATGAATTGGTAGGTCTAATGATACAAACTAGTGACTTGGCACAAGGCCTTTAAAAAATATTATTTGTATTCTTGGTACAATTCCTTGATTATGTGGTTATGATGTTCGGCATTATGCATTCCATCATTTTGAAATTAGCTATTGATATTAAAAGTGATTTTATAATTACTAGAATATTCATGTGAATAAGTAAATTGAATTATTTAATTTATATTTTCCATATTATGATGAATTTTATGTTTAAAAGGCTTGTGTTTCATTCTTATACATTTCTTTAAATGTTTATGCTTATTTATGCTAGTTTTTGTTATAATTTTATCCTTACTGAGAAAATGAGCTCAACCCTTTCATATGTTTTCCTTTTCCCATTAAGTGAATAAGTATATTATGATTGACCTACAAGGATAGGATAACGGTTATGAGTGTGTTAAAAGGGGACACAATTTTTTTGTTTTTTCATGAGGTAATGTAAAACTTATGTATGTATATAGTACTTCTGCAGATACTAAACTAAACATTGTTTCGAGAGTTGATCTCTTGTGATCTGGCCAATGTTATGTAATAATGCACTGACTCTGGGTAACTAGGGTTAGGGTGTCACAGTTTGTATTAGAGAAATATTTAAACAAACCTTTGAACTATATTTAGAAAAAATATTATTAGAGAACATTACTTTAAGATAGACTTTGAGGATTAATATAGATGAACTTCCTATAATTTTGGTAATGAAGAGATTTTATTAATTTTCAAAGAAATAAATCCTTTTCTGGATACGCGCAGGTAGTGGTAGCTCTGGCACAAATTTATATAGGGTTAAAACTCAAAAACACCACGTTGACCTATACTCAATGTGGAACTAGTGCACAACAACGGGTATTACTGCACTATTGGTTACGACACTCTCAGGGGGTATTCTTAGGATAATTCTAATTTTCTTTACAGACCATTATAAAGGATTTAGGAGTAAATACTTCGTCAAAGAACACATTTTCGTGATTATGGACTATATGCATAAACTGTTCAATATATGTTAGGAATTTTACTAGTTTTCAATTATATATTTCAATTCATAAACTAATATAGTGTACACTATTTTTTAGAAATGACGCATAGTGGAAGGAATGGAAATCATATCAATACACATGATCCATATAGGGATTTCCCGCATAATCAAGATGATTATAGTGGAGCTGGTGATGCAACTGGTGTTGAAAGGCTTATAAACGTACATGGAAAACTCACTCTGGTTATGAATAATAACATTACCCATATGGACCACCATGATCGACAATGTGGAGGATCAATATTACATCACTTCATGAGGAAAAAACCATCAAAATTCAATGGTACTATAAACCCATTTGTATCTGAGTAGTGGATAAGTTACTTAGAGAAAATATTTCATGCATTGGGGAGTAGTGAAAGGGAAAAATTGTCAAGGTAGTTTATCTCCTCACAAAAATGAAGATCAATGGTGGTCATTAATTCAAAACATAAAGGCAGATGAGGATGTATCAAATATTGAATGGAAGGAGGTTAAATAAATTTTTGTTGAAAAATTCATTCCTCATGTCCATCTAACAGAAATGGAAAGACAATTTCAAAGTCCATGTTAAAAGGAGGATGAGAATGTCAGAAAGTATGAGGCTAACTTTACAAGGTTAGCATGGCTTGGTGTAGATTATATACGTAACCCAAGGAGTAATATTTATCAATTTGTTGATGGGTTAAAACCATTAATCCATTGGGGATTAGCTTCATAATATTTCCCATCTTATGAAGATATAGTCTCATGTGATATCAAGGAAGAAAAAGAATTACCTACGTCTTACGACTTTAGAGAAAAGCAGGAGAAGAAGAGATCTACTGAACACTTTGGAAATGGAAATAAGGGGAAGGAGGGAAATGTTTAATTTCTATCCTTCAGTAATTTTGGGAAGAAACACCTTGGTACTTTCCTGAAGGGAATTGTATTTTGTTACAAGTGGGGTGAAAAAGGCGCCCAAGCACGTGATTACAAGGGGAAGAAAGAGACTATTAATGTGGTATGATACAATTGTAGAGAAATGGGGCATTATAAAAATGAATTTCCTAAGCCCCAATGAAATTACCTTAAAAAGGCCAAGGGATCAAGGCTAAGCTTATTCGATCACAACTGTAGAGGTTGATATTCCAAATGATGTAGTGGAAGGTACATTAATCATTTCCTTGTATTTAGATAATGATTTATTTGATTCTGGATCATTGAATTCTTTCATATCTTCCCAGTTTTACATGAAAATATGATATTTCCAATTATATTTATCAATGGAGTTTATATTCAAAACTCTTAAGAAAAGTATCATTGCAACAACATTTTGTGAATCAGTTACAATTATGGAATATAAACGTTCTTTATCTATTGATCTCATCTTCATATCCTTGATTGAATTTTATATAATCTTTGGTATATATTGGATTTAGGACCATGATGCAAAAATATATTGTAAGAAGATAGAGGTTAAAAAATTTTATGATGATAAGAAATACCTTATCTTTAGAGCATAAACATCAACATATGATTCTAATCTAGATCAACCACTAATAACTCTACTAAATTTCATTATTAGAGGGGATGGAAGTGAAATAGCTATGGTTGAGGAGAGAAATGTTCAAATATAGGATGAACCCATTGTGAATGAATATGTTTATTTGTTTTTAGAGGATTTACATGGACATACTCCAGAACGAGAAATTGAATTTTCCATTGACTTAATTCCTCATTAAAGTCTCATATCGAAGACCCCTTATAGAATTCCCACTATGGAATTAGTGGAAATAAAGAAACAACTATAGGAATTGACTAATAATGGATTGTTTCCCCTTGTGTTCTTCCATGGGGAGCCCCTATTCTTTGGTTAACAAGAAAGATGGATCTATGAGGTACTGCATTAACTATAGGGAGATTAATGGTATAATATTATAAAACAAATATCACATACCTAATATTGATGATTTATTCAATCAACATCATAGAGATTAATATTTTTCAAAGATTGAACATTGATATGGATATCATCAGTTGTGCATGAAGAAGGATGAAATTTCAAAGACAATATTTCATATCAGGTATGGGCATTATGAGTTTACAGTAATGCCTTTTGGACTGACTAATGAACCCATTGTTTTCATGGATCCAATGAACAATGTTTTCAATGAATATATTAATGAATTGTTAATGGTATTTATTAATGATATCATGGTATACTCTAAAAGATACGAAGATCAAGAAAATCACTTGCGCACTATTACAAAGACTCTTAGAAGAAATGTATTTTATGGGAATTTTAGAATGTGTGAATTCTACCTTCAAGAGATTTATTTTCTTAGCCATATTGTCTCTAAGGATGGAATCATTTTGTATCCTTCAAAGAAAAGAGCAACATAATAATGGCCAGAACCGACATGTATAATTGAGGTAAGCAGTTTTATTAGTTTAGCAGGTTATTATCCTTGTTTTGTATAGATTTTTTCCAAATTTCCTAACCCATTAACGAAGATCACATGTAAAGGGGTTCAATAGGTTTCGAAAAAATATTTTGAAGAATGTTTTGAATAAATTAATAGAATATTAGTTAGTTATTATATTTTGACTCTACTATCAGGGAATGATGGGTTTTCTATTTATAGTGATGCTTCAATGGAAGTACTTGGTTGTGTCCTTATATATAATGATATAATTATTGCCTATGCATCACGATAGCTAAAACTTCATGAAACAAACTATCATACTCATGATATTGAGTTAGAAGCTATAATATTTTATCTAAATCTATAGATACATTATCTTTATGGTAAGAAATGTGAGATATATACCGATCACAATAGTTTGAAGTATATTTTTTCAATGAAATAACTCAACATGAGGAAAGGACGATGGATTTCTCTACTCAAGGATTATGATTACACTATACACTACCACCTGAGGAAGGAAAATAAGGTGGCATATTCTTTGAGCCAAAAGGATCATAGAGTTTTTAAAAAGATGAGAGTTAAAAGGAATCCTATGTTAATGGATCTAGGAAAGATGGATATGGGAATAATCATGGAATGTGAGAAATCAATACCTTTTCAAATGGTTTCAAAACAATCTTTACTGTAAAGGATAAAAAGTTCTCATACTATTGATGAGGATTTTCAAAAGAAAGTTAAAGGTGTGAATGATGGGAGATCAATTGACATCCCATATGAAGATGGAATTTAGAAATTTGGGGAAATAATTTGTGTTCCTAACATACCTGATTTGAAAAGGAAATTATTGGATGATTCTCATAGATAAAATTTCTCTATACACCCTAGTAGCACTAAAATGTAGAGAGATTTGAAGGAACATTTTCAGTGGGACAACATGAAGAGGGATATTTCTGATTATGTGTCAAGATGTATGGTTTTTCAACTGGTGAAGGCTGGAAGAAAACATCATAGAGGAGTCATGAGACCTCCCTCAAACATGAGTTTAAATGGGATGATATTATGATGGACTTTTTCATGGGGCTACAAAAGACTCCTAAAAGGAATGATGCAATATGGGTCATTTTTTATCATTTTACCAAGTCAGAGAATTCTCTTGCATTAAGAGAAGGTTTAGAACTTGAACATTTAGCAAGAATATATATTAATGATGTTGTATAACTTCATGAATTACCCCTATCAATTGTTTCTAATCACAATCCCCATTTCACATCAAGATTCTGGAAAATGCATTAGAAATACATGGATACTAAACTTTATTTGAGCATTACCATCCAACCTCAAACTGACAGAAAATCAGAATGGACTATTCAAACCTTAGAAGACATGTTGAGATCTTTAAAGGTCCACTTTCAAGGTATGTGGTATCAATATTTACCCCTGGTATAATTTTCTTATAACAATAACATCCATTCAAGTATTCATATGGAACCATATAAAGAGTTATACACAAAGATATGTACATACCAACTTTTTGGGATGTTGTTGGTGAAAGAAAACTCGTTGGCCCAGAACTTGTTGAGGAAACAATGGAAACATAAAGATTATGCTAACCCACATCAAAGAATCCCAAAGCAAGAAAAAGAGTTATGCCGATAACCGAAGGAAGGATTCGAAATTTTATGTAGGTGATCATGTTTTCATGAAGCTATCTCCATGGAATTATATTATAAAATTAGGTAAGAAGGGTAAATTAACTCTTAGGTACATCGAACCTTTCGAAATTCTAGAACGAATTGGAGTCGTAGCTTACTGTTTGGAAATGAAACCAAGTCTCTCCAAAGTTCATGATGTGTTCCACGTATCACTGTTGAGAAAATACACGCCTGACCCAATTCATGTACTCACCTATGAATAATTAGAACGTGAGATCGATCAACCATATTTTGAAGAGCATATCAAGATTATTTATACTATAGAACAAGTATTGAGAAACCAAATAACTCTTCTAGTAAAATATATTTGGCCATACCATAAAATGGAAGAGGCAATTTGGGAACATGAGAAACTAATGATGAAGAACCACCTAAATATTTTTATGTATTAATATTCTAGAAATTTCAAGAAATAAATTATTTTAAGTAGGGGATAATGTAACCCACCAAGTTTCTACAATAAACTTCTCTTTCAATAGTAAAATAGCTTGTGATCTACACAACTTCAAGTTCTATCACACCAGGACCAATCAAACTTTCCTTTTTAAAAGAAATTGTAAATAGTAATACCCACTTTTTGAAATTTTATAAATTTTATTTTTCAATGTGGATTTCATTTTTGGATTTGGAATATCAAAATTATCTTAGGGTGATTTTTTGGTATTTTTTAAAAATATTTAATTTTTAATGAATACTGAAAAACACTGTTATTATTTAAAATCAACTTTTATTTTAATAATAATAATTTTTTATTTTAATTATTTTTAAAATTAAAAATATATACATAATAACTATATTAGTTCAATGTAATTCATAAAAGTTATTTTATAAAAAGATTAGATATATAAAATTTTATTGAAATGTTTACCATATTTTACCTACATCCTAGGCACATTTGAAAATTTGCATTAAACATAATTGTACCACTTCTGTGAATTGAATTTAAAAATTCAAAGGGATACGGTTGACCTCATTAAGTAAAATGTTGTTCAATTTGATGAAAATAATTTTTGTTGAATAGTAACATTTGGATTTTATTTACCACTGTTAAAAGTAAATAGTGTAATTAAATGTAGAAATGATATTATAATTACCCCCAACACATGTCCTAATTCTATTGTATAAGTACTTTTATAACAAAATAAAACTCAGGAATAAAATATGATCCTCTTTGATCCAATTGGATTAGATTAGGACATTTATTATTACTATATTTAAAGAAGAGATAAAAGTGTAAAACTCCAGGTTTAATAACTAAACCATTTTAAATATAGGGTAATACATAAGATATATTTTACTATAAATATTCATTAGAAATATAAAAATATTTCCTACATAATTGTATTTTATTTATTATTTTTATATCTTAAATAATTAAATTTATTTCTGACATAATTATGATACAACAATTACCTTATTAATGAATGATTAAAATAATTGATATTATAAATATCAAAATAAATGTAAATTGAGTATTTTGATACATTCCACTAATTTTATCAGTAAGTATGACATGTTAGGGTTGATTTAATGTATTTTTTTTCTATGTAATCAAGTTTCATTGGCTTCACAAAAAACAGAAACTAAATAGTATCAAAATTAAAATAAATGAGTTTTTAAAACAAATACTATATTATTAAATGACATAATATTTTCAAAAATATAAACATTATTAAAAGGAAATATATAAAGATATATATGAAGTTAAGGAACCACTTGAGGCTCTTTTTTCATTTTATTTTATGTTTATTAACCTTGTAATATAAAAATACAAAGAGACATAGTAAATGATATACTATTTAACAAAGACTTAAATATAAATGATAAGATTAATATGGTGATCTAAACATTTCTAAAACCTATTGGATGAGAATATTTCTACCCATACCAACCTTATAATATAAAAAATCTATTTTTATCCATTATAAACTGAAAATTATTTTATAAAAGAATAATATTTCAAGATTTTCCAAAAATTGCCCTCATCTCTCT
Organism: Viscum album; assembly: GCA_963277665.1. NCBI lineage: Eukaryota > Viridiplantae > Streptophyta > Magnoliopsida > Santalales > Viscaceae > Viscum > Viscum album. The sequence goes on from OY728145.1 coordinate 1,422,580,231, forward strand.
TATAAATGGGTACTTCCCCTTATCTTAATTTCACACATCCAAATCCATTTACCTCAGACAATACCTACTAAAATATCCCCCCAAATACGGTTAATTAAATTTATAGGCCTTAATTTGATTATAAATCCATCTTATGGATCTATTTTGATCTAATGAAAAGCAAGAACCCAAAGAAGAGGTAATACATTCATCACCTCTTTCAATGTTCTATTCTTCTTCAACTTCTTATTTATTTGTTGTTTCTATAAAAAAATAATAAATCCAGTAAATTAAACATATTATGATGTTATTATAAATATGGTACAACCATATTCATTATTCAATCCATCATTTGAATGAAAAAGTCACATACGTGCGTACGTACGGGTTATCGTCTCCAGGTCGGGTGTATTTTGTAATTCAAAACTTCATTGTTTGTATGAGAATAATAATATGTATAATTGATATATGTAATAAACATAAGATGTTAATTATTATTTATATATGAAATACCATCCAATTACATACAATTTCACCACCAATATACAGATATTGTCGCTCATGTGTACATATGGATTACTGTCTCGACAAACGCGATAAGATTCATTCCTCATCATAACCACTCAAGAATAATTTTAATTTTATGGTCTAAAAAATGTTTATGAACCTAATATCATTATGTATATGAATTAAATACATCTTATCCCTAAGAAACATAAATTACATAATAAAACATGTAACTCCTCGACCCTAGTTATCTAGATTCGGTGCATTATTTTAATACATTATTATGATGAAGGGAAATCATGTCCCAAAAGACCGATCTATTTAGTAGTCTTGGAAATAGATTAAATATATTAACAATACATTAAATTATAAAAATAAAATCAACAACAACATTGTATCCATTGACCACATTAATATCCATTAGACTATCCCTACATGTCAGTCATAATACACATCTTGGAAATCCTAGGAAAATAAAACATAAGAAATAGGTGAGTTCAGATGCACAGAAAGGGTAAAAAATTTAGTGGAATATAACATAAAAAATATGCATGGTCAATAATTGAAAACACATGCCTTTACAAATAATAAACTTGAACACTTTATGGTAGAAATATGAGCTGAGTAATTAATGACATAATAAAACATAGTCATGGGTATTCGACTTGTTGAATAACCAAATGAGCCATCAATGTTATTTTCGTAATTAGAGAATGTATAATAATAGAAATTCTATAAAATTTTGTCACAGACTTGGACAAGATGTATAAAATTGATTATGGACTCAGCAAAAACCATATATCAAATTGGGAAAGTCCTCGGCCAATTCCAAGTCTAATTGTCTGATGATACCTACGGATGCATCAAGGACCTATAGAGGGCTCCACCCATCACATATTGTGTCCAATACATTCCTAATATGAAAATGTTGATACATAACATAAACATTTGTATTAAAACTAGCATAAAAAATATAAATACTTTATCCATAAACTATGAATGGTATAAAAATAACACATCCACAGTCCATAATATCACAAAACCATCAATACATTATGAATGATTTTTATCATAATAAATCAACATCAAACAAGTTTAAAATCTATCAAAGCATGTTGACATTGATGAAAATGATTTGTAAAACTCCTTGAGATAAATATCCCTTTTTCATAAAAACAATTAAAAGTCACTCAATTTAGAAAGGATAACATTTAATGACATTTTTGAATCAAAGTTTCTCATAACACTTTGAAACTTTTGAAATGAAAAAAAATTTGAATCATTAATGTCCATATAAATAAATCAATAAAACCTTTTTGAAGACATGGACATTAATGTGAAATATTTGGAAGAATAAATCATTAAAACATTTAAAATGATATTTTAATAATATATATCCTAAAAATGATCCCTTTGAAAACTCTTTAATGAATCATGGACATGTATAATAAATATGTCCCTATAAAAACTTATGTACAAACAACCATGGATAATAAAGATATTTGGAAATTAACCCTTACCTTGCACCTTCCTTTGGTCGAGGGTACATTTAACCTTTTCTATAATAACCATATTATTTTATCAAATTATAACAGAATCATATTCATATTTATAATATCATACATGATTCATTTATAACATTATACTACCCATTTAATAATGATTTCTCTGTTAAATTAACATTTCAGATAATAATTTCTTTCTTTATCATACGTGTTTTAACATGTTATTCTTGATAGAATGATTTAGATCATGATTTATATACATCCAGAATATAAAACATTATTTATATATATCTTATATATTTATGATATAAATATGTGTAATGGATAGATATATGAAATGGGAAACACCATTTATGGAGACGGTCTGTCGTACGCACACATAAACGTTGTTGATGTTTTCATATCGTATTGAATGGAAGTAGGTGAATAAGATATATGTGAGTACATATATATATAAATATATATATTAGGAAGAATTATTATTTAATATATTACATACTTATTAATAATTTATATTTTTATATTCATCATTTAATGGTGAATGTGGAAATGAATCTCGTCGCGTCGGGGATACAGTTATCTGTACGTATGCACAGGAGAAAATATCATTATATTGATGGTGAAATCATATGTAATTGGATGTTATATTGTATATATAGAATCATTAACATGTTATATTTATTTTTTACATCAGTTATACTCATTATTATACACATCTAAATAATGAAGTGTTTGAATAACAATCTACACCACGATGTGGAGACTGTAATCCTTAATACGCACGTATGGTGACTTTGACATTTATAGGAAGGATATAAAAATGAATATGGTTGTACCATATTTATAATAACATCATAGTATTTATAAGTTACTGTAGTTGTTATTTTGGTATGGAAACAACAAAGAAAGAGAAAGTTGAAGATGAAAAGAACTTGAAAGAGGGTTGTGATATTATTACCTCTTATTTGGGTGTTTCCTTTTGAGTTGATCAAAAGGGATCCATATGGTGGATTTTTGATCAAAGTAAGTCCTCTAGTTTAAGGGATGATAGTTGAGAGAATATTTGGGTAGGTTTTGTCTGAGAAAAATGGCTTTGGATGTGTGAAATTAAGAGAATAGGAAGTACACTTTTATAGGACACGTGAGGGTAACTTAAAGAAATGTTTGAAATATTATTTTATAATAAAATCATTTTCTATTTCCAATGGATCCAAAATGATTTTTTTACAGTATTATGTCTTTATGGGTCGAAATCCTTTCAACCAATAGGTTTTAGATAGGTTTTGGTCAACATATTAACTATATCTTATATATTTATCTCCTAGTTAAAAAGTTTATCATTTACCATGTCTCTTTATTTTTTTATATTATCTGGTTAATAACAAGTCATCAGAACCCCATGTGATTCAGTATTAATATATATAACCTTATATTAGTCCTTTGGATGAACCTTATATCTCTAGGAATATTATATCAATTAATAATATATTATTTGTTTTAAAAACCCAATTATGTTAATATTGACACTTTTTAGTATTTGGTTTTTGTGAAAATCATAACAGCATGATTTCTTAAAAAATTATTTAATCAACCCTAAAATGTCATATTAACCTATAAAATTAGTTTAATTCATCAAAAGTATCAAATTACATTTATTTGGATATTTATAATTTCAATTATTTTAATCATTCATTAATAATGTAATTATTTAATCATCATTGTGTCATAAATAAAATAGATTATTTAATTTATAAAAATTAAAAATAAAATACCATTATGTAGGAACATTTTTTAGTTTTCTAATGAATATTTATAGTCGAATTCATCTTATATATAACCCTATATTAAAAATGGTTTTGTTATTAAACTTTGAATTTAACACTTTTTAATCTTTTTTAAATAAAATAATAATAAATGTCCAAATCTTATCCAAGTGGACCCAAGGGTGTCATATATTAGTCCTAAGGTTGTTTTTGGTCGAATTATACTTATCCAATAGAATTAGTACATGTGTTAGGGTAATTATAATATCAGTTTTATGCTTAATTACCCTATTACTTTTAACCGTGGTAAATAAAAGTCAAAAGTTACTATTCAAAAAAAATTATTTTCATCTTATTGAACCACTATTTACTTACTGATGTCAACTATGTCTCTCAGATTTTCCAAATTCAACTCACATAAGTGGTAAAATTATGTTTTATGAAAATTTTTAAATGCTCCTACGTGGTAGGTAAAAGACACTAAATGTTCAAATAAATTATATATCTAAAATTATTATAAAATGACTCCAATAAATTAGATTGAACTTATATAGGTATTATGTATCTACTTTGACCTAAAATATATTTAAATAAAATAAATAATTATTAAAATAAATAGTCTATTTAAACCAATAACATAGTGTTTTTCACAATTCATCAAAAATTTAAAGTTTTCATAAAAATATCAAAAATTTGACCGAAGAAAATTTTGATATCAAGAATTAAAAAATAAAGTATATTTTACCAAATTCAAAAAATATAAGTAGCATTTATTAATTTAAATTTAAATCCCATTCTCAAAACCCAAAAGTGTGTTTTAAAAATTAAAAACTATCAAAATATTGACATGTGTTTATGTTAAATTTAAATGTGTAATTACTTATAATGAAGTAAATTGTATTAAATGATAAAAATATAATCTAATTATACTTCAAAACCATTGAAATGAATAATTTTACAATATAAATTATTTTGATTAAAAAAATTATTTTCAATTAAAACATAGTATTTTTCACTATTTGTCAAAATATGAAAGTTATCAGAAAAGTACCAAAAATTTATCCAAAATAAATTTTTATGTCCTGATTCTAAAGAAGAATTTAATTTCCTTAAATTGAATGTATAAAAGTTTAAAATATTTTTTTCAAAGGTTTTCCATTTAAAGGAGGTAAAATTTCATTTTTTGAAAAATACATCTTTTTTTTGAAAAAATAAATTTGATCTTATATAATGTCTAAGAAACACATAATATAGATGTTAAAATTATATAGAGTATATAAGATTCAAAATGTAGTTAATACTTTTTATAACCTGTTTTTGAATGCCTAGTTTGGTAAGTTGTGGTGCACTCAAACTCAGTGATGCGTGTAGCTCAATCTATTGAATTACTTTAATGAGATAATATAATATGAAATATTGGGGTGTTACATGCTCCCATCCTTTAATAATTTTTTTCCATGCAATTTGAAAAAAAATTGAAAAATAAGAAAAATAACTTCGTTCAAAACCCACATTGAAAGTTGGGTAAATAAAATTTAGTCTTAATAAGAGGGAAAGGGAATGAAAATGTTACCACCAAATTATGATCTCGATTAAGAGAACGTTGATGCGAATTAGAGACACATAGTTGGAGGAAAAACATAAATATTTATAGGGAGTGATTGAGGTCATCAATCAGAGATAACTGTGAAATTTAGGGCCTCAAAATCATCAATCTATGATGATTTTAAATATTGTTAGTTGAACATAAGGTATTAGGATAACACATTTTTGGTTTTAAGATCTCTTCCCTAAATTTTAAGTATTAATTTATTCATAAAATAAGAGGAAAAATATACATGAGAATTAGAGTTTCATGCTTCAACTAATTCCTACCACAAACTCATCTTTCACATCAAAAGATAATAGAATTCAAAAATAATCTATTTATCATAATCGTATAGTGTTAAAAAATAATGAATTTATAATTCATTTGTCTGAATATATAAAAAAACCTAAATTATAAAAACTAAGACATCATGTAGGCCAATGATAGGTGATGCACCCTTGTCGCCTTTCGGTTGTGTTTTCATGTCTCGTGGCCTTGTTGGATGCAACAGGTTGTCGCCCGACCTCTGGTTTGTCCTTTTTATAACAATCCAAAAATAATCTTAGGAAAATATTTATCCTTAAAAATAGTATCCAATGTCAAACATAATCAATTCCAACCATTAGACTTATCCAAAATACTTCTCTCCAAACTCACAGTCCAGAATTTATAAGGAAGATAAATCCATTGAAGATCCATTTTGTGACATAATAACATGTGAATACCTTCATCATTTATTCTTTTAAAATACATTAACACCATTAATTTCCATAAAACCTCATTTATTACATTCATTATCTCTTACTCCTTATAGAATACTATATATATTCCTTATATCAAAAAATTTTAAATATTCCGAAAATGATGGGATAAACAAACCATTAATTAGTTTCAAGGTAGTCAATAATATCCAATAAAATTTATCAAAATCAATCATATATTATTCTAAAATCACTACCTCAGTATCAGGACCATATTATGGTTTATCTTTCCTTTAACCATGTATTTTCCAAAATGTTTAACCTAAAACTGTGTCACTTTACCTGGTACCATAAAATCTCAAATCATTAATGAAATAGTACTACAGTACAATACTTATTTATTTCCAAAATTAGTATAACCAGTTCATCGTTGATACAACACTCAATGAAATTATTCTTTAATAACAACATAATAACACCAGTCATTCCTCTTCATATGTGGTTGTATCAAAACATGATTATTATCTAATAACATCATTTGAGGCATACTCTAATGATTTGGTCATTAATTCTCATAGTGTCCCAACTTTTTGCAGATGAAGCATTGTACATTTGAAACCTTTTTCTTACCCTTGAAATCACATACTTGTTTTCCTTTTTCTCCACACATACAACAAACTCACATTCCCTTCCAAAATTATTATCAATGTGATTCTTTCCATAGTTATCACATATGGGAAAATCCTTCTTTCCCATCTTCCCTTTATCAATCTTTCTCTATACCTTCCTTTTCTTCTCTTTCTTCTCTTCAATGCCATATAAAATAGATAATTTTTCACTTATCTTATTAACATATGATACTATTTCTTCATATGATGAGAATACATGGGAGAATATTTCCCATCTAAATAATTGCTTAAGACTATGAAATATATGATCCTTCTTACCCTTTGGATCATACATATTGTGGGATTTCTCATTCCTTCTACTGTGCGTCATTTATAAATGACTACACACACTAGGTTAGATCATATCGTACTGTATAATCCACAAACTAGAAACATTCTCAACATTAATTGGATATTTTCACACATCTAGTCTCATAATCATAAAAAGGATTCTTTTCCACAATATTTACTCATATATCCTTCATAACGGTTTATAAATAAATTGTGAATTATCCTAAGCTTATCCCCTAAGAGTTTCATAGCCAAGAGTGAAGCAAGGCCCATTTTCGTGCACCAATTTCCGTTCGATTCTAGCTCAATGCGGTGTTATTGGGTTTTACCCCTAGGTACATCTGTTCCAGAGTCACTTCTACCTGTTCATATCTAGACAGGGATGTGTTACTTGGAAAACTCACAAAATCTCTATAGTGCAAAAATTCTAGGATGTTTTTCTATATTAATCTTCAAAGTCTATCTTCGGGTAATATTTCCTAATCATAGTTTATCTAAACTAGTTTTCAAGGTTATTGCTAAAAATCCTCTGATACCAACTATAACACCCCAAACCCAATTAACCAGAGTTGGAGAATTATTTAAATACATTGTCATGATACAGGGAAAACTTTTCATTAAATACCAATCAGTTTATTAGTTTTGGAAATAGATTACATACATTAATGTTACATTACATTATAAAATTAAAAACAACAACAACATTGTCTCCATTGACCCCATTCATATCCCATATACTATCCCTATAGTTCAATCATAATACACTTCTTGGAAGTCCTAGGAAAATAAAACATGAGAATAGGGTGAGCTCAGAAGATCAGTAATGGTAAACAATTTAGTGGAATATAGCATAAACAATATGCATGGTGAATAATTGAAAACACATGCCTTAAAAAATAATAAACATGAACAATTTATGGCAGAAATATGAGCTGAGTAAATAATTCCATAATAAAACATATTCATGGGTATTCTAATAGTCAAATTACCACATGAACCATTAATATTATTTTCATAATGAGGGAATGTATAATTCCAAACATTCTAAAACATGTTGTCAAGGCATCGGACAAGATGTCTAAAAATGATTAAGGCATCGACCAAAACCATATATCAAATTGGGAAATACCTAAGCCAATTTAATTTCTAATTGTCTCATGAGACCTACCGATGCATCTAGGAGCTATAGTGGGCTCCAACCATCACTTAAAATGTCTAATACATCCCTCATATGAAAATGTTGAAACATAACATAAACATTTGTATTAAAACTATCATATGAAATGTAAATACTTTATCCATAAACCATGAATGGTATAAAAATAACACATCCATTTTCAAAAATATCACAAAACATTCAATATAATATGGAATATTTCTATCTTAATAAATCAACTTCAAAAAATATTAAAATCCATCAAAGGATGTTGGCATAAATGAAAATGATTTGTAAAACTCTTTGAGAAAAATATCGCTTTTTCATGAAAAAATTTAATAGTCACCCAATTTAAAAAGGAAGAAATTTTAATACATTTTTGAATGAAAGTTTCCAATACTAATTTGATACTTTTTAAATTAATTAAAATTTAAAATATACATGTCTATATAAATAAATCCTTAAAACCATTTGGAACACATGGACATTAATGAAAATGTTTTAAAAGAATAAATCTTTAAAACCTTTAAAATGATGTCTTAATAAAAGAGTTCCTTAAAAATAATCTCTCTGAAAACTCTTTTATGAAACATGGACAAGGATAATAAATATTTCCCAGTAAAAACTTATGTACAAACAACCTCGGATAATAAAGAGATTGTGAAATTAACCCTTACCTTGCACTTTACTTTGGTCGAGGGTATGTTTAACCTCCTGTATAATGTCCATAATAAGTTATAAAATTATACCAAAACCATTTTCATATTTATTATATAACACATTATTCATTTATTAATTTATAATACCAATTTTATAATGATTTCCTTGTTAAAATAACATTTCTAGTAACAATTGCTTTCTTTATCGTACGAGTTTTAAATTTTTATTCCTGATTGTACCATTTAGATCCTGATTTACATACTTAAAGAATATAAAACATTATTTATATATATCATATATATTTAGAATATAAATATGTATTATAAATAGATATATAAAATGGAAAACAAATATTATGGGAATGGTAGGTCGTACGTACGCATAATCGTTGTTTCCATTTTCATATAGCATTGAATGGAAGTAAGTGAACAAGATATATGCAAGTACATATATATATATATATATTAATATATTAAGTAGAATTATTATGTAATATATTATATACTTATTAATAATATATATTTTTATAATCATCGTTGAATGGTGAATGTGGAAATGAATCTCATTGCATTGTGGAGACGGTAATCCGTACGTACGCACGAGCGGCAATATCATTATATTGATTGTAAATTTGTATGTAATTGGGTGGTATATAATATATATAGAATCATTAAAATTTTATATTTATTATTTACATCAGCTATACTCACTATTATACCCATCCAAATAATGAAGTGTTTGAATAACAAACTACCCCACGACATGGAGACGGTAATCTGTACATACACACGTATGGTGAAATTTTCATTTATAGAACATATAGAATAATGAATATGGCTGTAAAATATTTATAATAACATCATATTATGTATAAGTTACTGGATTTATCATTTTTTTATGGAAAAAGAGAAGAAAGGGGAAGTGGAAGAATAAAATAACTTAAAAAATAGTTGTGAAATTACTACCTCTTCTTCGGGTGTTTCCTTTTGAGTTGACCAACATGGCTCCATATGTTGGCTTTATGATCAAATAGAGGCCTCTAGGTTGAGGTTAGGATAGTTTATAGGATATTAGGGCTGGGTATGGATGAGAAAAATTGATTTGGATGTGTTAAATTAAGAGGAGGGAAAGTACCCTTTTATAAGAGATGTGAGGGTCACTTTAGGGAAATCTTGAAATATTATTTTATAATAAAATAATTTTCGATTTATAATGGCTAAACAATGATTTATTTATATCCATAGGTGTTTTTGAGTCTAAATAATATAAACCAATAGATTTTAGATAGGTTTTGGTCACCATATTTACCTTATCTTTTAGATTTAACTCTTTATTAAAAAGTTTGACATTTACCATGTATCTTTGTATTTTTATATATTATGGTTACTAAACATACTATAAAAATCCAAGAGTACCCCAAGTGGTTAATTATTAATATATATAACCTTTTCACAGTCCTTTGGTTGAGTCTTAGATTTTTAGGAATATTATATCAATTAATAATATAGTATTTGTTTTAAAAACCCTATTATGTCAATTTTTACACTATTTAGAATTTGGTTTTTGTGAAAATAATAACAGAATGATTAATTCGAAAAAAAATTATTTAATCAACCCTAAAATTTTATATTAACCTATAAAATTTGTTGAATTCATCTAAAGTATCAAATTACATTTATTTGTGTATTGATAATATCAATTATTCTAATCTTTCATTAATACAGTAATTACTACATCAACATTTTGTCATAAATATATTAAATTTTTTAAATTCCAAAAATTATAAATAAAATACCATTATGTAGGAACTTGTTTTATATTTCTCATTAATATTTATAGTCGAATATATCTTATCTATAACCATATATTAAAAATAGTTTAGTTATTAAACATTGAAATTAACTCTTTTTTACTCTTCATTTAATAAAATAATAATAAATCTCCTAATATTATCAAAGTGGACCAAAAGGGGTCATATTTTATTCCTAATGTTTTTTTGGTCAAATTATATTTGTCCAATAGAATTAGGACATGTGTTAGAGTAATTATAATATCATATTTACCCTTAGATACCCTATTTACATTGAACTGTGGTAAATAAAAGTCAAAAGTTACTATTCAAAAAAATTTATTTTCATCTTATTGAACAAAATTTTACTTAATTATGTCAACCATGTCTCTTAGATATTTCAAATTAAACTCAAAAATGCGTAAAATTCAGTTTTATGCAAATTTATACAGGCTCCTAGGTGGTGGGTAAAATACGGTAAAAGATCAATAAAATTTTAATATATCCTTACTTATTATAAATTGACTCCAATAAATTACATTGAACATATATAGCTATTATGTATCTATTTTAAGATAAAATAAATTTTAAAAACAATAAATTATTATTTAAATAAGATGTTGGTTTTACCCATTAACGCAGTTTTTTTCACTATTCAGCAAAAATTGAAAGATTTCAAAAAAATACCAAATATTTGCCCTATTCTAATTTTGATATTCCGAATTCAAAAATGAAGTATTTTTTACTAAATTAAAAACATATAAGTAGAATTTAGTATTTTAAAATTAATTCTTGTTCTAATAATGAAATAGCAGGCTTTTAAAATATAAAAACTATAAAATGGTTGACATGTGTTTATGTCAAATTTAAATGTGAAATTACTTATAATTACCTAAATCATATTAAATGATAAAAATATAATCTAATTATACTTCAAACCCATTTAAATTCATAATTTAACGTTATACATCATTTTGATTAAAAAATATTTTTTCAACTAAAACATAGAATTTTTCACTATTCGTCAAAATTTGAAAGTTATCAGAAAAGTTCCACAAATTTATCCATACTAAATTTTTATGTACCGATTGTAAAAAATAATTTAATTTCATTAAATTGAATATATAAAAGTGTCAAATATTTGTTTAAAAAAGGATCTCCATTAAAAGGTAGTAAAATTTCAATTTTCTTTTTGAAATATACTTCTTTTATATGAAAAAAATGAATTTGTTCTTATATTATGTCTAAGAAACAGATAATATGGATGTAAAAATTATATAGAGTATATAAGATTCAAAATTTTTTTAATACTATTCATAAGCACTTTTTGAACATCTAGTTTGGTAAGTTGTGATGCGCTCGAAATCAGTGTTGTGTGTAGCACAAGCTATTGAATTACTTTAATGAGATAACTTACTATGAAATATTAGGGTGTTACAAGACATATAATGGGAAACAAATCAAATAACCCCTTAAATATCGATACTATTGAAATATTATTAACAAAGAAATATTAGAAGATCATATATGAAATCATATTTATGTATTTGGTCCTTGTATTATTTAATAAAAATTACTTTACTATTATACTGGAGGTTAATGTAAACACCACCAAGGAAAAGTACAAGTTAAGGGTTAATTTTATAATCTCTTTATTATCCAAGGTATTTTTGAAGAAAGTATCTAATTAGACTTCTTTATCATCCACCTCTGTGTTTCTTATAAATGTATTGAATTTTTTTTACTTTTTCCTGGAATAGGGGATAAATTAATGTATACCCTTGATTGACTAATCATAAAGTGTTTTCAAAGGAATATTTTTGTCATTTACCAAACAATGTACTTTATAACCTTTTCAAAAAATTAAAGTATGAATATTTGTTTAACTTATACGGAGGGTGTGGATATTTTCCACCATTATAACACATTTTATGCATTCCTTACAATATTATATGAATCTTTTCAAAATATATTTTTATTTTATAATTATGTGACTTTTAAATGATTTGAAAATAGAAAGAGATATTTCTCTCAAATAGTTTTGATTTCATCTATGTTAACAACCTTTGAGGGATTTTACACTTTTTTGAAGATGACTTATTTTGATACAATATTACATATTGTATTAAAGGTATGTTGATATGTTTTACTATGGATGTGTTATTTTTATACCATTCATGGTTTATGGTTAATGTATTAAAATTTCATATGCTAGTTATAATACAAATTTTTAAGTTATGTTTCAATCTTCTCATATGAGGAATGAATTGGACATAGTATGTTATGGGTGGAGCCCACTATAGCTCCTCAATGCATCGGTAGGTCTCATGAAACAAACTAGTATCTTGTAACAATTACTTAACAAAATCTTATTTGTAGTGTTGGCAGAAGGCCTTGACTATGTAGTTATGTTGTCTGACATTATGCATTTCATCATCATGTAATTAGCTATTGATATTACATGTGATTATCCGACTAGTAGAATATAAATGTAAATAATTAAATGGAATTTTTTTATTTATATTTTCCATATTATGATGAATTTTAAGTTTAAAAGAATTGTGTTTTAGTCTTATACATTTCCTTAAATGTTTATGCTTATTTTTTATAGTTTCTGATATACTGTTATCCTTACTGAGAATCTGATCTAACCCCTTTATTATGTTTAACTTTTCGTAGGATGTAAAGATGTATATAATGATTTACCTATAGGGATAGGCTATGGGATAATAGTGTTTTAAATGGGGACACATTGTTTTTGTTTTTTTAATTTCATGATGTAATGTAAAACTTTTTATGTATCTAGTAATTCAAAGGATACTAGAATAATCAGTCTTTCGATAATTGATCTCTTGTGATCATGAAAATGTTATCTAATAAGGTACCAAATCTAGGTAACTAGGGTCAAGGCATTAGAAAATATTCCAATCAAGACGTATGAGTTAAAAAACATTTCATTCATATATTTCTATCTGTAATGTCACAAATATCCTTCTTTAGAAAACAACATAAATATTCTTCTTAAACCATTTTTTAAAAATCAAAACATGAGTAAAAAAATTTAAATATACATTGGATAATATTAAAAATAGTTTTAGAAAACATGGATTTGGAAGATTAATATTCCATAATAGATATTTAAAATTAAAAAATCCTTATTTTTTATGAGATTGTGAAAGAATAACTTATCACTTTATAATCAGTAGAATCATATGCCATAGGAATGTAATAAAATTGAATTAATATGAAAATAAAATAATCCTAAAAATAATGATCTTAAAATACTTTCATGTGATTTATATACATAAGAAAAAAGAAATGTTTTCTGTATAAGGCATGTGTTCCAGAGATTAGAAAGTGACAAATAAATCCCTTATTATTGTAGTTACATTTGTATCATGAGCCCCCTGAAAGAGTAACGTCAATTAAAACTTTTAATATTGTGAAAGAATTTAAATTCATGATATAAAATTTCATAAGTAATTATATACACCACAAAACAAAAATAAGTGGTTAATCGATATTATATCTCACATAAATAAATGTGAGATGAGAAAACTCTTACCTTATATATTGAATCACATCATACTCATTCACGCCTCTTGTATAATAAATATAAGTTTATTATAAATATGTTAACAAACCATATTGAATTATAAAATACCATATATGATTACTTATGACCTTATATTACACATTTATTAATAATTCCTTATTAATGTCATTTTTTAATAATAACAACTTTATTTTTCGCGTCTGTTTTGATTTGTAATATTTTTGGTCCTTTTACTTATATAAAAATTTCATAATATAAAGAGTGATAATAATTATATAAATATCATATATATTAATTATATATTTATGTATAATAGTATATAAAAGATAGAAATATAAAATTGAATACAAATTTCATAGAGACGATAGGTGATACATAAACATAAACATTGTTCCTTTTTTCTGTGATGTTGAAAGAAATAATGTAAATGACATGGTGTTAGGTCAGAAAGACAATAGTGATAACACAAGAGAGGTGAATTGTGTTCTTTTAAAAAAATCACAACGTTGTTTATTTATATCAACAGTAGATAGATCTGGCGATGTTTCTATATAAGATTATATAAGTAATGTATATTAAAAGAGAACAAGGCATAAAAATTTATAGTGGTTTGTGGAAACAATACCCCTTAGTACACTCTATCAATCACCCTCTCTACAGGCTTGGCGAATTTCACTAGTAAGGTCATCATATTATAAAACTGATCCATAATTGAGTGCAGGTAGGTGTCACCCTTACAAACAAAGGCTAACAAAATTGTGCCTTATGTTCTTTTATAGGGAACTAATAAAACCAAATCTTAGTGTGAAAAGTAAAAACTCCACCACAACTGAATATGAGCAGTCAAATCTCAAAATAAGTAAGATGTTGTTTTGATGAGAAAAAAATGTATCTTACAGTTGCAGGACCACACAACTAATAAAAGATGAATTTTTCTTCATAAGAATAATAATCATGAAAAATATCTGAAGAGATGAGGTATCATAATAGATATTTAGTATTTAATATCAACAAAAAATAGAGCATCATAATTCCAGATATTTTCATTTATATCTCTGAAATTTAGTCCTTTTATATGATATTCTTGATCGTTGAAGGAGTGAAATAATAATTACAATAAATCTTTAAGAATAAAACTTATCAATACATCCATGAAATATACATATTGTCATATCTAAAAAATCTAATGTAGATATATATATATATATAAATATATCTCCTAGAAAGATTTCAAATCCTCAAAATACAATTGATAAATTGAGTGAATTAAAATTCAAAGAATATAGCTCAGAGTAGTCATAACATCCCTTAAAAATATGAGAGAAAATATCTACTATAAATAGATCTTTAAATCATTTAAAATGATATTTGAATTAAACAAAATAGATCTTTAAAAACCTCATACATTTCACAAAAACTATTTGAAAAGGCTCTGGTAAATATGTAAATTCAAATTACCAATGTGGTAATGTCAAATATAAGGCTTCTTCACAAAATGAAAAATTAAAAAATGTATCGTTCAATCTACATAACATAGGGTTGATAATACATTCATTTTCCAGTGTCAACGTAGATCTCTAAACATAACATTGATTATCCATTCATTTATTTTTTCAAAATGTAAGGTTTATAATGTGTGGTTGATCACGAAAGTAAGTTTTATGATCCATATATTTGTAATGTTCCATACTTACATAGTGTTATTTAACCATACTTTTCCTTTTTAGAAAATTTAAGAATATTATCCAAACTTAATGTTCCTTAACCATAAGTTTCTTCAAACATATGGTTGATTAATCATATGCACTAATCCTTCAACATAAACGTATGGTTGGTTCCATACATTACTTTATTCGATATAATGAATGAATAAAATTTCTAGAAAATGAAAAAGGGTGAACAGTTTTTCCAGTATATGCTTAATAGAACTTCGAATACTTTAACAAATATTTCTCGTAAATAAATAGTTGAATGCTATGTCCAGATAATAATTACAAAGGATATAAAATTTCTGAAATACACTCAAAATAAAACCATTAGTTAAACAATTAAGGGTATTGATGAGCATAAAAATCATTAATATTTAGAGAGTATGGTTGATACAATACATTCCCAACAATCTCCACATTTTTTATAATCAAAAAACCCAAAAATTAAAACTATAATTTTATCAAATAATTTATACTTTTGTAAACATTAAAATAAAATAATTTCAATTTGAAAAAATTATTTCAATAAATAAACCCCAAAGATAAATTTCAAAAAAGTATGCTTATCTATATTTATCAAATAAATTTATTTAAAAAATAAATAAATATAGTGTTTATTTAAATTATACCCCCTTTTATATCAAAAATAAAGTATATAAATAGATCAAAAAACAATTAATAATGAAAAAATTGATAAGTTAATGTTATAAGAAACCATAATGAATAAATAGAACTGGAATTTGGCTATTAGAAAAAAAATAAAAAGAAGATAAAATAATGGAATGCAATTTATAGGAAGAACACAAATTCATTTATCAGTAAAATCATTAATAAAATAATATTTGTGACTAAGGAATAAAAAAACTCATTGTTGTGGGTTAAGGTAAGAAAGCAAAATAAGGCTAAGGATTGGCTGGATGAGAACTTTCTATAGATTCAAACATGACCTTCATATCATCCATTTGGAATATTAGATTCTTCATCAATATTTCTCCTAGCTGAATTATCCACTACCTAGTGTCATTATTGGCATACTGATTCTCCACTATGTTGAATTTAAGAATCTCTTGAAGACATCCCTCTTACTTCCAAAACAACTCCAACTTTTCTTAAAATATACTCATCATCAATTGAATGATAGGTTCTCCATGAGTTAAATGATCAACAAGAAATTTATAATTTTCCAACAAAATAAATAGAGTATCACTATTGTATTGAATGTTCTGAAGGAAAATATTCAAATCTTCTATAACAGATGTAATGGCCTAAAACCTTCTAATCAAATTTGGTCTGGTCATAGGGGTAGGAGTAGATGCATTGGACTGATTCACTGACGCTTTTATAGATTCAAATTTACTTTACAAGTACCAATTTAATTCTACAAAATCCTTTTTTGAAACAGTTTTAGATCTTATATTCCCAATGTCATTTAACATGTCTCTCTTAAAGGTATCAAAATCCCTTCTAGAAACAGTAATCTCATTTTGATCCTGAATCTTTTTCTTTACAACATCTAGTTCCTACAGTAGAGTGGCATTATCCTCTTGAGACTTGTTGAATTTAATAACAACTTCTTTAACTTGAGGAGATAAAGAATCAAATGTGTTCTCATATACATTCATATCTTGATTTTCATTTTCTGTAGGCAAAAGACCTAAGAATGTTTTCATTTTATATTATTTACAAGAAAATGACTGATTATACAAAACTTCAATCTACTCACTAGAAATATTATCTGACATTCTCATAAAATGATCTATCATTAAAGGTTGAATTTCAGGAACTGATGTTAGTAAAATCTATCCTTCTTGGACATCTCCTTGTTCAGTATCTTCTTCTCTTACTATATGTGATTGGACATTTCAAGATGGTGTATTTTTTTCATGAACTGTTTCAACTAGAATTATTTCACGTACTTGATCACTCACCAAAGGTATAATTTCATGATCTCTATATTGACTCTCCAATCGAATTTTCCTTTAAACAACAATTTCCTCCTGATGTAATGAGAATGTTTCTTCTCTAGAAGCAAACAATTTCTCTTCAACATGAGGAGTATATCTTTTTATAGGTTTCATAAAAAGTTATTCCAAAATTTTTTCTTCCTCCTCTTATTCTTCAATGTGAAATATATTCCTCCTCTTATATGGTTGTAAAACTGCATCTATTCTAGATTCAACTACACCCTCCTTTCGAGCACCTACATTATCCCCTTGAGAAAAATCTCATGACCTCTGTTCTTCCTCCCTTCCAACTGGATTTTTTTTTCCTTTTACAGTGCTCTAGAAAAATCCTAGTTTTCATAATGTTCCAGATTTCAACACATTATTATGATGAAATTTTACTCTGTCCTTGACAAGACTGATCATATCCTTCTTAAACAAAATCCTTGAAATTATTTTTCCATATTGATAGATAATAATTCTCGCATCTGGATAACAACCGTAATAAATATACTAAAATAAATACCATGGAAAATTCAATTTCATGTCACTCAGAAAACGAAACATGATATAAATTTCTGAGTAAAGGTGTTTCTTCATTTCATCCAAACTTGATGCTCCTACAGTCCAAATAAATTTCACCAAAATCTTATGATCATGTTATGAATCATTAAAAACATCTTTTTTTGTGTCGAGTTGAATAGAAAAGACATGATGTCTTTTGAAGAATATTCTGTATCACTAATCAATTTAAGATAAAACCGAAAAACTCTTATATGTGTAAATTTCAAAAAAATCCACCTTGGTAGAAGAAATAAAGGACAACTATCTTCGATACTATTAAAAATCATTTCATCTGTATCTCTGAATATAAACAGAAAACTCTTTTAAAATGAATTCATTTCTACCTCATAAATAAATTCTAAGTTATGTCATTGAATTCTTTATCAATACCTTGAAATGATTGATCCTGCTTTAGAAGTTTGTTCGTCTGATATAACCATTCGAGATCAATCACTTTTCCCTGAATAATTGTTCTGACTGAAATTCACTGATGTTTTCGTTCACATGTTTATCCTTCTTCAGATCTCTTGGTTTTCATCATTCATGAAGATCTAAAAATATAAGGTTTTCAGAATCTAGGTTTTGGAAGGATAATAGAGATTCAAGGTTTGATGGCGTGGGGGTTTTTGGATTTTTTGGTAAATAAAAGGTTTGGAAGACATGGGGTTTAGAAAACGAACGCTTTTTGAAAAATGACACCTGTCCTCATTTCTTATGTCATAGATTGATTATTACAAAAATTTAAAAATTACATGGTGTAAATATATTTAAGATAATATATATTAATTGAAATACCATAACAAAAAAATAATAAATGTAAATTAGATTTAATGAAATAATTAAGCAAAAAAATATAATAAAATAAAAGTAAATAAAATAAAGTAAAATAAATATTTAATTACATATTAAATAAACCTAACCCCCCCCCCCCCCCCCCCCCACCGAATAAAATCAAAACAATTAGTGGGATGTAGTTTAGTAAAAATATCAGCTAATTAATTTTTAGTGTTAACAAATTCTAATGATATATCCTTTTTGAGAACATGATCTCTTAGAAAATGAGGTCTAATATAAATATACTTAGTTCTAGAATGACTTATTGAATATTTTGAAATGTTTATAAAATTTTTATTACCACATAAAAGAGGTTTATTATTAAAAATAATTCCAAATTCCATAAGAGTGTTTTCATCCACATAACTTGTGCACATCAACTGCCTACTGATATATATTTTGCTTCAGCTGTTGATTGTGAAATTGAGTGTTGCTTCTTATGTGACCATGACACTAACGAATCTCCTAAAAAGTGACAGGTTCCTAAAGTACCTTTTATATCTAATCTATATCCTCCAAATCCACATCTCAATATGATAATAAATTAAAATATGTTGTTTTTTTGATAATGATATGACATATTAAATGTTTCCTTTAAATATCTAAAAATCCTTTGTACCACAGAAAAATGGGATTATTTTGTATTTGATTCAAAATATAGCACAAAGTCATACTGAAAACATAATATAGTGTCTTTTAGTAGTAAGATATAGTAAAATTCGGACAATATATCTATATAATTTTTCCACTAGTTTTCCAACTTTAACTGAGTGAAAATTATATATTAGTACATATGGGACTTGAATATGTCTTATTGTTCTCAGGAACATACTTTTTCAATAAATTATTAATGTATTTACTTTTATTTAATACATTTCTATAATATTTATGAAAATTTTTTTCCTAAAAAGAAAGTTAATTCTTCTATCCTGCTCATTTCAAATTCTTTTTGTATAAGTTCTAAAAAATATTTGCAATGATTTTTATTCGATGATCCAA
Source organism: Viscum album (assembly GCA_963277665.1). Lineage (NCBI taxonomy): Eukaryota > Viridiplantae > Streptophyta > Magnoliopsida > Santalales > Viscaceae > Viscum > Viscum album. The sequence goes on from OY728145.1 coordinate 1,422,600,443, forward strand.
AAATAACATCATCAACATAGTTTTGAACTAATAATAAATTAGAGAAAAATATTTTCTTAAAGTGGTTTGGGTCTTCCAAACCAATAGTGAAACCATTTTTCAAAATAAATATACCTAATATTTCATTTCAAGCACTAGGTGCTTATTTAAGTTCATATATGGCTTTATTAAGTTTAAAAACATCTTGTTTCTGAGAATTTTTAAAACCAATTGGTTGCTTAACATAAACTTCCTCTATTAAATATCCATTTAAAAAGAAGATTTTTCATCCATCTGATACAATTTAAAATTCATATGAGATTCATAGGCCAAAAGAAGAATAATTTTTTCAAGTCTAGGTAGGGGATGAAAGATTTCATTATAATTTATACCTTTTTCTTGACTATACCCTTTATATACTAATCTAGATTTTTTCTTCTTATAATACCTTGATCAACTTTTTTATTCCTAAAAACTCATTTAGTTCCTATAACTAGATAATACAACAGTCTTTAAACTAATTTCGAAACATTATTTATTTTAAAATGATTTATCTCTTCTAGAATTGCTAATAACCAACTCCCATATTCTAAGTATTCTTCAAAAGAATAAGGCTCTATCTGAAATATAAAAGCATAAAATTCAACTAGGTTCCCTACAAATTTTATAGTTTTTATTCCTATATCTAGATCTTCTATAACAGTCTCTAAAGGGTGAATCTTTATAATTCTATACTTTCTAGGCAGAGCACATATTGGTTCATCAGTATCATGTTCTTCTGAACTAGACTAAATTTTATTTATATTTTTAAAATCATTTTTCATTTAATCGAGTTTCATATTGTTAGAAGAATCATTAGCTTCATCTATTTGATCTTTTACTTTATTAAAAGGTTCAATTTGAACAATAATCATACGAACTAATTCTTCAATAGTCCTTCAGTTTTTATTAAATACTCTATAAGCATTAGAAGTTGCAGAATATCCTAAGAATATTCCTTCATCATCTTTTGGATCGAACATTCCAAGATTTTCCTTGGTATTCAAGATATTTACCTTTTATAAAAAACCCAAATGTACTTTACCTTAGGCTTTTTGTTATTCTAGTTTCCATAAGGAGTCTTTTTGAAAATAGGTTGAATTAAAACTATATTTATAATATATCATGTTGTGCATACTACTTCTTCCCAAAAGTAGGTTGGAAGAATGTATTTAGTCTACAATGTTTTAGAAATTTCTTGAATTGTTCTATTTCTTCTTTCAACATATTCATTTTATTGAGGTTTTACTGTTGCAGATAAGGTTTGTTTAATACCCATATTTGATCAAAAAGAATTAAATTCCTGATTTTAAAACTATTCCCCATGGTCACTTCTTAACAAAATTATCTTATAACTTTTTTTCATTTTCAACACTTTTATAAAAAGATTCAAAAATAGAAAGAGATGCATTTTTTTGTTTTAGAAAATTTACCAAAGTAAATATAGAATAATCATCAACAAAAACTTATACATCTAATTTATCACCCAAACTTACTATTATAGATGGTTTAAAAACCATATGAATAAGTTATAGGGGCTTTGAATTTGCAATTTTTTAAAAATATTTGAAGGTGTATTTATGTTTCTTTCTTATCTGACATGCATCACAGAATCAATCACTATCAAATTTGAGAGTTGGAAATCTGAATCTAATTGTTTCTTGGATAAATTATGTAAAGAAAAAATATTATAAATACTAAGTCTTCTTTTCCAAATCCATGATTCAATTAAATTAATAGTTAAATAGTTCACTTTCTAAATACATAAATAATTTAAAACCAAATTGTAAACATTATCTATTTTGGGTGCTCTAAATTTATGTAAATTATCATTACAAATAAAACATTAATTAATATACAAATCAATATAGTATCTATCATCAAAATTTTGTGAAATACTTATCATATTGTTCTTCAATCCTTATACATAGTGTACTATATTAATAGATACAATATCTGGATCTCCAACTATTCCATGTTCAATAATTTTTCCTTTAGAATTTTCATCAAAGGTAACTAGGGCTCCATATATTTTGATCAGAGTACAAAAATATGAGGAATTTTCACTCATATATTTTGAACAGACACTGCCCATATACCATGTATCTTTTTCACTCCTATGGTATATTACCTACCAGCTCAAATTAACTAGAAATATATTATGGTACCCTTATCTTTTTGGGTCCAACCGTGTTAGATATCAAAGACTTAGGAATAAAACAAATTTATTTTGAATAACATTGTTATATTTAAAAGTAGATAAATATTTCGAATAATAAACATTCTGGACACCACATAATAGAGGTTTTTGTAAATAGCAGTGATTAGAATAATGTCTATTAATACCATAGTGAAAACATTTAACAACAGACATGGTTTTTCTGTTAGAATAGGGAACAAAATAGTTTTTGTAAATTTTGGGGTTTTCACCCTTACTTCCTATACCAAATCATTTCATTTTAATAACTTTTTTACCAAGAATTTCAGTTTGTAAATTTTTCTCCTTACTTTTATAAGTTTCTACTTCATCTTGTTGTTTTTTAATCATATTTTCATGGTCAGTACAATTTTTAATAGATGAACTAAATTTCTCAATTAACACTTGATGATATTTATGTAAAGTTTCCCTTTCTCCTAAAATAACATTATGGTAATTTTATATAGATTTTTGTTTCTTTAATATGGAGTCATGTATTTCTTATATCATAGTACAGTAGTCAGTCATTTTATCATTTGAGTAACTTGAATCAGAATTAGATGAATAGTAGGACTATACCTTCTCTTCTTCAGCCATAAAGAACATATTAGCTTTCAGATTTGATTCAGCCTTCTCTAAATTAGATATTTATGAGCTTCTAGAGTATTTAAAAATACACCAACTGGCCTTCATTTCTCTTTTTTCCTTTTTCTCATAACTAGCATTCTTTTGATATTTATTTTATATCTTTCTCTCATATCCTTTTAATTCAGGACAATTAGGTTTTATATGACCCAAATTTTTTCATTCGTAACACCTTACTTCCCTTGAGTCATTCTCATCATTTTTAAACGTTATTCTGAATCCTTTATTCTTCCTATAAAACTTTTCTAAATTTTCTAGCCAATAAAGCTAGCTCAATTTTTTAGTTAGATGAGTCCGAATTTATTTCTTCTTGTTTCAATTTTTTTCTGCTTTTGGGATACAACTTTTAAATTAGTGTTATCCTTTTTAACTCGGACTTTATGATCTTTAAATTCATCATCCATTTCATCCTCATAAATCATTAACATTCTAATCAATTCTATCATTTTCTTATTATTAGAGGGTGAATATTGGTATATTGTAGTAGAAATTCCATTCCACTTAGCTGGTAGAACTCATAGAACATTCAAAGCATGATCAGGTTGGCTGATAGGATCACCTAAAGATGTTATATTATTAACAATTTATGTCTTCCTTACATTAATCTGTGTGGTTCTCTCTCCATCATACATTTTCAAAGTATCAAACATTAATTTGGATGTATCATATATCATTGGTCAAACATTATCAATAACATCATAAGCTACTACAATTGCCTTCCAAGTTTCATTTTTTTTAGTAATTACGATACATCATCTGGTCCAAGAACACAAATAATGGAATTCCTTTCTTTTGAATTAATATCATACTCAACTTATGTAGTAGTAGACCATGATTTTGGTTTTTCAAGAATTTTTTAAGGTGTAAAAATCATTGAGTATACTCTAAATCCAATATTTTTTAAGTAGATTATCATTCATGATTTCTAGTATCCATAAATCTCACCATTGAAATATGGAGCATGAACCATTGACATTACATTCATTAGAATCTCCACTTCCATCACTAATATAGATCTTATTAATTTATATTATTACAGATCTGTTTAAAAGCTCAACCTCTGATACCAAATGTTAGGTTTGAAATACTACAGTGATAACACAAGGGGGTGAATTGGGTTATTTTAAAAAAGTTCATAATTTTTTTGATTCATATATTTAGTATATACAGATGATGATGTTTCAATATAAGAATATATATGCAGAGGATATTAATAGAGAACAAGGGACAATAATTTATAATAGTTCAGGGCACAATGATCCCCCAATCCACTCCACCAGTCACCCTCTATGTAGGCTTGGTGAATTTCTCTAGTAAGGTCCTTGTATCATAAGACCGATCCAAAACTGAGTGCAGGACATTTTCACACTATCAAACAAAGGATTAAAAAACAAATCCTTCTGGTTCATTTATAGGGAAATAATAAGACCACAACTTAGTGCATGAAGCTGAAAACTCCACCATGACTGAATTCATGTAGTCTAAACTCAAAATAGATAAGATGTATTTTTGATGATAAATAGATGTTTCTTATAGTTTTATTATCATGCAACTGATAAAAGAATAATCCTTTCTTCAGATGAATTATAATCTTGAAAAATATCTAAAGTGATCAGGTTACACAATAAGTATTTAATTTTTAATAATATCAACAAAAACAGAGAATCATAATTCTAGATTTGAACATTTATATCTCCAAAATGTAGTCTTTGTATCTGAGATTCTTGATCGATGTAGTAGTGAGATTATATTTACAAGGAATCTTGATGAATAAGAATTATCAATACAACCAAGATAATCTACATATCTTCAAATCTAAAAATTCTGACGTAGAATGATATATATAAAAATATATCTCATAGAAAGATTTAAAATCTCCAAAAGACACTTGATAAATCGAGTGAATTCAAATTCAAATACTACATCTCATAGTAGTTGTAACTTCTCTTAATAATAAGAGATAAAATCTCTGCTATAAATGGATCTTTAAATAATTTAAAATGATATATGAATCAATCAAAATAGAGAGTTAAAATGCCCATACATTTCAAAAATACTGTTGCAAAATGCTCTGATAAAGATGTAAATTCAAGTTTTCGACATTGAAAAGTCAAACATAAGGATCCATCACAAAACAAAAAAAATAACAAATGTACAGTTCAATCTTCATAATATAGGGTTGATGATCAAAACATTTTTCTGCATCAGTATAGAACTATGAACGTAACATTGATTATCCATTAATTTATTTTTCAATGTTTAAGGTTGAAAAGGTAATGTTTATATCAAAAGTACGGTTGACGATCCATATGTTTGTAAAGTTCCATACTTATGTAGGGATCTTCAACAATAATTTTCCAATCTAGATAACATAATGTTTTTATCCAAACGTATTGTTCCTGAACCATAAATTTCATTAAATGTAATTCTGATTAATCGTATGCACTTATCCTTCAAAATAAACGTAAGGTTTGTTCCATACGTTACTTTCTTCGACATATTGTATGAATAAAATTTCCAGTAAATGACAAACTATGAATAGTGTTTCCAGAATATGCATAAGAGAATTCCAAAAACATTAACAAATATTTATCACAAATAAATATTTTTATGCTATTTCAAGATAATAATTACAAATAATATAAATTTCCTAATATACACTAAAAATAAAATCATTAGTAAATAAAACAGAGGTATTTTTGAGCATAAAAAATCATTAATATTTATAGAGTTTTTTAGGCAATACATGCCCAACAAATAGATGTGTGTATATGTATATATTAATATTAAATTTGAATTACTATTTCATAAATATAATATTATCTTACTAAAACCATCCTTAAAACATTACATGTAATGTGTGAATGAATTACATCACATTGAGGAGCCAGTAGTCCACACATCCACAAACATAGTTATCGTAATTACAAAAAATGGAAGGAATGAAGATATATTTTATATAATAATTCATGAATTATAAATACATCATAAATATAATTATATAATAAAAAACCCAAATTCCATCATTATTCCCATCCTTAAAATGTGGCAATGGAAAATGAAAGATATTTGTTCCTGAGGCGGTAGTCCACCGTACACATGAATGATGTTTGTATATTGCATTTGATAAAATTGTTTATGAGTTTAAGTGTAAACATTAATATAACAACATATAATTATATATAGGATAATAATGTTATTATATTATCATGAAATAAAAATAATTGAATGGGTATAAGGAAGAAATAAATAAATGTTTGCTGATGAATGTTCCTCTTTATTGGGTATCTAATTTTTATTTGCACCAAAGTATTTCATTGGTTGGATTTCTACCAATAGAAAGGATTATAAGATTAATCATTATAAATTTCATGGATATTTTTATAGAGTTATTCCAAACCAAATATGATCTTATTTTAGAATAAATGAGATGAAAATGTTAACTTTTATAAGATTGGGGAGGGAACATTTGAAATTTATCAAAATATTAATTTAGAATAAATTAAACCTCAATCAAAATACCTCCAAATGGAAATGGATACTAATTTAATGTTGTATATAGTGATAATACCATTTTCCAATAAATTTTATATAGGTTTTGGTGTGCTATTAAACCTTATTGTTTTGATTAACTATTAGTCAAAATATTTTAATCTTAAGTATAGTAATAACCTTTTGATATTAAAAGGTTGATAGTTTTACTTGTATGATGTAAATTGAACCATAAATTGTAAATTTATGATATTTTATTACATAATTTGAACCATTATCTTATATTTATGGGTTAAATTATTTTTAAATAATTTGTTACTAAGTTATTTTCAGAAAATATCCTAATTATCAATTTTGACACTATTCATAACATTGACTCTATATAAATCAATGTAGAAAGATAAATTATAATATATTCATTTAATACACCCCTAATATGTTATATTATCCTATAAAATTATTTAATTACCATAATTAAGTAAAAAATATATATTTATTTTAATATATTTATTTTTATTTAATTGATTGTTTCATTAATGGAATAATTAATGCATCATCAAGGTATAGTTATTTATAAAAAGTATTTATTTTTATAAAATTTAAAAAAAATATCCATGAGGTAAATAATCCTTTTATATTCCATAATAATATATATAGTCGACCTTATCTTTTATTTGGACCCTATATTTAAAATATTATACTTATTAAAATTAATAGTGTGACATTTGTCACACAATTTTATAATTATAATATCTATATAATTTTTCTTGAAAAATATCCAAGAGATTGTTAAATTAAGAATATTAGGTGTTAAGGGTATAATTAACATCATAAAATAAAATTTGGGCATGTTTTATGGTTGTTTTTGAATATTTATAACTTTATTATTATCATTTGTTCTATGATTTACCATTAATTGTGGTAAGAAAATTACTAAAGTTACAATTCATAATGTCCAGAAAATGGACCTATTTATTAACATTATTCCATAGTATTCAAAATATAGAATACAATTTTCAAATTTTATAACATGAAGGTTTATGACAAAATATATATTCAGTGTTGTTCACTATACAAAATATTGAAAAAATTAAATTAATTTGAAAACATATATTTCACAAAATCTCAGGTTGGTAAATTCTACCACTCTAAAAATTATGTTTTTCTTAAAAATAATTTTCATTTATAAAATTTTTAATATAGGAAAGTATCATTCATAGAAATCCACATTGATAAAATGGATACTAAGACCCCCTTTAATAATAAAATGTTTGAAACATAACAATTACACAAAGTAACTTGTAACTAGGTTTCCACATATGAGAACATAAGTGAAAATGAACACATGGAAATGGAAGGTAAAAATAACTATCGGGATCTAATGGAGAGTGATGGATAACATTTTCATGATAATGTTAATTCCCAAAAAATCATAACCTAAAGAGGCCTGAAAAAGTACATTGATATAATAAAAAATGATGATAATAGGATAAACATTTATTTAAAAATCCATTCAGATGATATACTCACATTATTTCATCTCATAAGTAAATTCTCACTCTATGGTTGTGCCTAGATCAATTTCCACTTCATCTCTTACTCCATGAAAATGGGAAGTTGAATTTGTAATTCCAAAAGTAATAATGATTAATATGATGTATAATGGGATGATAACTCATTCCTTTTGTATCTAGTTACAATCGCAAAAAAATGGTTAGAAAAAGTTATCCAATTTTAGAAATACTCATATTGTGGAAAAATATATTAATATCTATAGCCTCATTTTATGTTTTTCAAAAACCATTTCATAAATAATCTCTTTTAATCACATTACAAAAATTTTAATACCATCATAATTTATTTTCATGAAACTTGATAATATAATTAACTAATATAAATACTTATTGAAAATATGCATGCTTCTTTATTACAAATATAATTTTATATATTCCGCAAATCTAAAAATTATGAAAACTGCATCAATAATGCCCCAATATAAATTTTGAACATGTCATTAGTCAATTCCAAGGTTATATGAACCGTTTAATTTACTTTATCCAAACATCATTCTCCTAGAATCATGAACATGTTATGAGATGTATTTCCCCTAATCATGGGTCTCAAAGAATGTTACATTTCCATTAAATCAATTATCTAGTCCAACAGAAAAATTCAACATTGTATCGTAAGTCCTTAGTGAAAAAGATAAGTTAAAGAATCCTTACATAATTCACAATTCATATAACATATTTATTAACTCCATATACGTAATACATTGACTATTTAACTTCATTCTTAAGCTATTATCAATGTTACCTTGTCTTATTACTTAATTCCACTTTCCTATCACATTTCACCTCTAGTATCTTCATCATCAACAAATATAACCATTACTTATAACTCTATTATAATTATCTTTGTGAGCCTTCCAATACAGAAATCGATTTTCATAACTCCAATTATTTAAACATTTAATGCATTAATAAATTGATATTACCTTATAGAGTCCAATATTCTCATTCACTACGTTAACTGAAATTTTCATTTACCCATTGCAATTAGCTTTTTTCCCTTAATTTCCATATTCAAAACATCATCTTATTCCTCCAAGACATCAATTTTTATATTTCTTCACACAATATTAATATAAAAGAAATTGTACATTATTTCCTTTATGGTACCCATTAGAATCTTATAAAACTATTTCCTTCTCTTCATAGGTGATTCTATGAGTTAGTTAAGGTACACATTATTAATAGTTTTCTATGAAAACTAATTAGGAATTGTCAAAATGACCTTTACTCCCATGATCATCCCATTTCAATTCTCATCAATAAATGGTTTTTTATATTCAATGTTAATCCAAATCATTATAGTTCCCTCTATTGACCAAAAACATAAAGTTTAAGGTGAACAACACTTTCTTAGAATAATACCACACAACTATGAAAGATCACCAATATGATGTCTAAATAATGAAAGCTACATTAATCTATCACACCTTAGGATTATCCTTAAATATATCCCTAGAGGTATCCTTAAAATACCTTTAGGGATATTACTAAATTTCTCTCATCCCAGTTTCCAAAGGTTGACTAAACTATTTCTCTAATACCAACTATTGTGACCCAATCATAATGTACATGGACATTACATCATATTTGTTGAATACACAAACACATTCCCAAATACCATATTAGATTAGTGTCTTTGGAAACATGAAAAAAATAGTATGGTGAAATATCTTCAATATTTCCAATAATGATCTTCCCCTTTAATACCCCTACCTAAATCCTTTATTAATAGCATTAGGAAATGAAAACATAAGAAAAGGGAGATCTCAAATTCTCAGTAAGGGTAAACAAGAGATAAATATAATCATAACATGAACATAAATGTATGAAAACAAAATAATAAATTTTTAATATCATAACCTATATATTAATGATCATTTACATGAGTCATAAAATAGAGATTGAAAATTCATATGATAAGACTCATAATGTAATCAAGAGACAATCCATGAAATAATAGCATAGAAATAAATCCTCAAATTTATTTAACACACGTAAAAATATAATTTTTTTTGATAGTTGTCAAGGAATCATAATCAAAGCCATTATAGTAGTGTGAGTTCACTCTTCATACCATCTACGTTGTCATGGTTTACTACCATGATCATCTTAGTAGTCAAAGATCACTCCAATGACCATCTTAGCAGAAAAAGTCCTTTAATAAGCATATTTTACTCCATCTTAAATCTATTCCTATCTCATGTGATATAAATATTTTCCAAATTAATTGGAGTGAGTAATAGGTCCCACCCATCGTATAAAGAAAACCATATATCTTTGTTCCGTAAGAACAAAAAACATTTATCATATCATAAAACATAGAATGAAATGGTTTTTATAGACATCATTCAATTATAAACAAAACCCAACTATTCAAATAGTAGGGATACTTTCTTTGAGAAAATATCACAATTAAAACATTTGTACAATCAAATAATGTTATTGTATATAGAGAATAATTTTGGGATATCACCTAAATATAATTCTTGTGGATAATATCTGTTTTTCTTTGAAAACATTTTCTTTTCTTAAAATTAAATTTAATTTAAAAATAAAAAATTTTATTTGAGAGTATGCTTGAATTATTGTAAAGTAGGCTTCAAATAATTATGGATTCATTATAGTGTAATATTATATTCATTACATATAATTTTAAAAAAGAATTCCATTCGTATATTTTTGCCTATAAAGTCACAAGCATACTTGTTTAGATAACAAAAATATATATTCATTTCAAACCATTTCATAAAAAGTCAAGGATGGTTAAAAGTAACAAATAATATTTATAATATAATAGTAAAAAAAGTTATTTATAACTGTTTTGAAAACATGGATTTGGAATATAAATACTTGACAATAGTTATTCAAACTGAAACAATCCTGATTATTGATGAGATTTTGAAATAATCACTTATCACTTTATAAATAGTGTTATTTTATCCTCCATTAAAGAATTAAAATTAAATTAACATGAAAATAAAAAAAATTATAATAATACTCATAAAATACATACATGAGAATTATGTACACCAAAAAAATGAAACATGTAGTGTATAAGGCATGTGTCCCACATAAGTAAAAGTGAGATGAGAATACCTTACTACTAGAGTTAAATTTTTTATCGTGAGCCCCATGAGAGATTAACATAAATTAAAACAATAAATATATTATAGTGAATTAAATTCATTATATAACATTTTATAAGTTATTATATAAACCACAAAATAATAATATGTTTTTAATCTAGCATATATCTTATAGAAAAAATTGATATGATAAAACCCTTACCATATGTCTTGACTCACTTCATACTCATCAAAACCTTTTGTATAATAAATATATGTTTTCAATAAATTTATGAAAAAAAAATCAATTATATCATACCAAACATGACTTACTTTTGACCTTCTATTACCTTTTATTTAACAAATATATGTTAATGTTATGTTATAGTAATAACCACTTTGTTTTTCACGTGAGTTTTGATTTGTTATATTTTTTATCCTCTTAAATGTATCAAGATTTCATAATCTCAATAGTGATAATAATGAAATAAATATCAGATATATTCATTAAATATATTTTTCAATTAATATATAAAGGATAGAAATAATAAATGGAATGCACCATTAATGGAGATGGTATATTGTGCATACGAATGATTGTTGTTTCCATTTTCTTATTGTATTGAAAGAAATAAGGGAAATTACATACATATATATATATATAATATCACTACAGTATAATTATTATTTCATATATATCATATATGTTAACTATACCCATAAAGTGTAAATGAATATTATCTCTTTGAGGAGGTGGTAGTCCATATGTCTACAAATGAAGTTATTGTATATACACAAAATAGAAATCTTGAAATTATGTTTTATATAATAATTAATTATGTATAAATACATCATAAATATCATATATAAAATATTAAAATATAAATTCCATCATTATTCAGAACCTTGAATGGTGGATATGGATGAATGAACTACATTGTAATGTAAATATTAGTAAATATTATATTTAATAGTATATTTCTATACAAATTAATTCATTGTTTCATTAATTGAATAATTATTACATTATCGTTATGTAATTATTTTTGAAATTATTTTTTTAACTAAAATTTATAAATAAAATACAATGATATAGATAAACCTTTAATATTTCATAATAATTTATATAGTCTAACATAATTTCTATTGACCCCCATATTAAGAATATTATACTTGTTGAAAGTAAAAGTGTGATATTTTGTCACTCTCTTTGATATTAATTACATCCAAGTCATTTTCAAGGAAAAGTAACCATTAAATAATTAAATTTCAAAAAACATGTGTTAATGGGAAATCTAACTTCATAAATATATATTTTTTCATGTTTAATATTATTTTTATAATATTTATAACATTATTTTTACCCTTAATTATTCGATTTATCATTAATCATGGAAATAAAAATTCTTAAATTTATTATACATATTTTGAAAAGATAAAAGTGATCTATTTACTAAATTTAGACATTCAAATTTCATGTATTTAATAAATTTTTCAAAATTAAAAACCCATAACTAAATAAAAGTAATTTAAAATTAATCTCATAGATGGTTTAAGAAAATGGTTTTTTTAAGTGAAAGCATTCAAAAGATTGAAATGTTTTTATATCAAAATTCAATTTAAAATTCATTCCACTGACCTAAATTAGATTACCTGATATTAAATTTATATAATTATACATTAAAGCAAATCAAAAATATAATTTAACATTATAAATTATTTAGATGAAAGATATTTTTTCAATTAAAATTTAGCATTTTTAATATTCCCCAAAACACGAAACATATTAGAAAAATACCAAACATTAAAGAAAAGTGAATTTTTATATACCTATTTAAAATAAAGAAGTTTATTTTTTTTAAATTTAATTTATAAAAACTGTTAAAATTTAGATTTAATTAGGATTCTCCAATAAAAGGCATAAAATTTACCCTTTTGAAGAATAAATCATTTTATTCATAAAATTGTATTTATTATCATCATATTCCAATCTGATATATCAGATATTTGTCCAAAAATTTGATTTAATATTTCATCTATAAATTATAAAAACATTAAAAAAAATTGGGTTGTTAAATTTTTTTAATATAAAATGAAGATTGTGCGTATAAAAATAGTTTTCTTATTAAATAAATACAGTTATTTTAAAATAGTATGAACATTAAATTATATCTCATTTATAACCAAAGAATTAATTTTATATACATGATTAAGTAATTTTTTCATAATTTATTTAATATTATTTCTAATTTCCATTACAATAGCTAGGTGTTAACTATAATAATATTTTAATAACAATATTAAAATTAAGTTGTAGTTTGGTAACCTCAGTTTTGCGTGTAATGAAAACTCTAAAAGAACTTGATAACATGTTTAACACAATTAAAATATATTGTTGAGTATACTACATGTTAACATAAGTGTTTCATGTAGTGAAATCTTAAATTTTAGGTGCAAAAAAAATTGAAACATAGTTGTTTTGGATAAAAAATAGATATTCCATTTTTTGTGAAATCAAAAATATAAAAACAATTAGATTAACTCAAAAAAAATTATTTCTCAAAATCTAGAGGTGTTACATTATACCATCCCCCAATAAAATAAATTTCTCCTCCAAAATTCATCAGGTCTATCAAAGTTTTAATAATTTAATGTTACCTTCATAGAAACCCAGAACATAGAAATGAATACCAAAACTCCCTTTAAAAGGTAAAGTTGGAAACATAATGGTTACCCCCAAGTAACTCATAATTAGGTTTCCATATAGGATAACATTTTTTCAAATGAAAACATGGACATGGAAGAGAAATATAACTATAATTTTATACTGGATAGTGATAGAGGACATGTTCAGGATAATGTTAATGACTACAAAACCAAAACCTAATGAGGTTTTAAAAAGGTCATTGATATCATCAAAAATGATTATTATAGGAAAAAAAATATTTCCAAACCCTTCTTCTAAAATATGAATAATTTTCATGAGAATATATACTTATAAAAGTATATGAAAACCTCACACTTTGTTTTTCCTTGATTAATTTATACATCATCTCTCATCCCAAGAAAATATGAAATTGAATTTTTAATTCCTCAATAACAAGTGAATCATAAGATCTATAATTTGATGATAAGTCATTATTTCTATATCTAGTTATTGTCACAATAAAATGGTTATCATATGTTAAACAATATGCATAAATCCTCTTATGGAAAGATAATACTTTAATATATAAAACCTCATTATAGGATTTGTATAAACCATTTCATAAATAGTAATCCTTGTAACCATTTAAAAATATAAAAGTCCAAATTTTAGAAAAAAGGTAACTAAATTTATGAAAATCATCTTATAAGTGATCCCCTATATATCTTAAAGTATCTCTTGTTTTTTAGATTACAAACATGTGAATACCTTGATCATGAATTTTCTTGAAACATGGTAACAACCATAACAACCAAAAATACATTTTAAAATCTCTCATTCTTCTTCATTCTAATGATTATTGGAAATATTCCTTAAATTCAAAAATGATGTAAAACTCATAAATGATACTATAATAGACTTTTTCAACATGTTATTAATTAATTCCAAGGTAATCAGTACCATTAAATTTAATTTATCAAAACATCATTATCATAACATTAAGAATATATTAAGGATTATGTTCCCCTTAGTCATGTGTCTCCCATGAATATCGGTTTTATATTAAATCACTTTTCTAGTATAATGGAATCATTCAACATTTTCTTATAAATCCTTAATGAAAACATAACTTGAATAATCATTACATATTTCATAATTCATATGACATAATTCCTGAATACAAAGACATACAATTTTATAATTTCACTTCATCATTAATATATTAACTAGATACCTCATCCTATTACTTAATACCTCTTTCTATTCACATTTCACATGTATTCTAATCATCATCTAAAATATAATCATTACCTACACCACCATTATGATTATCTTTGTGATCTTTCCACTTAAGAAATTGATTTTTATAATTCTTATTCTTTCCACATTTAAATCATTAATTAATTGATAATACCTTATGTGGGAAAATATTTTCATTTATTATATTAACTAATAATTACATTTTATATTTGTAATTACTTGATTTGTGTATTTCCTTTCCACAATCAAAACATCGTCATGTTCCTCTAAGACTTCCATTTGGGTGTTTCTTTCCACATTATTGACATAAAGAAAACTGAATCTTCTTTTTTTAATGGTATCCATTACCTGAATTATTAGAAAAATATTTCATTTCCTTCCTAGGTGAGTGTAATATATTTTTGAGGTACACATTTTTTATCATGTTCTGTGAAAACTGATTAGGCATGATAACAATTTCATTTACTCATGGGATAATCCCATTTGACTTCTCATCAGAAAATTGTTCATCATATTCAATGTTAACCCAGTTTAATCTAGTTCCCTCCATTGATTAAAACCTGAAATAGTATTGTGAGCAATACATATCATATAATATAACCACATTACTATTCCATATCACCTTTAATATATAAAAATTATTACACCATATTTAATCTATTACACCTTTGTTTTATCATTATAGACATCCATAGACATATAATTAGAAATATCCCCAAGTATCTCACTAATTTTTTCCAACTGATATTCCAAAGGTTTACTAATCATTTTCTCTAATACCAACTATAACAAACCAATATTAACATACATCTAAATTACAATATTATTTATGGAATGCACAAACCCACCCCCAAGGACCTTATTACTGTAGTTAATTTGGAAACATGGAACAAAACAATCTATTCTAGTGAAGGATCTTAAATTTTACCCACAACGAACATCCCATTTTCTATCCCTACATAAAACATATAAACTAGGGAAAATAGAACATAATAAAATGGTGATCTCAAATTCTCAGTAAGTGTAAAAAGGGGGGATATATATGAATAATATTTAATATGAGGGTATAAGTTCATAATCATAACGTTATAAGTCATACCCTACATATCCAAGATCATATACATGAGTCCCTAAATATGTAATGGTAGTTCATAAGAGACAAATCATGAAGGATTCAAGAGAAAAACCCATTAAAGTATGATATAGAAATATGACATGGAATTGAGGTAGGAATGTAATCATATAAATTGATATCTGTATTAATCATGGAATAACATAAAAGGCCATTATAGTATTATGGGTACACACCCCATACTATCTTTGTAGTCATGGTGCACTTTCATGACCATTTTGTAGTTAAGGTTCACTCCCAAGACTATCGTAGTGGAAAAAAGTCCTTTAATGAACCAAGTTCACACCCAATTGTAGCCATTTCTATATCATGAGATATAAATAATTACCCAATTAATTATATATATATGTACCACCTATTACCTAATGAAAACCATACATATGCTTTCTATAGGAAAATAAATCATCCATCATATCATAACCCGTAGAAAAAAATGATTTTCATAAACATCATTCAATTATAAAAATAAAAAAACATAAAAATTATAGGGATTGTATCCTTAAAATAAATCCTCATTAAATCATAAGAAATATAAAATAATTTTATCATAAATGTAAAATATCTTTATGAGATCACTCAAAATTAATTGTTGAGTAAAATATACTTTCTTCCTTGGAAAAATTTTCATTTATTAAAATTTGATACAATTTTAAAGGAAAAAAGATTCTTTGAAAATAAACTCACAATATTGTAATGTAATTTTCAAATAATTATGGTTTCATGATATTTTAGTATTTCAATCATTCTTATAATTTAAATGGAAATACTTCCATATATTGTTTTTTGTAAAGTCACAAAGATCCTTTTCTAGAAAATAACAAAATTTTAATTTTTGAACCATTTTTAAAAAATTAAAATATGGGTAAAAATAAAATAAATATTCATTGAATAATAGTAAAAACATTTTTTATTTTTTATATATCCTGGATGTAAATGATATATATTCTATAAGGGTGATTTAAAACAAAACAACCCCAATTATTGATGATCTTGTGAAAAAATAGAATAACAATTTATAATATGTTGACTAATATGGAAAATGAATGAAATATAATTATATGGATATGTAAATACTATAATTTGTATCCAAGACTCATAATAATTATTCACGGGTAGTATACATACTATAATAATGAGAATATTAGTGTATAGAGAGTGTGTCCCATAAAAATAAAACAGAGATGAAAATATCTTACTACTAGAGTAACTTTTAAATCATGAGATCCATGAAAGAGTAACATCAATTGAAATTTTAATATCATTAAATTAATGATATAATTTTTCATAATTAAGTATATTCACCACAAAACAAGAAAAATATATTAATATATCTTGTATCCAATATAAATAAAAGTTAGATGAGTAATCTGTTTTCTTATATCTTGAATCACTTAATACTCATCCATCCCTCGATGTTTGATAAATATAAGTTTATTATACATGTAATAAATAATATTATTAAATTATATAATACAATATATGATTTACCTATGAACTTCTATTACACATTTATTAATAATTCTTTGTTGAAGTTAGGTTTTGAGTAATGACTTCTTTGTTTTTTACATGTGTTTAGATTTGTTATATTTTTGTACTCATACTTATTTCATGATTTATTCATCTCAGGAATGATAATAATGACATAAATATCATATATATTTAGTATATATGTATTTATATCAATCTGTAAAATATATAATTAGAAAATGAAATACGCCATTCTTAGAGACATTAGGTCATACGTACGCGTGAAAGATGTTTCCATTTTCTTATCATATGAAAAAATGAGGTAAATGATATATATATATATAATTAATGAAATATTATTATTTCATATATATCAAATATGTTCACTAAACTCTTCTTTAATACATTAGAGGTAAATTGTGAATGAATCACATAACTTTGAGGTGGTCATAGTCCACACGTCTACAAAAAAAGTTGTTGTATTTAAAAAATGGAAATAAATAATGTATGTGTTTTATAATAATTAAAGAAGAATAAATACATCCTAAATATAATAAATCTCATATAAAAATATAAACTACTTCCTTATTACCTAGTATGAATTGTGGTGATGGAAGAATGAATGACATCAGTTCATGAGGTGATTGTTTGTCGTACACACGTATGATGATTGTATATTCCATTTTATGCATGTGTGTGTGTAGGTATAGGCTTAAAAATAACAATATATAAGTATATTAATGATAGTTATGTTTTTATATAAAAATTAAAAAAAAATTAAGAGGTTTAAGAATAAATAAAACAAAAACGTTCATTGAGGAATATTACCTCTTCTTTAGGTATCTCGTTTTCATTTTCACAAAGGATTTTCGTGGTTGAATTTATTTACAATATAAGGATTCTGTGATGATGGTAGGGTTCTTTTGAATATATTTATATATATTTTTATTAAACCAAAAATTTTATTAATGATAATAAATAATAATAAGAGGGTGTCTCTTATATGAGAGGGAAGTGGCGCATTTGGAATTTCTCAAAATATTAATTTATAATAAATTAAATATCAATTAAATTACCTCTAAATGTAATGGGATTATAAAATAATTTTTTATATGGTGATGATAAAATAAACCAATATATTTAGACGTGTTTTTATTTTTATTTTAGACGTTATTTCATTGATTAACCCTTTGTTTACCTTTTTTTAAACTATGGCAATAACATTTTCAATATTAGAAGGTTGAGAGTGTTAATTTTAAGGTGTATAATGAAAAATAAATGGTAATGTAATGATGTTTTAGAATATAATTTATCATGTTTTCCCTTATTTAATATTTTTGTTGTTTTTAAATAAATTCATAAAATATTATTTTCAAAAAATATCATTATTTTTAATTTTTACACTATTCATAACATTGACATTATAAAAATTAATACATCATGATAGAATAAAACAAAATTCCTTTAATACACCCCTATAATGTCATATGAATATATAAATTTATTTTGGGACCTTACCTAATTCAAATTATATTTATTTTTATATTTTTATATAATTAAATTGAATATTTCATTAATTTAATAATTTCAACACAATCATTGTATAATAATTTAGGAAAATTATTTCTTTTATAAAATTTAAAAATAAAATACTATGATTTATATAAACCTTTTAGATTTAATAATATTATATATATAACCATATCTTCTATTTATCACTGTTTTGAAAATATTATACTTATTAAAGGTAATAGCATGACATTTTATCACTATTGTTGATTTCAATAATTTATAATACATTTTCAAGGATAAGTGTCCATTAAATTACTAAATTTATAACCATTGGTGTTAAGGGTATAATTAAATTCATCCTATAATATTTGGAAAAGTGTTATGGTTGTTTTCTAATATTAAACATATTATTTTTCCATTAATTACCATATTTATTCTTAAACATTGTAAAAAATTTACTAAAGTTAGTATTCATAAACTCCAAAAATAAAAGAGACATATTTAATAAATTTTTAAATTATTACTAAAAATATGGGATAAACTTTTCATTATTAAAAACACGTAAGTGGATAAAATTATTTTAAAATCAATCTCATGGGTGGGGTGAGAAAACGAGTTTTAAAGTGAAAATGTTCGAAGGATTGAAATCTTTTTATATCCAAATTCATTGTGAAATTGATTAAAATTATGTAAATTTGATTAATTTATTTAAAATTTATCTAATTATATTTTAAAACATTGTAAAAATATAATTTAACATTATAAATTTTTTGATGAAAAATTGATTTTCAATTAACTAAAACTTTTTAGAAAAATATAAAAAATCAATCAAATAAAATTTTCATATCCCTAATTCATATAAGAAGATTTGTTTTATGAAATTTGTTTCAATTATTATTTTTAAAAGTTTTTCTCCATTAAAATGTGTAAAAATTACCCATTTGAAAAATATACCATTTATTCAGTAAAATTGGATATATTCTTATCTTATACATATAAAATCAATTGTATGAAATTCAAAAACAAAATATTGAATATTTCACATATAAATTTTATTAGAAAAATTCCTTAATAGTGGTTTTTAAAATTATTCAGATAATATGGTGTTTTTAAAATAAAAAATAGTTTTCTTAGGTAAGGAATTTCATTATTTTTAAATTTTTAAAACTTTCATTTATTTCTAATTGATTACCAAACAATTCATTTTATATAAATGTTTAAATTATATTTTTATAATTTAGTTACTTTTATTTATGATTTCCATTATAATGGATAGGTGGTAACTATAATAATATTTTATTAAAAATATTAATAACACATTATAGTTTTGTAAAACATAGTCTTCTATTTAACAAAATCTTTCAAAAGAGCATGCAATTCTTTGTAACATAATCCAAGAATAGTATACCATTTACCATAATATAATAGATGTGTTTCATTTAGTAAATGATTAATTGGGTGGTTCAAAGAATTCAAGACAATCATAGTTCTTCTTAATAATAAAATCTATATTATATTTTTTGTGAAATGAAAAATATAAAAATGATTATATTTATTCAAAAAATATATATTTCAAAAAAAATATTTGGGTGTCAAATTCTACCCCCCCCCCCTAAATGAATTTAAACCCCCAAAATTTATCTTGGATAAAAATGGTTTAACAATTTAATGTTACTTTTATAGAAACCCACATCATAAAAATAAATATAATAAATACAAAAACAATTTGGAAACATAAAAGTTACCCAATGTACCATATAACATGGTTTCAACATAAAAGAACATATGTGGAAAGTGAATTCATAGACTTCGAAGAGAAATATAACTATCAAGTTGTGGTGGAGATTGATGGAGAACTTGTTCAAGATAATGTTAATGAACACAAAACCATAACTAAATGAGGATTGATAAAATGTTAATGATGTCATAAAAAATGATGATAACCAGATAATTTTTTTTCAAGGACCTATTTCATAAAGTTAAATAATTTTCATGAGAATATATACTTACAAAATCTTATGATAACCACACCCTTTGTCATTACATAATCAGTTGACACTTTATCACTTATTATAAGAAGAGATGAAGCTGAATTTTTAATTGCTGGACAACTAGTAGATCTAAATATCTATAATGGGATGATAAGTCATTAATTATTTCTCAAATTATTACAATAGCTAAATAGGTAGCACAAGTTATATAATATGAATAAATCCTCACATGAAGAGATAAAACTATAATATTAGAAAACTCATTCAATGTTTGAAATTAACCATTTCATTTATGTTTATCCTAATAACAATTCCTAAATGTCGATGTCAACAACTATAAAAATAAGTTAACTAAATTTCTAAAAATTGTCTTAAAATTAACCCCCGCCCATATATCATAAAGTTGTTATTAATTGTCACATACCTTCCTTGTAAATACCATCATCATTTATTTTCCTTAAAACATGGTAACAAACTTAATTACCATTAATACTTATTGAAAACATGCATGCTTCCTTATTTCAAGGATTATTGGATATATTCCTTAAATCAAAAAATTATTTGAAATTCACCAATGATATAATAATCCACTTTCTCAAAAAGTAGTTAATAAATTCCAAGGTAATCAGTACTATTTAATTTACATTATCAAAATATCATTTTCTAAAAATCAGGAACATATTAACAGTTAGTTTTCCCTTAATCATGTGTCTCCCATAAATATCACCTTATGATTAAATAAATTATTTTTCCAATATAAACATTCAACATATTCTTATAAACCCTTAGTAAAAAACATATTTTGAAAAATCTTTATATATTTCATAATTCATGTTGCATAATTATTGAAAACAAATACATAAACACATAGAATATTTCACTTCTTTTTTAGTCCATTAAATATGATATGTATTCTTATTACATAATACCTATTTACCTTCACATTTCACATATAGTCTCACTATCATCCTCCACATAACCATTACTTTTACAAATTTTATGATTGTCTTCCTAAGATTTCAACTTAGGACATTGATTTTCAAAATTTCCATTATTTTTACATTTAAATCGTTTATCAATTGATAGTACCTTAGCATGTCTAATATTATCATTCATTGCCTTAACAAAACTTTTAATTTTTCATTTGAAGTTACTTTCCTTTTTTCATTCTTTTAAAAAGTAAAAAACCTAAGATTATTCCACTAAGACATAAAATTGGGTGTTTCTAACTATGTTTTAAATAAACAGGGCACTAAATCTATATTCTTTCATAGTATCCATTTCTATAATTTGTAGAAAACTCTTTCCTTATTTACCTCGATGAGATTGAGATTTGGTTGAGGTACATGTTGTTAAACATGTTTTGTAAAAACTGATTAGGCATGATCACAACATCCTTCACTCTAGTGAACATCCCATTTGAATGCTCATCATTAAATTATACTCCACATTCAACATTAACTCAGTTCCTTCTGGTTTCTAACATTGAATAAAACTAGAAATCAATGTGTGACAGAAAATTATAATAGAAAAAACTACATAACTATAAAAAATAACCATTATGATATTTAAATTATGGAACCTTATTTAATCCATGGCACCTTCACTTATCCTTAGATAAATAACTAGAATTTTTTTAGAAATATCAATAGGGATCTCACTAAAGCTTCCTCATCATAGTTTCTAAAATTTTAGTAATCTTTTTCTCTAATACTAAATATAATGACCCAATATTAACACACATATAAATGACATAATTTTTTTAGAATACACAAAACACACCTAAACACCATATTAGTTTGGTGCCTTTGGAAACAAGGAAGAAAAAAATTTTGAATGGTGAAAGAAATTCAATTTTTCTGACAAAGATCATCCCCTTTTGTATACCAACCTAAAACCTATATTTATAACCTTTGAAGAAGAAAACATAAGAAAAGGGTGAGATTAGATTCCCAATAATGGTAAACAAGGGAGATATGTTATAATAATCATGAATATTAAAGTATGAGAACATAAAAATAACATTAGATGATCATGTATTTCAAATAAATTCTCATATACATGAGTCATTTCATAAGTAATGGAAGTTCATAAGACAATAATCATGAGAGATTCAAAAGAAAAAACTGTGAAATCATAACATATAAATAAGAAGTGAAATTATAGATCACACATAAGAATATGAAATTATTTCCATAATTTTCAATAAATCACTACTAAGGCCATCTTAGAGGTATGGGTTCACTCCCCACACAGTCGTGGTATTTATGGTTCACTCCCATGACTATATTATTAGTAATGTTTCACTCCCTATATCATATTATCAGTCAAAGTCCTTTACCAAACCTATTTCACTCCCTAGTCTGAAAAATTATATCTCAAGAGACATAAGTATTTACCAAATTAATTGGAGGAATATATAGTTTCCACCCATCAAAAAATGAAAAACATAAATATGTTCTCCATAAGAACATAAATCATATTAGAAACCATATAAAGAAATGGGTTTCATAAACATTTCATCATAACATAACATAACTCATGGAAAATAAATGTAATTTATATGTACCAATATATCCCAAACATAAATCATTTATAAGAGAATAATAATGGTATCAGAAGATCATATTTCCCAGAAACAAAAATTATCATTAAATAATATTGTATGTGATTGAAAATTATTTAGAATTATCAAATGAAATAATTCTTGAGTTGAATATATTTTCCATTATAAAAAATGTTTTTTTAAGTAAATAAACATTTAGAAAACATATTTCATTTAAAATAAACATGAAAAAATATAATGAAATATATGAAAACCATTTTAAACATATTTATATGAATTCTATGAAATTTCATAATAGATCATTTAAAACACTTTTAAAACATGTTTTGCAAACATTTTTTTGAAGGAATAAGGTTTTTCAACCAAAGAGAGAATAACATTATAATAAAATTATAATATCATGAAAATAATTATATTAAAGATAAAACATGTCAAAGGAACGTTTATATACTTCATAAGATAATACAGGTTTATTACATGACATTTTTCTCAATGAATGAAATTTGAGAGAAACTTAACTTACAGATTTCGTAACTTTTGAACCGTAAACATCATGAAATAGGGATCATAAAATTTATTTTTAAATATCCATAAATTTAAGGATAAATATCATATATTACATTCAAGGTTAGTATATACACCAAAAAAAGAAATTAGTGGTGAATATGGTTTAAGTATCACATTAATAAATGTGAGACAATAAATCTTTTTACCTTATGTTTTGACTCTCATAGAACTCATGAAAATATCATACATAATAAATATAAGTTTATTATATCATATATTAAATAAACATATTATTATATCTTATTCCATACATTATTTTATTATGACTTTATATTACCCATTTATGAGCAATTCAATTTGAATGTTATGCTTTGGGTAATATCCACTTTTTCACATGTGTTTTTAGATGTTATATTTTTTGTCCTCTTACTTATATCATGATTTAATTATCTAAAAAATGATAAAAATGATAAAGATAACATATATATTCATTATATATGTGTTTATTATAATCTATAAAAGATATAATTTTAAAATTAAGAACATCATTCATAGAGACTGTATGTTGTACATACATGCAATTTCTATTTTTTTTTATTAAATGAAGGAAGGAAAATCACATATATATAAAATCATTATAGAATAATTATTATGTAATATATATCATATAGTCTCACTAAGCCCATCCTTAATTCATTCCATGTAAAGTGTGAATTAATCACCTCACATTCGGGAGGTTGAAGTCCAAGTGTCAACAAATTAAGTTATCTTTTTTGAAAAAATAGAAATCCTTAAGGAATGTTCCAAATTAATATTTCATAATAATAAATATATTGTAAATTTCATATATATCATATAGAAATATACATCCCATCATTATTCAAAACCTTGAAATGTGGAAATGGATGAATGAATGAGATCAGTTCGCGAGGCGGTAGTCCACCATATAGCTGAACGATAATTATGTATCCCATTTAAAGGAAGTGTGTTTGGGTGTTGGTTAAATCCTTAATATAGTTATGTATTAGTGTATTTAATATTTTTATGTTCATATATAAACTAAAAAAAATAATTTAATGGGTTTTAGGATGATATAAAACAAAAATGTTCTTTGATGAACATTAACTCTTCTTTGAGTATCTCCTTTTGATTTCAACAAACGGACTTATTTGGTTCGATTTTACCCAAAATTATGAATTTTTTGATCATGTTTGGTAATTTGGGATCATATTTTTATAGATTTGTTTTTGAACCAAATGTTTTCTAAACTATGATGAAAATATAAGAATAAGTACCCTTTTATGATAGTGGGAAGCAACAGTTTTGGAATTTCTCAAATATTTAATTTATAATAAATAAAATATCAATTTAAATACTAAAAAATGATAAGGTATTATAATATTAAGTTATATATGGTGATAATCCCATCAAAAAATAGATTTTAGATAGCTTATAGTGTAAATTTAAGCCTTTTAATTTTTATTTACTCTTAGTTAACCAATTTTAAGTTTAACTATGGTGACATCAGTTTTGATGTTAAAATGTTGTCATTTGTGCATTTATGGAATAAATTAAATAATAAATTGTAAATTTATGATATTTTAGAACATTATTTTTCCTCTTTGTCCTTATTTATTATTTTTATGATTTTTAAATAATTTAATCAAAATATTATTTTCATAAAATATCCTTAGGGTCAATGTTTCTCTATTCATAACATTGTCTTTAATAAAATAAATACAAAAAAAATAAATTAGACTCCATTCACTTATTTCAACCCTATAATGTAATATTAACCTATAAAATTAATTTTTCACCTTAATTAATTCATATTTTATTTTATTTTAATATTTTAATATAATTTAATTGATTCTTTCAATAATTGAATAACTATTGCATCATCAACGTGTACTTATTTATGATTATTATTTATCCATGAAATTTAAAAATAAAATTACCTCATATATTTGAAAATTTTATATTTAATAATATATATATATATATATATATGATTATCTTTTATTTAAAACCATATTAAAAATATTATACTTAATATAAATAAGATTGTGACTTTTTATCACTCTCTTTGATTTTAAAAATATATATGTAATTTTCAAGAAAACATGTCCATTAAATTATTCAATTTTCAACCATAGGTGTTAAGGGTCGAATTAAATTCAAAAACTAATATTTTGGGTATGTGTTATGGTATTTTTCTAATATTTATAATATTATTTTTAACATTAATTACCTAATTAATACATAACCATTTTAATAAATATTACTAATGTTTCCATTCTTATAGTCCAAAAAGGGACTTATTTAATAAATTGTATACTTGAGCAGAGGTGCTATTGTTTTTGGGTGCTTTGGTTTTATGATTTTTTTGTGCTATGGTTATAGTATTTTGTGGGTCAGAGGATGTGAAACTCCTATCATTAACTCAATTGATAAATCAACCTCTTTCCTTTTTCCAAATAAAAAATAAATTTTTTCTAATTTTAAACAAATAAGTGAGTAAAATTAATTTAATATTAAACTCAATATGGGGTGAGAAAATGACTCTTCATGTGAAAACATTTAAAATATTTAAATGATTTTATATCCAAACCCAATATGAAATTTATTACAATAAACTAATTTAGATGAATAGATTTAAAATTGATTAAATAATCTGTAAAAAAATCAAAAATATAAATGAACATTATAAATTTTTTAGAAAAATATAGTTTTCAATTTAAATTCATTTTTTTCACTATTCTTTAAAACGTGAAACTTTTCAAAAAAATCACAAAAAAATAAACCAAAGTAAATTTTTATAACCAATTTAAAATAAGATTATTATTTTGTAAAATATAATTTATAAAAGTTTCAACAATTATATTTAAATGTTATTTTCCATTAAAAGTTAGAAAAATTATCCTTTTGAAAAATACAACATTTTATTCATAAAATTTGATTTATTCTTATCTAATTCCTATTAAATAAATTGTATGAGAATCCAAAAAAAATGATTGAATATTTAATATATATATATATATATTATTAAAAAAATCATGTATATTAGTTTTTTAATTTATTGTGATAAAATGGTGTTTTTCCATTGAAGAATAGATTACTTAGGAAAGGAATTTCATTATTTTCAAATATTTTTTTCATTTATTTAAACATAATTGATAATCAGTAGATTAACTTTATATACAATTTTATATCATATATTTATAATTTAGTTAATCTTATTTTTAATTTCAATTTGAACATCTAGGTGGTAATTATAATTATATTTTTATAAAAATATTAATATTATATTATAGTTTGGTAAAACTCAGTCTTTCATGTAACAAAATCTATTGAAATGACTCATCATTATGTGTCACAAAATCCACACATAGTGTTTCATGAACCGTATCATAATTTATGTGTTGCATGTTGGGAAACATTAACTTGGGGGTGTGTATAATGCAAGAGAAACATAGTTCTTTTATTTAACAAAACCTATATTCAGTGTTGTATGAATTAAAAATGATCTAAATGATTAAATCAATTTATAAAAAACTCAAAAACCTCAGGATGTATCATTATACCCACATAAAATGAATTTTTCCTAAGAAATTATTCTTTTTTACCAAAGGATTAATACATAAAAGTTACTTTAATAGAATCCCACACTATACATGTGGATATTCAAACACCCTTTAAAAAGAGAAAGTTGGGAACTTAAATATTACCAAAAGTAACTCACAACTAAGTTTCCATATAAGAGAACATAGGTGGAATATGAAAACATGTACATGTAAGAAAAATATAACTTTCTAATTTTACTAGAGAATGATAGATAAAATGTTCAAGATAATTTTAATGACCACAAAACCATAACCCAAAGAGGCTTGAAAAGATCATTGATATCATCAAAAATGATGATAACAAGAAATTTTTTTTTTCAAGACCCATTTTCCTAATGTTGAGGAATTTTCATGAGACGATATACTTATATGACTTTCGGATAATAGAACCCTTTATTTGGACATTATAAATTTTCAATTCATCTCTTATTCCTTAAAAAGATGATTTTAATTTTGAATTCATGAAGAACTAGTAGACACTAAGATCAATAATTGGATGATATGTCATTACTTCTAACTTCATTTATCATAACAAAAAAATGGTTAGCACAAGTTATCGCATTTTATAGATCCACATATGGAGATATAATACTTAAATATATAAAACCTCATTCAAATTTTAGCATAAAACATTTCATAAATGGTTATCCTTGTAACCCTTCCAAAAGATAAATGTCAAAAACATTATAAATAGGGTCACTAAATTTCTCAAAATCATATTTATATTGATTCCCCATATATCATAAATTATCTCTTGTTTTTCACATACCAAAAATGTTAATAACTTCATCATGTATTTTCTTGAAATAATTTAATAACCATAATTACCATAAATATATGTTGAAAACATGCATGGTTCCTTATTCCAAAGATTATTGGATATGTTAATTAAATCCAAAAATGTTGTAAACTCATCAACGATAACATAGTTAACTTTTTTTATTTTTTTTAATCAATTCTAAGGTAATTAGTACCGTTAAATTTACTTGAACCAACATCATTATCTTAACATCAAAAGAATATTAAGGGTTTTATTTCCCTTAATCATGTGTCTTCCATGAATATACCCTTTCCATTAAATCACTTTTCAAGTCCAACATATCCATAAAAAATATTCTTGTAAATATAGAGTGAAAACATAAATTGAATAATCCTTAAATATTTTCAAACTCAAAAAATATAATTCATAAATCCAAATACATAAAAACATATTCTATTCCACTTCATCCTTAACTCATTAATAATGATTCCTCATCATGTTACGTAATATATAATTTCATTCACATTTCTCATATAGTCTCATTATCATTATAAATATGACCATTACATATACCACTTTGAGGATTATCTTCATGAACATTCCACATGGTTCATATATTTTCATAATTCCCATTTATTCTATAGTTAAATCATTCATAAATTAGTAGTATCTCATGGATTCCAAAATTTCCATTCATTGCATTAATTGAACTTCTAAGTTTTCCATTGTGGTTTCGTGCTTTGTGTCTTTATTTTACACATTAAAACATCTTCATGTTCCTCTAAGTCCTCACATTGGGTGTTTCTTCACACATTATTGATAAAAATGAAATTTAATCTTCTTTACTCTATGGTATAAATAACTAGAATTCTCAACGAACACTTTGCTTCTCTTCTTGGGTGAGTCTGGGAGTTTTTCCTAGTATACATTTTTAATCATTTTCCTGGAAAACTGATTAGGCCGAATCACAAAATCCTTCACTCTAGTGATGAACCAATTTTATATATGATTTGCAACATTTTCATCACATTAAATGTTAACAGATTTATTTTTGATTCCTACAATTGACATAAACAAAAAATCATAGTGTGAGTTATTCTTATCATAGAGAAAAATGACATAAATATGATAAATCACTTATAGTATGTCTACATTATAAATGCTTATTTAGTCTATAACACCTTAGTATTATCCTTAGAGACATACCTATACATATCCTTATAAATAAATCTAGGTATATCACTAATGTTTTTGTATACTATTTCCCAAATTTTAACTAAATAATTTCTTGGATACCAAATAGAACCAATATAAACATAAATAGAAAATAAATCATGTTTTGAAAAATACACAAAAACAAACCCATATACCATAGTAGTTTAGTGCCATTGGAAACATTGAATAAAAAAATCTACTCTGGTGAAGTTTTTTCAATGTTTCCCTCAATGATCTTCCACTTTAATATCCCTACCTAAAACCATTATTTATAACCAGGGGAAATGAAAATATAAAAAATGTTGACCTCAAAATCTTAGTAAGGGTAAAAAAGTGAGATGTATAATAATAACCACGAACATGATGGTGTGAGAGCATAATCATAACATTATAATATCATACCCCACATATCAATGATCATATACATGATTCATGGCATAATTAATGGCAGTTTGTGAAACCCAAATGATGAGGGAGTCAAAATCATAAACCATAAAATATTGCCATATAAATAAGACATGGAATTGTGGTATAAAATTAAGCATAAAAATGATTTACATAGTAGTAAATGAATTTATTCCATGTCCATATTACTAGTATATGTTCACTTCCTATACAATCTTGATAGTCCTGGTTCACTTCCATGACCATCTTAGTAGTCAAGGTTTACACCCCAGATCATCACAGTAGACAAACTAATTTATTGAATCAAGTTCACTAAATTTTCAAACCATTTTTATCCCATTAGAAAAAAAGATTTACCAACCCATTAGAGGGATATATAGGTCTCTCCCATCAGTTAATAAAAATTATGCATATGTGTTCCACGAGAACATAATCATATCAAACCCCATAAAAAGAAATTTATTTCATAAAAAATTCATCATTAAATAAGGCATGGAAAAAAAATCCTATGCATCAATCCATCATAAACAAAAATATTTAAAAATAGAATAATAATGGTATAATTTGATCACATCCTCTGTAAAACATAAGTGACATCCAAAAACGTTGTCTTATATGAAAAATTATTATTAATTATCTCTTAAAATAACTTTGGAGGAAAATATATTTTCTATTTTCAAAAAAAAATTTAAATAAAAAAAAATTTATAAAACATATTTTATTCAAAAATAACTTTGAATTTTTTAAATTTAATTATTTAAACCCATTCCAAATAACAAAATAATCATTGAAAATTCATAGCTGATCAATTAAAGAACGTTTTAAAAAAAAATTAAGACATTATTTTAAAGGAACACTAATTTCTGACCAATGAGATAATAGCATTACCTGAAACTTATAATATAAAGAAAATAAGGATATTATTGATTAAAGTTTTTAAAGGGTAGTATATACACCACATAATAGAATATATGTGCATGTCATACCATGTGTCTTAATGAATTAAATTTGATACAAAATTACCTTACAGGTTTTGTAACATTTAAACTGTAAATCTCATTATTGTGAGATTTTCAAATAGATATGTAAATACCCATAAATTTATGTATAATGATAATATAAAACATTAATGGGATGTAATGGACCATATAAATTAAATGATTGGGGAATATGGAATAAGTCTCGCAAAAATAAAAGTGAGACTAGAAATCCCATTACCTTATGAATTGACTCTCATCATACTTATGAAAACCTATTATTTAATAAATATATGTTTATTATAAATCTATTAAAAAGAAATAATATTATATATAATACCATATATTAATTTATTATGACATTATATTACCCATTTATTATCAATTCCAGGTTAATGTTATGCTTCATGTAATATCCAATTTCTTTTTCATATGTTCTTTCAATAATTATATTTTTAGACCTATAAATTATATCATGATTTAATTTTCTAGAAAATGGTAACCATGATATAATTATCTTGTAAAATCATTAAATATTTTTTTTTAATAATATATAAAAGATAGAATTATAAAATGAAACACACCATCCATGGAGACGGTAGGATGTATGCATGAACATTGTTTATATTTTCTAGTCATATAGAAAGAAAGCAGTTAAATGAAATAAATAATATCATTAAATTATAATTTATATGTTATTTATATCATATAAATTCAATAAACCTATCCTTAATACATTCCATGTAATGTGTGAATGAATCACATAGATTTGAAGAGGTGGTAGTCCCCACATCCACAAAATAAGTTTTTTGATTTCCAAAATATCGAAATCATAAAGGTATGTGTTATCTAATTATTAAATAACCTTATATGTCATATAAATATTTAAATTAAATCTTTATTCCCAACATTAAAAGGTTGAAATAGAATAATGGACAACATCCATTTGCGAGGTGGTAGTCCACCATCCACAAGAATGATGATTTTGTATCACATTTTGTTGTAAGTGTGTGTGTGTTTATGTTGAAACATTAAAATAAAAACATATCAGTATATTTTGGTTACTTATGTTATTATATAATCATTAGATAAAAATAATTGTATTTTTCAAAAGAATAAATTAAAAATAAATTTTGTTGATGAATGTTACCTATTATTTGGGTATCTTCTTTTGATTTGTACAAAATGACTTTTTTGGTTGGATTTCTATCAAATTTAAGGCTTCTAGGAAGAAGGGAGTAATTTTGGATGGTTATTTAGATATATTTTTGATTAACAAAATATGTTATGATGTTTTAAGAAAAGATAAGAGAGGGTTCCCTTTTATATGATAGGGAATGAGAACATTTGTAATATCTTCAAATATTATTTAACAATAAATTAAATATCAATTATAATACCTCAAAATGTAAACGGATTCAAAAATAAAGTTTTATAAGTTGATAATAACATCAAGGAATATATTTTCGAAAGGTTTTTGTGTAATTTTAAAGCCTATATTTTTTATTAATCATTAGTCAACCAATTTTAATTTTAACTATGGTGACTACATTTTTTATATTAAAAGGTTGAGAGTTTTAATTTTAAGATTTAAATTTGACCAAAAATGGTAAATTTTATGATAATTTAGGAGATAATTTATCCCCCCTTTTACTTATTAATGATTTTTATGGTTTTTAAATAATTTATTAAAATATTATTTTCATAAAATATCCCTAGTGCCAAATTTGACACTATTCATTACATTGGATTTAATAAAATAAATAAAATTTGATAACATAGAAACAATTAATTTAATACACCCAAATCATTTCATGCTAACATAGAAAATTCATGTATAACATTAATTAATTGAAATTATATTTCTCTTAATATTTATATATAATTTAATTTATTGTTTCATTAATTGAATAATTGGTACATCACCATTTTTTAATTATTTGTGAAAATTAATTATTCACTGAAATTTAAAAAAACACAGTGATGTATATAAAAATTTAATATTTTTGAAGAATATTTATGGTTAATAATATCTTCTATTTAATTCCATATTGACAATATAATACTTTTTAAAAGTAAGAGTGATATTTCGTAACTCTCTTTGATTTTAAAAAATATCTAAGTCATTTTCAAAGAAATGTTTCTATTGAATAAATAAATTTAAAACCATATTTGTTTATCGTCGAATTAACTATACCTAATAATATTTTGTTATGTTTCTTGATATTTTTATAATATTTATAATATAATTTTTACCAATAATTTCTTGATTTACCCTTAACCATTTTAATAATAATTACTAATGATACTATGCATACTATACAAAAATTAAATGTGAATATTTAATAAATTTTGAAATTATAATTCCAAATATAGAACCCATTTTTCATACTTAATATCACATAAGTGACTAAAATTAATTTAATATTAATCTCGTAGATGGGGTGAGAAACCAAGATTTTAAAGTAAACACATTCAAAAGACTGGAATTTTTTTATATAAAAAACCAAATTAAATGTGATTCTAATTACCTGAATTTTATTAAATAACATAAAAATATCTATTTAAACTTTAAAATCAATAAAACTATATTTTGACGCTATAAATTATTTAGACGAATAAATTGTTTTCAATTAAAATTCTATATCCTTCACTATTCATTAAAAAATAAATCTAATCATAAAAATACCACAAATTTCACCAAAATAAACATTTATATACTAAATTTAAATAAAAAGTTTATTCATTCAAAAATTAAATTTTTATTGGGTGCTCAATTTTTTGGGTATGTAATTATGGTTTGTGAGATTACTCCAGACAACATAAATAGATATTGATGTATGATGCAATACTATTTTCCTAATAAAAAATTCATTGAACGTGAAACTTTTTTCAATGTATAGATGATAGGGAGATGACAGTCGTTTAGAAATAATATTAAGATACGATGGGCGATAGCGGAAATCGGTTGATGAAATGGTAAAGGGTGACACCGTCTCTAATGAGAAGATAGAAGATCTCGATCACTCCCATGGCCCTCAAAAACATGATCAAATTCATTAAGTATTTTAGTTAGTTATCCTTTTCCCCATGGATAAACATGAAATGGAACAATCCCAGATTCTCAGGGTCTTTGAGAAACTGATCCAGGATGGTAATGGAGGGGCCTTCTCATAAGTTGATATTGTGTGTGACATTAGTGTTTTTGATGTTCAGGATACCAAACCCATAGTTATACCTTTTTATGTCTTTGAAAAACAAATTTTTATCATCAGGTAGGGTGAAGATATTTGCTATAAGAGAATAACTATTGTAGATGCAGATTTCTATGGTTTTCTTGGTATTTATGATCATGAGAAACATGTATGGGAACTAGCCATAATCTAAAGACATGGTCATTATGTTATATAGATGCTCTACAGTCATCTCATGGAGCTCCATCATGCATCCAGGATCCTTTAGATAGACTATGGTTTCTAGAATATACTGATATAGGGATCACTCTAGAGGAGTCACTTGTGTCCAAACTCATGTTGTTAGGTCTTCTGTTTTTCATCTTGGGTGGCCATGGAAATATCAATATTATGAATCAAGATGGATAATATATGATGTGGAAGAGAAAGGTGGATGAGGCACCAATAGGGTTCTCTATTAAAAGTAATAAAAGTTACCTTTAATAAAAATATACCATTTTATTTGGAAAATTATATTTATCTTTATCTTATTATTATAAAATATATAGGATGAACATCAACAACATTTGATTGAATATGTAAAATATAATTTTTATTAAAAAAACATATTTGTAGTTGTTGATTAATTTATTTTTATTAAATAGGTATTTAAAATAGAAAAATAACTTAATTAGAAAATGAATTTTATTATTTTCAAATAGAACTTACTTTCCTTTCCATCTAATTTATAACCAATTGATTCATTATATATACATGTTTAAATCACATTTTCATAATTTATTTAATCCCTAGTTGTAGTAATAGGAATTAAAAATAAAATTATCTAAATTTTCAAAATATTATTTAAAAATGTATATATAAATAATTATTTGGTTAATAATTAGATATTAGTGAATATAAGAAGAATTTGAAAATAAATAAATCCATTTTCCAAGAAAACTATTTTTCTATACATAAACACCATTTTATCATAAAAAAATAAAAAACATACTATTTATTAATTATCATTATAAAATTTATATATGAATTATTGAATAAAATTTTTTTATTCTTATCTAATAGATTTAATAGTCATAAGATTAGAATACATCAAATTTTTTGAATAATATGATGTATTTTTCAAAGGGGTAATTTTTTCACCATTTAATAGAGAACCCATTTTAAATATAATTTTTAATATTTTTATAAATTATATTAAACAAAATAAAGATATTATTTTAATTTGGGATTTCAATATATAATTTGGTTGAATTTTTGGTGTTTTTAGGATACATTTCATGATTTTATGAATAGTGACAATTTCTGAATTTTAATTGATAAAAGATTTTTCATCTAAATAATTTATAGTGGTGAATTATATTTTTTATTAGTTTTATTTTATAGTTATATTAATTTCATATCATTTAATCCAATATAGTTCATTATAATCAATTTTACATTGACATTCGATATAAAAAAATTCAACCTTTTTAATGTTTTCACTTTAAAAACATAGTTTTTCACCCCTTCTACATAATTAATTTTAAATTAATTTTAGCGACTTATGTGTTTTAAATTATAAAAATGGAATCTATATTTGGATTTATATGTTATAAATTTAATAAATATGAAACTTTAATTATTGTACTATATGAATAGTAAATTTAGAAATGTTTATTAACACAGTTAAGGGTAAATTGGGGAATTAAGGGTAAAAATAAAATTATTATTATTATAAAACAACCCTGAAACATGACCAAATTTTATCGGATAATTTTAATTCAACCCTTAACATATATATTTCTAATTTTTGTTATTTTGAGGACACTTCTCCAAAAGAATGACTTAGATATTAGTAAAATAAATGAGAGTTACAAAATGTAACAATCTTACTTTTAATAAGTATAATATTTCTAATATGGGGTAAAATAGAATATATGCTTGATTATATTTACTCTTAAAAAAATTAAAATGTTTATATACATCTTGGTATTTTATCTTTAAATTTTAGTAAAGAAATTGTTTTAATAAATTATTAGACAATGATGTTATAGTAATATTTATATTAATGTAATAATCAATTAAATGAGATAGAAATTTAAAAAGAAATATAATTGGACATATGTAAAAATAGAAACTAATGACATTTTATGAAAATATTGTTTTGTTAAATTATTTAAAAACCCAAAAACAATAGATAAGGAAAAAGGGGATAAATAATGTTCTAAAATATGATACATTTACCATTTTTTTATATATTTTAGCCTTAAAAGTAAAACTCTCATACTTTTAATATCAAATATTTTTTATCTTTTTTCAACATAAAATATGACAAATAAGGGTTAATAAAAATTATAAGATTTAAAAATACAACAAAAATATATATAAAATATATTTCTTGGTGGGATTATAATCCTATCCCACATTATCATTGAACCCCTTTCTATTTAATGGTATTTAAATTATATTTCATTTATTATCATTTTATAATTTAAGAAATTCCAAAAAATTCTCTTTCCACTATTATAAAAGTGGATATCTTATTCTCTTTACTTCACACATCAACAACTATTTGATTATGCCAGCCTATGTCCAAATATGTTCCCAAATTCCCTCTCTTCATCCTATTATCCGTACTCTTGAAATAAATCCAACCAAAGGAGTCTTTTTTGGAGTAATAAATTCAATTTATAACATTTCTACTAATTTTGTTTTGGAAATCACTAACTCCTTCATAAAAACATTTTTTAATAACCATTAATGTCCAAAGTGTTTTATAATGTTTTTGTATAAAACATTTAATTTTACCATAGATAGAATAAGTTATAAATTATTATGAATATAAAATATATATTCTTCATTATGATTATCATAATGGGGATGAGTACCATAATAATTGAAGTCACCTTTATAAGTAATATAAGTTAAACTTTATATTATGACTATCATAGTGAAAAAGACTTGACAATCAGACTGATTCTGTATTTTTTTAATATCGGATTGATAATCATAAATAATATTTTATTGATATTCATAAAGAATTCCATTTGACTGATTTATGTTTATAGTCGTATTCTAAATACTTATTTCTAGTGTAAGGAATACTTTATACAATTTAATGGTGTAATTCAATATGATGTTAGAAATTTAGTTATGGAAGATCATTATGACCTAAAAATATCCAGGTTTTTAAGTCCATGTTACTAACTCAGAGAAAATATGATTGTTGGGTGATCATGATAATCATTGGTAATATTCATATAAATACCCAGTCATTTGAAGAGATTAAAGATGCTAGTTTTTTAAATTTATAATTGAGAAATATCTCTGCAAATTACATAGTGTGAATAAATTAATTATAGTCATTGTAATTGTTTTAATGTTTTTTAGTTGGATGGAAACCTTGTCAGTTTTTATATTTTTGAAATTTTCATTGTAATCTCTATTTGATCATTATATTGATCGAGGGCTTCAGGTGATAAGAAGACAAAAATTTTGATCCATTGGATTGAGGGATACTGAGGCTAGGTACACAAATAATTTAGTCCTTATATCATGGGATTCTAGGGATAGGACGATAGATCCATTTTGATCATTATATAAAATGATTCCTCGGTAAGGGAAGTCAAACATTCTTGTAAGTATAAAACAAGGTATACCTTTTAGTATGGGTTATAGACGGTGTTTCTCTTGAGGTTAAAATACGATTATTTTTTAATATCTTATAAGTAATTATTATAGTTTTTAGTTTTTGTATTACCCATTTATTATATGATTTAATTTTTATAATGTGCTTATAATAGAATTTTAATATGTTATTAATATTTTAATTCTAATGGTTTTATCTGTTTTAATTTGATAATAATAAAAAATAGATTTGATTAAATATTATCCATCAGGATTACGATGCTCTGATAATCAGATACATAATGTTACTAATTTTTAC
The DNA here is from genome assembly GCA_963277665.1 of Viscum album. Lineage (NCBI taxonomy): Eukaryota > Viridiplantae > Streptophyta > Magnoliopsida > Santalales > Viscaceae > Viscum > Viscum album. Next base: position 1,422,638,615 of record OY728145.1, read on the forward strand.
TCATATTTAATTGGATTATAGCTTAACTCTGTTTAGGTGATTACAATTATCAGAATGAGGGATATGTATGATAACATTCATTAAGTGGTTTATTTTAATTTTTAGTTTAATTATTTTCAAACTATGTTTTTAAATAAATAATTCACCCCCCTCATGTATAGATATCTAAATATATTATTACAATTCCAATTTGAATTAATTCTATAATACTGATCTAACAATTGCTATCAGAGTAGGATTAAAATTATAATATTCTTGAATAAGTTCTAAATTTATTTGGTATTCTATGTTTTTTTATATATTTTCATAAAAGAATTATAAAAAATTTATTACACTAACATGTTTATGTAAATGAATTTTTGTATTTTTTATAAATGGAATTAATGAATGTCAGATAAATAGATATTTTGATTCTAAAAACCCTACCCTATTTTATGGTGTTAACTATGAGTATTGGTGGTATATAATAAAGGCCTTTTCTATCAACACATTGGTTGATAACATTTTTATGCTTACTGGATATTAAAAAACTCCTGATAAGGATGTTATAACCCTTACACATAAATAAAAAAAGAAATATAAATTAAATTATAGACTTCTAAATACTTTTTTTACTCTATGAAAAACATAATTTATAGATAAATTTAATATTATGAAGCTTCTAAAAGAATTTTTAAAAATATTCAAGTAACATATATTTGAAATTCAATTATTTTAGAAACCATAAGATCTATGTGAAGAGATGACTATCAAGCAATCGATTTTATAATGGGGGAATCAGTTATTAAGATGCAAAAGATATTTATGGTGATTATAACTAGTCTATGAATAGGCCGAAGGTCATCACGACCCTCAAAATTAAATTTATTAACCTATACTAGAAAAGTGGTGCATGGTCAATCCACAGAGAAGGCAAGTGAGTGAACTCTAAGGTTTTTGAATTTTAAACCCCCACTGTTTTCAGCATTGGGGAAACCATCTTCTTACTTTTTATTTTTTTATTTATATGATGATGTTGAAATAGGATTAGGAAGAAAGATTCTCTACAAAGAAACTAAAATTTATACTAAGTACTTTCAAGCTAAAGTATTACTACAGAAAAACATTTAACAGCAAAGAAAAAAGAGCTCAAGTCAACAAAAGACACTCTGAAAATCTAATTTACTAGTTAAAGTAATTGACTTCTTCACAAATTTTATTGATTCACTCCTACAAAACATGCTAAATAATCTACCTTGCCAAGAAATTCAACAAGTAGAAGATTATGTTTTGGAGTTTTCCACACCAAAACATAATCGAACTGCTAATATGTTTGAATAAGATTAAATTTGGAAATAAACTCGCCATAAATTTACAAAGTTAATGACATTAGAGTTATGAATGATTCATTAAAAAACAACCTCTCCTGTGGAAATTGAATTATTAATTTTGAAATCAATTGAGAGGTGATCCAACTGAACTGAGAATCATAATTCAATCTTGCTGATAGATGATGATTTGGAAAAATATAAAGTAATTGAAGAAGTTCTAAAGATAAACCAGAAGAATTGAATTCCAAAGAAAAGAAAATATTAACCTTTGATCATATAGATTAATACAGTGAAAAAAAACCAAAAATAGAGTACATTGATTATATACAGAGGGTAGGTAAACTCCCCTTGCACTGCTCTGCCATTGGTCTCCTTAGCCCACAGCTTGTCACCAGTGTTGCTCCTCGGAATCCCCTCTCAAAATGATGTGATCGTGGAATGATGACTGAGAGAGTCTGAATGAGAGTCACCTACATTAGTGGCTGCCTTATATTTTCTGGTTGTTCAATCTTAAGTAGTCACCATCTTCTTTTTAATGTCACTGAACATCTTCTACTGACTTTGAAATCCCATCACAAATGCACCGCACAACGTTCATTTTTTTGCGACTGGCACATCAGGCTAGTTTTTCCCTCATAACTAACTTCCATAGAGTTCATATTGTGAACCTAGAAGAGGTTTCAACAATTTAATGAACCTTCACTAGAAAAATAAACAACACATTTATGACACGAAGGAAATAACAGTTTATAGTTTAAGAAAATAAAATGTCTTTTAAAATATTTAATAAGTGTTAGGTAATGTTATTAAATAAATTATTTTATTAGCATTACTAAAAATTATTAATTATATTTTAATTAAATAAAATGAATTATAATTTTTAAATGATAAATCTTGATAAATTTAATTTTATAATTTTAATTAATTTGTTAATAAAATAGTTATTATCATTATTAAAAAAATAAGAAGTTTTATAAATTATTATTTTTTATGATAAATTGTTTATAAGTTATTATTTTTTTTTAAATTAATTAACATTACTAGAGTAAATTATAAACATTATGTTTATTATTATTTGGAAATTGTACATTATTAGTAGTTTATGTTAACTAGTTTAGTTTGACTATAATTAAATTTGTAACTTATTAGAAGTGTTAAATTTAATAATCAATATATATTATTAAATAATTATTAATACGTATTATTGTATTTTAATTTATAATATTTTTAATGATCTATTCTAAATTGATTTTAGAAATAACATATAAATTAATTACATTAAATTTTATTCATGTTTAACAATTCGTTTTTATTAAATATCTTATATAAGTTTTTTATTTATAAAAATTAATGTTTATTGTTTTTTAGTTTGAGTTTTTATTTTAATTTTTTTTAAATTATTTATTTTTTTTAGTTATTTTTTTAAACCTCACCCCCCCCCCCAAATTAGCACAACAGAGGGGTAGTGTTATGTTTTATTCACTAAATAGGGGAGTGGCTATCTGGGTTCCCTTGAATATAGCACGGCACGACAGCTTCATCTCCTCAGTACCAACAGACTTCAATTATGACAGTGGCATGGGGTAAAGTCTTCTTCAGTAGCAGCAATGTCAGCCTCAGCTCGGACTCTTCCTCTAAGCTAGGCACAGCGCAGGTCACCCAGAGTGGCAGTCTCCTGGTTCGTACACCGGCATCAGCTCCGGTGAACCCTCTAGCTTCATCGACAGAACCACTACCCACCACTAACTCGGCCACACAATGATCCAAAGGAAATTCCATTCTTCCTTGAAAAAATAGACACTTATTCACAGCGATAGTGGTACAACGACTGCCCTATAATTGTTTTGGATTTGGTATCTTGTTAAAGTATGTGAAGGTTTATTGATTAAAAGTGTGGTTGTGACATTGTCAATAAATTAGGGAAGGAGAGGCCTGTGAATGTGGTTGCTGGAGAAATGTAATGGTGAGAGGGCTTACAGAAAGGTTATGGAGTGATAAGAGACTGAAGGTCTTAGAAGTAGGGGATAAATTAGGAAAGCGGAAGAGTGAGAAAGGGCACAATGGTGAGGTGCAGAGGGAGGGCAGTGAAAAGGAGGGGTGCAAGGTCACCAGTAAACAAAAAACTAAAATAAAAGGTTATCGGTATACAGTAGTAACAGTGAGGTGCGGGGGAGTTGGGCAACTATGACGTGTAGCAGAGGTAGACTAATAGTGACATAAAAAACCCAACAGTACGATGCATAAGTTCACTTTTAGTATAAAAATAAATATGGCAGGAGTAGCGGAGGGGGTCACTGATAGAATTAAATGTTAATAATATACTTGAATGAAATCTACCTATAATATACATAAAGAAACTTAAAATACTCATTGTTGCGCCATTCAAATAAAATCTCACCGTTAGACAGTAAAAATAAAAGGGTTACCGATAGAATACTAATGGTGATCTTAAAAAAATTGAACTTAAAGATTGAAACTTATGTTATTTAAAACAAGGATTGAAAATAATTAATTAAAAGAAATCTAAACACCATTAATTAAAACAAGATTTTTTTAAACTTAAAACACTAAAGTTATAATAAAAGGTATTAATTGATAACACTTAAATTAATAAACTATATAATTAATAAAATAAATTGATAAAAAACTTAAATTAAAATAACTATATAAATAATTACGGGGTAGTAGAAAGTGAAAATTAAAATAAACGGTGACTCATTAGTTTACTGATAGTTATAGTCTACCTCACCGGTAGACTTAAACCAATTAAAAATGAATAAATAATCAAACTTCATATATAAAATTAAATAATTAATATTTTAAAACTCTTAATTAATTAATTAAACAACTATTTAATACATAAAATTAAAAGCGAACTTATTTTTTTAATTTAAACTAAAATTCTTTACATAATTAGTTAGCAGGACGATTTGAAAAGTTAATAATTAAAGTTAAAATATCTTTATGAATCAATATTAAATAATAAAGTATTAAAATATAGTTTATGTTGATCAAAACACAAGAAATGATGTTAAAAGATTATTTATTATTAAAGTCAAATTATTAAATATTGAGCAGATTGGCATTAACATAACTTATAAACAAATAAAAAATTAAGATAAAACAAAGTAGATTAAAATTATTAATTTAAAGACTAAAAACACATAATTAAATTTAAAAATTGATTAATTGAAAAAGTTAACTATAAAAATACTAAAGTACAATTTTTTGGTATAAGTAGATTAAATAATTAATTAAATCATTACAAATTAACTAAAAAGATGTGGAAAAAATATTTAAAAATAGAGCCACATAAAATTCCCCCACACATAAGCATTATTTGTCCTCAAAAAATCCCATGTCTTATCATCTTTGAAAAATAGTAAAGTGTATTTATGATTAAGATCACACTGTAACATGTTCATCTCAAAAAAATAGAGGAAAAAACATAACAAAAATCTTTTAGAAAATGAATTACTCATATGAATCTGTACCAATAATCAAATTCTCACTGGTAGTGAGGAGAGCAATGAATCATCAATTATTGATATTTTCAAGCCTCATATGTGATAAAACTTAGTGACTAATTTCAATCTAACTTTATGTCCAAATTCTGAGGGTGACAAGAGGTAAATATTATGTGGAATTAAGAACATAACAGAAGGAACTATATAATTTTACTTCTTCACCTAGGATAAAAATAAATATATTTTTTGTGAATCACCTCAATGATTCAACCTAAATGACTACCATATAAACCAATTTACCCCATATAAATCTGGCATTTATTATTCCCCTCACCTTAATGAACTCATTTTTGACTCTAGAAACTTTATTTGTTTTTACCAATACATGTATCATTGTGGTAAGCACTATACAAATGCACTTATTCAATGTGTATAGAGGGATTATAGTAAACAGATATGCACCCAGAATCTAGGGTCTCAGAAACTCACCGTGGGATCCTAGATTCCCATACTACTCTAGTTTTAACAGTTTTATATAAAAATAATTTCTATTGGCTCTTTTAAAAAGATTAATTTTAATAATTAAAAGATGAATGAGGCCCCTAGAATCAGAATAAAACTACTAGTTCCAAGGGTTATGATCATAATTCCATCAAAAGGATACCCATATCACTTTCAGAAGTAGTTCTTAAACCTAATTTCCATTAAATCACTAATTAGATATCACTCAAAAATCAACCAGTATCATTAATTTCAGATTCAGATCTGTTCTTATCTACCATTAAGGTCCTTTTATTAAGTAAATACCAAATTGAGTACAATGTAAAGCCAAAAATTGTGAATGAATTTTGAAAAAATTAACCATGTTTTGAAAAATTAAACCATTTTTTTACAAAATTTTTTGAAGGGAAGTAGGAATTTATGTTCTTTCTTTAAAACACAGTTTAGAACAGTCAATAATTGTCCCCTCCCCCACACCTAAAATCCAAAATTGTCACCGATGTTGACTTCCAAATGAGAGAAGAACAATTAAAAAATTAAACAATTAATGTTCACAATAGATTTTCAATTTATCATATTTATGACATGAATAAAGGGTCTCAATGAAATTCAAAAATATTGTTTTCCACAATGAATAACTTACAGTAGGTTCACAAGAAAGTACATGCATTATCAATTATAACCAGCGACAGTGATTTTAAATATAGGTCAAAAGTAGCATATAAGGTTTGGGTGCGCAATTAATAAGGTCGAAGCATTTTTACAAAGTATGATTCAAAATAATGTTTAATAAAATATAAAGATGCATGGTAAATAGACTATAGACTAATCGGTTCCAATGAAAAACACAACTACCAACAGACATGTACCCCCCCCCCCCCCCACACACTTAATTTCATGCAGTGAATGGGTTTAAAAAATGAATTTCAGTTCACAAAAATAGGAACTTGCAGATTTTTTAATTCAACTTAGTGACATGCAGCAAAAGGTTTTTAGTATATTCAAGATATGAAGTAGATTTTCAAAAAATATATAGCAGAAGTTTTTCATGAAACATTGAGGAGAAGAATAATGAAATAAAAATTAATCGAAAGATACTTCCCTGACTAGATATTCCATTACTACTTCAGCATGGGAATTCCACTCCTTAAATGACAGCAACAACATCCTAAAAACAAAAAGTATGTAAACCAAAAAAATCCAGTAGATATAGAGGATATAAAAGACAATAAAGAAGCACTTTATTCAACACTAAACAATACAAAAATGAAAACACAGAAAGAGCATGGGTTAAATCCCATGAATCATTAGTTTAAAGTCTTCAGTTAGAAATTATTTTATTAAAAAAAATTATTAACAAAAAAAACCATAGGTTGCCTCCCATGCAGTTCTAGATTTATAGTCCCCAACCAGACTCACCTAGAAACTAACCAAAATCACTAGGGGGATGTGGTTTCCTTAATAGGAACCACCACATGTCTTTCGCCCAATTATTTTTGACAAAAATATGATATGTGTGGGCAACAAGGCTCAACACATTAACAACTAAATTATCATAACCTAAAATAACCCATAAGTAGCACCATTTTACAGTTGTGGTCATAGTGTTGTCTACTACTAGAATAAGATCAGACATTTCAACATTTGAATACAAATGAAGGAAAAACATAAGAACTAGGTGCTTCAATGGGTGTTGCATTATTATCCTGGAAATCTCTCTTAACTTCATCATTAACATATTCAACTTCAACGGTGCTCATGGGTGAGTTCTGATTACCAGGCTCAAGAGAAAATTCAATTATGTGATAAAATAAATCATGGACAATGGAACACAAGTGTGATTCCCCCTCTGGACTACTATTAGTATAATTAAAAGGCTCATCACCCTTCACATTTGAGGATGTATGTGATAAGTAGGGAAGATAATTTACTTTATCACAAATAGATTCAGGTATAACAATATTGTAAATCACTTCCAAAATATCCTCACCTGTTAACTCACACTGAATATCTACTACTTCTAAAAATTCAATTCTGCAACCATCATCTAGTGTGCGCTCAACCTCTTATTCATGTTCATGTTCAAATGGATCACATTCTAAAACCATTTAATTTGAGTGTTGAAATTCAATTTCAAGAGAAGAATTGTACAATTCAGTTTCAAAAAATTTAGTTTCCAGAATGTTCAAATTAAGACAATTCTCCTCATGCTGGTTAGCACTACTTCCTATTTCACTGCACAATGTTTTAGAAAAGTGATTACTTTGAGAATATATAAAAGAAAACTCGTGACATAGTCTCTCTTCAAATATCATTCCCCCATCCTCATCATGCAACAACATTTCAAAAATTATTGGGTTCACTGGTTGAAGACATGGAAGAGAAGTTTTCAAATCAGGTTAAAAAATTTCAGATTCTATATTTTCCAGCTTAATGTTCTCATCCAGACTGTACCAAATATCAAATTTTGGCTCAATATTCAGAATTTCAGAAATATTGGGTGAATAATTTCTAACATTCAAATTTTCATTTTCTAGAATATCTTCAACCGGAGTGACTTCCTTATCAAAATTCCTAAAATAATGTTTTTTCTCCAATGTAGGAATTATGAAGAGAATTGGGCATTACTTTTCAATCTGTTTCAATTCATATTAAAAAATTTCCAAGTCCACACCATTATTGTTTTTTTTTGATTATCAATGTTGTTTTCTTGAATTTTTGAACTGGTTATTTCTACATCTAGTTCAACAGAATCTGATTTTTCAATATAAAAAGTTTTCTGCCCAGTTTCACTATCACTTTCCTCTTGAACATGAACTTCAAATATTTTATACACATTTTCTTTTTCTTTTTATTCAAATTCTTCTTGTTCTTTAACCATTTTTTGTAACTCCAAGAGCATGTTTTTGAATATTTTCATTCGTTTATCTTACTCTTGAGAATCTCTAATTCGAATTTCATGGGTTTTATTAAACTAGGTGTTCCAATTATTCTCCCTAGTATCCAGTTTGGTTTCAATTAATTCAAGTTTATCTAGGAATTCAGGATTATATTCAAACTTTCTATCTTCTTCAATGCAAACATCCGATTATGGCTGGTTATGGAGAAACTTCCAGGTAGTGTGCCCATAACTGCCACAACTCACACAATAAGGCCCTAGTAGATCCTAGGTTTCATTAAAATCCATTTTTAAACTAAAACCAGTTGAGATTAAACACACAACATTTCACAGTGAAGCATATTTTTGAAAACCAACACAAATAGTAGGTTCTGGTTCAAGTCATTTTTTATCATATTTTTTTATATGATTTTTTTATGTTTTTATTCTATTTTTATTGATTTTTTTAATAGTTTTTATAACCATAGACTCTCAGTGCTTGCCTTCCCCAAAAATGGAACCAAATTTTGAACATAACGGAGGTCTTCACAACCCTCAAAATTACATTTATTAACCTACACTAGAACAGTGGTGCAGGGTTGATCCACAGAGAAGGCAGGTGAGTGGATTCTAAGGTTTTTGAATTTTAAACCCCCACTTTTGTCAGTAGTGGGGAAAAAATCTTCTTACTTTTTATATTTTTTTATTTATATTATGAATTGGAAATAGGATGAGGAAACAAGATTCTCTACCAAGAAACTAAAATTTATAGTATGTACTATCAAACTAAAGTATTAAAGAAAACAAACATTTAACAGAAAATACAAAGGAGCTCAAATCAACAAAAGTCGGTCTGGAAATCTAATATACTGGTTAAAATAATTTACTTCTTTACAACATTGATTGAATAACTCCTCAAAAACATGATGAAAAATCCCCTCGCCAAGAAATTCGACAGGTATAATATTAAGTTTTGGAGTTCACCACACCAAAACTTAATCGAATTGCTATGAATTTTGAAAAATATTAAACATGGAAATAAACTCACCATAAATTTCCAATGCTAATGATATTTAAGTTCTGAAATATGCATTCAAAAACAACCTCACCAGTCGAAATTGAATTATTAATTTTTAAATCAATTGTGAGGTGAGTCAACTGAACAGAGAATCATAATTTAATCTCGCAGATAGGTGATGATTCTAAAAAATAAAAAGTAATTGAAGAAGTTATAAAGATAAACCAGCGGAATTGAATTCCAAAGATAATAAAATATTAAACTATGATCATCTTGATTAATGCAGTGAAAAAATAACTAAAAATAGAGTAAAAATTTTATGGACAGAGGGAAGGTAAACACCCCTTGCACTGATCTCCCTTCGGGCTCTTTAGCTTCCATCTCGTCTCTAGTGTTGCTCCTGGTAATCCCCTCTCGAAATTTTTTGATCATGGAATGAATATTGAGAGAGTCTGAATGAGAGTCACCTCCTCTAGTGTCTCCATTCTATCTTCCAGTTGTTCTATCTTAAGTAGTCAACATCTTCTGCTGTATATCACCGAACATCTTCCACCAACTTTGAAAGCCCTTTACAAATGCACCACACATGTGCGTTTTTTCGCGACTGGCACATCGTGCTAGATTTTCCCTCATAACTAACATCCATTGAGTTAGTTATGTGAACTCGGACGGGGTTTCAACTATTGAATGAGCCTGCGCAAGAAAAATAAACAACACAGTTACTACACGAAGGAAATTAAAATTTATAGTTCTAAAAAATAAAAATTCTTTTAAAATAATTAATAACTCTTAAGTAATGTTGTTAAATAAATTATTTTATTAACATTACTCAAAATTAGTAATTATATTTCAATTAACTATAATGAAATAAAATTTATAAATGATAAATCATGATAAATTACATATTATAAGTTAAACTAATTTTTTAATAAAAGTGTTATTATTATTATTAAAAAATAAGAAGTTTTAGTAATTATTAATTATGATTCTAAATTGTTTGTAAGTTATTATTATTTTTAAATTAATTAGCATTAATAATGTAAATTAAAACATTATGTTTATTATTATTTTAAATTTTTAAATTTTTATCATTTTAAATTAACTAGTTTATTTTAACTATAATTAAATTTATAACTTATTATAAGTATTAAATTTTAAAAAAAAAATTATTATTAAATAATTATTAATATGTATTATTATATTATAATTAATATGGTTTTTAATAATATATTCTAACTTGATTTTAGAAATAACTTATAAATTAATTACATAAAATTTTATTCATGTTTAATAATTCTGTTTTATTAAATTTCTTATGTAAGTTATTTATTTATAAAAATTAATCTTTATTATTATTATTTTGAGTTTTTATTTTAATTTAGTTTTTAATTATTTAGTTTTTTATTTAGTTTTTTTAAACCCCCCCCCCCCAATCACCGCAACAGGGGGTAGGGTTCCATTTTCTTCTCCAAACAGGTTAGTGGTGGTCCAGATTCCTGCGACACCAGCACGGTGCGGTGGCTTCAACTTCTCAGAACTGAAGGACTTCAATTGCGGAGTGGCAAGAGGTAAAGTCATCTTCAGTAGAAGCAACGTTGGCATTGACTCGGACTCTTTTTCTATGCCAGGTGTTGCACAGGTCACCCACAGCGGTGGTTTGTTGGTTCGCACACCAGCTTCCAATCCGATGAACCATCCTGCTTCATCGACAACACCACTACCCACCACTAACTCAGTTTCACAATGATCCACAGGCAATTCTGTTATTCCTTAAAAAACAAACTCTTGTACATAGTGATAGTGGTATGGAGACAACCCTGTAATTTTTTCTCGATTTGGTATCTGGTTAAAGATTGTGAAGGTTTACTGATTAAAAGTGTTGTTGTGACTTTGTCAGTGCATTGGGGAAAGAACGACATGTGAAAGTGGTTGCTTGAGAAATGTAATGGTGAGAGGAGTTGAGGAAAGTTGATGTAGTGAGAAGAGACCAAAGGTCTTAGAAGAAGGGGATAAAGATGGAAAGAAGAATAGTGAGAAAGGGTGTAATGGTGAGGTGAAGTGGGAGGGCAGTGGAATAAAGGGGCACAAGGTCACCGGAAAACAAAAAAATAAAATAAAAGGTCACTAGTATACAGTAGTAACAGTGAAGTGCGGGGGAGTTGGGAAACTGTGAGGTGCAGCGAAGGTAGAATAATAGTGAGGTAGAAAAACCAAAAGTGAGATTCACAAGGCCACTGTTAGTATAAAAATAATGGTGGCAGGAGCAGCAGAGGGGGGGTCACTGATAGAATTAAAGGTTACCGGTATACTTGAATGAAAACTATGGGTAATCCTCATAAAGAAAAATAAAATACTCACCATTACGCCATTCAAATAAAATATGACCATTACGCAAAAAAAAGGGTCACCGGTAGAATACTAACGGTAACCTTAAAATAACAAATTGAACATAAAAATTGAATCTTAAGTTATTTAAAACAAGGATTGAAAATAATTAATTACAAGAAATCTAAACACCATTAATTAAAATAGGATTTTTTCTAAACAAAAAACATTAAATTCATAATAAAACCTAATAATTGATAACACGTAAATTAATAAACTGGATAATTAATAAACTAAATTGATAAAAAAACATAAATTAAAATAACTATATAAATAATTATAGGGTAAAATCAAGTGAAAATTAAAAGCAACAGTGACTCATTAGGTTACCGATAGTTATAGTCTACCTCACCAGTGGACTAAAACTAATAAAAAAGGAATAAATAATCAAACTACATATATAATATTAAACAATTAATATTATAAGACTCTGAATTAATTAATTAAACAACTATTTGAATACATAAAATTAAAATGAACTAATTTATTTAATTAGAACTAAAATTATTTACTTAATTAATTGGCAGGGCGATTAGACAAGTTAATAATTGAAGATAAAATATCATTATGAATCCATATTAACTAATAAAGTATTAAAATAAAAACTAAGTTGATTAAAACACAGAAAATTATGATAGAAGATTATTTATTGTTAATTTAAAATTATTAAATAACGAGAAGATTGGAATTAACACAAATTATAAACAAATAAAAAATTTCGATAAAACAAAGTAGATTAAAATTATTAATTTAAAGACAAAAAATACATATTTAAATAAAAAATTGATTAATTGAAAAAGTTATCTATAAAAATAAAAATTTACAATTATTTAGTTTAAATTGATTAAATAATTAATTAAATAATTAAAAATTAAGTATAAATATGTGGAAAATATATGTAAAAATAGAGCTACATCAGTCTACAGTCCATTAGAGAAAATGGTCTTGATGATTAGATACTTATTGAGAAGATAATATATCTAATTCCAAATGAATGAGAATTGGAGGGAACTAATTTTGATGATACGAGGAAGATAAAAAATATTACTCTTAATGAGCTTATTGGAACACTTATGAAGTTTGAGGGAAGATTAAAAAGATATTAGGATAAAAAATATAATAAAAATATAAGAGTCTATTTTTTCACTACTACATTACCTCCTAAAGTTCAATCTATTGAGAAAATTGTTAAATAATCATGAAAAATATATTTATTTACAAATTATATTAAATTAATTTTATACATTATGAAAATGAATTATTTATCCTTTCTAGAAGTATGGGCAAAATAGTTGGTATGAAATTTTTCCAATACAAATTCCAGAAAGGTAATAAAGATAGAATTGAAATAAAATATGGAGTCACATTCAATGAATGTCCGAATGATGTAAATATCAGACCAATTTGTCCAAAAATGAATATACAATATAGGAAAGATAATAATTCAAAAATGAATGCCAAGTGATTTTAAAAATGAAAGGGAAATTACGTTGTAATGGCTATTGATACATGGAGTTCCAATTAAAGTGAATCTAGTAAAAATTCATCTTATAATGAAAGTTTCAGACATATGAACTTAGGTGTTTTTTTTCTAAATTACAACAACTAAATAAATGTTTTATAGAAAATGTATGAACAACTAATACTCTTACTAATATGTCTCTTATTGAAAATAATCCTAATGACAAGGATTCAAAATCCTCTAATGAAGTATCTTCATTAGCTAGATAATATTATTCATTACCTTCTTATGAAAAAAAATTATCAATTTGATAAACTATTAGAAAAAGAAAATTGTTATCTTTATTAAAAACATGATAATTCTAAAGAGAAACATTCAAATGATTATTCAAGGATTAATGTTTTCAACATATAAATATAATATCTATCTAGTGATATTCTAACAAAGAAACTATTTCTAAATATTTAGAAAATGTTATTTCTAAGAAAGAAATTTTAAAAATTAAATTTGATAAACATAGTTCCGAAACTAATACTAAAGAGGATAAGAATTTAGTTATAAAAAAAGTCTAAAATTTCTTCTTTGAGGAAAAATTTATCAAAATTTACTACTGATAAAGAAAACATTGATAAAATGTAGAAACAACATCATTCTCGTGGGAGTATTTCAGAAATGGTTTTTACATATAAAAATATGTTTTAGTAGCACATTGTTTTTTCCTAAAAATGAACACTTTTTCATAAAGTACCAAAGTGGATTTCATTTGAAAAATAATTTTTCACTAAAATAATTTCAATACCTTGGATTTCAGAAGACTTATTTTTTAAAATTATTGTGGATTCCAAAAGAACTATTTTCTAACATTACCTAACCCAATAAGGTTTGGGTGCCGATAGTCTAATGTTTTTTTCATGAAAAAAATATAGTACCTTAGACAAGAATACATGGTGCGTGGATAAGGTTGTTCCATCAATATGACTAGTAATAAAGAATTTTCCAAAATATTATCTATATGAAAGGTGGAAAAGGAACTTATAGAGATAATTCACAATGAGAGGTTATCAATATAGGTAAAATTTTTGTTCTTGGTAATGAATTAATTTTAAATATTTTGTTTCTAAAATATATTATACACAACATTGTAAGAATAATTAAGTTATACAATGAAGCTTACCTTCTGAACATTAAATATGATATGATTTTAGTAAATATTTCCAAGTATAAATTTATTCATTGTACTAATAGGTATGAAAATTCTTACACTCGTAACTGAAAAGATTTTAGGTGCCAATAAAAAAACACTCCATAGTGAAATAGAAGAAAAATATTGGTTATGTAATAGAAGGTTGGGACATTGTACCCTTAGAAACAAACCAAAGTAGACTAAAAATGGAATTTTTCAGGATATACTAGATCTAAGGTATGATTCCTATAACATAATGGACTCGTGCCAATATGGTAAGAAATATATGTTGTGTTATAAAAATACAAGGGAAATATCAACATATACTTTTTTTATAGATAGGTCATGTGGATTTATTATATCCTACAATAAATGGAATTATTTGAGGAAAATAATATGTATATGTAATAGTTGATGATTACACTAGATATATATGGATTTATTTTTTCATAAAGTAATCTTAAGAATTTAGTTATTTTAAAACTTTTTTAGCCATAGTTAAAAATGTGAAAAATCTTCCCCTGATAATTATTCATAGTGATCACGGTGGATAATTTATAATTTCTTATTTTGTAACTTTTTATAGTAGCAAAGGAATATAAAATATCTTCTTATCTCCATGAACACCTCGTAATAATGGTGTAGTAGAAATAAGAAATATAATTCTTCAAGAAATATATTCAACCATGGTGATTGATTACCCAATTTATTATCATTTTTTAGATGAAGTTATCATTACTACATTATATACTATAATTCGATTCATTATTTGACCATTTCGTAAAAAAATCTCTATATGAGTTGTGGACTGTCTGAAAACAAAAAAAAAGTTTTTTACTTCAATGTTTTTGGTCATAAATAATTAATCTTTTATATAGAATATAAATTTCACAAATTTTCACCCAAATCCAATGAAGGTGAATTTTTGGGTTATTCCACTATTTCTAAGGAATATTTATTTATTAATAAAAAATTATTATACTAGTGAGAAAATAATACTTGCTCTGTTTGATGAAATTGACCCTTTTTTAAACTATCCCAACCAACATCCTCATATGTGATTTCAAAGCCTAATATCCAACCATGGTTATAAAACTCTTCTCATAAGGATGTAACATAAGAAATGTTTTCTAAAGTTAGTCCTCATAAATATTTTATATGTTTTTTTTGAAATAATGACATTTAAAAATCCAATAAGTCACTTGTTTATAAGTAATAACCCTTGTGAGAGTATCATTGGCACTGTAGATCAACCAGTTTGGACTAGTAGTTATTTAAGGAATGAAATTGAACATCTATATTTCTTATCCCAATTTTAACCCAAGAATCCCAATGATGCATTAGCATATGAGGAATGGATCAAGGAAATTGAAGATAAAATCATTGAATATGAGAGAAAAAAGTTTTTAATCTAGTTGAACGACCTAATGAAACTTCTATAAATTCAGTAAAATGGGTCTTAAGAACAAATGTGATGAAAATTGAATAATTTTTAGAAATAAATATATATTTATTTCTAAGCATTATAACAAAAAAAGTTTTATATTATGTATAAACCTATACACTAGTAGCTATATTAGAATCTATTTATATTCTAATAGCCTTTGCAGTGTTCCTTCATTTTAATCTTTTTCAAATGGATGTGAAGTGTTGTTTTCTTAATCGATGTGCTTAGTAGGATGGTTATGTTGAAAAAACACCTTGTTTTGAAAATAAAAAAACATCTTGATTGTATTTATAAGTTTTTCAAAGATTAATATGGATTTAAACAGACCCCTTGAGCCTCGTATGATAGATTGACATGATTTTTGTTACAAAGTAACATTTTTAAGGGATATGTGGATACAACACTTTTTATAAAATAAATAAATAAATAATAGTTATTGCATAAATTTATGTTTATGAAATTATATTCGGATCAATTAAAAAATAATTAAGTGATTCCTTTTAGGATCTTATGAAATCTAAGTTTATTATGATAATGATGGGTGAATTAACACATTTTATTGGTTTTAAATTAAAAAAAATAGATCTAACTTTAATATATAAATATATGTATATAAAAATCATCATAAATTTTTTGGATATTATAATAAAAAATTATTAGTGTTCCATAGGAACCTTGAATACCCTTGATCTTGATGAAGCTGGGAAACCTATTGAACAAAATTTTTTAGAGTATTGATAGGTAGTTTTCATTAATTAACTACTTGTCCTTCAAATTTAATGATTTCTTCATACCTATGTTTATTGTATCAATAAAATAAAAAGGAATCCCATTTTAAATTAGTTAAATGAATTTTTCATTATCTTAGGGAAACAATGGATTTAAGACTTTTCTATTCTTCTATAAATGTTATCCAATTAGTTTTTTTCTACTAATGGATTTTGTGGTTCTAGAATGGATATAAAAAGGAAAATTTGGAACCTTTCATTTCATTAGAGAGTCTTTAGTTTCTATGTCATGTAAGAAAATCACACAGTATCACTTTCCACTACTGAAGTCGAATATGTGACACCTGGATGTTTTTGGGATTAGGTGTTTTGGATATAACATGCACTTATAGACTATGGTATGATATTTTAACAAACTCAAATAATATGTGATAATAGTTGTACCAATTATTTAATTAAAACCCCAACACGTCACTCACGTTCAACACACATAGACCTAAGAAACCATTTCTTTAAGGATGAGACACTAAAAAAGATATCATGTTATAATTCATCAAAATCATAGACTAACTTGCTTAAATATTTTAAAAACATTTTTTAGATAGATTTTAATGAAATAAATAGTAGTTAGGAATTATTAATATAAATTAATCATCCATATATAATTCTATTTACCCATATTTTTATATTAAGTATCTCCTTTTAATAGGGGTTATATATGTTTGTTGTTTTTCAAAAACATTAAAAGTTCAAAAATTTTACATTTTGTAAAATATTTTTTATTTTAATAGGATTATGGACTCTTATAAATATATGATACTTTTTGGATTTAGAATCATAAATATGATTTCCAGTCTCCAAAAAAACTATAAAACCTTTCAGATTTTATTTTTGTTAAAAAAAATAAGATTTGAAAAACATCATATTATGTATTTCTAATAAAACTGTTATAATTAGTTTTATTAATGAAAAATCATAATTACTATTTCTTAATATATTTAAATAATTTTTATTTTAAAAACATTTGTTTTCCATATTTTGTAATAAAAAATCGCGTAATAAATTTTCTTTTTAAAAAAACAAGAATAACATGTTATTCGTATTGATTGATTTATTCATTATGAAATGTACTTCTCTATTATTTAAAATTTTTAAAATTTTTAATTATGATTGGTTTATATTTTTTTATATTATTATTTTTATAAAAAAAAATTCTAAAAAAATTATAGTTATATTCCTTCTCAATAATATAAAATTTTTAAAAACTCGAGAGGTAAAATTAATTTCATATTTTTTTAGATAATTATCAACCTTTAGATCATAATTTTTTCCATGCAACCATGGAGAGTGATATGGAATTAAAAATGTCACCTCAATTCCTATCTAAAGTTTTCTACCCCTCGTGCCTCATGTCTATTATCTCAAGTTTCTTACCCCAACTTGTTACGCCTTAAATGGGCTCTAGTGTAAAATGTTTTCTTTTTGAAAAAAATCACTAGTCTCTGTTTTGAATAAGTTAGCATCTCATAAATATTCCATGAATTTTTTATTAATCATGGAGAGGTTAGTCAACTAATATTTTAATGAAAAATATGATTCTACTATGGAGAAGATTATATAATTTCACAGTTGGAAGTAGTTATTTGTATAAAAACCAGAAAATGATTTTGATTTTCATAATTGAGATCTCATTGGTAATTTTTATTATTCAGTGAAGTTTTTCAATGATGAAGTGAAAAATAAATTCTATCCTAATATACAAAAATAGATAAATGATCACATATAAGAAATACTCAAGATTAATATGAATATCAATGGGAGGAGGATCTTACTTTCCGTCTCACAAATTATATGATTATCTTTAATATTTTATTAGGATAAAGGTATAATGTTATTTGTTTAATCATTCTAAAAAAGTCACGAGGGTTTGACATCTTACTCCAGATATTAGTGTTGTGTCACTTTATATACATGTTTTTATAATACCAAGATGAAGATATCATGACATGCTCGAAATTTATAATGTTTTCATATTGTATTTTTTCATCATATAGATAAATATTAATCTCTTCAGATTCATATTTTATTTAGTCAAAAATGTAAAGACCGGTTCTATAAAATCATTGATCATAATGTTTTCGACATTGATTACAAAAATGATGATTGAAGGCATGAAGTGATTTATGATTATAGTTAAATAA
This sequence comes from Viscum album, assembly GCA_963277665.1. Taxonomy (NCBI): domain Eukaryota; kingdom Viridiplantae; phylum Streptophyta; class Magnoliopsida; order Santalales; family Viscaceae; genus Viscum; species Viscum album. The sequence goes on from OY728145.1 coordinate 1,422,657,195, forward strand.
AATCTAATGAGGGAGACGATTTTATTAGTCTATGATGATACAATAAATAGGGCAATACTTTTATTTGATGTTGAATCAAATAATTTTTTTGAGAGGTCACCAGTTCTTCTATTTAGTAATATCCTTCAAGAAAATTTGATAAGTGTGAAAACAATAATAAAATAATTGCCTAAAAATCTCCATTGAAGAAGAAAAAGAATCAAAAAAATTGACCAAATAAAGTTTAAAATGATTAGATAAATAAGAAGGATGAGAAGAATTTGAGAGTATCATTTATTTGAATTGACCCAATCAAGGCTAAGGAATGAAAGATTTGTGATGTTTATACTTTTCAATAAGAATCATATAAAAAATACAAAATGAAGTTTAAATAAGAGGTACATTGTGAAAATTTATTAAAATTTGTTGAAATCACACCTGGGAAGTTTCATTTATTTTCATCTCATACTAATCAAGTGAACTCGGAAGTAGTGTTACTTTTTAAGGAAACTACAGATGTCTATGAAAATATATAATAATTAACCAATAAAAGAAATAAAAAATTTCTTGAAAAGGAATATATATAGATATATGTTAAGAAAATCCATATAAACTAGTACCAACTAGAAAATTAACTTAAGAGCATAATGTTAATTACGATAATATTTTGATAAATCTATTGATGGATAACATGTATTTATTGATAATGTTGGGAATGATTAAAAATAAGGAATTAAAAAAAGTGAATAAGAATTATTTGAATAATTTTTTCATAAATATAAGTAAGATGATTAGAATTTGTAAGATAATGAAAGTGAAGAAAATTTGGGGGAGGATGAATATGAAGAGGAAGATAAAAATGAGAAAACCCAATATGATAAATCATCAGATGCTCTATCATTGGATTTACCATAAAATTTCAATAAAGAATAATAGTATGAATGTTCATAAAAAGAATAAACTAAATAAGAGGCACAATCATCATCTTGGAAAGATAAGGGAGATCAAACTTCAAAGAGAGAGGATGATAAACCTGACACAAATGATAGGTAAGTAATAGAATTACCTAACAATATGGATTTTAGGGATAATGTTTCGAAGTGAGTCAAAAAAATGGTTTCAATGAAGTAAATGAAAAAATTTAATCATATAAAATCAAAAAAAAATTGTGTCAAATTACCTAAAATTGAGAAATATTATTCAAATTCAATGAACATGTTAACTTCTCAAGGAGTTGATTAAATCATTCAATCATTGGAGAGACTTGAAAGAATACTTTTGTATTTTTTAAATCCTGTAGTGAAAGGGAAAATAATTCCTGAAAATATTGTTAAGAAATTACAATCATTACATATGTTAATAGAAAGGGTAATTAAAAATGAAGGACACTAATTTTTTTTGAAAGATTTATCTCATGTGTACAAAATGTCATGAAATAAGGTTATAAAACAGGCCTATAAAATTCATTTTGATATCAAAATGTATGATGGAAATTTAGAACATGTGAAAAATTTGACGAATGAGTCCACTAAATACTTCAATAAACTAAAAAATGATATTGAAGAAAGCGTAATGTTATTGGAGAACAATAGAAAAACAAATAATGACCAGTCTTAAGATATAAAAAACTCTGAACAGAAATTTTTGATACTTTCCCATAGAGTTATCAAGACTCAAACCATCTCAAGAGGAAATCATTATTTTGAAGAATGAAAAACAAGAATTGTCTTAGAAGCTTATGATTCAATATGATAGGCTTCAGACTCAAGATAAAATATTATAGAATTTACATCTTGATAGAAAAGATTTTAGGAATAAAAATTATTTTATGAATACATTGATAAAGAAATATTAATTTATTTTCTAACACTCTTTCTATTTGTTTTTTTGAAAAACATTAGAATATTTTTTATTATTTTAATTAATTAATTTTCATCCCATTATGATTTTTTTGAATATTTTCTAATTATTATTTGTTTAATGATATTTTTTAATTTTTATGGATGTTTAGTTAATTCTTTATATTATTTCATGTATTTTTTCATTTTCTAATTTTTTTTTAAAATTCAAGACATTCCCTATTCTTTTTGTAAATTACTATGTTCGAGAATTTTTTTTCAAGAGACAAATATTTATATGGGGGAGAAACTCTTAAATAAGGATAAAATATTATAAAATGGAAATTTTTATAGATAATAGGGGAGATTTTTTGATTATGGGGAGAATATGATCCTTAGGGTATATTTAATCCCATTGGGGAATTAATCATATTCAACTTCAGATCATCCATCATATTCAAATGATTTATAAAATCAGCAGGATAAAAGGATTAAAGAATAATTTTGATTATCAATTACATAAAATAAATGTACTATAAATTTTTTTACTTATTTTTAATTTATGTTTTTGTGTTTTTACATTCAAAAAAGGTTTAGATCATTGAGTCTAAAATTCTATTTCTCAATTTTACAATCCTTTAGTTTTGTGAATCAAAAACACCTTTCAAAAAACATGTTTTACTAAATTTTAATATATACAGTTTTTTAGAATGTTTTTGTATAAAAACATTACATTTTATCATACATAGAAAAACATGTTCAGTATTACTAATATAAATAATACCTTTTTCATTATGATTATTTTAATGAGAATGAGTACGATAAAATTTGGACTCGCTTTTATCAGTACCATATGATTTAATTTCTTTTATTATTATTGTAATGAACAATTCATAAAAATAAGACTACTTCCAAAACCAATAAACATCATATAGATACTCATAAATATTATTGTAATTATATTTTTGTGGAAGTCCATCTGATTGAATTATAATTATAATCATATTTGGAAGACTAATTTATAATGTAAGGAATACATTTTACATTATTATATTTTAAATCAATATAATATTGTACATTAAGTTGTGATATATTTTTATGAGATATCAAGTGTCATGTGTCCTATTCCTTTCTAAAAACTAAGAGAAAATATGATCATTGCGTGATCAAGAGGACCATTTAGAAGAATCCTGTAAATATCCAATATTTTGAATAGTTTGAAACTGCTAGTTTTTTAGTTTCCCATCTTCAGAGAGCTCTGAAAAATTAAATACTATGAATATATTGTTCCAATTCTTTGTAATATTTTTAGAGTTTGTAGTTCTATAGAATCATTTTTAGTATGTATCCTTATAAATACTTGTGTTATAATCTGCATCTGATCATTGTATTGATCGAGGGATTCTGAGGATTGGAAGATAGAGAATATAATCCATTAGATCAAGGTATTTTGAGGATAGTAAGAAATAGAACCCAAAAATTGTATCAAGGTGATTTTATTATAGGAATATAGAGCCATTTCAATAATCATATCGAGGGTTCCTTGGTAAGAGAAGACATATATTCTTATAATTATAATAAAATGATACCTTTACTCTAGGTTATAGATGTCCTTTATCTTAAGGTCAAAATAGATTTATTCTTTTTAATATCTTATAATCCATTCTTAAGTTTATAGTTATTGTATTACATGTTTCTTATAGGTTATTGTTTTTCCATTGTTGTTATAAAAAAATCGAAACATCGTATTCATCTTTTTATTCTGATTGTCATATATTTTTTAATTTTATAAAAATAATAAAAATATTTATTTTTATTCATTGTGATTATGATAGTATTATAATTGGAACCATAGTGATACTAAAATTTTTACTCTAATTTAATCAAATCTTACCTTGACTCTAATTCTTTAATTACAATCATCAGACTGAGGGACAATTTCGATTACATACTTTAAGTGGATTACTATATTATTTAGTTTAATTTTTTAAAAATATGTTGTAAAAAATACAGTGAATACCAATCCCTTTTATTTTTATATCTATATGAATATATTTTATGATATTAATTATTTTTAGTTCTATAATACTAATATAACACATTTGTGTAAATCAGAAGGATATCCCCAAAGAAGTGGTAATGTTGATGAACAAAAGTTTTTTTATTTCTTCCTAAAAGCCCTTAAATTATTTCTATTTAATGTTTATATAATAACTTCATTATCCTCAATATATTGAGATGTTTTTATATTAATGGTTTCACATATACTCACATTTCCATAACGTGAGGTACACAATCATTGTTTGTGTATATGGTGGACTACTACATTCAGAACCGATGTTATTTATTCATATGTTACCGCCTTGCAAGGTTTATAATAATGATGTAATTTCTACTTTTATATGAAAGATATGATATTTATGATGTATTTATGCTTCTATAATTATTATATATCACAAAAAATAATTTTTTCATTTTTTTTAAATACGATAACTTCTATTGTGGACGTGTGGACTATCATCTCATCAAAGTGATGTGATTCGTTCAAAAATTATATGTATTTTTCTAAGGATGGGTTTTGTAAATGAGTATGATATATATATGAAATAATAATTCCAATGTAATGTTAATATATATATTTCATTTAATTTATATATTCCAATAAAAAAAGAAAGTAGAAACATCATCTATGCATTCATATGGTTTACCATCTCTATCAACGGTGTATTCAATTTCATATTTTTATTTTTTATATATTATTATACATAAATTTATTCCGAATATAAAAGATATTTATATCATTATTATCACTCTTTATATGGTTAAATAATGATATAAGGAACATTAAAAAAATATAACAAATAAAAACAGAAGTGAAAGACAAATAGGTTCTTACCAGAAATGTAACATTAACATGGGATTATTATAAAAAGGGTAGTATAAGAAAAATATTTAAATCATATATGGTATGACAAAAATTTTTTGTTATATAATAGATTGGTAATAATCTAATATTTATTATATAGGATGATTGAATGTGTAAGATGTGATTCAAGACATAGGGTACATGTTTACTCATCTCACATTCAATTATTATGAGATATATTCAATATTCAAAACATATTATTGTTGTGTGGAATATATACTATCTTATTGAATGATATATCATTAATTTAATTTTTTTCAAAATATTAAGGTTTTTATTGGATGTTACTCTTTCATATAGATCGCAATAAAAAATTTACTCTTGTGGTAAGGGATTTTCATCTCACTTTTATTTATTTTGGATGCATGACTTATACCATAATTGGGTCTTTGCTGTTGTGTATATACATCACATGAATTTATTTTATGAGTCTTATCCTAAAAATAATTCTATTTACATATCCATATATGTTTCTTTCTTTCAGGTGGAATAATATTCTACTTATTATAATGTAAAAATATATTATTCCATAATCTCATAAATAATCGAGATTGTTTCATTTCAAATCGCTATTGGGGAATATTTACCATCCACATCTAGGTTTTCTAAATATGTTTTTAAAAAAAATTAATATTCTACTAGGAATATTTAGAGTTATATTTACCCATGTTTTCCTTTTTTTGAATCAATTTAAATAAAATATTTTTTCCATTTTATAAATAAGGATCTTTGTGTCTTTTCTAACTAAAATATATTGAATTAATGTTTTTTAACCTATATGATAAGAATGGAATCTTCCAGACTCCTGAAATATAAATTCTTTAAATCTTCCATTACAATAGGATAGAATTATTTTCCAAATAAATGTTATATTTTCAAAATTTTTATCAATTTAAGAAATGAAATTTTTTTAAATGCAGAATGGATATTTTTCTAAAAAATTATTTTTATGTGATCTTCCAGAAATACTTTTTTATCTTTGATAGAATTTTTTGATGTTACTGATATTTTAATGGGAATGTTTTTTCAATAATATTATCCATATCATTCCTATGGATGTTTTTTTATATTTTAATGATGTTTATGAATCTGACTTCATTCCATGGGTTCTGATATGATAAATGATTTATGTTCTTCTGTAACACATAAATATGGATTTCATTATGTGACTTTCATAACCTATATCTCCCTCCAATTAATTGGGTAAACATTTATATCTCATGAGATAGATATAGCTTGAATGAGGAGTGAACTCAATTCACTAAAGGATTTTTTTCACAATGATGGTCTTGGGATTGAACCTTCTCTTCTAAAAGGGTCATGGGAGTGAACCATGATTACCAAGATGGTATGGAGAGTGAACCCATACTACTATGATAGCCTTAGAAGTTATGCCTTCACTAATATGGAAATAATTTTAAATTCTTATGTGTCTATCACAATTCTATTTCTCCTTTTTATATCATGAATTCATGGTTTATTCTCTTGACTACCTCATGATTCATATATTAAAAACATCCATTACTTATTCCATGAAACATGTATATAATCATTGAAATATAGGGTACGATCCTATAATTTTTTGATTATGTTTTGATACCCCAATTATCATGTTATAATTATGTATCTCCATTTTTTACCCTTATTGAGAATCTGAGCTAAGACTTTTCTTATGTTTTAATTTCCCTCATATATAAAGAATGATTTTTGGTAGGGGTTATAAAGGGGAATATATTTCAGGGAATGATTAAAGATATTTCACCTGACTAAAATTTTGTGTTTTGTGTTTCCAAAGTCAATAAAATAATTCCATATTTATGAGTGTGTTTGAGTATTCAGTAAAAATTATGTAATCCTCATGTATGTGATGATTAGTTTGTTATAGTTAGCATCATAGAAAAGGTTTAGTCAGCCGTTTGAACTTAGATGGGATAACATTTGTGAGATCCGTTATATATGGGGGATCAATTTTAATCTTATATTGAAAACATTAGAGACCTTATTTCTAAAGTTTTGGACTCTCATCTTCTAGATTGGTTATAAGGATAATCATTAAAGAAATTTTTTATCCTAAAATTCGAATGTGGTTTTCAGTATTAACGTATTGTCACGCCAAATGAGGATTTATGCATATTGGATAAATTCTGCTAACTATTTTTTTGAGATGATAACTACAGACTAATGAAATGTCTTATCATCCCATTATATATTTTTTTATTATCTACTTATTCAAGAATTACAAATTATGCTTCATCATTTTTAGGGAAAAAGAGTTGATGTGGAAATTGGTCAAGGTACACAAAAGGGTGAGGTTTTCTAAAAATCATGTAAGTATACATTCTCATTAAAATTATTAAAATTTAGGAAATGGGGTCTTAAAATGAATTTTTTGATTTTACAATCATTTTTTATGATATAAATTACATTTTTCAATAATCTTAGGGATGTGGTTTTCTAGTAATTATCATTTTCCTGAAATTGTTCTCTATCACTCTTTATCAAAACATTATAATCAAATTTCACATTTAGGTCCATATTTTAACTTTCCATCTAAGTTCTTCTATGTAAAATCCAAATTATGAGTTAATTTGGGTAACCATTATGTTTCCAACTATCACTTTTTAAAGGGAGTTTTAGTATTCTCTTTTATGAAGTGAGTTTATATGAAGGGAAATTTAATGAATTAAACATATAATAACCCAGAAACATTTCAAGGGAGACATTAATACATATTAGGTATAATATGACACTCTAATATTTTTTAAAATATTTTTTTCCAATTAATTTAATCTCTTAAATATTTTTTTATTTCAAAAGACATTGAATAAATATTTTGTTATAAAAAAATACAATTTTTTTCTACATATATGCACCACCAAGTTAATATTGTGTTATATGAAACACAATGATTTTATAGATGGAAAAAGAAACATATGTTTTTTTTATGTTATACATAATTTTGATTACTTTCGATATGTTTTGTTACATATGAGACAATGATTTACCGAACAATAATATAATATGAATATTGATATTAAAATATAATTATAGTAACCACCAATCCATTGGCATTAAAATTTAAAATAATATTAAATAAATTATGAAAATGTTATTTAAATATGTATATAAAATGAACCATTTGGTTATCAATTTTCTAGAAATGACAACAAGAACTATTTGAAAATAAAAAATTTATTTTCTAAGAAAACTTCTTTTTTATGTAGAAACACCATATTATATAAATATATTAAACAAAAAAATATGGATTATTATTTTGATTTTAATTTTATATGAAATATTAAATTTATTTTATATGTATATGATAAGAATAAATCCAGTTTTATAAATAAAATGATGTACTTTTCAAAAGGGTAATTTTTCCATTTTTTAATGTTAAACCCAATTTAAATATAATTTTTTAGACTTTTATAAATTTCATTTCACAAAAGAAACTTATTATTATAAAAGTGTATATCAAAATTTTCATAGGTTGAATTTTTGGTATTTTTCTGATAACTTTCATGTTTTGATAAATATTAAAAAATTCTGAATTTTATTTGAAAATAACTTTTTCATCTAAATATTTCATAGTGTTAAATTACATTTTCTACTGGTTTTGAAGTAAAATTAGATCAATTTTATGTGATTTAATCCAATTTATTTTATTGGAATAAATTTTAAAATGAATTTTTAAATAAAAACATTTCATTATTTTGAATGTTTTCACATTAAAAACATGTTTTCTCACCCCATCTATAATAGTAATTTTAAATTACGTTATGAAAATTATATTCTCTGAATTGTGAAAAATATATTTCATATTTTTAATCATAATTTCCAAATTTAATAAATAATTCCATTTTATTTTTGGACAAAATGAAAAGTAACATTAGTAATTTTTATTGCCTCAATGAAGATAAAATCGATAATTAAGAGTAAAAATAAGTTGATAAATATTATAAGAAATCCATAAAAATTACCAAAATTTTAACGGATGATTTTAATTAGTCCCTTAAAACCTTTAGATTTAAATTTAATTATTTAATGGGAACTTTTCAAAGAAAATGACTTCGAAATTATAAAAGTCAATGGGAGTGAAAAAATGTCACACTCTTACTTTTAATATATAAAATATTTTTAATATGTGGTTAAATATTTTATATGATCCACTATATATATTATTACTAAATATAAATTTTTTATCTATATGATGATTATATATTTCAAATTTTAGTGAAAAATAATTTTCATAAAAAATTGCATGGGGATGATGCAGTAATTTTTTAATTAGTGAAACATTATATTAAATGATATTAGAAATATTAAAATAATTATAATTTTACTTAATTAATGATATCAATTATTTATTTAGTTCAATGTTACATGTTGGGGTGTATTGAAAGAATTTTACTGAAGTTATCGTACTGTATTGATTATTGTAAGGTCAATGTTATAAATTGTGTCAAAATGGAAAGTAATGATATTTTATGAAAATAATATTTTATTAAAATATTTAAAAATAATAATATCATAAATGAGGGAAAATGTGATAAATAATGTTCTAATATATCATAAATTTACTATTTATGGTTTAATTTTCACCTAAAAAGATAAACTCCCAACCTTTTAATATCGAATAAATTGTTATCGTATTTAAATTTAAAATAGGTTATCTAAGGGTTAATTAAAAAATTTAAGGTTTAAAATTACACCAAAACATGTATAAAATATATTTTTTATAGAGTTATCCCCATATCCCATGTTATATTTTAATAAATTTCTATTTTTAGGCATTTGGATTGAGTTTTTAATTATTATAAATTAATATTTTTTGAAATTCCAAAAGTGCCCCCTCCATCCCAGATAAAATGAACCCTCTTCTTCTTTTTTCTTAAAAATTCATAACCTATTTAGTTTTTCAAAACACTTCCAAAATATCATTCCAAATTCCTTACCTTAATTATACAATCCTTAGTCTGCGTATAAATCCAACAAAATAAGTACATTTGTGAAAATAAAAAGAAGACTCCCAAAGACTATATAATGTTCATCAACAAATGTTTTTATTTAATTTATTCCTTAAAACCTTTTAATTATTTTTATTTGATGTTTATATATTAACCATGGTATCATTAATATTTTTCTATTTTTTTAAATTTAGGGTTTTACCTACACTCACACACAATTCCATTAAAAAGGATACACAATATTCATTTGTGTGTTCAGAGGACTAGCATCACGCGAACCGATGTCATTAGTTCTCATATTACAACCTTTCAATGATGGGAATAATTATATAATTTTTATTCATATATTATATATATCATAGTAACAATTTATTTATTCTTATAGAATTATTATAAAATACATACCATCATGTTTTAAATTTTTTTGTCAATATGATAACTTTTATTATGGATGTGTGGACTACTGCCTCCTCAAAGCGATGTAATTTATTAACACATTACATGGAATATATTAAAGATAAGTTTAGTAAAAAATTCTAATTTAATTTTAATATATTTATATACATATATTTCATTTACCTTATTTATTTCAATACAACAAGAAAACAGAAACAACATTTATGGGTATATACAACCCACCATCTCCATGAATGGTGTATTCTATTTCACATTTTTAAATTTTATATTTTATTATAAATACATATATACTGAATATATATTATATTTATTTTATTATTATCACTCTTGAGATTCTTAAATCAACATATAATTAATAGGACCATATATATTAAAAATCCAAACTCATGTTAAAAACAAAGAGTTTATTACCAGAAATGTAAATTTAACCCAGAATTAATAATAATCATATAATAGAAGGTCATAAATAAATCATATATGGTTTTATATATTTTAAAAAATTTCTTTAATATATTAATAATAAACTTATTTTTATTATATAAGAGGTTTGAATGAGTACACAGTGAGTAAATACATAAGTTAAGGGTTTACTCATTTCACTTTTATTTCTGTGACATATATGTGATATTCACCATTTATTATTATTGTCTATTTTATATAATTAATTATGACATTTTATATAATTAATTGAATTTATTTCAAGATATTAATGTTCCAATTGATGTTTCTCTTTCATGGATCTCATAATAAAAAAATTACTCTCGTACTAAGGGACTTTCATTTCACTTTTATTTATATAGACACATGACTTATACACTACTTGTTTCTTTATTATGGTGTGTATAATTCCCATGAATGTATTTTATGAGTATTATACTAAAAATTATGGTCTTTACATATCCAAATATTTTTACTTCTTTAATATTGAATATTATTGTACTGATTATAAAGTGATAACTGGTTATTCCATAATGTCATCAATAATCAGTGTTGTTTAATTTTAAATCACCATTGTGGAATATTTATCTTCCACATATAGGATTCCAAATTTTTTTTACTATTTATATATCAATATAAAATTTTATTTTTTTCTTATGTATTAGTTTTTTTTAAAATGCTTTGAATGGAATATTTTATTTCTAAACAAGGATCTTTGGGACTTTAACGAAAACAATATACGGATGAAATGTTTTTTAAACTTATACGGAATTAGTAGAGTCTTACACTATCATGAAACATTAATTATATCAATATTACATTGAAATATTAAAATTTTATTTATAGATAAAAATTTATATTTTAAAATTTCATGGAATATTTTGAAAAGAAAATGTTTTTATAACTGAAAATATATTTTCCTCAAGAATTATTTTCATGTGATCTCGCAAAATCATTTTCCATTTATGTTATAATTGTTTGATGTAACTTGTATTTTATTGGTTATATTTTTTAAATGGTACTAAACATATTATTCCTATGCTTTTTTTGTGTTTATGATTGAATTATGTTTATGAAACTTATTTCATTACATAGGTTCTGATTTGATGAATAATTTTTTCTCTTAAGGTGAACGTATATATGGTTATAATTATGTGATGGGTGGGAACTATATATCCCCCATATTAATTGGTTAATGAATTATATATCATTATATAGACATGTCTATAAAGGGGATTTAACTCAGTTTTTTAGAGGACTTTGTCCGCTATGATGGTCTTGAGAGTGAACATTGACTAATAAGATGGTCATGAGAGTATACCATGATTAACAGATGGTATAGGGACTGAACCCATACTACTAATATGGCATTGTAAGTGATTCCTTGACTAGAACGAATGTCATTTTATATGATTATGTGTCTTCAAAAAATTCTATGTCTTATTTCTAAGTTATTCTTTCAAGGCTTATGCTCTATATTCCCTTATTATTAATGTCTTGTTAATTGATAATATTTAAATTATGACTCATGTATACGGTCTTTAATATGCATGGTATGATCTTAAAATTTTATGATTATGTTATCATACCCTTATATTCACGTTATACTAACATATCTCCCATGTTTACCATTATATGGTATCTGAGCTCATCTATTTCTTTTAATTTCTTTTCCCCATGTTATATAAAATGGTATTGGTTATGGGTAATAAATGGGAAGATATTTTTGAGAAACATTGAATAAATTAAATTATAATAGAAATTTTTGTTGTTAGTATCCAAATGCACTAAACTAATATAGCCATTGGTCATACATTTTTGTATTCTAAAAATGATGTAACGTCTTTGTATGTTAATATTAGTTCATCATATTAATAAAAGGAAAATGATAAACATGTTTTATGAATCATTTGTTTATGATTCCTATTTTCCAAAGGTACTAAACCTATATTATTTTTGTGTGGTTTTTTTTGTTATGTCAGTAATATTCAACTAAAAATGTTATGATTATTTGTATAAAAAGCTTGGGTTGTTATAGTTGGTTATCGAGAAAAGTCTTAATCAACCATTGGAAACCATGTTAAGGAAACGTTAGAGAGATATAATGGGATATTTCTAATGATTTATCTGTGAATGTCTCTAAGGATAATCCTAATGTGTCATGGATAAAAGAAAATGTCATAATTTAGAGATCCTATAGGTGTTATGTCATAGTTATGTGGTTTTCTAAAAGGATAAGTGCTACTCAATATATTATTTCTAGTTTTATTTAAAGATAGAATTTATAAAAAAATGGGTTATTGTTGATTGCGATGAACAATTTTCTGATGAACAGTCAAAATTGGATAATCACTAGAGTGAATTACATTATGATCATGCCTAATCTATTTTCATTGAACATGACTAACAGAATATACCTTAACCAAGTCTCAGAATCACCCAGGAATAAAAAGAAAGATATATCTTGGAATTCTAGTAATGGAAACCATGAATGAAACAATATTTTGTTTCCTTTGGGTCAAAAATGTGGGAAGATACACCCAAATTGATGTGATATGATAATAGGTATTTATTTTTACTATAAAAAAGAATGACACAAATCAAGTAACTATGAAGGGTAAATGAAAATTTTAGTTAATACAGTGAATGAGACTATTATCCTACCAATGGTACTTTCAATTATTGAATTAATTAAATGTTTAATGGATGGGAATTATGAAAATCAATGTCCAAAGTGAATGTCTCACAAATATAATCAGTAAGGTGGTACAAGTGATAGTTATATTATTGATGATAATGAGACTACAAGAGAAGTGTGAAAAGAAAGAAATATAAAGTAATATAATTATGTATCCTTCTTAATATTTTAAGGATAGTGTGAATAAGACAAATTTTTATGTATTTGGATTTAAGAATTATTTTATATGAATTGGAAAATATATAAGGATGGATTATTTTTTCTTTTTTTTTTTGCAAAGGATTTAAAAGGAAATTATTAATTGTTCTTTCAGATAAGAAAAGTGGTTTAATATATGGGTGATATTCATGGGAGACTCTTTATTAATGGAAATATAACACTTAATATGTTCATGTTGGTATGATAATGATGTTTGTATAAAGTAAATTGAAGGATAAATACTACCTTGAAAATGATTAACAACTTTTTGAAAAATTAAATTAAGCTATCATTAATGAAGTTTAAATCATTTTTGTATTTAAGGAATATATCCAATACTCTTTGGAATAAATAATAATCCGTGAATTCATTAATGATTTATGTTGATTAAGGTAATTATCATGTTTCAAGAAAATACATGATGATGTTATTCATGTGTTTGGTATGAGACAAAAAAGATCTAGTTTATGATATATGGGGGCTCATTGTAAAGATCATTTTGAGAAATATGGTGACCTTATTTCTGAATTTTTAGAATTACATATATTGGATGGGTTATAATGATAATCATTTATTAAATAGGTTATTATAAAATTTGAATGATTTTTTGAATATTAAATTATCATCTCACCATATGAGGATTTATGTCAATTGGATAATAAGATCTAACCATTTTTTCTTGAAAATAACTAGAGACAGAAAGAATAGTATATTATCCCATAATTGATCCTATGATACTCTAGTTATTTATACATTTAAAATCCCACTTAAACTATTCTTGGAATGATAAATGAAGTGTAAATGGATTAAAGAACAACAAAGGATGAGGTTGTGCTAGAATCATGGAAGTATATCTTCTTGTGATTCTTATGAAAATAAACACTTATACTATTTCACTTGATTCTTTAGACATTAAAAAGGATACCTCATACTATTAATTAGTACCTCACTTTCACATTTCTCATGTAATATCATCATCATCAGTAGTAATATAGACAATACTTGTATGACCTTATTGATTATCATCATGACCTTCCACTTAGGACATCTATTTACATAATTCCCATTCTTTCAACATGTAAATAGATAATATATTCATAGTTATTTAGGGAGTACAATATTCCCATTCATTTTTTAACTTATATTTTCATTTTCTCATTGCAACAACTTTATTTTTTCCTTATTTTCCATTTTCAAAACATCTTCTTATTCTTCAAAGACATATATCAAGTTGTTTCTTCCCACATTATTTACACAAAGTAAACTCAATATTCTATCTTCTGGTATCCAATACCATAATTCCTAGAAACCTATTTCCAAGAAACCTATTTCCTTCCCTTAATGGGTGAGTATAATATTTGGTTAAGGCACATATTTTTAGTCATGTTCTGTGAAAACTGATTAAGCATGGTCACAATTTCCTTCAAACCAGTGATCAACCCATTTTACTTCCCATAAGAAAAATTTTCATCGCATTCAACCTTAACACATTTCTTTATTGTTCTATAATTTGATTAAAACAATAAATTATATTTTTTGAAATAGTTATCATAGAGGAAAACAACACTACTATTACAAATCACCTATAAGATGTATAAATTATGTCAAATTATTTAATCTATGACACCTTAGGCTTATCCTCTGAGATATCCTTAAAAATATACCTATAAATATCCCTAGGTATAACACTAAATATTTCTCACATTATATTCCAAATATTTACTAAACCTTTTCCCTAATACCAACTATAACAACCTAATCTTAATGTACATAAACATTATATCATTTTTACAGAATAAACAGACACACACCCAATGACATATTAGTTTAATACCTTTAGAATCTTATAAAACAAAAATCTAATCTAGTTAATGATCTTAATTGTTTCCTACAAAGATATACCCCTTTAATACCCCTAAAAAATTGTCATTTATAACCTAGGGAAAATAAATCATAAGAAAATGGTGAGCTTAGATGCTATGTAATGGTTAAAAAGTGAGATATATAAGAATTTTATTAACATAAGTGGATGATAACATGATAATATAATTTTAAGATCATACCCTACATATTAAAGATCATATACATGAGTCATAGCATAAGGGTTTTCAGTTTACAAGACATGAATGATAATAGAATCAACATCATAAGTAATGAAATCATGACATAATAATTAGACATGAAAATTTTCTAGATAAATAAGAATGTATAATGATTTCCATAGAAATAAAGTAATCACTACCAATTCTATATTATTAATATGGGTTCACTCCCCCCTAACATACTGGTAGTCATGGTTTACTCCCATGACCATCTTAGTAGTCACGATTCACTCCCAAGACCATTCTAGAAGAAAACATCCTAAAGTGAACTGAGTTCACTCCCCATTATATCCATGTCTATATCTTGAGATATAAATCTTTATCCAATTTATTAGAGGGAGATATAGGTCCCAATCAATACATAATTAAAACCATACATATATTTTCCATTAGAACTTAAATCATTCATCATATCATAACCCATCCAATTAAATGGGTTTCATAAAAATCATCCATTCATAAAAAAATCCGACTATAGGAATAATAGATATATTATCATTCAAATAATATATCCATTAAAATATAAGTATCATATAGGAATGTTTTCATTTATGATGATAATTTTGGGAGATAACTTGAAAATAATTATTGAGAAAAATATCATTTTTGTATTAAAATAATTTTCCTTTCTTAAAATTACAAGAGATTTTAAAAAATAAAATTTTATTTCAAATCAAAATTATAAGGTTATAATTTAATATATAGATAAATATAGTTCTATAATGGTGTAATATTCTATTTATAATTTATAATTTTAAAAAACAATCCTTCAGTATATTTTTTGGTAATGCCACAAACACAGTGGTTTATAAAATGAAAAAAATATTATGTTAAAACTATTTTATAAAAATTAAAACGAGGATAAATATAATGTTATAAACTCCTAGGATAATTTTAAAAATATTTAATTATTTTTAATACATGGTTTTTGAAGATAAATATTCCATAATGGTGATTTAAAATGAAACAAAATAATCAGTTGTCACTTTATAATCAGTAGAATCGTATTCCCCATTGAGGAAATGAAATTATATATATATATATATGAAAATACCATAATCTTCAAAATAATACACCTAATAAAAATTCATGGTAATTATAGACACCACAAAAAACACAAAAGTAGTGTATAAAGCAAGTGTACTAGAGAAATAACAGTGAGACAAAAATCTCTTACTACTAGAGTTCATTTTTTATTGTCTGCCCTATGAAAGAGTAACATTAGTTGAAACATTCCATACTATGAAATAAATTAAATTCATAATATAACATTCCAAAAGTCAGTATCTACACCACACAAAAATAATTATTGGTGAATATAGAATACCTCTCACATAAATAAAAGTGAGATGGTAAAACCCATACCTTATGTCTTGAATCACATCATAATCATTCAGAACTTGATTATAATGAATATAAGTTTATTATAAATCTATTAAATGGCCTTATTTAATTATATCATAGTATATATGAATTATGATTTGGATTGGTAGACACATCCTTTAATTTAATGAATTAGGATTTAGATTTATATCAAAAGGCATCTCTTGAGTTTAAAAAAGTATCATCCTCGACCTATCTAAGTAAAACCATATCAAGAAAACCATGTATCCCTCTAGGAGTGTATTAAAAACTAAATTTTGTAAGATTTTGTCTAAGGTGATCCATAAATTGAATCCCAAGTATCACTCCCAATATGATGTGATGAAAATAACCTCCAACTCATATTTTTTATCTAACATTGGGTTTTGAGTATCACTTGTTTCATAGTATAACCATATTTTAATAGAGCCCATCCATACAGTCTCCTTTAAGGAACTGATATCACTTATAAGGAGTTATAGAAACCATACTTTGAGCCTATCAATGAAATACCATGTATCACACCTAGTTTATTCATCATTCATAAATAATTTATAATTATAAAACTCAACAAGCCCATCAGACGCATCTCATAAGGATCTAGGTATCTCACTCATCATGAATATTTTGAATGGATCAGCTATACTGAGTCATAGCATTCATCAAGGAATTCCAATTATATCATTTTAATAATGTTTGAAATAACATTTAATTCCAAAAATTCATCTAGGGAATAAATCATAGGCTATATATCATGGCCCAAACATCCTTTTTAATTCCTTTCTAATTCCAATACATTTATTATAAGGTAAAATACACCAAATTTTTTTTATCAATTATATAGAAAAAATATAATTATTCATTTATATAGAGACAAAACCATAGGTTATCTCATATCATGTTTATGGACTAATGTGTTAATTATCCACTAGCTATGACCATTTAGGGAATGAAAAATCATTAGAAATATTTTTATTATAATTTAAAGAAGAAATACTGAAGGATTCTAGAATGCATCATAATGGATAACAATATAAAAATTCTAAACATTTAGGAAAAGGAATTAGACCATCTACCTTAGACCCATATCACTCACCTTGTCTAATGCCAATCGTCGAATTCAAATAAAATGCAAGAAATCAGAAGAATCGTCAAATTCCCTAAAAATATGTCAAACAATCTCACACAAAAATAGTATAGGGGATGGGAAGAAAAAAAATATGTGTAATAGTAGTGTAGAACATACCTTAAGGAATCCAATACACCCAACGGTGAAGTAAATGTAAATCGAGCCAGATAAAAAACAAAAAGGACTATAATGGTTAGAGTAAGGAGTTTCATGTGAGTTTAGGGGTTGTGTTGGAGAAATGATTTAGAGAAAAACTAATATATGATTAAGAAAAATTAAGGGTGAAATAGTAAATTAGCCTTTTATTTAAGGGGTCACACAGTTGACCGATCCATGTTCCAACTTTTCAACATCCACTGCCTGATGAATGGCCTCACATGGGTTAGGCACACGGTTAGCCTCACTATTCCCAAACAGTGAAAATATCCTCTATCAAGAATGTCTAAAAATCACATGGGTGTGCGTACCATCCAATATAGTATAAGAAAAACTATGTGGCCTCATGCTCAGAACTGATTTCCCCACCTGGTTGATCAACAATATTATCAGAAATTATTCTCTATCCATGAAACTGAGTCCGTGTCCGGAAATTCAAGAGCTCTTTGATATGAAAAATACTCAAAACCTCATCTACCACATTTTATCCTTTTGATCACTTTATTAGAATAAAATGTGAGGTTTTACATAGTAACATAAGTTTCTATACCTATCTAAAAATTTAGGAAATTACAAACTCCCCTCCTTAATACAACTCATACTAGAGTTACCCTTTAGAGAGTGGAAAAACATCTTTTAAGGAACTGTCTAGCCACTAAGCATATACATTGGCCTATAGATCCTAGATCGCTTCTTGTTCACGGTTGTGCTGACATAGCACCCAGACCTGTGGAACTGACCTACCTTCGAGATCCTTTTTTTATCTTATAATCAAAGCATATTTCATTTTCTTCATAGGATGCATCCACCATCAGCACAATATCCTAATGATTAGGAAAATTAGATGGGTCAAAATGATATTACAAAAGCTATGATACCTGACAGATGTTGTTTATGTAATTCTAACTCTACGGATATTGAAACCAATAGTCAGCTAACTCAACACTATCCACAATCTCAAAAGGCTCGGCATAGTGATATGAAATATTTCCTTATTTTTTAATCCTTATTTGACCCAATCTAGGTGATACTCACAGAAAGAAATTTTTTCTGACATCAAAATATAGCAGTTGACATTGACGATTCATATAATTATTCTACCGAAATTGAGTAATAGCCACACACTTTTTATCAAATATATTTATTATGATGTCTCTTTAAGGATACAATAACCCAGTAGTGCTACCTCACCTAACTCTAACCAATATACTGGTGAACAAAAATTCATTACATAAAATAACTCATATGGATCCATTTGAATATTTTCTTAAAAATTATTATTGTATATGAACTCAAACAGTGCTGTTGATTTCTTCCATGAACCTCCAAAATAAAGTATACATTCTTAGAGAATTTCTTATAACACCTATATCATCATCTCTCTGCCCATTGGTACAAGGGTGATATGTTGTGCTCAATATAGCATGTGAACCCAGTTCTCTCTATAACCCATTTTAGAACTATGATGTATATCAGGATTATCTTTCTAATATGATTTAATAGTGATCACCATTAAGGTTTGAAACATCCAAAATATAATTCCTTACAAGCTCAGAAATTAATAAGGTCTCACAAATATGTAGTAAGTGTGAAACCTTGTAAAAATTTTCAATTATCCACAATATTTCATCATTTCCTGGAGGAGATCTCATAAAGATCATAATAAAATCCACAGTAATGACATTCCATTTCCACTCAGGAATAGATAGAGGTTGTATAAGTATAATAGTCCACCGGTTCTCATACTTCACCTACTGAGAGGTGGATAACTGAGTAATAAAACATGGAACATTCATCTTTATAAAAATTCACCAATACTAACAAATAATGTCTTCGAACATCTTGGTAATCCTACAGTTAACTTCCCAAATAGAGGCATGATAATTATGAATTAACTCTTCCCTTATATCATCAGGCACCCAAAGACACCCACAGATGTATAAGATATCATTCTCATTGATAACCTGACCAAGCAGTGGGTTCTCATCGGAGACACTCCCCCTTTTGACGAGGCCCTTGAGTATTTATTGATTTATCATATGCACCTATTCAAAAATAGAATATGTCACTACTAGATATACTAAAATATATTTTACATGACACTCATAAACCACTATGTGCATCAAATAAAAACTATCCATTAACTTACACATACTACAGTCCTCCTAGGTGAAATGTGTTTGAGTTTTCTAAATCATGGCATCAACTACTCTAGTTCCCTTATCGGGTGTATATGAAAGTGTAAATTTTAATTACTATAGGTATTATTCTGACCTAAACTTTTTGATATTCAAGTATCATTATATGGATATACATTTAACACATTTATGGTCTGTATAATTGTTGATTATATTAGTAATATAGAATTCTTCCAACAACATAGGGAATGAACCACAACTGCTAGCTCGTGGTCATGGGTAGGGTAATTCTGATCAGGAGGTATCATTTAGAAGGACCTATACGCCACAAAATGATCTCCTTATATGAATACTACTCTAATCCCAATTCCTAATGTATAACATTAAATAGTATAAATTCTTCTTGATTATGGAATAATAAGGATTGGTGATCAAGTCATTCTCCCCTTCAACTCCTGAAATGTTATCTCACATGCTTCTGACCATAGGAAATTTAAACGCTTCTTACTTAATCCCATAATATTTGCATCTAGGCATGGGATATCCAAGATAAATCTCCTGTAATGTCTATCCATACCAAAGAAACATTGTATGTCAAATACTTTCTTAGGCTTCTCCCAAGAAACAACAACACTAACCTTATCTAGAACAATATATATTCCTTACGCTAATATAATATGACTCATGATGTGAACCTTATCAATCAGAAACATTCATTTTTTGAGCATAGAATATAGTTAGTTCCATCATAGTGTATTCATCACAATCCCTTGATGGTTGGCATGGTCATTTCTAGTGTAAGAATAAACCAAGATATCATCAATGGAGACTACCAAAAATGAATCCAAGAATATATGGAAAACCAAACTCTATATATCCATAAAGACTTCTGGTGCATTTATAATGTCAAATTTCATTATCATACACTTGTAAAATCCATACTGACTTCTTAACATTGTATGTGGTGTGTCTAATGGCCTCACACACACATGATGGTATCCTGACGTCAAATCAATCTTAGAGAAAGATATTACTCCTCAGATCTATTCAAATAGATCATATATATGAGTTTGTGGATACAATTCATAATTCTAATCTAGTTTAATTTTTAATAATCCACACACATCATGAGGTTACCATCTGACTTCTTGGAAAAATGATAAGTGAACCCCGTGGTGAGTTATTGGGTCATAAAAAACCTTTTTTGTCTAAGGCTTTGAAAAAATTCTTGACTTCATGGAGCTCAATATGTTTCTTCCTATAGGGATTAATAGACACCAGATTTAATCCTAGAATGATATTAATGGAAAAATCCAATTGTCCCAAAGTAGGTAATGCAGAGAAATAATCAGGGAAGACATCCATAAAATGATCAACTATAGTATGTAATTTCACAAGTCATATTCCCTAATCATTAATAAAGAGACTACCTATATGGGTTGTCACCTATCCCAACACATGATTATTGGGTCCTTATAACCTCACCTAGATATCTCATTCTCCATTAGGAATATACATTCTTCCCTTGGGTGATGTAAATTCCACCCTCTAGTGATATCAATCAATATTATCCTGATAAGGTACTAGCCCATACATACTGAGAATAATTTCAAAGATAGTCATTTAAAATAAAAAAATATTCCATCAGAAATGATACCTACATATCATAAGGGGTAAACACTTTCAATGGCATATACTCTTTGATAGACCCTCTAATATTGTGTCGAGTTTCATGACATTGTATAAGTACTCCATTTCTAGGACCATCTTTTCAATAATTTCCATAGATATAAAAGATTCTAAGAAAATATATCAAATAGGATAGAAAATAAAGTATACATTACCAAAATAGTACCTCATACTATTGAAGGCCCTAGACTCTGATCCTCTTGTGTATGATTCACTCAATATATATATGGCTTTATATGAGGCCCTAAGATGCAATTTGATTACCATGAGTCGGTCTGTTGTGTTGGCATTGAACCTTTAATGCTTGACTACCTTGTCCATAACCACCACCTTGGCCTGATAATTTTGTAGTAGATCATATATTATCTTAAAATGGAGATAATGATACCCTACTTGAATACAGTGTTGGTAGAGATCCCTCCTCACTGGGTACAGGAGTGAAAGTTTTGCAGAAACTATGTTGGTGAGCCATCCTGCAGTATGCTCGACATTCTATTAGGTTCCTTATACATTAGTGATTCCTATTATCATTCTTACCACCCTAGTGGAACACCATATAGCTATCAGTTTAGTTCGATTGTCTAGAAATACAGCCATGTTCACCTTCAAATCTATAGTTCCTACTACAAGATAAACTCTCTCCCTAACTCGAAGTTGAACCTCCTGGATCACATTTTCTTCTTCCCTTAGGTTCTGCTCTATGATGAGGGTTTTTTTCACTATATTGTAATAATTATTCAACCATAAGACATTATCATATGATCAAATTTCCTATTCAATCCCATCTTCAAACCATTATACATTCATCAACTCATCACCGTTAATGGTTGGAAAAAATATATTGATCTCGGAGAAATGATTTGAGTACTACATTACTAACATGGAACCATGATATAGGTGCATAAACTATTTAGTAAGGTCTTTTCATAATGTATAGGGAATGAAGTAATCATAGGAGGATCTCTATAGTCCCCCCTATACCATACCCTAATAAATTTTAGCCTATTTTTAGACATCCGATAGATGTTTAGAATAGTCACACTACATATAGGTAGTGATCTTGACCTTCCACTATGGAGGTGTCTCCAAATAATCAGAATTAAAAAAAATTCCTCAATACATGACTCGGAAACTGAATGAATTTCATCCTATTAAAATGTGGTATGATGATACTAATGGAATTCCCATGTAAACTGATCCATAGTAGATGTAGGTTGTGGATCTCCTTGTACAGACTATATAAATTGATGGAATCTATATCAAAACTGAAAATCTTCTCCCATTGGATGATCAACAAGAGGTGCCTAGAGTGGAACTATATGAGGTACACTATGTGGTTCATGACCCAACACCTTTCAAGAATGGTTTTTTCCACCCTCTTGATACATGACTCGAGGATACCATGGTGGAATCACCGCCAGAGCATGGTAATTTCCACCCTCTTAGAGACACATCCAAGTACCCACTACTTAGGTCGGGTTGGGCTCAAGGTCTTAAACATAGCATACATTCTCATACATGGAGTGGTAATTCTAAGGTGTAGATAAAAAACCCTTGAATTTTTTAACTAGAAACCCTATTTAGTTACAACCATTTAATTTTTTAAAAAATAAATTCAATTATGATCATTATTACTTATGAGGATATTGAAATTTTATTTTTGTTAGATGTGTCACTATTTCCAATTTGTAAAGGCCTATGTTATTTAGAAATTTCAATTTGAATGTCAGGTAACTGAAATCAGGCCTTTACATCCTATATTAGGATGTAACAGGTCATATGAAACTATTTGATTAACTGAATCACCATTCCCAATTTATATAATACTAAATGCATAAATAATAAATTTAAATTCCTATAACTAATACAACAAACGTTTTAGTCAACAGAATCAACAGTTAATGGATCCCACAAGGGATAATTGATTAATTAAGGATTCATCATTAAATGTATACATAAAAACACAATTTAGACTGATTTAAGAACTTTAATTAATCTATGTATTTTATCCCTACATGAAAATTAATCACATCTACGTATATGATAATCCAAGGACTAACTATATGCAGAAGGAAATGCATGTAGAAAGTAACTTTGGCATTTAATAATGCATGTAATATATGTTTAAAGGTTCATTTAATGATTCTAGGGGAAAAATCCTTAATATATCAATAAATGGAAAATAAAACCATAATAAAAATATTAATAATATTATTAATAACATCACAAAGCATGTTTTTCACCCAATGGTGAAATCTATACAACTGTAACCAGAAAAAAACAACAATAACCCATCCCTGGTAATTTAGATTTACCCCATACATGGGTTAGATACTACTAGTCATAGGCTCATTACCAAATTACAATACATCCTAGCCTCCTATAAAATACTTGAGTAGTAAGAAAAAAGGGGAAAAGGGGATTTATACCACTTTGTATCATCCCACCCCGGAATCCATTATTCTGTGCCTCAAGGTTGTTGTCCTAATGAATTCAAGCATATCACCATGTATGCCTAAGGCATCCGACTAGTATAAAGCAATAAGGGTTTTTACATGGTGAGACTCTGAACTTATGAACTATAGTATAACATAGGGGTAGATAATAAATATGAGCAGTGAAATTATAATGATCATGGAACAACCACATAACAGTTGAACATACCGATAAATAAACATGATGATGTTGAATCATAAATAGATGAAGAATTATGATGGTGATGCCATGTAGATGTAATAAAATTAGGTACACATGATACATGGTAAATTGTAATATACCACATTATATAAAAAATAAAAAAAATCTAAAAAAGTGTAAATACTTGCACCTTGAGAATTGTCTTGGTCATCTGCTCCTATAGTCGCTCCAAGAACTAGAAATCAACCATTTAATGTTATATTATTCACTCTATTTACATACTCAATCATTTATTCTTCTTAGGTAATGCTATTGGAAAAATAATGTTCTGAGATATAGCTAGTAGGTCACCATTAATGGTTTCGAGAATAATTCATTTTGATGCATATAAAATGAGTAGTGTTCTAATAATGATAAATACAAGGCAATAAAATAAATAAATACATCGTACTGGCTTTCATGTAGGATACCAAGACAACACACATAATTTAATCTAGTAGAGATGTATCTAATCCAATTTAAGATGATCTTGTATGATATAAATTATAATGGTCCATCATAAATAAATAATCAAGATTGGACATATCCCAAGAATGTGATTTGGTTTGCCAAAAACATACCTTACATTATTGAAATATAATTTGGATTTTTTTCAAAAGTCGTTCCATGAATTTAAATATGTGTATTTCTAGGCCTATCCAAGGTGAACTATATCAAGGAACCCATGTATCTCACTAGAAGTGTAATAATTACTCAACATCATGAGAGTCCATATCAAGTGATCTATAAATGCAGTCCCAAGTATCACTCTTGGCATGGTGTGACAACAATAACCTCTAAGACCATCCATGTTATCTTACATTGGGGTCTAAGTATCACTCATTGAATTTTATAATAGTATATCCACCAATACCATCCATAGGGTCTTTTATAGGGATCTAGTATCACTCATAAGGAAGTTGAGAAACCACATGGTGAGCCAGTCCAAGTAACACCAAGTATCTCTCCTATATTATTCACCATTCATAAATGATTTCTATTTATAATGATCAACATGACCATCAATGGAATCCCATAATGATCCATTTATACCCCTTATCTTGTGTTTGAGGTATAGATCATCTGTTAGGATTTATACCATTCAGGAAGGCATTTCACATATAATATTTTAGTCAATTTTTCCAAAGCATTTAATTCATGCAATTCAACTAGGTCATAAAGTGTTGATCATAACTCGTGTCCGAAAAGTATTTCTTAATTCCTTTCACATTATGATACATTTATTATATGATAAACTACACCCTAAAATATTAATAATATGATTAAGGGAAAAAGGGGTGTTAGGCCTTTTATGGAGTGACAGACCCATATGGTGGCTCACATTAAGGTGATCAACCAAGGTGTTGATTCACCAATAGCTAGAACTATATTGATAATCTAATCCAATTAAATTAATTTATTAAACTTTAATTATGTGCTTCCAAAGTATTTTGTTGTTCCAAACAATGACTCATAATATAATACCACTATACTTTGAGGGAAAATAAATATACCACATACCTTAAATAAGTAGTTCTCTCCTCAACCATTATTGACCCCTAAATCAATCTAGAATCAGATAAATTATTATAATCATCAAAAACCCTAAAAGTATGGAAAATTATATTGCATAGAAATTGAATAGTATATGAGATGATAAACTATGTATTGAAGGTAGAGTAGTGTATGGCTTACAAATAGGAATCCAATACATCCGATGGAAAAGGAAATGGTCATCGGATGTGGGAGCAATGGGAAGGCCTAACTTATCTATAGGGAGGTGAATTATGTGATCGATGGGGCTCTTGGGTGGGATAAATGAGGGAGAAATAGTAATTTAGGATTAACAAATTCTAGGTAAGAACAGACATTTTCACATCATTTAATGGGTTATAAGGTTTGGTTTTATTGTTCTTCAAATTTTGTGCCATAAATGTGACAAATAGATTCTAAGGAACCCCTTCACATGATCTAGGTGCACAGTTAGTCTAACCATGTGTATCCCATGAAAATAGACTCTATCAAGAATGTCTACAATACTTCATGGGAATGTGTCTTTTCTTGAATGATTTCAGACCAACTATATAGCCTCCTGTTGATAAATAATTTCTCTAAATGGCTAAGACACACATTTAGCACTTATTGTGCTTCAACCATGCATCTTAGTCTACCTCCTCAAATTCTAGAGATATGGGATCTGAATGACCCCAGAATCACAAAAACCACTCTATATTCATTAAATAAAATTCTAATCATAAAATGATAGGTTTTGAATAGTAAAATAAGTGTTTTTACCTATTCAAAAATCTAGTACATTACATAAATCTCCAAACCAGACAACCTCACCCCTAAATTGTGCATCGACAATGTAGGTATAGAATATTTTTTCACAAGGTACAATGTAATGGTGAGTATAGAAATACCCATTTGGACACCCCAAATACCAATGAGAGGAGTGAGGAAAAAAGTAAGAAAAATCCTAACATAGAGATATAAAATTAGAAATGAGGTACCTATATAAACTTAAATAATTGATACATCCAATTATAAGGAATAAACAAGTGAAAAATCTATTGTGTGTCGTTTCACAAAGGATTCCACAAATGACAAAATTTCATAAGACTTGTAACAATACAATTAAACTACTTTCACAAAACCTCTACAAATTTATTGATGTGGACCCACACCATTATAGAGGGATTAATGATGATTAATTATGGTTAAAAACCCTTATGGAGGACAAAAAATTCATTGAGGAAAATACATATTTATTGAGTGGTTACTGACTCCATGGATGGAGGACTCTTCCCTATCACGTAGCGGGTTACCTACTCCATTGGTAATATAGGTTACTTTTACATTACTGAGGAAAATATATATCTAACAGGGGGTTACAAAACCCTATAGAGCACCCACAATTTTCAGTATCAAGGGGGTACTAAGCCCATGCATAAATACCTGAAATATAGGGAACACTACATAGATTTTCAAGGGGTAATGACTCTATGATACTTGTAGAGAGCCCATGTGGTCAATTGTTGTATTTATTTTCAATAATATTTTATATTTGATGATTTCTGGTGATATTATACTCATGATAATAGGAAAGTACCAAAAATGTGTAAGTGTTGTAGACACCACTTGATGGAAGTTTAAGGTTACCAACAAGTAAAGAAATTTAATAATGGATTGTGCATTGAATAAGGATCTATTTTATGTAAATATAATCCATAAATGAATCTTTCGATGATGATTATTAATTAATAAAGGATTAGATATCATTATCTTTAATGATTGTTAAGGAATCTGTTTAATAAAATGGATGTTTAATATAGTAATTTGTCCAATAATTAGTAGGGTATAGGTTTTAATAATGTTATTACAACCAAAATCATAAGGAATATAACATAATTAATAAGGTTGATATAAGCACCATAATAAGGTATATGAAACTATCCCTTAGTTTGAGACAACTAGATTTGTAAGTTATAGAAATTGTGTAAAAAGGATGGGACAAGTATTTCATACCTTTATAAGGTTAACGTTAGTTTCCCATAAGGTTGTTTCATTTGTTCATATTGTTAATAAAATTTATTATTAAGAGTTTATACATTCCATATTATAGTTAAATAAATCTATATTATGGTTTGTAGAAACATTGTATGGTTACTTGAAGAACAACAGAAGGTTTCTAACTTTGAGAAAACTAGGATGTTTAGAATCCAATGTTTAAATATTTAAAGATTAAAGAATAAATTTAGATGATGATTAATTTAGTCATGAAATATTCAAAAATAAATATAAATACATACATACATACATATATATATATATATATTCCTAAAAAATGATGATGGTGTCATCCACGGTGGGATTTTATGATGAGATGAGTTCCATATCATCAAATAACATTCCATGTCGTAGTGAATGAGTTAATGCAAATACAGAATTATCAAATAAATATTATGATATACATTTTTTATAGATTAATCTATGATATTTAAAATTTCATGTGGAAAGAATAAATTTGAGTATTAATAATAATATATGAATGTATTTTACTTGGTTATAAATAAGTTTAATTAAATGTCCTTTTCAATTGAAAATTATAGAGTTTGCATAACTCTTATGGATATAATATTCACATGATAATCTATTAATATATGAGAAGAAGAAAGATATTGTTATGATTGGATGCATCATTTTTGGTGTGTGTATCCCTGAGTATTAAGAACACCAATAAAGACTTGTGAATAGAATAAGAAGAATATTATATATTGAGACTATATGGAGGCTTTAATCACTATTAGCGATGGTTATTCATGAATAATCATTATGTTCTATTGATGTGATATTGTGAAAGGTTGAATACATCTAGTATAACAATCTAAAGGTTATACCCTTGCTTGAGTTACTTTTTATAATCATAATAGAGTTATGTTTTTGGGATAATTACCATAACACACCAGGTATGTAGTCATCATTAAAAATAGAACAAATTTTTAATAGAGATGTTGTTCCTATCTATTTTTGGCATTAATGGGTATCTTGAGAGAAAATTATTGTATAATAATGATAGTTCTAAGGGGTTTGAAAAAATTATACACATTAATTCTCTTACCCCCACTCTCTTGGTATGTTTCAACCATCATGTGATCCAACAATTGGTTTCTCAGAAGGTCTACACTCCTGTGTTTCACTCAGTCATCTAATAAGGACCCACAAAACTATATCAATATTAATGGAATGACATGGTGTTATAGTAAATGATTTTGTGGTTGGAAATGTTTATGGTACCCTTCCATGTATTTCTTGGGCATAATAAGCTCAATGGTGTTCATCATAGTTACACAATGCTAAATGATACCTCATCATAGTCTATTTTTTGATATGATAATTTTTAAAAATGATGGTAAATATAGGAATTCATTATTATATTCACTAAAAAATATGAAAAATTTTATGGGCCAAAGACATATAACACTATATATAAAAAGATTCATAGTGTCTTTGAAGAAAATTAAAATGTGAGTGAACCCAAACTATAGATGATAAAATATTAATTTTAAGATGTCACGATTTAATAAAAATAATCTATTGTGAATTATTTATTAGTGTGAATATAGATAACCAAGAATTTTTTCCCAAATTATTACATGATTTTTAACATTAAGTGAAAATAAAGGGCCAAAATGCCTAGTGTCTTTGAGACACTAAGTACATAATAAACCAAAGGGAAAAAACAAAATGAACTTATCTTAATCCCCATAATGATATCCTAAATCTCTATAATCTCAAAAAACTCAATGGGATAACATGGGTAATACATTGAAAAAATTGGTGAGCTAAAACTTTTAGTAAGGGAATAAACATAACAATGAAACATCACATGTGAGTCAAAGGTATGACATGATATAATAAAAGATAAGTATCGTACCTAATCTATGACAACCCTGCTTTTTATTACAACTTAAGCATGCTTTATTACAGAAAACTTCACTTGATAGAACAAAGAAGATCGAGAGGTTTAGTGTCTTTGGGGCTTAGGATCATTAAATAAAAAATTTAAACTTGAAAAACAACATCCTTATTGAAAACTTCCTTTACATGACCACTACATTCCTTCGTACTTAGCATTGCATGGGATAACCTGAGGACATGCATAAGAGAAGGGTGAGCTATAAAGCCCAGTAAGGGAGTACACAATGAATAACATGAGGAGTACAATACATGTTAGGCAATAGGAACATGAATAGAGAATTAGATTAACATGAACATAAAGGCATGATAAATCATGATAACCATAACATGGAAATGTGGCAACAACACTTAACATTGAATTAGCATGGGCCAAGGCTCATTGCACATGGAGCATGAGTAAACCCTCATTGCACTTGAAGCACGAGTAAAAACTCATTTCACTTGAATTAGCATGAGTCAACACTCATTGCACATGACGTATCATGACACTTTACTTTACCCAATGCATTGGAGGGCTATAAGGGGCGCACCCTTCTTAAACATTTCATTTCATGCATAAGTGTGCCACATGGATCATAAAACATGGATTCATAAAACATAATCATTTATTCCACGATAAAGGAATGTAGAATTAATACATGAAACTTTATAATCAATAAGTAAATGTGCATAAATGTGAATACCCTTGATGGAGAAATGGGCATGGTATTCACTACACAATGATATTGTCTTAGAAATTCGGTGTGATTTCGGCAGCGTAACGGCGTGACATAAGAATTCATAAAAAAGGTTGATGAGAGAGAAAGGGGTTCCTCATCATATTTACATGTAATGGACAGTAAGGAGGTCATATAGATACATGTCCCAACAATTGAAAGGGAATTTAGATTCATGATACAAAAGTATTGCTTGAATATAAAAGAGGAGAAAAAAGTTTCTTTCGGAATTTCAGCATAGTAACGGGTGTACATGGGAGGCTTTTAATGAGAGAGAAAGGGGTCTCCCATCATTCAAACAATAAGAGGGCAGTATGGGAGAGGTGCGAAATCATACCCCAAAATTCATTATTTAAATTAAAAGGGCAATACAACTTAAAGAAAATTGAAAAAAATGAGAAAGGAAGAAAAAACCATTACTTGGAAGTGTGCTTCAAAAGGCTAGATAGAGGCTTGTGAGAGGCTTCTTGGGAGCTTGGGGAACCTTGGGAGGATTATAGAGAGAGTAGGGAATAGGTTGGATGAACTCCAAGGGATTTTAGTGGGGAGGAAGTGGGAGCTTGGGTGAGTTTATATAGGAAAGGTGAGAGATTTCTTTATTATTTAGGTTTGGGACCCCTTATATTAAAATAATCCAAACCACAAACCATCCCATGGTATTTGCCCACGGTTTCTGGAAAAGGAAAGAGGAAAACAATATTTTACAAGGACAATGTCAGAACTTATTAAAAAATTATGGTTGCTTATGTGGAGGTGAGTCACACTCTCATGGAAATTAATTTAGAAAGGAAAAGTGTTGAATAAGTCTTGAGGGATCCATTAATGCTTTGAAAAGTATGTCAAACAAACCCAAAACCTTATTATTTTAATTATAAAACACATATTGGCCGAACATAAGGATTATGTTATTTTATTACATCACCATTGGGTCATTATGATGTCATAAAACACATTATATATTTAAATGGTATTTAATTTTTACCCAAAAATTTGACTATCTCAGAAAATTATGAAAAATTAACCGTTGGATAATTTCGACGTCCTGATTCCAAAAATAATATTTATTTTATCTAAATAATTTTCTAAATATTTGAATTTTTAATTTTAAAATAAAAACCGACATTTATAAAAAAAATTCACGGGTTTTGACAGAAATGGCTTTCAAACCTTTGCATTCATAAAATTATAAGATCATTTATACTTAATAAAAAATTAATTTAATATTAATAATAATTTTTTATTAAAATATTATTTAATTCAAAAATCCTTTAATTTAATAAAATATAATTCTTAATTAAATAATAACTAAAAACACCATTTGTACTTTAAAAACTAATTACAATGTATCAAAAATGAATAGAAATTATATTCATTATTATATACAAAAAAATGTACATGAACATGGTGCTACTTATATGTTGCATAACCCCTTAAAATAGCCACATAAGACCTAAGGGTAAGGTTTGTGATGGTGACAGACTCTTGGGGCGGCTCGAATAACATCGCTCGAGTGGTAATTTCAATCAACTTCCACTTTTCCCGTAGACGATCACGTTCGAGCTTGACTTGATGAAGCTCAGCTTGGGATTGGTCAAGGGCAAATCCCAAAGACACCACCTCTTTTCCGAGCTCTGACAAATTGGCTTCGTAAGGGGAAATTCTACTGGATGAGGCCATCTCTTCCTTTGTCTGAGTAGAAATGGGTTCGTTAAAGCCTTATATTTATACTACTCAGATGATCACTGTTCAACAACTATAAAAGTAACGGTCACAAATATTAACGTAAAACTAAAGAATTTGACATCTTATAAAAACATTTTTCATAAAGAAACATTTAACTGGATCAAGAGGGATTTTCTATTAATGAAACTTTGGGTCGTTACAATATTCCCCCCTTAAGAAATTTCACCCTCGAAATTTTCCTTTTCCCACACTAAAACAAATGTGGGTAACTTAGCTTCATCATATCCTCCGACTCCCAAGTTGCTTCTTCAAACTTGTGGTTTCTCCACAACACCTTGACGAGGGGCATTGTCTTATTTCGTAGAACTTTTTTTCTACGATCTAAGATCTTCACTGGTTGCTCCTCATGAAAAAGATCGTCTTCTAATTGTACCACCTCGGAAGAGAGTACATGTGAAGGGTCTGGTATGTACTTCCTTAAGAGGGATAAATGGAAGGCATCATGCACCTTGGCCATAGTAGGTGGAAGTGCTAGTATATAGGCCACAACCCCAACATGATCAAGAATCTCGAAGGGGGTCGGTGTACCTTGGACTTAACTTCCCTTTCATTCCAAACCTCATGACCTTCTTCCACGGAGATATGCGTAAAAACACCATGTCTCCGACTTTAAACTCAAGGTCTTGTTGAGGATTATCTGCATAACACTTCTGTCGACTTTGGGATGCCTTGATATGCTGCTGAATGGTTTTCACCTTCTCCACCATTTCTTCGACCATTTCTGGTCCAAGCAGCTTACATTCACCGACCTCATCCCAACATGCTGGTGTTCTACACCTTTTCCCATACAGGGCTTCATATGGTGCCATTTGGATGCTCGAGTGGAAACTATTATTATAAGAGAACTCAACCAAAGGAAGATGTTGATCCCATCCTCCTTTAAAGTCCATTGAGCATGCTCTCAACATATCCTCAAGTGTTTGGATAGTCCGCTCGGATTGGCCATCAGTTTGAGGATGATAGGCCGTACTGAAGTTCAGTTCAGTATTCAGAGCATGTTGAAGACTCTTCCAAAACATAGAGGTGAATCTTGGATCTCGGTCAGAAACAATAGATAGTGGTACTCCATGCAACTGTACCACTTCCCTGATATATATCTGTGCCAGTTGATCCAAAGAGAAATCCTCTCGAATAGAAATGAAGTGTGCAGTCTTTGTAAGACGATCCACAACAACCCAGATTGCATTGTTGCCTTTGGATGTCCTTGGAAGTCCAGTGACAAAGTCCATGGTGATTCTCTCCCATTTCCATTCTGGTATGGGCAATGTTTGTATCATCCCCTTAGACTTCTGCCTCTCTACCTTCACTTTCTGACACACCAGGTACTTTGATGTATATTCAGCGATCTCCTTCTTCATATTATCCCACCAAAAGTTTTCTTGGAGATCTCGATACATCTTTGTGCTCCCTGGGTGAATAGATAAATTTGAACTATGTGCATCATCCAAAAGTTCATTCTTCAGCTCCGAACTTGATGGAACACATAGTCTTTTCCCAAACCGCACAATTCCTTCTTCATTAACATTAAACTCTGAGGATTTTCCCTTTTTGATAGCTTCCACTTTTTCTTGGATTCCCGCATCATCCTTTTGAGCATCCTTTAACCTTTCCAAAAGAGATGGTTGAGAAATCATTTGTGAAAGGATTGATGATGTTCCCTTCTTTATGATTCCCACATCCATCTTCATTAAGTCTAAGAAGATTGGATCTTTCTCAATTCTCATCATTGATAGAATTGCTGGATCCTTTCTACTTAGGGCATCTGCCACCTCGTTCGCTTTCCTAGGGTGGTAATGTATTGAACAGTCATAATCCTTGATGAGCTCTATCCATCTTCTCTGGCGCATATTAAGCTCTTTCTGTGTGAATATATATTTAAGACTCTTGTGGTCAGTATATATCTCACATTTCTTTCCATAGAGATAATGCCGCCAGATTTTCAAGGCAAAGATCACCGCCGCCAACTCCAGATCATGCGTTGGATAGTTTTTCTCATGGATTTTCATCTGCCTCGAGGCATAGGATATCACTTTATCATTCTCTATCAGCACACATCCTACGCCCTTCTTCGAAGCATCACTGAATACCACAAAAAGCTCCCCACTTGTGGGTAAAGTGAGCACGGGTGCAGTGATAAGCCTCCTTTTCAACTCCTTGAAGCTTTCTTCACATTCAACACTCCAAGAAAACTTTATTCCCTTTCGAGTTAGCTTGGTAAGAGGGTTGGAAAATCGTGAGAAATTTCTCACAAATCGTCGATAATATCCAGCTAACCCCAAGAAGCTACGGATATTAGTTACCGATGTTGGCCTCGGCCATCCCTCAATTGCATCTGTTTTTGAGGGGTCCACAGATATCCCATTTCTTGTGATGATATGGCCCAAGAATGAGACTTCCTTCAACCAAAACTCACACTTGCTGTACTTTGCATAGAGCTTCTCCTTACGCAAAGTCTCTAGTACAGTTTTTAAATGCTCCTCATGGTCCTCCTTGGTTTTGAAGTATATTAGAATATCATCTATAAAGACTACCACAAATTTGTCAAGGTAATCTCTAAATACTCTATTCATCAAGTCCATGAATATTGCTGTAGCATTAGTGAGTCCAAAAGGCTTTACTATGAATTCATATTGCCCGTACCTTGTACGAAAAGAAGTCTTGGGGATATCTTCCTTCTTCACCCTTACTTGATAATATCCCGACCGCAAGTCCACCTTGGAGAAGTATTGTGCTCCACGCAGCTGATCAAACAATTCATCGATTCTTGGGAGAGGATACTTTTTCTTTATCGTTATTTTGTTAAGTTCACGATAATCTATGCAAAGCCGCATTGACCCATCCTTCTTCTTGACGAAGAGGACTGGTGCACCCCATGGTGATGCACTTGGGCATATAAACCCTTTATCCAGATTATCCTGTAGTTGTTTCATCAGCTCTTCAATCTCAAAAACAACCATTCTATATGGAGTCTTGGATATTGGTAGCGCCCCAGGTACAAGTTCAATTGAGAACTCAACATCTCTTCTTGGAGGAAGACCAGGAAGTTCCTCGGGAAATACTTCAGTGAATTCCCTCACAATAGGCATTTCTTCAAGGGTGGCTTCTTCCTTGGACTCAATCATCTGAGCCAGATATGCGTGCTCATAAGGCAGTAATATCCATGCTTGAGATGATGGAGCTAAAAAATATTCATCTTCCTCCTGACATTTGTAAAGAATCGGGGGTCGATTCTACATATGGAGTGTGATTTCCCTCTCCCGACAATTTATGTTGGCTCTATATAAGGAAAGCCAATCCATGCCAAGAATTGCATCAAATTCCACCAAAGGGAGTATGACGAGGTTCTCCGGGAAATTCAATCCACATATTATAACATGGGAGGACTTATATTCATGGGATGCAATGATTTCCCCATTTGCTGTACTCACCGACATCTTTACTTCCAGGATTTGTGGTGGTGCTGGGATTGTTCTACTAAACATTCGAGATATAAAAGAATGTGTAGAACCTGAATCAAAAAGTACGTTCGCTATTCATGAATAAATAACTAGAATACCTGTCACCACTTCGTTGTCGGGGTTCACTTCGGCAGAAGTGATGGAAAAAGCTCTTCCTTGCTGTCTTGGAGGTTGTTTGTTGCCTCCGATAACCCTTGGATTAGGGCACTGATTTGCAAAATGACGTAGTTCTTTTCATTTGTATCATTGAACAATGTGTTGAGGTTTGAACGGAGCGTTCCTCTCCTCTGTCGCAGCCGCGGGTCCTTCTTGCCGATAGTTAATAGCTAGGTGCCCCTCTCTTCCACACCTAAAGAATTTTCTCGTCCCCCTAAGGCAATTTCCAGGGTGCTTCTTTCCGCACTTTTGGAAAGTGGGGTGCTGGAACTTCTTAGCACCGTTGGATTTATCCATCAGACCACCAGCATTGAAGTCCACCTTACGCTTCTTGTCTCCATGATACCCATGTGATTCTCCGATCTCCATTTCAACCTTGAGGGCACATCGGACAATTTCCCCATAGCTGTCGAAGTCACGGATCGCTAATGCTTTCCGCAAGCTAGGCTTCAGCCCACCAAAGAAGCGGTCAACCTTGCATTCGGGGGTAACGAAAAAGATGGAATCATATCGTGCAAGCCTTGTGAAGTTTTCCTCGTACGCTCCCACAGATTCTTCATCTTTCTTCTTGAGGGAAAGGAAGTCCCTTTCCATCTTAAGACAGAGGGTGCACGGAAAATATTTATCAAAAAACATCTTCCGGAATTCCTTCCATTCCAAAACCTCGATCTCCTCCTCAGGCTTCATATTTTTGATCAACGTCCACCACTGATCAGCTTCACACTCCATACGATAAGCCGCCATGAGAACCTTCTCTTGTTCAGAACATTGAAGGATAGAGAAGAGATTTTCAATGGAGTTGATCCATTTCTCAGCGATCGTGGGATCAGATGATCCACTAAAAGTAGGAGGCCTTTGTCTCATGAAGCTCTCGATAGCGACTTGTTCTTTCTTGGGGGGGGGGGTGAACGTTCCTCTTGACCCGTGTTTCTATTCAAAACTTGAGTTAGCTGAGAGATAAGCGTGACAAAGTTCGTGATTCCCACACCCATTGGATTGGGCATCTCATTAGTACAATCATCACACTGATCTTCACAACGGTTGTTAGCCCGAGTTCTCCTATTACAGGCCATTGGCTGGAATAAAAGGAAAGTTAGGGGTAACACATAAAGGGTAATCCAAAGACAAAATTTGATGACTTATAAATAAACTTTAATCTCTTTAACTCATGAGTCTATAGGATTCAATCCAGGCTTTTCATGATCTTCCTTCTAACATATATTCTTAGGGGAATTTTTCCCTTAATAAGGGTTCATACTAAGATTGTGAATTTATCAAAACATATCCCCTGGGAGTGTCGTAACCAAGAGTGCAGCAAGGCCCGTTGTCGTGCACTAGTTCCCATTCAAGTCTAGCTCAAAGCGGTGTTTTTTGGTTTTACCCTTAGGATACATCTGTGCCAGAGCCGCCTATACCTGATCGTATCCAGACAGAGATGTATTTGTTTGATATACCACTTACTTAGTATTTACCAAAACTTAGGGATGTTTTTATTATAATTAGTCTTGTATCTAAGGCTTTACTAGGGTTTCCTAATCCCAAAAATAACTAAACCTATCCTCTGATACCAACTATGACAACCCTGCTTTTTATTACAAATTAAGCATGATTTATTACATAAAACATCACTTGATACAACAAAGAAGATAGAGAGGTTTAGTGTATTTGGGGCTTAGGATCATTACATAAAAACTTTAAACTTTAAAAACAACATCCTTATTGAAAACTTCCTTTACATTACCACTACATTCCTTCGTACTTAGCATTGCATGGGATAACCTGAGGACATGCATAAGAAAAGGGTGAGCTATAAAGCCCAGTAAGGGAGTACACAATGAATAACATGAGGAGTACAATACATGTTAGGCAATAGGAACATCAATATAGAATTAGATTAACATGAACATAAAGGCATGATAAATCATGATAACCATAACATGGAAATTTGGCAACAACACTTAACATTGAATTAGCATGAGCCAATGATCATTGCACATGGAGCATGAGTAAACCCTCATTTCACTTGAAGCACGAGTAAACCCTCGTTGCACTTGAATTAGCATGAGTCAACAATAATTGCACATGACGTATCATGACACTATACTTTACTCAATGCATTGGAGCGCTATAAAGGGCGCACCCTTCTTAAACATTTCATTTCATGCATAAGTGTGCCACATGGATCATAAAACATGGATTCATAAAACATAATCATTTATTCCACGATAACGGAATGTGGAATTCATACATGAAACTTTATAATCAATAAGTAAATGTGCATAAAGGTGAATACCCTTGATGGAGAAATGGGCATGGTATTCACTACACAATGATATTGGCTTAGAAAATCGGTGTGATTTCGGCAGCGTAACGGCGTGACATAAGAATTCATAAAAAAGGTTCATGAGAGAGAAAGGGGTTACTCATCATATTTACATGTAATGGAAAGTAAGGAGGTCATATAGATACATGTCCCAACAATTGAAAAGGAATTTAGATTCATGATACAAAAGTATTTCTTGAATATAAAAGAGGAGAAAGAGGTTTCTTTCGGAATTTCAGCATAGTAACGGGTGTACATGGGATGCTTTTAATGAGAGAGAAAGGGGTCTCCCATCATTCAAACAATAAGAGGGAAGTATGGTAGAGGTGCAAAATCATACCCCAACATTCATAATTTAAATTAAAAGGGCAATACAACTTAAAGAAAATTGACAAAAATGAGAAAGGAAGAAAAAACCCTTACTTGGAAGTGTGCTTCCAAAGGCTTGAGAGAGGCTTGTGAGAGGCTTCTTGGGAGTTTGGGGCACCTTGGGAGGATTCTAGAGAGAGTAGGACAGATGTTGGACGAACTCCAAGGGATTTTAGTGAGGAGGAAGTGGGAGCTTGGGTGGGTTTATATAGGAAAGGTTAGAGAATTCTTTATTATTTAGGTTTGGGACCCCTTATATTAAAATAATCCAAACCACAAACCATCCCATGGTATTTGCCCATGGTTTCTGGAAAAGGAAATAGGAAAACAACATTTTACAAGGCCAAGGTCCGAACTTATTAAAAAATTAGGGTTGCTTATGTGGAGGTGAGTCACACTCCCATGGAAATTAATTTAAAAAGGAAAAGTGTTGAATAAGTCTTGAGGGCTCCATTAATGCTTTGAAAAGTAATTCAAACAAACCCAAAACCTCATTATTTTAATGATAAAACACATATTGGCCTAACATAAAGATTATGTTATTTTATTACATCACCATTGGGTCATTATGATGTCATAAAACACATTATATATTTAAATGGTATTTAATTTTTACCCAAAAATTTGACTGTCTCAGAAAATTATGAAAAATTCACCGTTGGATAATTTCGATGTCCTGATTCCAAAAATAATATTTATTTTATCTAAATAATTTTCTAAATATGTGAATTTTCACTTTTAAAATAAAAACCGACATTTATAAAAAAAAAATCACGGGTTTTGACAGAAATGGCTTTCAAACCTTAATAAAAATTTTAATTGCATTCATAAAATTATAAGATCATTTATACTTAATAAAAAATTAACTTAATATTAATAATAATATTTTATTAAAATATTATTTAATTCAAAATTCCTTTAATTTAATAAAATATAATTCTTAATTAAATAATAACTAAAAACACCATTTGTACTTTAAAAACTAATTACAATGTATCAAAAATGACTAGAAATTATATTCATTATTATATACAAAAAAAATGTACATGAACATGGTGCTACTTATTTGTTACATAACCCCTTAAAATAGCCGCATAAGACCTAAGGGTAAGGTGTGCGATGGTGACAGACTCTTGGGGCGGCTCAGATAACATCGCTAGAGTGGTAATTTCAATCAACTTCCACTTTTCCCATAGACGATCACGTTCTAGCTTGACTTGATGAAGCTCAGCTTGGGCTTGGTAAAGGGAAAAGCCCAAAGACGCCACCTCATTTCTGAGCTCTGACAAATGGGCTTCATAAGGGGAAATTCTACTGGATGAGGCCATCGCTTCCTTTGTCTGAGTAGAAATGGGTTCGTTAAAGCCTTATATTTATACTACTCAGATGATCACTGTTCAACGACTATAAAAGTAATGGTCACAAATCATAACGTAAAACTAAATAAGTTGACATCTTATAAAAACATTTTTCATAAAGAAACATTTAACTGGATCAAGGGGGATTTTCTATTAATGAAACTTTGGGTCGTTACATAATCACAAGGGAGAATAGAATAATGAACATGGTATCATAATATGATGGAAACATAGTAAATTTGGAAGAAAAAAAACATAAAATGATCATAAGCCATGGATAAATTCAAAAAAAAAATAACACATGGTGGACTCACTCCTATAATAAATTATTTTTACTCACTAATCCCATAGAGAATGTCTCATTAGACAAAAGTTGTACTCAATGCATTGGAGTGCTATCTCAGTTCACCCATCAAAAAAATTTCATTGTTATCGGTGAATAAAAATTAAATCAATCATAAGGAATAACCATAATAATATCACAAGGAAATAAATGTGTTGTATAATCTTTTCTCCTTTAAAATCAAAGGAAATTTCATAAAGAAGGAACTTGAGAAATTAACTAAGGGTTGGTATTATCCCATAAAATAAGATTAGACTAACATATGTATATATTTTACAGGAATATTTATTAAATTTATAAATATTTCATAATATTAAATAGAGATATAAATCAATATCTATTGATAAAGGTCAAACCCCAAAGGAAAATGGGTGTTCAGAGTCATGCCTTACCATAAGTCTTATCTTACTTCATACGCAGTAATAACTCCATCATAATAAATATTGATTTATTATAAATTTATTAAATAACCTTACTCATATATATAATAACATATAATATTTTCTTAAAAAATCTCACCACTCATTTATGAAATTTTTCTATATAATCATAATTTCTGGAAGAAAATACTATATTTTTCACGAATTTTTATATTTTAGCAGTTTTAGATTTTTTATATTGATCATATCTAAATCATATCAATATTTTCCAACATGATATTAATATAAAATATTTTTATTCTATATATATATAAATATATATATATATATCCATTCAGAAAATCTAGAGATAAAAATATTGAATTACATCGTTCATGGATACGGTAAGCAATACGTTTGCATAAAAATTATTTCCATTTTTAATGGATAGAATGAAAGAAATTTAAATAAAAATTATGCTTTATATGATCATAATAATATATAAAATAACACATATAATTATTAAATCCATCATCATAAACATCTATTAGGGGCAATAATGGAATAATAATTACAACAGTTCGTGCGGTGGTAGTCTGTCTTACACACAATTGACAATTTTGTTTCTCATTTGATGGAAGAGGGGATGGATATAATAAATTACATTAACGTAATAAAATATAATTATATTGAAGACATTTTTTTTAAAATTTGATTATTTTTTAATAAGATTTGGATGAGGTAGATGAAAAAATAAAACTAAAACATGTGGTTAAAGACTATACCTCCTCTTCAAAAAACATCTTTTTCATTCCACCTTAAAAACTATAAGGTTGGTATTATGCCAAAATAATACCACTATAATGTGTGAAGTGATGTTACAATTGTATTTTTATTGTTATTTTCTTAACCAAAAAAGTTCTTCAATTGATAATAAATCATGAGAGTAAATTGTCTTTTATAAGTGAGGGGAGGGGCACCGTTGGAATTAAATAAAAGATTAAATTAATATAAGTTACATTTCAAGGAAAATGATTCTAAAATGATATAATTCAAATATATTATGAGAAGGGGTAAAATATATATCATACTATAAGTTTTTTGATATTTTTATATTATTTTTCCTTATCTATTTGTTTTAACTCGTGCTAATGCTTTCTAATAATTTCCATGAAAATGTTGTTTTTACTCTTCAAGGGTCAATATATTTAATATTAAAGGCCAATAGGATTTTAAACTGACCATAATTGATATTTTTAAAAATATAAAAATAACTTTTTAAAAGAAAATAATTTTTTAAATTTAATATTATCTGATAGTTTTATTTATTTTAAAATAATATTAATGTAATTTTTGGAACTATTAATTTAATTTGAGTTTAGAGACCAAATAAAAATAATGGAAATAAAATATAATCCATTAGAAAAATATGTTTTTTATATAAAAAATTGGATTATAATAATTAATATAAATTATAATACTTTATGTATTTTTAAAATCATTTATTTTATTTTATATTATTAACTGAATAAATAATTTGTCAATGTTGTGTAAGCATTTAAGCTAGTTATTTCATCAATAAATATTAATGAAATTACTATGATAAAAAAATATTTATCATTCAAATAAACATTTATTACTGAACATATCCTCTCCGTATGCCAATGTTAAAAATTTATAAATAATAAAATAAATAGAATTTCATTTATTACTTTACTTTATATAAACAAATATAAAGGTCAAAAACAAAAACATATGGTGCCTTATTTCAATATATTTGAAAGTTAGATTGAAATGGTGGTAATTCAATCATAAAAAATGATAAAAAAATTTGTGGGTCATTATTTATTCCTTATAAAATTATATTTAACCTTAATTAAAAAATTTACCCTTACTGTGAAGACAAAATTTTTCTAAAGTTACTATTCATAATGGATAAAAATAAAAGGGATCTATTGAACAAATATAGACCTACTGATTAGAAACATGGAATAAATTTTTCATTATTTAGTTTCTATAAGTGAAATAAATTTATCTATGATTATTACGCAAAAGGCAACAATTTTGTTTTAATTGAATTTAAGTATAAAAATGTTTTATACCAAATTCAAATAAAAATTTCATTCCAAACACTATAAATAGATTAATTTTTAATTTAATTTTACTAATGAAATTTTAAAATAAAAAAAATATTTACATTTTAAATAAATTAATATAATATATAGTATTCAATAAAAAAGTATGTTCACCTTTTATCAAAAAATAAAACTTTTCATATAAATCTAAAATAGTTACCCTAAGATAATTTTGATTTAATTATTTTAAAAATGTTATCATTTTTATCAAATAATTTTTAAAAAATTTCATAGATTAATTATAATATTTTCTCAAAAAATTTATAAAAAACATATTTGATGAATTTTTGTTATGAATAAAATGAATTTACAAAAAAAAATATTTATTTATTAAATTAATATTGATTCATGCATATATATATATATATATCACAAAGTAGTTAATACTACTAATACCCACCAATTTAATTGCTAGGTTTTAGTGGTCACATTTAAATATTAATATTTCTATAATATATCTCAATTCACATAGAGCTCGATGTTGTGTGATAAAAAATCTATCCAGTATAGTATTGTTTTTAAAACATAGTTTTTTATTTTCTTTCCCCTTAAGAAATATCAACAACAAAAAATTTTATTACATATTATAGTAAAAAATGTGAGGGTACTTCTACTTCATAACTTCCTTTTGTTCATGGTTTCAGTCTTGTACATAAACAATGTGAGTTTCCATATTGTATAAAACTTTGTCTTTATGGTACATTAGATTAACTGACTACTCTTTTTAAGGTAAATTATTTTCCATATCAAAATTCAGTACTGCGAGGGATCTAGTATGTACATCCTTAAGAGGGACATGTGGAATATTCTTTGTACTTGAGATATCTTTTGTGGGATTGTTAGATGATAAGATAAAACTCCAATGTGGTAACAAAAATATAAAAGGGGTCGATGTTTTGATGACTTAGCTTACCCTTGTACCTAAATCTCATGAATCTCTTCCATGGAGATATATGGAGAAGAACTTTATCTCCAACCACAAAATCTAGGTATCATAAATGATTTTTAGGATAGATTTTTTGTCTTATCTGAGTATTCGTAAAATTTTATTTAATGGTCTTGATCTTTTTAATGGTTTCCTCAACCATTTCTTATCCTTGTAGGTTGCATTCACGAACATTATCATTTCACATAGGGGTTCTCAAAATCATCCAATAAAGTGATTTATAAGAAGAAATTTATATGCTTGACTGATATTTGTTATTATATAAGAACTAAACTAATGGATGTGTCATGACTCATCCTAGAGGGTTACATGTCTCGACTACCCCAAGTCTGCTTCCAATAGGTTAGGGGCTGGAGACTAGCACCAGGAATGAATATC
Organism: Viscum album; assembly: GCA_963277665.1. Taxonomy (NCBI): domain Eukaryota; kingdom Viridiplantae; phylum Streptophyta; class Magnoliopsida; order Santalales; family Viscaceae; genus Viscum; species Viscum album. The sequence continues at coordinate 1,422,701,673 of OY728145.1, forward strand.
CCCGAAATGAAAGTCATTTTCCTATGTACCAGTACACACACACATATCTCCAATACCAAAATTATATAATGTATAAAACTAAGTAAACAAGAATACATACCACTAAGATACCCAAAATAGATTATGATATCATGAAACTGAAAAGTAAACTGGTCCAATATATAATCCCACCCAAAATGAAGTCTGTAATGTTAAATCACAAGATCATGAAACTCATCTATATAAAACCCTATGTAAAGGGTAAGTATATGATAGTTATTTGAAGAAACAAGGAAATATATGAATTGTCTGGTCTCTCTAAGCACAACCTTGTCCTGATCCACCTAGGTATCCCTCAAAGAATTGATTTTTTGCACAAGACACATCATGTGCGGGCAGAGACCATGTAGGTGTGAGTAAAAAATACTCAGTAGGACACCCAGAAACCAAAAAGTAAATACCATTAATAAATACATGAATTATACCATTAATACATACATGATGTATGCCACATATAAATACTCAAAGTATTCGAGAAAGAAGATACATAATTAGACCAGATAGGTAAAGGTCTATAGTACACAATGTAGGATTATTTGACTTAATACAAAAAATACATATTATTGATAATACATGTAGTCATGATGAGACACATAGTCCCATTGAGAAACTTAGAACCAATGAGACACTTAGTCCTTATGGGAGACTTGGTCCTGATGAGGCACTCAGTTTCGATGAGACACGTAGTCTTGATAAGTCACATAGTCTCAAGGTTATTTCTAGCCACATGATTCCACTCATAGTGTACTCATGTCTGTAGAACTCGCTCCACAATCCAAAAAGTACTCATTAAAAATTCCATAAAAACTAATATAGAGTGTCTTAAACTTTCCTTGTTGTCTTAAAGGTCCAAACGTAGCAAACGACTCATCAGACAGACTCACTATTTTATAGTTATGGTTGATTTTGTAAAATGGTCTGACCAGAGTCTAGTTCCGGTCCAACCCAACCTGCCAGACCCGGCATGACTTTCCCTGGTCCGAACCACCCAGCTCTTTTCTGAATTGGCCCACTGGGATTTCTTGACCATGGATTTTTGGGCTTCTTAGTCTAGCCTACTGGGCCGCTGGAGCGGCCTGGCTCCATTGGTCCGGCCTGCTGGAACATGGTCTGCCTGACCGTGTGCTCCCCTAGCCCATGGTTTGCTACAATAGCTAGCCATGAAACATTTTTTCATCATGTTTCACATGTCCAGATCATCCTCCACATGGCTCTAGCACACCTCAACGTCATGTGTCAACCGGCGATGTCACACCATTCGTGGTCCACCGTTCATGATTCAGTGTCCCTTTTTTTTAACAGAGGCCTGTATGCAATCCCTGGATCTCTTTCTTCATCTACCTAATCTTGATCAACATCCTGATTCATCCCAATGAAAAATCACAATCATAGATATATGTCTCTAATCGCCCTGATCTATTTATCTTTATCATTGTTTCACCTCTAGTAGGTCGTCCTGACATTGGATATTTAATCTCATATCGTTTCACCATGAATCTAAGAAACAATGATCTTCCATTCATATCCTATGAAGAATTAAGAATGAAATAAAAATTGGGGGAGAGAGATAAATGAAAAGAACACCCAAAGAACTGATCTTGGACTCATTAATGTTGTCCTCAATCTGATCACATTAGAATTAATAATGAAGGGAAAAAAAATCAATTATCGAACAAAAGTCAACCCTGATAATCAACCCATAAATAAAATCCCAAATCCTACAATATGAATGACCTGTGAATCAATACATTCATTGATTTATTCACCTTCTTTGTAGGAAAATAAAGAACAAGGAATAAATAAAATTAAAACACATGCCCTACATTGATTTTGGATCCATCTTTGATGAATAAATATTTCATTTCCATCATAAAGAGATCCTCCAACACCGTTGGTGAAATAAACCATGATCCACTTGATATATCATCCCTGTTTGTCAAGATGGTGTCCTTGACAATTCATAAAGGAATTTCTGGGTTATGGTGATGAACCTAGCTTCCTAAAAAATTCTAATAAAAATTAAACGAGTCCTTGCATCCAAAAAAATATTTTAATAAAATATTTTATTACCGATACATATAAAAACTCACATTCATGACCGACCCCATCAGACTCTTTTAGGACCTTCATATGGTAAAAAAAATTGATCTGAACGCAATGGTTCACTTTTATTTTTGATCTATTCAACCTTTTGTAAGATATTACACTTTTTATATAAAACCACTTGCGTGTCATATTTAAAATTTAATATTTCTCAAAAAATCATTCTGAGAACACAAGGCCTCATAATTTCATGTCGTCTCAGCTCTTGGTATCAAAATAATTCCATATAATATTTGAAAATAATAAATATAAATTTTGAGGTGTTATATTCTCCCCCTCTATAGGGATTTATGTCTCTAAATGTCAAAACAAAAGTCTGTAAAAACAAATAGGAGTACAAAGCATGAATCTGAGACTCCCTCTCTCATGTGTTCTCCTGAGGATTCCCATGATTCCACCCAACAAGAACCATAGGAATCAACCACCCATAAAGGATCCTCTGAGGTCAATCCTCAGTCTTCATTGGGTACTCCTCAAAAGTCACTTCATATTCAATGTTCATCTTACCCCAGTAAATGACATGCGATGTATTTTTCACATATCTCCACATTTGTGACATATAGAAGTCCTCATGAACCCACTCTAACTATATAGGTAAATCCAAGAGGTACGTCACCTCACTAACATTACGTAGTATCTGTAAAGGTTTGATGAACCTTGGAGATAGCTTGTTTCCCCTACTAAATCATTGTATCCTACATCGACGAGAGACCCGAAGGAACACATGGTCACCATCCTCGAACTCCAAAGGCCTTCTTCATCGGTCAGTATAAGACTTTTTATAGCATTACATAGTCTTCATCTGGTCCTGGATGACCTGTACCTTCTCTTTGGTCTCCAGCACCAAATCTGGGCCCATGAGTGTTGACTCTCCTTGGCCCATTTAGCATAGTGGTGACATGTAGAGTCACTTGTAAAAGGCCTCGAATGGTGTCATATTGATAGTGAAATTGTTTTTATTATTGTTTGAAAACTCCACCAGAGGTAGGTGATCCTTTCAACTATGGAAAAAGTCTAGGATGAAAGAACATAGCATGTCCTCTAGAACCTATATGGTCTGTTTAGTCTGGTTTTCCTTCGGCGGGTGAAAATTTGTGCTAAAACATTGTTGAGTCCGAAATGCCTAATGCAATCGCTTCCATAATCAAGATGTAAATTTATCATCATGATCTGACACTATCTTCGATGGAAATCCATTGAGAGGAACTATCTCATACACCTAGAGGTGTTCCAGTCTCTGTATTAATCTATTCTCATGAATCAAATATATTTAGGATGACTTGGTAAGTTGTCCAAAGATTTAATAGATGGTATCATGCCCTATAAACATACACGGAAATCCTATCACAAATTCCATCAATATTCCATTATAGATCCACTATAGCACATTAAGGGGTTGAGTCAAACCTTCTAGAACCTAGTGATCATCCTTCACCTCTGACAAATGAGGCATTAAGAGGTGATCTATGTAACTACGTTCTTTATTCCCAATAACCAGAACTGACGTCAGAGGTCTAAGTACATCTTTGCCACACCTAGAGGTTCCTCCAAAGGGGATGAATGGAACACCCTCAATATCTACTCCCATAATACCACTTGTATCTCCATGTGTCCTCAGAAAAGAATGATTTTCTCCTAACAATTTGAATATCCCTTAGCGGCAAGCCTTGTAGACATCTACGCATGTAAAGTCTCATTGTTGATATATCTAATATGCACCTCCCTCTCTTGTTGTAATGTTGAAGGGGTGAAAACCATCAAATGGAGCTAAGATTATCCATCTCCATCCATAAATTATATCAATAAAGAGGATAACTTATCTGATGCCTCGTTTAATAACTATGAACTCAATCTCATGATGATAACATCTGCCACCACATTCCCCTTCCCAAGATTATAGATAATCTCAAAGTTTTAGTCCTAGAGGAACTCTATAAATCACCTTTGTCTCAAGTTTAAATCCTTTTTAGAGAATATATACTTCAGACTCTTTTGGTCATTGTAGAAAATAATTTTCATTCCCATCAAGTAGGATTGCTACGTCTTCAATGGGAAGAATACCAATTCTAACTCAAGATCATGGGCCACGTAGTTCTGATCACGTGGTATCAACTATCATGAACCATAGGAAATCACTACTTTCCTCAATGTTATGACATAACCAATCTTAGTTCTTGATGCATCATAGAATACTATGTACTCGACACCATCCCCTGGAAATATCAAGATAGGAGTGTTATTCAAACTCTCAATCAACGGTTGAAAACTCTCATGGAACTTCTCCTTCAACATTAAAGGATTACCCTTTTAGGAAATGGCATCCAAGGGTGATTCTACTCTAGAAATGATGTGTACAAACCTCTGATAGTACCTATAAATACTAAGGAATCTCCACACCTTGGTAACACTCTTGAGTGGTTCCTAAGAAAGCAGTGCCTCAATATTTACTAGATCCACTATAACTATAGCCTCTGAATTTATGTGTCCTAGAAAATGGACCTCTCAAATCCAAAACTGACACTTTGTGGGATTCCCAAAAAGTTGGTGCTCGTGGAGTGTGTCCAGGACCATCCCCAAGTGTATCACGTGATCCTCCATGGATTTCGAGTACACTAGGATGAAATTAATGAATACAACCTAAATTTGGTATATTTAAGGAAATAACGTCTTATTCATGAGTCTCATGAACACTAATGGGGAATTAATAATGCCAAATGACATAACCATGTACTCATAACGGCTGTACTGACACCTGAATGTTGTGTTTGGTATATCCTTATCCCATACTTGAAGCTGGTGATAGCCAAATATAAGGTCTATCTTCAAGAACCATCATGCCCCTTTCAACTAATCAAAGAGGTCATCAATCATTGTTAGTGGATACTTCTTCTACACAGTCACCTAGATCTGGTGTTGTAAGTCCACACAACCTCAGACTCTTGTTTTCCTTCTGGGAAATCAAAACTTGGGTTTCCCATGGTTAAACACTGGGTCTCATGAATCCCTTTCTATGCAGGTCTCCCAACTACACACTTAGTTCACAAAGATTTTTAGGATCCATACAATATTCAGGTGTAGATATTGCTGTCGTTCTGGGGTATAGATCAATGAAAAATTCTACCCTTATATGAGGAGTTAATCCCAGAACATCCTCTGGAAATATTTCCTCGTACTCCACCACCACTGTAGAAAACTGTGGACTCATCTCATCTACTATGCCAAGGTTATTCTAGCCAAAATATGGGTGATCAGCTGCATCCTCATATGTGTATTACCATCTAGTTTTTCATGCATTTCCTTTTCTAAAACCAAGAAAAACCTGGTCCCATCACTGCAGACACTGCACTTCACACATAAAACCGTTAATCTGAACATGGACGGTGGATAACCAGTCTCTACTGAGAATGAAGCCATAAGGCCTCAACACTACTAAAAAGATATTTAAATAAAAACTCTCACCTCCATGATTAAGGTCAAATTTTCAACACCAGTTTGTGATCATCGAATCCCCCCCCCCCCCCGTAGGAGTCTCTAAATGATTGGGTTGAGTCAACAGTTCCACTGTAATCTTCAATTCTTGAATAAGGGTCATGGTAATAAAATAATGAATGTAACATATTTCTATAAAAAATAAAGCTAATGTGGAAAATAAACAGATCATTCCTCTAATTATACTTGTATCCATGGGATCATAAGCGTCAATTTTCTTAAAGATGGCCTCATACTTCTCTTCCACCTCCATGATCTGGACATAGACCACATAGGGTTGTTTGTGGTAATATATTGGACCCCCACCCACCTCATGTGGCCCTACCTTCTCCTATGCCACATACTCAACCCTATGGACCACCCTTAACCTACGTCTACCTTTACCTTAGTGGTCCCTATACCATATACAGATCAGTCATATGACAGGTCGGGCAATCTCAATCTTGATTTCCACGACCGCCACACGAATACCACAGCATGTCCTTAGACTGACTTGCTCTTCCTGGTATCCCCATACCATGTATCCTATGTATAGGGGTTTTCCCCTAGAGTGCCTAGCCCACTTGTTTCCCTATGATTGACGTCAGTTACCTACTTCCAAAGAATCAACTACTTGGTGCCTAGGGCTAGCTCCTGCGGTCGGTTTCTTTACTATTAGAAATCTCTCGACTAGTACAGATCTCTACAGTACCCCATCATAAGTTTGAATGCTAATAGATATCCTAGATTCCATGATCTCCCAAAGTAATACATTCTCTATGGTATGATACCTTTATAATAGGTCTCGTATTATATCTATCGAGTACTGAGAAATATCAGTAAATCTCATCCAGTAATCTTCCACTGTCTGACATCCCTGCTGTAGATGAAGATGCTCTTGCATATTCACATAGCATAACACAGCTAGAATGAACACATCTCTTAGGATATGCTCAATTTCTATCCAAGACAGATTTTTCTAATCATATGTCTGGATAACTATGCTCCACCATCACCACACTAATCCTAGAATAATACTCATAGTTAGGAATTTCATCTAGTTGGAAGGCATCCTCACAATGTGTATGATATGTGTAATGGCATCCAGCAAATCATTAGAAACCTATGGGTCTATATCACCCAGAAACATAGGAGTTTACTACATCTACAAAACATGAAACACACTCATCCTTCATGCATGCTCAATTGGTAGCACTGGTAGTAATTTCTTCTTGACTGGTGGTGGTATCGCTGGTAAACCACCTAGAGGTGCTATCTCTGGTACATTCCCCAATACGGATGTTTCGTCAGTAGTTGGATCATCCTTGTGATCACGCAATAAGATCCTAGTTGGATATATATGTAGAGGCATCCTGAAATAGAACTATATGTACCATGGTCAATATAGTATACTTGGTTTGCTGACTCAAGATGGACATGAGAACAAACCAAAACCCTATATGATGCATATACCATTGTTTTACATATAACTAGTGTTTTCATGTACCAGGTAAAAAAGAAGAATTTGGATTCCTTTTGAATGTATATGTCTGCTTCCACACCAATGTTGGTCCAGCCTAGCTCCCTTGGCCTAGAACACTGGCATGTGAGACGGCCTATTGTGTCAGAAGCAGTCTGCCTGACCGCGTTCTCCCCTGGCCAACACATCATCGATGTGTTTAATGAGATTGTACCTCTATGTGCAACTCCCCCATGTCATTCTATCATTGAGGGACACTAAATGTGGAAGATCCATGTTTCATGCAGTGGGGGTGCCTTCTATGTGGTGCAGGTTCACCTCATTTTTGTGCTCCGGCTGGCAATGTTGCACCTTCCACAAGCCGCCAACCATGCTCTGATGCTCCATTATTCAAAAAGGAGGCATGTCTTCTATCCTCATGTCACATTATTCACCACCCTAGTACAAAATCAACATCATGAATCATCCCAATGAAAAATCACTCACATTGATATATCTCCCTAATCATATTAAACTATCTATTTTTTTGTGCCTCTTTTAGGTCTTTCTGACATTGGATCTTTGATCTTGGATAATTTCTTGATGAATTGAAGGGCCAATGATCCTCCAATCATATCCTATGAAGAAAAAATATTGCAATTAAAATTGGTGGAGAGAGATAAATTCCCAATAATTCCCAAATAATAGATATTTCCTTTGTTCATGTTGTAATTCATCCATTAACATTAGAATGAATGGTGAAGATGAAGCAATTCAAATATATAACAAAAATCAACACCAATAATCAACATACAAATAAAAGTGCTAATCCTGCAATATACAGAACTCATGAATATATCCATTAGAAACTTGACTTATATTCTAAATAGGAAAATAAATAATTTTGAAGGAATAAAATTAAAACACACTCCTTACATCGAGTTTGGATCGATCGTTAATGAAGAACGATTGCTGCACCATCATCGATGAGATCCTCCAACTCCATAGGCACAACAATCCATGATCCAATTGATCAATAATCTCCGTTTGTTGAGAGGGTTTACGTACCATGTATTAATGGAATTCCTAAGGTATAGTGATGGCCTTGGATTCCTGAAAAATTCTAATAAAAATAAAATGATTTTTTACGTCGAAGAAAATATATTTTTATGAAATATTTTTGTACTGATACATCCAAAATCTAACATTCTTGTCCGACCCACACCAGATGATGTTATGCCCCGCCATGTGTAAACTCATTCCTATGAACACAACGGTGCCCTAATATTTATGATCTGAGCACCCATTTGTATGATATTCCACTTTTTTAGGAAAACTTATTGCATCTGCAATTTATTATTTAAAATTTTGCAAAAAATCCTTCTGGGCACACCGGGCCTTGAAATAGGATGCTGCCTTAATTTCTGGTCTTGAAATCGTTCTATATAGTATTTATAAATATTATATGGAAATTATGAGATACAACAAGAAGTTATTTATCCAATAATCCTTTTAATTTCATTGATTATTCTCTCATCATCTCATCATGTTTCTGGATAGTCTACTAGGATTTTTCATCCTTTTAGGGGTGATAGTTCATCCGAAAGTTCAACATCATATTTATAACATGTTGATCATCTTACTACACTTTGAGGTAATTATTATATATAACTCAGATAGAATTGATAGTGGTGTTCCATGTAACCATACAACTTATCTGATGTATATCCTTGTATGTTGATCGAGTGATAATACCACTCAAATTGAAATAAAGTTATCAATATTTGTTATATGATCCCCCGAAACACATATATCATTATTCTTTATTGATTTATTTGTAAGAATAGAAATAAATTCAATGGTAATGTTTTCCCATTTCTATATTGGTATAGGTAATGGTTGCATCATCCCCATAGACATTTTTTTAATCCTTTACATGCTGACATATCACAAACTTTGATATATATTCTTCAATATCCATCTTTATATTGTCCCCCAAATAGTTATCTTAGATATATCACTTCATATTTGTGTTCCATTGGTGGATGGAGTTGGTTGAGATATATAAATAATTCAATATATCATTCTTTATATCATGATCTAATGGTACAAATAGTTGTGAACCAAATCTAACATGCCCTTCTTAAGAAATTTTAGCTCTAAGGATTCCCCTTTTATAGCTATCACTTTCTTCTAAATTTTCACATCATCTCTATAAGAATCCATAATAATCTTTAGAACATATGATTGAGAAATAATTAAATAAAGGAATAATGAAGTTACTTCCTTTATTGTCCCCATGTAAATCCACTTCATGTCAATGAATATTGGGTCCTTCTCTATTCACATCATTGATAAAGTTATTGGATCATTTATAATTAGATAATCTACCCATTTTAGGATTTCTGAGTATGGTAATGTATTGATTAGACATAATCCTTTATCAAATCTAACTATCTTCATTAATTCTTTTGAATCACATTCTATGAGATTATATACTATAGGTTCTTATGATTTCTATATATTTCATGCTTCTCTATATCGAGAAAATATCTCAATATTTTCTATGCAAAGATCACTATAGCCAACAACCGATCATGTGAAGGATAGTTATATTAATCAACATTCAACTACATTGATGTGTAGGTAATCAATTTTTTCTTTTTTCTTTTTTACATATCCTAAAACTTAATTTGAATAATAACTATATATAATGAAAAATTCTCCATGTGAAGGTACTGTGATGATTGGTGCAATGATAAGACTCATATTCAATTACTTAAATCTCTCTTCTCATTCACTTGTCAAGTTAATCCTCACTCCCTTATATGTAATCTCTTTTAGATTGTTTAAAATTCATGGGAAGTTTTTCACAAATCATTAATAATAACCAACTAGTGTAGGGAATCTATATATATCTGCAACAGATGCTGGTTTGCACAAATTTTCAATTTCCTTTATCTTAGAATGGTCCAAATATATCCCTTTTTCGGTGATAACATGCCCCAAAAATGATATTTCCATCCTCAAAAACTCACATTTATTATACTTTTCTTGTATATTCATCCTTTAAAAATTATTTAGCGCAATATTCAATATCCCCTCATACTCCTACTTGATTTTAAAACATATCATAATATCATCGATAAAGACTACCAAAAATAAATAAAGGTATTTTCTAAAGACTATTCATTGAGTCCATAAATTTTTTTGAATCATAAATGAGACTAAATGGATTCACACTAAAATCATAGTATCGATACCTTGTCAGAACGGTGGTTTTTGTAATATCTTCCTTCTTCACCTTTTATTGGTTACATCTGGACCAAAGTTCCACCTTAAAGAAATTTTGGGGACCACATGGTAGAACAAACAAGTCATCTATTTATATAATGGGATACATTTTCTTTATCATGATTATATTTTATTGAAGATCATAAATAAATAATTTTATTAACTTGTTCTTCTCTTTGATGAAGAGGATGAGCGCACCCGAAGGTGAACCACATGGGTGTTTAAAACCCTTTTCAATATTCTCTTTTAATTGCTTTTTTAGTTTTTACTACTCAATGGTAACCATAATTTAATGGGGTTTAAATATGTAAAATTATTAAATATTAAGTTTTATTGACTAATAAACCTCTCTATCAAGAGGATTTATAAGAAACTCTTTAGATAATAAATATATATAATCCGTCACTATAGGCATCCCATCAGGCATGATTCTCTATTTTTTTATCAGTAATTTAAGATAGATATGAATTAACACAAAGAGTTAATATCCATGATTGATTAATATATTGCAAATAATTTTCATCTTATTATATTTTGTATATTTCATATAATTAATATCATCTTTGGACTATGTATTCATGATCAGTTTCAAAAACCAATCAAATTCCACCTCTATGAAATAAATATTTAGAACAAAATTCTCTTTTTATAGGAATTAAAGGATATAAAATATCATCTCAATTGAGTTAATACATTATTATAAAATTAGAGGTTCATAAAATCCACTAATGGTAGGTGGCCTTTATTTCATAAATTCTTGAACAAAATTTTCTCTTTGTTAGGAGAGGTAGGGAATTTCACATGATTAAAATTCTTATTCATATTATAATATATATATTCCATTAACTATAATGTCTCATATTTTCCCACGTATTATTTTTAGAAATTATATGGATTGATTTTGAGACAAGTTGCTGAGGCAACATGTAATTCTGAGACCCAGTTTTCCTAAAACAATTTTTTTAAAAATATTAAACATTTAATAGCACATGTGCACAAATTTACTGAAATAGTGGAATAAATATTATATGGGTGATAATATAGCAAATATGAGGGCACTATTGAGTTCATAGTAGTGTATTTTACCAAGGCGCGACATAAATTTGGTAGGTGTAGTCCGTCTGTAGAAAATGTCACCAAGGTCAAAACCATAAATATAATTATTAAATAAATCTATTTTATTTCTAAATCCTAATAAATAATAAATAGTGACTCAAATTAAAAATATGATACCTTCATAAAGTTTTTAATTTTTTGTTTTACCTAGGTGTGACATAAATTTTTTCGATGTATTTCATTTGTAGAAAATGTTATAGAGGGCATAACCGTAAATAAAATACTTTTATAAAAATTAATTTTCTGATGTAGAGACACTCATTCTTATTAAGTATTTGTCATAAATTCATGGTTATCCTCATAACCATGTAATTACTTTGAGATGTAGAGAAATAACTCTCTCAAACAAAGGGTGATAGATCATGGATCAATGATAATTGTGTAGTCGATTCGATAGAACCTCACCACGACGATGACCCAAAAATCATCCTTCATTAATGACTGATTTGAATCAAGGTAGGGTAGTTGTTTATTTTGGGTTTTCCCATTCTTTATTTTCATGAAAAACATAGGTAAATCCATAAATATATTGTGTTGTTGTTCGATCGTTACAGGATGTTTTATAATTGAGTGTATTATTTAGGGACTTATCTTGATTTGGTTCTTCATTCTTCATTATAACGTAAGTGGATTGAAGCCAACAAAAACAAAGTGCTAGGATCATTTCTTATGGTGTTCTTTTTTATTTTATTTTCCCATGTTCTTCTCATTCATCATAGTTTAACCCTTGTGATCATGGTTCGAATTTTCTGGTAGATTTTAATGTGATCGGACCACTAGATTGGAGTAAAACCAACAACAGTGGATGAGTTTGTGTAGATAATGAATCAAGGAGCATGGATCTATGACCATTTATAATTACATTCCCTAGAGGTGTCTCGATGGTCCGTAGAAGGGACCATCGGGGTGGGTCAATTGCAGTCGTCCGACGAGGCAAGGCGATGGAGTCAGCCTCTCATGGTGGCGACGATTGGAGGTGGAAGCATCAGAGGAAGTAGTGTGGAGAAAAAAGAGAGACCACTTCGGAGCCGGCATGATAAGACTATAGAAGCGGTCGGGTAATATGTGCTTGGAGACAGCATGGAGCGGAGGCCACATGTGGTGGTGCAGGAAGCCCGCTCATGAGTGGTTCGGTCAAGTAGAGTGGGTTGGCCCCATGCAAGTCGGGCTGAGTGGGTTGGACCTGGGGTGACAGAGTATGAGTTAGTCCACAATCAACCATGGTGGTTGACTATGAGCCACGATATCTCTAGCTTCTATGTGGGTGTGGCAACTGGGGTTAGTCAACCATGTGGTCAGCCCACCTGCCCAGTGCCCCCCCCCCCCATTTCAAATTTCGATATACCAACATTTTCATATGGTATGTCTATTTGATGTGAAGCCTATGAAGTGGATACCATGACGTTGAGACGGTCCTTTTGAGACAAGTGTTGAGTTTTTAATTTGGACCGGTATAGGTGGAGAGTGTTACCTTGGTCCTTTACTTGAGGTTTCAGTACAACATTACATCCACATCACTTCATTATAATCCACTCTAGAGGATGAGTCCCATAGATAGTATGGTATCCCCCCATGGGACTGTAGTGTGATCCTATATCACCCATAGTGGAGTTTTGTGGGATATATTTAAGCACTGAGATCAGGGCATTGGTCCTCCATCTAGCGGGCCACATTAGTATGGTTAGTGGAATTCTATAGTGTGTAAAAGCAGGATCCTCTCTGTTGTGGGTTGATCCAGACTGGGTGTGTGGTTTTCCCCAGTGTTTATAAGAAGGATACCCTCTCTTGGTATCTTAGTCTTCCTTGAAAAATTTGTTCTCTTTGGTTGGGGCCCAAATGAGCTAAACCTCTTTGTGAGTGTCTATTAGGATATCACGAATCAAGGAGTGACTTCTACCGAAACAGTCATGTTTCGAGAATTATCATGTGTTTTGTAATTGGTTGTGGATTACATCTAGACTATGTGTATTGGATTTATTATGTTTGGATATCCTTGTTATATGTGATTTAGACATATAACACTGTAGAGATAACTGTATATCCTTTGTGGAAATCTTTTGGGGAAATCCTGTGTGGTATTCCTTTCTTCTAATCCATTGTGTAATTCTTTTGTAGTAATCCTTTGCGGTAATCCTTTTTGTTAATCTGTTATGGAATTCCTTTATGGTAATCCTTTGTGTAAATCGTCTATGGTATTCCATTATGGTAATCTGTTGTGGTATTTATTTGGTTTAATCCTTTGTGTTAATCCTTTGTGGTATCCATGTGTCATATTCCATTGTTGTAATCCATTATGGTAATCTTTCCTAGTATTCCTTTGTGTTGTAATATTGTGTGGTATTCCTTTTTGGTAATAATTTGTGGTAATATTTTGTGGTATTCCTTTGTGTTAATCTAGTGTGTTATTCTATTGTGGTAATCATTTGTGGTATTACATTGTGGTATTCTATCATGGTATTCCATTGGGTTATTTTTTTGTGGTTTTCTATTTTGGTATTCCTTTGTGGTATTCCTTTATGGTATTCCTTTTTTATTACATTATGGTATTCCTTTTTTCCTTTGTGGTTTTGGGATGTCGTAATGAGTATTGTTATATTCTCACCTACATATGATTTTCCTACACATGTCATGTCTTGTGCAGATAATCAACCCTTTGTTGATGTTCTAGGACGACTAGGACCAGTTAGTGCATAGTGAGACAGAAGAGTTTGAGGTGTTCTGGAAGCTTTCATGTAGTAGTTCTAGTACATTTACTTCTATGTTGTACTTGTGCTATAGAATCATTATGGTGGGCTTTTTTGGACCTGTTTAATTTCCAGTACTTTTACTACCATACTTTGTTGTGAGATTTAAGTGGTATGCATGCATTTTTTACATATTGTTTTTTAAATTTCATAATTTAATGGGATTTGATTTTTTGTGTTAGTACAATTACATAGGAAATTCCTCCTGTATTAGTGATATGCATACTAGATGCTAGTCACTAGTCCCTGGCCTATTAAAGGAATGCTTGGGGTGTCACAACACAGTCCACAATAAGAAGGGTCATGGTATAGTGATATCATAGGAAGTTTCTACTTTAGAACTGATATTCGATGATACTGGTTTGGGGAAATAATGTTAATTTTTTTGAGATCAACTTTCTAGTCAGGGACTCCAGTGTTGGTGTGGTGGCTAACATATCCAAACATTGGGACTCTAATCACCTTCTTTATAAGTTAATACATGAGAAAAGTAGTTGCAAGGAAAATAATGTTACGTGCATTATATAAGAATGGTTGTATTCTCTATGTCCTTCTTGAATCATCTATCCAGATATACTCATATTATCGTGGTACATCTTATTTCATTTCAATATGTCTCCACATAGATAGCTAGCTAGGATTCAACTGCATAACCAAGAGGATGATTCACCAGGTGACGTGGCCTCAGAACATGTATTTGTACTAGAGATAAAATCTCAAGCTGTTACACCATCCATACCACCACCTGTAGAGAAGCACATGGTACATGAAATATTAGTGGATGAGGTGTGCAGGATGAGTTCACTTTATGAGTTTCAGCAACAGATACACCTCTAGTTCTCAGGTGATCCAAACACATAGGTGTTTGAAGACTAGCTTGATGGGGTATCCAGAGTTTTCTATCTAGTTAGGACTACAATAGATCAGATGGTGGGCCTAGAAGAGAGCCTTCTACATGGCTCAGTAGGGTGATGGTGGGGTTTCATTACCCGATCTTATGATGAGGCATGTCTTCTGTAGGAAGAGTTTGTTCACCTTTTCATAGAGTATTTATAACCTTACAAGATGATGGCTATTCATATTTTGGAACTTCTATAGCTCCATAATAAAGAATTGTTAGTTTTTGAGTAATCATCAAGGAATACCATCCACTTCAGGTACTCGATGGATATGATACATGATCACGAATTTAGGTATGATACCATTGAGTGAGGTCTTCGTAGGGATATCTAATCTTTTTTTATCCCTATGATCATTCCTACATATCCTTTGGTGCTTAAGAAAACATTGGTAGTTGAATTTTTCTTGGATAAGTTGATACATGTGGTGATTGTTAGAAGTGGGAAAGTAGAGGCAGAGACCTAGGAAATAGAGAGCTGATGCAGTATTAGGGACTTGGACATGAGAGATGTTTCAATAGGAGGTCTCAAGTCATAGGATATGTAGTTCAGGGTTCATTGGGTGGGTCCAATCAACCAAGAGAGGGGTGGTGAAATTCATGTGATGGTATGGGACATATCAATCAAGATTTTCTAACCCATTGTATTAATGAAAGGGAGACTGTAGATGGACCACTAAGGATGAGGCATCATCAAGAGTATAAAAATCTGTTGGGAATAATATGTGGCAGAGGATTTGGGATAGAATCAGAATGTGGCCTCTATTTTGACATATTACAATAACCACCCCCAGGTGCCCCGCACTAGGCTTAGGGAACAAGAGGATATGAGAGGGGACAATTGCATGCAGTTGAGAAATATAAACCATGTGCTTCAGGAATGATTTGATGTAAAATCTGTGACTATTATACTTTAGATTCCATATTGATAGTCATAGGTGATGGTCATTCTTTTCTTTCCATAGATCCTATTTGAGACTAAGAGATTATGATTGAACCATTGACTCCACCCTTGTTCTTGGAGAATACTACTGGAGAAGATCCAACGAGAATGCACTGGTGCCGAAAGAGTTACCTGGCTCTTGGAGGTGAGATTTTTTATTTTCATCACTTGGTAGTAGCATCGAGGACTTACAATGTCATTATTTGTACGGATTTGTTATACACAGTTCATGCTTAGGTTGACTATTTTAGGTGAATATAGTGTTCTCTCTGTAGTGGTGGAATGTGTTTTTTCTTCTTGGTAAAAAAGAAAACCTAGGAATCACAGGTTGGACTCCCAAATATAAGGGTTCCGCTAATTACCCATCAATTTCCTAGCCTCACCCTCTGTGCAGTGGATATTATGAGTCCTCAGTTTTCTATAATGGTGATGGACTTGCAGTGGATCTAGTGAAGTTTGAGACAGAGGTATTTTCTACAATTATTCTATTACTATGACTTCAAAATTTTACATACTTCTGGGAAGGGCAAGGTAGCCACAGATTCTCTCAACATGAGATGTAGTCATAAATTTCTAAACAAGGAGTTAGAGTAGTTGGCCTTGTTATAGTTATCCTTTGTGGATAATGATGGACCAGCGTACATATAGTTGATGGTTTTCACCCCTTCACTCTTACAGCGAGTTAGAAGGGAACATCATGGGTATGCCTATTGCGATACCCTATAAGGTCTGATATCCATAAGAAATGCTACTAATGGATATTTTATATGTGGTTATGACATATTTATTTTTAGAGGATGCATAATAGTACCAATGGCGTAGTAGGAAGAGGTTCTGAGGGGTTTTCATACATCCCCAATTTGGTACATCCATGTGTGGTGAAGATGTACCTAGACCGCCCAATCCTGTTTTGGTGGACAAGGATGAAGAAGTGAGTTACAGACTTAATTTCTCGATGCCCTACTTGTTATCATGTGAAGGATGAGCATATGGTTTCAATGGGTTTAGCACATCCCATTAAGGCTCCATAATGGTAGTGGGGTGGGATATAGATGGTATTCATGATGGTTTTACCATGTATGTTTAGGGGACAAGATGCCATATGGGTGGTTATTGACCAACTCACCATGTTTTCTCCCTTCTTATATATCTCTGTGATTCACTGTCCATTTCTAGGTACGGCATAGATTTGTAAAGGTGGCATACATTTTGTCTCTAAAACCATAGTTATATCGGGTCTATGATGTTATCCATGTTTCACAATTTTGAAGGTACATGCATGACACATCACACATTATTAATTGGGGAGATCATGACTTTGAGGATGGAGAAAAGTTTTTGATGTACCCATGGGAGATCAAACATCAGTATGAGAGGAACCTCTATGGGTGGTTGATTTCATTAGTGTATGTATAGAGGTAGCATAGAAATTTCTATGAGAGTATGTGGGAGCAGGGGGATCAGATTCATGTTCAGTGCCCTCATTTGTTTGAGTATCCCATGTTTTGTATTTTGGGGAGGTAAATACCCAAGGTGTTGAGAATGTAACCTCTCCATTTTTCCCGTGTATTATTTTTAGAAATTATATGGATTAATTTTGAGACCAATCTCTGAGATATAGTGTGATTATGATGACCTGTTTTCCCAAAACAATTGTTTGAGAAATATTAAACTTTTAATAGAATGTTCATGAAACATTATTCAAAAGGTGGAATAACTCTTAAATGGGTGTATAGAAGGGATATCTGAGGAAACAGCTAATTTCATTGTACTGTATTTACACTATGTGTGACCTGACTTTGGTCAGCACTAGACATCTATAGAAAAATTCACAAAGGACTTAATAATAAATAAAATTATTTTATTTATTAAATCATAATAACTCATGAATGGTGACTCAGATGGGAAATCTGAGACCACCATTGATTTTTTATTATGTTTTGTTCCTTAGGTGAGAAATAAATTTTTTCAGTGCCAGTTGTCTATAGAAAAGGTCATAGAGAGTGTAACTATAAATAAAATTATTTAATAAAAAATATTTTTTTGATGCATCACCTATCCTTTTTATTTATTATTTGTTATAAATTTTGGGTTATCCTCATAACCCAGGAATTCCACGAAGATGTTTATAAATCACTCCCATTACCAAATGGTGATAGATCTTGGATCAATGATCAATGCGTAGTTGATTTGAAGGAACCTCTCCATGATGACGACACAACAATCAAGCTTCATCAGTGACTAATCCGAACAAGGATGGGATGTTTTTTCTTTGTGGTTTTCCAAATATTTATTTTCATTAGAAAACTGGGTCAATTTACTAAAATATTGATCTATGGTTCTATCATTGTGTGATGGTTTATAATTATGGGGATTATTTTATGAGTTTTCTTGATTTGGTTATTTATTCTTCATTCTAACAGAAACGACTTGAGGCTGACCCAAAAAAATTACTAGTTTAATTCCTTAGGATGTTCTTTGTGATTTTAATTTCCCTTGTTCATTTTGTTCATCTTTGTTGTACCCCCATGGTCATGTTTTGACTTTCTAAGTTTCTCCGAACGTGATAAGATCGTAATATTGGGGGAAACCCAACAATAGATGATGGGTCTACATAGTTCCGGACCCTAAAAGTGTGGATATGTGACCATTGTTAATTATGGTCATCATAGGTGTCTTAATGGTCTGTGGAAGTAACCACTGGTCTAGGTCCCACATGATGGTCTTGTGAGATGTGGCAGCAATGTCAGAAGCTTAGGGAAAGAGTGGTCATAGGCTGCTACTACTAGAGGTGGTAGAAATGAAGGAGGTCATTTCGATGGTGTGGAGGGTGGCATGTGTCTGTGTGAGTGTCAGTGAATCTAGCAAGGTCATACGTGTCTAGGTTGGCCACTTATGGTGGCCCGGGTGGCCCGCGGGTGAGAAAACTAGGCCAGCAGAGATGGGTCAAGACAGGAAATGTTGGTCGGGCCCAGGAAGGCTCGGAAAAGTGGATCGGACCCATGTCACATCAAGGGTGACCGAGAAGGATCCATACCATGGTCGATTGTGGCGATCAAACCTACGCTATTGTAGCTATAACTACAACATGGTCATGGAAGCTGGGGGAAGGTCGATCGCAATAGTTTTAGGGTAGATGGTCTGGGAGGTTAACCACATCATTTAACTACCACAATCAGTCCATAGGCCTGGTGACCCCCCCCCCCCCAAACCTTGAACATTCGAACATCCATAACATTCAAAGGGTACGTCATCATAATGATACTTCTACATAATTAAGACCCTGACAATGAGATTAACCTTTTGAGATAATTGGTGATTTTTAAATTTGGACCCATATAGGTTGAGTGTTTTCCCTTGGTTTTTCCCTTGAGGGATCCATATAAAATTACGGACACATCACTATATTGTAATCTCCCCTAGAGGTTGAGTCATAGATAGAGTGTAATATTTCTCCATAGTACTAGAGTGTGATCCTCTATCACCCATCATATAGTTTTTTAGAATAGATGTAACCAC
Organism: Viscum album; assembly: GCA_963277665.1. Taxonomy (NCBI): domain Eukaryota; kingdom Viridiplantae; phylum Streptophyta; class Magnoliopsida; order Santalales; family Viscaceae; genus Viscum; species Viscum album. The sequence goes on from OY728145.1 coordinate 1,422,721,256, forward strand.
TGAGAGTAGGGAGTTGGCCCTCCACCTAGAGATCCACACCAGTATGGTTATTGTTATTCCCCAGTGTGTTTGTGAAGGATCATCTATATTAAGGGTTGATCGAGATTAGGTGTGTGGTATTCCCCAGTGTTCCTAGGTAGGTTCCCCTATCTCAATATCTTATTCTTCCTTGACTAATATGATCACTTTGGGAAGTACCCAAATGAGATAGACCTCTTCATGTGTGTCTTTGATGATATCGTGTCTTGAGGAGTGTGTTCCCCTAGTATAATCTTGCTTCAAGCAGAATCATGTGGCTCGCAATTGGTTGTGGCGTACCTATATATTGTGTTTCTTGGTTGGAGTATATCTAGATATCCTTGTTATATGTGATTTAGAAATATACCTATGTTGAGATGACTATACATCCTTGTTGGTAATCCTTTCTGGTAATCCTGTGTGGTATTATTTTATGGTAACCATATGAGGTATTTTGTTGTGGTAATCCTTTTTTATAATCCTTTGTGGTATTTAATTGTGGTAATCCATTGTGCTAATGTTGGGTGGTATTTCTTTGTGGCAATCCTTTGTATTAAACCTCTGTGGTAACCTTGTGTGTTATTCCTTTGTGGTAATACTTAGTGGTAATTATGTGTGGTATTCCATTGTAGAAATATTATGTCGTATCCCTTTTTTTAATCCTCTGTGGTAATCCTAGGTGGTATTCCTTTTTGATAATATTGTGTGGTATTTATTTGTTGTAATACTTTGAGGTAATATAGTGTGGTATTACATTATGGTGTTCTTTCATGGAATTCCTTTTTTGTATTCCATTGTGGTATTCCTTTTTGGTATTCCTTTTTGGTATTCCTTTTTTGTATTCTTATATTGTTTTCCTTTTTGTTATTCCATTGTTGAATTCCTTTGTGTTTTTACTTTGTGCTTTTGGGGATTCATACTTAGTATTTTTATACTCATTGATGCACATGCATTTCCAACACATGTCATGTCTTGTGAAGATGATCGACCCTTTGATGGAGTGTTAGGAGTACCAAGACCAGGCGGTGCTTAGTGAGATCATATAGATCAAAGTGTTCTTGTGTTTTTGATATAGTAGTCCTAGTACCTTTACTTCCAGGTCGGCATTGTGTAATTGATTTTTTGTGGTGGGCTTGTATTTTTCCTTGTTTTCTTTCCATTATTTTTATTATCACACTCTTTTGTGATATCCTTATCATATGAATACATTGTTTACTTAGTGGTTTTTACATTTCAAAATTTTGTGTTCTTGGAGATGTGTATGTGCATATAGGTATATAGGCAATGCCTCCCGTGTTAGTGATATGCGTACTCAGTTCTAGTCACCAGCCCCTAGCCTATTGGACGCAGGCTTGGGGATTCACGGCATGGGCTACACTGGGGTGGGTTATGACATTGTTGAAGCTCCTTTCCGTCACAGAGTCTAACGTCTGAAAAAGGGAAATACCTTAGTCCAAAGTGATTCATCCTTTGAAGAAACATAAAAAATCGACGATGGGATGAACAAGGAGAACATTTCCCATAGGTTGCGCAAGTTCACTCATGGTCACGCATGTACACTTGTGCGCCGCCTAGTGGTCGGGCAAGTACACTTGCGCGCCGCCTAGTGGTTGTGCAAGTACACTTGTGCGCCACCTTGTGGTCGTGCAAGTAAACTTGCGTGCCGCCTCATGGTCGCGCAACTGAATTGAGCGACCTAAGTGGTAACCGCCCGGGGTCTTCTTTTTGCTATAAATTGACCATATGGGCCCCCCATTTCGGGAGTATTTTTTTTCCAGAAACCTAGATTTGAGCTCCCGGCACCCTAGTATCTTCTCAAAGCTTCCGGAACACTTCTAGGTAATTTCTTACCTAGAACGGAAGATCTAAAGAGGGGGAGGAAGGCCTAAGTGTTGAAACTCATCAACACATGTGTGCCTAGGTGGCCAGCCCTTAAAGAAAATGGCCACACTTGCGCTCCACCTTACTCCTTCAATAGAACCTGGGCGCCCATCTCCTTGAAGAACCTCAAGAGGATTCTAAAGGCCTTAACCTAAAGTTGCTCAAGTATTACCCTTCTGGTTAACCATCACGCAAATACACCATGTGTCGCGCAGGCATACCTGCACGACCAGGACCTGCGTGACCAAAACTTGCGCGCCAACGCAGTACATGCGTGCCTGCCAGGACTTGCGCGCACCTGCATTTGTTTGGTTCCTTTCTTTCCCATTTCACCCCTCTTAAGCCATTACACCTTCCCTATTCAAGATTCAGTCTTCAAGGCACTCTTCAAAGACATTTTATGGCATGATTCCTTGATTTGACTTCCTTATCTGAAAGAAATTTTGTGGAATATCTCTCAAAACCTAGTGATTTACACATCTTTATGTCACTAAAGATTGAGATTTCATTCATTCAACCTCATCCTTTAAGATGATAGAATCCTTAACCTGGGTCTCCTTTTCAGGAATAATCCCCAGTCGTAAGTCCTCTAATATCGGCATCCCCTTTAGGAGTAAGCCCCAAGTCCCTTAATTTTTGGGCATCCTCTTAGGAGTAATCCCCAGATCCCCTAACCTGGGATTCCTTTTCAGGAGTAAGCCCCAGTCTCAAATATTAGAATCTTCTTAGGAGTAAGCCCCAATTCTTAAAGTTACCAAATCTGGGCATCCTTTTTAAGAGTAAGCCCCAAGTCCATCAATTTTTGGGCATCCTATTTAGGAATAAGACCCATATCCCTTAACCAGGGCCTCCTTTTTAGGAGTAATCCCCAGTCTCAAATATGGGCATCCTCTTCAGGAGTAATCCCCAGTCCCCTAATTTGGGCATCCTCTTCAGGAGTAAGCCCCAAACCTTAATTCCCTTAACCTGGGCCTCGTTTTCAGGAATAATCCCCAGTCATAATCCTTTATCCTGGGTCTCCTTTTCAAGAGTAAGCCCCAGTCATAATTATCTTAACCATTCCTAATTTACCCTTGATCTGGGATTCTTTTTCAGGAGTAAAACCCAAGTTAGATTATTCAAAATCTCCAGGAAGCACATATACCTTTATGGACCCTATTCCTGGATTTCTTCCGTAAAGTCTATCCTACCCTTCATTTATCTGGGTAGTCATACATACATAAGCCCCACATTATTTCTTATGATTGCATCTTTCATGGAACAATTGTCTATTTTTTACCAATACCTCTTGTTTCTCACACCTAGCATGACTCACGTGAGCTTAGAGTGTAAAAGTAATTTTGACATCCTTCTTTGAGCCATCAATCATTAACATCATACTCCCTTGCTCAAACTACGTGGGTTCTAATTCCTTTTCTAAACAAAGGATACGTAGGTAGCCCGTCTACAGGTTCGATCCCAACTCTAAAATAATCCATGTCTTTCTGAATTACAATAAACTTCAAGTGCCCCACTGAGTTGCTTTAAAACCATCATGATCATCATAAAGACCAAGTGACTTTTGTATAAATGTGTCGAAGGGTACCATTGACCAAGAATCTCTAAAAAATACAGATGATTATCTATCGATGAAGAACCTCGAATACATACAAAAGATTCTATAAATTTACTACGTATTTAATAATTGATTGTTAGATCTGAAGGAAAGATCATTTTATACTTGGTAATATAATAAAGATTCACGAACATAACTTAAATCTATAAAGAGAGTCCTAGAGTAGACAATAATTTCCCTAAAAAAGGTGTGATGAGTCCGACCTCTCATCCTCTCGACCAATGAAAATTCGTAAGCCTCATCAGTCCACAAACTAATGAGCACCTACCTTTGGAAAGTAGGTCCGAATGGATGTGGAATCATTGGATGTTTCCTGTTCTACGAACAAACCCATTAGAAACCGATCGGAACGTTTGAACCTCCCATCAAGGCAGTCATCCCTGGATTCCGAGGGAAACAAAAATGGTGAACCCGACGTGAATCCTTAACCAAGTTAAAATGATGTTTTACCTATTTGTTAGGCCCCTATTTAAAACTCAATGAGAGGGCCAACAAAAACAATCATTGACATATGTGCCAATCCAAACGATGTAGTGGATAAATTTATCTTGATTACATCTGTTATATCAAACAGGCACTCTTTTTCCATGATCTTCTTCATTTCTAAGAATGGTTGCTCTCAAGTTCACACCTGTGAATACTGCTACTGCAAATGCCACTGCTGCAACTCCTGCTGGATCGTCGTCCACTCTTAGGACGATATCACCTACTCAGCATCTTCAACGCTAGGTATCAAGCGCACTGGTAAAGGAGTACCATCAACATGGTACCATACCAACTCTAGAGGCTGGCCGACAAGCCCTCCAAGTAAATAACTCACATCGGTCATCCGGACAATGACGACCAGTGATCAAGAAGCAGGCGGTGTTGACTACCGTCTCCAACCGTTTTGGGTCGTTATCCCCTGAACGCAATCACCATTCGCTCCCTTATTCTGGGGAGGTGAATGAGGAGGTCCCTCGGGAGCTTAATTCAAACAGATAGGAGTCCTTCCTGAGGGCTCCCACCAACAATCACCGCCAGACTCATGAGACAGTGTGCCCTCAACATGATGAGGGTACCGACTCCAGGCGTTTGGCTCAGGTTCCTCGAACCTGAGCAAGAAAAACGAACCACCAGAGGTGGAATCTGGTCAACATTGTGAAGGTTCTCATCTCTGCCATCTCCAGAGAAGTCCAGCAACCAAACTTGGTGGCAAGCAATGAGCAGGCACATACACCTGCCCGCTTTAATTCTGCTGTCCAGTAGACTCATCTGGCAGGATCACGCCAATCCCGCCTGGAAATTCTGATGGAGTATTATAGGCAGGAACATACACCTGTTTATACATCATCAGCTAGTTAGCATGCTCGTCTGACTACATATGATGGATCTCGTCAACCACGTTTGGGGAACTGCAATCAGCAGGTACATACACTTGCTAGTATTAATCAAGCCTACCAACAGTCTTTCTTGGTAGCATTCAGAGAAGTTAGTCGGAAAGCCCCGATAACAAATAGAAGGCAGACTCAACTCTCTGCCCCCACACTTGAGTACTGTCAGGATTCACTGACAGAAAAAGGAGGACATGAGCAGGCACATACACCTACTCCAAGCCCGGAATGGACGTATATTCCCGTTCCAGAAACTGAAGTCACCAATCATATTCTATCAATGGTGATAGAGAAGAAGAAAATCCCTGCTCATATTATGGATGCCTGCCAGGATATTATAACAACTTCAGCGACATCTCAGGGAAATACACATAAATATATCCCTACCTGTGGAGTGATACATCAACAATTCACTCCGGAACAGACACACACATCTGTTCCAGTACAAGAGGGTTATAGGGCATACTCCCCCATATCATAAGGACAACCAAGTCAGGCACATACACCAGATTTGAGAGAAGATCGTCAGCCTAACCTGACCATCTTTCCTGATCAGGCACATACACCTGCTCAGAGTAGCCACTTTCATCAACAAGTGGTTTCCAAGGAGAGTAAGAAGACCTCTAAGAAAAACACATGCCTAGCACAGTCAGGAGATCATGAGCCAATCTGTAACAAGGCCTTGCTCGATGCTGGAGTTCTTGAAGCTCTCAGACAATTATCTATTGGAATTCAAGATTCAACTCCCTCAATTCCCAATAATGGGAACATTAATTCCGAAGGTCTTAAATAGACACTTCCTCATGAAGGCTTGCTTCATGACAATTTGGTCGATCTCGAAGTTTCATCTTCATATGAGAGCCACAGGAACCCTCTGTGTGGTCAGAAGACCAAGGAGCAAGAAATCTCATCTTTTGTTGTAACCCATTATGGTGGTCCTCCCCATGATGATGAATTTCGCTGCAAATGTCCACTCCACAGTAGTGATGTGCATTGCCCGGAAAATGCTCTAGTGGACAATGTAGTGCCGAGAAAGCCCTCTTATCTTGAGGCACCTTCAAATGCGAAACCAGTCATGTCTTAAGATTCATCGCTAGCAGGTGAAATACATTCTCAATCAGAAGATAGCCCAGGGTGTAGTTAATTCTCCGAACCACCCCTAAGTCATGCATCTTCTAGTTTGATCAATGATTTCTATACCAATCATGTTGAATCCAATGAAGAAACAAGGAAACACTAACTCTGGTCAAATCAGGTAGAAGAATCTTCATCAAATGATAAAGAGGAAATGCTGAATATGAGAAAAAAAACTGGTGAAAGGTGAAGTGTCAGTCATGTTTTGGCCTCTGGCTGACTCTCAGTATAATATTCCATAAATGTTGACGACAGCTAAAATTCATGATATTCATCTCAACATATGGAAAAATCTTTATCAGTTGAAAAAGAAAGTATTATCTTATGATGAATATTAAAATCATCTTAAGATAATAGAAGGGTTACAACATCATATTGATTTGGCATCTCTATCAGTCTCTTGATATCCGAAGGCTGAAAAGCAGCAGATATCCCTTTAACGTTCATGCCTTGGCGCACTAAGAAGATTGCGTCAGTTAATTTCCAATGCCCCATCTAGTATTCGTGTCAGAGGATGGGGTGTTCATGGAGCGTTGCATTTCATGGTGCCCTCCAGTCAGTAAAGCCCGCCGAAAATGGTCTCATGCAATGTTATTGCCCATGGTCGGCCACAGTCAATGAGCTTTTTTGTAATCAAAATCTTTCCCAAGAACAAGTTTCAACTAGTTCCTCTCAAAATCAAGAATACAGAGAATACGTTGTTGAATTACTTTTTCATCAAGAAAACGAGAATATTGAACAAGCCTCTCGTTTGGAGCAAGCACGTCACCAAGTGACAGAAGTGTCGGAAATCATCCAACGGTCTTTTGAACCAGGTGATAAAAGCAGATACAGGTTAATGCATCCAGCTAATTTATAGAATAAGGTTCGCAAGATCAGGAGGAATTTAAAGAAAGTCATAGACATAACATGTCAAGAACCATCCCTGCTCGCCAGACTGGGGACTATTTTAAACCAACCCTCGGAATCGACAAAAAGGATTCGGGGAGTTGAGCGAGGATAGCAGGAACAGACCCAGTCCACTGGATTGGGGACTTTTTCAAATCATCAATCCCCTCCTCAGAGAAAGTCGGTATTTTATTGATTGGGGAAGAAACCTCAAGAGGAACGAAGAACCAAATTATCAGGAGATTTCCTCCAAATTATGGTACGTCAAGAAGTTCCTAATGGATCGAATAAACAAAAGGCAATGTCTCATCAAAGACATGGAAGAAGACAATATCAAAGAAATGCGGATAGAATGGATGCGATGAGTTATGCATCAATCAATGTCATCAATTCCATTACTGTTGATCCACCAAATGAGGCTCACTCAGGGGACTCACATGAAGATGTTCCTACTCAAGAAGATGTATACACCGACACAAATGAAGAAGGTGTGCGTACACGAAGTCAAAGGATTACTCAGAACCTAGGTAATCCTTCAAGTAACCCACTTCCCCCTCTTCGAAAAGGATCCAAAAAAGGGAAGGGAAAGAACCAGGTTACATATCCTTCCTCTGTAGAAGGTCAAACGCTTTCACTAGAGAAATGGTTTGCACAACAGGAGGAAGAAATGAAGGAATTAAGGAGGATGAATGCAGAACTACTTCAGGGTAGTCTTCTTCTTAAGCATGCTGGAGTCAGTCAGCCAAAGAAATTTGTTTCAGCTACTGAGATGGATCAGGAATATCCACCTCTATCATTACACCCTCACAGGTCTAATCCTATGGGTCAAATGCAACAACAGTTGGCAGTGCTACCATCAGTTGCAGCACCAATCGCCACATCTGTCCAAGCTCCAGTCATTGCACCTACCCAAGTTCAAGTTCAACCGGATGTTTCTTAAAAGTTAATAACTACTATTGAGTCATTAACAGCTCGGTCAGAAACTATGGAAGGGAAGCGTGCGCAAGTTCAACCAGAAAAGAAAGGTTACCCTGAATGGGTAGATTCAATTTCTCCTCCATCCTATTTTGGGAACCCTGTATTCCCTATTTTAAATGGATCAGGTGATCCGGAACAACATTTGACGCATTATGTGTCTTGTAGCGATCCTATTATGGGAACTCCGGAGTAGCAAGAAGTAGTGAAACTTATATACTTCGTACAAACCTTGCAAGGACCAGATTTTGTTTTGTATATAATCTTGAAATCCCTGTCAATTACCGGATGGGAGGATCTTCGCCAAAAATTCCTCCTTCAGTTTAGCTCAACTTTTCCAAAGACAATAGTTTTCGATCTTACAAACTGTAAGCAAAGGGAGAATGAAAGGGTCTATGATTTCATTGGTCGATGGAAGGGATTAACATATTCCTTGAGTTTAGCACTCCTTCAAGAAGAATTGTTGCCAATCTGTGTGGCAAATCTGCGTGACGAATTACGCATGCCGTTAATCCCTGTGAAATATACAGGAGGGTTTCGAGACCTTACTTCAATCGCTCAATAGATTGAAGATTCCCTTATGCAGTCTAAGGCTAAATCTCATGTAATTCCATCAGCTCCAGGAAGGAGAATGGGTAAAGAAGAAACTGCTACAGTTATTCTTAAACAAGCACCTGTACCTATTTCTACCTCAAAACCTTCATCTTCTCGAAGGGATCTACCTTCTGAGTGCCAAAAACAAATGCCTTTTTGTCCATATGATCAAAAAGATAAAAGACGAAAACAATTTGAGGATATGAAGAGCAAAACATATTCTTTCCAAAATTAACAAGTTCTTGGTTATTTTATTTCAGCTCTGGAAAACAATTTGGTTCAATTGACAATACTCAAGAGGCCAAGCAAGAAAGGAGATGAAGACCGTCCTAATTATTTCCCTTTTCATCAAATATTGGGGCATCCCATCTAGGAGTGTTTTTTGTTCAAAGACAATACTCAAGAGTGCTTCCCGAAGGCTTTGTCAAGTCCTCAGGAGTTTGAAACAAAAATTGTTGCAGCTGAAGTCTATCACATAGAGAATAATCTTGCAGAATGCCATGAAATAACATCCTTTACTGATGAAGATGAAGATGATGTTGTGCGTGGACATATTAGACAATTGTACTTGTCTGGAAAAGTCAATGGAGTGGATGTTCGAAGAGTTTTCATTGACAATGGTTTAGGAGTCAACCTCATTCCCATTCGTACACTTCGTCAATTGGGCCTCACAGAATCTGATTTATCTCCCTCCACCATGATGCTACAGGGATATGATAAAAATTAACAAGAACCACTGGGTGAAGTTACACTCAGAACTTGGTTTGGAGATCTTGTATCCAATTCCGATTTCATCGTTGTTGATCAAGACTCAGCCTTCAACATTTTTCTTGGAAGACCCTGGTTACATCAACATGTGGCTATCCCTTCTTCATACCATCAATGTCTCAAATATTGTTTCGATGGTCATGTTGGGATGTTGTATGGTGATAAGGCCCCGTTCAATACATGTGAGTCTCAATACATTGAGGTAGAATTCTATCACATGAAGCAAAGGGAGAAATCCATAACAAAGGAGATTACAAAAGTTAATGCTCCATATGGTTTGGAAAAAATTCCAATAAATCCATTTACACATGTGAGTATAGATTATGTGTTGCCTATCAGTCAAATTGACAAGATATACCCAAATCGAAATACTCTTATTGAAAGATCCATAATGTCAATTACGGCAATCGAGCCAGACAACATGGGAGAAATTGGTAATCTACCAAGTAGTGATGAAAGCCCAAATGGTGACGTCTTCATTTCATCTGCTGAAATCCAACAAGTCCATACTTCTCCAATTAGGCCATAAGGAGTTATAACAACATTAGAGGTGGACAATGATATCGATTCTCAATCCATCATTTCCTCTTTATTACCCAAAGAAGACCCTTCATCATCAATCTAGTTGGAAATGGAAGCTTCTTCTTCAAAATATGCAAATTTTGACATCTCTTCGGATCATGAGAATTCTACTTTATCATCTACTATGCAAGTAGAAATTGAAGAAATGACACATGATGAAGAAGAAGAAGATCTCAGAGATGCTCCTCCAGTATTTGAACAGGGTATCTCTACCACTGTGGATGAACTCAGATAAATAAATCTGGGTACAAAAGGAGATCCACGCCCCACTTTAATCAGTGCGGCCATGACTCTTGAAGAGCAAGAGATGTATATTTCTTTTCTAAAGAAAAATAAATATATATTTGCCTGGAACTATACAGAAATGCCCAGGCTTGATCCTGATGTTGCTACTCATCATTTGGGTTTACCAGAAGAACATCGAGGATTTAAGCAAGCCGCAAGAAGAACACACCCAACTTATGCTTCCAAAATTGAAGCTGAAGTGGATAATCTTATCAAAGACAACTTCATCATAGAAGTTAAATATCCCAAATGGTTGGCTAATATTGTCCCTGTAAAGAAAAAGAATGGACAAATTAGAGTTTGCATCGATTTCAGAGATAATCAATATTGTCTTAAGGATGATTTCCCAGTTCCGATTACAGAGCTTCTAATTGATGCAACAACATTCTATGAAGAACTTTCCTTCATGGATGGATATTTTGGATATAATCAAATCCGAATGGCCCCAAAAGACGAGGAATATATAACCTTCAGATCCCCTCAAGGTGTGTTTTTCTACCGGGTAATACCCTTTGGCTTAAAGAATGCATGAGCAACTTATCAGCGTGTCATGCGTCGTATCTTCAAAACCTTATTAGGAATGTTTATTGAATGCTATGTAGATGATTTGGAAGTTAAATCCAAACAACTTTATAATCAATTGGATGATTTGGAAGTCATATTCTGCAAGTTTCGACAACATAATTTGAAGATGAACCCCTTAAAATGTGCTTTTGGGGTAATCTCAGGAAAATTTCTCGGCTTTTTTGTACGCCATCGTCATGGTATTGAAGTCGATCCTAGGAAGACCAAGTCAATTCTTGGTATGTCACCTCCTCAAAATTTGAAATAATTAAGAGGTCTTCAAGTACACTTAGCCTATATTCGGCGTTTCATCGCCAATTTAGCAGGTAAAAGTTTACCCTTCACCAAATTGATGAAGAAGGGAGTCACTTACCAGTGGACTGAAGAATGTCAAGAAGCATTTGATATTCTCAAGAAATACCTCTTGAGTCAACCGGTACTCATGCCACCTATTGAAGGAAGACCACTTATCCTCTATGTGACAGCTCTAGAGTGATCATTAAGTTCCTTTCTTGCTCAAAAGAATGATGCTGGGAATGAAAACAACCTCTACTATCTCAGTCGAACCATGCTTGAAGCAGAAACGCGGTATTAAAGTATTGAGAAGTGCTACCTGGCATTAATCTTTGCAGTTCAGAAGTTGAGACACTACCCGTAACATCACGATGTCCAATTGGTATCTCACAATAACCCGCTCAAATTGATCCAAAGTTGTCCAATGCTTACAGGACGTCTGGCAAGGTGGGCAGTTATTTTGCAGCAATTCGACATTTAGTATGTGTCTCAAAAGGCGATAAAGGGCCATGCTCTGTCTGATTTCCTAGTTGAACACCCTTTAGTGGAAGACACATCTTCAGATATTGAACTCCCTGATGAGGAAGTCCTCTCTATTCAAGAAAGTCCCCAGTCATGGGAAATGTATTTTGATATTGCTTCCAGAAGTCCAATAGGAGGAAAATGGAAAATCCTAAATTCATCAAAGTTGGTTTAGGAATTGTGCTCATTTCTCCATAAAAGGCAGTATACCTTATTCCTTCTTATTGTGGGAAGGTGGTACCAATAATGAAGCAGAATACCATGCTCTCATTGTAGGTTTGGAATTATCACTTCAAGTACAAGTGAATCACTTAAAGGTGAAAGGTGATTTAGACCTGGTAATCAAACAAGTCAATGGGGATTATGTCATCCGAAAAGAAGAACTAATCCCTTTGTATGATTACGTCATAGAGTTAATGGCCGAATTCACTTTTGAACTGACATTTTCTTATGTCCCAATATCACAAAATGCTCAAGATGATGCATTGGCTAATATAGCCACGACTCTGGAAGATCAAAATCGGGACGAGACAACCATCAGTATTGCCCACCGTCGTTCAATTTCACCTTATGTTTGAATCAGGACAGAGGAAATTAATGAAAATTTTCCCATTCCTGAACCGTATGGCCATACTACATGATGGATGTCACCTATCAGGGAATTCCTTCAAAATGGAACACTTCCACCTGATAGAGATGAGAAAGAACAAATCCGGCGACGTGTGGTAAATTTTACTCTTTATGATAGCCCAGGTCACCTAGAGAAAATTTTCTACAAACTTGGTTTTGATGGAGTTCTCTTCAGATGCATTGATGGTGAAGAGACTATGGATTTCATAAAAGAAGTGCATGCAGGAGTCTGTGGTGCCCACAAGTCTGGACATAGACTGTCTGATCATGTTCGAAGGCTTGGATACTTTTGGCCTTCAATGATACGAGATTATGTCGATTTCACAATGAAGTGTCATTCATGCCAAGTAAATGCCAACTTCATTCATCAACCTCCAGAGTTGCTTCATATAGCTAAATACTCGTGGACATTTGCCACATGGGGAATGGATGTGGTGGGACCTTACCCTTCGGCTACAGCTAAGCAGTTTAAGTATATTCTTAATGCTAATGACTTCTTTTCCAAAATGGCAGAGGCAATACCTCTCAATGAAGTCAGTTCTAAATGCATTGTTAGCTTCATCAAGTCTAACATAATTTCCATATTTGATGTCCCTCATACCATATTGATGGAAAATGGCACCAATTTCTATTCATCTGAGACGAAGAAGTTGTATCAAGAATACAACATCAAATCCAACCATTCATCTTGGTATCATGCAGCGGTCAACGGCCGGATAGAAGCCTTTAACAAGACTCTTTCAAATATACTTCAAAAGATAGTGGATAAAGATAAGAGGTCATGACCTAATAAAATCTTTCATGCTTTATGGGATTATCGGACTACCACCCGCACTGCAACTCGATCTACTCCATATTCATTGGTATATGGAACGGAAGTTATATTGCCCATTAAATTTCAACTACCCTCGCTCAGAGTTTCTATTTGTGATCAATCATATATAGATGAACAATCTCAAAAGCAATTGAATGAATTGGAACAGTTAGATGAGAAGAGATTGTGCACTTTTCACCACTTGGTAGTCTATCGGAATCGACTAGCACGAGCTTTTAACAAAAAAGTTTGTCTTCGTTCATTCACTCAGGGGGAATTGGTATTAGTTCTCAGAACTCCAATGATACCAGGAAAGAAACCTCCCAAGCATGAGCCAAAATGGGAAAGTCCTTATTAAATACCTAGGGTCTACTCTAATGGAGCTTATTCATTAATCTCAATGGATGGGGAACTCATCACTACTCCAACCAATGCCAGATTTTTTAAGAAGTATTTTGTATAAACTGCAAAGTCCGTATTTTGTCCCTGCAACATGACACTAAACTGTGTGGCACCAGTTCATCATTGATATATGACGTTAAACTATACAGCAATGGTCCAATCATATGACCCTAAACTATTTGCACATACTTCCAACATGATGTTAAACTGTGTCACCTTCATCGTCCTAGCTACATGACGCTACACTGTAAAAAAGTCCTTACATTCGTCCTACATCACATTAAACTATACTTTGTCCCCGCAACATGACACTAAATTGTGCGGCACCAATTCTTCCTTGCTATATGACATTAAACTATACAACAATGGTCCATACATATGACCGTAAACTATTTTTACTTTCGTCCCACACGACGTTAAACTGTGAAAAAGTTCCCTAAATGGTCTAGTATGACCTTAAACTGCAACTACATCCTGTAAGACCCTAAACTGCATCATCAACAGTCCATGCATATGAACCTAAACTATTTCCAAGTCCCTTACATCCATCAAGACGTTAAACTGTGACATCCTAACTACATGACACTAAACTGTATAAAATTCCCTTAGGTCCGGAAAGACGTTAAACTACATAATCATCAAAGGTCGTGTATGAACTGAAACTACTCCACCATCCAGCATGACACTAAACTGCACCATCCACGGTCCATGCATATGACCTTAAAATATTCTCACTTTCTTCTAACATGACTCTAAACTGTATCGTCCCTTTTTCATCCAACATGACATTAAACTGTGGAAAAAATCCCCAATGCGTTCAACATGACATTAAAATGGTGCACTCTTTTGTCCTCACTGCATGACATTAAAATGCACAGTCCCCCCCTTTCATCCAACATGACGTTAAACACTATTGTCCCCATCATCCTAACTACATGACACTAAACTATATAGAAATTTCGTGATACGTCCTACATGACATTAAACTGTATTTTGTCCCTGCTACATGACACTAAACTATGCAGCCCCAATAGTCCTAACTGCAAGACTTTAAACTACATAGTCTCTTTATATGGCCTACATGACATTAAACTATGCATCATTAAGGTTCTTGTTACCTCTTGTTTCTCACACTAAGTATGAATCACGTGAGCTTAGAGAAAACCTCAACCATAACACTCTCTTTGGGCCGCTAACCATGTGTAAGTCCTAACATCATTTTTCAGGTCATTGTCCCCAAGAACAACTTTCTCATTAATTCATTATTTAATTGAACTACACAGACTATGATCCTTACCTTCTAGGATGGGTATGTAAGAAATCTCCCAAGGTTCATGCCCAAAACCAATCTCTTCACATCGGTTCACCTCCATCTCACACGTTGTTGATTTGTGAAACCGCCCTTAGAATCAATATCTTTACATTGGTTCACATTTGTCCTTGTTATACGACGTTAAACTATACAACACTTTTGTCGAGTATGACAATAAACTACAAATTTATTTGATACCCTCACCTGAGAGGGAACCATTATTTTCATTGATTTTTCAATCATGTTTCTTTTCAAAGACTACGTGTATACATGGAAATGCCAGAACCTTTTATCTTGGGTTAAACCATCATTGCACTAAAGTCCCCTTTCACCCTTTACATGTACGAACCAAATTTGTACATAGGGTATTTCTAGAACTACGTGGGCTTGATTCCTATCCTTATGAGATACCTAGGAACGTTCGAGTGTCCCTCGAATCCAGTCCCAAGTCGTTGGGCCTAACCCCAAATTCCACTTTCAGTCCCTTGGCTGAAAAGTCCCCATGAAAATACACACTGTGTATTTATTAAAATGGTCCAAGATCTATGACCCTAAACTAAGATCTCTAATCCTTTTGTCCCACATGATGTTAAACTGTAGTTTAAGAACTATGTATGGCTTGATTCTCATCCTTATGGGATACGTAGTGAAGTCCAAAATTTCAATTCAGGACCCAGCCACAACATGATTATGGTTAACATTGATCTATGTATCTCTGTAGACATTGAACAATACCCATATTTATGTGTTATAATACAAACCTTAAATATTTTCAGATCCTCATAACCCTTTTCATGACTTCTAGTCACAAAAATGTCAAACTTCTGAGAGTTCTTTTGTCTGACTGTGCAACACGTGCCCATATGCGGCCTTGCATAAACAGTCTACATAACAGACTTGTTAGGAAAAAGATACTATTATTTGACTATGCATCCAATGCCCTTAAGTGGCCCTGGATAATTCAACCCCCTAACTGGTTTGTAAGATAGTGGTAACTTCATTCTTTGGAAGAATTCCTCTTTTGTCCTTATTTGTCTTAAATGACAGTATGTAGGGATCTGCAAAAATAGCCATCCTTAACATATTTTTCCCATATCCTTTTTCATGATATGAAAGTATTCAAGTCTATGGTTTATATTCTCCTTCCCTACATTTGGTTCAGACCTTCGTAGGAGTGATATTCATCCAGTTCTTCGATAATTTTGTTTGGAAATATTTTCTCCATATTCAAGTACCTCTTTCCATACAGAAAACTCTATACTTTGGAAAATTTGAATCTCCATAAACTTTCACTGTATTTTTGCACTAGAAAGGTAATTTTCTGAGAGTTATTTTCCCTGACTATGTAGCACGTGCCCATAGGCGGCCATGCATAAACAGTCTACATAACAGACATGTTATCCAAAAGATACTATTTTATTTAACTATGCAGCCAATGACCTTAGGTGGACCTGCATAATTCAACCCCCTAACGGGTTTGTTAAATAATGGTAACTTCCTTCTTGGAAACTAATTCTTCTAATGCCTTTTAGCTCTTTTTCATATCATTCCTCAGATTCAAATATTCTTAAGTCATAGCTTACATATTTTCCCTCATACTTGAGTATGGTAATATGTTTTCAGATGAATTTTCAAGGAATTGAGTCAATTCTAATCTATTTCGTTCAAAGCTATTTCGACCTTAAACATTTACCTTTGTATGTCTGACATGCATGACTTTAAACTGCCAAATTTCTTGTTTTTTTCTTTTTCACCTCAGAGTCAAATCCCCTTTTCTCTCCGGATCTAACTCTGAGGGGGGACTTTTGTTGACGCTCCTTTCCATCATAGAGTCTAACATCTGAAAAAGGGAAATACCTTAGTCCAAAGTGATTCATCCTTTGAAGAAACTTAAAAAAATTGATAAAGGGATGAACAAGGATAGCATTGCCCATAGTCCGCGCAAGATCCCTCATGGTCGCACATGTACACTTGCGTGCCGCCTAGTGGTCGGGCAAGTACACTTGCACGCCGCCTAGTGGTCGTGCAAGTACACTTGCACGCCGCCTAGTGGGCGTGGAAGTACACTTGCGCACCGCCAAGTGTCCGTGCAAGTACACTTGCCGCCGCCTCATGGTCGCGCAAGTGAATTGTGCGACCTAAGTGGTAACCGCCCGGGGTCTTCTCCTGCCTATAAATAGACCCTGTGGGCCCCCCATTTCGGGAGGATTTTTTTCCAGAAACCAAGATTTGAGCTCTCGGTGCCCTAGTCTCTTCTCAAAGCTTTCGAAACACTTCTAAGGTAATTTCTTACCTAGAACGGAAGATCTAAAGAGGGGGGAGGAAGGCCTAAGTGTTGAAACTCATCAACACTTGCGCGCCTAGGTGGCCATCCCTTAAGGGAAATGGCCACACTTGCGTGCCGCCTTACTCCTTCAATAGAACTTGCGTGCCCCTCTCCTGGAAGAACCTCAAGAGGATTCTAAAGGCCTTAACCTAAAGCTGCTCAAGTATTACCCTACTAGTTAACCATCGCGCAAATACACCATGTTTCGCGCAGGCATACCTGCGCGACCAGGACCTGGGCGACCAAAACTTGCACACCCATGCAGTACCTGCGCTCCTGCCCGGACTTGCGTGCCCCTGCCTTTTTTGGTGCCTTTCTTTCCCATTTCACCCCTCTTAAGCCATTACACCTTTCCTATTCAAGATTAAATCTTCAATACACTCTTCAAAGCCATTTTATGGCATGATTTCATGATTTGACTTCCTTATCTGAAAGGAATTTCCTGGAATATCTCTCAAAAATTAGTGATTTACACATCTTTATGTCACTAAAGATTGATATTTCATTCATTCAACCTCATCCTTTAAGATGAGATAATCCTTAACCTCAGACTCCTTTTCTGGAATAATCCCTAGTCATAAGTCCTCTAATATGGGCATCCTCTTTAGGAGTAAGCCCCAAGTCCCTTAATTTTTGGGCATCCTCTTAGGAGTAAGCCCCAAGTCCCTCAATTTTTGGGCATCCTCTTAGGAGTAAGCCCTAGATCCCCTAACCTGGGCTTACTTTTCAGGAGTAATCCCCAGTCTCAAATATGGGCATCTTCCTTAGGATTAAGCCCCAATTCATAAAGTTCCCAAATCTGGGCATCCTCTTTAGGAGTAAGCCCCAAGTCCCTCAATTTTTGGGAATCCTATTTAGGAATAAGCCCCAGATCCCTTAACCTGGGCCTCCTTTTCAGGAGTAATCCCATGTCTCAAATATGGGCATCCTCTTCAGGAGTAATCCCCAGTCCCTTAATTTGGGCATCCTCCTCAGGAGTAAGCCCCAAACCTTAATTCCCTTAACCTGGGCCTCCTTTTAAAGAATAATCCCCAGTCATAATCCTTTATCCTCGGTCTCCTTTTCAGGAGTAAGCCCCAGTCATAATTCTCTTAACCAGTCCTAATTTACCCTTGATCTGGGATTCCTTTTCAGGAGTAAAACCCAAGTTAGAGTATTCAAAATATCCATGAAGCACATATACCTTTATGGACCCTGTTCCTGGATTTCTTCCCTAAATTAAATCCTAACCTTCATTTATCTGGGCAGTCATACATACATAAGCCCCACATTATTTATTATGATTGCATCTTTCATGGAACAATTGTCTAATTTTTACCAATACCTCTTCTTTCTCACACCGAGCATGACTCACGTGAGCTTAGAGTGTAAAAGTAATTGTGACATCCTTCTTTGAGCCATCAATCATAAACATCATACTCCCTTACTCGAACTATGTGGGTTCTAATTCCTTTTCTAATCAAAGGATACGTAGGTAGCCCGTCTACGGGTTCGATCCCAACTATAAATTAATCCATGTCCTTCTGAAAGAAAATAAACTTCAAGTGGCCCACTGAGTGGCTTTAAAAGCAGCATGGTCATCATAATGACCAAGATACTTCTGTATAAATGTATTGAAGGGTACCATTGACCAAGAATCTCTAACAAATACAGATGATTCTCTATCGATGAAGAACCTCGAATACATACAAAAGATTCTCTAAATTTCCTACATATTTAATCCTTGATTGTTAGATATGAAGGAAGTCTCATTTTATACTTGGTAATGTAATAAGGATTCATGAACATAACTTAAATCTATAAAAAGAGTCCCGGAGTAGACAATAATTCCCCTAAAAAAGGTGTGATGAGTCCGACCTCCCATCCTCTGGACCAATGCAAATTCTTAAGCCTCATCAGTCCACAAACTAATGAGCACCTACCTTTGGAAAGTAGGTCCGAATGGATGTGGAATCATTGGATGTTTCCGGTTCTACGAGCAAACCCGTTAGAAACCGATCGGAACGTTTGAACCTCCCATCAAGGCGGTCATCCCCAGATTCCGAGGGAAACCGACATTACATACCTGAATTTTTGAGTTGCCACTCCCATAAGGTGAGGTATCTAATTAGTTAAACCATCACATTTCATTTATATTGGTTATTGGCAAGGATACAGCAATTTTCTACAATTATGTAAAATAAATGAAATATTGGATGAGAATAATTTAACTAATAAACATTTAAAAATGGAAGTTCTAAACTTAAAAGAAATAAAAAATAAATAAAAATTATATCCTAACTTTTGAGTCTCCAAGTTTCAATCATATTTTTCCATGGTAATTATCCTATTATTTTTTCCAAGATACCAAGTTATTCATGTAATTTATAATGATTCATAAAGAGTTTGTGGATTATATAAATCATATCAACCTGGAGAGTCAAATTGGATGTGCAATAAGGGCACACTCACCGTGCAGTAGAATGATGGATGATATATACTCACCAACAATTTTCATGTTTATTTTGCTAGATGCATATATTCCAAAAACACGTCTACTTGTAGTATCCTTATTGGGATTTTTTATAGGAAGACTAAACTCCTTTTATTACCATAAGTATTATGTTATTCTATACAGAGGATTATCCAAAGTTTTCTCACAAAATCATTCTAGTCCTAATCCCAAAAAAATAACTAGATCATTATATGATACCAACTATAGTGACCCAAGCCTTTTTACACATATTATTACATGATTTTTAACATTAGTACAAATATTTATTGAAATTACTATTGTCTTTCGAAGACTAAGTAAAAAATACATCAATGTAAAACATAAATAAAATGAACTATTTTTAGTCCCAACAGTGATATCCTAAATATCTTTGAAATTTTAAGACTATATAAGATTAGATGGAGAATACATAGACAAAAATTGTGAGATAAATTCCCTATTTAGGTAATAAATAGGATAAGGAAACCAAACATGTGTGTCAAGGGTATAACCTGCTATTATAAAAGAGAAGGCTAATAAGTAATCACATGGATAAAGACATAAAATAATCTTATCATAAGATCATGGGAACATAGAAAACTTGGTCACAAACTAAAACATGACATAAGCATAAGTCATGGTTAACCACAAAAACAACAACATGTGCTGGATGGAGTCCCATAATGGATAACCTTTACTCCTCAATCTCAAACATAACATATTTTGAGAAAAAAAGATTTACCCAATTGATAGGATCGCTATCTGGGTATACCCATCATAACATGTTCATGATTTTGTGTTCCACAAAATGCAATCAACCATAAATCATAATCATAATAATTTCCCATCTAATGAAATTTGTTTAATAATCTTTCCTCATATCATAATCAAATGAAATATCATAAAGGAGTAATTTGATATATGAACATGAGGAATGTATAACCCCATAATAGAAAGGGATAATAATCTATTTATATATGTGATAGACATATATACATAATTTATAAGAATTTAATAATATAAAATAGATATAGAAAGTGATTTAGGGATAGAAAGGCCATAACCCAAATAAAATAGTTGTTCGAAGAGACATTTTACCATAAGTATCGTATTTATTCATATGTGAAAGAAATTACACTATAATAAATATATATTCACTATAAATTTATTCAAATATCTTGAACATATAAATTTTACCATATATGATTTTTTTAACATCTTACCATCAGTTTGAATCTAATTTTTTATTAAATTAAGAACATTGGGTGATAACTGCTTAATTTTTCTTGCATGTTTTTATTTTGGATGTCTTGGTATTTTTACATTTATAATTTTAAATAATCTCTATAATGTTAAAAAAAATATATAAAAATAATTTATATTCATTATATATATATATATATATATATATCCATCCATAATGTGTAGAGATGATAAAATGATTAACATTTCATTAAGACGGTAAGTCGTACGTATACATGAACATTTTATCCATTTTAAACGAATGTAATGAAATAAAGGTAAATAATATTTCACATTTAAAAAATAATAATATCATATGTAACATATATATTTATTAAATCTATCATTATAACTAGCTATGAGAGGTGGTGATATAAAATGAATTGTACTGTTTTGGGAGATGGTAGTTCATCGTACGCATGGACAATGATTTCACTTCTAATTTTGTGGAGAAGATAGTGGATGTAGGTTATTCCATTAACATAATAACATATATGTATATATAATATTTTTTTATTGTATAAATATTTAAGAATATTTTAATGATTTAGAAGAAGAAATAAAACTAAAACATTTGGTTTAAGACAATACCTCTTATTCGGACAACTTCCATTTCATTCCATGTTATGCACTCAAAGTTTGGTATTATGACCAAACTAAGACCTATATAATGTGTTAAGGGATTTTAGGAAATTTTTGGTGTATGTATTTTGGGAAATTTTTTTATTTATGTTTTGAAAAAAGAGGATATGAGGTTTTATTTTATATGTTAGGGGAGGGGAACTCTTAGAATCACATAAAATAATAAATTAATAAAAAACAATAAAAATGATAATAATGATATAATTTGAACATAAGATGTGTATGGGTCTCAATAATATCACCCAATAAAAATATTTGTTAGTTTAAACTAGTATTCTACTCTTATCTCTTTGTTCTAACCCAGGTTCACCATTTTTTATAATTATTATGATAATGAAGTTTAAACGCTTTTGGGGTTAATATAATTACAAAATAAGTAAAATTGTTCCTTAAATGTACTATAGTTGTTATTTTTAAACATATAATAATAAATTTTCTAGATAAATGTTTTGTGAATTTATAATCATTTAATAAAATATTGTTTATTATAAAATAACGTTAATCTGATTTTTTGAACTAATCATTTATTTTGGCATTTAAAAAAACATGAAAATAATTAAATTGGAATAAAATCCATTAACACCACACTAGTAACTCATTTATGTCTATATAAGTCTTGGAACAAAATAATTCATTATATTTTTATTCTTTTAAAATTATTAATATTATTTATATTATATTTCTATTAACTGAACAAATAATATGTCTATATTGCATATGAATTTAATGAAATTATTTCATCACTAAATGTTAAAAATAAATTATCAGGAAAAAATAAACCAAATATAATTAAAATATCCATTTATCATTTTGTAAAAAAATTAGAGGTAATAAAACAATGATAACCACAGTTTTGACTTTTATTTATATAAAATAATATATTGGTCGACATCAAAAAAAAATTAACCAAGTCACCATATTTTTTAAATTTCATTGACAATGAGAGAACTACAGTCATACAATGGTATAAATTTAAGTTATGGGGTCGTTTTTTAGTATTTACCAAAATACTTTGAACAAAAATTACCTGATTTAACCCTACTGTGGTTACAAAAATATACTAAGGTTAAGATTCATAATGAAAAAAAATATAGGGGTCCTATTTCACCAATTTTTAAATACCGATTCCAAATATGGAATCCATTTTTCAAGATTAAGATTCAATAAGTGGAAGAAATTAATTTAATATCAAAATACAAAATACAATGACAAAACACTTTTCATAAAAATGCCTTTTAAGGATAAAAATATTTTTATACAAGATTCAATTATAAAATTCATTCAAAAGACTATAAATAAATTATTTTTAATAAAAATAATAAAATTAAATTTTAAAACAAATTCAAAATATATTTTGACATTGTTAATACTTTAAAAAAATATAGATTTTATTTGAAATCTATATTTTTCTATTAATTCACAAATAAATCATTTTGTAAAAATATAATAATTTCACCATATGATAACTTTGAAATGATGATTTCAAAAATGATATCTTTTTTATCAAATAAAATTACTAAATGGTCCAGAAATAAATTAAAAATTTTTCTCCCAATAAAAATAAAAAATTTAAAGAATATTTATTTTTAAATAATAAAATGAATTTACTAAATTCTATAAATTTATCAATACAAATATATTGGGTGGAACCATTATATGTATTTCTTGAAGTAGATAATACTATTTATTTAGACTAGTTTAATTACATGGTTTTGACAGTCATATTTAAATAAAAATATTTTTATAATATATCCAAATTAGCATAAATCCAGGGGTTGCATGTTAAGAAAACTACCGAGCATAGTAATCTATTGAAAACATAGTATGTTATAGTGAATATTATTTTCTACACCATTCTTGTGTTTAGGGAAACTCTTAAATATTTGTTAGTTGTGAAAATTCTAACAATAATTTTACCAGATAAATTTGATGATATGATGATAGCACATGATGATAAAGACCTTGATGAATACACTATCTATTAACCAGACAACACTATCAACAATTAATATATGATAAATGGATAATCTCTGAAGACTAAGTGGAAAAGGATAAGAAAAAATACATTAAATTCTTTAAAGTCTCAGAAAATTATAAGGAGCGGGACTACTTAGATGAAGAAGATAGTGTGGAGTATTTTTCTAAAACACTATTTATTTTCTTTATAAGGTTCATTTGAGGGAGGGGTAAGTGTATAATAAATATTCATTTAAATGTTTAAATTATGTGAGGTTTGGGTATTTATCTTTCAATTTTACTTCATAAATTAAAGGATAAAACATGAAAGATAAAACTATCATAAATACCACAAATAGTATATATTTCATAATGATTAATTCAATGAGAAAAATATGATTTCATCCATATAATTTATAAGGAACGTTATATAAACTAGAAAATGGGTTTCAATAGGTGATACAAGTAGTTATGATAAATAATCTCTTATATATTTCTCTCAGAGTGTTCTAATAAAATTAAAGGGGAAAATCTGGGGCTCCTACGCATTATGCCTCCCTAGGCTCTTGAATTCATAGTAATCACCATGGTCATGATTTTATGTGTTTATTTTTACTATAAAATTTATAAAGATATAATATATTGTTATTATTTAATTAGACGAAGAAGAAGTGGATTCATTATAGGATGAGATGAAATTCAATGGTGAGTATTCTAAAAATAAGGAGGGTTTGTTAAAGAATATACTATGATAATGGAATAAAAAGTTTTCTTAAATGAAATAGGGAGGCTGATAGAAGGTAACACTCATCCAAAATGAATTTAAAAAAAATAATCAACTAAATGTTGAAACATATAGTTCATTTATGGAAATTTAAAATTTGAAGCATGAGATTGTTGAAAATCAAAAGACCATAGATGATATAAAATCAACCATTATTCACTTGGACAAAAAATCTGGTAAATTGATAAATAAAGTAATTGAAATTAAAAAGTATAAAAGGAGACATATAAATGACTGGAATAAATCTCTCAATGTAAAGGTTGAATATTCTAAGAAACATAAATCATTTAGTTATTCCAAATAATAAATAAGTTTTTCAAAGGGAATGTCTATTGAAGTTTCATCTAAAATGGAAACCATATTCAAAAAAGATTTAAATGTCAGGGCATTGAATAAATTATCTAAAAAACAAATTAAGATAATAAATCTCCACAAATATGGAATGTTAAAAATCCATTGATTTGTTCCATATCAATCCATTATGTTCAATATATAATACAATGTTGTCTTTGAGAAATGTTTCCAAAATGGAAATAATGTTGAAAAAAAAAATCCAATGGTTTTGATTCTTTTCTAGTCTTTTCTTTGATTGTCCTTGGATCCCAAATAGACTTAGGGATATAAATTTATGGTTTTTTGAAGTTAGACTTCTAAAATGGTCAATCATGGCTATTCTAGAGAAAATCATAGAAATTAATGTAACTTTAAAAACATTTAAGAACCCTATGCATGGTTTTCAAACATTTTTTGATGATAAATATAACATGAAATAAAATAAATCTATGCATAAGAGATTTGGCCTCTAGAAAACAAAGGTATTTTCATGAAACTCCTTGAATTTTTGTGACAAGGAAAAAAGTAATACAACATAGATCATGATACATGATATGTAAAAAATTTATATAAATACATCAAACACCCCCCTCACCATATTGTATAATACCTCTAGGATTATATTTTTGATGATCTTTCTCACACAACCCCATAAGTCTCAACCTTTCATAGAATTTCGTAACAAAGTCCTTCAAAAAATATGATTCTTCTATTGATGTTTTCACAAAAATTTGTTCATGGGGAAACCAATTTCATGAGAATTAAAAATATTCACATGAACCTATTTTCAAAAAACTCAAAATTTTCATGACGTAATTTTTTCCAAAATGGTCGGGTTGGTTACGCCTTGGATGGACTTCTTTTCATGCAACCCCTAATTTTTTTTTTGACATAGCACATAGTTTCGTGAACAGGATCAACGTCTATAGAAACAACACACTATTTCATGACACATTTCACTATTTCACACCCATGGATCTTCCCTTTTCTTATATCACTAACCCCATGACAAATGGAGAGTCACCCCAAGATCTTTTCTTATTGAGTGGAGGGTATTTTTGGGATGTGACATGTATATCCCCAAAGTGTGCCACATAGAATACAATGATTTGATATTCTTATCTATACTCCTTAAAATACCATTATTAAACCAAATTCTATTGGCCCCTTTCTTATTCCATGAGTTTAGATTCTCCTCTTTGTTTCCTTTAATTCCTTGAGTCGAAATACTCTTCATGAAATTATCAAAAACTCATCACCCGACTCTTATGATAGGTTAAACAAGAAAGTTCCACCTTGGTGTTAGTCCCAAAATAGATACTAATAGGAATATTCTTCTTAATAGTCCTATCTATATGATTTTAAATATTATTTTACCATTTTTATTGAGAATAAGATGAAATGTGTAGAAATCATGAGATTATTTACGTGTGTATCATAAGTACCTGATGGGATAAGCCTAATATGTCCCTCATAATCCCAATTGTATGACCCTAAACTATATAAAACATAGGTCTTGAATGCATGAATTTAAAATTTATTTCATTTCTCATGTTTTTGTTTCTTTTAAATGCACATCAATGTTCCTTTTAAAATGATCATAAAAGGTATGCGTTGTCCCCTTAAGTTACACTGAACTATGTGGGTTTGGGTTCCCTTTATAATTAATATATAGGAAACCTCACATGGGATCGACCCCAATTATAAAATATCATCTACCTCTCTAGGTGGTGATACAATCCATGTGGCCTCCCCATATTCCTCTTCCTTATGTTCAAGCTCTATCCATATTCTCTAACACATTATTTGGATACGATACCCTCATGAACCAATGTGAGGAAGAAGAATATTATTCCCTAGAATAGAATAACGACTTTAACATCTATCAAGAATAACCCATGTGTTAGGACCTAGAGTGGTGATAAATATTGAAGAGAGGTGATGTATTTACTTTCTTTAAAAATTAATCAAATTTTATACATTTAGAGTATAAATTTATTAGTCCAAATACAAATCAATTAATCGACACTAAAATAATTGAATGTAGAGAAACAAAATATAAATAAATTATAATATGAATATATGAGATATTTAATATATTTTATATCTAAATGATTCCAATATACTTTTCACCCATATTGTAGACTAATATAGATGGAACCCACAATTTTATATCACTTTTAATGTATATTGAACACTATTTACATCCATATTTTTCAAACATATAGGGTAAAACAAATTCACTTTTCTTTTAAGGGTTCAAAAAAATAAAATCCATACTTCTAATAGTGTAGAACCAACCTATATTTTTATAGTCTCAACACTAACCTCTTACATTTTTTAAGTTTAAAAAACTAGTCTTTTATCAGGGAGAACATAACCCTATATTTTATAATAATATTCCGTACCTAGACATTCACCGGCTAAGTATTGACCTTTTCTAGGTTATCAGTAGAGAGAAAAATTGTCTCTTTATTGGAAATGATAAACCCAAACTCATAAAATATTTTTATATTCTTCTATTTTTTAAAGGTAAAGTGAATCCCAATCTTCTATGGGGAAAAACTAAACCTATACATACCTTTTCTAAGGTAGTATAACCCCGCAAAATATGCATCATGTGTGGATAATACTACAATAATATTTATAGAAAAATAAAATAATAAAACAATCTAAATGGATCAATGATTATCAATTATTATGTGGGTGAATCGATCAGTTTGTGCTCAGTCCCTTCAACGTGTTGAAATATTGAAGCAGAAGTAGCCAATAGATTACTTGAGTAAGAAGATGAACAATAAAGCACTGACACTCAATTGGAAACTATATAGAATGAAATAGAAAAAGTAGAGCCACATCACATATCTCTTTATTTCATTTATTATTCTTTTTATATAAAAAATAACAACTTCTATTTTATTCTATTCAAATATTATATTTCTTCTTCAGAGATTTCCATAATCAAGTCTTTATAAGGGAGAATCTTTAAACAAGCATCTACACATTAAAAAATAAAATTGAATGTTACACTTCTAAATTAATATGAATAATAAATAAAGATTTAATATATCTATGATTATATGAAAAACAATATAATAAATTCAATAGAATAAACACAAAATTTAGGTGAAACTGACTCTTCATTTTCTCAAAACAATTGAAATTTAAACTTTTCACTTCATGAGTTCTCTATCACCGTCTCGATATTATAGAAAAAATGTTTTTATTCAGAAACAAGATTTGATCTATCAATAGGGTTTGAATAATTAATAATAATATCCATGAAAAAACCACTAGAAATACTTAAAACAAAAACTTTATATTCCTACCTGTATAATTTTGAATATCACTTTTTCTAAAAAAAATATGACTGTGAATATCTATAAACACTTATCCCGATGTGAATCCCTTTTTATTAATAGTAAGAAAATATAAAACTATTTATCATGTATTATTATAAATTTTAGTGTAATTTTCTAACAAATAATATGTTACTAGTATTTAAAATAAACTTTCAATAAATTGAAATTTCAAACATTATGTAAAACAAAGTATATATTGATATTTATGTAACTGTCTATTTCAAAGATCAGATATAATTTTTTCAAATATATTTAAATTTATTTTCATACAAAATCAATTTATGAGACATATAAATAAGATAAAGAAGTTAGATATTATAAAATATTAGATTAATAGTGAATTAAATATCATTTTGGAAAATAATATACTTCACATAAATGTATTATATTATATAATAAAATTTATATATATAAATATATCACATAAAAAATATCATATCGAAATATTTAAGTAGGAAAATCGCATTGATGAGTCAGGTAAGTGAATCACATAAGAAAATTCACATAGGTGAATCATGTACGTGAATTCATGTAACTGATTTTGGAAATTTTTAAACTGAATAAATTCACAAATTTAAAACCTAAAAAACTCTTCTAAATAATTGAATCAAGAAGATATCTAGTTTAATTTTGTTTACAAAAAAATCATTATTTTTACAAGGAATCAATAATCACCATTTTGGGACCATTATATCTCAATTTAAATTCAAAATATTATAGAAAATTAGTTCTAAAAAACTATTGATTTCAGACTGAAAAATGTAGTAATTTATAACCTAATTTATTACATTATATATATCAACATAGAATTTTATGCCCATTAATGAAATGTATATAATTTTTTATCATTGAAAATTATAAATAATTACTCAATTTTTAGTTTTTTAGCTCAACTTATGGTCAAAATATAAAAGGTAACGAAATCTAAAAAATTGACAATGTGTGATAATTTTCTAAATGAATTTTGGATATATTGGATATTTCTCTAAGTGGTAATAATACTTTGGATATATGTTAATAGTAAAAATCATGTATATATTACTTTTTAAAGTCCCTAATGACTTATTTAGGCTAGGAACACTTCATTAATCTATTAGAATATATTTTTAATAGTAAAAACCTAAATTCTAAATATTAATTTAGTAAATAATGAAAATATATATAAAAAGTTAATCATTAATACATAAGATAAAATAAATATAACACTTAATAAATCTATGAGAAATTATAATTACACGACTCAAAGCATTTATACTTGTGCTAAATAGAAAATTAAACTTTTTGTAATTATCAAAACACTAGATTGTCATTTGAAATACTTTTTTGAAGAGGAAAAATATATATATATATTTATAATTATCAAAACATAAATTGGTTCAAGGAGTCACTCAACATTCTCCCTTTTTTTATAATTATAAAAAACTATAAATTAAAAAACTCTTCCCCTTTTTTAAATTATTAAAAACATACCAGGTAGCAATAGAAAATTTATTGTTTGGAAATGATAATGTTGTATTCATATATTTTTCAAAACAATGTAACATTTCCTTAAAATGATACTAAAAAATTATCTCCCATTAAATTTAATCATTATTGAATAAAATATTGTATTTAATGAATTAAAATAGTATATAATAAATTATTAAACATACAAATTTAAAAACATATGTCAAGAATCAACTATAAATCCTTCAATCACTAGAACATGAATAGTATACAGTGAATAGAATTTTCAAAAAAATGGGAAAATTAATAAGAAACACTTCCAAAAAAATATTTTATGTAAAGTAATTTTTTTAAAAATAAGTAAAAATAAACCAATATGTATGATAAGACATAAAACATTAATATAATGATAAAAAGTTTTCAGAAATTAAAATTGGTATTCTGAAAAAAAATAGATTTTAGATTTTAACAAATTTCAAGGAAATTTGAAAATTTTAACAAATAAATAAACAGAAAATCCCCCCTGAACATAATAATAAAATATACTTCTACATTATTGTAATTGAATCACAATATTTCTATAAAATAAAGCTACATTTATTTCAGTATATACAACAAGACATTAAAAATGAAAAAAAAATTATGTTTTAAAACCACTATAGGACATGCTTAAACAATTAAAAATAGATTTAAAAATTGAAATATTATCATGTTAATCATGAATAAATTATTATATTCAAAAACACTTAAACATTATCTCCACCTCAATTATAGATTAACTTATCATTAATAAGTAGAATAGTCTTATATAGATATTGAATCATAACATTGATAAAATAAAAAATAATTAATTAAACTAAAAATATTTAAATAAGTGAATTAAAAATATATAAATTAAAAATTGTAAAAATTTCATAAGTAAGGAATTAATTTAAAAAAAAAATAATTTTATTCCTAATTAATTCCATCTTCCTTCTTTCAAAAAATTAAGTAATGTTTATGTATATCAAAATTTTAGAAAATGAAAAATACATTCATTAAATGAATATTAATTTCTTAATAACTACACATATAAAAATATGTATAGTATTTTTCAATAACTGTAATATCTTAAATTAATTCATAATTAAAAAAAAGTGTAACTGTCCCTAAATTAATTAATTCCTTTTAAAATGATTTTATCAAAACTGTAATGTGAGAATATAATTTTCAACATTGAACACTCCTCAAATAATATTAGTTAATATCAAAAGGAGATACAAATAATTATATAAGATATTAAAAAATTATATTGATGAAAAATTTAGTAACTTGTGATTCATTATTTTAAAAAAAAATTAATTTCATTGATAGTTTGTGTTTCATGCAACACTGAGTGTTAAAGAATCGTGAAAAACAATTAATTTTTTAATTTAAAAATAAACTGATATTACATATCCATTAAAGATGATGTTAGGAATATTGATAACATAATTTTTAATATAAATAATAATGGTTTTATATAATTAAAATATATTGATAAGAAACTACATAGTGTTGGTTAATATCTTTATATGTTTTGAAAATAATATTTTCTCAAATATATATATATATATATATTATATTTTTTGTAAATAATTAAAAAATTATTTAAACGCATAAAATTATAATTTGATAAAAAAACTAATTTTTAATATCATAATTCCAAAATTTCTTTAGGTTGAATTTTAGGGATTTTTCTAAAAAGATTATTTTCTCAATGAAAAGTGAAACAATACTAGTTTTTTTTAAAAACTCAATTTTCATTTAAATAATTTATATGGTAAATTTTTATTCTGAAATAGTTTAATAGGGAAATTAGTTCAATTATATATATATATATATATATATATATATATAATATTCCAATTTACGTCATTGGAATCATTATAATATTAAATTTTGATATAAAAATGTATTAAACTATTGAACATTTTCTCTTTAAAAAATAGCTTTCTTATCATATTTATTGGTTCAATTTAAAAATTAAATTTTACACTTTTCTAAATTTAATGACTAAAAATAGATTAAATATTTTTATTCATCATTATTTATATTTTCTAAAAATTTCAATTTTATTTTTTTCCACTATCAAACGTGTGTACGCCTTTTTCTTTTCAAAAATTACAAGTGTGTCACTCACCAAACTTATAACAGGACACCCTCTATCCTCTCCTATTAACACCTCCCAAACTATTTTGAATTATCAATAACTACCTAAATATATTCCTTTAATCCATACCCTTATCGTATAGTCCTTATTTTCTGTTATTAATCCCTCATATAAAGGATTTAGGTGTAAACCTAAAGAGGCTCTCTGAAAGAAAGGTAAAATTATTAAAGATGTATTTTTTATTTATTATTTCACAACATTTAATATTTTTAAAAATATGATAAAATAGTAAATAATGTATCTACCATATACATAGATGTTATTATATTGACATAATAACCTAAATCCATCTTATCTTACATCAAATGGGATATGAAATCATCATTCATATGTATGGAGGACTACGACCATGCAAACCGATGTTATTCATTTTCAATCACCTCCAATCATGGGTGGATATAATGATGGATTTGATATTTATATATTATATTTATTTTATTAATATACCTATGGAAATATAATACCATATCCACTGTCTTACTTCCAATCCCATTGAAAAATAATAATGTCAATTGTGTGTACAGTGGACTACCACATTGTGAAGTGATGTGATTCATTCATCACATACGCTTTGCATGGAAGGTAATAGGGAAATTTTTAAATTAAAAATGATATATATATATCTCTTTGTGTCTGTGAAATAATTTTTTTTTAATTATAATATATTATTTACCTTTCATTCATTCAATCCATCAAGAATATGGAAATAGTGTTTATGTGTAAGTACGACTTACCCTCTCCTTGAACGATGAATTTCATTTTCTATATCTATATTTTATACATATATATAAATAAATATATACATAATATATATGAAATTTATATAATTTTTCAGAAATTTTAGGTTATTTCACCATGATAAAATTAAGACAACTGAAAATAAAAAATCAAAACATAAATGAAAAACAAAGCCGTTGTCATATGAAATGTAATTATACCAAGTTATTGGTAAAACTCTGTTATAATGGATCATAAATAAAT
The DNA here is from genome assembly GCA_963277665.1 of Viscum album. NCBI lineage: Eukaryota > Viridiplantae > Streptophyta > Magnoliopsida > Santalales > Viscaceae > Viscum > Viscum album. The sequence continues at coordinate 1,422,753,643 of OY728145.1, forward strand.
AATATATAGTAAGATATTTAAAATTATAATTCTTTAATATATTTATAATTAACTTATATTTATTATAAATTAGGATAGAACATGTATGATAGAACTTGAGACTTAAGGTAATATATTTTCCTCTCACTTTTTACTTCTGTGAGACACACGTAATATTCACCATGTGATTTTTTATATAGTTTTCATACTACACATGAATATAATTTATGTTTATTAACCATATTTTTATTTAAATATCCATTTTAGTATCTCCCTTTCATGGGGTTTTTGGTTCAAATGTTTCCAAAGTAGTAATGGATTTTTGTCTTAATTTTTTTATTTCAAACATATGTTATGTTATACACCAATATTATTTTATGGGTTGTACATACCACCCCATTAACTTATAATTTATTTAATTTATTTATTATCATGATATTTTATGTTTCATTTAATTTTATTTATTCATGGTGTAAAATATTCAATGTAAAAAGGTGGTAAGGGTTTTGGGGTTCAATATCATCATTTATTAGGATTGTTTATAATTAAGTTTTAGAAGATAAAATATTTTGATCAATATCCCAAGAAACTCATAAATTTTATTCCCATATGTTTATTTCATTATAACACATTTTCTATTCTATTTTATATATTTATGTATTCAATAGTTAAAAAAAATGTTTTAATAAAAATCAACCTTATTTGTCTCATTATTTGAAAACACTTTTTCTTTCATATATGTCTTTTCTAAAAATGTTTCCATAAATATGTCATCATTACAAAAATCATTTATGGAAGAAGTTTTTATGCATGTTTCCCTTTTTAAAAAATGTTCTAAAAATAATCTTCATTTTATTTTCCAAACTAGTTTGGATTGAAAGTTACCAAAAATGTGAAAGAAATATTTTTTTAACTTGTACGGTATAGAAAAAATTCTAACCAATATAAACATTATATTATTGAATAATACCTTATAATTTTAAAAGTTTCATTCAAATAAATGATTTCCCACAATGTTTTATGAATTTTAAAATTTAAAAATGTGATTTTAAAAGAAATGATATTTTTAACAAGAAATGTTCCAGGTGATCTTTCAAAATGATTTTTCATATCAGGTAGAATCCTTTGAGGTTACTTATGGTTTAATAGGGATATTAACTAGGGATACCATTATTATTTTTTCTATTAATGGTTTATATTTATTTTTACATAATTCTTATGAAACCCAATTACTTTTCCCAGGATTATTATTTTATGAAATGATGAAATGATTATCAAAACTGTTTCTTTTCCACAAGTCATGTTGTGATAAACTATATGTGAAACACATTTCTTTTCATAGTTTTAGATATAATAAATGATTAATTATATATAGGAACACAAATGTATGATTCTCATTATATAAATGTTTTTATGATAAATCTCCCTCAAATTAATTGGTTATGTATTGATATCTCATAAGATAATCATGTATGGAATGGGTATTTGACCCAGTTCAATAGTGGAATATGTCCTCTAAAATATTCATGAGAGTAAACTATGACTACTATGATGGTTTTGGTTGTGTACTCATTCCACTATGATATTCTTACAATTAATCCTTGAACTATAATGGAAATTATTTATTATGCCTCTATGTGTGCAAAAAATCTATGCCTTATTCCAATATTATCTTTTCATAGTTCATGTTATCTCATTCCATTATGACTCATGTCTTATGAACAACCCAAATTCATACCATGACTTTATTTTATGATATATGATATAGATCCTGGGGTTTTCAAATATTATTTTCAATTTCTCATATGCTAAAGCTCATGATTTTATGATATCTTCCTTATTTACACTTACTGAACTACTAAGCTCCCCCATTAGCATGATCCATTTCCCTTGGTTTTGAGGAAATATATTGTGTATGATATGTCAAAGAATGGTTATATTTATGAAAAACATAGTAGGAGATAAATTATCGTAATTATGGACTAGTTGTTTATGTTTCCATGTTTCCAAAGGAACTAGGACTATAGGATTCTAACATAGAAGATTCTATTATATAATGAATATTCATATATAAAGATTTAATATTTATTTATGAAAAGTTTTTTGTCTATAGATTCTATTGGAGAAAATTGTAGTTAACCTTTGGTGACTGTAATGAGAAAACATTGATGATATCCTAATGAATATTTCTAAGAATAAGTCTAAGGATGAGTAAAAGTATATTAAAATGTACTAGAATTTTGGTAAAGGATAGAGAGAGTGGTTTTCAAAAATTAAATCTATATATGGATACTACAAGTCGATGTGGCTCTATAACAGTGGTGTTTAGTTTTAATAACCTAAAAAAGAAAGCATTGATATGGACTCTATCTTTACCCATTTTATGACAGTGATCCTTATTAAAAATTTGGTTTGGTGATCCTAGGGATATGCTTTGGAAATTCAAAAAATCCTAACAAACCATCAGGGTGGATTTTAATAATTACCATGAATTCCCTAGGATAAGCCTAAGGTTTCATATATTGAAAATAAGGTTCCATGAATTAGACAAATTATAAATGTTTTTTCAATTATTATGTATTTTTCCACTATTATTAGTTTTCCTTACAATAAGATTTTTATTTTAGTTAATGGAAGGAACCTGAAGGAACTATGTGGATTTGTAATTAAATTGAAAATGAAAGGATTTACCATGAAATAAAAATAATGTAATGGGATTTATAATTAAAACCTCTTTTTTATGCTCATAAACCTTTGTCAAGATATGAATCATGTTGAATATCTAAACAAGCAAATGAGGGAACAACATTCCGTTAAGTCCTCCATGAGGAACTTCCCACACTCTTGTTGCAGGTCAACCGATCCACAAGTCATATAGAAATGTATAAGTAATAATGAAATGATATTTTCAATTATCCATTATTTGGGACATGAATAAGTCATTTTGGTTTTCTATCATTTAGAAGGTGATGAATATCGATGTTTAAAACTTATTAAGAATATAATCCATGAGTAGGTAGTTAACTCCATGGAATGGGTTGTTTATAAGAGGATATTTTTCAATATGTAATTCCCTCATTTTATATGAACAAGGATGGAGAAGGAATTTAATGAGCTAAAATAGAATAATATGGAATCTTTTAGGGTCTAAAAAAATTTATAAGTCTCTCATGTTATTATTCAAGCTTAATCATTAGTCCATAATTCAAAATTGATATATTATTTAGTATCATAAGGAAAAGTATTCAAAAGGCACTTACTATAATAATCATTTGCATCTAAGAATAATTCAGTCAATGTGTATTGAAGATATAAATAGAAATTAGATTTTCTGAACATTCACATGGTCTTAATAAGAAAAAGAATATCCATTCTCCTGAGAAATTGAATAAATAACACTGTAAAAATAAATTTTAGTCACCTGAATTCTATAAATGTGTGAAGTAACACTCCAATAAATTCCTAAAAGGAACTAGAGGGTCTTTGAAGTGTGAGATTCCTAAACAATAACAAAAAAAATTATTAGTGATGTGAAGAGTTCAATAAAGGAAATGAATGCAGAGATACCTCAATAGGTTGAACCACCCAAAATCTAGTGTTTCAATTGCATGGATTTTGGGAATTATAAAAATTCATGCTCCAATATAAGGGATAATATGGATGATAATCAAAAACATCCTCTTAAGGAAATGTAAAGTTGGAAAGTTTATGCAATAACAATGGATGAATTTAATAACTATAATTATGGAACACTTATCCTCCCCTTTTTGGTTCAATATTCCATGTATTATTTTTTATTAATGATTCCTATGATAATCTTATTCTTATATTTTCATTAAAATTTCATATGATTATATTCATCTATGTGGATTCTGTATTACTAAAATCACATTTTATATTCTATCGGTACAAGGAAGAATCCAACCATCTAATTATAATTTTTTAAGATAAACATATATAAAGAATAAATATTTAATTAACTATTGAAAGTGTACATGAATCCATGTAAGATTAACTTTAGAGTTATTAATTCCAACATGGGATTCTGAGTTTAAGGTTGATCATAAGATCAAATTCATTAACACCCCTTTCATGGTTTTATGTGATTAGAGTTTGTCACGATTTAGTAAATGTTAAGATAAATTAATGGAAATAAAAAAAATTATATGTTTTAGTGAAAACTTTATTTGAGGAGTAATGTATTTAAAATCTCTAGACTTGTGGTTAAAGGCACTCGTATCCTTTAGGGTTTATCATATAATTGATGTTGAGGTAATTATGGATTATAGTCAATCACCATAAAATGTCATCAAAGTTAATTTCTATTATAGAATATTTATCTCTTTATCTACTTTCCATAATATAAATTAAGGATGTGATATGGTTTCATAGTCTACCACATTCAATTATATCTGATTGGGATCTGAACATTACCTCGATGTTTTTGATAATTCTTCATCAGATTCCTAATATAGAGTTTTGTTTATGTATTATGTATCATACTCAGATATATTTTCAATATGAGAGGACCATTAAACCCTAATAGGATATTATAATATCTTTTTTTATTGATTTCAAAGTTGTTTGGGATCAACACCTTCCTTCAGTTGAGTTTTCTTACACCAATAGCTTCTACATGAGCATCCATATAGATCCTTATGATGATATTTATTGAAATAAGTGTAGAACTTCAACATAATTGAATTAATATTTATAAATAAAGATATTGGGACCTAATATATCTCATTAAATCGAATTTAATTTTATATCCATTCAAAAAATTTAAGGGTATCAAAAAGTTGGAAGAAATTGTATAATGATAATCATCTATGTGATCTATAATTTGAAGTTATAGAAAATTTATCTGTAAAATTTTATTTTTGGAATAAATAAGGGAAATTGAACCACCTGTTATATCATTCCCTTTGTAATTCTTTATATTATCAGGACCATATCATATCTTTTGTTATTTTTAATGAATCTCTATCAAGTTCATGATGTATTCAAGGTATCTATATCAAGGAATTACATACATAAACTTTCACATGTACTGAAATTAGAGGTTATCATAATGAAACAAGATATTTTTTATGAACTACCAGTGGATATTACTGATTGAATTGAGAGATTTCCATAAATTAAAATGACTCACCTAGTCAATGTTTTGTTGTGAAACAACAAGTTTGAGGAAGGTGTGTGAGAACATGAGGATATGAAAATGAAAAAGTATCTTAATCTATTTGTATCAGAGTTATGGAATTTTGGGGTGAAATTAATTTTAAGGGGGGTATAATGTGACACCCAGATATGTTATGAAAATTTTCAAAATAAATTTAATGTCTTTGATATTTTGTGTAACATGCAACACCATGTTTTAACATACTATAAAAAATAATAAATTTTATTATTTAATAATAACCATTATTAAAAATCTATTAAACATGGATTAATGAATAAGAATAAAAATATTTCAAATATTATGTATAATGTTTTTATAAAAATTAAACATATTAATAAAAAAGTACTTAATTTTTATAAAAAATTTTATATGTTTTGAAAAAAATATTTTCCCAAAAAAAGTTTTCATTTATTTCTGTGAAAAACATTAAAATAAATTTATGAAACTATTATAAAATTAATTTCATAAAATAAACATAAATTTTAATATCATATTTCCAAAATTATCTTATGGTGAATTTTTTAGATTGTTCTAAAAATATTAATTATGTGACGAATAGTGAAAAATACAAGTTTTTAATGAAAATTTACATTTCATTTAAATAATTTATAAGGTTTGGATTTATTTTAAAATAGTTTAAAAAGTTATATAAGATAAATTATAAATCTATTAATCCAATTTAAGTCATTTTAATCATTTAAATAATGAATTTTGAAATAAAAATATTTTAATCTTTTGAACATTTTCCTTTTGGAAAACTACATTCTCATAGTGTCTATGTGTTTAATTTTAGGATAAGATTTTCAACTTATGTCAATGAAATTAAAAAAAACACATATTTTTAGGCATAATAAATTATACTTTATAAAAATTTGAATATAAGTTTTTACCATTAAGTGTATTAAAATCTGTAAAACATAATTACTATGGTTAATGTGAAAATGGGTTTACCTTGGGATGAAACAAAAAAGATAAGAACTAAAATACTCTTGAAACATATCCATGACCCATCGTATGTTAAAATTTAGACCTTATCACCTCTATGTTTATATAATGATCGATTGTTTAGCCTTTTGTAAAGTGAAAAATATGGTTACGCCTTTTTCTTTTCAAATGTTTTAAGTGTAACGCTCACCTCACTTATAACATGCCACCCTCTATTCTATACATTTCATAGATCTAAAACCCTTTGGTTCTATTAATATATATATAAATGAATTAATTATTTACCTCCCCTCATCCTAGAGGCATTATTTTGGTTATTAATCCCTTTTACTATTGCTTTAGGTGTAACCCCATGGTGGCTCTCTAATGAAGAGGTAAAATTTTATAATATGTGATTTTATTTTATTTCTTTTTCCACCAATTTTAATATTCACTATTTGGAAAAATATATCATGATGTTGTTTTCAGGTTGATTGATTTTTCGACAAGGTTTTAAGTAATTGATTAGGGATAGTTTCAAAATAATTCATCGAGAGTTGGCATGGATGTTTAATCTTACACAAAGTACAAAAGTGGACTTGCACTTGGATCTTACATGAAGAGAAAAAGGTGAATAACACCAAGATATCACAAAAAAGGTTATGTAATAGGTTCCCAAACATGGGTATCACACTACTGTCTTGAACATAGACATGTTTTCCTACAATACTCTATGAGAAGTATCATTTTTATATTTGAATTCAAATGAAGAAGTAGAATAATATGATAGATGATCTGTACCATTAGAAAATAATTGAAGTAGGATTTCGTTCAATGACACATTCAATTTAATTAATATAAGTCCTATAATATCTTTATAATCTCTCAAAATAGTATATAATTATTTGTTTCTAAATAAAATATATGTTTGTTCTAGTTTTCTTGAATGTTGAAGTGTTACATCTAGGTGTTTCCACAAAAGTGAAAGAGCATCCCATATAAAATTGAAATAGTGAATCTACATATAGTTGAGGATACATCTATTATTGATAATGAAGGGGCCTATATAAGCAAAAACTATATGTGGATCCTTTCCAGATCAATGAGTAAAGTAAGATGAATAAGGTGATTCTTTCCACAGATAGGGAGAAATGGAAAGAGGATTAGGAAGTGACCCTTGGGAATGTAGTGAGTTAACCCAAAACATTGTAATGGTATTGATCCTAGGAATATATGTGATATATCCTGACCCTTAATTTGGAAATGATACTTTGTAAATTTTTTTCATGGCTACATTGTTGTTGTATTATCCTTAGACTTATCCTAGTGAGGGTGAACCAAGTAAAATCATTATATATTGTGTATGATTTCATTTATATTCACACATTTCTATAGGAAAGGGAGGGAATATTTTTTTGTTTAACAACAAAACAGTATCCAAAAGGGTGTGTTTTTTTAATCTTCCAATCCCTAATTCACCCCCCCCCCTCATAGGGTATTTAGCATTGTTGGGTTAACAATTGGTATCAAATCAAAAGGTTGAAAGTTAGTGGTTCTCTATAGTTGAATAAATATAATATATTAATCATAATGGGATTCTGATTTTTGATGGACAAATATTAGTTATGGAATAATATAATGCACCACTTGTTTTATAGAATTGGGTATTGATGTATTTGTAACTAAAATTCTTGGTGTTTTTTCATGGATAGTAATGTTTTATCAAAATTATAACATAGAGAATCAGATATTGATTCCAATTGAATCAATGCATTAGAGGGGATCCATGTCCATTTTAAATTATTCAATGTGGATTTCATGTAATTCATCACATTATATATTGGAAAAGATTTTAAATATTTATGCGGGTAACTCAAAAAGTTAGAGAATAAAAAATTTAGGTTTTTTAGAATATGTATGAGGATACGAAAATGAACCCTAATGATTATATCAATACATTCTTTTATTGGTTGAATATTGTTATTGAACAAATGTGTGGTGTCATAGAAATTATTTAATGTATAATTATTTTAAATCATATCATGAGAAAAATACCACCTTGGTTTAATAATAACGTATCATTTTTAGAATATAATTATCTGAAGGAGATGACGTTGGATATATTTAATAGTACTTTTATCACATATGAAATGATAAATGATGATTAAGATGTAGTGGAAAAGTGGACGTCAAAATAATTGTAATTCAAGGCCATAAAGAAGATCACAATTGATGATACCCAAGAAGAATACAATTTGGATGATTTCATGTCATTTATCTCCTCAAATATTTAAATGGAAAGTGGAAAGTTCAAAGGGAAACCTCTATTTGAATACATTTAATGTGAAATATTGGACATATTGAAGAAAATTATCTGAAGAAGTTTCAAGATAATGATGAATACAATGATGAAATTTATAATAAGTATTAAGAAAATGGGAAATGTAGGAATATTAGCAATATAAATTTCATAAAAAATATAATTTCAAAAGAAGATGAAATTTTAAAAGAATTTGAGGTAGAAGAATTGGAGGACTATCTGGATCATGAAGAATATGATATGGTGCAAGTGGTAATAAGTTTCCAAATAAAGGAATATAGTGAAAATGATGAAGTATAAATTGATGGAATAGTTGAACTTTAGGTAAAATTAAAATCTATTCTTGAAGAGAAAGAGGATTGGAGATCAAAAAAAAAAGAAATAAAATAGTTTGTTTAACGATACCAAATTCTATATGAAATAGTAGGAAGAAGAAAATTATGATCTAGAGTATCTAATTTAATGTTTTACATCTTCAATGCTATAGAACTCAGAAAATTATATTGAGTAAAATCTCAAAATCGGTTAACATATGAGAGAGATTGATAGATTGACTGAAAAAGGAAATTTTAAAATAAAAAATATCAAATAACTTTAAGATGAAGTTGTCAGTATGTGAAGGAATGTGAAATATCAGGAGAAAATCATGATTCTGAAAAAGTAGGATACAAAGGTAACAAAAAATGTTAAAGTATAATTTAGGGTTGCAGTGAAAGGGATAGAGTTTAAGGAATTGAAAAAGATTTTTTAGACCAATACTATTGGTATGGGGATTGATCACAAATTTAATGTATTAATGGTTAAAGTTAAAACACAAGCTCCCACTATGAGATTAAAGATTTATTTGGGAGCGAATCAAAACTAGAATATTAAGAGAGTCCAAGAGAAAACTAATTGTGTTTTAATAAAATATAGTAATGCACCATGCATTAGATGTTATTGTTCTAGTAATTCGGGACACTCAAAAAATGTGTGTTCTAAAGCCAAAAGGTTCCAAAGGGAACAAGTCTGATAGAGTAAACCATACAGAGATTGATTTTCTAGGACTTCATTTTATGGTAACTATTTTAGGTGTTGATGATTTTGGACACATGTAATGATATTACTCATAATCAATATAGAAAAAAATTTCAAATAATAATGAACGTGGTAATAAAAAAACAAAATTTATCATCAAATGAGCTAAAAAAACAAAATTGTTTTCTAGTATTACAGGCTGAAAGTGTACCATTATTCTCTAATCATTATCACAAATATCATTTAAAGACCTGGATCAGAATGGAAAGAGATGAAAAGCTATGGTTGTAGAGATTACATTCAAATCATCAAATTGAACTATAATATGCATCATTGAGAGTTGATTTACATCTCAAATGATAGACAATAAGGAACTGGTGATTGGAATTAGATACAACAAGGACGATATATTAATATTGGTAATGATGAAGGCCTAAGAATTATTAGACCAAGAAAGTCCATTTTGGGGTAAAAATACCTGACACATATTGATGTCTTGGTTATTAAAGATCTCAGTCACAACCTGTTAAGTGTAATTCAACTATGTGACTGAAGACATTACATAATCATTTATAAGAAATTATATATCATTAACAGGAAATGTGTTGATTTTTTTCATGGAAATCATACTAAGGGGTATCTCTTCGTTGTAAGTGGAGAATAAAATACGCACTTTCTTCTAAGGAAGAAGAAAACAATTTATGGAATAAATTTCTTGTTTATTTGATCCAAACATCATTTAAGGATTTTGTGAAATGTGATTCTTCTTGAGACCTTCTATGGTTATCACATGATCATAACCATGTGATACGTTTTAACAAGGGAAGAGCATTAAAAATAGCTATAAGTTAAAGGAGAGGAGGCTAAAAATTTATTGAGATGGTGCATATTGATATGTATAGACCTATTCCGCCAAGATCTACTGATTGGAAGGAATAATAGGTTATCTTAACTAATTATTTTAGAAGAATGGAATAGGTTTACATTATCAGTAACATGTTTTAGGTATTTAGTTTCATAAAAAACTATCCAAGGGAAGTTGAAAATATGTTAAGTCAAAAAGTCCAGAATATCCTAATATATAATGGAACTGAGTTCTCAAATATCCATTTAGAGGGTTATCTTGAGAAAAATGGGATAAGTAACCATGATTTAGTATTAATAACTCCATAGAAAAATGAATTAGTTGGGAGTTGAAATAAAATTATCAACAACATGGATAGAATAATTATCACAGAGAAAGACCTTTTAAAGATGATTTCATAAGAAGTATTGATTAAATCATTCTACAACTCAAATATAGAATTATTATGTCTGAAAGAGGAGAATACTCCATATGAGCTATGGTATGGAAAAAATCCTATGTATAAATAATATTGTGTCTTCAGGAGTAATTGTTTCATCCTCAAAAAAGAGAAATAAATGAAGTTTGAATCCTAAATAGATTAAGGGATATTTATTTTCTACTCAAAGAAATGAAAATTATATAAATGATTCAATAAGTGGATGGGAAAGCTAGTTAAAAGATATGAAGTAAATATCATAGAGAATGAGTAGAATCATTACCAAATACATGATCCATTTTAGGGGGATAGTGAAGATGAGATAGTAATCTCATAGGAAGTTTCAGTTCAGGAGGTTGATTCAAAAGAAGATTCTGCTAATTAAAAAGATGAATGTAAACCAATATCAACAAAAAAACTGAACTGTAGAGCCTAAATTGGTAAACAAAACATAATCAATGATTATATATCACTAGTGTAGATGATAAAGATTAATAATCTAGGGAATATATCATTATTGTCAAAGGCAAAGCCAAAATGTTTTGAGGAAGAAGTTGGAGATGACAAATGAGTTTAGGATATGAATTAAGGGATTGAAAAAATTGAGAAGAATCATACATGGGAGATTTTTTTGAGACCAACAGGTAAAAATGTAATTGGGTATAAATGGGTAATTCACAATAAGATAAATGAAGATGTTATAGGTGTTTGAAAAAAATAATTACTAGTGTTCAATGGTTAATCCCAGATAAAGGGTATTGATATTGACTAATCATTGGCCCATATTGTGAGGAAAGAGACACTCATGCTATTATTGGCCATAGTAGTGCCAATAAGGCTCAATTTTTTCTAGATGGACGTAATGTTAGTATTTTTAAAGGGTTTTTTATAAGAAGAAGTTTACATTGAGCATCCAGATGTTTTTCTCATTCATTAATATTATAGCATGATTTTTTAGCTAATGAAGGTGTTATATGGGTTAAAGAAATCACACAGAGCATGGTATTCCAAACTAAATCAGTTTTTGAAAGAAGCTTGTTTTTCTATGTAATAGAATTAATTAAAATATATATGTAATATATTATAGTAATAGAAGGATGATGGTGCTGGTATATGTTGATAAAATAATATTTGGTGGATCAGATGAAGTATTGTGTAATCTATTTGTAGAATTAATGAAATGTGAATTTGAAATATCAATGTTTACAGAATTGACAATTTTTCTTAAGTTTAAAGGTGACATAAGGAATGAAGGGAACATTAATTTCTCAATAAAAATTTTCTATGGAGGTTTTGAGAAGATTTATAATTGTTAATTCCAAATAGATGATGAATTTGGTGGATACTCAGATAAAACTATCACTGGATGATAAATGCAATGAAGTTAAGGTTATAGAATATAAGAAAATCATTAGTAGTCCATTCTACGTGACATCGATATGACCTAATATTATTTTCTCCATAATTCAAGTAACATGGTAACAATGGTATCATAGGGAAACGCACTTTCTTGTAGTGAAAACAACACTATGGTATATTAAGCGAATAAGATATTTTTTTTCTATAAAATGAAAAATATAAGCAATAGTTATTAAGCTATAGGAATGCTGATTGGGATGGATCATTAAATAAAAGAATATCAATGTTAATTGGTGCATTATATATTTGTATATTGTGTATTTATTAGAATATAAAAAAAATTGGCATTTTATTTAGCACTATATAAACTAAATATATTTCATCCACTCAAGCATTCATGCATTTATTGGGGATAAAGAAAGAGGTTGATGATTTGGTAGATGAATTTAAGTCTCATATCAGAATCCATTACGATATTTGAATTTCTATAAATTTGAGAAAAATATAGTTCATAAATCAAGTAAAAAAGAACATTTTTATCAAGTATCATTTTATCAAGGAGTAGGTGGGGTAAAGGTTTATGGCGTTGAATATGTGTCTACCAAACTATAGGTTGCATATATTATAAAAAATGACTTACCCAAATAATAATTTGAACCTCATCAACTGAATTTTGGAGTTCGATTTACTCCTCACACATGAAAAAACTGTATATGTGGGACCCCCTCTCCCCGAGGTATGAACTTTTTTCCCAGATATGTTGATATGTGTTCTTTACCCTATTGCAGACCACAATGAAGTAACCTTATACTTCATTGAAACATTTGGAGAAATTGTGTCTATAAAAGGAGAAAATGTATTAGTCAACATAGTAGGAGATCCTGATATAGGTAGTAAATAATTAGGGGGGTCTAAATTTGATGATGTTAAAGATGATCAATCCAAGGTTATATATCATGACAGATGAGGTTTGTGATGAATGAAATTGAGTGGTTTTAGAATAAAGTGTTTCATTAATTAAATTTTCATGGTATTCTTGTTTCTCATGTCAAGCATAGCTCATGTAAGCTTAGAGTGTGTGTTGATTAATTCTTTGATCGCTGTCCAAATCAAAATAATTGAATCTTTGGTAGAAGATGGAAGAAAATTTAATGCGGTATAAAAATGAGAATATTTATCAACAAACCAAAAGGGGAGACTATTAGGAAAAAATAAATTTTGATGGTTCTTTTTAGTTGATTGTGTTTTTTGACAGGGTTTGAGGTTGTTGACATAGGATGGTTGTCAAAGAAGGTATGAAGAGTTAGAATGGAAGTTTGATCTCATGCATGTGTGAATGTATGATCTCGTGAAATGTGTAAATGTATGATATCACAAAAAGTAGAATTGTTTGATCTTATTAAGCAAAAATACTGAACTGATCTCATAAAGAATTGATACAAAAATTTTCTCATAGAGTAAAAATCTTGAACTGATCTAGCGGAGCATGAATGATGAACTGGTCTCATGGAGCAATAATGTTTGAACTAATCTTCTAGAGAGATCTCATGAAGAACATTATTGTATTTGGATATCTTGATATGATATCACACATAGCTAATGATTTTCATTGGATCTTGTGATTGGAACTCATGTAGTGCTTAGTGTTTTTTACATCATGATAAATCATTCACAAAGTGTAAGTAGGACTCAATCCTGGATCTCTTGCTAGGAGGATTTTGGAGTTCATGATATTTGTGAAATTGATTGTTGTAAATTATTTTGGGAGTTAAGATATTGGATTTATTCCTATAAATACCCCTAACCTATCCATAAAGATATGCAATTTTTTATTATAGGAGTGATTTGAAAGAACGTATGAGAATGAGGTTCATCGAGACATCTCATGAAGGATTATATGTGATTGACATCACATAAGTGTTGTGCATGATCAAAAAAATGTCTCATGAAAAAAAAATTAGACTATCATCAGAATATCATGCATAATTATAAAGAGGTCTCGCACAAGGATCATTCACAAATCATGAAAGAGGACTCCCATTAGGATCTTATCTAATGTGTGGGAGAGGTCTGAAACCAGGATCTTGCACAAAAAGAAAATGTAGACTCACATTAGGATCTTGTGAAAAGAGAAAAAGGGGACTCACAATAGGATTTCACATAAAGTATGAAAATGGTCACACATCAGGATCTCATGAAAATCATGAAAGTAGTCTCACAAAAGGGTCTCATGTAGGGAATGATACACCAGGATCTCGCACAAAGCGTAAAAGCAATCTCGCACCAGGTTCTCACATAATGTGAGAAAGAGGTATTTTTCTAGGATCTCATGAAATGGTATTCTATAGGATCTCCTTAAAGGATACTTTTCATGATCTCATGAAATGGTACACATCAGTATCTCTCTCAATGTGTTATGTTCTAGGGTCTCACATAGGGGTATCACACTAGTGTCTTATACATAGAGATATGCTCTTATATTACCTTCTGAGCAGTATCATTATCATATCTGAATTTATAAGAAGAATAAAATAAAATACGATTATTACCATTTCAAAATACTTATATAAGGTGTTCATTCACATAAATATTCAAGGTAGTTAAATTAATACTTTTCATCTCTTGAAGATCGTTCCAAATTGGAGGTATTGTTTTTATCTACAATAAAGAGAAGTTTGTTCTAGTTGTCTGGAATATGGAGGTATGGAATCTAATTGTTTTCATATATGGGATGGAAAATAACATAAACAATTTCAAATAGATGATCTAAATATATATTTGTATTCTTTCATTATTGAAAATAAACGGACCTGTATGTCCATAAACTGTATGTGGATCCTTTCCAAAGCAGTGAGCAAAGGAAGAGGAAGAAGGTGACCCTTTCCCATGATAGTGATCCATCAAAAGAGTGTTAGGGAGTAACCCTTGAGAAAGGCTTCAGTTGAACCTAAAAATTATAAAGTTAGTGATCCTGTAAGTAGAAATGATTTATACCAAACCTTGATTTTGGTAGTGAGACTTTGTAATTTTCATACATTGACACATTGTCATTGTATACTCCTTGGACATAGCCAAGTTAGGGTGATCCAAGTAAAATTGATGTGTCTCACACATTATTTAATATATGTTAAAACTTTTATATAGGAAAGGGTGACATTATTTTATTTGTTTAATAATGAAATAATATCCAAAATGGGAAGTTGTTTTAATATGAAAAACCCAGATTTATCCCCCCCCCAGGGTATTTAGCCTAGTTGGGATAACATTTACAAAAATTTTAAGATAATAAAAATAATATCTATACTATTTTGATATTTTATTATCTTAATCCAATCACTTAAATCCATCACCTATTCCATCAAATGGGATACTAAATCATCATTTGTTTGTACGGTGGACTAGGGCCTCTCAAACCGATGTTATTCGTTTTCTATGTCTACCTATAAAAAATGGATATAATAATAGATTTAATTTTTATATATGATATTTATGATATTATTACACCTATAAAAATATAATTCCACATATAAATTCTTACATCCAAACCTATTTGAAAACAATAATTTCACTTCTGTGAATGACGGACTACCGTCTCGTGAAGTGATGTGATTTGTTCTACACGAACTCTTTAACATAAAGGTAATAAAATATGTTTAAATAAAAATATGCTTAACATATATTAAATAATAAATATTCTATAACAGTAAAATTTATTTACCATTATTTCATTTAAATATTTCATGAAACTCGAAATAGTGTTCAAGCTTACGTACGACCTATCATCTTTATGAACGATGTATTTGATTTTCCATCTATAAATTTTAATGGATTACTCTAAATAATTATGTAATGAATATATATGATATTTATATCATGGTTATAATTATTTAGACGATGTAACTGTGGTCATTATAGTAGAACATAAAATGAAAAATCTAAACACACATGAAAAACAAAGCAGTTAATATCAAAAATGCAATTTTAATAAGGAATTGTTAAAATAATGTGTATATAGTTATTATCTAATATTTTATATCTGTGAGACAAATTCCATATTCACCATGTGTTTCTATTATATAGTGTATTTAATACCCATTAGTTTATTTTATTATATTCATCCTTAAAATTATATTCTTTTAAATATCCATTTTTGGATCTCTATTTCATGGGGTTCATAGTTCAAAATTTAATAAATTGGTAAGGTATTTTTAACTCCATTTTCCTTGTTCAATACATATGTGGTTTTATGAACCTATCGGATTTTATGAGGTGTATATATATCCCCCTTGACATGTAACATCATAAATTTTCTTATTTTCATGATAGTTTATATTTCATTTAATTTCTTCTTTCATGGGGATTACAATTAAACATTTCTAAAGTAGAAAGGGTTTTATGATATAATATCATCATTTATTGAGATTATTTATAATTAAGTTTCAAATGAAGAAATATTTTTATAAATCTCCCAAAAAACTCATTATTTTTCATTTATTATAATGATTTCAGGGGAAAAAATTTATTCACATCATTTTTCATTATTTTTTTACTCAACTGTTCAAAATAATGTTTTTACTAAAAATTATCTCTTTTATCACTTCTTTTGAAACCACCTTTTCTTCCATATCCATGTTTCCTAAATACTATTTCAAAAATAATTTAACATTACCAAAAAAAATTTATCAGAGTACTCACCAATTTATGGATTTCTACATAGTTGTTTAAAATGAATCTTCAGGTTTTTTATAAGTAAGGCCCATTTGTGTTTTACCAAAAATGTGAAAGGAATACCTATTTTATTGTGTATGGTATGAATGGAATTTTTCCCAATGACAACCATTATTTTTATAAATATTACACTATAAGTTTTCAATGTTACCATAAAATAAATATATTTCTATAATATTTTACGAATTTTTCATTTTAAAATTGTGATTTTCTATGAAATTATATTTTCCTCAAAAAGGTAAAAAGTAATATTTAAAAATAATTTTCCATATAATATTAAATCCTATGAGATTACTTATTATTTTCTAGGGGTATGATCCAATGCTACCATTCAAATTATTTCTCCAAATGGTATATTTTATAATGAAATTATTTTTATGAAGCCTGATTCTTTTTCTATGGGTGATGTTTGATGAAATGATGAAATGATTATGAAGCATGTTTCATTTCCACATGTTATTTTATAATAAAATTTTTTTGAAACCCATTTCCCTTAATTGGTTTTATATGATTAATGTTTTCTGATATTTTTAATACATATATATGACTTTAATCATGTAACATGTAGGGCCTATATATCCCTTCAATTTATTGGAAAAATATTTATTTCTCATGAGTTAAATAGGACTAGAATGGGAGGTTAACCCATTTAGTTAAGGGAAATTATCCACTATGATAATATTGCAAGTGAACCTTCAATACTATGTTGGTTTGAAGAGTGAAACCATTCTACAATGATATTCTTGGCAATGATCCTTGAACTACTAGGTAAATTATATTATATTCTTATGTGTATGCAACAAATATATTACTTATGATAATGTTATCTTATTTATGGTTTATGTTCTTTATTACCATTAATATTAATTTTTTATTAACATAAATGATTCAAGGCCTGACTCATGTTTATGATCTATGATATGCAGGGTATGGTTTTCATGTTTTATTCTCATGTTCAGATATCTTTAATCTCATGATATGTTAATATCTCTGTTATTTACCCTTACTGAGCAACTGATATCACACTTTATTATGTTTCATTTCCTCATATTGTGATGAAATGTATTATGTATTATTTTTACATGAAGTTTACTAGTTATTATTAACATAGTGGGAGATGATGTATCTCAATTAGGGGCCAGTTATTGTTGTGTTCAATTTTCCAAAGGGAATAGTCCTAAATTTTTTTGGCATGGATTGTTATGTTATGTAATGAATATTCATCTATTAAGATGTAATATATATATATATGAAAATTTTTTGTCTTTAAAATTCTATCATACAATCAAACAAGAATTTAAAATTAAAATAATATATTCATTGGCCATATGAAAAATCATATTCAAGAGAATGACATATAAACACAATTTTACTCATGTTTACGTACCAAAATGTTGTTAAATATTTATTTTCATGGTACCATCCCAAATTGATTTAGGGTATTCAATATTGTACAACATGAAATACAAACTATTATAATATCTAAAAAAACAGGTGAAGAATAAAATTTCAATGATGTTGATATTGAACATAAAAATTAGAAAATATATTACCATGTTTAAAAGAATGACTTATGTTCATAGAATTTAGAATGCATACCTTTAGGAACCCAAGTTGTGTATGGTTTATATATTTTAACTTTAAATCATATTTATATGTTATATTACTTTTCTTACCAAAATATTGAGTGATCTTCAAAGGAATATCACAAGTATAATGAAGATAGGATTCATATATAAAGTATCTAACTGAACAAATTATAACATATTTTACATTCACAATTTTGATTGTAATCATAGTACGAATAATAAAATTACTACTAAGTATATTCATTTTATCATTACACTTCTTAAATTAAGATTCTTTCTAATATTGACCTTTGAAGAACTTTTTTTATAAATTTTCCTTTTCAAGAAAACATTTTCAGTTCTAAAATTATCTAACTCATTTTTTAGCATTATGTTTTCTTTTTAAAAATATTCCAAATCATCAAAAATCTATTTATTTGAGTAATAAGTTGTGTTTCTATTATTTACATTTATAATATAATTTTTTCAATAAGTTTTATAATTTTTTTTAATATTATTTAATTTAATAGAAAAACTCTTTTCCATTCACGAACCCTTCTAAATTTTAATTGAAGTGAAAATTGTATAAAATTTATTTATTTTATTTTTTATTCATATGGATCACATCTTTCATTTAGATATTCAATACATGTGTCATAATTTCAATTATTTATTGAGGAATGAGAATAACAAATAAAATCATTATCCTTAGTTATACTTTCCAAACATATATTTCCATATTATTGACATATGAACCAAGATCACTTGAACAACAATGTGGAGGTCAATATATTAACTTAGAATATTTTTTCATAAATTAAATGTTAACAATTTATTTTGTAATCTCATTATTTTTGTATAAAATTTCTGAATCACTCCAAGTAGTATTATATTTATTTTATTTCTTCTTTAAATGAAACGTATTTTTTAGCTTTGTAAAATTTGGTTTAATATGTCCCTTCTTCATATAATAGGGAAAAAAATGAATATGAATAATCTAAATTAAAATGCGAGTAACCTTGATTGATCACTCTTCTAGAAAAAATGTGGTTTTTCATTTTTTTTGGAACCTCCATATTCACTGGTAGTTGTTTTAAGATATCTCATAATTTCATGAACAGTGTTACAAAAAAATTTGTAAAATATTTCCCATAAAAAGACAAAAAATATGTTAATGACTTTATAATTAATATAATATTTTATAGAGTATTTTTATTTCAAATGAACTAGATCGGATTTAAGTAAAACATAATATTTAATCATAATATACCAAAAATATAATATCAATTCTCTTTATATAATATTTCATCTGGATCTTCCATTTATTATGCTTAATTTCATTGAAATGTGGTGGAAATGTTAGTTTAAAACCATTTATATTCTTCATGAAAGATTTCATAAAAAGATATTTCCCTTGGCCTTGTTATGGACCAGGAAAAAATGTTATCATTATTAATATAGAAAAAATAAATCATAATATATATTAAGAGATCCAACCTTCTAAATCTATTATGAGGTATCAAAAACAGTGAAAAACCAACTAATCCTAAAAGGGTCCTCCTCGGATACAAATTATTATGTCCCATAGGGGTGATGTAAAATAATAAGAGGGGATAAAATGGCATTCCTTAAAACATAACTAGAGTTTAGAATTTAAGAGTATAGTGTGATCAGTACAAATATTAGACAATTAAACCACACCTATGTAAGATAATATATAGAAAATTAAAATTAAGAAAGTAAAATATTCACACAATATATTCTTAGAGTAGCTCAGATATAAATAATCTAGATCTACTCTTCACAACTCTCATGAACTGAGAGATATGACACACACTACGATATATCACATTTGAAAAATAGTCATAACTCTTTACATATATTTTTTCAAATGTAATCGATTAACCCAATTATTTTTTCTTTTAATGGTTATGAAGTAAATCATCCTTTTAAAGGATAATACCCAACTTAGACTTTTAAATGCCCAATTATTACCTATTTCCTTTTTAGATTTAGATAGAACATAGTCTTTTATGGAGGAAAACTGTCCCATTATTTTAAAAGTATAGACTAAACCTATACATTTACATTTTAAGTCCTAACCTTTGTTATGTTATCGATCAAAAGAAATTAAATCATTTAAGGGGATAGACAAAACGAAAATTTTTATAGGAGTTCTACTTTCTTATGATATTTTATGTGTTATGTGAAACCCAATATTCTATGTGGAAAAAAAACCCAAACATGCCTTTTTTAAGGGTAGCATGACACCATGAATGTTTCATTATGTGTGGATAATACACCCTAGATAGTTAAACCAAAATATAATAATAAAAAATTTATCATAGTGAGTGATTTCAAATGAGGAATCTAGAGAATTGAATGGGTAGTTCTCAGGTCCTTTAATACGTTGAAATAGTGATGTTCACCGATAATTTAATTCAATAAGGAGTTGATCAATGAATCACCAGGTCTTAGTTATGAACTATAGAGTATGAAAGAGAAAAACTAGGGTCACTTCACTTATCTCTTCACTATATGTCCTGGAATTTTTATCTACAAAATAACAATAATTATTTTCCTCTCTCCAAAGCTTACAATTCTTCTTAACAAATCCCTATAGTAAAGTCTTCTTGTGGGAGATTATTTTAGTAAGAATCAGTATACTATAAAATGTAAAACAAGTTGTACTAAAAAATTAATTATAATAATTAAAAAATATGATCATGAATATATGAATAAAATTTGATGATAAATTCATTAGAATACTCCCATGATTTATATCAAACAAACTCTCCATTTTGCAAAACAATTCAAATTTAAACTTTTCACTTTATGAGTTCTCTCTCTCACTCTCTCAATATTCTAGAAAAATCATGTTGTATAAAGAGAGAATTTATTAAAACAATTAATAAATTGACTAATAATGTATTTTAATATACTTGAGAATCTCCCTGTAAATATTTGAAACAAACTCTTAATATTCCAACTAGCTTATTTTTTGATATCACATTATTCAAAATATCATCACAGATATCTATACACACTTAATCCAATACGAATCACATTTAATTCCATATAAAATAATATAAAACCTGTTTTCATAGTTTCTTATTAATTATGTACTAATTATTGAATAAATAAAACATTAATAATATATAAAACTATCTTCTAAGAAATTGAAATATCAAACATTATGTAAAATAAATTATATTTCCAAATATACATAAGTATATATCTAAATGATAAAATATTTTCTACAGAATTTAATAAAATGTATTTTCATTCAAAATCAGTCCATCATACATATAGAGAAGATCAAAATAATCAAGATATTATGAAAAAATTTATATATAGTGATTGAAATATCTTTCTGAAATATCTAATATTTCACATAATAAAATTATATCATATCATAGAATTTTTCTTCTTATTTGATTTCCACATAGGGTAATTTTCTATATAACAGATTTCAGATAAGAGAATTCACATAGGTGAATTCATTTAAGAGATTAATAAAATTTTTAAATATCATGCAATCTCAAATTTAAAACTAAAAATAAACCTTATAAATGATGAGATCATTTATGGGTGAAGTTTTATTATATTTTTAAAACACCATTATTTTTAAAAAGAATAAATAATCACCATAATTTAACCTATACATCTCATGTTATTTTAAAAATACATTAGAAATATAGTTTTGAAAATTGTAAAAATTTAAACTGAAAACATGCAGTTATACTTAACCTAATTTAGGGTATGATAAAGTTTGATTCATTATTTGATGTCTTATATTGAAATGTAAACAATTTTTTTCTTAAAAAATTAAAAAATAAACAAATTTAGAGTTATTTGTCTCATGTTTTGCTAAAAATATATAAGACAACCAAATATGGAAAATCAGTAACATGGTAGAATTGGATACATGGATTTTGGATATGTGGTAACTGTATGTTGGTTATGTGGTAATATAAAAATCATCTATAAATAATATTTTAAGGCCCTAAATGACTTATTTATCCTATCAATACTTCATTAATCATGTTAAACACATTATAAATAATTATAATATGAAATAAGAAGATAAATTATGTAATGAATAAAATATGTAACTAATGTTAATATTTATATTAAATAATATATAGGATAAACTAAGTATAACATGTAATGAACTAGTGTGAAATTATAATTACACAACTCAGGGAATTTAGAATTATTCTAAATAAAAAAATTACACTTTCTTAATTATCAAAACAATTGATTAATATTTTAAACAATTATGTTAGAGATAATAAAATAAATAAATATTTTCAATTATAAAAACATAAAGTTCTTCAAGGAGACACTAAACACCATGCATCGTCCCCTTAGGTGTAATCCATAATCACATTCCTCAACCCACCAATGGGTTAAGATTCCTTTATGTCCCAACATGAGGAAGAAGGATGGGTTGCCCTATCATACAAGATAATCATGTATCCATGATGCTCCCAAGAAGCCACCATGGGCCTCCTCCTTACGTGTAAGCCTTGATAATATCCCCTAACAAATTAGTGGTTTTATATAACCTCATGACTTAACATGATAAAGAATTTATGGGCAACCCAATGTGTAAGACCCAAACATGACATCATAGTTGAATGATGTTAAACTATATAGAATAACATCCTCCACTGACTCTATTAAAGAGAAATATAGACTATGTTATATGAATATGATTCCATGAGAAGAAAACCCACGATTCCTCATGTGATGAGCATGATATTCCTTGCATAATATTTCTATGTAAGAGATCATGAAATATTTCCCACTATACTCAATATCTTTAATTTTTATTCCCATTAATATCATTATTGATCTTTTTTAGAACTCAAAAAAAGAGTTCTGTATTACCCAAATATACTTTTGTTGCCCTATAGCAGCACCTGGGTTGCACAATCTCATAATCCCAACACATACCATTTCTTCTCCTTAGAATTACTAGGGAAGCATACCTGTTTAGTCATCCAACATACTATCACTGGTCCTTAGTTACACTTGGGAAGCAGCATTTCTAATCCCCAAACAACATTTGGTATGTATAGATTTAAAAATTATAGAAAATTTTCCCTCTGGGATGACATATTTCTATACAACAACATCCTAATAACATGAAATTAAATTGTTATCTTCACTCCATTAAATGAACATGGGGTTACATGTGTGATCAATAAAGAGTGACTCATGTGATAATACTGAGATGCCCCGTGTAATAAGAATGATATAGCACATCTACTATTTCAGAAACCTCTATGCATAATCCCCATTCCATATCTTGTTGTCTCTTCATTCAAGTTGCAAGTTTCCTTAATAGATGGCGTAAAGATATATAGACCTATACTATTATACAAACATAAATTGTAAAGTAAAACTACATGGGTTTTGACCCCTTTCTCCTAATAGGTTCCATAAGATGACTCCCTGAGGCTATATCCTAATGTCAAATACAACCAAAAATCACCTTTCTCTCAATATATGGAAACTACAGACCTTCCAAGAGTACAAAAAATATCTAACCATCCAAATATGTGGTTCCTTATAGAATTTGATTCCATCACATGACGTTAGCCTACATTCTTCAAAATATGTGATGAGAGTATATAGGTAACAACTCCACAAGAGTTCAAACTAGTGACCAACCCATACATAATGAGTGTATATTAGATAGTTTTTACTTGACTCTAAATATGAATAAACACCCTCAATTAACTTCAAACCATTCACCCCTCATAATTCAATAGAATATCTAAATTATGTGAAGAGCAGGATATATTATATGTCATGATCCAAGAATGAGTTTTAGGAAATGAAGAGCGCCATATGCCTAATGTATTATATAATAAACATGAAGCTTTCTATATAAAAAGTATATGATGGATGAAGAAATAATACCTCTATTCCTTATTCCCCAAGATTATGTTTCCTTATAATAGATGTGGGATTCCTTGGGCTTTATACCTAATATTCACCACACAAGGGATTCGATCAACATAGATATATAAATAAATTTATAGATACCCAACATTCCCAACATCGACACATACTAGACAGACCCAATTAACTCATCATCTTTGACTAAATGTAGTATCTCTATCATGATAGAAAGTAGTGTAATTAAATATTTTCCACTTTAAGATGTCATGAAGTGTGAGATTCATGAAAGTTTCTTAGATAAATGAGGGATAATTGGACTAGAAAGAAAACTATAATGAGTAATCCATTGTAAAAGGATTTGACATCCCATTATCTAGTTCTAATCAAGGAGGCAAATCATCAACCAAGGTGGTAGAGGTCACCCACCATTATAATGTGGGAATGTGGGGAAACTATACATGTGTTGTGGCTACACTAAGTACCCTAAACACTCTATAAAAATTTCACCTAATGAACACCAACGTGGAGGCATCTGAAACATCTCACAAAAGGGATGTTTAGGATATAATCATTTAAAGGATGATGGAAAAAATGTTTTTAATCCATTTATCATTATAATTTGTTTCTAAATAGAATATTTTAGGTTTAATATTGGAATTTTAGTGTTTTTAATCCTAAGGACCAAATCTTTTGGTATAATTTATTTCTACTTATACATAGAAGAGAGTAGTAATCAAGGGGGAGACAACAACTGTAGATGAAAACTCAAAGATATCATCAATAACATGAGATGAATGTTAAATAGAGAGACAATTTTATATTCGTATAATAGGTATGTGGAAGGTGTAATCAATAATGGAATGAATTTTATGTATGTGTAGTATTTATTCTAACTCATTTGAATATATGTTAGACTTTTGGAAAAAATTAAAATCAATTTTCGATCTAGTATTAGAAAAATGTGATTGAAGTATCATTAAAATATTGTAAATCTGAAAAACCATAGAATTTATTTAGCACCACAATACATATAAATATATTTCTATATGAATAAATTTAATTTCCTCAATGTTTTATGATGCACACAAGACCAGGTTTAAACAAAACACAGTTTAGTCACACCCTACGCACTTAATTTAAAATATATTCTTAACACTTTTAAACAAAATGTTCTTAAAATGAAAAAAAATTAAATTTTGAATAAAAAATCATCGTAGGGTGAGTTGTTTGAATTTTTAGTGATTTTTTTTTCAATGAATCGTGAAAAACGATGAATTTTAATTAAAACTATATTTTCATTTAATTAATTTATAATGTTAAAAATATTTTTTTAATTGGTTTTAATATAAAATTATATGAATTTTATTTCAATTAATCCAAATTAGTTCATTTTAATTTTTTCATGTTGAATTTTGATATAAATACATTGTAAACATTTCAATATTTTCACATTAAAATTATGTTTTCTCATCACCACAATAGGATTAATTATAAATTATTTTTTTCACTTATGGGAATTTAATATTGAAAAATATATTATCTATTTAGAATCATCGTTATTTATAATTTCTAATAATTTATCCATAATTTTTAACTAAAATAAATAGTGAATGTAATAAAAATTAATTACCACGATTTAAGTAAAAATGGATTTATCGTGGGGTTAAATAAGAATGATAAGGGAAAAAATGTCCTCAAATATTATATAATTTTTACTTAATGAGTTTATTTCTACATTGGGAATAAATTTTTATGAAATTTTAAAATTTGTTTTTAGATTCCTTTGAATATGCCTCTATATTATGTTATGTAAAGAAAAAAAAGATACTTGTCTTGTTTTTGATATATATAATGCTTGGGGATAGTTAAAAAACAACATTGGTATGGTTATACATATTTTTTTGACTGATAAATGGGTTTTTGTAAAACTAATAATTAATAGTTAATTTTAGAGATGGATTTTTACATAAAATGATTAAGAAATTCCAATTTAGTAATTATTTAGTTAATAAAAAAACAAATATATGATAATAAAATTTTTAAAAGTGATATAAATTAAATGAATTATTTTCTTAAATTAATTATATAATTGAATGTTTCATGTTATACTGGTGTGAACATAATATATTCTAATTCCATCATTGTCTTTATTTTTTAATATTTATATTAAACGAATAATTTCAAAATTGACATAAATGTTATTTTCTAATAAATAATATTTTATTAAAGGACTTAACATTACTAAAAATCATATATTCTTCAAAGATATTTTTAAATGTTAATAAATATAAACAATCTTCTACTAATGGGCAAAATTTTCTCTTATAATGGCTATATTTACCCCCAAATAATAAAAAACATTGTTAGCGCAATTAAGGTTAAAACGGTGTTTTTTCACGTACATGCGCTTATGTTAAAATATTTTTTAAAAAACAATGGATTATTAATTAATAAATTATATATCATTTTTAGAATAATATTTTAAAAATTATATAATAATTATTACATTAATTTTGTCTTAAATGATAAATTAACTAGGTTAGAAAACTAGTTAATGTGGAAAAACATAAAAGGGTAAAATTGTGTAAACATAAAGACTAAAGAATAAAATGATTAAAATGTATATATATTCTAGTGAGTTAGAGGTGTTTCTTGACGAAATATACAATACACTCGTTTATTTATCTCTTTTGATGCCATTTTATGTAAGAGAGACCTCCCAGTAGTGAATATGTTTGGGTATTTACAAGATTACTACTCATTAACTATAAAAGGGAACTCACTGTCCCTGCTTATTCACACCTTAAAAACAATTTGGATCATCCCAACCCTTCCAAGATAACTTCCCAACTTCTATAACCCCATCCTTGAATCCATTTATGGGGAATAAATACAACCTAGAAATACATTAGTGAAAACCTAAGGAGGATACTCGATGAAGAGGTAATATTCTTCAGCAAGAGTCCTTATTTCACTTCTTTCTCTACCTCCTTCAATTTTTATTAAAGCATGATGATATAAAAACAAAATATATTATAAATATTGTGATTTTTTTATAATATGTTAGTTTCTTATATCCCTCCACTCTTCCATCTAATGGGTTAGAAAATCATTGTTTGTGTGTAAGGCGGACTACCACCTCACGTATCGATGTTGTTCATTTTTTCATTTCCACCTATCACTGTTGGGTATAATAATGGATATAAAGTATGTATATAATATATATAACATAATTATACCTTCTGAGTCATTATATAATAAAGTTTTTACTTATATCCATTCTGTAGGATACCTGATGACACTACTCATGTTTTTGGAGAACTACCGCATTGTGAAGAGATGTGATTCATCTCTCACTTACACTTCACATGGATGGTGATAAAGAAACATTTAATAATTATATTTGATATAAATGAAATAATTATGATACTAATAAAATATATATGATTTTATAATGAAATTGTTTATCATTTTATTTTTTCCCTTTGTACTAATGTATAGATGATAACATCGTTCGTGTACGTCTGGACTACCGCCGTTATAAAACGATGTGAGTCCCTTTTCATCACCTCACCACATGGATGATATATATAGGTGTATAATGTGATTTATATGATATTATTATAATTATTTAATGGAAAAATTATACTTACCACCATCCCATAATGATAATTGAAAAAAAATTACTCATGCGTACGTTCGCCCTATAGTCTCTATGATCACAATTTACATCATTTTTAATAAACATCATTAAAATTTGGTTTTAGAAGTATAGTTGATGTTAAAATATTATAATTATATCTTATTAATCTTTTTTATGTGATAAAAATATATTACATTTGGAAGAACAAGATCTTTAATGACGAATCTTTCATGAGAAAACAACGAAATTAACACATAAAACAATGAAAATAATGAAATATCATCAACGAATTGGTGATAAGATATTATAAAATGATTATATATGATATTATAAATATTAATATGGTTATTTTATAAATTAATAACCTTTTTAAAATCAAAATAGAGGATTTTATGGAAATTTCAACCAAAATTAATTATGAGGTAGGGGATTTCTTAACTGAATTTCCACTCATTAGGTTAAACATCTACATTGTTGATTATTTATGATTATATTATGGGTGAAACAAATTTTTATTACATAGTTACATATTTCCAATTTTTTA
This sequence comes from Viscum album, assembly GCA_963277665.1. Lineage (NCBI taxonomy): Eukaryota > Viridiplantae > Streptophyta > Magnoliopsida > Santalales > Viscaceae > Viscum > Viscum album. The sequence goes on from OY728145.1 coordinate 1,422,782,103, forward strand.
TTCATATTTATATTTGATAAACAAAAGAAATTATTTTATGAATTCTTACATCAATTTTATGAACATTTTAATGTATTATTTCACAATTTCATTCTAATCGAGATATTTTATTTTTAAATATATATTGAAGAAAATTAAATTTCCATTTCATAATAAACCCATTTAGTTTTCTTATAATCTAGTTATTAAAAATATTTTCATGTAGTAGTACCATTTTTCCACTCTATGGTACTTAAAATGTTTTATAACATTTTTAACAAAACCTGACATCATTTCTCTCTTCGGTCGAAAATATACTTTCTTCCATAATAATTTTTTTTAAATGTCTTAAATTTTTCAAAATAATTTATAGAATTAATTTTAACCCATATTTTATCATTTATAAATTGTATTCAAAATAATCCTTTTTTTTATTCAAAATAATTTCTATTTTTATTTTATTAAGAATGTAAAAGGAATCTTCTTAATTTTTCTGAACAAGGAACTTTCCATAAAAAAACTTCAGTTCAAAATAAATGCTCATTTTAACTTTTATTACATGTGTGTATTTAGCCACCATAATGACCATCATTTATTTAAATCTTAATTTGTAATTTTATAAGGATATTTTTAAATAAATTATTTTAAAAGTGATTTAAAAGAAATGTATTTTTAAATGTTTCTAAAAAAGAAATGGATATTGTCCTCAAGAATGCTTTTAAATATATTTTTATTGATTTATATTCATCAATGAAAACAACTATACATTATTAATACAATGATTATATGTTCATACCATTATTATTCTTCCGTAGAATAGTTTGTGACTATTTTTACCAAAGAAACCATTTCAATTCACTCCCTTGAATCATTTTTATAGTCATTAACATTTCATTGATTTATTCACTTCCTTGGAGAAATTAAATTTCCCCAAAATTTTAATATTTTTTATCATGAATATATTTATTTCCAAAACTATAGAATTATTTTTACATATGGTGTTTACTTTTATAGTTATTTGATTAACTTGGAAAATATTTTTTAATATGTATCCTTTAATCAATGTGAATATTTAATGGTAATCCATATTATTCATGAATTAAATATATTTTTAAAAAGATAAGTAATTATTTGGAAATGAAATATATGGGTTGGGGGACTGGGTAATAAAATACCCTTCATGAATTGGTAGTATTATTAAAAAAAATCAGACATCCATAAACCATTTGTGTTTATAACCAAGTAATTTTAAACTATCTAAAGGATAGATCTTGATAATAAGTGTCTTATAAAATTAATTATCACAAACCATATGGTTTTTTAACCATTGAGTTTTAAAAAATCCCAAGGATAGATATTTACGGTAATGGTATCATATTCTTGGAAAAAACAACATCTAATAATTAAGAATTACATTCTTTAAGAATTTAGTAATAATAATCCTTGATATTTCCGCTTTGTTATAATCTATAAATTATTATTTTTTCATTGATTATTCATAAAATGGGATGTTACATAAATTATCTACCTTTACATGTTAGTTATTCCATATCTTATCATTATATTCAATTTATTTAAACAGAAACTACATTTATTTATTTTCCTTTCCATATTGATTATATATATTGACGAATGATTGCTTCCATTGTACTTTAAATGTGCTGAGTGTTTGAGTTCACTCTTATTTTTTCCATTATACATGACTCCATAATGTTTATTATGACTAATATTAAAAAATATTCTATATGGAATACATTTATTATCGAAAAAATATTTTGTAATTTCTATATTCAAATGTAATTTTAAAATCATGTATTATTGTAGTTTGATGAGACCACATAACTATTTAGTCATCCAGGATGTGATTCCTTATAACTTATTTTATTTTAATGGTGGAAGGAACTCACTTCAAGTTTCTGGGGTTGGGTCACTACAGTTGGTATCAGATAATTTTTAGTATAATCCTTGGAATGTATATTTTTTATAACATAGATTATGGATCATAACCCTATAATAAACTTCAGAGATACATATATAATGAAATCATAAATTTTTTATAAATTAGATATTATGTGGTATTTTATAGTAATACATCTATGTCTAGAATATATAAGTGGATTTGGTTAGAGAAAATATTTATCTTACCATAATAACTCTTAAAAGGTCATGTCAGGCTTAACTCGAGCAATAGTTTGTATACACAACGGGCCTTATTGCACACCAGGTTTGATACTCTCGGGGGATATTATTAAGATAATCTAAATTTTATTTATAAACCATTATGAAGGATTTTATGAGATTATGATAATGAATGAACTAGGATAAACCCCAATCTAAAGAAGTACCAGGGTTTAAATGAAACTGGTGAAGTAATAATGTATTGGGGTTCAAAAATTAAATTGTAGATGTATTTTACCAATCTTATTTTGGTTATAATAATCATGAAGAATCTAAGGATTGTGTATAATCTTAGAAGAATATATGTATTCATTAAATTAATAGTTATGGATACTATCATTGGTTTATGAGTTTAATATTGATCATAAGTTCAAAGACATAAACATCACTTTTTTAGGTTTTATGTGATGAGTGTCTATAAATATTATGGTATTTTTTGAAAAACTTATGGAAAGTAAATGTTTTAGTGGAAAATTTATTTTAGGAATAATTTCATTACATTTTATAGACACATGTTTAAATATAATGATAACACTTTATTTTAATAAAATCATTAATGAAATTGTAACAAATGTCAAATATGATTATTATAATTTAAAAAATAAAAATCCTAATAAAATGGTTATTTGATGATTAATTTTATTTCAATGATATACACTATATTTGTTTTGGGAATGAAATAAAAAATTTATATAGTTTTAAAAGGCCAAATTTTATACTGGGTGAAAACCTAACACATCTCGAAAGGTTGTGGGGGTTGAATCCATGGCCAAAGGATGATAAGGGTTTAGCACCTACCATTAGCCTACGTTAAGTCATTGTTATTGTTTCATAGATTTTAGCTAAAAATAATTGAAAAAATAATTATTAATGATGAACCGGTGGTGGTTATTTTGATGTTTAGAGATTAATTTATTTTATTGGATAACTTTTTTAAACCACAATGGTTGGGGAAAATAGTTGGAAAACTTTTTCATTGAAAACTTCCTTTTAGTTAAAATATTTTATATTGTTAAATTATATTTTTAATTAGTTTCATTGTAAAATTATATCAATTTAATATCCTCTGTTCCAATTTAGGACATCTTAATAACATTTAAATTTGATTTTTATATAAAAACATTGTAAACCTTTGAAAATTTTTCTTTAAAAACCTTCCTTCGCATCGCGTCTGTAGGATTAATTTTAAATAAAAATTTCCACTTATTTGAATTTAATTTGGAAAAATATATTAAATATTTTTAATATGAATAATTTCTAATTTCTAATAAGTTAAATGTAATCTTTTTACTAAAATAAATAGTGAATGGGGTAAAAATTAATTGTCATGTTTAAGGTACAAATGGATTTACCATGAGGTTAAACTAAAATGATAAGGGTGAAAATGTCCTAAAATACTATATAAATTTTGTTTGATGACATTATTTCGTCATTTTAAATAAAATTATCTGAAATATGGTAATTCATTTCCACTTTAACATGAATAAAACTGATATAATAAGTTATGTAAAGGAAAAGACAAAAAAATATCATTTTCTCATATCTATAATGCTTTTAGATATGGAAAAAATGGGGTTTTTTATTCATTTTATATTGAAAGATAGATGATTTTTTTATCATAATAATTTATATTTAGTTTTTAAATATGAATTACTTACTTAAAAGTTTTACAAATTCCAACACAATAATAATTTAGTTAATAAAAAAATAAAATAACTGATACTTGATATATTAAAAGTGATGTAAATTTTATGAATTATTATATTGCATAAATTTTGAGATTAAAATATAATTTTATACATTTTTGAAAATAATATATTATAATTCCATCATTTTCATGATATTTTTTAATTCAAATTAAATTAATAATGTAAAAATTGGCATTAATTTTAATTAATAATAATAAAAAATTTATTAAATGATTTAAAATTACTAAAAAACTTATCTACTGAATTTTTCTTAAAATGATAATAAATATCTACTATGTTACATTAATGGACCAATTTTTCTCTTATAATTAATATATTGACCCCTAAATAGTGAAAAACTATGTTAGTACTATTAAGGTTAAAACGATGTTTCTTCACGTACATCCTCTTATATAAAAATATATTTTCAATAAAGATAGGATTTTTATTTGATAAATTAAATATAATATTTAAAATAATTTTTTAAAAATTATATAATAATTATTAATTTAATTTATTCTTAATGTACAGATTACCAAGGTTAGAAAACTAGGTTTCTTGGTTAAAAACTAAAGGGGGAAAATTGAGTAAACATAAATTCAATGGAATAACATGATAAAAATTTATTTTATTTTTTTTTATATTTTTATAGAATAAATCAACCATAACCTCCATTATATATCACTTTTATAATAACATTATGTAAGGGATACTTCCAAATAGTGAACACATTTGGGTGTTTACAAGAATTCAACTCATCAAATATAAAAGTGAACCCACTCTCAAAAACAATTTTTTTCATTCAAACCCTAAATAAATAACATCAAAACTTCCATAACCTAATCATATAATCATTATATTTGGCATAAAAAACTTCTAAGGCTTTAGTGAAAACCTAAGGATGATACCTGAAGAAGAAAAGATGCTCTTCAACAAGCATCGTTATTTTACTACATTATGCACCTCCCTTAAATTTTATTAAACCATTATGATTTAAGAACCCATGTATATTAAATATACTAGGATTTGTTTATAATTTTTTTACCAATATCCCTCCCCTCTTCAATAAATTTTTTTATCAAATCATCGTTCGTTTGTACGGTGGATGGCCATCTAATGAACTAATGTTGTTATTTTTTTCATTTCCACCTCTCAAGGTTGCATATGATGATGGATATAAATAATATATCTTATATTAATAAAATAATTGTACCTATCTATTCATCAAATAAAATTAATTTATTACATCCAATTCTATATGATACATGTTAACATCGCTCATGTGTACTGTGGACCACCGCCTCGCGAAGCGATGTGATTCTTCATTCACTAACACATCACATGAAAGGTGAAAAAGATAAATTTAATAATTTTATATGATATAAATGAGATTTTTTTTATTTTTATTAAATATGTATCATTATTTAAAAATAATATATATCATTTTATTTTATTCTTTTTCACTCAGGTAAAGATGAAAACATTGTTCGTATACATATAAACTATATCCTTCACGAAGTGATGTGAATCTCTTTTAATAACCACACCACATGTATTATATATTTATTTTTATAATATGTTACACATTATATTAGTATAATTATTTCAATTTATAATATTACTTACCACCTTTCCATAATGATCATTGAAAAATGGAAATGTTAGTCATGCGTATGTGCAACCTACTATCTCCATAATCATAACACACTTCATTTTTTATTTCCATCATTAATTATGGGTTTTAAATGTAATATTGATGTAAAAATATGATTATTATTTAATTATTATTATTTATATTATATAACTATATAATATGGTAATTTACCAGAAAATTCATGATGAAAAGTGCATGATAAAACAAGACAGTTAAGAACCAAAACAACAAAAATGATGAAAGATAATTAATTAATGGGTGATAAGATATTTTAAATTGATCATGTATGATATTATAGTTATTAATATTGTTCTCATATAAGTTAATATCATGTTTAAAACCACTATACAATAGGTTATAGAAATTCAATCCAAAAGGATATGTGAGGTAATAGACTTTGTAACACAATTTCCACTAATTGGGTTAAACTAATAATTAGTAGACCATATCAAGCTAATATTATGTGTTTCATGACATATGATTATATTATTTTGTATTTAAAAAATTATGTGTATTTATATTTTATACACATAATATATTCATTTATTAATTTTCACATCAATGTTATGATCATTTTAATGGATTCTTTCACGATCTCATTCTAATCAAAGTTGTTTATTTTTTAATATTAATTAAAGGACATTACAAAACCATTAATTAATAAACCATATAATATTATTATATTATAGTTATTCATGATATTTTTAGGTAATATAATTTATTTCCTATCTTTTTTACTTAAAATGTTTTAGAAAATATTTTTAAGAAAACCAGACTTCATTTCATACTTGGGTCTAAAATATATTCTCTTCCAAAACCATGTTTTCTAAAAAAATCAAAAATTATTAACATTTTTAAAACTATTTATCAAAGTTATTTTAACCCATTTTTCCCTTTAGGAAAAAATATAATGAATCCTATTTAATTTCTAATATAATGCACTTTTGGATTTTACTAAAAATGTGAAAAGAATATTCTTATCATTTTATGAATAAGGAACTTTCCTAACCTTTTTCTAGTACAAAGTGAATTTTATTTTTATCATTTCCTTCATATAACGAATTAGACTTTGTTATGAACAACATTTCTTTGAAGCATCCATTTTAATTATATAAGGATCTATTTAAAGGGAGTATTTTTAAAATTGATTTCCAAATAAAGGAATTTTCAAAAAAAAAATTCAATATGAAGTGGATATTTTCCTCAAGAAAGTTCTTAAATATATCATTATGGTATTTTTATTCATCAATTAAAACAACCATTTATTCTTACTCTAATGGTTATATGTTGATACCATCCTTATACTTCATCTAGATGGTTTATTATTATTTTTACAACAGAAATTATTGATATCCACTTCATTTATTCATTTATGTACTTGTGAACTTTTTCCCGTTTTATCCACTTCCTTATAGACATTACATTTCCCCAAAATTTAAATATTATTTTTATAGATATGTTTATTTCCTAAATTTTGTACCTTTTCTTGAATGCGGTGTTTTTTTTTAAAATTATTTAATTAATTTGGAAAATATTTATAAATATATATCCTTTACCCAATATAGATATTTAATAATAAGACACATTTTTTATGGATTAAATTGATTATCATATATATAAGGAATTATTTTAAAATTAGGTACAATGGTTAGGGATTAGTTCATATAAGCCCCTTGATTTATTGATAGTCTCACGAGACAAAATTAATTGGCTGAAAATACTACATGTTTGTAAACAAATTGGTTTAAACTATCTATAGGATAGATATTTCTCGTATGTGTCTCTTGAATGGTCTTAAAATAAATCATAAGGGTTTTACCGAGCATGTTTCAAACCATATTGATGATAGATCATGATGGTAATGGTATCATGTCCCTAGGTAATATAAAATTAAATAATTTATAATTACCTTCATTTAGAATTCAGTTCTTATTATTCATGGTATTTTTGCTATGTTATAATCTAAGGATGCATTTCATTCTAAACATATTGATTAAAGATAATGTGTTCATAGTTATTTACCTTTCCATATTTATTATTCATTATCATACCATGATAGTTATTTTTTTTAAATGGCATGTGTGTTTCAGTATATACCATTCAATATTGATTATTCTTATTGATTCATGATTTCTTCCATTACACTTAACTCTTACTAAGAATTTGATCTCACAATTATTTTTCCCTTTTTTCGAGGATTCCATAAAGTTTATTATACCTGGTATAAAGGGATATTCTAGATATAATGAATATATTATTGAAAAAAATTAAGTTGTAAGTTTTTTACTCAAGTGTAATATAAAACACATGTATGTGTCTTGTTTTCCAAGACAACTAAACTATTCAATCCTTTATTATTTGATTCCTGGTATCTTATTTCAATTTAATGGTAGTAGGAACTGACTTTGTGCTTTTATAGTTAGGTCTCTAGATTTTTGGATTGTGGTTGTTCATTCTACATGATAGGTGAAGTAATAGCTATTAAATTTTAAAATGATATATATCTAAATATCAGAGGGGTTAAAATAAATTTTTTTTGTATAAATCAAATCAAAAAAACAGTGTATTACTTTTTTTATGTACTAAGGAATCATTTTTATAAGTATCACAATTTTATTATTAATGTAAATAAGAAAAATTGGTGTATTTTGAAGGGATTGAAATATGGGGTTATTGTGAAAAGAGTCTTAAAAATATCCTAGAATTTGTTTCAATTTGGGAAAATAGGTATAGAATTTTTATTTAGTCAGTAAATATAGAATAGTTTATAGAATATATGACTTTTTTGCCTTGTGAAAAGGAACATGAAGACTACTTTAATAAATAGGCTATGATAAATATTTCTTTTTTTTAGAAAAAATACTTAATCATTGTTTTAAAAACATGTAATAAATAGAAAATGTTGAAAAAAAACACAAGATATGAAAAATTAAAACTATAAAAACTATTGAGTTGATTTACTATGATGTCTGTAAACCTATAATAAATATGTAAAAAAGTAGAGAAATACAATTTATTACTTTAATTGGTGACTTCACAGGGATAACAAACAACATGTTTTTTCTACAAAAATCACGGTACTTGGAATGCTTAATTGTATTTAGAAGACTATTACAAGAATGAATAGGTCTATATTTTTCGATATTAAGGATATGTAATAAGAGTGAGAGTAATGGTCTAGAACTTTCCATCATTTTATTTTTGTTTTCTCGATCCTTGGTGGCACTAAGAGAGAGTTTCGAGGTTTTTGGAGGATTATAAAAATGGACTTTACCATTATGGTGGTCACTGATCCCTGGTCATGGGTGTGTTGAAGGCTATATTGAGGTTAAGGAATCGAAAAACCTATTTTTGAATGGTAATGTGGTTCTTGGTGAACCATAGCTAAAAACATGGTTTTTCATGACATTTTTGGAATCCATGGTAATGGAAAAATCCACTAGGTTTAAGAAACACACCTTAGTACAATCCATTTTAGGTTTTAGATTTCAATAACACCACATAATATTTTAGGCCATGGTGGAAGTCATGCTAGCGGTTGGACTTACTTTGAAATACTCAAAATGATTTCTTTATTCCTCATATCTATAAATTTCATATGAGCAATGTGTGATACTTAATGGGGGTCCTTGAATGTTTTTTTATGCTAGTTCATCTTCTATTAATTAATTAATGCACCCTCTTGAATCTTACCATCCTCTTTCATACATTCTAGATAACCTATGTATTACTTAAGTAATTTATCATGTTAAGTATATAATTATGGAAGATATATCAATGTATTTATTGGTTTTACATCCGTTGGAGACTAGTGAGTAACTCCTTGAGATTATAAGGATTTATTTATAGAGAATAAAATGATTTTGGTTCAATGTACCATTTGCCAATACTTTTCTTTACCCATTCATTCTTTTATTTTGATGGTGTTCATTATGGAAATTATTTTGGTTTTGGGGATAGGTTCTACGTATTTCTATAAGTTTTTTTGGATTCCATTTTCTGTTTAGTCTTCTTTTTACTTGGTGGTTCTTCTTCTAATATTGCATGACACTCAATCATTCATTCCTTTGTAGAGAAAGTTGAACTTCTAAATCAAGGTAGGGGATGAATTTATTCTCCTATTATTTTATGTGTAATCATAATTTAATCATTACTAATATCTTTGGGATATGGTTAAATTAACATTAGTGAATACTAAACTAAATTAAATGATGAACTTTTATTTGGGTTTTAGTAATCAGATATGTTTCTACCTTGATAGTGGTTTTCCTGTTGGTTTGATAGATATTGTGATATTAATATTTATGATTTGGATAAAAAATTTGTCATTATATGAATTACATGTTTAACATGATGAATTTATTAAATGAAATTAAATCTAGAATTTATTATTGGAAAAAGATCAAATAATCTTGTAATTATTGTTGATTTAAAATAACTACTAGTCATATTTAATTAAACAATTTCTTATAATTTTATAGAAATAATATATATTCTCAATGAATGTTAAAATTATATTGTTCTTCATTAAATATTGATGAAACAATAAGTTATTCCTAAAAACATGTTTCAATAATTCATAGTTTTTAATTGTTTATATATTTGGTTGCATGTTGTTGTAACATGTGATAAATGAATCAGTTAATGAAAGATAGTAATGAATCGGTTGTTTGATAAAGGTTATTGTTTGGGGTTTTGTTTCATCATTTCATTATGAAGCATGAATTCCTTTATTTTTAGGGTATATATTTCTTATTAAATTCTTATTGTTTCCATGATTTGTTGGTAAATTTCTATAAATATGATCCTTTCTATGAAATATAGTGTTATCATTGTATATATAGTATATTTATAAGATATGGGAAGTCATTATTGGGTTGTGTTAGAAGATAGCTCCTGTGAAGGAAGGATGGATGCGGATATACATGATGGTGTCACAAATGGAACTAATAATGATGTAATTGATTGAATTTGGTCTTTCTTGATGTTTTTGTGTTTAATGATGTGATTATTTAGTGATAATAAATCATATTTAATTTTCATATGGGCATATTTATTTCTTCTACATTCATTCCTACACTGCTCAAAGTAGGTGGTTGTTAATGGTTTATGATATTTTTATAGTAGCTTGGATGAGTCCTAAAGTACCTAAGATTGTGGAATTACAATGAATATTAAATATTTTAAACCATGGGGTCAATGACTTTTTTGGAATTCTAATTATGATAATCTCGAGAAACTGTGGGGATGATTATTTAATTCTGGGAGGGTGTGGAAATCTATTGATGATCATGTTAAAGTAACTTTTAATGGTATAACCTTAATTTATAGTTAATCAGTCAGTTACTGTAACTATTAAATGATTAAAAAATAATTAATTTAAATTATTCTTAAAATTCTTGGGTGTTTATATGATATATAATCCCATGTAGTGGATGTTTGGTGTCTGAGAGATGATTATTGCAGTAAATCATAAGAATATATTGACACCCATACTATGGTTGTGAGTAATAGATATCACGTATGATATGTGAATCCATATGCTACCCCACTAATTTCAATATGGAGACTAACACCCAATGGACTCTAGGATACTGTGTTTTCAAATATCTATGTTGGCAAGGAATGGATGGTTGACTCCCCCCCCCCCATGACCCAATCTCTTCTCCAAAGAGTATAATGTGCTTGTATTCATAGTTATTACCATTACCATGTATGTAATTATAGGTATGTAATGACTTATAGTTATTTCACACACATGTGTCTCTAGATATAGTATCCAATTAATTATTTTAGGTATCTCTTCTATGGTATGTGATGGCTTGACGTATAAAAATCAATATACGTGTAGTGCTGGGTCATAGAACTACTCAATTAATATCAAGAGATGTAGATTATGATAATGAGATGATGTGATGAATTTGTTTCATGGTATTTGATTATAATATGTTGATATGAATAGGGTGCATGTTTAGATATTGTTTCACATGGGTCTTCTAGTAGGATTTTTTTTGGGAGAGATGGATCTGGAAGTACAATGTTGGGGTAGAGCACATAACTAGTGGGAATGTAGTAGCAGGATAAATTATTTGATATTATGTTGGATATTAAATTAATACTATATGTGATACATGGTTATAGATCCATTGTGAGGATGAGAACATAGCATACTTGATTAGGGGATGAGTTAGCTTCACTTATTATGCATTGATATTTAGTTTTATTTAATTATCTTTTTCATGATGATATTTGGATATGATACAATATAGTATACCTATGAAACTCAACCTATGTATAGATAAGCTATTTTTTAGTCTATAATAGTTTTTTGGTGATTTGGTTGGACATTACTTTCTCATATTGTTTTTCATGAGTCATTTTTTCTTTAAAGTCGATACTAATGAATTATATTTTGGTTTTTGTAGTTTCATTAATATGTGTTTAGTTTGTATGAAATTACATACATGTAATTTAATATCACAATAATTTGGTTATGAGCATGTTTTGTTGGGGGTTTTGGTCTTATCTATTATTTCTGAAATCATATTGGGTAATTACTCCCACTTCTGTGTATGATATACACATGGTTCTTGTAACCAACCCATGGCCTATTGGACGTTGAATTTTGCTTTCATTATCTCCCTTCACTTAATATCATCCAAGAAGTGGTACCGTGGTGGAGGGGGTCAAGAAATATTGGTGAAATTGGTTTATTTAAAATTTAGGGTATATATTTCAGGTAAACACTAATGAGGACTACATGGGTTTTTTGGGAAATGATGTCATATGAACTTCGTAAGTGAAGTAAATATAGGATACCATCTAGTACATGGTTATTTAGAACTCCCCATGATTCAATGTAACATCCTCTAAGCTTACAGAACCTATTAAGTCAATTTATACTGGTTGTACTATAGAGAACTTAGAATGGATCATGCATCATTATTATTTCCAGAGGAAATGATTAGACCTTGGGATTCAGTTGAACCTTAAATAAAAAAATTAATTAATAGAAAATTAATTGTATATTCTAGGATTAATATCTTATATATATTTATTATTTTACCGATATTTCCCCATTTTAAGTTTTTCATTATATTAATGATTAATATGTTTAACATAATTTTCTGGTAGAAATTCATTGGATTGAAGTGAATGAATATAAAACATGGTGTAGGAAACACAAATAGTTCTAGTACCATAGTCTACAAAAGTATAAGGGATTCATTTTAGAATTAGTGAGGGAAGAAATGTTGGAGTATGTGGAGATTTATTTTAGTTCAAGATATTCTTAGAAGGATCATTGGGTTTTGTTGGTGATGATGATGTTCCACAGGGCAACTAGGTAGTGGTTGTTATTATTCCAAACGGATCATGTGGAGTCAGTTGTCTCGTGGGATAAATTTTGAGACCTATTCTGTGCCGAAGTTTGTTCTTATAGTATAAAGGCATCAATATCCCATGAGCTTCTCACCCATATATAAGAGAGTTCAAACTTTTGCGTGTTTGGGATGTATTTCAACACCCTTCTCTAGTGTTCCTCATAACTATTTCTAGATGAAGAGGAAAGGGGGGGAATTTCTTAGAGGATTTATAAACTGATATCTTATTCCATGTCAGCCTATTTTTACTACTAATGTATCTTGAGATGTTGGTGAGGGAAGAGGTTATAGAGAGGATGTTGTCCAGGAATGAATAATCATGAAAGTATAGTCATCATGATTCTCTATGTAGTTGATATATGGTTTTTGGTTCAAAATTTCCTTGATATAAGTGTTTTTGGATAGTCAGGGATAGGTCACAAACCATACCATCTCGTTTATAATGGCATTGTAGTACTTAGGACCCTACTAGGGGAAACCTTATTGTTTTATTGTGGATTTTATGGTCAATAATGGCAAGCTTTTATGACCTTCTATGGAGGAAACATATGTAAAGTGAAACTTCAGGTTCCTCAAGTTTGGTAGTTTCATCCATGGTGTTAGAAAAAAGATTCTCTAAATTATAATCAAAATAAGGGATATGGGGCATTTAGAGAACAATCTCATGAAAATCCTCATCCATAGATAATAGATTTTTGTTGTACAGGTGTTATTATCAGGATGGAGAGATCCTAGAGTAATTCATGGTTAGTTTCATACTCTAGAGTTTCTAATTCTATGTGAGCAAGACATATTTTGAGGTACTCTTTTCTTGTTTCATACTTGGTTACATTCTTTGTTTGATTTACTAGCTATTCACTCCTTCATATCACCAACTTTTTTTGTTCTTTAGAACATGAGGAAGAGATACACCTAGTTCCCTTTATATTGACAATGTTAGTTAGATGTTGTGATCATTTATATGAATTATATAGAAAATGTGAAATATATATGAGTTAGAACCACTCTTGGGTAGATTTCATATGTTCACTGATACAGTCATATAACATCATCCTTGGTATGGAAAATTTGTATCCATTGAAGGATATTATTGATTTATTCTAAATCCAAATTATGTTATTTGTTGCTGATAGAGAGAATTTCATGTTCATTGGTGAGAGATACCCTCAAATGGGTCAGTTGGACGTTTTATACTTAAATTAATTAATATTTAGACTAATGATGTGTTCTTCAGAGGTTAAACTGAAATTGTATCCCAAGGTCATGGAAGTGTACCCAAATGTATTTTCTAAGGAGTTTGTGGTATTACCTGATCAATTGGAGATCAAGTTTGGGATAGATTTGTGGTCAAATGCTTATGAAATCCCAATGTCTCCATATATGATACCACCTTATGAGTTCTATAATCTACAGGTATAGATAGATGATATTTTTCAATGTGGTTTTATTCATCGAAGAATTTCACCTTGGGGTGCTTCAGTTTTGTTCATGAAGCAGGTTGATAGTATCATGTGCCTGTATATCGATTTTTATCACCCAATCAGTTAATAGTAAAATACTATTATCCTATTCCATGGATAAATGATTTATTCATTCACAGTATAGGACCTCATTGGTTCTTCAAGATCTATCAGTAATAATGATATCACCATATGCAGTTAAAGGATGCATTATTAATGAAAACCATTTTATGATTTCTATATAGGTATTTTTTGTTTTTTTGTGATGTTTCATGGTGTGAATAATAATCTAGTGGAATTTATGGCATTAATAAATGTATTTTTTTGAGAGTTCTAGGATCAAATCATGGTGATTTAAATCCAAAACATCCTTATTTACTCTACATGTAAGTAAGATAATCCAAAGTATCTGATGGTAGTTGTGGGAGTTCATCATCATCATATTTATTAGAATTTGTTGAATTTTTAATTATGGGATTCTATGGTTTATTTCCTGGTCTATGTCATGTCCTAATATGGAGTAGTTATGGATATTTCAAAGATCAAGGTAGTGATTTTTTGGGAGTCCCCCAAGAATGTTGTACAGGTGCGGAGTTTCCTTGGCCTTGTAAGTTATTATAGGATACTTGTACTCAACTTCTCTCAAATTAAAACTCCTATGACTACTTTGTATAGATAGGATCATAAATTCTTGTAGACTAAACACTATCAAAAATATTTTCAATACCTAATGAATAATTTAGTTGGTTTTATTTTCCTTCCTTTATAAGAGGAACTAAGTTTAATTTGTGGGTTTTTACAAAGATTTATATTTTTACTTGGGATATGTCTTGATGTTGTAGAGACTATTTTTTATTATGGGTCTTGGTAGATACATCCCCATGAGTGTAAATATGATACCCATGAACTCGAGTTGGGGGTAATCATGTCTTCCTTGAATATATGGTGAAACTATCTCCTTGGAAAATTCCTCATGTTTTTCAATGATCACAAGATACTAAGGTATGTCTTCTCTTAGTGCAACCTAAACTTGAAAAAACAATTGTGGTTGTAATTCTTGTAGGATTATGACTTTAATGTTTCCTATACCCTGGGAAATGGTGATTCTATATCTAATGAAATAAGATAGAAGTTATATAATGATGTTTTGTATGAATATATTGATTCATGGAGAGTGATGGAAGAGCTCTCTATGATGAAACTAAATATGAGAGAGGTTAGTGGTTGAAGATTCCTTTTTCAGATGATAATGTAGTTTTATTTGGTGTAGCATGTGGAGGATTCCCAATTAGGAGGTTATATAGAAGACTTATAATTAGATTCAGTTTTTTGTGATGATGAATATGAAGGTTGGTCTAAGGATGATCAACATCTAGTGTTATTCTAGGGGAGTATTTTGTTCTTTTTTGATATGTGAGGTGGTTATCCATGAGTTCCATGGATTCACATTAGTGCTACATCGTAGAATAAAAAATATATACCATCTTATGTGAGTATAGTTTTACTGGGTTGGTTTCAATCTCTCTTTTATATAGTTTTGTCTCAATGTTTAGTTTACATGATGGTAAAGGATCAACTCTATGTACCCTATAGTTTTATCTAGCTATTAGATGTTCCTAAGTGGAATTTGGAGGACATTTTTTGTTGAATTTATCACCATATTACCTCAATATTGTGGTTTATATAATTTTATATGGGTTATAGTGGACCATTAGACAAATTCAGTCTCTTTATAAAAAATCAAGGATTCAATGTCAGTGGAGGTTTTCTCAAGGAAGTACCAAGAGGGAGTGTTGAGGATCCATGGAGTAATGTGTATTATTATCTTTAATAAATATCCCCAAATTACTTATATGGTATAAGAAGTCCCTCAACATTATTTTGGATCTCATTTGTTTCTTATAACATCTTTTCAATCATATAAGGAATTTTAGACAAATCAGATCATCCAGACTCTTGAAGATGTGTTGCATAATTATATCCCGATTTTTACAGTTTCATAGATGATGTACCTAACATTGTTCATGTTTTCCTACAATAAAATTTTTCACTCCACCTTTGGTATCCCATTTTTTTAATATTTATAAGTTCTTCCTTTCCATTCTCCATTTAGTTGGACTGGGGTTAAAGAATAAGTAATTTTTAGGTTGGGACTAGTGTAAATAATGGTAGAGATGGGTTAAGGGATTCACAAGATAATGAAGAAAATGAATGATCCTAAAAATTATATTTTATCTACCATAGGAGCATACATATAGGGTTTCATATTGTAGGTAATGTGTTCCTGAAGGTGACTCTTTGTTATTGGTTTTGAAATTTATTCATCGATGTAAGATCTCTCTCAGGTATTGTTTTCCATTCTTTTGTTAGGGCGCAAGCATCTATCTATGGAGGACGCGTATCTATTGCCCCACATTCCTACTTTCTAAATGTGGGTGGAATCCATCGCTTATTCAAGGATGTTTTCTCCTTGATCGAAATGGGGTGATGGGATGTCATTTCTTCCTTCCAAGGATTCATCCTCAAAACTCATCACCTATTCTAGGTCTCCCTTAAAGATTAAGTCATGGTTCGTGAATCTTGTTCCTGGTTCCATATCTTTGTGAACATCGGTTAATTACACTACTTCGGTCTAGACATTCCAAGGGTCCATGATGGGTCAGCAACCATCAATCGTATTATATGGTAACACAAGGCATGTCGGGGCATATCTGGATGCATGGACATTGGGGAACCTGTATTCTTCCTCATAAGAGGGAATCTCAAGGGCACATAACTCAAGGCATTCCACGTTAGTCATGGGGTATCTTATGTCAGAGGAATGCCTCTGAGGTTTTCCTCAGCTTCCCATGTTTATTACGGGGTATGTTGCGAGTTTAAATTCTTGTAGAGATGGAATGAGGGTGATCAGAACATCCCATAGAGACGGATGAAATCGTTACATCCCTATGAGGGAGCCCTAGGAGTGTTTACTATGTAGATGGATCAAAACACTCAACAAGAGAATACCCAAAATGGTGTGCCCCATAAAGGGAATATGTCACACCATGAAAGATGATCTATTCAACACTGACTGCTGATCAAGGAGATTGAACCCCAAAGTGCGGGGCACTAAGGATTAAAATTGGAAAGGATTGAACCTCATAGAGGTTTCCTATGTGCCTTGTGTAGACGATTGGAATCAAAACCAATGTAGTTCGAAGGGTTGATGAATTAGGGTGTAAAGAAAGCACAACAACCCGGATACATGCTTGGTCTTATGCATAGAAAGTGTCCCAAGTACTTCCAGGAGTGGGGAGGAGGTGGATGACATGATCCCACTGGGATGTGGTGGGCCGGGTAAGAATCAAGATGGATTATGAAGAGTTGAAAAAAGTTTTGGTAGAATGATATGGATCCGACATGAGGATGATGATGATGTTGGTCTTGAGACTTGAAGAGACTTCCAACGTATCCACGTGGTAGGGAATCAAAGTCCTCATAGTTTGGTTGGACGATAGGACACCTGAGGAGACGAACCATGAGATTGGGCACATGGATGGGATATGGAAGAAATAGAACCTCAAGGTTGGGTCATGACATTCCTGAAATACATAGGTTTGAGGGTGAGATCAGGATGAGACATGAGTGATGGGCTTGAACCTCAGGGAGGCTTCCTACGTATCCTCATGGTAGGGAATCAAAATCCACGTAGTTTATCTGAAGACATATTATCATCTATTGGTGACTTCAACGGCTTATCGTCGATTGGGGGACTTCAACGTCTTACTAGTGAATGGGACTAATAACGGCTTACCGCTTAATGGGGTTGACAATGGATTACCACTGAATGGGATTGAAAATGGATTACTACTGAATGGGGATGAACCTCAGAGAGCCTTCCTATGTACCTGGTCTAGAAGACAAGGATCAAATCCCACGTAGTTCTAATGGGTATAGTTTAATGTCATACCGGACGAAAAGGGGGAATATAGGTTAACATCATGAAGAATAGGTTTGGACTAACGTAAAGGGGATCAGGATCAATGGTTGTTCGACTTGAACCTCCAGAAGGCTTCCTATGTACCTTTACTTGGAAAGGATCAAAGTCCACGTAGTTCGGGAGGAGTGGGAACCAAATTGAAGGGAGGTCGGAACCACTGAATAGTGGGATTGACCCTCATGGAGGCTTCATACATACCTTGAATAGGAAAGGACTAAATACCAAGTAGTTCAGCAGGAGTGGGAACTGATTTGAAGGGTGGTCGGAACTAATGGATGGTGAGCTTGAACCTCAGGAAGGCTTCCTACGTACCTTGCCTTAGCAAGGATCAAAGTTCGCGTAGTTCAGGATGGTGTTGGTGAATCGACGTGAAGATGGTCGGAACCAATGGATTGTGGGATTTATCCTCAGGGAGGATTCCTACATATATTGCCTTTGTAAGGATCAAATACCACGTAGTTCAGATTGGTGTTAGTGAGCTGACGTGAAGATGGTCGGAACCAACGGGTGTCAGGCTTGAACCTCAGGGAGGCTTCCTACATACCTTTCCATGGCAAGAATCAAAGACCATGTATTTCAGGATGGTGTGGGTGACCCGACGTGAAAGATGTTCAGGACCAATGGGTGTTGGGCTTGAACCTCAGGGAGGATTTCTACGTACCTTGCCTTGGAAAGGATCAAAGACCACATAGTTCAGGAGTGGGGTTGGGGCTTACACTCTAGGTTGTTTAAAGAGGATGTCCCTATCGATGCTTACTCTAAGCCCACGGGAGTCATGATTGGTGTGAGAAACAAGAGGCAGAAAGGACATGATGATCATGATGCAAAGGTGAATCCATTAAGGGTGATGAATGGGGATTATAAAACGAAGTGACCCAAGTGCTGCTAAAGAGTGGGAATGATGGATGGGGATTACTCTAGGAAGCTTCTCAGGTGCTGCCATGGTGTGGAAATGGTGAATGGGGAAAACACAAGGAAGTTGCTTTGGTGTCGTTATGGTGTAGCAATGGTGAATCGGGCTTACGCAAGGAAGTTGTGCGGGTGACGGTATGGAGCGGCAATGGTGAATGGGGCTTACACAAGGAAGCTTCTCGGGTGTCACTATAGAGCGGCAATGGTGGACGGGGATTAGGCATGGAAGCTGCATGTGTGCCGCTATGGAATGGAAATAGTGAATGGGGCATCTGTAAGGAAGATTCTCGGGTTCCTCTATGGAGTAACCACGGTGAATGGGGCTTGTGCAACGAAGCTGCCCAGGTGCCACTATGGAGCAGAAATGGTGACTGGGGCTTACACAAGGAAGCTACCTGAGTACCACTATGGAGAATAAATGGTGAGTTGGGCTTACTCAAGGAAGTTACCCATAATGTCTTCCTCATGTATATCCATGAGGGAATCCCAACCCCCTCCTGGGTTGAGGCCTTCACCAATGCGCTAGTGCACAAGAGGGATAATGCCAAGGGCATTAAAATCAGTCTGAACAAAGGGAGACGAAAAGTGTAAATCATGTGCCTGACATTTGTAATGCGGTGGGGGTGGCGTGGCAATAAAAGATAACTGTTGACCATTTTTGAAACACAACATCCATATTGCGTTATCCTAAAATGGGGACAAACAAATGAGGGTCGATTGTTGACCTTGTTCGAAATATAGGACCTTTCTCAATGTGTTTTCCAAAGTCTTCTGGGATATTGGCCCAGGACAGTAGGTGAGCTAATACAGCATGGGACCAGGCCGTTATAGGGTTCCTTCACACAAGGAAGTGGATGAAGATCCAAATGAAGTAAACACAAAGCATGTGGTGGATTGATGGAATGATTGAACGGATTCCAATGCTCTTGAAATTACGCCACTATATTCATGGAATGAGGTATCTTATACTTGTCACATAAGCCATCTATTTTTTTAAACAAGAGGCACCCTATTTTTTAATGATAGGGCATGATATATTTTAAAGTCATGTAGAGAGGACTATCCTAATATTATTCTTTGAGAATAAGGCATCTCTTTTTTAGAGAAACAGGTGTCCTATGTTTTGAACATAGAGAGTTTAAAGTCATATAGAGAGGACTATTGGAATCTTATTCTTGGAGCATAATGAATATCTTGTTTGGAACAAGAGGCATCCTATGTTTGGAACATAGGGTGCACTATAGTGTATAGTCTTGAAGATAATATTATTAGTCATAAGGTGCCTGGAAATGGATGGTGTTGGGACTTACACAAGATAGACCCTTTCGGGTTCAACCTGGAATAGGATCCAAGTGATATGGTTTAGATGAGTTTCATGAGGAATTGTTAAACACAAGGTACTTAAGGAATTGATGAGGGGAATCTCAACTCATGACATGGGAAATGAACCAAGAGGAATATGTCGACTCAAGGTGTTTCATGGTGTGTGGATGAGTATCTCAAATCAGGGTATTCCTTAGATAGAAGGTGGGTGCACATGAGGGTGCAATAGGAAATGCTGACACCTTGGCCCGAAAAGTTCATGGTGTGACTCTCCATTTTTCATGGGGTCAGTGACGGTAGTGAAGGGACTTGCCCAGAGGGTCGGGACCACAGCCCGGCACTGACCCTGAGCTGGGGTGCGTGGGCTATGCCCCCGTAGTATGGACTGGTGGGCATGAATGTAGGAGCCTCATAAATGATAGGACTTCATGAAGTATATTCATGGATAAAAGGGGGCTCGCGAAGCATGGGGTCTCATGAAGCAGATTTGTGAAGGAAAGATGCTTGTGGGGTATGGAATCACGTAGCATCTTTGCGAAGGAAGCTGCACACTTAGCATGGACAAGCGGAGCATCTTTGTGAAGAAAGCTGCTCGCGGAGCATGGTCTTACAGAGAATCATTGTGAAGGAAGCTTCTTGTGGAGCATGGACTCGTCGAGAAGCTTCACAAAGGAAAGCTACTCAAGGAACCTCGAGGAACCCAAAGGTGATCCCTCCTTTGAAAATGGCGCGAAAGGCATCACTTCATGGAGCTTAGGAGCTCCATGAACTAGGATTGATCGGCCGCCCAAGGGGAGTCATAACCGTCCATATTAAGGTTGTGAGACGGATATTTAAAAGGGAGAGGCGCCATGAAGCACACCCCACTCGGCACGAAGACAGATCTCGCTCTGCAGCAGGTTCACGAATGTCAAAGGGGTTCACGGAGCAGCCCACCTCCTCACTCCATGACGGGTTCGTGAACATCAAATCAATTCACAGAGCACCATACCCCCTCACTCCGCGGCAGGTTCGTGAACGTCAAAGGTTTTTGCAGAGCATCTTTCCTCATTTCTCCATGGTGGATTCAAAAATGTTAAATCAGTTTGCAGAGCACCCCACCTCGTCACTCTGAAGCAGGTTTGCGAATGTCAAAGGGGTTCACAGATCATCTCACCTCCTTGCTCTGTAGTGGGTTCGTGAACTTCAAAGGGGTTCACAGAGCATCCCACCTCCTTACTCCATGGTAGCTTCATGAAGGAGGAGCTTTGAACCAGTGCGGGGGGCCTAGGGTCTCTGCGAACAGGCATTGTGAGGCAGCACCTAATGCATTCCATTTGTTCTTGTTTGTCCCAAATTTTGGCGCCAACATATATGTTAGGACTTTGTGGTGTTTCTCCAGTTGCAGTGATTTCATATCAGATATCACTTCTCCCATAGATAATTTAGATTCATGATGTATTTCATGTGTCACAACTACTTTTTTATCTTTATAAAGACTATTGTTTCATCAACTAGGGTGAGTTTGATATTGATGATGATGTGAACCTACAGGAGGAGCCTATACATATTTAAGACCACCATGATAATGTGTTATGTGGGCATGTTATTCTATTTTTTATTTTTCTTATGGTGACATGGTGCTATAAACTAAATCTCCTAGTAATGTGATTTTTAGATTCATGGTCAGAACCATGTGTTTTTTTATCTATTAATTATTTTCAATGTTGTATGTTTATTGACCTTTATTTGGTTTATGATATGGTTTCCTCTACCTCCATTCCTTTTTGTGTATTTTCTCTTATGTGAGAGGTATATCCCCTATGAAATCAGTTAGGAATTTGATTTTTTTTATTTATTAGTTTTTTACCTTGATCCTCTAATTAAGGTTTTTATGATCTAATGAATTATAGATACTTGAGAGGTATCTCACAATTTGTTTTTTCGAAAGGCCCTTTTTTCCTTCTCTCGGGTTTTGGTTTTAATTCTTAATGATGAAATTTTATTTATAGGTTCTATTGTAATGGTATATACATTATCAGCCTTTACATTATGTTTTGATAATTATGGGGATTCTAAAAGGGATTTTGGAGGTGTTCTAAGGGTTTAGATAGTGGTCTTGGCCATTCTATGGGGTCACCATGACCTGATGGTGAATGTGGTGAAGAACATGTTATGGATGAGAAATTGGAAAAGACATTTTGGGATGGCCATTTTTAGATTGGTTCACCAAAACAAACAACATGTATTTTCAATCCATTTTGGATGTCATGGTGAGGTAAAACATCCTGGTTATTCGAAACATACTTAGTCACAAGCTATTTTAGTTTATAGTGTTCAAGAAAACTATATCCAAGGTCAAGTCATAGTGGAATCCATAATGGTGGTTGTACTTTATTTGAAATGAAAAAAAAACACCTTCTAACTTATATAAATAATTTTTTTAAGGGGGGAAAGGTTTTTAACTTAATGGTGGTATCAAATTTTGTTTTAGGACATTTAATTATCTATTAATTAATATACACACCCTCTTACATTGTTCATTTTTTTACAGATGCTTTGATGAACCTTGGGATTTTTTGGGTGACTTTCCATGTTGATTGTTCATTTATGGATGTTTTCATTAGGTAAGTGTTGGTTTTAGATCACCTAGAGACAAGAAATAAACACTATGAAATTTTAACAACTAGTTTATGGAGAATTGATTTATTCTGACTCAAGGTTCCCATTTTTATCCTATTTTATTTAACCCTTCATTCTTCTTATTTTTTAGTGTTTGTTTAAGAATTTTTATTAGCTTTAGGGTTCTATTTCAAGGGTGGTTACTGGTGGTTTTTGGATTCTAGGTTATGGTTATCATTCCTTCACCATTGTGGTGCTTATTCTGGTGCTTATTAACCCTTAATCATTGATTCTTATTTAAATAATATTTATATTTTAATTTGATGTAGGGGATTCATTTCATATCTTATTATTTTATGTGAAATAACAAATTTATTATGCTTAATATATTTGGATGAAATTTGAATTAACAAAAATGAATATTAAATCAGATTAAATAATGACCTTTGGTTTTGTTTTTATTAATCGCATGTGTTTCTACCATGATAATAGTTTCCCTCTCAATTTTCTAGATAGTGTGCTATCTATGTTTATGATTTGGATTAGCATGTTTATTTTGATATAGTTTAGCACGTTTTGTATAAATAAATTAGAAAAATTATTTTAATATATAATTTATTATTGGATAAAGAAAAAAGAAGCTAGTAATTCGTGTTGATTTCAAATAATAAATATGCATGTTTAGTAAAGATATTTATTATAATTAGATTGAAATCAAATGCATTATTGACACATGGTTTAATTATATCAGTATTCCTAAAATATTGATGAAATTGGAATTTATTCATAAAATAATGTTTAAATAAATCATATTTATTGATATTTAATGCACTAGGTTGCCTGTGGTTACAACCTGTGATAAATGATTCTATTAATACATGATGGCATTTAACTTTTTGTTTGATAATGATAAATGTTTGTGTCTAAGTGAGAATGATTGGTTTTTAATGATGGATTCCTTTTCTTTACGGCCTGAATTACTTATAGGATATTTTTTTCCTTGTTGTCTAGTGTGATTTCTCTAAATGTGATCCTTGCTATGTGATATGAGGTGAGCATATTATAGATGATGGTTAAATGAGACATTTGTGAGGAGGATTGGATTGTGGAATTAGTTATTGTCTATGATGGTGGGTTGGATGCTGATATACATGGTGGGGTTCCCTATGGAAGTAGGACTAATGGAAGAAGTTGAAGCTAGGATTTTCCATTAAATTTATACTAAAATATATGATTCTCTATTTATTATTAATATATTTTAATGGATGGATAGTATGGTTTATCGCTTCAACATCTCTTTCCCCACTACTTGAAGAAGCTAGTTGTGCATGGTTTAAAAATCTCTATACGGTATCTTAGGATACGTCCTAGAGTACCTGGAATTATGGAATTCCAATTAATAATAAATTTTTTAACCCATGGTGTTGGTGACATATTTGAATTCTAATGATGAAAATATGGAGAAACAGTGGGAATGATTTTTTAATTCTTGGTGGGAATGGGAATCAGTTGAGTGTCATGTTAACGTAATTTTTAATGGAATAAAATTAATTAATTGAAAATTATTTAAGTAATTTAATTATGAAATGTTTAAAATAAATAATTAATTAGAGGTATTCTTGATATTAATGTGTGCATATAGGATGTTTAGGCCCCAGCAGTGGTAGTTTGGTGTCTAAGAGACTATAGATTCCATTGAGCCTAAGACTAAATTAATGCTCATAGTTTAGTTTTCAGAAGTATATAACATTTATGTTATGTGATTTCATGTTCTTTACCACCCATGTTGGTAGGGTGACTAATGACCAGTGGACTCTAGGAGGGAATTTTTTCCAACAACTTAGTTGGTGAGTAATGGATGCCTGACTACCCAATCTTTCCCATTTCTCTTCTTTTGATATTATTATGTGATGGTAATAATAGTGGTTTCATTTCCTATATATGTGTGTTAAGGATGTAATGACTTACAGTTATTTCACACACATGTATCACCAAATATAGTTTCATATTTATTTAAATGTATATATTGTATGGGTTTTGATAGCTTGAGGTATAATACATAAAATACGGTTTGTGGTGGTTCTCAGAACAACTCATTTATTACTTAGATATATTGATGACGGTGATTATATAATGTGATGCATGGGGTAAATGGTGTGTTATAATGGGATAATGATAAGAACAAGGTGCATGTTATGCTATATTTTACCATGTGCCCCTAAAAAGGATTACTTTTGGGGATATGTGGATCAGGATGTGTAATGTTCGGGTTGATAAAATTACCATTTGGGAAGTGGTTGTGGGGTATTTTATTTGATAATATGTTGAATATTATATTACTCATTTATGTGAGACATGGTAAGAGACCCATTGTTATGATGGGACATATTATTATACCTAATTATGTGACAAATTAACTTTAAATGTTGTTTATTAGGCTTATGTATTATTACTTTATGATTTTCAAGAGAGGCTCATGGATGGATTCTTTTGAGTAGACCTGTTATTCTCCCCCAGCACATATATAAATTTTTTTTCATGTACGAAGGAGATGGTAGGTAACCAGACTACACATTACTAGATTACGGGTTTTTTCATGAACTGTTTGGGATTTGATGTGGCTAATATGGACTTTTATTTTATTACATTTACTTTACTTTATACTTTTTCTATTAGTGTCACATTACATACATTTATTGATTTTCTAGTTTAATTTTATTACAAGGATAAGTTGTTTGGTGTTTCTATATTATCTATTATTAATCACATCCTAGAGGGTAATCCCACACATTTGTGTGTATTATATACTCTCAATTATATCTTCTAATAGATGACCTATTATAGGGTGGTTTCTAGAGTTATTATCCCCCTTATCTCAAGTATAGCCTAGGAGGGGTACCATTGGGGCTTGGGGGATGTGATTGTGATTATTCTAATAGAAATTTCATTGAATATCAAAATAATCATAGCATAAAGAATTATTCCAGTGTTTTATGTGCTCTATAATAGAATGTATCCATTTATAGGAAGAATAAGATTCTAGTTAATATAGATAGGACCATACTCTTAGAAAATGAAATTACAAGGTTTTATTGGTTACAAGATAAAAAAACTACAGGTATAATTTTTAATAGGTGTATCTTAATGCTAAAACCATTCATGAATCACTATTAGATGTATTTAAAAGGAAATAAATGTTTTAAACACATTATGGTGTTTTAAATTCCATTCTTAATTAATAAGAAATAATAATGTGGGGGGGAAATTTTGATAAAAGAAAAAGTTGAATCTATAATATTCCTCGGTTATACACCAAATAGAAGTTATTGAATATTCTTTAATATTAATTTTATCATAATTTTTACAATTTATTATGTAATAGTAATTAAAAATTAAGAATAAATAAAAAGATATATTATGGTAGGCAATGAGGATAATTTTATTAGTTTTGAACTGACAAAAGGCACCTAGATTCAAATAATATATGTAGATTATAACTATTCTGGTAATGATGATGGTGCATTGAAGTTGAAAGGATACATTACCTAGAAGATAAAATGCTAATTTGTTGAAAATATCATTGAAATTTAGGATCAATGAGTTAAAACAATAAGAAAGATTCATGATATTTTCATAATAACCAAGGATAAAAGTTTCTTTGTGTAAAATGGGTTTTATGAAAAATGATGATAAAAAAGAGATAAAGTGGATAGAAACATGGAAAAGATTTTCTATGAATGGTATTAACAAATATAAAGGGTTAAATTTGATGAAAAAGTACTCCAATTTCCAAACATGAATTTATTAAGAAATTTCTATCTATTTCACATCAAAAATGATTTAATGTCTTCCAAATGTTGTTAAATTAGCTATTCTAAATTAATTTATTGTTGAAAAAGATTATATGGAATAACCGAGGGGATTCACGTTTGACTCAGAGAGAATTAATGTGTGGAAGCTAAATAAGGATCTATATGGATGGAAGTAAGCTCTGAAAGCTTATCATTTTAAACATTATGAGTATCTTCAAAGAATAAGACTCAATAAAGATTAGGTGGATAAAAATTTGTAGGTGAAGAATACCAATACTAAATAACTTTTTTATAATTGTGTATGTTAATAACATGGTTATGTTTTATAATAAAAAATTATTATGTGAAAAGTTATCAAGAAACATGAAATAAATATTATAAAAATTATTTCATGGTGATATAGGATTTTTCATATCATTATTAAATATCCAAGAAGAATATTGTATTTTTATTTCACAAGAAAAATATTTAAATGAGATCTTAAAGAATTATGACATTAAAGAATACTTAGGTGTGCACATGCTTATACAGTTAGGAGAAAACTAAGTATGATGACGGAAAATTAGTTAATGAAAAGTTGTTTAGAAGATTAATTTAAATTCGTATGTATTTCGTAGCCACTATACCTGATATTGTATATGATGTCACACTTGGTTCCATGTTTCCAAAAAACCCTATAAAATAACATAAATTGGAAAAATATAAACGTCACAACTAGGTATTTTTAGTAAAATTTGTATCCTAATAGGTGTGTATTGTATTATATTATATAATATTATACGCATACAAAATTGACAAAATAAATTTATTTCATTGCCAAATAAAATTACATTAATCAAAAATAAAACCATTTAAAATTAAAAAAATTAAAACTAAAAACAAAATATAAATAGAAAAACTAAAATGGAAAAATATAGATTATCCCAATATAATAGAATCATCACCCCACTGCAGACACTATAGAAAAGAAAAAAAATATTAGTAAACCAATAAAAATCATAGAAAATGGAAACATTGAACTTTGGGTGCCATTGAGTTGATTATTGAGTGAAATAAGGATGTGTTATTTACAGGAGTAAATTTTATCTTTGGACTAGAAATGTGATTGATAGAATAGTCATATAATAGTTGGGAATAGTAATACGATCGTTGGGAATAGTAACATGACCATTGGGATAGTAAATTTATATCAAGATAATAAAATATGCCATAAATAATATTTATCATGATTAGTTTAATTAAATATATATTATAATACTAATAAATCAAAATCATGTTTAAAAACTTAGAAAAATATACACACATTTTTAATAAACTTTATATTAATGTACTTCATAAAATTCATAATTTTTAAATTAAAAATTAAAAATTACAATTTTGGAAATTTATCTTGATAAAATTAATCTCATTTTTTAAATTACCTTATTAAAATTTTCCATGGGTTATTTTTTGGTAAATTTATGAAATAATTCATTATTTATGGGAATAGGAAAAATACAGTTTCTCGCAAAACAAGTGTATCTTAAATTACACCATTCATGAGGTAATAATTACATAATATTTTTTTAACCTGATTTTCTCCCATTATATATTTTATTTAATAAATAAATCATTAAAATACTATAAAATTGGTTACCAAACCTAAATAAACATTCTAAAACTGAAGTCAAAAACAATTCCTTAAAATAGAAACTTCTCTTTTTTCCCACATTCATTTTTAAAAAAATATTGAAATTCATTTATAAAGGGGATTTAAATTATTAAACCCATTATATTATGTTTATATATTATTTTTTTAAAAAATTACTATTAAAGGTTTTACCATTCATGTAATATTTTATTCAATATTTTATTCTAAATTTCCCCTCTCTTAAAATATAAATAACCCCTCTCTCTTCCCTTGGAAAACAACTCATAAAACCCAATACAAATACCAATATAATCCCAAATATTCCCTATAAATAGCCTTATAATTCTTATGGACATTATGGATTGATCCCACTCCAATCACTAAGGGATTTATAGTGTCACACAAGAGATGTTACAATGAGTAGAGAGTAAATCTATTAAATCTTCCCTCTTTTATTCTTCTCTTTCTTCATTTTCCAAATTATTTTGTAACTAATATACAATAAAATTAATTATTCATTAAAATAAAATTATATTAAGTATTCTAACATTCTTTAATTACTGTATTTATAAAAATTATAAATTTCATACCTTCCTTTCCCACTGTTTCAACAACGTTCCTTCAATAGTCGGTTAACCACCTATAGATACATTTCCATGTCAACACATATAACCATAATCATGGAAATATATTATAAACTATATAATATATAAACATGTAATTATATGTATTATAATATTATGTAAATAATTATACTAATATATAAATTTCCTTGAATGCAAATCTAGATATCAAAGTAAAACCTGAAATTTTTAAAAATAGCATGATATCAAAATTTATTAAAAAAATATATTAAATAAAAAATGATTATAATTGATAAATATTTTTATGAATGACTATAATTAACTTATAAAAAAAAATTTTAATAAATAAAAGTTTATTATTCTGTATGTGAAAAAGTGATGAAATAAAGCGGAAATTAACGTGAGGGGATTCTTGAACCCAACTCTTTTTCTTTGGGTTATCTCTCTTTCACGAAATCTTTGTTGTGAATTCTCCATTAATGTTATTTAAATTTAATTAAATTATAATTCCTTTTTCATTTAAGGGATATACATGTTTTATACTTTATTTTATGACTAATACAATTATTTTCCATAAGAACTATTCTTTCTAAAATACATCTTTGACTTCTCTTGAGTTATTTTTCCTTCAAGAATGATGATTTTATACCAAATATGTTTTCATTTTTTCATTTTTAACCCTAGTTTTATTTATGAAATCTTTATTAACGAATATATTTTGAATCTTATTCCTTTTCTTGGGTTATATCATGATTGTGACTGTTATACACTCTATATAGTATGCATAATTATGTAAATGTTATGACATGATTGGTGGGGCTAGAATTATATATCCCTCCAATGTGTTGGGTAAT
Organism: Viscum album; assembly: GCA_963277665.1. Classification (NCBI taxonomy): domain Eukaryota; kingdom Viridiplantae; phylum Streptophyta; class Magnoliopsida; order Santalales; family Viscaceae; genus Viscum; species Viscum album. The sequence goes on from OY728145.1 coordinate 1,422,812,142, forward strand.
GTGATTAATCTCATGAGATAATTTGTATTATTTTTCAACTTGATTATATAATTGTTCATAGTATGTTATTTTCATCATGAAATTACATTCTGTGTGAATTTGATGCCATTTGTGTTAACAACTATGTTTGTTATTTGAGCACTACTACATGATGTTTTATTTTTATGCATTGTCACATTCCATACCATTATCACATGTTTCCCTCATGAGTTTTGTGATGATATTGTTTTTATTATATGTCTATTATTATTATTCTCACCCATGTTATATTTATTCATTCCCCTTATTCATCCTCTTACTAGGCTTTTAGCTCACCCTTTTCCAAATACACTGAAACTGGTCATCCTAGATTATAACACATTTATGTTTTTTATCATAAAAATGTTGTAATAGTTATATAAGAAAAATAAGGGTCACTATAGTTGTTATTAGATAATAGTTTACTTAATTTGGGAGTTAGTATTAGGGAATGTTGGTGGTAACCCTTTACATAATTCCAATTATATGTAAACTTCAAATAATATTTGTTTTAGACAAAAGGATAAAAATAGGGATCCTATAAAATTTAATATTATAGTTAATAGATAAAAATAATAAATAATTTATTCATTATTTTTCTACAAATGTTTTTTAAAAAGTTTTATATTTTAGAAAATGATGGGAACTTGGACAAACAAATCTAACAAAACAGGTTAGGGACAATGAAATAATCACTTGAATGACATCCACAACGCCATGGGAAGTGGAGTTCAAAACATCACATAAATTATTACCCATGTCTTCCAGTCTATGAATAATAAATTGAACCATTTGGAACATCCTCCTTTGACCAAGAAGTATAACTTATTCATTGAGTCCATAATGTGGAAAGAAACACCTATATTTAGTGGATCTTCTGATCCACTTTTCACATAACAGTGGTTTAACTTAATAGAAAAGATATTTTATATGATCCAATATTTTGAGAAGGAGAAGGTGGCTCTTTAATTTTACCATTTTTTTAGTGAATACAATCACAATTGGGTGTTTATAAATAACACAAAGTCAATGAAATAAATAAAATATATATAGTGAGAAGACTTAAAAAATATTTCTTAATAAGTATTTACATCTAACTTTTAGAATAAATATGGTGAGATAATTCTTATAAATGAAGAAAAAATTATGGTTAATCATTCATGGATTACATGGAAAACATCGAGAGTATTTCAAGACACACCTTAGGATTTTTTATCAATAGTAATATCTAAATATATATATTTTTGAGTGGTTTAAAACAACACCCTCAAGAGGTCCTAGATAACTGAGACTCTAGGAGTTATAAAGAAGTTTTCTAATGTACTCTGAATGAAGAGATGAAGATATGATAATGGTCACATTTTTATTTAGATAACAAGATAATAATGGAGTTTCATGTTGGTTGATCAAATTACAAATGAGGAAAGATGATCCAACAACTAACAAGTCAATAATATGGGAAGAAGAATCCTAGGAATTTCCTCAATAGGATGGGAAAATGAATCAAGTGTGGGAGAGAAGGCCACAAAAATAATGAATATCAAATAAACATGAATAAGTTGACCAACATGATAAAGGGAAGGTAAGTACCTCTTAATGCAGCACCTATGGTTCAATTATTTAAATTTAGGGAGAACGTGCACTATATAGTCTAGTACACTAAATTGCATGTCTTTGAGGGTAATTACTTTCATCGAACACAATTGCTATGGGAGAAAGGGAAAGCATATGTAATCAATAATATAGAATTGGAACATTAAAATTAAGTCATAGAAGGTACACTTTCTATTCACTCAAGAATGGATAATATTTTATTTGATTTTGTTTCTAAAAATTATTTTATATTGTGCAAGTTTTCTAGAATATTTGAATAAAATCCCTAATAAATTGAAGTAGATATATTTATAAAATCACATAGTGTTCCAATAATTGAAACATAAATATTGGACTCTTCTCCTATAGAATTATGTGGTAATATTCCTCCAGTGAGTCTCGGAATACTTCCCTTAGTGGGATTCAATATTATACTAGGCATGTATTGGCTCTCATTATATAGATCACACATCAACATTAAGAAAAACAAAATATTTATTCATATTCTTAACTATAAAATAATCCTCTACAAATGAAAGGAATATCATGAATCTCATATAAAAAATACCTCAATGGTATGGGTGTCGATACTGGGGGAAGAATCATTCCTTGTACAAATGGTCAAATAAAATGAAGGTATCAACCTGGTGGAGATGGCCGTTGTTAGGGAATACAGTGATTCTTTTACAGAAGAGATAACCAGACATCCCCCTGATGATGAGATAGATTTATAGATATAGCATATATTAGGATCTTCTCATATCTCAAGATTCCCCTACAGGATATCCCCGATCAAACTATATGAGTTAAAGAAGCATCTAAATCAGAATTTGAGAAAAGGGTTCATACACCCTAGTGAATCACCTTGGGATTATCCAGTACTATTTTTCAAGAATAAGGATGGATCAACACAGTTATTTATTGATTATTAGTATCTCAAAAAGATAACAATAAATAATAAGTATCATCTACTAAGGATTGATGACTTGTTCAGTCAACTAGATGAAACTAAGCACTTGTCAGATGTGGATCTTCATTCTGGATATCATCAAATTATTGTGAATAATTAGTACATTCATAAGACCTTTTATTGTAAAATTTATGGGAATAATGAGCTCATAGTGATTCCCTTTCGGACTTAATAATTACCCTACAATTTTCATGGATTTGATTAATAAAGGCTTTAGAGACTACCTTGGAAAATATTTTGTAGTTATTATCGAATATAATATAATTTACTCCAATAGTAAGGAGTAACATAAAGTTAATCTAAGTAGTTTTTTAGTGACATTATGCAAGGAATAAATGTATTCTATGTTTATAAAGTTTGACTTTTGGATGCAGTATGTATCATTCTTAGGGAACGTAATCACAAGTGAGGGAATTTTCCCCGATCCTTAAAAAACAATGGCAATTGAGGGATGGTCCAGATCCACTAGTTTCATGTAAATATATAATTTTACTGTATTATAGGGGTACTATCAAAAATTTATGAGGAATTTATAATGATTTAATATCCCTTTTAGTTAACATGGATAAGGGAAAAGTATGTCTATATGGAATAATGTGAGGAAAGCTTCAAGGATCTCAATAAGACTATAATCATCACACTTGTACTCACACTACCAACAGGTGGAGAATTTTTTGTGATATAAATGGATGCTTCAAATAATGTATTGGGTTGTTTACTCATGAATTTTGGAAAAGTGATAGGATACACCTTCTTATAGTTGAAGATCCATGACCAGAACTACCCAGTACATGATCTGGAGTTAGATGCTATGGTCTTCGCTCTAAATATCTATAAGCTCTATCTATGTAATAAAATTTGTGGCATATATAACAATAATAAGAGTCTATATTATATATTCACCCATGAAAAGTTCAATATGTGTCAATGAAGATGGTTAGAGGTAATAAAGGACTATGATTGCTTTATTCACTACCATCCAGGAATGGTGGACAATGTAGATGATGATCTTAGAATAAAAGAACCTACGGCAATATCCATGATATGGATTGAGAAATTTTTTGTCCACTTGGATATACAAATTGTGGATTTAGAAATCATAATGTTAGTTAATACATCCTACATTGAATAAATGATTTCACAACCATCAATATAAGAGAAAATTAAGGAGGTACGAAGGGGTGATCTAGAGGAAGGTGAAAGTAGTAAAGTAATAGAAGCTACAAGATTTCTTCATCAATTATGATGGTGTGATTCAATATGAAATGAGAATTGTTTTTCTTAAACACATGATATAAATAAGGATCTATATAATAATTCCCAAAGATCTCCTTTCTCTATCCATCCTAGATGTTCCAATATGTACTATGATCTTCGAGGGAACTTCTGGTGGGACAACATGAAGAAGGAGATTGTGTTGTATATATCATGGTGTTTGGCATGTCATAAATTAAAATTAGAGGTAAAAAATTATAAATGGAAGATGAAAAAAAAATTTATACCCACATGGAATGGGGATAATGTCAGTATGGTCTTTTTCACTTTCCTCCCCAAGGCATCTAATTGAAACAATAAGATATGGGTTTTGGTGGATAGACTCACCAAGACCTCCCACTTATTCACTATTCATGAATATTTCTTTCATGAACAATATTTTACGATATTTTTGAAGTAGGTATTAAAGCTGCATGGGGTTCTACTTTCAATTATCTATGATCGTGATCCAAGGTTCAAATATAAATTGTGGTTATTTCTTCAAATTAATTTCAATATGGAATTGAAATTTATCAGAGCCTGTCACACCAAAACTAATAGCTAAATAAAATTTTTATTCAGATGATTGATTACATTCCAAGGGCATAGTCAATTGAATTCAAATGATTTTGGGATCTACATCTCCCATTGGTTGAGTTCTCATATAATAAAAGATTCATCATTATTATTGAAATGTATCTATATTAACCTCTTTAAGGGAAGTGATATAGAACTCCAATATTGGGATGAATTTGGAGAAAAAATCTACATAGAATTAAAAGTGTGCAAGAGATGATAAAGAAGGTTCAATCAATCAAAAAACATATAAAATATCATTATAGTTAGAAAAATAGCTACGTTGACAACCATTTATGGGACTCAATGTTTGATATTGGAGGAAAGGTTTTCATTCGAATATCACCATGTATGTGAGTCATGTCGTTTGGATAGAAAGGGAATCTTATCCCAAGATACATTATCCCATTTTAAATTATTTAACTCATAGGAGTAGTGGCCTATCGTCTTTCACTTCCAATAAGTGTGGCTCAAGTTTATGAAATTTTCCATTTATCACTCTTAAGGAAGTACATGCTTCATCCCTAATATATTCTAAATATATAGGTGGTATAATTGGAGAGTGACCTATCATATAAAGAACAACTAGGGAAGATGTTTTACTTTAGAGAAACATTTATACCCAATAAGACAACTCCCCTTATCAAAGTGTTGTGGAGGACCATAAGTAGGAAGTGGTGACTTGGGGACTAGAAAATATAGTGAAACAAAAGTACCCTCATCCATTTTCAACAAATAATATGAGTTAAAATTTCATGTATGAAATTTATAAATGAGGAATAGTTTGATGACCTAGTTTTTTGAGATATTTTTTCCCTAAGTAAATGTGTGCTGTATTATATTATATGATATTATACACATAAAAAATAGAGAAAACACTAAAATATATCATTACTATACACTATTACATTAATTAGAAGTGAAAAAAATTAAAATTTGAAACATTACAACTATAAAAATAATATCTAATTTAAATTATAAAATAGGAAATCATAGATTTCCCAAATATACTAATATCGTCACCCCGATATAAACACTATATAAACAAAACAAAATATTCGTAAACTAATCAACATATTATAAGATAGAAATATAAATACTTAAGAATAATTTTATTGAATTTTTAGGTAAATAATTAATTTTTATTTATAGGAGGTAATGTGACAATTTTAACAGTAATGTGACCATTGAAATAACAACCTCACTAATGGGAATATTGACCTCACAATTTGGAAAAGTAACCTAGCCATTGGAATATTAGTTTTACCTCAAAATAAAAAATTGTCATATAAATAATATTTATAATTATTAATTTATGTAAATATAAAAATTATAATGAAAAAAATAAATATCAAGATTAAAAAACTCAATGAAAATATAATCACATAGTCAATAAGCGGTATTTTAAATTATATTTTAAAAGTAATAATTTTTTTATTAAAAACTAAAATTAACTATTATAGAAATTTATTTTGATAATATGGATGTCAATTTTTAAATCATCACATCAAAATTTTCTAAGGTTTATATTTTGGTAATTTTTTGAAGTACTTCAATTTTGTAATAAATATTAAATATACAATTTTTCACATAACCAGTGTATCTTAAATTACATAAATCAAGATGTAATAATGACATAAAACTTTTTATAAATTTATGTTCACCCATGATATATTTTATTTAATAAAAATTTCAATAAAATACAATTATGTTGATTTATGAACCAAAAAAGAACCTTTTAAAGCATAAATTCAAAAGTGATTCCTTAAAATAACAATTTGACCTTTTCCACTTTAATTTTTAATAAACTATTGAATTGAAATTATAAAAGACATTTAAATTATGAAACAAAATATATTATATTTATATATGATTTATATTATCAATAAATCACTATTATAAGGTTTTCCATTGATATAATATTTTATTGAATACTTAATTCTACAAATACACATCTCCACAATTATAAATAACCTTTATCCATTCCCTTATAAAACCGCTCCTCCAACCCATTAAAAATCCCAATACTTGACCAAATACTGTATATTTGGTTCCTTATAATACATTGTGAATTTATGGAGAAATAAAACTCCAATCACTAAGGTATTTATAGTTTCATACAATAGTAGCCACACCAAGGAGAGAGAAGGTCTCTATTAACTCTTCCATCTTTTCATCTTCTCTTTCTTCTTTTTCCAAATTACTTTCAAAACCATATATAATAAAATTAATTATTAAGTAATTTAATGTTATTTTAATGATGTTAACCTAATTTAATAATCATATTTAGGATAACTATAAATTGCATACCTCTCTTTCCCTCACTTTCGACAATGTCCCTATAAAGGCCGGGTAGCCACCTAAGTAGAAATCACAATGTCAACACATAAAAATATAATCATGGGTGGATATTAGAAACTATATAATATTTAAAAATTTAATTTTATGTATTATAATATTATTTAATTAGTTATACTAACGTATAAATTACTTTGAATTAAAATAGAGAAATCAAAGTGAAATGGGAAATATTTTTGAATAAAATGATATCAAAACACTTCAAATTCATTTACAAAAATTAAGAAATATAATACAACTATTATAATTATAAAATCTTTCTAAAAATTACTATAATTCAATTTTTTATCAATGTTTTATTAAATATTATTTTTTTATTCAGGAGGCACAAAAGCGGTGAAATAAAAATTGAATTAAGGTAAGGGGATTCTCGAACCCAACACCATTTCTTTGGGTTATCTCTCTTTAACGAAAATTTTTGTATGAATTCTCCACTAATGTTCCTTATATATAATTTCATTATGCTGACCTTTTATTTTCATGATTATAAACATTTCCTATATGATTTTATTACTATTAAAAATATTTCCCAAAGCAATCTTTCTTTTCCAAAACCCATTTTTAGTTCTCTTTAGTTGTTTATTCTTCACTAAAAAATGCTGATTTTTATACAAAATATTTTTTCCCTCTTTCATTTGTAACAAAATTTTTATTTATGAAAACATGATTAATGAAATATTTATGAAATATGTTCCTTTTCATGGGTTATATTATGATCATGATTGTTATATGTTCTATGTGGCATGAAAGATTCTGTAAATGTTATTATGTGATGGGTGGACTTGGAATTATGGATTCTTATAATTCATTGGGTAATGTGATATATCTCATGAGATAATTTTTGTTATGTTTGAAATTGATGGTAACTTTTTTCAAAAATATTTTGTTATTATTATGCACATTTTTTATGTGTGAATGTGATGCTACCTTTGTTAACAACGATGTGTGGTATTTGATTATAATGACATGATGTTTCATTTTTTACATCATGGCATTCCATGAATTCATCACATGCTCCCATCATGATGTTATTATGATCATATTATAGTGATATGATTCTTTTTATTATTCTCATCCTTATTATGTTGATTTATTTGTTGTATTAACCTCTTACTAGAATTTCAGATCACCCCTTTCTTTGATGCATATCATCAGGTTTATATGAAATGAGGACGGTATGAGATTTTATGGATAAATATAACGGATTGATGTAAATATTTATGTTCTATTTTGTAAAAATTATGTATGATCGTAATTTTCTCAAGTCACTAAACCTTTTGATCCTTTATTGTAATGATTTTATATTCCAAAGGCCTTCATTTTTTATTATTTTTTGATAATCCACCTTTCAAGGGGTGAGGTGGAACCCTTACAAGGCCCGATGGCTTATAGACAATTACATGACCCGTAGGTATTAGAGGGAATCACCCAGACAAGAAAACATGGTACTAATCCTCCCCATCATATGTCATGATATTCGCACTCCACCTACATAGGGTTGGTCGGCTAGTTGTCTTTTGCAAAGATTCATAGGCCCGGTACTGATGGAAAAGCCATACCCTCTCATTCTTTGAATTCCAGTTAGCTCTACTCTAGTGAATTCACCTGCCCTGAATACTCTTCTGAAGTCTTATCCTTTGTAGTTAGACTGGTACATCTACATTTCATGTGGCCCGAAGGCCTTGGGGTGGCCCTATGGCCTTAAGGTAGCCCGAAGTCCTTGATAATCAACTAGGCCGAAGGCCTTGGGTGGCCCAAAACCCTTACAGGACCCGAGGACCAAAACTATAGCCCAAAATCCCAGATGAATGAATAGACTAGGCTACTATAGTACCGAACAGTTCCTACTACAGTACTGGTACAGTAACCTAGAAATACTCCTCCACCAGGATTTGATCTTGGGTCTCTTGGATGCACCTACTGAGTCCTCACCAACCTGGATGAGGCTCATGTGAAACACTTTTATATTATTTATCTTAAAAGTGATGTAATAGATATGTATGAAAAATAATTGTTACTATAATATAATGCTATGAAATTTTTAAAAAAATAAGTTATGGGTTGATATATAGGAATAATTAAAAGATGTATATGAATGGCTACACTGACTCAGATTGGGACGAAGAAGCGGTTGAAAAAATCTATATCTAGTGGATTTCTTCTTAATGGTTGGAGTTATGTTTCATTTAATTCAAGGAATCAAACATCAGTGACCTTAATTTTAACTTTTCATAAGTATGTTTATTCATAATAGTCATATACATAGATAATTTGGATGATAACCCATCTACAACACTTTATTTTTTTTATCATCTGATTATAGGTTGTGTCAATCAGATGCAATTACTTTATCCAAATATACTATGAAACATTCAAGGTTAAAAATATATTGAAATAAAGTATCCCTTTCTAAAATATAATATAGAAACATTATATCTTGAAAATAAATTTTGTTCCTTACAATGAATTTTTTACTCTTATTTTTATAAAACCCCTCACAATTGATCTATTTGTTAAGTTCTGGGTATAGATAATATTACAACCAACTCTCTCTCATTGATGTAAGAAAATTTTTGAGTACCCTCCTCTATTATTTATTACATAAATTCATGAGGTTTTTTTATGGGGGGATAAAATTATTATTTTGGTTTAATATTTGTTTTAATTTTATTTTGTAGTGTTATAGGATTGATTTGGAAGATAAATTGAAAGTTTTCACTCTTATATGGGAATAAAAGTTTTGGAATTAATGAGATGATTTATTTTAAGGGTAGTGTTTTTGTCTATTTTAATGGCTATTTTTTAAAAATATTGTTAGATCACATGGACTTAGATTTCATTAATTCATGACTCATTTATTTTAGCTATTTGATTTTTCCCCTATCATGTAATCACTTTATATTTATTTTTAATAAGGTAGAGATGTTTTAAATGGACTTTGGATGAATTCCAAAGGAGGAATTTTTAAAGACATTTGATGATTATGTTTTATTTAAATTCAATACTAGTTTACATGTGAATATATTTTATTATATGAACCTCATTATAATAAGAAATTTATTGATTATGTGGAATTGTTATCTACAACACTTGATAGAAGATGATGGTTTCCATATAGTGATGAACTTGATCAATATATTATTATTTAAGAATAATCTATCTGATTTAAATATGATTCATCCATGAAACATTGGATGGATATTTTAGTTTAATAAGGGATGAAATGGAATTTTATGTCATGCTTGATGAGACAACTATTAATGAAAGTGGAATATTTACATAGAAATTTGGCCAAGACATATAAGGGGTATAGAATTTATAGGGTTAATACAATAACCATCATAAGGTGTTGAAAATAAATTTTAAGGTTAAGACAACTAACAATGTAAATTATAGACAATACTTCAAATGATTTATCTAAATGAAAGCATTGTAATTTTATGATAAGTATTTCATGCCTTCGTATGGTTAATTCTAGTTGTTCGTAAGGTTTTGTAATACAGTCATAATGTTGCGATAGTGTATTTATATAGTACATACAAGACCTAAAATAGTTGAGACAAACCATAGTAAGGTTTTAAAGAAATATTTTACGTTCTTTAATGAACACCGTGTGGTTCATTATTTTGTTAAAATTGAAAAGATGGGAATATAGAATTCAATTATTTAGAATATTGAATAATCAATGCAGATGATACTTGTTGTGTTTTTTAAATTTTCAAACATCATGATCAATACTATTGTATTATGATTCAGGTATAAAATGATAAAATTTCCATCCATATAGGAATCAAGTACTAAGATGAATTTCACATCTCTAATAGATGGCACATCATAGTGAATGATTTCTTTAATATGTGTATGTATCAAATGAATAATGTGATTCTGATTTTTTTGTGAATATTTCGTGATATATTAATGTACATTGTCAATGAATAAATTAGTGTCTTAAGGATAGCTAACAAGAGGAACTTATTTGGTTATAAATGAATTTAAATAATAATATTCATTCTACTAAGAATAATTAGTTTTCATAATTATTATGGAAATATAATGAACATGATATTTTATGAATATATGAGATGAAATGAAAACACTTATCGATATTGGTTTCATCTATTTTGGGGAACATCTCTCTACGTATTGATACTCATAGTATAATTTTTTAAACAGTAGAGGAAGAATATCATCTATAGAGTCTATTTATGAATCAAATCTTTATTATTGATCATTATTAATGAAGAATAATTTTTCATTATTGATTTATATTATAACTAATTTAACTCCCTATTTTAAAAAGTTCCAGGTCACACCCTTTATTGAGTTTTTTTTAATACTAATAAAGAAGTTTTGTGCATGGGATAATAACAACAAAACACTAAAGATACAGTAATAATTAAAAGAGTTGAAACTCATTAAAAAAATTAGTATGTTAATATCATTTTTGGAATCTATGAGAATCTTTATATAATATTATTATTAAGAAATAAATTTGAAAGGGATTAAAAAAGATACACACACTCATTCACCCCCCAACTACTATATATCACCCTTCATGTAGTCCAACACCATTCCCTAACATTGGAAAGGTATTATAGAGGTTACCAACTTCATATCCTTATAACATGTGTATGTGATCTATGATTTATTTTCAATATGTCCACAAGGGTTTACTAACATTGTTCCTCCTTCGACTGCCAAACCCAAACCCTTTCATTTCTAAAAATTTAAGGAACCCAATTTTTGGAAAATTACATATAAATTAATTTGATATAAAATATAGCTCTATAATTTCATTATATGTAACAGGAAAAATAATTGACTATTTATTCATCTAATTCTGATACTCAGGAAATAATATTACAAAAACATTTAGAAAAGTGAAGTATATTTCATGTACCCTATCAGAAATGTAATGTGAGCCCAAGGAAATTGCTACATGTGTATCAACACTATCTAATCATGTCATTTACCTTGTAATTGTGTGTATTCATTATTTAAATGATTTGTGAATCTTTTTTGTTCAATCAGTGTACACTATTGAGATATAAGTTGAATCATCTAATCCTTTATGTCATTATCATTATGTGACATGGTGCATGGTTCCCTTGAGGTGGTCTGGGCATGTAAATTGGGCCCATTTTATGTAATGCATTTAACATGGAATTTGTATAAAAGCTATATGACATGTGTGATATATTGGGTGGATTTTCATATACTTAATCACACCCATGCCATGAGACCCATTAAAATACAAGGTATGTTTATAAACTATTTACCATGTAATATTTAACCATACCATTTAAACCCCAGTTATAAATTTTATAAAACATGTATTTTTACAAAATTATACACTTCATGTGATATTTAATTTAACTATAAATACCCAAACCAGTCATACATTCTATACATCTTTGGTTTTAAAGACTACATGTCATGTAATTATGAATTCCTAAATCAGAGTTCCTAAATCCTAAGCATACTCAATCCTTAAATTACATATGGAATCACTTCATAATTCATGCCTCTAACTCTTTTTTAACATATATCATAAGCATCTCACCAACTACATATTGTTGTGGCCATTCCCATCGCTACGTCATCCCTCGATCAACATCACTACCCAAACCATCTCCCCCTGTTGATTCCATGCTTAATCTAGAACTGACATCATCATGACTATGCATTCACCCACCACTTAGGTATTAATATACTGAACCTCCATCCATTGTTAATTTCTATGGTGGTTTTTCTTTTTTATAAGAATTTGGGGAAGTATGAGAGATCACAGAGGGAAAAATAAAATGAAGAGGTTAAATAGTGGATTGTGTTCTATATGGTCATCTGTTCATTGATAATAAATTAGTCCCCATCAAACTTTGTAATAAAACATGAAATAAATAAATAATATATAGTCATAAAATTATATAAAATTATATTTTAATAATGATTATGATAAATAAAATAAAAAATTATTAGAATTCTAATAATTTAATTTTGGGGAATTCAAGTGTGATGATTAGTATAACAATATTGAAATTCATAGATGAAAATAAAAATGTAAAATCATTAATATTGGATTAAAGAGAAAATAACAATGTTCTACATAGATATAAAATCATTTTAACTTGATGGATTTTTGTTATTTTCTTAGGAATTTTATTTCTACCTTGGGGTCAAATCCTCCTTCAGGGTTTATTGATAGCTCCTCCTCCAACCAAAAGAATTAGTAGATCCCCTATTTTATTTCATGGATATTATATTTCTGATATTTGAATACCCTAATAATAATATTAATTGGTAAATATATATAACTATAATTAGATTAACAAATAATTTTACTTAATGACCTAAAACAAGGCCAGTCTAGGGCTTGAAACTAAGATAAAGTGCATTCCTTATCTAGGTAAATATCTCATTCTAGACACAACCATGATGTAAAAATTTCCATTAAAGGATCTAATTAAGAGATACTAATTATCTCATTCACCCATTAATGGGATAAAAATTATATATTAAAAATAATACAAAAATTCTAAAAACAAATCATCATTACAACCACCTTTATAAATATTATTCAAAATAATTTAAAAATATTAACAAAACGTTTTGGCCACTACATCCCCCTCACTAATATTCATCATGAAAATAAAAATCCATTCATAAATTAGGTTAGGAAGATATAATATTATATTTACATTATTATAATATATTTCGATGTTATCCACATTTTCATATGATACGCACCACAAAATCCCTCACCTACATAGGGCCATATCCTATCAGTCCTTAACCCCCACTAGATACTCTGCAAAGGGTGTGTCTTCCTTGACATTTTACTTTATTTAGTTGATAATTTGTGGTTATTCATGTATATATCTCCTCAATTGTTACATTGGAATGTGTTATTCATATGGTCCAACTGTATGGGTAATACTAGGAAATAAGCTATCTCACCTACCCAATATGGGATTTGGAATTTCATAATGAACCGTAGAGATGGATTACTTCCCTGATAAAATTTTCCCAGGAGACATCATTAAAAAACCTTAAGGAACACATAATCCCAATTCTTGAACTCTAAAGTTTCCTGAATTTAGTTTTAATGGGAATTCTAGTTGCTCTAGTCCATTATAATATACTCCTAGATCACGTGTAACTTCTTTGTTATAAAACACACCATTTTTAGACTCATAAGATATTACATTCCAATATCCATTGAATAAAATGTATTATCTAAATGATCACCCATAAAGTTTGTCAAAAGGTGTCATGTTGATAGTAGAGTGGTAAACATTGTATGCAAAATTAAAAAATGGAAGTAAATTATCATAACTATTATTTAATACAAGAACATGATCCCAATCGATTTGGATATCGTGATCAACCTTCACAAATAAATTTATTATAAACCATAGCCTCTATATCACACCACTTCATTCATGTACACCAATATCAATGCTCAATACCCTCATTATCCTTTTAAACTCTTAAATATATCATCAATGGGGAAAGGTGTGAAAATCCATCAATATATTTTTTTCATAGATTGACTATAACCACTACCAGTCAATGGAATAATGCTACATGCTTCCCACCTTTATAGAACCCTTAAGTGTGTTAGAAAAATAAAGTAGTTTCCCAAGACCTCATCTTCATAATTTGTAATATGGCCCCCCTCATTCAAGAGTATGTGATGTGGACTTATTTTGCACAGTTTTGTCACATCTTTTACATTAATATTTAAAAATTTAATTAATTAATTCTCCACATTTTGATTACTTTTGGCACATTTTTATTTTTATTATTTAATTTATTATTTAATCAATTTTTATAATTAATCATCTATTTTAATCTTTAAAATTGTTAATTTATTTTTTTCTTTATTTTTATTGTCTAATAAATTTTTTCTTAGTTTGGTTATTTATTCCTTCATAGTTAATAATTTATCATTAATTTATAAATTAATTAATTCTTCTTTTGAACATAAATAATTTAGTTTTAATTTATAATTCCTTGTATAAAATATTTATTAATCAAAGTACCATAATCTAAATAGTATTCATTTTTTAACAATTCATTAATTAGAAATTTAAGATTATATACTTACTGCTCTTGTCAAATTTATTTAATTTAATCTCATTAATTAACTTAAATGTTTAATAAATAAATAATTAACTGTCTACTTTAATAAATTTAATTTGTTTAAGTAGTTATTTTAAATATTTTAACTTTTTTATATAGGTGTTTAACTTATGTTATTTTTAAAAAAATTAATAATATTGTTTTTTCTTAATTTTAAGATTCGATTTAGTTTTAATTTAAGTATTTTATTTTGAAACATTTAATAAATTGTGTTTAGTTTTTATTGACTCATAAATTCATTTATGTTATTGAGTATTAATTACATAATTATTTTTTATAGTTTTTATATTTTATTTTAGTTTCAAATTGTTTTTCATAATAACATTGTTGTTTGCAGACCTGAGGAGACACTCAGGACAAGAAGAATAGACCTGAGGAGACTCTTGGGAGCAAACAAAATTTTTCATCATTGTTGGGGAAGGCATGCACTACGAGTCTAGGGTTATAACAAAGTGTAAAAAACAATAAAAACACATTAAAAACATTATAAAAACTTCTAAAAACTATGAGATTCTTTGTTGCTTTTGTTGAAAATTAAAAATTTGCTTCACTATGAACTGTTGTGTGTTTAATATCTTTTAGTAAAATAAATGGACATTAAAAATAACTAGAATCAATTTGGGAATCACTGTGTATGTTGTGGCTATTTTGGGCACACAACTTGGAAGTGTGTCAATAACCAACCACAATAGGATGTTTACATTGAAGAAAATGAACAATATGAGTGCAATCATAATTTCCTAGATAAACTTAAATTAATTTAATCCAAATGGGATACTAGGGAGGATTTGTGGAATTTCAGGTTTAATCAAACCCATGAAATTAAAATTATATATTTTTAAAATAAATATAAAAGAATAAAATGGTTGGAAAACATTCTCTTGGAATTACAACAAAGGGTTAAAGAACACGAAGAATTTGAAGAAAATGAAAATGAAATTTTTTATAAAATATATGAAAATGAAGTGTAAGAGGAAAGAGATATTGAAACCGGGAAAAAAAACTTTTTATTTGAAAATATGATTCTATTGAACTAAAATTGAAAATAACCAACTCACTTATTCAAGAAAATGATATTGAACATCAAAAAAAGAACATAAATGAAGATGAGTTGGACAACTCTGAAGATGAATTGAAACATATTGAAAACGAATTCCCAGTACACTTAATAATTATGACATTAGATAAAAATAATTATTTTAAATGTCTTGAGAATGAAGTCACTCAGGATGATGATGAACTTGAAAATGAAAACTTAGTTGTTAATAACTCTTCACCCAACTTTATTGAAATCATGAACACTGAACCTGAACTTGAAATTCGGTATTATAAGGAAGAGAATGATAAACTAGAAAACATGGAACCTAATATTTTTTATCATGATTTGAAAACCACTCTTCCCTGTTTTGAAACTATAATCCAAATAATTTTTGAAATTTTCATGGATGAATATATTGATGTACTGTATTTTGAAGAAAATTTGACTGATGAGTTTTTATTTCCCTTTTCTCATAGTGAACACATTTCTGAAATTTTGTGTAGTGAGATTGAATGTAGTGTTATCATTCTTAGGGAAAACTGTTTAAATTTGATCAATCTTGACATGACATTATTAAAGATGAATTGAATATTTCTCCCCTAGAAAAGAACTTTCTGGAATACACTACAAACATTGTTTTGGAAAGTGAGCCTTTTGAACAGGAACATGAAGTTGAGGTTGAACACACACTAGATGATGGTTGCAGAATTTATTTGATAGAAGTAGTAGATATTTAGTTTGATTTAATAGATGAGGATATTTTGGAATATATTTATAACAATGTTAGATATAAATCTATTTAAGATAAAATTAATTCAATTCCATTTATGTCAATTTCATCCTCAACTGTGAACGGTGTTGAGCCTTCTCATGATACTGATAGTTGCCTAGAGGGGGAATCACACTTGATTTCCATTATATATGATTTTGTTCAACACTTTATTGAATCCCTTATTTAACCTATTAATAATAACTCACACATTAGAACCCTTGAATTTGAATATGCTTATGTTGAAGTCGGTAAAGATAGATTTGAAGACATTGTAACACCCTCTGAAGCACCTAATTTGTCTTCCATTCCTAAAAAAGATATATGTGTCAAATTTGAAACAATTATGGAAGTGGAAAACACTATACTCACAACTATTAAAGAGTTATACCTAGGGGTTATTTTAGGCTATGAGATTTTAGTTTCAGGTTTCATAAGTATTGTTGCCCAAAATTTTCAATATTCTGTTAGAAATATTTGGGAAAAATTCATGTAGTGGTCCCTATTAAGAAAACCACATCCACCTACTGACTACGGTTAGTTCTAGGAGAGTCCAAATAGGGAATAAAAACCTAGCACTACATGGGAGGTGACCCATGTTTTTTTCAATAAAACACACCCAAAAAAATTGTAATTAATAAATGTCTAAATGAAGACTTTAAATTCAGTGTTTCATGGGAGTCAACCCAAGTTCTTTATTTTTTGTTTACTTTTGATTCAATTCTTATTTTATATTGAATAAAATGTTGTTATGTTTTCTTCTACATGCTCTATCTCTGTGGGATATTTTTTCTTGGTTTACATACTTTATGTTATTGAATGTTGTTGTTGTTATCAAAATGGAGTGGAATTATCATGCTGGAGCTTTATTTGGAAAAAACTATTTATTGATGTGTCTCAATATCTGTATTCATATTTCTGGTCCTTTCACTTTAATAAAAAAAATTCACTTATAAGTCACTGGCTCACCGATGCACCTGATCCACTGATACTCGTCATTAGTACTATTGGAGACTCATTTGTGGCAGTGTCGCTGAGCCAATTAAAAAATTATGCTGTATTGAATTTACTTCTATAGGTTGGTGTATTTAGAACACCTTTTTATGCTCTATTGAACGCATTATTGAACTTGATTTGTTAAAAGGCTTGCACCCATTACACTGTGCACTTACACCTCACATGTTTCTTTGGAATATTAATTTCAAATTATTCACTGGATTAAAAATTAATGTGTGTACTTTCTAATGAACCTTATGTAAATTAATCTGTGTGGAAAACAATACTTATTGAACTTCATTAATACCCTTTTAACATGTTATAAATCTGCTTTATTAAAAATCTATTTTGAACATTAATTGATTAATTCTTTATCTCCACTTTAGAAGTCAACTTTGGGGAAAATTTGGGTTTTAAGTGTGGGAGAGAGGGTCAATTCGTTATTTTCATGAAATTTGAGTTAATATGAGCCTATCAATTCCCACTTCCTCCTACCATTTCTGTTAAAAATTGCTAAAAATTTTCAAAATTCTTTCTTAATTTTAGGTTGTACATTGTTTATCAAATGGGTATTGCCTTAGGATGATTCATGATGGGTAGTTAAGAACTACATTGAATCTAAACATAATATGGGTGTATAATTTCTGAGTGAGTAGACATGGTGGTTTAATGGAAACTATGGTTTAGGGACTATTTCATAGAGTGATATGGGTAACCTTTTAGTGGAATTATGATCATAACCCTTGGAACTGAAGGATTGAATTCAACCCAGGACACATAAATTTTTATTATTTATTAAATTAATCACCTCATTGTGCCAAGGTATATGGATTTCATAAAAATATTTTGAAACTAGAGTAGTTTGGGCATCTAGGATCCCATGGTGAATTTCTTAGACCCTAGATGCTGGGATCATTTCTATTTACTATAATCCCTCTATACACATTGAATAAGTGCATCGCACAGTGAATAACACATGATGCATGGCTTGGGAAAAATTTAATAAAGTGTCTACGGTCAAAAATGAGTTCATTAAGGTGAGGGGAATGATGAATGCCAAATGAAGAAGGGGACTAATTGTTTATATGAGAGTCATTTATGTTTTATCAATAAGGTGATTTAGAAAAAAATTGTTTTTGGAACTTAAGAGAAGATCAAAGTACAATGTTTCTATTATTATGTTTTTAATTCCACTGATATCTAACCAGTTTTCACTCTTGGACTTAGAACATGAACTTGGATTGAAGTGAGTCATTAGGTTGATTCACATATGTGGTAGGACATCTTCATTTCTTGATGATTCATTGCACTCTAGATTACTATTTAAGAGATTTCTTAAGGGATGATTTGGTTTGAAATTTTCTTTTCAAAATCCATTTTACAAGTTTTTGTCCTCAATTTCTAATTTCTAGACAGGTTATATATTGAACTGAATCATTAATCAATATTTTATTTTTGAAATGTAATAAAGTAAGGTTTTGTTTGAGGAAAAACAATTTTTATGTGTGGGGAAATTTGATGTGGCCTTATTTTACACAGTTTTTTCACATCTTTTAATTTAATATTTAATAATTTAATTAATTAAATATCCACTTTTTGATTAATTTTGGAACTTTTTTATTTTTATTATTAACTTTAATATTTCATCAATTTCTATAATCAATCGTGTATTTTATGCATTAAAATAGTTAATTTATGTTTTACTTTATTTTTATTTTATAATAAATTTTTATTTAGTTTGGTGATTTTTTTCTTCATATTTAATAATTTAACATTTATTCATTAATTAATTAATTTTTCTTTTTCACATTAAAAATGTAGATTTAATTTATTATATATTGTATAAAATATTTATTAATCATTGTAACAAAATCTAAATATTAGTCACCTTTTAAAAATTCATTAATTATAAATTTAATATTATAAACTTACAACTCTTGTAAAATTTCATTAATTTAATCTCATTAAATAAATTAAGTATTTAATAATTAAATAATTAACTATCTACATAAATAAATTTAATTTTTTTATTATTTAATTTAAATAATTTTTCTTTTTTATATAGATATTTAAATTAATTGTTTTTATTGCTTTTTAATAATATAGTTTCTTCTTAATTTTAAGATTATATTTTGTTTTAATTTAATTATTTTATTTTGAAAATTTTAATAAATTATATTCAATTTTTATTGTTTAATAATTTAATTTATGCCTTTTAGTATCAATTATTTTAGTTAATTTTTTTTAGATTTCATTTTGGTTTTAAATTGTTTTTAATAATAACTTTCTTGTTTGTAGTTTAAGTCCAGAGTCATGATGACACCATAACCCTAGAGAATGTATCCCCTTTGCTGTTCCACATCAAATGCTGGGACTGCTTGAACTTGACACACCATTTCCTTCCAATTGTCACTATCACTTATTCCATCGTAACCTCCTCTAACTAGTTCCACCTTCTAACCATTCCACCCAAACCATTGCCACAAGAAGTTTTATCCACCATTTCTTCGCATCACTCATCCTCTACCATGGCACTACTTCCCCCATTATTTCTCTCATGGGTTCATCCTTTACAGTGCCTCCTCACACTACCAACCCTACCACCATAACCACCTGAAAGACTTCTTAATGATCTCACTATTTTTCTATCTCCTTGCACTGTATCATCACAGTGGCACCGCAACATTATAGCACCACATTTTATTTGGTTCATTCTTCATCATCAAGTTCATCAGAAAATAGAGATCATCAGTTTACAGAAAATCCAGAAATGGAACAAGGATAAATCAAATTAATAACATTATCACACACGGTCCATTCCATGAAAACCATTAATAGATCTCTCTTACTCTGAAGACTGCCCCGTTGTTCATCTACTTTGCCCTGAAGATCCGAGGAAGAGCAGGATGAGCTCTCTTTTTCACATTGCTAGTGACCCAGGTCACGATGTATGAAACAAGAGTGAACGTGCCACCGTGAGTATTGCCGCACTAGATTCAAACTAAAAGAGGAGTGGTCACCTTGATGTACCCTTCTCGTGTCGTCGATCTGCTCGTGGCCTTGGATGTCTCCATGATTTTATGGTTCCTCTAATGTG
Organism: Viscum album; assembly: GCA_963277665.1. Lineage (NCBI taxonomy): Eukaryota > Viridiplantae > Streptophyta > Magnoliopsida > Santalales > Viscaceae > Viscum > Viscum album. The sequence continues at coordinate 1,422,832,957 of OY728145.1, forward strand.
GATGAACCGGTACCAAAGAATGGAGGAGGAAACCCGATGTCTAGTTGATTCACCAGGAAGGAGGAGCCCACTATGTGAGGAGGGGCATCGGCCTCTGTGGGAAGAAATCCCTATCCCCCCCCCCCTCCAACACACACACACTTTGTAGCATGATTGGGGGGAGAAGCCCAAAAATTTGTAATAAAATAAGATAACATAATAATAATAATATATAATAAAATCATTAATAATAATTATATTTTTTAAAATAATAAATAATAATAATAAAATTATTTATAAAACCAATTAATTAAAATTTAATAAACTAAAGTATTTTTATGAATTTTAAATAAAATTAAAATTAACTAATTAATAAATTTATATAAAATAATTAAATCACAATTTAACTTTTTAATTATAATACTAAAATTAATAAATAGAAATAAGTTAATTAATATAATTAAATAATAATTAAATTTATAATATATAATTACTAATTACTAATAATATTAATAATATAAATTAATATAAAATTATAAATTTAATAATTAAATTAATAACTATTAATTATTTAATATTACACTTAACCTTTATTTATAAAAGTGAAATTTTAACATTGAATTATTTATTTATTTTTCTATCTTAGTTGTGCAGGTTCACAATGGAGATTAAAACACATATAGGTTCACACCGAAGCCTAAAAAACAATGAGGTTATTTAAACTAACTCACTAGGAGTTAGTTACAAGTTCAAAGCTAACATGATGTGTTAGTTATGAAAAAATGCATGTGTATGGGGCATGAGTGAAGGACACGTGAAATCAGTGAAAAATAGGTGGTGACATGCAGTAGCTGGAAGTGGGGTTTTAAGGTAGAGTAGTAGCAGAATTTTGGGATACTCTCATTTGGACTTTAACGAACACACTATTTGAGAGAATAGACACCCGGTAGCAGCACATGAGCAATGAAAGAAGATAAAGAATCAAGGATGTAGGGTTTTGGTAGGAGAGTTCTTCTTCCCTCTATCCATAAATCTTGTAATCTATTTTCGTGTGTTTTTAATGTTGAAAACAATATGATCATAGGTTGAACTTTCTGAGCTCAAGAATTTTCAAACATATTGGTTTATTTACTATAATAAATCATGTGCTTTTCTTTTTTACCAAATTAGAATCAGTTGGCATAACTTATTCTATTTAGAATCTTTTGATCGTTCACACCTTAATGACTTCAATTTCAAACATCATGATTGATTAGTGATATTGATCTCAAAATAATTTTTTGATTCTTCAACATTCAATACAATTGGAATTTAACAGCTAGTTGATTTACAATTGTTTTATTTTCAAGATCCACAGTATATCGGTTGATTCCTAGAGTGGAAAACTCCAAGGTTAAATCCTCTGTCTGATGAATTTCCTGGAAAAGGACATTTTCCAGAATATCTTGAGGTGTGATTCAATTGTAATTTGTGGAGAGAACATTCATTGATACCAGTAGTTTAAAATTATTGAGTGACTACTTAATATGCATTTCCTTGTCTAGCTACTTAATATTAGTTTACTATATTTCTCTAGTTTATCAGTACTTAGTGTAAATTTTTGTTTCTTTGTAAAAAAATCTTGTTTCCTCATCTTGTTTGCACTTAATCATTAAAAAAATAAAAATATAAAAAGTAAACATATGTTCACTTCATCCATTATTGACAATAGTGATGTTTATTTTGTTTAAAACCTTTGAAAAATCTCCTGCCTTTTCTATGGATCAACCATGCACTATTATGCTAGTGTAGGTTAATAAATTTAATTTTGAGGGTCGTGATGACCTCTGACGACATCAGTATATCTAAATTTTTCCACTATCAAATGAAGTTAACTAACATCTATTTCACTAACCATGACCAATTATATCGTGGCTAGAAGCTCAACCATGTATCACTCATCAGATACCACCTTCCCCTATAAAACTAAACATTTTATACTAATGGATTTATCTTCCATGATTCTAACACACATTCATATACAACCTTAGGTGCATCCCAATCAATCATATCCCCAATATTTTTAGAACCAATTTTACTCCACTATATGATATTATATTCTCCATGAAAATGAATTTCTAGATTAAAAAATAATACTTTGAGAGCTTATTATAGAACTACTTCTCCAAAAGCATTTCATGAACAATCCTCAGATGTTCAGTGTAATCTTACTCCTATATAAAAATAGATGAGTATTTCATTGATAAAATAAATCATGAACTAGTATACAAATGGATAAAAGAACTAGTTAATGAATAACATAAACATAGTATGGGGAATAAAATTTTTAATAGTATCACTATAAACTCGAAAATCCTAATCCAAAAACATAATTTAACCTTCAAGTTTTCCTCCTCACAAAACTAAAGAATATGGTATCTAGACCAGAGGTTAGTATTTCAAAAATTCTTTTCTTTAGTCCATAGGCTGAATACCTCATCGGTCCTATTAAAAAGGTTTTTTCTTGAATATCATCTTATTTAATTGATTTTAGTCATTAAAAACCCTCAAGATCAAGTTTTCCTTAATTCTCAGTAGAATATAACTTAACCATAGGGACTCACTGGTATAATTAAAACCTTTTTAAAAAAAATTCTATAAATTTAATTAGTTTTTCTAATATAATTTGAGGGTATTTTAAAGTGACCCTGGCTTCTCAAGTATAGACATTATATCTTTTTAGATGAACATTCAATACATTACCCCAACACATTCTCAAGAACCATAATAGTATTGTGCCTTTGGAAACTTGAAACACAATTTTTTAATTTAAATAAAGATCTTAAAAATCTCCCATGAAGATCTTCATCATTATTACTATTCACAATCAAACCCCACCTAATACCTTTCTTTATAACCAGGGGAAAGGAAACATAAGAAAGATTGAGCTTAGATGCTCATTAATGGTAAACAAGGATGATGTGTAATCAAGATATGAAAATAATGGTATTCGAACATGATTGTAAATATGGAAAACCAAACCCTTCATATCAAAGATCGGAAACTTGAATAATGTCATAAATATTGGTATTTAATAAAACAAAAATCATATTAATATTAAAGGACATCTATCATGATAGTATAACATTAACATAAGACATATTATTGTGTCATAGACATGGGTATAGAAACTATTTTATCAAGACTACCCACAAAGAAAATCATAACATGTTGTTCTTCGGTTGACCACCTATGTACCTAGTTTGGTCTTTGGATGACCACTCGTGTACCGTCTTTTTTGAGCACAGTATGACCTACTGTATACTCTCATCTTTTGGGATTGGTCTAACCACCCATATACCATCATATTTGGGATTGGTATAATTACCCATGTACCCTTATCTTTGGTCTTGGGATAATCACTTTTGTTCCTTAATATTTGGGCTTTCTCTAATCACCCATGTACTCATGAATCTCATAGAACATTTAACATCACCCAAATCAATGGAGGGTGTTATAGGTCGCACTAGTCACTAAATAAAAAAACCTATTTATATGTTCCACAGGATCATAAACAGTCATTATATTTAAACTCATAAAATAAAATGTTAATTATAAACATTTCATCTTATCATAACCTATGTAAAATATATAGGTCCCATTATCATTTCATTAAAGGATAACCAGTGAAAATAAGTGATTTACATAAGCGTTTTATCATTGTATAACCCGTGGAAGGTAAATGACTTTCATAAACAACATGTCATCAAAAAATATACCATTAAGAGAAAGGATAAAAATGGTAAGAATTGATCATATCCTTAAAAAAGCAGAAGTAACCTCAAATAATTTCATCTTTGATAGAAAATTATTTCAAAAGACTACTTGGGACATTTATCTAGGAAAAAATATTTTCTTTAAAAATAAAATTTTAAAACACAAAACATTTTAAAAATCCTTTAATTTGAAAATAACCTTGAAATCACATAGAATGATTTTTAAAATTAATTTATAACATTTTTTGTGGAAGATGTATTTTCTTATTTGAAACAAGATTTATAAAACATAAAATATTATAAATACCCTTTCTTTTGAAAATAACCTGGAAAACATATAATGAAAGCTTTGAAAACAATTTAACTCACATTTCAAAACATAAACCATTTTTAATATCCTTTTAATTGAAAAAATATCATATAATTCCATTAAGAGACAATTTTAAAATAATTTTTAGTAAACATTTGAATAAAATAGATTTCCAACCAAAGAGATATATAAGGTCTGGTTTTCTTAAAAAATGTCCTTAATTATATTATATACCAAAGAGTAGGAAAAAGGTTCCAGTAATTTTATATATCATGATTAAATAAAGGATTATAATATTCATGATAATTATTGATAGGTATAAAATGATATCTCAACATTGGATACTTAATAAAAAACAATCTTGTGAAATGATGATCTAGTAACATAATATCATTACCACTTCGATAACATTGTTGATATCCCCATGAAGGAATAAAATATAAAGAAAAATAAAATATCATGATGATGAATAAATTAATGATATCAAATTTAAAATGTATAAATATATACTTTGTGAAATAATATAGGTTCATAACATAACATCATTCTCAAAAAAGTTAAATTGAGACAAAATTCCCTTACTGATTTGTTTACTTTTGAACTGTAAACCGCATGAAAGAGAGATCATAAAATGGATATGTTAACCCAAATATTTTTATATAGAATCACCATAATATTAATTCTTGGTTATTATATACACCACATAGAAGAAAGAGTGGGTGAATATAGTATGTTTCTTACAAAAGTAAAAAGTGAGATGAAAATCCCTTACCATAAGTATTGATATTCATCATAATCATTCAAAATTAATATATAAAAAACAAAATTTTATTATAAATCTATTAAAGAACCATATTAATATATATATAATATCATATGTGATTTTATTATGACCTTTTATTACCATTTTATTAATAATTCCATGTTAAATTTATGTTTCGGGTAATAATTACTTTGTTTTTCATATAAGTTCAAATTTGATATATTTTAGGACCTCTTACTTTTATCGTGGTTTCATAATATCAAAAATTATAACCATGATATATAGATAATATAAATTAATAAGATATTAATTTATATTAACCCATGAAATTTAGTGATAGGAAATGGAATACATCATTCATAGATATGGTAGGTCGTACGTACGCATGAACGGTATTTTTTTCATTTTTTTGTTGGGTGGAAATAAAAATAAATAAATTATCATTACATAATAATATTTATGTCATATATATTAGAAAAAAATTAAATCATCCTTAATACATCCCACTTATAGCGTGAATGAATCATATCAATTCGTTAGGTGGAAGTCTCTCATACACACAAACAAAGTTATCGTATTCCCACGAATTGGAGTGCACGAATTCATGTGTGATTTAAAGATAAAAAATCATAAAAAATCATATATATCATATATATCATATATAAATATTATCCCCATTATTTTTCCCAAACATAAAATATGTTAATGGAAAAACAAACGGCATCGGTTCGCAACGTGGTAGTCCGTCGTACATAAGAATGATGATTTTGTAACCCATTTGACAGAAGTGTGTCCGATTTTAGTTTATAAAATTAACATAACTATATAAAAGTTTATTAAATATATTTATATTATTATATAATCATGGTTTATCACCCCTTCCCCCTTCAAGTAAGTAACCCTTCATATATATATTTAAATTATATAAAGTGTTTGGGTTATGTTTGGGAGGGTTTGGAAAACTTTTAGAATGTTTTGTCATATTTTCTATAGGTTCATATTTTGATAAGAATTTGTGGAAAATATGAAAATACTATAGGAAATTTTACATAGTGAGACATGGGCTAAGGGGAAGGCACACGGTTAGGCGCACAAATTTTCCAAGTTGTTTAGTCACCCAGGAGAAACCGTGCAAAGTGGGATATTGGGATTTTGAATGGTTGGTACCTAGTTTTTCTAACTATGTGGGAAAAATATGAGAAGTCCTCCTTGAGGAATATCTTGGTATATGGGTAGAACATTATTTTCCCCAACTGTATGAATAATTATTCTTATTTTAAAAAAAAATATCCAAAAAAGTGTATATGGGTCAGAATTAAGTTTTAACCCATCATGCTTTCCTATAAAAGACTCTAACACAATATTTCGCTAACCCAAAGGTTTTGAAACCCTTTAACACTGAATAGGAAGTGATCCAAAAGTGTTTTATGTATTTTGAAGCCCGATTTTTGTGGTAAGTCATCATTTATGGTAGTCTTCCATGGTTTTTATTAGATCTACTTAATTACCACTCTTGGTTTCATATATCTAGTCTACTATAGATAGATATAAGGTTATTTATAGAAATAATGGTATTATTTGGTGTTTTTAATATTAGGTAACTAGATATAGGGTGGGAACTTTTGATATTCTACCAGGTTTTGTTGGATTTATCATGTTTTTCTTTGTTTTTAACATAATGCCTGAGTTAGGTGGATTCACACTTGACTCCTCTTATTTAAACATGAGATATAAGTTTAAACAAATTAAATTTATTGAAATTTATTATAAAATTGTTGTAAAAATCATTGTAGAAAACCTCCTTAGTGATTATTTGTGGATTTTGTTATATTGTTGAATTTTTTTACAAATTTATTTTTCAAATGGTTTTAAAATGTTGATTTTAAATTGTATGTTTTATTTCATTTTTGGAAAAAGGTTTTGTGGATATTTTTTCAATAAATTTTTGTTATTTAAATAATTTTGGAATAATAGTTTTTGGCATGGTTTTCTTATAATGAGTTGGCATGTGTTAATATTTCATTTTACATGGCCCATTTGAAATACGACTTGGTGTTCGGTTCCAAATCTGTAATGCCACATGGAATTTTAATTACCTTATGATTACTTGGTAGATCGATGAGAAACCACTCATAGATATGGAACTATCAGAATAAAGTATGCATGTGTGGATGAATTGTTTTGTGTACTAAAATGGGATATGCCAAAAAGTGAATATGAAATGGTGTAGAAGAACGTTCCTAGTTTCTTCCTTGTAAAAAAAATTTTCTTCTGGAAAAGTATTTTTTGTAGACATAGTTTTTATTAGTGATAAACTATTTTATGTTTTTTATATAAATTTTTAAAAAAAAATTATATATAAATTTTCTAACATGTCTAATCCTAGTATAATGAGTAGGGAATTCATTTGGGTATAACCTATTGAGCCTTTTTACCCACCGCTTCTTTGGAAATTTGGGGATTTTTTGGATATCATTTATTGGGACATAAGTAAAGGTAAACTATCACACATATTTATTGGCGCATCATGATACTTAGGATATCTTGTGTAGTTAGAGCGTGGAAAATGTTGGATCATTAAAGTTATGTGGGTTGTCATTGAGTTTGTTTGTTTTGTATTCTGATGTGTACTTTGATGTTATTTTTCTTCCACTTTGGTAGTTTGTTATAGTTTTGTTTTGATATTAATGGTATTACTAAGAGTTTTTTACATCATTCTCAGGCATCATGCAGTGGTTTATTTTTTTATGGAATTTTTTTATTGGTTTTTTATTTAAAAAATGGGAAATAAACCCCCACTAATATTGAATCCCTTGTAATTTATTTTCATCATTTGGCGCCTTTGGGATATATCTTAATACCCTGTAAAAATCCCACCTCAACTCAATCCAATGAGGTTGGAAGGGATGTTACAAGTGGTATCAGCTTTTTCATTCCTTGACTAAAAATTGGTCATCAGTTTTGTCAGTATTGGAGTTAAAATTCATTTTGGTCTATTATTTGTGTTCATTGGGTAAAATTAGTAGGATTTTAGGGACATGAAATGTAAGGAATAAAAAGAAATATATAACCTTTTATGATTAAATTCAAGTTACTAGGGATTTGTATACATAAGTTTTTTGGAGACACTTATTGGATTTGTAATTTCATTATCATTGGCTTTTCCAATGAGAAGTGAGTGACATTAATTATATAAATGACTTCACACTAGGAGTGCATATTTAATTTTGAGTAGTGATATATTATTCGGTACAAAATTTTGTTTTTTGATAATTTTTAACGTTTTTTTCATACGTGATATTTTTAAAAGACATTAAATTATTTTTTTGAAAATCTTAAGATTTTAGAAAACATTGAAAATTTTTCATAAATGTTTGAACATGTAAAATTTTGAATTTTGAAAAAATTTGTTGTGATATGTGTGATGTGTTAAAATTCAAAAAATTTAACCCCTCAGTTTCTAAAGAGTGAGAAATATAGTGTTTTTTTATATAAAATGGAACTTGGTAGGCATCGTAGAAACCAACTGGAGGAAGCTATTAAGAATGTGGTTTTACCGGAACAACAGGTGAACCAACTACTCATTCAGAGTATAGTCAATGTTATTTATGCTATGGATAGAGGTAATGGGAGTGATGAATCAAGTAAAGTTGATCATCCTATCTCGTTCTAAAAATAGAATCCACCCATTTTTTGAGTGATATAGAACCAAATAATTCATAGGTTTGGATAAATATGATGAATCGAATCATTAATTTCCTTGGCACACCAGTTGAGTTGAAAACCAAACTGGTGATGTGTATGCTGGAGGATCTTCTATGAAAATGGTTAGATTTATCAGTTATTGATAAATTAGACAAAATATATTCATGGAATGATAATTAAAAATAGTTATATAAATAATTATTATGATGAAATTTTTCATCTTGAAATAGGATATCCTCACAATGATAGAATATGTGGGCAAATTTGTGAATTTATTCAACTTTGCACCTGAATTTGTTTCTAGTGAGTCCTTGAAGGAATGAATTTTTGAATTTGGGATGAGGAATGAGATTAAATTAATGATTATGCGCCCTATATTATGAATTATACAGATATAGTCAATAGATTGATGGTCATAGAAAGGGAAATCTAAGGATCTACTGGTGGACGAAGCATGTTGATACATATGAGAAAGGGTAAGAAAACTAATGCTTATAGCAAGAGGAAGATGAATACATATTTCCAAGGTGGTGGAATGATGCAGAATCAAATGATGGGATTATTGAATCTTCCTCCAAGATCAGTGACTAAAGGAGGATTTTTCTAATGTGGTTTCTTCGACCACATAAATGGATAGTGTATGAAACCACCAATATGATTCCACAATTTCAAAACAAAATGGGACATCTTCGGTGTTATAGCCACATTTCATAAAGGTTTAGTGTTTTAGACACTTATCAAGCGTCGATAATATCATATTATTTGATGGGATGAGGGAAATAGAATACCTCATTTCAGTAGAATATAGCAACCCATGCTTCTTCCAGGAATACCGTGACTCCTCAAAAAAGATATTTTAATAGTTAAATAAGTAACAAAGTGTAGTGAGAAAGGAATTATATGGGGATGATAAAGTAATTTTGGATAATCAATCTAGACCACTGTCATTATGATGTAAAATTATTTTTAATTCTATCCTTAATAAAACATTATTTTATACAGCTGAATCCCATCCCTTTATTTCTTCTCATGCTATTGATTTGTTGGCTTTAAATTTTGAGATGATACCTTCTATGTTAAAATTTCAAACTCCTTTGGTCCAAAGAGAATGTTGATATTTTCTTTGTAGAGAATGTTCTATAACTATTGATGGATATGATTTGATATGAGATTTTTCAGTTATTTATATGGATTTATATGATATAATACTAGGTATATTTTTTTTACAATGTTCAAGGATCACATCAATTGTTATACCTGACGGGTTATTTTTTCGAATAATGATGGAATTCAAAATCTTTTTAAAAGAGATAAGAATGTAAAGAAAAATGGAATGGTCTTTTGGAAGTAGTATTTAGAACTATATCATACAAGTTTGTGGCTTTGACCCTGGAATTGATAGAGGATATCAATGATAACATTTTTTCAGTGGTCTTGGATCAATTGTTTGATGCCTTTCCTAAACATTTATCTGGGTTCCCACCTACAAAAGAAGTGGAGTTTATGATTGATCTCATTTCAGGGACAAGTCATATTTCCATCCCATCATACCAGATGGAACCAATATAATTAAGGGAATTGAAAGTGTTTTCGGAAGAGATAGAAAGGAAAGGGTTTATTTGGACGAGAACATCATTATCTGTAGTACTAGGTTTGTTTTTCAAAAAGGTATAGGTAACTCTTTAGCTGTGTGTAGATTATGGTAAGCTTAACCAAGTTATAATAAATAATATGTATCCACTTTCATGGGTTGATGATATTTTTATCAATTTATGGGAGATTAGTGGTAATATAAGATTTATTTACAATCTGTCTATAACTAATTGCATATTCGGAAGGATGATATTCCAAAGATAAATTTTTTGAGTAGATATTTCCAATATAAATATGTGTTTATGAATTTTAATATTATTAATTCACTGGTGATATTTATTAAATTTATGAATCAGATATTTAATATATATCTGGATTGTTTTATGAGTGTGTTTATAGTAAACGTATAGTCTTATTCAAGGATAGGGGATAATCATGAGAAACACTTTGAGATATTGTTGGGAATCTTGAGAAATCATCGTTTGGATTCCAAATTATAATAGGGAAAATTTTGGATACAATATGTACATTTATGTGGCCATGTAATCTCTGAAAGTAGTGTTTTTTTGGATCCGAAAATGATAAGGGGTATTTTCTCTTGGAAACCACCAAATAATGTATTTGAGATATACATATTTCTTAGTCTAGTTGGTTATTACTAACATTTTGTTTATGATTTTTCATGCCTAGATTCACCAATGATCATTTTGATAAGGAATAATGTTCTATTCATAGGGAATGATTAATGTTATATGAATTTTCAATAGTTTTAAGTTCACCTTACACCCTCACCAGTATTGATTTTTCAAAAATCATGATAGGGGTACTTGGTGTATTGTGATGCTTTTGGTTATGGGTTGGGATGGTTTCTCATGCAAGTAGATCATGTTATTTTTTATGGCACAAGAATATTAGGTTTCATAAGAAAAACTACAATACACATGATTTGGAGTTAGTTTTCATATTACATGCTTTGAAGACATGGATTAATTACCTCTTCAGTGAGAAATTTACACTATTTATAGATCATAAGTGCTTGAAATATATTTTACCATGAGGGGATTTGAATCTAAGACAAATAATTTGGATGTAGTACCTCTAAATGCATTAATTTGACTTGATGTATACACAGGGTGAAGTAAATATAGTGGAATTTTCATTAATTAGAAATTCATATACTCTGTTGTAAAAATAAGCTTCAAATCAGTGGAATTCAATGTTAGTTATAGTAGTCATGCACATGGGATGTGAAGATTGAGGTGATGTGGTGATTTTATTTCCAGTTTCATTCATTCCTTATTTGGTTGAGAAGGTTAAGGAGGTATAGACATCTAATTCTAAATGTGCTTTAATGAGGTCAAAACTAAATGGTGGGGAGACAATTGAGGGATATAGGCCATATGGGAGATCATTTTGGTGGTTTTTGAGATATGATGGTTCTACCTATGTATTTTCATAAAAAACCTCTTCATGTTCCCCACCATTCAAAATGGTTTGTTCATCCTGAAATACTTTAGATTTACTAATTGTTAAAAGTAAAATTTTGGGGGGTCAGTATGAAAAGAAAGGTGACTATCTTTATTTTACAATGCTTGAATTTTTAGTAGGCAAAGGTGGATCATCATAGACTATTATCTATGGTACATTCTTTACCTATTCATATTTATAAATATGAATAGATTTCCATGTTTTTTAAGATGTCTCCCAATAATATTTGGGATACATGATTCTATATGGTTGATAGTAGATCAGATAAAAAATTTGTCCCATTTTATCCCTATTTGTGAATCTCGTATGGTGGAGGAATTTTCAAAAATCTATATCTAATAAGTATTAAAGAGTCATGGCATACCAATTTGGATATTATAGAACAGATATCTTAATTTTATATCTAATTTTTGAAAATACAAAAGGAAGTCCTTAGGGTCTTTGGTGACTATGAGTACTATGTATCATACCCAGATGGATAGCCAATCCCAAAGAATGATAAAAACATTGGAAGATATATTGTGGGCTTGTGTAAAGGTTCTATTGGTTCATGGGAAGATCACGTACCATTAGTGAAGTTCTCATATAACAATAGTTGTCAGGAATTGATAAAAATGGATCATTTTGAAGTATTTTATGGGATACCATGTCTCTATCCACTTTGTTGGTGGAAATTGGTGAGGCTACACTTGTTTAGTTGATCCTTAACTAAGAAACAATGGTGAAGAATCACTTAATCAGGAAATAGATAGAGATGGATTATAGTCATTAGTTATCATATGTGTATCATCATCAACAAACATGTTCATTTGATTTGAGTGATCATGTGTTCCTGAGTATATCTCCAAGGATAGGGAACAATCATTTTTGGAAGTAGGTAAAGTTATATATTCGATACATAGGCCCTTGTGAGATACTTGAACATGTTGGTGAGGTGGAATATTAGTTGGCTTTTCCACCATGGTTCAATGCGGTGCCTAATGTGTATCATGTATCTTGGTTGAAAAAGTATCAACCAGATCCTAACCATGTGATTCAATAGGATCATGTTTACGTATATTTGGATGATTTATTGGTGCATGTACAAGTACAAATTGTGGATTGGCCAGAAAAATACTTGCATGGAAAAAGAATCGGTCTAGTGTGTGTTTTTTGGAAACCTAGTAAGATTCTGAAAGAGACATGGGAATGGGAAAATTAAATTATCGACATATTTCATGAACTATTTTGGTAAACAATAGTTTTTCTACTTTTGGGGGATGCAAATTCCAATGGTGTGCAAAATTTAACACCCCCAATTTCAATAATGTAACCCTTAATTTATGAATTTTAAGTATATAATGTGTTTGGGTGATGTTTTGGATGATTTATAAAACTTTTGGAATTTTTTTTCATCTTTTCCATAGATTCACAATTGAATAATGATTTTTGGAAACTATGAAACTCCTATAAGAAACATTGCATAGTGAGATAGGGGCTAAGGGTAAGGTGCACGGTTAGGCGTGTAGTTCACCCAAATCGTGAAGCCACCCTGTAGAACCTTTGAAAAGTGGGAGTGTGGAATTTTTCATGGTTGTTTAATGGTTTTTCTAAACTTTTAGGCCTACCGTGAAGGTTAATCATTTAGGTAGATCCTAGCACATGGTTAGTTCACGGTTTTGCCTAACCATGTGGCTATCCTTTCACGGTTTAAAAATAAGATCTTATTGAAGTGAATTTGTGTGGGGTTTATTTATAAATCTCCTTTTTTCTTCATATAGACTCTTACTTGTTATATATCCCTCCATATTTTTATGGAACCCTTCTCCCTGAAATAGGAAGCAATCTTTAGGTGTTTCTTGGTGCGTTGAAGCCTAATTCTTGTATTAAGTCATCATTTATGATTGTTTTTCATGGTTTTTCTTTGATATACTTTATTACCTTTGATGGTTTCTTATATATATTCTTATGAAGATATATCTAAGATTTTTTATTCCAATAATGGATATATTTAGTCTTTTTAAAGTTAGGATAAGAGATCTAAGGTGGGTTTCTTTGTGACTTTACCCATTTTGTTTTCAGAGTTTTCATGCCTTTTTTAATTTTCTCTATGATTCCCAAGGTATGTGGTTTCAATATTGACTCTTAGTATTAGAAATTGAAGGAATAGTTTCAAATTGTTTAAATTGATTGAAATTTATTGTGAAATTGTCTTTCAATGAATGGTATAAACCTTTTTTTGTGATGGTTTTTGAATTTTTGGAAATTATGGAATTGTTGTGAAAAATGATTTCTTAAATGGTTTTAAAATGTTGATTTTAAATTTTTTGTTTTGATAGATTTTTGGGAAAAAGATGTTTATAAATTTTTTCAATAAACGTATTGTTATATTGAAATAATTTTGGCATAATATTTTTCTCATGGTCTGGCATAATGGGTTAGAGTGTGTTCATATTGTATTTTATGAGGCCCGATTGAAATATGGCTTGGTTCTCGGTGCCAAATGAGTAATGGAATATGGGATTTTAATTACTTAGTGATGGATTTGTATATTAATAAATAACTATTCATGAGTATGGAACTATAATAATTAATCATTTATGGGTGGGTGAATTGGTTTTGGAATTAAAATGGGATATACCAAAAAGGGAATATGAAATGGTGTATTGGAACTTTCTTGGTTTCTTCCATGGAAAAATGGTTTTGGTATGGAAACTATTTTGTTTTGAAATAATTTTTTTATTGATAATATATTTTAAATTTTTTAATATAAATTTTTAATAAATTTTTTTTATGTTAATTTGATGACATTTTCTATCCAAGTGAAATGTGTATGGAAGCCATTTGGGGAAAACCTACTGAGTTTCATTACTCACCACTACTTTAGAACTTTATTGATTTTGTAAATATCATTTATCAGGACATAGGTAAATTTATATTTTCAAACTTCTTTAGTGGTTAAACTTTTTATATTAGATTTATTGCGTAGTTGGAGCATGGATCATGTTTGAGCTTTGGAGTTATGTGGGTTGTTGTTGAGTTTGTTGTTTTTGTCTGCTATTGTGTACTTTGATGTCAGTTTTATTCCATTATTGTAATTTTTTATATATTGTATTTATAAATGGTATTACTATGATATTTTTACATTTTTATCATGAATCATGTAGTGGTTTATTTTGTATATCATGTGTTGTTGGAATTTTTTATTACAAACACTACTAGAAAACTAACATATACCAACGGTTTGGAATAGTTGGTATAGGCCTCCAAACCGTTGGTATAGCCTATACCAACGGTTTGGAGAACCGTAGCCAAGTAAGCCATTGGGATAGGTCTATACCAACGGTTTTGCGAAAATCATTGGTATAGACCTATACCAACAGTTTTGGAAACAGTTGGTATAAGTAATATGAAAATATATACCAACGGTTATGGAACCATTGGTATATGTATTTCAAAAAAAAAATATTCGCTGGGATTTGATCCTAGGACCCCTAGTTTATCATTGAACGACTTAACCACTAACCTAACATGACTTTTGTGAATATAATTACATAAATATATATATATGTATTATCATAATTATTTTAAATTTTTATTTATATAATGTTGTCGGTAAGAAGATATGATAAAAATTCTCAGGACCTATACCAACGGTTGTCAAAACCATTGGTATAGACCTATACCAACGGTTTTGACAACCGTTGGTATAGTTCTTGATCATGGAATTTATTTTGGGTCGAAGGTTGGATTATAGGGGACCTTTCCCAATGGTTTTGGCAAACCGTTGGGAAAGGTGTCCACAAAGTGGAATTTTCCCAACGGTTTTCCAAAACCATTGGAAAAGGGTATACCTATCCCAACTGTTTTGGCCAAACCGTTGGGAAAGGTGGCCACAAAGTGGAATTTTCCCAACAGTTTGGCCAAACCGTTGGGAAAAGTGGCCAAAAAGTGGGATTTCCCAACGTTTTGGCCAAACCGTTGGGAAAAAGGACCTATACCAATGGTTTTTAAAAACTGTTGGTATAGAAGCGTTGGGAAAATTCAGGTTTCCAGTAGTGAAAATTTGAAAATCAGTTACCACTTGTATTGAAGCCCTTGGAATTTATTACCATACTTTGGCACCATGGTGATGTCACTTAAGGATAGGAATAAATTTTACCTAAAATCTAGAAAATAATAAGGGGTGGGATATTACACATGATATAAAAAAATTTAATGGGTTTGAGGAAGAAATAAAACCAAAACGTTCCATGATGAATGTTACCTCTTCTTTGGGTATCTTCTTTTGGTTGCACCAAAGGCATTCCTTGGTTGTATTTCTACCCAAATTAAGTATTATAGGATAATGTTTTAGAATTTGGTAATTTATTTGGGTATATATTGGTTAATAAAAATTTATTGAGATTTGTTCATAATAGAGGAGATTGAGTTCCCTTTAATTGTTGAGGAGGGGAATTCGTATAAATACTCAACTGTATTTACTATTGGAAGGTATAAATTAACTAAAATTTCTCCATAATTTGATAATAATATATTTTATGGTTTATTGTTTCGATAAATACCTATAACACACAAAAAAAAAGAAAATAATTTTTATATTTTCATTCCTTAATTTCTATGTTTCACTATTTTTATCATTTTGAGTTTTCATTACGGTAACTAATTTTATAACCTAGGTAATTTAAACATTAATAATAAATTAAATTGATAAATAAAATAATAATTTTACCCAATAATTTTAAATATTATATCTAATTTATAAAATATATATCCCATGTGTGTTGGAAATTAATTTTGACATAAGCACCTGTAATGTGAAAAAGCACTACTTTAACCCTAACAGCGCTAATAAATTTTTTACTATTTAGGGGTCAATATGTTAATTATAGTATATCAATTCATCCATTAAAGGACCATAGATTATATATATTAACACTTAAATATAAATTATTAATATGTTATATTTTTAGTAATTTTAAATCATTTAATAAGATAACATTTATTATAAAATAACATTAATTTCAATTTTGAAATTATTTATTCAATTTGAATTTAAAAATATCAAGGCAATAATATAACTTGAATAAATTGAGTTAAGAAATATTTACCATGATATATTAATCTAAGAAGTTAATTTTATAGAATAATTCAATCAATTCACTTCATTTTTTATATTATTTATTTTAGTTAATTATTAAATAAATAATTACTTCATTGGTATTTCTTAAGAATTTAATGTAATTATTTGATCTATAAAATATTAAAACGAATTATGATGTTAAAAAATCTCATTTAACTTTAAAAATAATATTTATAACTGAATAGATGATGTTTTTGCTGATCCCAATGATTTATAAATGTCAAAGGCAAGGAAATCACTTTTATCCCTTTCTCTTTACATAACTTTTTATATAGATCACATTCATGGAATAGTATCCCAAAGAAACATAAATATTAATAATAAGGTGTTTAAGATATAAATATTTCCATAAAATTTGTGTTTGGAAAGTCTGTATTTCATTTTACAAATTTTATTATGTGTTTAACCATTAAGTAAACTCATTTGTACCTTAATCAATGTCATTAATTTTAACTGTTTTCACTAATCACATTTGTAAAACATTAATTTGAACTTATTAGGTATTATAAAATCTTATGATTCCAAATATGGAATCCATTTTTTCAAATTAAAATCATGTAATTGTAAAATTTTAATTTTATATGAATATCACAGATGTAGTGAGAAAGTAGTATTTTAAAGTGAAAATTTTCAACAGTCTATAACATTGTTTTGTAAAACATCAGTATTAAAACAATACCAATAACCTAAATTGGATTAATATATGTTTAATTTAACTATATTTACTTTTAAACTATTTCAAAATATACTTAAACATCCAAAATTATTTAAATTAAGAGGCGGTTATCAATTAAAATTGATTATTTTTCACTATTCATCAAAAACTAAAACTTATGTAAAAAATAAAAAAAATTAACCCTATGATAAGTCTGATATTTTATATTAAAAACATAAGTTTATTATTTCATATAAATATTATAAAACTGATAAAATTTAATTTTAAATTGTGGTCATCAAGTTAAATTAAGTAATATTTTAGGAAAATACAATTTTTTTTACAAACATTTATTTTTCTTTTAAATGGTTCTTATTTTATTTTTTATCAATAGATAAATAATAGAAATGTTAAAATTATATTTTTTTAGTAATTTATTTAATCATATTCATTATCACTATTACAATAGCGAGGCGATAACTATCTTATTAAATAATAACATTAACAATATATTGTAGTTCGATAAAACTCAGTTGTGCATGTAACACAAGATATTAAAGGAAACTGTTATTGTGTTTAAAAAATTAAAATATAGTGTTTCATGTACCATAATATAACCTTAGTTCTGCATGTAGTGAAATAATATCTTTTTATTTTATATAAATCAAGCTTAACTTGGCATAGCATGATACTCACGCCATTAAATAATTTTAATTTGTTCGGAATAAAATCATAAAAACTAGGGATGTAACATTATAGCCACAATAAAATTATTTTTCCCTCAAAATTCATCTAGGTCATCAATGGTTTAATGCTTAAAATTTCCTTTCATAGAAACCTATAGTGTAAAAATTTATACTAATATTTCGATTAAAAATGGAAATTTGGAAACATGATTGTTACACAAAGTGACTCATAACTAGGATTCCAACAATTATAACATGGGTGGGAAGTGAATATTTTGACATCGAAGAAAAGCATAAATAATTAAAAAGAGTGAAAAATATCACTTATCAAAAGAATGTGTGGATCTAGTGAAATATGACAACTAAAAAACCATTACAAAAATATGTGTGAAAAGGTCATTGATATCATCAAAATTGATGCTAAGAGGATAAAATTTTATTTAAATATCCTTTTCTTAATGTTTATGAATTTTCACAACACTAAATACTTTATTTAATAACATATCATATATACAATATTACACATTGGGTCTTCCTTGATCAATTTTTTACATCATCTCTTACTCCAAAAAAATAGAGGTGATTTTATTTGGTTTCTGAAGCACTAATGAATCATAATATCCATTTAATGATATGTAATTTCTTCTATCTTTAGTTATCACCACAAAAACAATTTGTGCATAGGTTATCTAATATAAATAAATCTTTATAGTGAGAAACATTAGTATCTAAAACCTCATCCAATTTTCAAAATAATCATTTTCATAAATGGATAACATTTTGACCACTCTTAAAGATAAAAAACAAAAAAAAATAGATATAAGGTCACAAAATTTCTATAAATAAAATTAAAATTTATCCCCCATATATCATAAAGTAGATCATTATTGTCCTGTACCAAATATGTGAATAACTTCATCATGAATTCTCTTCAAAAATGGTATGAACCAAATTTTCTATAAAATAATATTGAAATCATGCATGATTTATAATTCCATACACAAAAAAAAACAAATTATTAGACATATTCCATAAATCTAAAAAATTTGTAAACTCTATCTATGATATAATATACTACTTTTTCAAAAAAATCATAAATATTTTCCAAGGTAATCAGTACTATCCAATTTACTTTATTTTTATATATCATCACTTTATCTGAATTTAAATCCATTTTCTCAACATCAAAGAACATATTAACGGTTAACTTCCCTTAATCATGTTTTTTACATAAAATATAACATTTCAATTAAATCAATTTAATTGGTCATCATTCTCATTCAATAATTCATTCAAGTCCTTAATAGAAAAAATATACAGAACAATCCTTATATAGTTCAAAATTCATGAATCCAAATACAAAAAAAATTAAATTATACAACTTAATTATAAATATATTAACTAGGATTCATAATCTTATTCCTTAATACGTATTTCCTTTCATAAGTCATCTGTAGTCTCTTCATCATCAACATAAAAAACCATTTATTGAATAACCATGTTGGTTCACTTCATGAGATTTCCCCTTAGGTCATAAATTTTCATAATACTTATTCTTTCCTCATTTAAAACATTCCAAAATTGATGACACATTATTAAGAACGTTATTATCATTCATTTTTTTGATTGAACATTTCATTTTTTTTTCTTTTTTGTAAATTTATTTATGTTCTTCTTTTACAGAGTCAAAACATGTTCTTATTCCTCTAAGACATTCACTTGGGTGTTTCCTCCCACATTCTCAACACAAATGAAACTAAATATTCTTTAATCCATGGTCTCCACTTCATAAAATGTCAGAAAAACACATTCCTTATCTTCTTTTATGATTTTTATAGTTGGATAAGGTATACGTCGACAATCATATTATGTGAAAACTTATTAAGAATAATCACAACATTCTTCACTCCAATCATCATCTAATTTGACTTCTCATTAGTAAATTTTCCATCACCTTCAATGTTTACTCAGTTAATTATAGTTCCTAACATTTCCTAAAACTATAAATAATATTTCTAGAAACACTTATCTTATTGTAAAACTATATAATCATCAAAAATAACTTATAGGACATCTAAATCATGATAGCTGCTTTTATATTTATGAAACCTTTGTCTTAACCAAGATTATCCATGATCATAATATATTTAAATTCCTCATGATGGTTTATAATGCTTTTGTGAATTCCCAAATCATACCCCCTAGGAGTTTCAAACTAGGTATGTAGCAAGGCCCATTTTCATAAACCATTTCTTGATCGAGTCTAGATAAATATAGTGTTTTTTGGGTTTTTACCCATAGGTAAATTTTTTCCATAGACATATCCTCTTATAATATCTATACAATGATTTATTTCTAGTAAACCAATCAATAAACCCATTAACAATATTCTAAGAAATTTTTCAATAATTTGACTCATCCTTAGACAAATCCTAAGATATATCCTTTTATATGTCCTTCGAAATATACCTAGGGTCTCACTAAAGATTTTTTTTTCCTAGTTTCCAAAGGCTAACTAAACCTTTACTGGGATACCAACTATAGCAACCATATATTCTCATATGGATATTATATCAATTTATATGAATATTAATTACATTAAATAAACACATTCCTAAAGACCATAATAGTTTAGTGTATTTGAAAACATAAAACATTGTCTTCTAAAATGGGGAATGATATTCAACATATCCCATAAAGATATTCCCCTTTATTACTCTTCGGAAGAATTCCATACTTAAAACCCTTATTTATAACCTAGGGAAAGGAAAAATAAGAAAGGGTTAGATTAGGTTCTTAGTAAGGGAAAACAAAGGCGATATGTAATAATGAAATGATAATAATTGTATTATAACATGAGTATAAAATTTTATGTCCATACTATTTATATCAAAGATCATAAACTTTAGTCATGGCATTAATATTGGTAGTTCATAAGAAATTAATCATAAAGAAATCATAGAACCTTAGTCATGAGATTATGAAATTTAAATAAGACATTTATTTTTTGTATACTCACAATCATAGAAATATTGTTTCAAGGCTACCCACCAAAACATTCATAACATGTAAGTCTTGGGGTGACCTCTCTTGTACCATCTCTAGGTTTGGGATGACAACATGAATACTCTCCTTTTCAGGAATGGGATGAAAACCCATATACCCTCATATTTTGGTATTTGGATGACCACACATGTAACCTTATCTTTGTTCTTGGGCTTATAACTCTTGTAACCTTATCTTTTTTATTAGAATAATAACTTTTATACACCATTTATTGAGATAGTTGGCCGTACGTATGCATCAATGATGTTTTATTCATTTTATTGTTGGATTAAAAGATGAAAAATAAATGACATACATTTTCATTATGAAATAATATCTATTCCATATATAACACAAATATTTATTAAACTCATATTTAATATATTCATGGTATATCAGGAATGAATCACATCACTTTTCAATGTGATAATCTTTTTTACGCACAAATAAAGTTATTATATTCCCCAAAAAAGGAAATCATGAAGGTGAATGTGATATAAAAATTAAATAATTATAATAACCTGATCAATATCATATATATATATATATCATATATATAAACAATATTTTAATCATTATTTCCAACCATTATAAGTGGTAATGGAAAAAAAACAACATATGTTCATGATGTGGTAGTATGTTGTACTCACAAATGATGACTTCAAAACCTATTTGTTTGAAGTATGTGTGGTTTTAGGTCAAAACCTTAACATAAAAATATATTAATATGATGAAGATATTGTGTTTATTATATAATCATGATATATAAATAATTTAAGTGGTTGGATTAATAAATAAAAAAAATTGTTGATGAACGTTACCTATTTTTCAGGAATATCATTTTGTTTTACAAAAAATCCCTTCCTTGGCCAGATTTCTTCCAAAATTAATTCTTCTAGGATTAGGGTGGATAATTTGGGAAGTAATTTGGGTAGATAATTATTAATCCAAATAGATTGAACAGTTTCGTGAATGGGGAGAGTGAGTTCCCTTTTATAGTTGAGGAGGAGTGACATTCCTATAAATATTCTAATGTATTTACAATTAGTAGGCCTCCCTTAACTCATTTTTCTAAGAAATTTGATAATAATGGATGAGTGTTTAATTTTTCTAAGACACACATCCACCATAAAAAAATTATTTTTTATAATATTATACCTTAATTTCTATGTTTTCCTATTTCTACAATTTTTAGTTTTCATTATGGTAACTAATTTTATAAGTTAGGTAATTTATACATTAAAACTAAATTAACATGAGACTTGTCAGAAATTTTAGACTTATTTATTTTAAATGTAATATATAATTTATAATATAAAAATCCAATGTGTGTTGGATATTAAATTTAACAAAATCCCGTGTAATGAGTAAAAAACATTACTTTGACCCTAATCATGTAAACAAATATTTTACTATTTAGGGGTCAATATGGTCATTAAAAAATGTAAATTATTCCATTAATGGACTATATATTATATTTATTATCATTTACAAATCACTTGTTAGATTATTGGATTTTTCAATTTTAAATCTTTTAATAAAATAACATTACTATAAATTTTGGCATTATTTATTTAATTTGAATTTATAAATATTAATACAATGAATAAACTTGAGTCTATTAAGTTCATAAATGTGTAACATTAAACATTATTCTAAAAATTTATTTTAAAACATTAATTCATTCAATTTACTTCACTTTTAATATTTTTAGTATCATTTATTTTACCAACTTATTAACTAAATAATTCAACCATTGTAGTTTCTTACTTTTTAAAAAAAATCATTTAACAAATAAAAAATAAAAAATAAATTATCAAAACAAAAAATCATTTAACTTTCAAAATAATATTTTTAATATAAATATAATGTTTTTTCCTCATCCCAATGCTTTATAAATATTAAAGACAAGGAAAGTTCCTTTTATCTTTTTCCTTAATTAGCGTATTATATATTTCAAATTCGTCAAATAGTATCCAAATAACTCATAAAAATATATCATAAGGTGTTAAGGGTCAAAATATGTCTAGCTAATGGGTGTTAGACAAGTCTATGGACCATTTTACAACTTATATTCTATGTTTAACCACTATGTAAACTCATCTTTAACTTAATCACTATAATTAATTTTAACTGTATTCAATAATCACATTGGTAAAAAATAATTTTTTCCCTATTAGACATTATATCTTATTTGGATTCTAAATATGAAATTCATTTTTTCAAATTCAATTCACATAAGATTCGGAATTTAATTTAAAATTAATCTTGTTGATTCGATAAGAAAGAGTGTTTTCAAAGTAAAAATGTCTAAAAGAATATAATTTTTTTATATAAAAAATCTATATTAAAATAAGACCAATGAAATTAAAATATTTATAATTGAACTATTGTGACTTTGTCAGAATTTAAAAATAATTTCTAACATTATCAATTATTTTAATGAAATAGTGGTTTTAAATTAAAATTCATTATTTTTTATTATTCTCCATAAAATAAAACTTCTAAAAAATACCAAAAATATACGCTAACATAATTTTTAAATTAATATTTCAAAAATTAATTTTATTTTTTCATATAAATTTTCAAAAAACTTTAATGATTAATTATATATTATATGTTCCAAGAACTATTAAACCAAATTCAAGGAAAATACTTTTTTCAAAAAAACCTTACCTTTTTATATTGAATGATTCTCTTTTTATTTATAATAACAGATAACTACTAAACATTTGAAAACTATAATTTTCAAAATTTAGTGAATCACATTCATTACCACCATTCCATCCTCTATAAAATAATTTTCATATTAAATAATACTAATAATAGTATATTATATTTCGGTAAAACTCAGACTTTCTTGTAATACAAGATATCAAATGAAATTGGTATTATATTTAACAAAATACAAATTATTACTTCATATTCCATAATATAAACATAGTGTTTCATATGGTGTAGGAATTATGTGGAGTCTTTTCTAAACCAAGCTTAACTTGGTGTTGCGAGCAACGCAAACTGTTAGAAACTTTTAATTTATTTGAAAAAAATTCATAAAAATATCAAGGTGATGCATATTTGACATTTTTATAATAAATTTTTGTGGAATAAAGATACATTTTATGATAAAATTAATCTATCTATAATTTGAAAACCCTAGGATATCATATGGAAATATTTCTTTATATACCACCACAATTGTGGGAAATTTGGTTCTTCGAATCACCCATAGTAAAAAAATCCAAATGTTCTATATAGTGGATAATATGTTGAAAATTGCTATGTATTAGCCCTTTTTATTATATATAGAGATCTCACTCAAAATTATAAGTGATCAATGACCTTTAAAATTTATTCATATCACCCTTATATTGAGTAATCAACCAAAAATAAGATATTTGAAAACTAATCCAAACTAAGGGTGAGATCATACGGTCTTAACTATTCCATGATGATTCCCGTGAAACATCTCTCTAAATTTTAAATTATCACACAAAAGGTGGATGTTAGAGATAGGGGTATCACCTTAGGTAATATTCACTTTCCAAAGATGTTTAACTAAGGTTTCCACCTCGTTTTTCATCTATTATAGAGAATGATACATTATGAAATTAATGGATTTTAATGTTTTCAATAAGTATAATTGCTAGTTTAGAGAGAACCATGATCATACCTTGAACTATGAATAGATAAATCTATATATATTCATCCAAATTGTGCATCATTTCACATTACTAATCATTAATTCCTTAATCATGTCATGGAACACCTAGAGATAGTGGTGGGGGGAATTAGATTGAAGCATCTTCAACCTATAACTTCTTTTGTTGTTCCACTATATCCTTTATCAATTTCTCATCATGGTGGGTTCCCTTATCTATTATGGGATAACCCATTTTACTATACTTCCATTGGCATTGAGTTTTATCAACAATACCTATATTGATGCCCCATTTACTTATTTAGTCAATTAATCTAAAGACATGTATTCATAACCTTTTTAAGCATATTGAATCATTTATCCTATTTAATTTTAAAATATGCATGGAACATCTACCCAAGATCTATTAGAAATGGATCTTACATAATTATACCTTTAAAAATGAGGTCTCAACAACTTCCTTAACCTTTTTACTATTAATATCCCCACTCAAGGGATGTATAAAGCTTCTCTGGTGCCAGAACACTAGTGATGATCAAGAACCAAATAATCGAATGATTCCAAGATCATGTTGTTAGAACACCTTAACCATACCCATTGATTATAAAAGTCTAGAGTAAACATAAATTCCTTAGAAAAGTGCTGGTGTTATATGTTTTCTCTTATTATAATAATATAATATCTATATAATATTCATGCATTTGTTTGAATAATTCATCTCTTACATGTTACACATATGTTATAAAAAGTTATATATTATAGTTTTATGTATATTAGAACCAATATAATCGGAATAAATTATATGAGCATGTATCACATATATTCCAACTGATATATATCTCGAAAGTGTATAATGTGGTTGAATGTAGAATAAAGTGCACTATATAAAAGTTAGGTATGTTAAACAGTCCATTATAAGAAAATGTGGGAAGATCCTTGGTGGAAAATCACATGAAAAAATATTTGACAACACAAATATCATATATAGATAAATACACTAAATTTCAAAAAATAAACCACTCATAATCTATACTCAATGTATAATTATCAATCAAGATTTATCTCTTTAACCTTACCCAGATCACATAAAAATATTTCATGCATCCTATAGGGGTCCATGAAATGTGTGAGTATATCATACTCAATATACAATCACCAACCACCTACAAATTCATATAATAAGAAACATTACATGAAAAATAGATCTATAAGAATGTCCATCTTAACTATCCATTACTTCATTGAACAAATAACATAATTATTGGGCAGAATGTGCATTAAATCCCAAATAAAGAGAGGTTCAATATGGTTTTACTAGAATTGATCTTATACTCAAGATCTAATATGAACCATTTATAATGTGTTAAGATGTTATACTGGTCTTTTAGTGAAAATGGTTCATGTACAATGATTCAGGGAAATATTTTACCATTTTCAATAGGTAAATGGGAAAAGATTATAATGAGTCAGGGTGTTGTGAGCACATCCCAACCACCTACCTGACTATAAACATACAGTGTACTTGAGAAGATCTTATACAAGCAAAAAATATCTATAAAAGATAATTTATCATTATCAATTATAAAGTAAAACACATAAAACATGGAATAAAATAATTATAACATTTAGGAATAATCAAAACAAACCATTTTAATAATCATACTCATAAATTAAATCACATAATCCATGTAAGGTAAGAAACATGAATCTTAAGTAATTATTAAGAGTCATATAAAACATATATATATGAGGTTTTAAGAACATGTAAATATATTCTAAATTAGTCAAACATTAACTTAACTTCTATAGATCTATTTCATAAATGTTTATTAATTCGGACACCTGTGGTTTTTATTAAATTCAATTAATCCCAAACCGTTTCTATCCCTACCCTTTTTGAATATGAGAGGAATAATAGATTTACCAATTGAAAATAAATGTATTACAGTTCATTCAACTCCATTGAAAAATAAATTCCCCCAAAATAATTAATGGACCAACCTAAATTAAAATATAACTAAATATATAGTTATTTATATTAATAAAGAGAGATACCAATAACTTAGACCAAAAGAATACCTTAGCTTCACATAATATAAGTCCTTTTAGTCACTATATTGAAAGAATATTGAAATGTATCTAAGGATCTACAAGCTCTAGGTTTGAAGAATAAGGTATATCACCTGCATGAATGAGATATAAGTTGAAATGGATTATTAGAGGAAAGCCCAAATAATTTTGAGTCATTGAAGAGATTCCATGACAATAAAATCAACTCAAACCAATGTTTAGGATTGATCTTTTTGGATTATGGGGATAAACATAAGAACTTCAAATGGAGCCTTACATTATCAAATGATGATATATTCTCATGTTAGGGAAATATTTGGAATTATATTTTACGATAAAAAGAAAAAATTTCAAAAAATGATTAAAATTAATTCAATATCTCTACTGAGTACTTGTTATAACACAAAAGGTTTCTAGAATAGTCCACTAGTTTCTTGTTGGAGCTAGAAAAAATACTGGTAACCCATCTTGTATTTTTTTCACCAAGACACATATATGAAACTTGTATCACTTGTGTTACTACACTCGAAGAGATACTTAATACCCAGGCGATGGGGAATATAATTATTAGTTTTTTTATGCATTTATTGAACCCGTTTCCTAGTCACCTATATAAATATGTGATTACTAGCCTCTATTGAAAAACTAACATGACCCGCCCCTAATTTTTATGATCTAATACTAAAATTAAAACCAAGGTGGGAATAAAAAAAGAATAATAAAGTAAATTTTCCCTAAATAACTATATATAATTTCACACACAACCAATATATATACACCTCATAGTAAAAAGGTGGTATGGAATAAATGATATGAAAAATGGGTCTTATGAACAAGGATAGTCCAATAGGCATAGGTGGAGAGTAAAAAAGACTTATGTACATCTATGGAAGATCTTAATCAAAAGAGGGAACCAAAATAACATCCAAAAAATAATGGTCAATTAAGGTGATAAAATAGATATTAGTAGCTATAATTACCTAAAAGAAACTAAACATAGACTGTGTATTCATTGAGGTGTTCACATTTGGTGTGAGAACATAATGCATGTTAAATAGTGAACCACCAATAGTGTCTTAACACAACAATGGAATTATGGTGTATTTATGTACTTGTATTGTAATTTTTATAAAAATAACAAAATGGTCCTAATAGTCATAAAACAAGGTATAACAATAGGTTAATAGTGTGGAAAATCATAGATCAAAACTAGATACATTTGATAACTCCCTATAATAGAAGGTTCCATTCATATACTATATACATTGAATCGTAACTAAAAACATAAGATAACATTTCAATGTTATCTCTTATGAGCGGAAACATAAATACACGTAAATAAATGAACCATATATACATATATACATATACAGACAAACATATTATTGGATGTGTGTAAATAATATAGGGTACTAGAGACTTATCCGTATTGTGAAAATGAGTCATATCCAGTCATGAAAATCTTGCAGACCATTACAAGGAATAGGGGATTATATATAATGATTCGTCTAAATCTTACAGCACATCCCAATAATGAGTTAGGGGATGAAAACGTTTTCTAAACTATCAACATTATTCACTAAATAGGGAGTATATTCTCTAGAACTGTATAATAGTGATATATAATATCTAGTCCTTCCACACATGATTATAATAAAAGTACATCCATTCTATATTTTCATAAATTTATATTCTTAAGGAAATTTTACAAACATTATCAACAAATATTCACATTTCAATGAAGAAATAACATTTCCAATACAAAGAGACCAAAATATTGTTAAAAATAATAGTCATACTCAATAAAAAAAATATAAAAATGTATAAGCATGAATGTAAAAGGTATTATAAAAAATAATGGAAACAGCTATAGAATATTCCTAGAATATGATACAACAATAAATTATAGTGGAACATTATTGTGTAAAACCAATGGATCTATATGGTACAACATACTCAACTCTTAAGACACAAACAGAATATATCGGTTAAGGTGGTTGTTAGTTCATTTTGGTATCCTTAATATGTATACATGAACTACTAATGGTAAAAAAAGAGGAAATGATAGAGGAAGTTCTCAAGACATAATGAACAAGGGATAATATATAATTAGGGTCATTATAT
This sequence comes from Viscum album, assembly GCA_963277665.1. Taxonomy (NCBI): domain Eukaryota; kingdom Viridiplantae; phylum Streptophyta; class Magnoliopsida; order Santalales; family Viscaceae; genus Viscum; species Viscum album. The sequence continues at coordinate 1,422,861,913 of OY728145.1, forward strand.
TACCAAATATTATGTTTTACAATTGAATATGTTCAAGGTCCCATCATATGTCCAAACCCACTCTTTTAGATACAAAACCAATACATGATGTAATTAATATAAATTTAAAACCATGTTTCAAAATTGGAAAAAAAATTAATACATATTTTAGGGAAGAAAAAAATTTAATTGGGAGGAAGATTGGAAAATAAAAAATATAATCAATTAAGAATTTTTGAAAGAAACAATTTTCAAAAAAAATAATCTCAAAAAAAATTATACACTTTTAAGAGATAAAAAATTTTAGATGTTTTAATGATTAAATAGTAGGTTAGAACTAAGAATTGTTATCCTTTTAAAATAAAATAACTTATTAACACCTCATAAACCGAACTACCATATCGCCATCAAAGAAACCTCTAAACCAAAGGTTATGTGTGATTTTTTGGATTATAAATCATTTAGTTGTAGGTCAGAGAAAGGGATTCCCTTTGTTTAAAATCTTTGTAGCTAAAGTAAGTACAACTTAGTTAAATTTTACCTATAAAATAAAGTATAGAAAAAAGGTAGATTCATTAATTATAGGTTCTCTAGAGAAATTATGAGAATTAAGACACACTAATGACCTACATTATATTATATAATTAATTCTAATGAAAGTTCCCAACACATGGGAATAATAGGTTTCTTTGAAAAAATGTAGTAATTAGTCACTTAACTTAAATATCAAAGAAAACACCCCAACAAGGTTCAATTCATGAAACGAATTCCCAAATATCAAATAGTTTATTTGAGGATTGTAAGAAAATTAAGAGGGAAAATGCTTCCAATGAATAGTTTCAACAAATCCCATTAGAACATTTTTACTAATTTATACCAAAATATCATTGCTAAAACCTCCATTAATGTTTTTTTATACATTAAATGTATTCTATTAATAATATAGTAAAAAATAGAGGAAATCCCAAAGAAGGCATAGCCCAAGAATCATTAAGTGACTTAAAGATGTCTACTATAAATTTAGGTGAGTTTGTTATCCCAAAGACTCCTAAGGAAGTAGGTAAAATTGTTAAACCATAATTTCATTACAAAATGAACCAAAACATGTATCCAAAATTATGAAATATCAATAAAATATTATAAAAAATTAATAAAATTTAATTTATAAATTTTTCAAAATAAATAAATATTCCTAAATCACTAAATAATTTCAAGATAATATCTCTTAAATTCATCCTAAAATTTAAAAACCCCTAGGAAAAAAAATACCATAATTACCCTCTATTAAAAAAAGATAAATGTTGAGTAGTCCACTAATATGATTCGTTTTGAAGAAAAATAAGAGGAATCCCATGATCTTAGGTGAATCTCACCATGCTCTGGTAAAATAATCCTTTGAAGACCTAAACATGTAAAGATAAATATAAAAATAAGTGAGGTAGTGGGTAATGGAGAGGAGAAGAAATGATTTCCTTTTAGTTTTACCTAAATAAGAGTCTTGAATCCATATTGAATCAAGGGGAATACTGAAGGGAAAGAATGAGACTAGAAGGATCCATGGAAGGGCTCTCATCGACTAGGAAGGAAATATCATTGAAGGATAAGAATGAAGAAAGATAAAGGAGGAAATGGAAAAAAAACATAAATCCATTATAATAAAAAAGGGAATATTCTATTGGGTACCTTGTGAGACCCTCGGGCCCCCGAGGCCACTATAAAGTCCAATGGGTACCTGTTGGATTTCCATCAGGTACCCGATGTCACCTGATGGTGTAACAAATATGTGGAAACACTTTTTAGGTTCATTTAACCTATAAAACTCTTCTCATTCCTTACAATCCATCCAAAAAAACCTATAAATCCACCCTCAAACAACTAAACTCAAATTTTAATCCTCAAACCAAAATCATCCCATTAATCAGACATAAAAATTAGAATGACCCAATTATTTAATTCTCTAAAAGATTCACTTGAGACCATAAAAACCCCTCATTTACTATAATTGGTGCATGGAAAATTAAAACCTTCACACTATATAACTTCAAACATATGAGAATTCCAAAGAGATATTCAACTAAGACTTACTACCATTAATCTTCCAATGCATACTCAAAATAATCTATCTAATCCATGATAAATAAGATCAAAAGTCATAACAAGTCATAAAAATAAACAAATACAAAGTCCCAAACCACTATAAATTGATCATATATCTTATTCATGACTCAAAACCAACCACAAATTATATCAGCGATCATTCATTCCATATCTATTTAACATTCCATAATCAGTTCCAACCCATTAAAAATCACTAAATTCTATATTTATAACCATCAAAATCATCAAATATTGATACCTCAAAGACACAGTCATCTAACATTCTATAATATCCTAAAATTAAACATCATACTTCCACAATGTGGCTCCTAAAACCAAATTATGCTAAAAAACCGTCAATGTAACACTAATACTATAGTATTTTTTATCACCCTAATGACTCTCCAAATATCATAAAATAGTTCAAATAAAATCAAAAGTACTATTTATAACAACCTAAGAATTTCATTAAAAAAATATTACAATTTTTTAGAGGAATATTAAATATGTAACATTAAGATCCATGATAGAATTATTAATTTTTAGTGTCTTTGGACACTAGTGACATAATAATGTTATTTAGGTATATTATTCATCATATCTCATATTGTTATTCTCAAATATTAACCTTCTTGATATACCCTGCTTAAAACCTTTCTTCATAACCAAGAGAGAGGAAACTTAAGAAAGGTTGAGCTCGTACACTAACTAAGGGTAGACATGGGTGATATTAATCGATGGTCATATCAAAATAGAATATAAGCATAACGGTATGATTTCATGATCAGAACATAAAAATTTTATACCAAAACTATCATAGAAAAAAATCATGAGTCATAGTATAAAAGTTTAAAAGTTTAAAATACATAAATCTTAAGTGTGATAAAACATCAAAAATCCTTCATGAAAGGTATTTTTATATTAAAATCATGTCATAAATGTCTTGAACCATAATTTAAATATAAAAAATTCATATTTCTAGATTAACTAAAAACATAAATTATTAGTCAATTACGAAATAACACTTGTTTTACATATTATAATAGATCATAAATCATCATATATTTTCCATAGTGGATCAAGAATCACAACTTGTTTACTATAATGGATCTAGAACATCGAACTATTTCCCATAATGGATCAATCACATCAACTTGTCTCTCGTAATTATCTCATTAGATATAAAAAAATACCTAATGAATTATAATTATATATAATTATTTCCCCATATGTTACATAATTAAAACAATAAATATGTTTTCCAAAATACCGTCAAACATTCATCTTGACATCATAACATAACCCATGAAATGAAAGTGAGTTTCATAAACAATACATAAATTCATCATAACATAACCCATGGAAAATAAATGGGTTTTGTATATATCGTATAATTATATTCATAACCTATAAAGAGAAAGAATAAGGATAGTTTCATTGTATTATACTCCATTAAAGTATAATTAAAATAAAATGTTTGTATCATATATGAAAATTCCTTTAAAATATCACCATAATATTTCTTGAGGAAAAAACAGTTTTCATTTTGAAATAAATTCATTAAAATCAAAATATTTATAAAATTTTAAGGAAAAAAATTATTTCAAAATATACATAGAAATTTTTAAATGAATCATCAAACTATTGATCAATCATGGTGGTGGGAAATTATGTTCATGTACTATAGGTTAAAAAAATATTCCTTTCACAATTTGGATAAAATTTTAAAAGTTCCTCATTCAAAAAAGGAAAATAAGATTCCTGTGAAACATTTTTATAACAATTAAAACAAGGGGAAAATAAACTTTATAATTATTAGTAAAATATTAAAATATTCTTGAAAATTTCTTAAAGAATACATGGATGTGGGAAAAAATATTCCTTATCAAATAGTAAAACATAGTCAGTTTTCCATAAAATAATATTTAGTTCTCTTCATTACATAAACTGAGGAAAATGAAATGAAAAAAATCTATTGTATATAAATAACAATATTAGATGAAACATTAAATGGAATTGTTAGATAAGTATCATATAATATCCTCAATGGAAATTCAGTAATAAAAAATCCTAAATAAAATGGGATTGAGGCGTAAAACCCTAACAACATTGGTAATCTTCATATATAAACCCCATGAAATAGAAAACCATATATGGATTTTAAAATTCCCATAATTTTCATTAATAAATCATAAAATATATTTACGAATAGTATATACACCACACAAAGGAAATAAGTGGTGAATATGGATAAGTCTCCCTGAAATAAATGTGAGATGAGAAACCCTTACATAAAGTCTTATCTTTCTTTGTGCACAATTGAACCTTATTTATAATAAAAATATATTTATTGTATATATATTCTAGTAAAATCTCTATATATAATACCATTTATTATTTATTCTAATATTTTATTACCCACTTATTAATAATTATTTATAAAAAACATTATGTTATGTGATAAATGCTTCATTGGTTATCCATATTTTAGTTATTTGATTTTAATATTTTTACTTCTATCATAGTTCAATAATATCCATAATGTTAATCATGATATAAATTTCATAAATATTGATTATATAAATATATATTTATTTTCTTCAATTAATGGTATAGATAGAAAAATTAATTACACCATTCTAGGAGATAGTAAGGCGTACATATGTATATACACGGTTATCACTTTTCAAACAATGGGATGAAAGTAAGGTAAATAATAATAAGCATTACCATAATAATTATTATTTAAAATATATCATATATATTCATTAAATTCTTCCTTATTAACATCCATGTAAAATAAAAGTGACAAACGAATCTTATCTCTTTGTGGATGTGGTAGTCCATATATACGCACGTGCAACTTTATCATTTTCTAATGGATGGGAAGAAAGTGGATAATGGTTGTTACAACACAATAATAAAAAATCAATAAATTTCATATAGTAAATTCATTGTTTTATAATGTATAACATATATTTATTAGATTTAAAATAAGAAATAAAATTGAAAACACTTTCTTAAGAGCTATACATTTTCAGTGAGAAGCCTTCTTTGGCTAACACATTAAGACTTAAGATGATGGTATTTAAAAAGAATATAAGATATATTATTTAGTAAAGGAATCTATAAATGTATTACCACATTAATTTTCTGATCTAAAAGGACCAAAACTTTTGATTAAGTGAGGATAAAAGGTTCCCTTTTTTATGTACATGGATGGGAACTCTTGAAATTGCATATAATGCTAAATTAATATACATTAATTTTAAATAAAAAATGGATCCAAGTTGAAATATTATTTATATAAGATCAGTATGATTCTAAATCCTTTTATCCAATAAATTTTAAAAAATATTAGTTATATGTTTACCTTCATCTCCTAGTTGTAACCCCCCATTAATCCTTTTGAAAATTAACTCAATATCATATTTTTTATAATATTTTATTGTTAATAATGTTGAAATAAAATAAAAAGTTAATAATAAGAGGGTACTGGTTGATATTTTAAATAATATATAGTTATATTTTCTGAATATATGATTTTTATGTGTTTAAAATATTTTAATAAAATATTATTTGTTATAAAATATAATTAATTTCATTTTTGGAACTATTAATTTAATTTGACATTGAGAACAAAATAACAAAACATTAGTTATAATATTAACCTTCAAAACAACCCTATTATGTTATATTTATCTATAATATTTTTTGGGAAAATATTTCACAAATAATTAATTTTAGAGTTTTTAAATTCATATACTTAATCTTGGTATTACATGTATGTGAAATGTGTGAGTGTTGCATAAGCAATTAAGCTAACTACTTCATCACTAAAAAATAAAAATAAATTATCATCATAAAAAACATAGTTAATATTTAAAATATCTATTTATAACTACACATAAGTTTTTTTTATCCCTCTCACAAAATATTATAGATGTTAAAAGAAAAAAAAAGTGACATTTTATAGTTTTTCTTTTACTTTAATATTATAATGGTAAAAATAAATGTTAAATGGAAACCAAAGGTCATAGTTTTAGAGAATATATGGTAATATAAGAAATAAACTCATCCGGTTAAATATATTTAATATTTTTAATGAATTTTAATGTTTATTATGTTCATTTAAACAACAATTAACTCATTTTATCATTACCGTGGAAATAAAAAATTAATATAGTCACTATTCATATGGATAAATAACAAAAGGGGGTTACTTATAAAATTTATATATAATTATTATGAATATGGAATCCATTTTCTAAATTATATTTATAGATGAGGAAGAAATTAATTTAATACAAAACCACAAAATGTAATGAAAAATAGTTTTTTTAGAAATATGCATTTTTTGGTATAACACATTTTTATACAAACTAATGTCATAAAAATGATTCTAATAAACATTATTAGATTATTAATAAAAAAATAATTTTATTTTTATTTTTTTATAAAAATAATACAATATTTTAATTTTTAAATGTATCAAAAAAATATGGTTTTCAATCAAAATCGATAATTTCACTATTCACTCAAATATCAATCTTTTTAGAAAATTTACCAAACCTCACCCTTAGATAATTTTGATATGATTATTCAAAAAACAACATACCTTATTATAAAATAAAATTTACAAAAAATATAGAAATTCTTTATAATATTCATTCAAAAAAATCGATAAAACCCATTTTTTGAAGAAAAGGTATTTTTGATGAATAAAATGATTTTACTAAAAATTATGTGATTATTTATTAATAATTAATTAAAAAATTAATATTCAATAGGACCATTATATATGTTACATAATGTATTTAATCTTGTTCACAAAATCTAATTAAACATCTAGGAGGAAACTGCCACATAATAATATTATAATGCGGTTTGTTTAAACTCATTTTTCCATGTAAATAAAGATATAAAATAAATCAAATTTATTTATAGAGAAATATATCATATATTATAAGGGTGTAACACTATACCCCCATTAAAATGATTTTAACCCCTGAAATTTCATCACTCTGATACAAACAATAGAGAATGTCTAAGTTTCATCATATCCTTGAGTTCCTAAGTAGATTCATTTAATTTATGTTTTTTCCAGAAAATTTTGGCCAAGTAAGTGGTCTTGTTTCATAAAACGTTCTCTCTATAATCTATTGTCTCTTCATGTTGTTCCTTATAATAGGGATCTTTATCCACTAGTATAATCTATGAGTTTATTACATATAAAGGGTCAGATATGTACTTCCACAAGAGAGATACATGGAACACATTGTGAACATGAGGGAGATTTGATGTATGTTCCAGAATACAAGCTACCATCCCAATACAACCAATAATTTCAAAGGGGATGATATATATAAGGATTATATTTCATTTATTTACAAATCTCATAACTATATTCCAATTATATATTTGTAGAAATTCCTTTTCAACTACTTGGAACTCCAAATATCACTAATGATTTTTAATGTAACTTTAATGTTGACTATGAGTTGATTTTATTTATTATTGAATATATATAAATTTTGATGATATATTATTATCTATATCAGGTACAAATAAATTTTTTTCTCTAACTTCATCCCACCATGTTGATTTTTTTTCACTTCCTTACATATATGTAATCATAAGTATTTTTTAATGATAATATAAATGATAATGTCTTAAGAAAACTTTACTAGAGGTATGTGTTGATTTCAACCACCTTTAGAATCCATATAAAAAGATATCAACATATCTTCCACAGTGTGAATAGCTATCTTAGACTACCCATCTATTTAAGTATTATAATAAGTACTAAAAGACAAATAAGATTCTAAGTCATGCTAAATACTTCACCTAGATGTTGAAGTAAACCTTGAATCCTAATTAGATACAATAGAATGGGGTACTTCATTAAATCTTAACACTACCCTAATTTATAACCTAGAAATATGTTCTAGATAGAAACATTCTCTAATTGAAATGAAGTATACTAACTTCATAATTCAATCAATTATAACCCAAATATAATTTTTCCCTTTATATGTTTTAGGGATTTTGAATATGGAATTAATGGTAATGTTTTCCAATTTCCATTATGGTATGGGTAATAGTTATAACAACCCCTTATATTTATTTATGTAATCCTTAACTTAAAAACATACTATGAATCAAGATACATATTCTACAACATCCATTTTCATGTTGTCCCACAATAAATATTATTTCATAACTCTATAAATCATTGTACATTCTAGATTTTTATATAATTATGAAATATTATCTTTATCTAATTTTTCCTTATTCAATTATTGTATTGATGGGACATATACTCTATTCCTAAACCTTGTCATTCTATCAATGTCATGGTTGAACTCGAAACACTCTTTACTTTCTTTTATAGTTCTATATCTTCTATTTGTTCTTCACCAATCATAACATTGATGGATGGTTGAACATTAATTTGAGAAAAATATGGTCCATCCTCTTTTCTTATGATTTCAATATCTATTTTTTAAAAATTCATATGTATTGGGTGTCTTCAAACCATCATCATAAATAATATTGCATGATCATTTTTTTTAGAGTACCTTACACCTTGTTTTCTTTTCCATGGTGGTAATGTACTAAACAATCATAATCATTAATCAACATTTTCCATATTCTTTGACATATATTGAACTCTTTCTAAATTAATATATACTTTAAAAAATTATAATGAGGCATATTTTATCACTATATCCTTTTATATAAGGACACATATCATCCCCATCCTGAATGTATCACTAAATATCACAAACTTGTCTCCATTATTGGGTAGTGTGAGTAGAGTTGCACTAGCCAATATTCTCTTTAGACCCTTGAAATTATCTTCACATTAATATTTCCATAAGAACTTAACCCCATTCCGATTCAACTTTGTGTGTGAATTAGATAGTGCTGAGAGATCGTTCGCAAAACATTATTAGTATCTATCTGACCAAAGAAGATTACGTACTTTGGTTACCAAGGTATGTTTAGGACATTTCTCAACAACTTCTGTATTTTAAGGATCTACTAATATTCCATCACTTGAGATTATATGACTTAATAATGAAACATTTTAAAGACAAAATTCAATCTTAGCAAGTTTTTTATGAAACATATCCTTCCTCAGGGTCTTAAGTACAATTCTAAAGTAATATTCCTGCTCTTCCTTTATCTTTGATGTATAAGAATATGATCTATAAATATTACCACAAAATGATCAATGTAATATCTAAATAATCTATTCATTAAATCTATAAAGATAATATTTCCATTAGTAAGTCTGAATAGAATCACTAAAAACTTATAATTCACATACCGTGTACAAAAGGTTGTCTTGGGTATATATCCACCATCTTATCCCTCAATTTATGATATCCATAACTATGTTAAATCCATGAAAAGTATTGATCTCCAACTAATTAATCATAAAAATCATCAAGATGGGTTATAGGATAATATTTCTTGAGAGTGATCTTGTTATTTTCTTGATAATCAATGTAAAGATACATTGACCCATATTTCTTCATAAAAAAGAATAGTTTTCCCCATGGTGTTTCACTAGGGTGTATGGATCCCTTAAAAATTATCTTGGAGTTTCTACTTCAATTACTATATCTCAACTGGTTCAATTCAATATAGATACTTTGAAATAGTTTTATCACCATGTATGTGTTCTATTGATAAATAAACTTCATGATTCTGAGGATGACTAGGAAAATATTCTAAAAATACATCAGAAACTCCCCTATAATTGGTGAATCATCAAAATTTAATTTTTCCCAATCCATCCTAGATAAATATCTTCATGGATATTAATTAATACCCATAGGATAGAAGTAATTTCTATTGGATATTTTTGTTAATTCTCATGATGATAATCAATTTTAGGTTCATTTGTTATATGAAATGTAACCACCCTTTCTATATAATTTATTTGGGATTCATAAAAGAAAGTTAATCCATTCCTACTATCATATCAAAATTTTACTTGGGTAATAATCAAAAAAATTACTAAAATTTCATTCCAACAATATTTTTTCAGATAGGAACAATATATTTGATATGTGAACATCATACCCTTTGGAGTTTTCATCACTAACTAAACATATAATCATTGAGTTGGAAATTTTATACCCTTTTAAAATTACTTAGATAAAACGAGTTTGTAAATAAAAAATATAATAATAAATTTTATCCTCTATAGTGGATGTTAATTGTACCTTCCACTACATCATTCTCATAGCACAATTTGATAGTCATGATCGAATGATATTTCCCTTTGTCTTTGGGATTAAAATTTTGTTGATTCTAATTGTCATAAAAAACCATTAGATTTGTGCAGTGGTAAAAATAATTCCTATACTCCATGATTTTTTATCATTAGATCATGAGTGGTGTATGATGTGGAAACTTTGTATTCTCTATTATATAAACTAGAATCTTTAACATCTTTGGACATTTAGAGGATTTATGACTCACATTTCCATATGTAAAAAAACCACCTCGTTTCATTCAAGAAATTCCGATTATTTTTGTTCCCATATTTCTAGAATATTGTTGGTTGTAATTTCATTCCACCATGGGATTTATTAAATTTTTAATAATAAATCATCTTGAATTTATTTTAAAAACCATGGGAATGGTGGGAATCTCATTTTTTTAATTCTACAATGAGTGTACATCAAAATATTTCATCATAGATACTAAGTACTCTAATGGATAATTTCTTTTAGAGACATGGTTTTATCCACCATGTAATAAATCTATTAATATTTTAGGGATGATCATTAAATCATAATAATACCTTGATAGTATTTTAAAATTTTCATCATATGTACCAATTGATTCATCATCCTTTTACTTTAGCTCAAGGTATTCTTTCTCTATATTTGAAAGTAGACTAAAAAGTATGTTCTTACTAAAACATATCCTCTTAAACTTATCCCTTTCCATGGAGTTAATTTCTTTAACTTTCCTTATAATCTCAATATTATTCCCCCATTTATCTACTTTGACTTAAAAATTATTAATAGTTGAGACAACATTTTCATGTTCCAAGAAGTAGAGAATAGAAAATATTTTCTCAACGGTTTCGATCCATAACTCATCCACAAATGGATCAAAAGACCCACGAAAAGTAGGTGGATGTTGCCTCATGAATGAATTAATAGTGTATTGTTCCCTCATTTGATCGCTCGAAAGCTCAGAATGATTCATGGCCTGAGAATATTTCATAGACATAGTAAAATATTATGTATTATAACTCCTATATCATTTGGTTTCTCATGTGGTTAATAATTACATTGTTTATAAAGTTCATTATAAGAATGGTGTCTATTGGTTCCATACATTGACTAAAACCAAAAATGAAAGTGTAAGCATAACGATATAATAATTAGGTGATCTACCAAAAGATCCTAAGATTACATTCATAGGATGTCTAAATCATGAATCCTTTTTCTAAATATATGTAACCTTATGTTTAACCAATGTTATCCATGCTCATTAGAGAAAAAATTTGGATTTTATCCTATACTGAGACTTATACCTTGGGTTTCACCAAAGTTTTCCAACCTAAATATACAAATATTAAATAAACCTGTTTCTGATACCAACTATTGTGGCCCATGAATTTAATTCATAAATTTTATATATTTTAGATAAATATTAAATATATATTAATATGATACATGCCATAACAATGATGTTTTGTCTTTAGAGAATAGATGTATAATAACATTCTTTATGTACATTCTTTATCATCTCTCGTGTTTTTATTCTTAATGTTTACCCTTCATGAAATACCCAACTTAAAACCTTTATTCCCAACTTGGGGAATGAAAAAATAAGAAAGGGTGAACTTAGATACACAGTAAGGTTAAGCATGGTTGGTATCAATCGATGATCATATAGAAATTTAAGATTAAAAAAGGGTATGAAATCATTATCATAACATGAAAATTCCATAACCAATATATCACTGATCAAAATTTTAAGTCATGATATAAAACATTATTTTTTAAAATACGTGAATAATTAGAGTGATAAAACATCATAAATAATTCATTAACAATAATTTCATATCGAAATCATGTCATAAAAGTGTGGCACTATCATATTCATAGAAACCATTTCATATTTCAAGGTTAAATACCATGAGCATCAAATACTAGTGAATCAGTAATCAATGTCTCCTTCTTATTTCATATCAGATCACTAATCATCACCTACTTCTCATAGTGTATTAGAAATTAACACATGTTTCCCCTAGTGAATCAAGAACATCAACCTTTCTACCACACTTGACCAAGTATATTGATATATTTCCCATAATTATCACATCAGATATAAAAATTTACCCAATGCATTGGAGGGATATTTAATTTTTATCCTAGTCATCACAGAATTAAAACTTTACATATTTTTTCCACAATATCATAAAATATTCATCTTCTCATCATATCATAACACATGTAAATATATAGGTTTCATAACAATTTCATAAATTAATCATAGAATAACCCATGAAAAATAGATAGGATTTATTTACATCTCAATATCATAATAAAAAACCATCAATAGGAAGAAAAGGGATGGTATAATTGGATCATATCCTCAGTAAATCAAAGATAAAATTAAGGATTTTATCATAAATTAAAATTCCTATAAAATATCACCGAAATATTTTTTGACAAAAATACCCTTTTTATTTTGAATTCACTTATTCAAAATTATAATATTTCTCAAATATTAGGGAAACAATTTTCTATGATAGGAAGCATCGAAACTAATAAATTAAGATTCAAATCATTTAGAAATCATGATTATAAGAAATTTATTTTATTTTATATACATTAAAACAAAAATTCTTTTCCCATTTTTGATAAAAGGAAAAAGTGAATAATTTAGAAAATAACAGGAAGATTAATTTAAAAAAATATTATTAAAATTTAAATATGGATAAAAATTAATTTAAATATTCATTATATAATAATAAAACATTCATTAAAAAATTTGAAAAACATTTACATGAAATAAAAATATTCACGAATGAATAATAAAACAAAGTCGGTTTCCCTTAAAAACATTATTTCTGTATCTTGTGAACTTAAGGTTTGGAAAATAAAATAAAGAAATATAATATATATAAATAATAAGTGGATAAATAATTAATTTTATTTATAAATAATGATTTTATAATTCCCTCAATGGAAATTCAAGTATAAACAATCCTAAATAAAATATGATTTTGACGTAAATCCCTTACTACATTGGTAATATCTATATAAAAACATCACGAAAGAGAGAAACATAAAATTATTTTTAAATCTCCATAATTTTAAAGAAATAATCATAAATTATATTCATGGGTAGTATATAAACCCCAAAAATTAAACAATAAGTGAATATGGCACAAGACTCGTAGAAATTAAAGTGAGATGAGAAACTCTTACCTCCAGTCTCATCTATCATTGTATAGGTTAGAACCTCCTATGTAATAAATATAGATTTATTTTAAATATATTACATAATCATAATTTTATATATCATACCATATATGGTTTAATTATAATATTATTTCACCTGTTTATTAAAAATTATTTATTAAGATCAGTGTTCCATGTGATAACTACTTTGATTTTCATGCGTATTTTTGTGTGGTGATCACAATAATTATGATTTTATCTTGATTAAATTCTATAAATAATTTGAATCATTATATATAAATAATATATATTCATTTTATGTATATTTAAATTCATATATAAAATATATTTCTAGAAAAATTAATGACACCATTCAAAGAGAAAGTATGTCGTATGTACGCATGAATGTTGTCTTAAATTTTTAGTGGATGGAATAAAAGGAAGTTAAATAATAATTAAACATTAAATAATAATTTTTATATCATATATATTCAATAAATTTATCCTTATTAGCATCCATATGAAACATAATGAAAAAATGAATCACATCACTTCAGGGAGGTTGTAGTCCATAGTCACACATGAACGATGTTATCATTTTCCAATGTACAAGAATAGGGTGCATAATGGTTATTCTAATATAATAATAAAAATAATTATATAAAATATATTGAACTCATTATTTTATAATTAATTTCCTATATTTTTAATTGGTATAATAATAAATATAATTGAAAACACTAGGTTAAGAGTTATACCTCTTCATTGAGAAACCATATTTGTCTTCCACATTAATCCTTAAAAGGATTATGATCTGGAAATGCTAGAAGATCTACGATATGTTTAATGAATATAATTAGTTATTATGGTTTGAAATTGATGATATAAAAGAGTTAAATGGTGTGAGGATGATAGGTTAATTGGTACCCTTTTAAGTGATGGGAGGGGAACTCTTGAAATTACATAAATTATTAAAATAATATTAACTAATTTTCATAGTAAAAATAATCCAAATTGAAACAATTCAAATATAGTATTAGGATAAGTAAAAATAATCTCATAAAACAAAATTTTGACAATTTTTTCTAATTTTATATGCTTATCTCTTTATCCAAACCCCCATTAACCCTTTTGAAAAATATAGAAAAATTAAAGTTTTCTATACCTTAGGGGTCAAGAATGTTACCAAAAAAGGAAAATTGACTCATAAATGTAACATAGATGATATTTTAAACCATATCCCATTAACTATGATGAATATAGTATTTTTATCAATTTTAAATCATTTAGTAAAATATTATTTAGTATAAAATATCATTAATGTTATTTTTAGAATTATTCATTTAATTTCACTTCTAAAACAATAAGAAATAAAATTAATATGAATATAAACATTTAAAAAACCTAATATATTATATTTATCAATACAGTTTTTTGGATACTATAACTCACTCAAATAAAGTAACTTTTATACTTTATAAAATCGTTTTTTTGATATTTATATTATTGGCAAAATTACAGTGTCAGTGGTACGTAAGCATTTAAGGTAATTATTTCATCACTAAAAATTAAAAACAAAATATTATTATAAAATTTTCCATAATATTTAAAATAAACATTTAAAAATTAATATAAATATTTTTTATCTCAATCACAAAATATTATAGATTTTAAAATCAAGAAAGCGATGTTTTTTACTTTATCTTTTAATTAAATATTATGATGGTAAAAATAAATGTTAAATGGAAAAAAAGGGATATATTTTTGAATTTTGGATATTTATGGATTCAATAGAATAATATAATTAAATAAAGGAATTTGATTGAATTATTTTGAAGCATTTCACAACACTTTTAATACCAAATAACCCTTTTACCTTTAATTTTGTCACAAAAATATACTATAGTTATTATTCATATTAAAAAAAGTACAATATTTAACAAATTTGGAACCAGTGAATCAAAATATACATTCCATTTTTAAAGATTCAATTTCTATAAGTGATTGTAAATAATATAATTTAAAGCCACAAAATATAATGATGAAACAGTTTTTCATAGAAATTTATTTTAAGTATAAAAATATTTTTATACCAAATTCAATCATAAAATTGATTATTTGTATATCCTTTTTTATTTTTTAACAAAGTTATGTTTTTTTCAAACTTTTATTAAAAACTATTTTTTTAAATCAGGTGAATGTTTCTATAAGAAATTTTTTGTGATGTTTCTATAATTCCAGGCGCATAAAGTTTTTAGAAAAGTTGTTAGAGAAGGAAAAATTAGAAAGTTAAAAAGTTCTTAAATTTTTAACCATAATTCAGTTGATGCTATGCAGATCTAAAATTTCATTAAATCATTAAAAATATCGTGAAAAAATATTTTCATAAAAAAGAGGAAGTTGATATTTTATAAACACATCTTATCAAATATAGATGCACCTGATGGAAAAGTTGTCAGAAAATTGGAAGTATGAATTTTCTGAAGATCAAAAAATTGAAAAGTTTCTTATCATATAATCCATCAGATAGACTGATGGGTGATTCTTAAATTAGAAATTCTAAGTTTGTATAAGGAAATTTTATACAAAATCATCATACACAGATCATTAGATAGATATGGATATAGTTTTCTGGATATAGTAATCCCAAAATAGTGTGGTAGATGAAGAGCTTCTGATATAGTTTATCGGGTAAAAAATCAGACGTAATTTTTTTTAATGTTAATGTTTCCTTACTCCAAAATCTAGATACATTTCTCTAAATGGATAAAATTTAGTAAATCAATAAATGTGAACTTTCTAAAGTTTGATAATGTTCAACCTTTTTTATTAGACACATCCTTCTAGACATAATATTCAGATAATGATTTTTGTGGGAAGTCCTTATTTGTGTAATTCATGGAGTTTGTGAAAATGCGAGATAATATAGATGATGGTTTTTAATCAAGATGATAAGTTAAGACTTTATAATTAATAAACAATATAGAAAAATCTTGAGAAAACAAAGGGGATATCATATATTATTTTTCACATATTGTTCCTAAATAACTCTTCTACATATTTATTTTTGATGAATATTGAATATGCATGAATGGAAATAAGATGTTAAGGTAGAGAAGTCACAAGAAGTGATTCATGTTAAAGTCTATAATCGAAACAATCCTTTATAACATACAATAATGAATCCAGAAGTAAGAAAAAATTATCTAGAAAAAGAAAAATATTAGAAATGTTTATGTTTATACCAGATTGTTTTTGTAGGAAAATAATGTATTTAGAAGTTTCAATAATATAGTCAGACATATTCAATTAGATTAATGTAATGGATAGAACAATATTACTTCATGTGGTTTTAAATATTTTACTGAGTAATATAATCCTATTATTTTATAATTGATTAAAGAGTACCGAGTAGAATAAGAAACTTTTTAACAGTTCTTCCAAATAAATAACATATAAATTAAACATTTCGAGACAG
The DNA here is from genome assembly GCA_963277665.1 of Viscum album. Classification (NCBI taxonomy): domain Eukaryota; kingdom Viridiplantae; phylum Streptophyta; class Magnoliopsida; order Santalales; family Viscaceae; genus Viscum; species Viscum album. Next base: position 1,422,878,914 of record OY728145.1, read on the forward strand.
AATACATACATAGATTTGTAAAGTTCAAAAATTAATAAATATGAGAAAGTTGTAATCCATATATAAATTGATATTTTTTGAGAAAATTATGGAATAATCTATAAGAGTATATAAGAGTTAAGAAGAATTTCTATGATATTTAAATAATCATTAAATTTTGATATATGAATTTTGGTTAGTAGTAAAGGATGTTTAGTTTCTCACCTTTGATATTCTTAGAGAACCTATAAACTGAGGTACAAATTAAAATAATACTAGTGAGATACTGTTCAATCACAATAATGTAATATATTAGAATAATTGTTTCATAGTTTAGTTTCCAACTAATGTCAGTTCTTTCATTGAAGAAATGTTCTGGAAAGAATAAATATTATGATTATAGTATTATAAAGAGTCTAAGTTCAGAATACCGAAGAGATAGTATCGGTCTGAGGAAGGCTATACTGAGTAACTGATTAAAGTTTCTAAATGTATCAGAGCTGTGATAATCAATCTAAATTAAGATTTTTAATAGGAATATTTTTTGTAATGGTGCATTAGATGAATAAAACCAACATAGTAACACCAAATAGAGGAAAAAAAGATACTATATTGGAAAGAGTTTCTAAAAGGATATGTTTTTGGAGCATATTTCACAAGGTTACATTTTATTTTGTGGATCAAATTTTATATGAAAAAAATTTAAACTAATAAGAGTCAATATAATCATACCAATTAGGATATTGAAGTCAAGCAATGGGATTTGGCTTAAAAATTTTCACTTCCTTCTAATAGTGAATTTCAGTGAACCCATGAGAGTTTCCATGGAAATTATGTAGGTTCTAACACTAAGGTTGAACCATGAAAATATTTTTATCTGCTTAATTTTCTACTTTTTCATCCATGTGAGTTTACTAAAAGGTGATAAATAAATAACTCTAAAATGTTTCATGGATTATGTTTATTAAAGATATATATTTGGAAAAATATGAAAATTGATTCAACCCCCACCACTTTTCAATTTTTCAAAAGTCTATATAAACTTCAAGTGGTATCAGAGGAGGTTACCCTGTCAAAACCTTATCATGGTAAAAATTATCATGGATGGAAAAAAATGGCACCTTATCTTCTATCTCTTGGCTTAGATGTTGTAGATGTATCAAATAATTAGTTTCCACCCATTAAAAAATATGGTCCCGTGTCTTTTTATAAAAATAGAATCATTCAAGTTAATGGAAATGATAGAAATGTTATTATTATGAATCTATTAGAAAATATTTACATGAAGTTTATTGGTCTAAAAATAGAAAAGATAATGTGGGAAAATATCAAAATTATTTTCAAATAAAATAACAAAGTGAAGGAAGATAAGATGAGAATATAGTATAGAATGTTTGAATACATAATAATGAGAGATTAAGAAACTATTTATGAGTAATTACCCAAAGTGAATAATGTTTTATGAAACATTAGAGGTTTTAGAGATGTCTTAAATTATTATACAATTGTTAAGAAAATCATGAGAATGTTTTTGGATATATATGATTCTAAAATATCTTCTTTTGAAGATAAAGATGATTTATCACATGATAAATTACATAACTTTATTATTTCATATGAAATGATATAATCTATAGAATTAAAAAATAAGATCAAATATGGAATGGATTCTGAATCTATGATAAATATATAAATTCAAGATGTACAAGTTGTTTATCATTGTGATACTGATAATAATGAGGATGAAGGGTTGAATTAAAAAAAACATGTCTCTTATCTTCAAGGATTATCAAAGAGGAAGACGAAAGTATTGATGATAGCATCCACTCAAATATTTTTGAGTATATTTAAATTAGTAAGTTTCCATAAATTTACCTAAGAATAAATTTAGTAAATTTAAATATCATCCTAAATAAAAGACTAAGTTGAAGAAGATGAAAAAAAAATAAGGAATAAAAAAAGTACATTGGTGGAAGGAAAAAATTCACTATAAAGAGAACAATAATACTGTATAAGAATATTTAATATGACATAAATGATATAGATTCATGTAAAGATGAAATTTTATAAAGAATCAAACCCTTCTTTAAAAATATTGAGAAAAAGAAAGATTCATTAAATAGTGAAGGAGGAGGTGAAGAATATTATCGAGAGTATCAATTCAGATCATAACATGTATCTTGTCCTGAGAAAAAAAACCAAAATCTTCATAAAGAGATCATAATGACGAATATATAAGTTGTAAAATTTATCTAAGTTGTGAAGGATATACTTAAGAAAGAAAATGAGTACATCTCGGAAATCTTAAACTAAAAATAGAGAATTATAAAACATAAAAATATGGTTCAATGTCTCGGTAAGAAGTTATCATCTAAGGAAAATTATGTTAACAAAACTCAATCAAAAAACTTTTTCGATAAAATTACCTTAATAAATTTGAATGAAAATTTCAGAAAATGTTCATAATTATAAGTTGAATTTTCTAAATCTATATAAAAAAACACACTCCAAAAATTAGGTGAAATATTCACCCACTAAATGTAAAATATCATCTAATTTTTCTAACATTTAATATGTTAACAAAACTATTAGAAAATTGTGGTTTGATAGGGTATGTTATAAACCAATCACATCCATGAATGTTTAAATTTATTTCCATAAAAAATATCGACCATGTCTATATAATGTAATAATAAAAATAAGTTGTGAACCTCAAAAAATATTTATAGATAGAGATCTTACACCTATAGAAAACTAAATTTCATTTTTTAGGTGTTGTGGAATTTATGGCCACATAGATTATAACTATTGGCATAACATGTCACTTCTATGAAATAGTCATGAAAATATGGGACGAAGTGGTTGACTCAAAATTATTTACTCCCCTAGGAAACAAGAAGTATGAAATGTGAAATATAAAGATGTTATAAAATATTCAATGAAATTATCTTTTTTACTATCTAGAGGAGGATTTTAGAAGATGTGATCAAACATGAAAATTTTCTAATGAATATTTTACTAAACATCTAGGGAAAGTTTTGAATTATATAAAGGAAGAAGCAGTTATAAATAATAAATTTGAAGAAATAACTTTTTTGAGAAAAATCTAGAAGTAATAAAAAATAACAAACCATGGATTCTTATTGGTGGTTTATCCTCACACATGAGGGAGATATAAAATCTTTAAAGGTATTAAAAATTGTGATAGAGGACCAATGACTTTTAGAAATTATTTTTCCTTATAAATCAAAGGAATATGTACCACTAAGATATAACATCAAAACTAAAATATGATGAAGTAATATTTATTTGTGGGAATAATAGAAACCTTATTAGTCTGATTCAACTTTGTGATGATGGAAAATAAATGATATTCAAAACATATTTTTTCATTATCATAGGTGTGGAATATATAAAACTAGTTACAAGAGAAGAAATAACTAACATAAATATTTTACTGATTAAGGAACATGGTAACTCTTGTTACTTAGGTTCTAAGGATGAGAAAAAGTTATTGCATTACAGACTTGGTTATATTGGGTAGGAAAGTATTAAAAAATTATAAAGTAGATGATGTATTAAATATTCCAATGTCTAAAAGAATAGAAGACGATGTTTTGTAACTTATTTAAAAGGAATGATGGTTAGTAAATTCCCTATTAAAAAATAAATTCAATCAATTAGACATCTAGAGCTTAATCACTCAGATCATTTTAGTTTGATGAGTGATTAAAAAACAAAATGATATTTTTACTATATCACTTTTATTAATTATTTCACTAAAATTACCAATATCATGTTTATGAAAGAAATTAGATTTTTTATAATTGTTCATATTTTTTCGAATATATGTTTAGAGATAAATGGGGGTTTATAAAAAAAATTGAGAACTGATTGTGGTATGTAATTTAAATGAAATTATTTTAAATCTTATCTGAAAATTATGGTATGAAACATTCATATTATTATTCAATCACTCTTCAAAAAAATGTAATATCATAAAGAAACAAATAAAACATAGGTAGAAATGGGAAGAAAAATGTTGGAATAGTAAAAACATCCAACATTATACTATATAGGAGTTGTAATTATTGTATTACATGTTCAGAAAAATTAACTAAGTCCAAAATCCAAGTGTACATATTATGACATGTTCTATAAAAAACCATAATAGAAATATTAAAAAGTTTTTCAATGTCCCTTTTTAATAGAAATCAAAACTCTAGATCCTAGGAAATTTGATGAGAAGGATAAATAAGTAATTTTATGATGATATTTTCCAAGTGGAAGAAGTTTTAAATGTTGGAAAATATGTTTCAAAAAGAATAGTGGATTCATATGATGCTAAAGTTATTATGAATTCAACATAATTAAAAATGGTTTTTGAGTATTTCTTATAAGAAAAATCAAATATTTCCAAAGATAATAGTGATCCACAATAAGTTATTAAAGAATTAGAAGAGTTGTGTGATGTAGAAAGTGATATTGGGAGTGAAACTCTAAAATTTCATACTTTACAGAAATATTTTATAGTATAAAATATTCTTGGGGATCAGAAATACCTAGTTTATATAAGAAGAAGATTGAGATTTAAAAATCAGACATCACTCATCTTATAGAGTGAGCCCTAATCAGTTTTAGAAGAATTTGAACATAAGGATTCAATCACTTCTATGAATTTGGAACTTAAAAGAATTGATAAAATCAAAAATTGTGAACTTGTTAAATAGAGAATAGGAAAGAATGTTTCTAGGAAAAAGTGGATTTATATAAACAATCTAAATGATAATTATGATATTTTAAGAAACTATTATTGACTTGTGTGAAAAGTTTATTCATAGGTGTAAGTATGTATTTTAAAGAAATATTTTTTCCTATAGAAAGATTGGAAATAATCATAATTTTATTAGTATTAGACATAAATCATTATTAATAAGTTTATTAAATGGATGTAAAGTCATCATTCATAAACGGTTAGATTAATGAAAATATATACATTGAGAAACCTTGTGGGTTAATACCTAATAAAAGTGGATGAATGGTTTGTAATTTTAGTAAATCCTTTTATAATTTGTAATAATATATATATTTCAGGTACTCAAAACTAGATAATTTCTTAAAAATTTTAAAATTTTCCAAAGGGAAGGTTTATAAAAAAACTTATCTGTGAAAGAATTAAACTATACACCCTGGATTGTAATAGGTTATATTTATGATATAATGTTTTCTGGGGATAGAGATAATGTTTTTATAAAGAGTTTTCTAAATAAAAGAATAATTTTTTTTTAAAATTTCAATGTTACTAAAATTAAATTTATTCATAGGTTTAAAATATAAAAAAAGGAAAAATAAATTTTTTTTATCTAATGAAATGTTTTCCAGTGAATTGCTACAATAGTTTGGCCTAACAGGTTCAAAAAATGTTTCAAATTCAACTTTAGTGAGAAAAAAAAGATGTGTGTAGATGAACTATAACAAGTGTTAATGTGAAATATTTTTGAATGTTGGTAGGATGTTTTATTTATCTTATAGCTTCATGACCTGATATTATATTTTTTGTGACTTTTTATGAAAGATATCAATGTGATTTTAAAGAATATCATTTGTTGGAGGAAAATATAATTTTGAGATATGTTAAAGGAAGAAAATCACATGAGATATTGTATAAAAGAAGTTGGGATATGAACTTCCCTAGTTATACTGATTCTAATTGGGTTCTAGATTGTGATGATATCCAATCAACATCAAGGGGAAATTTTTCTTAGAATAATTTTATGTGATTTGGTATTGCAATAAATAGAGTTCAGCAGCTTTGAACACAGTGGAATTAATATATTTCTAATACCAATGTTTATACTAAAATTTTTTAGATGAATGTTAAGTTGGAATATTTAAAATGAAAATTACTACACCATTTAATGAACTTTTTGATGATTAGAGTGCAATTTATCTTTTTAAAAATCATGTCCAATACTCAATATCAAGGCAAATAAATATTAAAACTCGTATCATAAAAGAGAAAGATCCTGGTAGGGATTTCTTTTCTGGTATATATTTCAATTTAGTGTATAAATTTCTCATTTCTTTACCCAACCTATGAAAAAATAATGATTTTTGGAATTGATTCTGAAACATCATGTTTATCCTCCACCTCTAACTTTATATAATTTCCATGGAAGTACCCCACTAGGCAATTGAATTATAATGAAAAATAATGAGATAAAAATACAACATTATAATAAGTGTTTACATTTCTTTTTTTAATGAATCTTAATTTATGGTTATCATAAAATAGGGGAGAGAGAAAAATAGTGGAGAGTAATAAATTGTTTTTTAAAAAATATAAAATATCAATTTAAGGGGTAATTTATCTTAACATGGTCATAAATTTTCTTGTAATAAAATTATAAAATCCCCTCAAAATCATTACTTTATCGAGTAGTGTCACGTTAGGGTACTTCCTTTTGATAAATATTCAATTTTGGTAAACATATAAAATTTTTAGTGTATACAAAAATGATTTTTTAAAACGTTTGAGTGTTGAAAAATGATTAGATGAAAAAAAATCAATAAATGATTTAAAAAAATTCAAATGGGGTTTTGAATATTATTTTGATGTTTTAAAATTAATTTTTTTTTGTAAATAATGTGAATGTTGTTAAATGATGTTTTTATGAAGTTGATGAAATTATAGATGCAAAAAGTGTCTAGACACTTTCTATAGAAATAAAAGTTATAATGTTAAAAACTTATTAACTTTATAACCTTATATCATATGATGCTATATTAATCTCAAATTTCCTTACATAATAAAAAATATCATGATATATGATATTGATAAAAGATGGGTAATTTGATGTTTTGTGAATATAGATTATCAGATAGAGAACCACTAGATGAAGAAGTTTTCATAAATCTAGATGTATAAATTTGATGATGTTTTAAGAATTTAATGTTTTATAATTGGATGATCTATTAGATTAACCATCATTTGAATCATTCATTATAGATTATAAGTTTTTATGAAGGAACTTTAATACAAAGGCATCATATGAACATCATCAAAAAGATAAGGATGAAAATTTCCATATATAGAGCTTTAGCCACATCTCTAGAATAATAGCTTTAGAATAATATTGGTGGATACAGATCTTCGTATGCGTATTTCCAGATAGAAAATCATTAGGAAAAGTTATGATCATAGTTGAAGTTTATAGAGTCATATTTATGGAAGCTTTTATCTAGATTAAGAAACTACAATAAATATAGAAGTCTGAACATTCTAAAGTTTTATAAAGTTCATCCATGTTGAACCTGAACAACCTTACATAAAGAAAATTCATATGAAGATTTTAGTGGAAATTCTTAGTTTGTGAAGTTTTGAACTTTTTGTAAAATGTGAGAAAATGAATATTTTGGTTTTCAGTTAGGATGATTATAAAAAATGCATAGATAATTTTTAGTTCTTGATTGAATTTTTATGATTAACACATCTAGAGAAATATTTTTGATGAAGTTTTAAAATATATAAACATATGGAAGATATTTAGGTGGGGAAATCACTTGAAGTGAATAATATTAAACTTTTTTAATTGGATATAATTCTTTGGACATATAATAATAGATAAAGTAAAATGAAAAAAAAACTATGTGGATAATATGAAATTTTAGAAATATTTATGTTGCTACTAGATAATCATTTCCAAAAACGGATGTCTTTAGAAGCTGTAATAATTTAATCAATCATCTTTAGTTATCATATAGAAATATACAAAATAATATTCATTAAAGTGGATTTTAAATATTTTACAGAATATAAATATCCCCTAGTTTTACAATTTGGTCAAGAGTACCATAAAGAAGAAGAAAATTTCATACAGATTCTTCCAAACACAGAAGATCTAGAAAAACAATTTTTTTGATATAACTCTTACATAACATTGTATGATTCTAAAAATTAAGGTAGCTGAGAAAGTTTTCTTCTCTTAAAATTTTGAACTTTTTCTAGAAGGTTTGACAAATCTCTAGAAGAGTTAATAATAGTTAATAAGTGTCTCAATGATATTCAAATGAGTGTGAAATTCAGATTTTTGAATTCCAGTGAGCGGGAAAGGGAATTTGGTTTCCCATATTTTCGATTTTCGATGTACCAATAAATAGAGGTGGAAATTGTAATGGTATAAGTGAGATACTATTTAATTAAAAAATATTATATATTGGAAGAATTTTTTTTAATTGAGCTTCAAGTTTATGTTATTTCTCATGTTGAAAAATGTTCTAGATATGAGAAAGTTTCTGATTATAGTATCGGATAGTGTCTATGTTCATAATATAAGAGAGATAATATTGGTCTGATAAAGGTGGTACATATTAATTAAGTACATTTTTAAATGTTTCATATTTTTCTTAACTTATTAGAATTCATATTTTCAAATAGATATAGTTTTAGTAAAGGCACGTTGGAGAGAGACCGCTAAATGCAAGAACACTGGATTTAGATTATCAAATGGAGGAAATGAATAGAGTTAGTATTGAATTGAGTTTCCAGATGAACCTTTGTCGCAACATATTTCACATGGTAAAATATTTTTTATGTATAAAATTTTATAATATTTTTTTGAACTAATATAATTCAAAATAATCATACATGTTGGGAGATAAAATGATACCAATGGGAGTTGGCTCAAAATTTGTATTCACATCTTTATAGTAGTGAATATCCCTGGACCCATGAGAGTGTCCATGGAAAGGACATCGATTTTTTACATTTAGGCCAAACCTTGTAAATATTATGTGATTGGAATGCTTTTTTACTTTTAAATTCAGGTAATTTTACTAAAAGTTTATAAGGATATATCTATAACAAGTTGCAGGGTTTTGGTTTCCTAATGAATAAAATTTGTAAAAATATATCAACTAATTCAACCCTACCCCACCCCACCCCCCTTCTCAGTAATTCTATGATCCATATGAACATCAATTGTAATTAAAATAATTTTATTATTAATAATATAATATAACTAGTGTTACATTGAAATTGTTATAATACAAATTGAATTTTTCTAAATACTTGAAATAATGTATTATTTTCAATAAAAGTTAGTATTTTTTCTATTAACTAGAAAAATCAACCTTTGTATAAAAATCCCAAAAATTAACCTTAATCTAATTTTGATATGTTGATTTCAAAAAAAATATATATATTTAATTAAATAAAATTTCTAAAATTTCTAAAAAATAATTATAATATTCTCTCCTAAAAAACATTAAAACCAAATTTTGAAGAAAGATTTTTTTTAGATAATAAAATTATTATAAAAATTGAGTTCTTATTTATTAATCATTAATTCATAAATTTATATTGATAATAAATTCCATATATATTTCCTGATGTGTTTAATCCTATTCATGCCCTCTAATTCAATATTTAGGAGATAACCATCACATAATAATAGTATAATGTTGTTTGTTTCAACTCATTATTATGTGTAAAGAAATCTATCAAATAAACGAAATTTATTTAGAGAAAAATATATTGTAAATAATAAGGGTGTTACACTCCCCAATATACGATTTTACTAGGATACAAACACCAGAACTTCCATTATTTTGAGTTTATCAAAAATAAGTATTTCTCCTAATGTTTAAAGAGAGTCTTCCTTTGTTTTAAAAACCATATAAAAGATTATTTATGATAATATAAAATATTATATTAAAATATTATTTATTAAACTTTAGTATAAGAAAAAAAATAATACCACAATTTTATTTTATAAGAAAGTATATTGAGTTTTTTGGAATAATTTATTACAAGTTAGATGCATGTTAAATTTTTATTTCATTTCTATATCAAACCCAAATTACATATCAAAATAATATTTCATGTTCCTTTATTTTAAAATCAAAATTTACCCAATTTATAAAATATAGGGATTAAACAATTTTTACAAAACCCATTCCATTTTAAAAATCCAAAAATGATGTCCGAATTTAGAAACACTACACTGTTTGCAACAATTAAGAAAAAGAATAACTAGTTTTAAAAGAAACAAACTCCTTCTTCCCCAATATTTTTTTTAAAAACATAGTTATATCAAATAATTTTATCTATTTTATACAACATAATATTAAGAATAATTTCCATTTTCAGATAACCCTATTAGACTTCTTATAGTCACTCATATTAGGTGGCATGGATTCCCCTTGGCTTAACTAGTAATAAATACTTTCTTGTTTGACTACTTTTTTCCAAATAAAATAAAATTTATATCGGTACATCAACACGTAGATATATACAACATTATCACTAGTAATATATCAGATGATCTGAAATATAGAATAATATAATCATAAACTACATGATCAGTACATGATAATTTTTGGAAATAAAACTAATTATATACTTGGTAAAAAATATAAAAAAATATAGGATTTCATAGTAGGAATTTATTAAATTGAAATAAAAAAAATAACTTTTCTAGAAATAATTATAAAATATGAAATTAATTATCATGCTTAGTGATAAGATATAAAAAAAATATTGAACATGCTCAGTAGTTAGAATATAAGTAGATCAAAAAGGGATGTTATAAGAAAAATGGAATTGATAAAATGATATTATCTATCAAAGAAATAAGTATGTGTATTTAAATAAAAGTTTCTAATTGTTGGTTAATATTAACCTAGTCATCACCGATATATATATAGTAAAACACTATATATATAACTAATGTTTCAATTAATACAATCTTTAGTTGCATCCAACTAGAGTATAAAAACCAGGGGAAAGCATGAAATAGGGAATGAAATCTATCATATGCCTATCTATTGACACATAACACAATACATGTACTAAAATTGAGGTTAAAACTCATTTGAGTCCTAAATACACCTCTTGGGATTCATTCTGATATACCCAAGATAGGAAAATGATAGATTTACTAGGACTTATTGTAACAACCCAGGTAAATAAAGAATAAAACATTTTCATACTTATTAGTATTTATTAATTATATATTAATTTTACTTTAAAGTTGTTGCTATGTTCGATAGCGTACTCGATATGCAACAAAGAGTTTCTTTGAAATCTTACATTGCACACTAGTAATAAAATAATATTGTTTTAAATGGTAGTTAACACGTAGTCGTTGTATTGTAAGGAATGAATAGAAATAACTAAATTATGATTATATATGTTTGTTAAGTGTTTTTACATTTATCCAATAAAGGATAAAGGCTTAAAATACGAAAAGAATTCAAATTTAGGCTTAAATACTCTAATTTTCACTAAAGGTCCACTTATCGCCTTTTGATGCAGAACCCTCTTTAAATATAGTTTTGGTCACTCTTATAAATTCTTTTGGACCAAATAAAATTCTTCTTTAGAATTGGGACATCAAATTTTACTTTGTGTAAATTTTTGGTATTTTTCGGATAAAGTTTATTTTTTTCAATGAATAGTGAAAAATGATGTATTTTAATTCAAAACCCCTTTTTAATCTAATTTATTTATATGATTATATTATCTTTTGAATTGGTTTTAAAGTGAAATTAGAATATATTTTTACCATTTAATCCAATAGTGGTCATTGGAATTAATTTCACTTTGAAATTGGACTTAAACTAGTGTCAACCTTTTGATATATATTGTTCCATAAAAACACGTTATTTGTTCTGATAGCGGGAATTAATAATTAAATTAATTATTGTAACTTATATGTTTTTAATTTTGTAAAATAGAAATCATTTTTGAATTCGGAATATCAAATATAGCTTAGGGTGATGTTTTGGTATTTTTATGAAAAACATCAATTTTTGATGAATAGTGAAACCACTAAGTGGTACTTACAAAAATTGATTTTTCGTATAAATGAAATTTTACTACCTCTGTGTTTTGAATTTCAAAAATCTTACATTCATGGTTATCATTAAGAAGTAAAATGTGGTTCAATGAGATTAAAATAATTTTTTGGTGAATAGTAACTTTTAAGTTTTTAATCGCGATTAGAGGTAATTAGTGTAATTTAAGGTAAAAATAATGTTTTAATAATATGAAATGACCTTAAAAATGTCCTACCCTTATTTTATGTGTCATGTCCGACCAAGACAATCCATAGGTCAATTTGGGGACCCCATGGAGCCACTTTGGTAGGAAAATGACATTAATAACTTCTTATTTAATGTTAAATTAAAAATGCCACAAACATGTGTTGTTTTATTAAAACAATTTTTAAATGGGGATATACAAGTCATAATTTTGAATATAAATATTAATTAGAAATCTAAAAATAGTTCCTACATCATGATATTTTTTTTATACTTTTTAGACATTAAATAAATTAAATTATTTATGACACCATGATGATGCAGTGATTACCTCATTATTTAATGATTTAAATAAAATGAAAAGATAATGTAAAATATAAGACCTACACTTGTCAAAAACCTACTGGATGGGTGTATTTCGAAATCATATAACCTTATCCTCGAAATATATAAATTTGGGACCTTTAAAATCCGAAAAGCATTTTATATTAAAGTAAACTTTTATAACTTTCCAAGAGTGCCCGTCCTCTCCTCTTATAAAAGGTCCCCACCTCTACCACCTTACCCACACCTCTCAAGCCTTTGGCTCAGACAAACTCTACCCATTTTATCTCTCTACATCTCTCTCTTACTCCTAGAAGCCTCACTTTGGGCAGAAGTCTTTCCACAGAAGCCTTTGAGCTCTAATCAAAAAAGAGTTACCCGTTTTAAAGGTAGTGTCCTCTCTTGTGTTCTTATGTTTTATTTTGCTTCTCCAACCCCTTAAACTCTTTTTATTACTTTCTTTTATAACAAAACTAGTACCTTCAATATACTAGGATGTTGTTATGAGAATTATTATAGCTACACTTACACACACCTTCATCTAATGGTTAAAGAGCATACTGTTTCCGTGGATGGCGAATTTCTGCCTCATGAAACGATGATTGTTCAATATTCTTCTAACACCTTCAATGGTGGCCATTAAGATGACGCTATATTTATATATGATATATAATATGTTTATGTTTTCCTTAATATTCTGTATTTTTCATTTATGGCATACCTTTATGGATTCTATTATGGGTATATGGGATATCTTCATTTTAGGAAGTGCGGACTACCTCCCCCTCAAAGTGATTTGATTTGTTAATGCCATATGTGGTAAGTATAAAGGATGGAGTTAATGATATTATATATGAAATTATACTGGAATTATAATATACCTTTATTTCACTATGATTCCATTCCATAAAATACAAAATAGAAATGAAAGTAGCGTTCATGCGTACGTACGGCTTACCGTCTCCATGAACGGTGCATTCCATTCCATACCTCTAAATGTTATGTAATATTATAAATTCATGTATATACTGGATATATATGATATATATGATATTTACATAATGAATATAACTCTTGATATAATGGATACATGAACAAATTGTAATTATAAAAAGTTTATTTTTGACTCAAGTACCAATGATCATTAAAACGACCGTTATTAACTTAAATAATCACATAGTGTTCATGACATGGTAATAAGTGATATAAAAGGAATAAAAAACTTGAAAAAGTTTCTTAAGAAAGTATAAATTAACTCAAGTTTATTATTCAGGAGATTAAAGAGCAATCGAGTCACGTCGGACACGAGGTAAGGGACTTTATCTCAATCTCTGTTCATTGAGGCATATTTTGTTTTATACACAAATTTCTTTTATACGGTGTATAAACCCCTTTGAATTTTACACTTATTAAAAAAGAATCCATTTTTTACGAATTATTTTACTAAACTACAAAAGGAATGTCTTTTTGTCGTACATATGCGGCGACAACGACTTCTCCGCTGCCGTGACCATTATTTGAGTATCAGCTTCCTCTACAAGCCATAACCTAACTTTTTTTGAAAATGAAAAATAAATACCATGTATTACTTTTCTTTTATTTTGGTATTGAAAATGGTTTTCATAATGTTTTTATTATATCAATGTTTTTTATTGATATCTTGTGATTAAAATGTGGAAATGTTATGTTTGCTTTATGCATTTTTTATGTGATACGATTCTGTTATGGTTCTTGGGCATTGTTATGAAGATGGGTGGTTCCATGATAAACTAAGGGTCGGTGAGCCTGATATAGCTCTCCAATGCATTGGGTAACATGAAGGATTTAAATGTTAAGGTTTCTCCAAAGAGATTTAGGGAATATACTGTGATGGTTATTCCAAACGTAACCATGAGGGTTACTCCCAACGTAAAAATGTTATGAATCCCTCAAGTTACCTTTATGTCTTATGATTTCTATGATTTATTCATGATTTGATGAGTTATATTAAAATTCTTATGTTTTATGAGTAAAGTATGATTTCATACATGGACTAATGTTTTCATTTCGTACTTTTATATCCCTTACTGTGCTTTTTATGCTCATCCCAAGTTTTTGAAATGTTTTTCAGAGGACTTAATGTGGAATAGGGTCAAGGATGAGATCAAGGAAAATTCATGCTATCTAAAACAAGAAACTAGACATGTTTATTTTTAAGATTTTTTATTTTATGGAAACTTAGTAGAAGTGTTTACTTTGTAATCTTTTGTGATTTAATAGTTATGTCATAATTATCTAAAACACTAAACCTAAAAAGATCTTCAATGTAAATTATTCATTTAATTCAATATTAAGTAAGGTTTAAGGCCAGGGCCTTATACTTATAATTCTGATTGTGTACTAAAACATTCCTTTATAACTTGTGCTTCTACCATAAAAAGGTTTATAACACCATTTTATCAGTTAATTCTCATATAACAACATTCCTAACTCTTGTATAAGGAAATTAAATGTAACATCCCGAACCAAACCACTAGGTCTGAGCTGGAATGCTGCTTGACCTCATACATACCTCTCTGTACGAAATAGGTTGTCGACTAACAACGAGGGTCTAAAGTGAAACCTTGGGGAGACTATAACCTACGTATCATGTCATAAGATCGATAATAATGAATAAACTAGATAATAAAGAATAAAAATAAATGCAGAAATAGAATAATGATATACATATAATGTAGAGACCCAAGCTTAATGTACATGGAAATTATATTACATTTGTGGAATAATTAATACATAACAAAAACACACACCCAAGGAACATAGTAGTTTAGTGTCTTTGGAAACTCAGAATGTAATCTTCTAATCATGGTGAAAGATCATCAATATCTCCCATAAAGATTTTCCCCTTTATTTTTCTTACCTAAAACCATTCCTTATATCCTGGGGAAAATAAAACATATAAAGGGTGAGCTCAAATTCTCAATAAGGGTATGCATGGAGAAAATAAAACAAACCATATACATTAGATCATAAAAAACATAAACATAATGTTTAAACATCAAAATATAGAGTTCTGAAATAAATCTTCGCAGTACATAAGGAATAGATCATAAAGTAACATCAATCGTGATAAAATAACATGGGAATAAAACATGTAATTATGGAAACTATTAAGCACATGTTATGATTTCCATAGTACCAAAGGCGTTGCTGTCAAGACTATCATAGTGGACAAAGTCCTTTACTGAACCGGGTTTACTTGTCGTTCTAGCCCTGTATTACTAAACCAGATTCACTTGTCATTCCAGCAATGTCTATCAAATGAGATATAAATTTTTACCCAATGCATTGGAGGGACATATAGGTCCCACACATCTTATAATAAAACCATTCTTATGTGTTCCACAAAACAATCATAAATCATTCACCATAACCAAAAGAATAGAATGGGTTTCATAAAGATCATCACATCTTAACAAAATCCATATAAAACAAATGGATATAATTTAATCATAATACAAATAAAACCATGTAAATAATAGAGACATTATGCTAGAAACATAATCGTACTAAATAATTTCATCTTAGATGGGAAATAGTTTTGATAAAACACTTGAAATGAATTCTTGAGGAAAATACCCTTTCTTCATCAAAATCATTTTATTTTCACAAAATTCCCTGTAATTTTAAAAGAAAAGGATTTTTGTTGAAAATAATCATGAAATTATGTAGAGGAAGATTCATGAAAATAAGGTATTATAGAACCATAAAAATCCATTCATGCCATATAAGTTAAATAACATTCTCCTCATACTTTTTCCAGAAAAGTCAAAAAGTACCTTGTATGGTAAAAAAATATTCCTCTCATACAATGTGGTAAAAGTAAAAAAAGGGTAAAAATGACTTTAAACATACATGGAATAATATTAAACAATTTATGAAAACATTTTTATAAAACATGGACATGGATGATGAACATAACCTCAGTAAATACTTACAAATAAACAATCTCGGATAAGAACGAGATTGGAATAATTATCCATTACCTTAGGTACAATTATCTTCTGTACGTGTCTAAAAATCCTGTATATTAGGTTCAAAGATATTATTAACTTGTGACAGAACCATAATAATATTTATGATATCATATATGATTGACTTTATAGTACCCATTCTTTCATCAATTCCATGTTAAAGAAGTGTTTTGGGTAAAATTGTTTCATTTATCGTACATTCTTGGACTTGTCATTCTTGATATCATTAATTATATCATGATTTACTTACATCCATAATTTAAAACATTATTTATATAAAATATATATTTAGATTATAATATATATAATATTTCGATAAATGGAATGAAATACATAGATAATAGAGACAGTAGGTCGTACGTAGGTATGAACGTTGTTTTCATTTCCTTTTTTAATTGAATGGAAGTAAATGACATATATATATACATAAATCCAGAATAATTATTATGTCATATATTTTGTGATTACTTATTATAAATATTTTATAATCATTCTTGAATGGTTAACATGGAGAATGAATCACATAGCATCGTGGAGACGGTAATCCGTCTGTACGCACGAGCGATGATATCATTCCAATAATTATTGAATGGAATTGGAGTGAATTATATAATATCTCATAATTAGTATCATGTTATAATAACCATATATAGTTATTCTTTACACCATTATACCCATCCAAGTATGGTGGTGGTGGAAAACAGATTACACCAATGCGTGGAGACGGTATTCCGTACGTACGCATGCGCAATGATTTCGTTTTCCATATGATGGATAAAAGGTGAAATATGGTTGTTTAATATTTATAATAACATATCAGTATATTAGTTATACTGATGTTATTACTTTATGATGAAACAATTAAAGAAGAAGAAGTAGAAGAATAAATAAACTTGAAAGAATTGGTTGAAGAGATTACCTCTTCTTTGACACACCTCCTTTGAACATTCTCTTAAGGCACTAGAGTTGGTCTTTTGAGTAGACCAGAACATCTATACATTGATTATAGATGTTTCAAATAGTAATTGGCAGGGTTTGGCCGGGCTTTAAGGCTGAAACTGGTGTGATGATGAGAGGGTTGAGGTGGCCTTTTATAAGAGAAGAGAGGGTCACTTTAGAAAACTCTCAAAAATATTAATTTATAGTAAAATCAAAACCTACTTAAAAACATCCAAAAATCACTAAATTAAAATATTAGATGATACATGGTTATAATATTATCAACCATTAAAATTTGGACATGTTTTATTTTTATTGTAAACCTTATCATTTTAATTTATCCTTATTTAATCTATTTAATTTTATTTGTGGTAATAATGTTATAAAATATAAATGGTTATAAATACTTTCTTATGTGTTGTTAATTGTACATAATTTGATATTTAATGACATGTTAGACCATATAATTTTTAATTTTTAATTTCTAAATATTTTTGTGATTATTAAACAATTTAATAATATGTTATTTTCATAAAATATCAATAGTATCAATTTTAACACAATCCATTTATTTGAATTTAAATAAAATCCACATAGAGAATATATTCAAACCAAAATATTTAATAGGTTTATAACCTGTCATATTCATCTATAAAATTTTAGGAGTATATTAATTAGTTCATAAAATATTTATTTTAATACTTTTAAAGTCATTTATTTGATATTTCTCTTAATAAAATAATTACTACAACATTTTTTTATAATTATTTAATATACTTATTTGTTATAAAAAAAATTGAAACTAAAATACTATCATAAAGACAAATATAATATATTTCATAATAATATTTTTACTAAAATTTATCATCTTAATGTCACAACATTTAAATTTTTATATTTATTAAATTATGAAGGTGACAACTTTGACATTATTAAAAATCATATAATATAAGTGTCATAATAACTTTTATAATGCTCCAAATGGTACACAATTAGTCCATTGGATATTTATAGTTTATATATACACTAACAATAAGTTTTTGTCAGGTCTTTGGGCCTTTTATGGGTATTTTTATTTGAATAAAAACTATATTACTGATTTTTCACTAAATAAATAATTTATGCATCATTAATGTTTAAGAAATTTAGATAATTAAATCTTTCTTAAGAATTAAAAATAAATTAACATGAAAAAAAATTAGATTTAAAAAAATTATTTATAATTGAATTTATATTCTGTATAACCTTATATTAAAATTACTTTAATTACTAAAGTTTGAAAGAGACATATTTCACTTTCTTTAAATAAAATAAATTAAAGGTCTTAATCACATACAAGTTGGTTCCAATAGATTCCATTTCGACCCAAGTATGATTTAGGAAAAAATATACTCATCCAATTATTTTAAGACAAGTGTTAGGGTAATTTTATAATATTATATTTACCCTTAATTACACGATTTACCTTTAACTATGGTAAATAAAATTTATCGTAGTTACTATTCATAATGACGAAAAATAAAAAAGTATCCTATTAACATAATTTAGACCTAATGATTCCAAATATGAAATCAATTTTTCCAAATTCAATAAACAGAAGTTGCAGTAGTTAATTTAAAATTAATCTCGTTGTTTTCAAAACGGGTTTTAAAAGTTAAACATTGCAAAAGATTGAAATGTTTTTACCTATAAATTAAATTTAAAATTAATTATAATGACAGAAATTATATTAAATGGTAAAAATATATTCTATTTATACTTTAAAACTATTCAATATTATAATTTAACCATATAATTTATCTCGATGAAAATAGTTGTTTTTAATTAAAATTTAGCATATTTTTACTATTCATCAAAATATGACTGTTATCAGAATAATGCCAAAATTTATCAAATGTAAATTTTCATGTCCTGATTCGAAATAATAAGTTTAATTTGTCACATTGAACTTATAAAATTTTCTAAAAATATATTTAGAATGGGTGTTCCATCAAAAGGCAGTAAAACTGCATTTTAAAAAAAATACTTCTTTTATCCGAAAAAATGATTTCGTTCTCATACCCCATTCTAGAAAATGTGTAGGATGAATTTTAATGTTATAAAATTTAAATTTCAGTTAATATTATTCATAATGACTAGTTCATAATATTATAATAATATATCATTGTTTAGTGAAACTCGGTATTGCGTACAACACACATTATTGAGAAAGGTCGCTCTTGGGTGCAACATAAGCCAAGAATAGTGTTTGTGTATAATACAAGCTAATACAGTGTTGAGTATAGAATAAGATAATTTTGGGGTAGAATACAACACAAGACATCAATGAAAGTAAAAAAATATTTCTCATAAAATCTCAGGGTATTACATATACGAAATCCTGGAGTGGTAAGCCTATCCTAAGTACAATACAGTTGAAAAATACAAGATAAAAGTTAATAAATATTCATATGTAGGGTACTATGGTGTATGTCCCAGTCTGCTCTAGATCCATGATCCACCGCTCAACCATCTATCATAGGGCCCTTTCCCTTCCCTGAATCTCTAGTCATGAAATCTACAGGCATACTAAAATTCCTAAGTAGGGTGTGAGTACAAGACTCAGTAAGACACCACCAATGCATCCTTACCATAAGTTCTCAAAATATCTATATCAATTTATATCATAAAATAAGTAAACTCTTAGTGCACATACATGTTTTGAGTCATTATGTGCTAACCAAGCCACTAAAAACCCTAGACCCACAAATTTTGGCTCTTTAACGACAAGAATTTCTATAATACATGTATCTCTGTCAAGGTTAGATATCTCACCCCACCATTCAAGTTGTTGTTAAAGGAACATCACATGTTACTTTGGGTTTATCTTAAGTTCTATTATCCTTTTAATCACCTACAAACCATGTCCATAGTAATCCCTGACCAAAATCTTCCAACAAGTCATTATGATTTCCCCTCTATAGAGGTATCCACATTTTCCTTTTAATATGATAGGATTACATCAGGATGGGTAACTGGCCACTGAGCCATGCAACTCCCACCCTCAAGGATACACCTTTGTATCTCAGTATTTTCTAGCTTGCTACTATTTTTTCCCCTATATAGGGGTAGCCACATTTTCCTTTAAGGATGTTAGGACTATGTTAGGATTGGTACAGTCCATTGAGCTGTGTAAATCCCACCCTCAAGGCTCCACCTATGTATCTCAGTATCGTAAATCTATCCACTATGTTTTCCCTCTACATGGGTATCTATTCCCGCCTTTAAGGACATTAGTACCATATCAGGTTGGGTAACCGAACACTGAACCATATAACTCCCAACCTCAGGGCTCCACTAGAGTATAATAGTACCTACAACATAATTCCACAGTCTATACAACACAAAAACAATACATGTTGTAGTAAGTAACAATAATCCAAATCAGTATCAATGTCAGGATAATCACTCACAACAAGTAAGTTTATGGCCACCCCCACACCCACATGCAATTCATCATAAGTGTGGGTCAGTACAACATAAACATCACATTATGATAACATCATATATATATATATAACCAAAAATGGTATAGAACCTCCTACCTCAGGGTCATCAATGTCAATGGAAAGGATAAATAGGTCTATGTGGTTTGATACACCTTATTTCAGCCAAATTATCATAATTGTTGAAACACCAATGCTTTACATTAATCAAGGGATCCTAGAACCAAAAATTGATACTTTATTTCAAAAAGTAAAAAAAATATCACATACGATGATATGTACTCTCTCCTATATAATTTTAAAATTATCGATTAAAATATCACATGTCATAATATTTTATGTCATGGAAATTTTAAAATTATCTATTAAAATATTTCAGGCGATAATATTTTAACCCTCCTACATAACTTCAAAATATTTTAAAATACTGCATGCAATAATATTTTTATCTCTCACGGATAATTTTAAAATTTCAATTTAAATATTATATGTAATAATATTTATCTCTTTTGAATAATTTTCAAATTATCATTTTATAATTATAATAATTATCCTTTGACAATATATGTAATTATCCTATGATAATTTTCAATAATTTTCTCACCTGATAATTACCTTATAATTATCCTTTCATAATTTATAAAATTATATACTAATAAGTATTCCTTAAAATTTATCATTTTTAAATTATCTTATGATACTTGGTCTCCACAATTATCCTTTGATAATTTAGTGCAATTATTCTTTGATTATTCCTTGAAATTATTTCTCAATAAGTCTTTATTATTATCCTTTGATAATTTTTGTAAAACTTATCTTCGATAATTTCATGCAATTGATCTTTGATAATTCGTTGTACTTATCATTCGATAATTATTAACATTTATCTTTTTAAAATTTCACAATATTTATCTTCTGATAATTTATTTATATATATATATATATCCTTCAATATTTGATATAATTATCATTTTATAATTTTTTATCTATCATCTGATAATTCGGGTAACTATACATTGTTGATTGTTTTAAGAATTCTTGTCTACATAAATCTTGGTTCTTTCATCTATTGAAAATTTATTTAAAAATTATATATTGGTAATCTGCATAAAAATGAAATAACTCGGATCGAACATACCTTGATGCCTTCAAAAACAAACTTTAGATTAAAATTATTCTCATTGATATGAATCCAACAAAAATGACGGTGTGTCAGTCTAATAAATGATGAAGAAGTTATCGAAGAGAGAGGATTGGATGAACAAAATAAATAAGATAAAATAGTACTCACATATGCAACATAGAGAAGAGGGGTTCCCTTATCATGATTCATTTGTATTAATCAAGTTTTAACGATCATGTTCAAGGTAGATCTTGGGTCACCTAACTTGATCAGATCATCCAATCAGATGTAGTTTGACTATTACATAACCCACACAATATTTATATGGTATTTTCAAAACTTCAAAATAAAAACCCCGTATTAATCTATCATTTCACTAGAAAACTTATTGTGGAGTGTTTTAATTCTCCCCATTAATGAAATTATATTTATCACCAGTCAAAACTATTTCAAATCCAATATTTTGTAATTATGTGTGTGTGTTAAGAGTGGAAAGGGAGCATTAAAGAATAATAAGGGGTTAAATAAAACGAATTTCCATTTTAATTTTTATTAAAATTAGTATTACTAAATTAATTATTCAACTTAAAAATAAAAAACACCAAAAACCTATTGCATGTAAAGTTATACCTTGCCAAGGAAAACCACCTATTTTAAACCCAATATTGGTCTTGAATTTCTTATATAACGTACCATTCAAGAGATATTAGTTATTTAATATTTAAAAATATATTAAATACTTAATTAAATATAAAAAATTGTTTTTTCATGAGCAAGGCATCCAAACATTTGATGCATACAAATTTTATAACCAACTTAGGGTAAACACTGCTTTTTAGACCTATCAGTGGTCTTGGATTTCTCATATGATTCGCTATCTTGGATTTATTCAATTATTTTTAATAAAGATTGTGTGATTAATATAATATATATAATATTTTTATTCAATTTTCACTGAGGCTTTGTGGGCCTCAGAACCTCTCTCTAACTTGGTGTATGAATTCGAAAATATTCCATTGAATATTTCAAAGTGATAACTACTCTTTTACCCTTCCCCAAATAATTTAACACATTTTTACATTATTTTCATAGATAAATTATTTCTTTCATAATAAGACATTTACATTATATAAAAAGAGTTTGTTTATTACCGTTTTAAAATAAGGATATTACTATTATCCCTATCTATCAACTTCTCATCTTCGAGAAGCATCTCTAGCGGTCTTTCTCGAATAACTCAGGCCTCTGAGCTCAAACATCATACTTTTGATTTCAAATCTACGTAACAAAAGAAAAATTGAGAACATAATAAGTTCAAACAGTTTATGGAATGACGTAAATACTTCCTTAAACCTTTCTAGGGGAACAAAAAATATATTCCTAGGAGTCTAACCTTAACTCAAAGTATACCACTCTTAGAACAAACCCTTGTTTATGTTCATGTGCATTAGTCATAGTCATCGTATATATACTAGCACAACATCATACTATGTTAAACTAATTAATTACAATAAAGATATATCACACAACATGGAAACATAGATATGTCATTCATATAAATTATCTTGAACAGACAGAAAAAATAAAAAAATTTAATTAATGAACTACTATATAGCACAACAACAGGTATATATATGGCATGTGAACCTATGTTCCTATTTATAATGCATTCACATGTGATAAATCCCATAAATCACATATAATATAATTTTTTCACACAAGGTTAATCAATAGTATCAACAGAACATATATCCCCCACTTTATGGAAACTCGGAGGTCTGCAATTCAATGATGGCCAAACACTATCATTGTTCCCCTACCTGAGTCTCAATTTCATATCCCCTCTATAACGTGTCCCAACCCAATATAATTAATGAAACAGGTTAATGGGTAATGATTCTTTGATACCATTTTTTAATATCCTAACCCAAACCACTGGGTTCGAGCTCGAATGCTACATGACCTCATGTTCGCCTCCCCTTGCACAAGAGGTTTCCAACTTGCAGTAAGGGTATCAAGTGAATCCTTGGGGAGACTATACCATATGTATCTTTACATAGGATCAATATTAATGATTAAACAAAAAAATAAACAATAAAAATAAATGCAAAAAGAAAATAATTACATACATATAAGAGATCCCAAAGTGGTAAGCCTATCCAAATTATAATGTAGAAGACCAATGAAAGATTAATGTAAATAAACAATAATTTGTAGGGTACTCCAATGTCTATTTTGGTCCACTCCAGATCCAAGATCCCCGACTCTACCATCCATCCTAAGGCCCTTTCCCTTCACCAGATCTTTAGTCATGAAATCTATAAGTGCACCGAAATGCCCGATTAGGGTGTAACTACAAGACTCGTTAGGACACAACCAATGATTCCTTACCATAAGTGAATATATATATATATATATATATATATATATATATTATCATTACATAAGTAAATTATGAATAAACATACAAGTTTCAATTCATCGTGTGCTAACCAAGCCTCCATGAACCCCATACCCACCTATTTCGGCTCTTTACTGGTAAGAATTTCAAGAATACATGTATCTTCAGTAAGGTCACTTATCTCATCCCACCCTTCTAATGGTTGTTATAGGAACATCGCATGTTCCTTTGGGTCTATATTTGGTCTACTTATCCTTTTAATCACCTTTGAAGAAATTCCATAGGAATCCATTATCGGCATCTACCATCATGTCACTATGCTTTCCCCACTATGAATGATGCCATGTCCTCCTTTAAGGATGTTAGGAATGTGTATGGATGGGTAACTGACCACTGAGCCGCATAACTCCCACCCTCAAGGATTCACCTGAGTATCTCATTATTTTCTAGCTATCCACTATGTTTTCTCCTCTATAAGGTTAGCCACATATGTCATTAAGGATGGTAAGACTACCTCAAGATAGGTGACCCTCCACTAAACCACGTAACTCCAATCCTCAAGGCTCCACCTTTGTATCTTAGTATCTTCTAGATATCCACTATCCTTTCCCCTCTATAGGGGTATCCACGTCCTCTTTTAAGGATGTTAGGACTACATCGGGTTGGGTAACCAACCATTAACCCGCATAACTCCCAACCTCAAGGCTCCAACAGAGTATCGTAATACCTACAACATAATGCCATAGACTATGCAACACACAGAAAATATATGTTTTAGTAAATAATTAAAAGACACATCAAGATTAATGTTAGGTTAATCACACACAATAATTATGTTCATGGCTACTCACACACCCATGTGAAATTCATCACAAGCATGGTCTAGTCCAGCATAAACATCACATTATGATAACATCATATATATATATGGCCCAAAATGGGAAGGAACCTCCTATTTCAGGGTCATTGATGTCAACAGTAAGGATAAACCACTCTGTGAGGTTTGATACACCTCATTGTAGAGAAATTATCATAATCATCAACACACCAATGCTTGACCTTCATCAAGGGTTCCTAGAACCAAAAATAGCTATTTAATTTTAAAAATAAATAAAATATCACATGCATTGATAAGTTCTCTTTGATAGAAAATTTTAAAACTATTGATTAAAATATTACATGCGATAATATTTTATCTCATGGATAATTTCAAATTATCGATTAGAATATTACATGCAATAATATTTTAACTCTCTTGCATAATTTCAAACTATTTTTAAATATTACATGTGATAATATTTTTATCTCTCATTGATAATTTAAAATTATCAATTAAAATATTACATGTGATAATATTTATATCTATTGGATAATTCTTAAATTATAATAATTAAACTTTGACAATAAACATAATTATCCTATAATAATTTTTGATAATCTTTTCATGTGATAATTACCTTATAATTATTCTTTAATAATTATTATAATTATATTCTAATAATTATTCCTTACAATTTATCATTTTTCAATTTTTTATGATTACTTGTTACCACAATTGCCCTTTGATAATTTAGAGAAACTATTCATGGACAATTCATTGAAATTATTTCTTGATAAATCTTCTTTATTTTCCTTTAATAATTTTTGTAAAAAATATCTTTGATGTTTTCGTGCTATTAGTCTTGGATAATTTATTGCCCTTATCAGACGATAATTATTTACATTTATCTTTTGATAAATTCACAATATTTATCTTTTGATAATTTATTTATATATATATATACTCTGATATTTGATATAATTATCATTTGATAATTCCTTATCAATCATCTAATAATTCATTTAACTTTAATTTTTTAATTTTTTAAGAATTATTTTTTAGATAAATCTTGGTTCTATTATCTTTTGATAATATATTAAAAAATTATATCTTGATAATCCACTTAAAAAACCATAAACCTGATTAAACATACCATGATTCCTTCAAAGAAGAACATTAGATTAAAATTTTGATTGTTGATATAGATCCAATGAAACCAACAGTGTGTCAATCTGAAAAATAATGACGAAGTTATTGAAGATAAATTTTTGGAAGAATAAATAAATAAAATATGACTCACGCACGCCACATCGAGAAGAGGGGATCCCTCAGCTTGGTTCATTTGGATCAATCAAGGTTTACTGATCACGTTAATGGTAGATTTGGGTCACCTAACTTGATATCATATTCCAATACAAAGTCGTAAATCTATTACACAACTTGCACCGTGTTTATCTGGTATTTTCAAAACCCCAAATAAAAACCCCATATTAATCATCCATTTCACCAGAAAATTGATTATAGAGTGTTTTAATTCTCCCCATTAAGGTAATTAAATTTATCACCTATCAAAAAATTTAAATCCAAGATTTTGGATTTATTTATGTGTATTAATGGAGGAAAATGGGGTGTTAAAGAAGAATGGGTTAAATAAAATGAATTTCCATATTAATTTTTATTAAAATTCTGATTATTAAATTAACTAAATTAATTATTGAACTTAAAAAACACTAAATTATTATTGCATATAATTGTTATACCATGCCTAGGGTAAACCCCTCATTCTGGACACAATGGTGGTCATGACTTTGTAATATGTTGCACCATTTCAGAGATATTAATTATTTAATATCTAAAAAATGGATTAAATAATTAATTAAATATAGAAAATGTGTTTCTCACAAGAAAGGCATCTGAACGTCTGATGCTTATAAATTTTATACTCTGCTTAGGGTAAACACCGTGTCCAGGACCTGTCGGGGATCTCATGTTTCTCATAAAACACACTATCTTAGAGTTATTCAGTTATTTTAAATAAAATTTTTTGTTTAATATAATATATTTAATATTTGTATTCACTCTTCACAAAGAATTTTTGGACTCAGAATCTCGCAGTATCTCTGTGTCTGAATCCAAAAATATTTCATTGAATATTTGAATGTTTTAACTGTTATTTTACCCTTCCACAAATCATTTAACCCTTTTTTAAGTCATTTTCACTAATAACATATTTCTTTCTTCATAATATATTTATAATCTATCCAAAAGTTATTTTATTATCATGGTAAAAATTAGGATATTATAGTAAATATCACATAAATCTCCACATCACTTGGATACCTCTTGGTAATGTTTATGACCCAGATGCCCATGACACGCATGGATCCTACACTCTACTTTCAAAAGAGAACTCAAAAATCCCTAGTATTATGTGACTATCATTTTGAGTCTTGGTATAAATTTGGGAAAACATTTTCCTACTTTAATATAGAGATATACTTTATAACTGGTATCAACCAAAAAATCAGAATAACCCACCCATAAGACAGTCATTTCAATATTAAAAACGAACCAAATAAGTTATAAGAATGATGAATAAGAGTTTAAATAGTCCATAACTCTTTATTTATAAATTAATACATAAAAAATGTATATATATAAATCTCAAGGTATGAAGGAATGATGGGATAAACATCATACCCAAAAAATCATAATACCAAGGAAAATCTAAGAGGAATGGGAGAATTTCCAAACAAGACCTTAAACCATCTCCGGTAGCTCAAACTACTCAGTGAGAATAGAATATACTATCAGAAATAAACATAAATGGTTTTAAGTGGTGGTACATTATATATTAATACTTATAAGATACTAAAAATTAATATAAGAGTGGACTAATATTTACTAAGGTGTTCATGATGAGTGTGAGAAAATAATACTCTATAAGGAACCACCAATAGTGTCTCGACATAGCAGAGATGTAACAGTACAATCATGTACATGTTTATTCATTTAAATAAATATAGTAATTTGGTTTTGTGATTTATAAAATAAGGAATTGAAGAAAATCAATAGTGTATAAAATCATAGATCAATACAAGCTATAACCAACAACTCCCTATAGTGACTGACTGAAAATTAACATTTTTTATTAAGAAACACTTTTAAAGAAACAATGAGAAACCAATGAAAGTTACACCTAAAAATAATCATCATACATACCTTCAGAAACATCATGCTCCCTCTCAGATTCGATATATGAATTCTCATGCATGAGACTAGATTGGTGGTAAAAGGATCAAGTGCGCTTCTTTCCTTCCACCTCTTGCATACCGAAGACCTTTGAGGAAACACCAAGGTCGGACAACTCTTTTGCTTGTCCTCGTATTTTTTGCTTTAGAATTGGATGAGTGTCATCCCCAAGGGTGTCAAGATGATTATGAGAAACCACAGGTGCATCCAATGATATTAATTATGGTAGGTATCTTTAGTAACTATTAATTAATCATATATATATTTATACACCCACATGTATAAGAACACATGTGTAACTAATTCAGGGTCCTAATAGACCATCCTATGTATGAAATTGTGGCTTATCCAATCATAAAAATATTTTATCCTATCACAGGGAATATGGGAGCGAGTATAATGATCTTGAGAAACATTGATGCTAATACCTAGCACACTTAGTGAATTTCAAGAATATACTAAACCATTATAAAGTTTCCTCATATAGATATTATTAGCTCTAGTATTATGTAATAGCAATATCAGATATTCGGGATGTCTACAAAATCTCATAATCAAAGTAGCACCATGCTATAAAAGATGTAGTGGATATTATTAAGGCAACATCAAAAACTATATCAACCAATATGCTCTTTAAAATAAATAAATAACATGATCAATATAGAGAAGACATCATATACATAAGAATAATAGCCATGCTCAAGAAAACAAATCATTAAAACATATAATCATGAAAGTAACCAATAAGGTTTACATATATGGAAAATGTATTAGGCTAGTCCTATAATACTATATGACAATAAAACATAAAAACATATTTTTACCATACCAATGAAACTATATCATATAACATACTTCACTCCTATGACATGCTAAGAAGATATCAGTTAAACTGAGGGTTTGGTCTATTTTTTTGGTCCTACTGAGTGTATATGATTCAACTAGGGTTTTAAATAAGGGAATTATTGAAGTAATTATTAGAAAAACATAACTAGGGGATGGAATAAAATTAGAGGGAATCAGAGGGATAAAGGGTTAATGGAAAATTTGAAGCACGTAGATAATAAATAATGGTGATATCATTTTTTAGGAAGGAGTAATATTTTAAAGAAAGGATCGAAGATGGATAAAGGGGTAAAGGATAATTAGAAGGCCATATATCACCTAATAAAATAATAAATAATGGGGTTATCATGTACCTGGTCTAAGACCACTGAGTGCCTAGTGGAACCCTTAAACTCCCAAGGACACATCTTGGTATAGTGGTTACCTTATGGAGTTATTCTATGTGTGGCCAACTGGTGTACCCCCTTTATCGGTACCTCGAACCTCTAATACTTCTATTGATCCTTAAACCTAATCAAAAAATCACATATTAATACACCCTCAATCAACCAAATGTTTTATCAAGACCTTCAAAAAATTAACCACTAAAAAAACATGATATTTTAAATTATTATATGATTTAATTCTCTAAATATTCCACTTAAGACTATAATGATAGAAAAAATACTATAATCATGACATGATTCATTACACAACAAGTACTAATGGGAACCCATTACTAGTCTACCAAGCACTAGGTGCTACTGTAAAACCTTAGCTCCCCATCTCCTCCTTTACTTCCCCTCTAAAAAAATAAAATTCTTCCTATAATATATAATTTTATTGGAAAAGTGGTAAAATGACCAAAAAATAAGATATAAATCAAAAATATAATTCCATGGTCTATAAAACCACTCCATTATCGGGTTTCCCATACCTATAAAGATTAAAATAACTTCCCAATGGAACAAATCTAGTTATTATGGCTATATGTCAACATTCAACATCAAAGTTTCATCTTGGATTGTGTGATACTACTACTTGACCTAAACTATATGTATTACCTTTCCCTGAAACACTTTTTAATTTGATAAATAATGTAGATAAGATAATTCATATGGGACCCATTAGATTCAAACGTAATATCATCATACCAGATCATATTCCTAAGGTCAGGTATGTAGTTCTTTGGTTTAGAAACATGGAATATGTATTGATGAAACTAAAATTTATATGTAAATATATCTAATAAGTTTCCTATATAACTCATAATATAACTTTAATAGGAATAAAAAATCTCAGATATATATTCTTTTTCTTATGCATCCACTACTGACCTATCCTGAGTGATGAAAGAAACTGGGGTAAAAAAGAATCATGAAAAAATAGGCTATATAATTTTTTTGAATTGGATTCATATTAAAACCACTGAATCGACATAACCTTTTTCCTAGATTTCTTAAAGGATTGAGTGCAATTCAATTTAATAATGAATATAAAATCCAATAAAAATGTAAATGTTACCTTTCTTGTTTGAAATCATCGATTTGATTCACTCACCATTTGTGTGTAGTTGCTCAAAGTCACCAAGATAGGAATCCTCTAGATTATCCACACATAAACCACAGATCCTATATTTTTATTTAAGTTTATTGAGTTCTAGATCTAGAAATAGAATATCATTAAGGAATCCCTTAGATCATGTGAAGAACACTAACTCAATTGAGAAAATAGGATTGATCAAACCTTATTATTTATTCAAAATCTCTCTATAAGAGCATGAGAGGGGATGATATGATAATTTATCTATATAAATTCATTCAAATGATGGATATCTCTGTTCAATAGTCTAAAATTAACTTATATACTAATTTTATACTTTCTAAAATTTTACTTTGATCCCTAGAATGTAACAACCTTCATTTTAGGCCCTTACACACACCTATGAATTAATAAAGTTTCCATAAATCTCAGAAATATTTTATCACTCACTTGTAACACATTAAAATTTTTTGGGATAAAATAATAAGTAATAATTCATTGCATAATCTCCCCTGATAATTTAACAAACCTTTAACTTGTTATGATCATTTAAAAAATATATATTTTCTCATATTAACCATTATGATCAAAAATGTATGGAATCTTTGAGAAATAAATTAAATCGTCATTATTCTAAACATGGATAATATAAATAAATTATTTTAGTTTTAATTGATCACCCTCAGCTTTTCCCTAGACCACGCATGTGGGACCCACTTCAACATAAACTTATACACATCTGAATGGGTTGAACTTATGGATACACTTAGTATGGGACCATCTAGGTCATTCTCTCACAATTAGTGAGTCCATTCCATAGACCAATAGTAGAGTCTATAAATCAATTATGGCCCCTATGGAGCTAATAAATGTCATAGCTATTAATACCTCATATGAATATATTCTAAGTAATATAATCTGTTTATCTTGTGATATCTCATAAAGTAGGATACACACTTGTTTAATCATCCTTTTTGTAAATTATATATTCCAAGACCTTACTAGATAGAATTACCTTCATGTACAATGTCCATTGATTTAATGAAGGTACTAGCATCCTGACCAACCTAGGCCCACAAGATATATCTTCCTCAATGTGGAAGCAACAAATTCAATTTTAATCATTTAACCAATATCATACCACCAATGATTCTCCAAATACAAGATACCCTGCCATGAATTTAATGTCATGATTTTTTCCCAACATCAAATTACATAATAAAATGGTATAAGTTGATAAAGATATCAATTCAAGATATCAATACTCATGTTCATTTATAAGAACAACCAATGACACCTAAAACATGTGGTGTGCTTATTAGTTGGTTAGTCCTCATGATAAAATACAATTAAGAGAAAAAAGTGTGAAATTAATGAGAATAAGTCTCAATTATTATGATCCCCCAACACATGATAGTCTGAAATCCTTTTTTTCTCATCTGTATGATGTATCTAGACCATATGACCTATATTTATGATTAATTTATTAGTATATTTTGGTTCAAATTATAGATGGGAACTTCTATAACATTTTTTATGACATGTAATATATGGATTTTACAATGTAAAAAGTGGATGAAAAATTATCTAAACTATTATGGTAAGAATAAACACATGTATATATCAAATTTTATTCATGTAGTTTTGGTCAAATTACAGAAAATATTTGGGTCAATGGAACACACTAACAACACTCTCTCTAAAACAAGAGTCGACTTCTAACAATTCTCAACTCACTAGCTCTCACATGTGTATCATTATTCTATTGAGATATGGATTTATTTCAGGGGTATACCACATTATCCTTTGTATAACCTCTCATAATCATCAAATAACCTCTCTGGATAAAATCCCTCATGAGATGAAACATCTAAAATATTTGATTTTCAATTCGATGTGACCTGGGATCTTTGGAAATCACCATTACCATAGTAATGTCATAGTATTGAATAAAACGGTCTTCACTACTTGGTAAAATTATAATATTAGAATCAATATTTCCTATCTATACTTATTCTTTAGCTACATCAAAAGTTGTTATATACTCTGATTTTTCTGTTGAATCATAAACTACAGATTGCTTCAAGCTCCTCCAACTCATAGCCCCACCATTAAAGAAAAATGTATATCTTGGTTATGTTGTTAGATCATTGTGATATATATACAAGTTAACATAAATATATCCCTTCATGACTAGATCCTAATCTTCTACATATACTAATAACATATCCTTTATACATATCAAGTACTTATGGGAAGTCTTTACCACTTCTCAATGCATCTTTCCGTAGATTAACGTGATATATTCTTACCATTATTAAAGAAAATTAAACATAAAACCTATTAATCATCATATATTACATTATAGTTACAACTAATAAAGTATAAGTGATTCTATTCATTCTTTTAATCTTTTCATGGGTCTATGGACAAATCTTCATGGAGAGATTAATGGCATTTGACACTAGAAAAAATACTCACATGTATTGTTCCATATTATACCTTTTGAGTACCATTCAATATATATACATTAACTTATCCCAAGTATCATGTTAGTTCTATCATGATAGATATTTATCCCTATAATATAGGCCATTTCGCCTAATTATTTCATGGAGAAGCATACATTAAAACAATTATTCACTGATTGTAAGACTTGTACTTTATTTATCATTAATAATATTAATCAATATATAAAAATATGAAAATGATGGATCTATGACTACCCTTATTGTATAAACATGGATCTCTTTTATTCCCAATGAAATTAAATTCTCCTATAGAATCGTCAAAAAGAAAATTACATGGTAGTTATTACTGATTCAATCTATAAATGGATCTCTTCAATATGTATACTTAATTTTCACTCTCTAATATAATGAACCTTTCTAGTTGTGTAATATATACATCTTCAATTAAAATATCATTTACAAAAGAGGTTTTGGCAACCATTTTTAAAATTTCATAACATGGAAGATTGTTATTTAATGTAATATTTTGACGAATTTTGTCATCATGAGTGGTGAGAAGGTATCATCAAAGTCAATTCCATATCATTTCTGGAAGCACTTCCCTACTAGTTATTCCTTATAGTTTCCCAAAATAAAATCTATGTCCATATTTTTCTTGAATACCCATTTACCTAAAATAGGTTTTACATCATCTTGTAGGTCTATCAGAATCCATTCTTGATTTTTTTAATAGATGGAATCTATTTTAGAATACATATTTTCTTTCTATTTATAAGCATCCTTTCCATATTATTCTTCCCTGTAGGTTAGAGGTTCTTCATTATCTGGAATTTATGTGTCACCTGACTCAGTGATAAGAAAATTTTACCTCTCAGGTTCTCTAACCTCTCTATAATACCTACACCATACAGGTTTATTGGGAACATATTCAACTCCCACTCTCTCTCGTATATATTTTTCATGTACCAACTCTTATGCATCTAGAATATCAAATTTATCAAATATCATATTTATCTCACTATTTCCATTGAAAATGTGTTCCCTTTCTATAAATTTATCATGTATTACTATAATTACCTTACTTTTTTAAGATTGATATAGGTATTATCCTTTAGTCTATTGAGGATAACCTATAATGATGCACTTTGTGTCCTGAGATTTTAATTTGTCTCTAGGTATAGTCTTGAGAAAAGAGAATCATCACCATTTATGTATATATTAAATATTTGGTTTCATTATATATAAGAAATATTATACAATAAAATATGATTCTTTAGTTTATACTTGGTTTAGTATACATGGTGTAGTCTATAGTACATATCCTCGAAAGGATAATGGTAGAGTTCTATGAGTCATCATCGGTCTGTATATCAAATAGGTTATAATTCCACCTTTCAATAACATCGTTCTATAAATATGTATAAGGATTGAGTTAGGAAAAAGTCTTTCACTCCTTTATAGGATAAATAAAAATATGTTTAAGATATTATCCACTAGTGTTTAAGAAGAGTTTCTTAATCTTCTAACAATGTTAATTTTCTACTTCATTCTGATATTCCTCAAACTTGATAAAGGAATCTGAATTATACCTCATTAAGTAAATATATCCATACCTACTATAGTCATCAATAAAATTAATTAAGTAAGAAAAACGAACAATTTCCTCTATTGGAAATGGACCACACACATCAGTGTGAACCAATTACAATGGTTCTTTGGTTTATTCTCCTTTCCCAATGAAAAGTGATTTGGCCATTTTACCTTGTAAAAAACTTGACATGTATCAAATTGTTTTGACTTAATGGAGTCCAAATATACTACTTGATGTTATTTGTTTAAAAGATTCATTTTTACTTGATCAAGTTTAAGGTACCATATACAGGTAGGATATGATTCAATCTCCTTAGGTTTCTCATTGATTACCAAAATTGGATTTTCTAATTCAAGTATATATAATTCATTGTTAAGATCCAATATACCATAAAATATTTTATCCATTTACATAAGAAAATATTTTTTCCATTCATTAAATAAAATCCAAGATTCTATAAATTCAATACAATTTTTTTTGGTAATGTACTGTACATAATAATTATTATTTAGTACAAGAACAATTACATTTGGAAATGTAAAATGATAATCTCCCACTTCCAATACTGCTAGTCACACACTATTTGATGATCTAAGATCTAATTTACCTTTCTAAATTGTATTAAATGTACTTAGTTCATATATTTGAATAAAAATTTATGAAAACATGTATTATCTAATACCCAACTTGTTAAAATTAACAGATTACAGTCAAAACAATATTCCCAATATTAAAAGTGTCATCTAGCTTCTTCTTACTAGTTATTAAATTCTTCTTATAGTGGCCTTTCAGGCCGCATTAAATGAGTACTAACTTTTATCAATTATTCTCTCTCATTATCATTGGATTTTTGAAAGGGTAGTGTATCGAGGTCCTTGACTAGGAATTATTCTTTAACACTTTTTCCTTGATTTTATTTTTCTTCTTAATTATATGGATCAATGATTTTGAATTATTATATCCTAATATTCCTAATAAACTAAATCTAAAAAATATAAGAGTGACTTATTCATTTTATTCATATTATAATTAACAATTAATGTTGTGATTATATGTAGTAAAAAGGAATGAATGATATCTTCTTCCAGTTCTTGGTTATATTTGAATCCAAGTGTCTCAAATAACTTAATGTACTTGATTATCTTTAGTACATGCAGACATTCTTGATTCCCATATTATGACCTAAATTTATATGGATCACTTTATATCTAATATATTTCTTATTCATCTCTCTCTTGGTATAACGCTTAGAGATAATACAACATTTGTAAATAAATTTTTCCATCAATCATTTTATGTAACTCACTGGGCATAGATGAAAACCTGAAGCATTGAACATCTAGTTAATCATTAAAATACTTCTTATATTTATCTTTATGCACCTTGGTTCCTCCCTAAGGAGGATTAAAAAGATGCCGGTACTATAGAACATAATGATTTATCTCTTGGCATAGTACTATGTGAAGTTCTTATACCTCTCCTTAAAATTATGGTTGATGAGATTATTCTCTTTATACAATACTTATCATAATAAAATTTAATTATTGGTGGAATCTATTTGATTTATAATAAGTAAACTTCATAGATTAGTACTTTATCTTGATTACCAGTAGAAATTTTCCAATTTTTAATTTTAAATGTCTCCCACTATTTTATCAAATCTGAGTAGCCATCAACTACTAGATTTTGAATACTTAGTTTCTTGAGAATTCTAGTGTAAACGATCCTTAAATGCTCTTCATATCCCAAAATAGTCCAATAGTCTAAGGTAGTATTTTGATAGGATAATCATATCAACTCATGTATACTTCATCTATTCCATGAAATCCTATCTCTTTTAAAGGATTGCCTTTCAATTCTCAATGTTTTACCTCTAAAATTACAACAAGTTAGCTATGGAAACTCCTTTGATTCCAACATTAGTTATGTCAACCCAAAACATTCATAAGAGATCCCTAGTAGTAAGAGGCATCATCAACTATGTGTGAAGAGAACCTTGAACAATTGGTTATGTCAAAATTCAAGTGATGAAAGGTATTCATTGTCTCACTATTTTTATTAAGGGTATTCTTAATTTAATCTCAAAAAATTAAATCCTTTTCTATTTAACATGCTTGTTCTATGTGATTTCAATGATAGCATAACTATTATTTTAAATGGAAAACATTTACCATACATGTTCATTTTATCTATGAATGAATTTTTATCGCCCAAATATGTGATCACATGTAATATATACACATTTATAAAATAATAAACCATAAATCTGATAAAATAAGTAAATAATGATGTGATTATAATCCATTAACTATAGGTTAATCCATCAATAGAGTAATGGATTAACCGTTTCCCTAGGGTAATTTTTTTAATCGATATAGAACTCAAATTGTAGCACCCACAACACTCATGCACTTCACTTGTTTGGTTTTTGTTAGATCTAGAATCAAATTGGTTTTCCACAAACTCCTCTAATATTTACAATGTATACTAAAAAATCGGTTAAGAGAACTCAGACTGTCAAATTACGTTTTATTACTTAAATTTGGAGATGCAACCCCTTATAAAAATTAAATACTGAAGGATGATGAAAAAATCATGAAAATAAACTAATTATAATATTTAAAAATTGAAATGAAATAATTGAATTAAATAAATTATAAACCCAACAAGCACAGTGCAGTCTAAGCTCATGATCAGTCAACATGAAATTATATTTAATTATAGAATTTAAATTTTATAAAAATTAACTCATCAGTATTTTTAATGATTTAACTTACATTAAATTAAATTTAGTTAATTATTGATTAATCCCACAATACCCAAAATAATTTTGTTAAATTATAGACCATTAACGTCAATTTTGGAATTTTACCATTATTTTTTAGGACCATTTTGACCTAAAGTTAATCCCTAGAAATTAATTTAGGATTTATGATGGAGTTGGAAGGTTGGGAAGTCAAGATCTAGAATAACTTTGTGTGGCCGATGTCTAATTGGAGAATCCATATAAATACATAAATATATAATATATAATATTATAATATATATTTTATGTAATATAATTTATTATATTATAATATAATTTTTATATAATATAAATTATAATATATTTATAACATA
Source organism: Viscum album (assembly GCA_963277665.1). Lineage (NCBI taxonomy): Eukaryota > Viridiplantae > Streptophyta > Magnoliopsida > Santalales > Viscaceae > Viscum > Viscum album. Next base: position 1,422,916,844 of record OY728145.1, read on the forward strand.
GAAAACTATTTAAAACAATCATTAATCCTCTCATAATTGGGGAGGAAAACCAATTCCACCTTCATTTAAGGGGGTGGAATATTGAGTTTATATTTTTTATATTTTATTAAATTAATCTTATCATTACATTTGGAAGGATGTGAAAAAATAAATTTTCTGCTTTTTTTGGCCAATAAATTAGGCTTGAATAAGAATCCTTGTTGCTAAAATACTAACCAAACTAGATTTTGATATCTTCAGTTAATAAAAAACATGCTCACATCATGATCCAACTAAAAATTCATCACACAGGTATCCATTTAAATAAAGAAATAATTAAAACATAAATTCCCACCATAATTTATATACAAACTCCTCGATATTCAATCGGATATATCATGGCGATACTAACAAGGATTGATGTATCATTAGTTGTGTTGTGACTGTATTGAAACCCTATTTTATAATCATATAAAATTTAATTTAAATTTAAAATTTGTAGACTTAAATAATTTCATGTTTCCTCTAATAAAAATTGATGAAACCTGGGGTAAAACAGAAGTGTGAAAAATTATGCAATTTAAATTTTTTGGGTCAGATTCATGTTAAAAACATTGAACCCACAAAAAAACATGCAAAATTTTCTCAAAATATCATCTTAAATTCAATTTAAGCATGAAAATAAAATAAAATTAATCTGTAAATTTTTTCTTGTTCTTTTGAAATCACTAATTAGATTTACTCACTATCAGTGTCTCGTGCCTCAAAGGTTCTAAGCTAGGTATCCTCTCGATCATCAACACCTACACCATAGATCTTGGATCATAGATCTATGAGTTTTTTTTATATAATTGGAAATTAAAGATATTTATTACATCCCTTTAATCATGGGAAGAACATGGACTAAATTGAGAAAATAGGATTGATCTTCCTTTGTTCTTTTTTCAGAATCTATCTCTAAGAGCCTTAGAGGAGAGGAGAGAATATATTCTCTATATAAATTAATCCATATATTGTATCTCTCATTTCCAGAGTCTAAAATTTAATTCTAAACTTATTTTATACTTTTAAAAATCTTACATTGGTCCTAGGAAAGTAATAACCCTAATTTTAAACAATTTATAAAACTTATAACTTAATTAAACTTATAATAAATGTCACAAATTTTTTATCACTTATATTTAACACTTTAACATGTTATTTGATAAGATAATAACCATTAAATTTACCCATAATCTCCCCAAATAATTGAACAGGCCTCAAACATGTTATTTTCATCTGAAAATTTATATTTTCCCATATTCAGTTTTATTATCAAAAAACAATTGAATTCCTGTAGAAATAAATTTAATCAACATTATTCTAAATATTAATAGTATAATTGAAATATTTTAATTATGATCGGTCACACTCGGATGTTCAACGACCGCTTCATTTGAGGCTCACTTAGTCCTAAACTCTTATCCATCTAAATAGGTGGAACATGTGGATACACATAGTCTGTAACCCTCTAGATCCTTATCTTTATGGCAGTGGACCTGCATAACAATAGAAAAGTCTAGAAACCCATCATACCCCCTCAGGAGATAAGGAATGTCATATCTATGACTACGTTCTATGAGCATTTTCTATATAATATAATCACTTTATCTCATGATATCTCATTAAGAATAATGTATACTTGATTCATCATACTTTTATTAATTTATATATTTTATGACCTTAGTAGACATACTTACATTATTTTACAATTGACATGGATTTAATAAAGGTTCAATCATCTTGGTTAACCTAGTTTCATGATATATCTATTCCTCAACTGAGAAGTGAAAAATAATATCTTGATCATTAAACTAGTGTCATACCACCAAGTATGTACCTAAAAAAAGATACCTCACCATGAATTCAATGTCATGGCATTCTCATTCCATAAAATTATGTGATCAAATGGTACACATAGATAATTTTCTCAAGTCATGAAACCAATAAACATGTTTAGAGATATAAACAAGCAATAACATCTAAAACATGTGGTATTACTATTAATTGGACAATCATCATGATCTCATCTTCTTATGTTCACCATGTGAGATCTTCATGAGAAGAAGTTTCAGTGCTTATGATCCCCCAACATCTGATAGTTAGACACCATATTTTTCCCATCATTATTATATGTCTAAACCATATGAAATATATTTAATATTATTTCCATAGTATCTAGAGATTCACATTATTGTTGGGAACTAATATATCTTTTTGATATGGCACATAATATAAGGATATTACCATTTAAATAGTGAATGTAAAGGTATCAATGCACTTATGGTAATAATAAATACATTTATATATCAAACTATTTACATGTATTGGTAATAAAAGTATTTAAAGGAGTTGGTTCTAGGTAACCCACTCATAATAAGTGAAACCTAAAGAAAGATATGATCACTACATTTAAAATCAAATGGTCACCTTTAATGGTTAGAATATGACTTTTATAGGTTTTTAGAGATTATTATCCATTTCTGAATCAATTTTACATGTTTTATTGTCACTTAGAAAGTAATAGGCTCAATCAAATAGTGTTATCCTTTTTTGGTCCAAAATGGAGTCAGTGGACAAGGAATATTATATAGAACTATTAATAGTTCTATTTGAAATATTGTTCTAATACAATCTCATCATAGATAGGTGATCCTGCAATATTCTAATAATTTCGAGAATACAGAAAAGTATCACATCTTCAAAACTATGAATAGTTCTCTTAGACAATATATCAATATAAGGGTGGATATTATTACTCAACGTAACCTATAAACCTAAATATCTCTCTCTCAAACTATGTATTTTTATTTTTAAATAATTACTTCCAAGTGTTAAGTGAGAACCGTTAAAACACAAATGAAATCCCACAAATACTATAACATCTACCCACACAATAAGAGAATAGAAAACCTTGATCATCAAGAAAAATATAGATAATATCCAGGGATATTATAATTGGAGTTCCCCATGTAAACAAGTATGCGTGGGTAATCAGGATTGAAAAAATAAAACAAAACAAAACTTCTAAAATGTAATAACTGATTAGAATTTGTGAGGCCACCTACACTAGAGATAATTATATCCAAGGGAATCATTGGTTGAAATAATGATTTTGAAATTTTTAATTCCATACATGATATAAGAATTGACAGAAAATTATGTTAGTTTAGAACAAAATAAAAAATGACAGTTTTACATGGTAACATCAGGTGATACAACCTCTACAAGGACAAACAATCTCCCTGAATCACTTACCAAAACCAAGAAGTGAACTATGAATCCCTATCAGAGACAATAGTGGATAGTATTCCAAGAATTTTAATGATATATCTAACATATAACATCCCAATATCATTAATAAGAGAGACATATTTAATATGTTTAAAGTGATTTTTCTTGGTCAGATGATCCATAATCACCCATATTACATCCTTACCCATGTGGATTAGTCACAAATCTAGAGTGATATATTCTCAATTCCATACTAGTAAAGGAAGTGGATAAAGAACACCTACGAGACTTTACCTTTTTTAACTCTTTGAAAATTGATGCATCAATAAGTAAATCTTGAAATATCATTCTTCATGTTAGGCTTCCTAGACTGGTGATGAATATCATTGTACATATTTTCAATTCTAGGTTGTATGGAATGTCAAAAATATTGACATTACTTCCTTACTTATTCCTTCATACAAGTGGAAACTAAGAATAATACATGGAAATATAATAGAGTCAAATAATATTAAAACATATCATCAAGGATCGCACTACCATCAAGTCTTTCTTCAATAATGATACAATTGTAATTAGTTATCAAGAAGTTCTTATTATTTTTCATGATAATTTATATAATGTAGATGTGGAATAAATGTATCCCACTATGATCAACTCTCATGCCTTGATGCAGTTAAACTATAAGATACACTAACAACCACTCTTACTTTTCTTTTTACACCCATTGGGGGTGAATCTTCCAATTGAGATCATCAAAAACCATATTTCCTTTTATAGGTGAATAATATATATTGAAATCAAATGAATAATGTTAATCCACATAGTGAAACTTCATTAAATTTATATCTCATTGAGAAAATATGTATTTAAGGGTTTTTTGGTTTGTTAACACCATAAATCATTCATTGAAAAAGTAGTTCCTCTAGACTTTAAAGCATGAAAAAATTTTGTTTCTTCTAAATAATGGGAAGAATAGTAGATATAAGAAACCATATTATATGAACCAATGATATTTCATGCATGATTAACCAAGTATAATGGGTGATGAATCATAATATACCTTAAACCCTTCACCTAGTAAAGGTAACACACAAACCTGGGCTATGTTTAACTTTTTCTTCTATTATTTAAAATCCAATTCACATTGGTCATGCCAAATAAATTTAAACCCATTAAATTTCATATTTTTCATCAAATTATATATTTTGAATAAATACTGAATAAAAATATGGTAATCTCTCATGAGTCTAAGGAATATCTTTACCTCAATCACATTCAGTAAATCCTTCATAAACAACTCATATTCCACCTTTTTAGGATTTAATAAAATGAAAACCTTTTAAATCTTAGGATTAATGACCTTCACATTCTTGAATCAATGATAATTTTGATAAAATGGTATAAAATTTATGCTCTAATAAAATCACAAAGATAATGAATAGACATCGACCATGCTCATCCCAAGACATTGAATAAACTAGAATATCATACATAAATACCACAAAAGCATGCCTAAGAATATATGATGAATAAACTAGAATATCATCATTAGGCCACAATAAACATGTCTTAGAATATATAAAGGGTCTCATTCATTAATTCCATAAATATATTAGGATAATGTTTTAAAATGGGGTGATTATTAATTTTTTTCACAGTAAATTTTATGGTCTAACATCTCATCCATTTGATCTTATTCATTATGTCCTTTATTTTCTTATGATGAAGTAATAAAAAGATATAAATAAGTATTTTTTTACATTACTAATACATTTACTCATATATATTATGTTATGTTTATTATGAATAGTTCATAGTGTATAAAAATGATTAATAGATTTGGAATAAGTAGTAATAAAGTTTGTGGTTTGTCCTTGAAACAAATATGCATAGACTATAGTGTAGAATATATTAGTGGGTTATTTGATTCATATCTTGAAAATCATGGAATTCATCATGAACTCAAAAAACCATACACACCACAAAAAAAATAGTTATAATAAACAAAAGCATAAAATAATTATAGATGGTTCATATCTTGATGAGTATAATACTTCTAGATATTTTTGGATACAAACAATTGGTGAAGTAGTTCAAATTCAAAATAATTTTTTGTTCTAGAAAAATTAAAATATTTCAATTATATATATATATATTATAATAATTCCCCAAGTATTAAATATTTAATGTAATTTGGTATCTCTTACATAATTTAAGGGAAAAGTGTGAATCTTGGGAAGTTTAAGAAGTGAGTATTTGATGGTATCTTTCTTGGTTATCCTCCAAACGGAAAAGGATGTAGATGTTAAAATAAATAGATAGGTGAGATTATTGAAACTTATAATGTAAAGGTTTTAGAACACTCAAGTAAATAAAATATATATTAAAAATCATGCTCCAAAAGTAAAAAATAAATATTTTTTGGTTGAGAATCAGGGTGAAGGTTATATGAAGAATGAAAATTTAGAAGAAGTAAACAAATTGAAGAAAAAATATCACACATCGCATCCAAAAATGGTAAAGAATATAGACTTTTGAAATATCATTTTAGATCAAGGAATGTTTATAAAAAATAAGTTTAATGATAGGAATATATAACTCAAATATTTCTCAAGTAAAAAAATAGATATAAAATAGGATTTGGTGACTGAAAAATGGATTGATGTTATGAATAATGAGTTAAATCAAATAAATAAGATTGAAAATTGGGATTTTTTCCAAAGATAAAAAAATTCATGTAATAATAACAAAGTGGTCATTTTATAACATAATGTATGAAAAAGGTGAAGTGGTGAAAATAAAATCAAGGAAATTGTGATATGGGTACTCATAGGTTTAAGGAATTTATTTTAATCAAAACATCACATTGTTTATATAATTACCCAAGCATGACATACATGTACATTACAATAATTTTTTATAGTACATAATTCATTAAAAAAAATATTCTCAAATACCATATTATTTTAGTGCCTTTGGAAACTTAGAACATAAAATTATAATCTAGTGAATGATCTTAAATGTTTCCCACACTGATCTTATCCTTTTTGTACTCCTACCTAAAACTTTTCATTATAACCTATGGAAAAAATAACATAAGAAATAGTCAGATCATATACCCATTAATAGTAAAAAAGGGTGATATGTAAACATAAACATGAGCATAAAGGGTATGGGAATGTGATGATAACAATATAAGGTCACTCCCTTCATATCAAAGTTAAACTTAAATCAAAAGGAATTCAATGAACATAATCCATAATATCATAAAAATGACATAAGGCATGAAATTGTGGAATAAAAATAAACATGTAACTTTGTTAACATGTATAAATAGTAACAGGTTCACTCATTAAGTACATGAAATTAGACCCTTTAATAAATATACAGAAAAGGAAACCATGTATACTCATAAAATTATGGACATGAAAACCCGGTCCAAACATAGAATTGTGAACATGAAATATGGTTCGCGCATAACATATATACCTCATGAGTTATCCATACTTACCCAATGCATTTTAGGGAGATATAGGTCCCACCCATATCATAATGAAATAATTTTAGGTGTTACAAAAAAACAAAAAATAATTCATTGTATCATAAACCATAGATTAAAATGGGTTTCTTTAACTTCATTTCATCATAACATAGCTTGTGTAAAAAAATAGATTTCATAAATAGCATTTCATATTAAACAAAACAAAACCTTAAGAATAATAGGGAAAATGTAATTGAAACATAACCCTATGAAATAAAAATATCTTAGAGGGAAAATAATTTGGATAAATCACTTTAAATAAATTCTTGGGGAAATTGTTCTTTCTCCTTTAAAATAGTTTTCTTTTCAAAAAATTCCATGCAATTTTATGAGAAAAAAATTTATTTGAAAATAAACATAAAAATATTTTATATTAAGATTCATGGAAATAAGGTGTTATGAAAATATAAAAATCCATTCATGTTATATAATTTAAAAAACATTTTTCTCATAATTTTTCTGAGAAAGTCAAAAAGTACCTCATATCGAAAATGAAAAAATATTCCTTTCATACCATTTAATAAAAACTCAAAAAGGTTAAAATTGAATTTCAAAATTTTTTACAAGAATATAAAGAATATTTTGGAATAAACTTTTAGAAAGAAAGGACATGGATGATAAATATACCCCAGTAAATACTTACGTATACACAATCTCATATAACAATGAGATCGCAAAATCATCTCTTAACATAGGTCTAGGATCCCTTGTATATATCAGAAACAAATTTATAATGGATTAATTAATGTTATAAACTAATTATATAACCATATTTATATTTATTATATCATATATGATCATATTAACACTTGTTTAACAATATTTCATTATTACGTTTCATTCGGGTGTTAACTACTTCATTTTCTTATGCATTTTTTTGAATAAGTTCCGATTAATCTTCACATTTTATATTTATATTTTTTAAATAATGATATTAATATAATATATATCATATTTAATCATTATATACATTTATATAATTCATTATTTAATGTATATAATGTAGAATGAATTGCAATGCATCGTGGATACGGTAGGTCGTATGTATGCATAAGAGACGATATCATTCTCATAACTGTAAAATGTTAAGGAATTGGATGTTATATATTTGGTTAAAGAATCAATATAATGTTATAAATATCATATATAGTTATTATTTCCATAATTATACCCATTCAAATATGGTGTTGGTGAAAACAGATTACACCGCGACGTGGAGACGATGACTCGTACATATGCACATGTAGTGATTTCATTTTTCATAGGATGGATAGAAGGTGGAATATGGTTGTTACATAACCATAATAATATCTATGTATATAGGTGATATTTAATTTATTTCATTATAATATAACCACATAATTAATAGGAATTATAATAAGAAATGATCCTGAGAGAGTCGGTAAAAGAGATTACCTCTTCTTCGGCGCGCTCATTGTAGATCTCCTCATATGGAACTAGAGTTGGTCTATTGAGAAGACCAAAACCTATAGAATGTGAATAATGATGTTTATAATGGGAATTGGTAGGTTACTTATAATATTTAAGTCTCAAAGTAAAGTGAATAAATGAGGTAGGAGGTTCCCTTTTCTAATTGAGGTGAGGGGCACCTTTGGAATCTCCAAAAATATTAATTTATAATAAAATAAAATGAATTTTAAAAACGTCTAAAATATCATATTTTATAATATTAGATGATATATGTTTTTAATATCATCAACCAATATATTTTAGAAAAGTTTTTATATCAATTTATTCCGTATGAGTTTAATTAACCTTTAGTTATGGTATTTTAATTTTAACTAAGGTAACAAATGTTTCAATATTACAATAATTAAGTTTTCATTAATTTTATTTAAATTATACAATAAAAAAAACTTTTATAATATTTTAGACCATATAATAATTATTTTATATTTTTAAAAATTTCTTTATGATTTTTAAATAATTTAACAATACATTATTTTGACAAAATATCATTAGTGTCAATTTTGACACTATTAATTTATTAGATTTTGAAAATATGAAGATAAGAGGTTAACTTAAAAAAAATATTTTATTACATCTATAAGTTGTATTGGTAATATATAAAATTCATTGTATATATGAATCAACCACAATTATATTTATTTTAATATATTTAATAACATTAACATTATATTTCCATTAATAAAATAATTACCGCATCAGTTATGTGTAATTATTTAATATACTTATTTCATTGGTAAAAATTAAAAATAAAATACTATGGAGAAGATGAATCCTCTATATTTTATAAGAGTAATTATAGTATAATATATCTCTTGTAAAATCTAACATTAAAAAATATTATGTTAATTATAATATGAATGTGACAACTTAACATAAAATTAAATAAAATGCTATAAGACTCATAATCATTTCTGTATGACTCAAAATGGTTAATAACTAGAACCTTGAATGATTATAGTCGATATATACTGTAAAAATAAAATTTTTTCAAGTTTGTTGTTATTATAATGGTTATATTTATTTTAATAAAAACTATTTTATTTGTTTTTCATCAATTAAATAATTTTTGCATCATCAATGTAAAAGACTTTAAAGTTATTATTTTTATCCTAAAAATTAAAAATAAATTAAAATGATGAAAAAACATTTTATATTTAAAATTAGTATTTATAGTGTAATTTGTCTTCTGTGTAACCTTATTTTAAAACTGATAATGTTATTAGAATTTGAGTAAGCCATATTTAATTTTTCTATAAATAAAATATATTAAATGTTATAATATAATCTAACTGGATTAAAAAGGGTACCATTTATATCCAAGGATGATTTAAATAGAAAATAAATCATCCAATTATATTATTACAAGTTTTAGAGTAATTTTATAGTATTATATTTACCCTTAATTACCCAATTTACATTTTAACTATATTAATAAAAATTAATAAAGTTATTATTCATAATGAACAATAATAAAATAAATCTATTTAAAAAATTTGGACCCACGAATTCAAAATATGGAATCCATTTTCCAAAATTCAAAAGAGATAATTTTAATTAATTAATCTAAAACTAATCCCATTTTCGGAATGAAAAAGGGATTTTAGAGGTTAAAACATTTGCAAAAGAATGAAGTGTTTTTACATCTAAACTCATGTTAAAATTAATGCCAATGTAAAAATAATATTAAATGATAAAAATATAGTATATTTATATATTAAAAACATTAAATAAAATAAATTATCAAAATAAATTATTTCAATGAAAAAATTTGTTTTCAATTAAAATTAAATATATTTTTACTATTCATCAAAACATTAAACCAATCAGAAAAATATAAAAAAATAATCCAACGTAATATTTTATATCCCAGTTCCAAATAATAAGTTTATTATAATAAAAATAACTAGTATAAGTGTTAAAAATTTATTTAAAATGGGTGCTCCAATGAAAGGGTGGTAAAACTGCATTTTTTGAAAACAACTTCTGTTATCGAAGAAATTGAATTTGTTATTATATCAAGTCAAGAAAACATATTAGATTAATTTTAATCATTATATTTTATATAGTTGATATATATTTCATTAATATAATTCATAAATGGTACTTTTTATTATTTTATAAACTCATTTATTTGTATTCAAATAGTTTTATAGAAAACATTTCCTTTTATTTAAAATAGTTTTATTTTTTTTTTGTAATTAATTGTTCCAAAATAATTAGGCATGGTTTCAAAATTCAATTAATATTGTTCATACCCTTCATTATAGTGACTAGTTTATAAGTTAATATAATAATTTTTAGTCATTCTCTTAAACTCGGACTTGTGTGAAATGAATTTCATCAAAATAACTTGAAATTGTGTGTAACACAAGCCAAGCATAGTGTATCATATACCTCAAGCTAAGATGTTGTTGTGTGTAGAAAAATATTATCTTTCTATAGAATATAACCCAAGGCATAAAAAAATTAAATATATATATATATATATCACATTAAAAATCATGGGGTGTTACATTCTGCCCCCCCCCCCCTTAAAATGAATTTCTCCCTCAAAATTCATCTAGGTTATAAATGGATTAATACTTGAAATTTTATATCATTAAAACCCACATAATAAAAACAAGTAATAAAACTTAATTTTAAAAAGGAATAGTTGGATTATTATAGTTACCCAATGTAAATCATAACTGGGTCTCTACTTAGGATAATATAAGTAAAGATAGAGGAATATCATAAATAATCAAATAGATTGATAAAGATGACTGATTACAAGAAATTCGGTGATCTAGATAAAGTTATTAATCACACAACCATAAACTAAAGTAGAGTTAAATATTTCATTGATATCACAAATAATGATGATAATAAGACACCGTTTTCAATCACGGTCCCTTTTCTTAATGTTGAATAATTTGAATGGGAAGATATAATTACTTGATTTCAGTACAATATCACTATTTGTCAGGCCTTGAAAATTTTTCACTTTATCTATTATTCAAAAAAATTAAGATGAATGTGTCATTCCTGAAGTTTTAGAAGATCATACAATCCATAAATATAATGATAGTTTACTCCATTTGTCTTTATTAAAAGAAAAAGGTTGGAACAAGTTAGCAGATATTCATAAGTCTACCTATATTGAGATAATACTTTATTCTAATAAACTTCATCTAAATTTTAACTTGAACATTCCATAAATTTTTAACCCTACATTCCTTATGAAACATTAAAATCAGAAACTCTAAAAATGAGTTAACTAAATCGGCTTAAAATTTATCCCCCATATATCATAAGGTGTCTCTTTTTCATCACATTCCAATCTTGTGAACGCCTTCATCTTGTATTCTCTTAAGTCATGGAAATAACCTGAATTACCTTATATCCTTATTGAAAACATGAATGTTTCCTAATTCCAAAACTCGTTGAATATATTACTTAAGTACCAAAAAATTGTATACTTTATCCATGATATCATAACCCTCTTGACAACAAATTCATAATTAGTTCTTAATAAACTAGTATCATCCAATTTACTTATTCATATCAAACATATCCTTATCCAAACATCATTATCTTAACATAAGGGACATATTAAAGGTTATCATTCCCTTAATCATGTGTTCTATTAATAAATCTTCTTACCCTTAAATCAATTTTCTAATTATTAAAAACTATTCAACATATCCATTCCAATACTTACAGAAATACTTTTACTAAATACACTTATATGTATTATGATTCATAAAATCTTATAATTTTGAAACATATACACATAAATCATACAACTTTATTCTTAAAACCATTACTCAAGATCCATCATCATAGTATTTCCTAAAATATGAATCATGTATTAAGGTTCATAAACCTTAATCTAACCATTATTATTAGGTTTAAAATATACAATAACACTAAAACATACTATACATTTCACATGTCGTTTACCATCTCTTTATCCTTAACAGTATATCTAATACTCATACCACCATCTTGATTCTCAACATGAGATTTATACTTATGAAATTGATTATCATAATGACTATACATTACACATATGAAACATTTAATGTTAACCTTTTTCCTTCTACTTCCCACTGTTGACTAAGAATAGATAGCATAGTGTGAGCAGTAATTATCATAGATGAAAATAAACTAGCCAAGGGAAATTACATATAATATTTCAATCTATGACACATTAGGTTCAATCGTAGGTTATTTAGGAACATTATCAAAATTATTGTATTGTAACCTATAATTATAATTATCCTAAGGACATCCCTTGACATGTACTTATAAATATCTTTATGGATCTCACTCATATTTTCACATCCTAGTTTCTAAAGGTTTACTAAACCTTTACTCTTATACAAACTCTGATGACCCAAGATTCACATACATGGACATTAAATTAATTTTTTGTAAAAAATAATACATTAAAAAACATAGTCCCAAAGACCATATTAGTTTAGTGCCTTAGGAAGCTTGGAACACAAAATTATAGTCTAGTGAAAGATATCTGATGTTTCCCACAAAGATCTTCCCCTTTTTATACTCCTACCAAAAACCTTTATTTATAACCTGGGGAATATAAAACATAATAAAGGGTGAGCTTAAATTATCATTAATAGTAAAAAAAGGGTAATATGTAAACATAAACATGAGTATAAAGGCTATAATAATGTGATCATAACACTAGAAGGGCATGCCCTATATATCAAATGTAAACTTGGATCATAAGGAAATTAAAGAACATAATCTATAATATCATAAAATTGACATAAAGAATGAAATTTTTGGCATACACATCAACTTATAACTTTGTAAACATGTATAAATAGTAATTGGTTCACTCATTAATGAAATTAAATTAGGCCCTTGCATAAATATATGGACATGGAAACCAGGTCTACTCAATCAATTATAGACATGAAAACCAGGTCAATATATAGAATTTTAAACATGAAATCAGGTTCATGCATAACATATATAACTCATGAGTCATGCATCCTTATCCAATTCAGTGAAGATAGATATAGGTATCACTGATCTCATAATGAAATAATTTTTACATGTTCCATAATAATATAAATCAATCATCATAGCATAACCCAATGAGTAAAATGGGTTTCTTAAACATCATTTCATCATAACATAACCCATGTAAAAAATTGATTTCCCAAATAGAATTCCATTATAAAACAAATAAAACCATATTAATAATAGGTATAGTGTAATTGAACCAAAACCTTATTAAATAATTCTATCTTAGATTTAAAATAATTCGGATAAAACACTTGAAATTAATTCTTGAGGAAAATTTCTTTTCCTCTTCAAAATTTTTTTCTTTTATAAAAATGCCATGTAATTTTAAAATAAAATAATTTCTTTGAAAATAACCTTTAAATATTATAAATAAATATTCATGTAAATAATTCATTATGATAATTTAAAAATATATTCATTTGGTGTAAGTTAGAAAATTATTCTCATACTTTTTTCGAATAGGTCGAAAAGAAACTCATATCCAAAACGAAAAAATATTCATTTCATACTGTTCAGTAAAAATTCAAAAGTGGGTAAAATTGACTTTAAATTTAAGAAGAATAAAAATAATATTATGGAATATATATTTCAAAAATATGTACATAGATGGCAAATATATCCTAGTAAATACTTGCATTTAAACAATCTTGTCTAATAATGAGATTTCAAAATTATCCCTTAGCTTAGGCATGCATTCCTTCCTATGTATAAAAAAATCCTATATAATAGATTAAATAATTTTATTAAATTATTCTATAACCATATTTACATTTATGATATCATATATTATCATATTAACACCTGTTTAAAAATATTTCATTTTTACCATTCTTTCGGGTGTTCACTGCTTCATTTTCTTATGCATGTTTTGTCAAATAAGTTTCAATTATTCATCATATGTTATAGTTATATCATTTAATTAATGATATTAATATAATATATTTCATATTTACTCATTATATACACTTATATAATTCATTATTTAAAAGAGATCATTTAGAATGAATCGTATCGCATCGTGGAGATGGTTGGTCGTACGCATGCACGAGCGACAATATCATTCCCATAATTGTGAAATGTCATTGAATTGGATGTTATATAATTTTTTAAATAATCAATATCATTTTATAATAATAATATATAGTTATTATTTCCATCACTATACCCATCCAATAATGGTGGTGGTGAAAATAGATTACACCACGGCATGGAGACGGTAAGCCATACATATGCATGCGTGGTGATTTTGTTTTTCATAAGATGGATAAAATGTGGAATATGGTTGTTCCATAAAAATAATAAAATCTCATTATATATGTTATAGTTAATTTATTACTTAATAATTAAAAAAATGGAAGAGAAAGTATAATAAGACATGATATTGAGAGAGTTGGAAATGGAGATTACCTCTTCTTCAGTGAGCTCCCTATAAATCTCATTTTATGGCACTAAAGTTGGTTTTTCACTACTGGAAAATAGGTTTTTACCAACGCATTTATACCAATGGTTTAAGAAAACATTTGGTATATATGTGGTAGGAATGTCTATCCCTACAGTTTTAATGAAACTGTAGGTATACCATCCTAAAAATTCAATCCCGTTGGGCTCATCCCTGCATGCCACTTCCCCCACAAACTCTCCTCGCCCCCACAACCCTGTTCTTCCCTGCAACCATCTTCTCCTATGATTAATCATTGCGCTTATCTGGTGAGTGCCTCTCCCCTGTTTCTTATTCGGTGAGTGCCTCTCCCCTACAACCCTCTTCTTCCTTAGATTATCCATCACGATCATCCTATGAACTCTCTCATCCATTGTAGTCGAATTCACGAGGCAACTCATACAATCATATGAGTTTGCGGATGGACTTATCCCCTTCAATGACTGAAGAATCGATTTGATGCAGCTTCAAATGCATAGACTCAGAGCAAAATCACTCACTCGAGAAGACTTAGTGCTTCCATCATGTGAGATCACGTTTCTTTTTTAATTTCAAATTTGAAGGTGCTTTATCGGTTTCAACTTGAAGCACCTCACATACATAGGGTTCAATTTCTTCCCCTCTTCTCCCATATCTTTACTCTTCGGTGGTGTTTCCCTCTTCCATAGCCTAAATGAGCTCTTCCAGTGGAACCCTAATGTAGAACTCCTCCAGGTCTCCATATCCTTTGCTCAGTAGGTGCCACCACTGACATCAAAAGTAGATATACACTAATTTCATTCAATGAATCACTTATTTAGTCTATCACTTGATTTTCCTACTGGTAATATAAAAAATCAATGAATTTGGTGAACATATATCTCTATTTTAGTGTTCCTGTTTTATAATTGCTTCATTCACATAGAAAATGTTTTTTCTTTCAAATCGATGCCCCTTCATCGAATCACTTCTCCAGTGGTGTTTCTCTTGTAGGCTCGTCCATCGAATCCTTGCTTACAATCTAATATTTCCTTTTCATCTCAAATTAATTACTCCATTATCTTTTTCATCATATTCTTCATATAATTAGTACCACTTAAGGTAGGTGTATCGATCGATCTGGGAAAATTAAACCGATGGGTGGATTGATTTTGGGTGGGCCTGCATATCTTTTAGAAATTCTATTATATTATGTATATATGTGTGTGGAAAAATTTCCAGTAAACTCATAGGTCTCCAATTATTTTTCTTGGTTTCCTTTTGGGTTACTTCTTCCCTGTTGTAATTTTTGGTTTGGTCAAACCCAGGTTTAAGGGGCCAACCTTATTTTTGTTGTTTCTTTGGTGTTTAGGGTTCATGGTAGTTTCTTATTGTTTGTTTGTCCATCCACTATCAAAGGAGATGCATTCTTGGTCATGTGTTGTTGATTCGAGGTAAGTTTTCTTATGTCCTTACTGTCAAGGTCAATTTTTTAATGATTAAATACAGGTTTTTATGATACATGTATTTAAAAACCATGCATGTTGATATATATAATGTTTCTTATATAAAATTATGACTTAACTCATCCATTTTCATTGACCATTTTATCTTCATCTGTGAGTTTTCAATCAATCTTTCAATAATTCCCAAATTAGAAAATTTATCTAGAACACATTCTAGATGATTAAAATAATGATACATATATTAGGTATTATCTTAGACTGGTTTCATAGATCTTATACCTACAAAAATATCTTCAATTGGTGAGGAGTTTCTTTACCTTTATTTGACTGGGTCATAAAACATAAGTTGGTACTGAATATATTATGTAATTGGAATTGGAAAAGTATAATGTTGGTCTCGAATTTCTGAGTTGGTTATTTGGATGGTATTTTATATCAAAAGTGGGTATATCTCTATTGACTACGGGTGTATTTTTCAATTGACCAATGTATTTATTAAACTGACCATGCAATACACATTTCCCACAGTACGGAATCACCACAGAAATCATACATAGATACTACAAACCAAAAGACACCCATTGGAGACACCCCTTGACATCTACAGATAGTTAAGGGGCCATTAACTTAGGAACTGAAGTCGATTGGCACTCAAGCCTTGAGAAATTCCCATTGTTGGTAAAAAAGATACCAATAAATTTATTCTTAGTATAGTATAATGGAATGGTTTACTCCCTCATGACCATGTAGACCCTCGGGTTCATGGACTAGTGCCCAACCCGGTTCAAGAGTAGGATCAACTACTAAACATTGATTGTGTTCCCTATGAGGATATTTCCATAGTAAAGAGGGTTATGTGCACAATCTTCAACTCAACTAATGTAGCATAGGATCATATTCAACGGCTAGGTGTACTAGTATGGTGTTTCCAACAACATGCTATATAAAGAACATAATGAAAAATGAAGAGATTATTAAATGGAACTATTTCTTACTTACTTGTAGGAACATGATTTGACCCATGGGGCGGTGTGGTTCTTATATATTAGGCGGTGACATGTATAGTCACAGGATACAGGTATGTTTTTGTTTAGTTTTTATTTTATTTTATTTATCTCATTGGCCACTTAGTTATTTTACTTCTTTCTAAGGACGGAGGGTAGTGATGCTATCCTGAATAGTTGATGTAGATCACTTGTATACTATAATACCATAAGGTGTGAGTGTGAGGAAACATTGGAAGATAGAGGAGCCTTGGGGTTTTCCGTGAGATGAAATTGTTTTTCTAAAACATTGTGTAAGAACATTTCTGGAGTATGTTGGAGTCATGAAATAACCCCAAGTGTCTCCATGAGATAGCATAAATAACCCCAAGTGTCTCTAAGTGTCTCCATACATCGTATCATCCTCACATGGGTTGGCCACTCACCCAATCCTATCAAACTTATCCTAGTATATACTCTCAGTCACATAGTCTAGAATTTTCTCTCTAGGATTATCCCATGCCTCGATGCACATCTCATCATCCAACTAGACAAGGAGGATTGTTCACCTTATGATTATCCTAGTCACAAAATCACACCATGTCGAACCCATCAACATTATATTCTCAATAATCTGGTCAAGAACCTCATCAAAATCATGTATTATAACCCAGCCCCACTAACCAGGTTCCATCCAAAGCTAAATCGCCCCAAGCCTCTTGGAATTATAATGCCAATCTGTCTGAAAATACCCAATACCCACATTAGCATCTCATACTTCATATATTTAGTTGAACTCACTGGTGGAAATTCCACATATTCCAACTCTTTTTCCCAACAGTTTTAACAAAAAGTTGGGAAAAAGACCCTATACCAATGGTTCATATGAACTATTGGGATATATCTATCTAAAATCACTTCGACATCAGGATACTTCTTCTATCCCCAAGCCGCACTTATACAAACCCTCTACGCCACTAACATACTCATCCAGCCCTCACCTCCACTCCCATACCGACCACCCCTCGCTGCCGCTCCCATCCCGGCCACCCCTCGTCGTTCGCCGCTCACCGATCACTACTCGCCCATCGCCTCTCCCCGCTCATCGGTACTCACGCATCCCCCTTAAATCCATAGTTATCCAAAACCTATAGGTCCACTCTGCTACTCCCATCATTGTCACCACTCTCATCCCCCTTGTGTTCCCCTCCTCCCATCCTGACTCCTGCTCACCGCTCATAGCTCCCTGCTCATGGCCGCTCACGAATCCCCCTTCTGCTGTGTAATCATCAATTTGAACTCTCGATAAGCTTGAATTCAGGTTAATTATGAGTTATTATTAGTATTTATATGATTCATTCAGCCTTTATATCAGTCATTTCCAATGTTTTATATGATTTATTTTAGCTTTGTTGATGATTCATGCCTTTACAAAATTATCCAAAGGAGGGTGATTCAACAATACATCATTGAGTTCACTTGTACATTGAATAAATGTTTTTTGATTCCACATTTGCATACTTGAAAACCAATAACTATAGGACATTTGTATTATAATCAGTATCCTAATTTATTTGAGGGGTGATCTTTCTTATTTAGATTCTTTTCTTGTTTTCTTTTCTGTTGATAAATTTTTTTTGACTTCATACTATTTTATGAGATCTCTTCTCTTGTTTGATGTGATGCTTTTTAATGGATTTTTCCTTTTTTGAGAGGAATCTCACACGAGAGATATCAATATCTATCTTGTTTAATCTCATCAAACCCTAGATGTAAAATTCCCACATCTATCAACATAATTCCCAATCCTCTTAGGAATATTTTACTTGATCTAATCCCTCATCCAGTCTATACACATATCATCCAAATTATAAGACATATGTTAGACCACTAGTATCCCAATCGATATCTTATCCACTTGGAGACCTAGTGATAGGGTGATTTCATTTCCATAAAACCACTGAATAATCTTATCTAAACCTAGGTGGATTGTGAATGTCATATCTATAGGTCTACTATGTTAATATATTTAATTTCATTTACCATCCTCAGACTCCATGACTCCAATGGAACATAGTTATAATCAACCCCTTGGAAATCTATGATCGAATAATCATGTTAGTTTTTAAGGGTCTATCGAGGCTCTTAATAATGTCTTTATATTCATAATAATTCTTATTTAAAGAAACAATTAATTTAAGTAAATGTTGATCACCCATGGAGGTGTTTGTACTTCATATTCTAACTACTAAATGATGTATTCCCACCACATGAATGAGGAATTAAATAAATCCCCTTCCATGTTCATGTAAAACCTATATTTTCCAAAGACAACAGACTAACCACAAATATATAGGTGAGAAAAATTAAAAGACTGGTCCATGATCACATCATTAGTCATAGCTTCATCACAAATCTTCATGCAATAAGCCTTATATTAATCATATGATTTGACATATACTAACCAGATTAGTGAATGTTGATTCATATTCAATCAGTAACAATTTTTTCTATTCAATATCTAATATATCTAAATATCTAGCTTGTTTATGCTCATCTAGGAAGTTTTGGTCATTGAAAATTAGTTTTAATCACTTCTAATAAGGTTTTCATCCTTCTATTCCACAATAACTTCACACCACAACCTATCTTGACCCTTTAGTAATTGTTTGGCCATTTAATTCTCCAAATAAACTTGTATTGAACAAAACCAAACTAAGCTGAAACTCGAGCCAAACTAATTATATACCATTTGTAAAAAGATTAATTGTTAATTAATAGGAATTTACTTTTTGGTAGTATCATTTTGAAACATGGGTTTGTTTCCCCCTTGCTTGTCGGAACACGATTTGACCCAAGTTGAATTGTGGTTCTTATATGTTGGGCGGTGACATGTATAGTCATAGGATACAGGTATGTTTTAGTTTAGTTTTTATTTTATTTTCTTTAT
This sequence comes from Viscum album, assembly GCA_963277665.1. Classification (NCBI taxonomy): domain Eukaryota; kingdom Viridiplantae; phylum Streptophyta; class Magnoliopsida; order Santalales; family Viscaceae; genus Viscum; species Viscum album. The sequence continues at coordinate 1,422,936,966 of OY728145.1, forward strand.
CGCGTTTTCCACTTAGGTATTTTACTAGTTTCTATGGACAGGGAGTAGTTATATTCTATGAAGGAGGCCAGAAAGGGTCCAGATTGTTTCAGTCTGCCGGCTTTCATCCGAGGTAAGATTCTATGATTACTACTTGTCTCACACCTCATATATTTTGGGGATTTCAATGTTTTTTACTCTAGATTATGTTTTTGGTAGGGCTTTTTATTGTTTTGTGTTGGTTTGGGTGGATTTTTTTCTCGCCAATCGAGGTAAGTCTTTAATGCTGTTGGTTGGTTTTTCACTGGTTATGTAGGGTCTTTTATGTGTTTTAAGGGTCTTAATATCCTTTGTGTAGTGCGTTTATCCCTGCTTGTTGGTTTAGAGTAACCAATTCAAGGGTGACTCACCTACGTGTGCGTAGGTAAGTAAGTATATGTGTAACACCCCAAGATTTCATAGTGTGTTATTTCTTCAAGATAATTCAATAACTTGCACTACACGCAACACCGAGTTCAAGCACACCATGACTTACCAAACAATCCGTTCAAAAGAGGTTATGAATATTATTAACTAAATTTTAAACTTTATATAATCCTTATAATTTTAGAATCCATATTATGAGTTTCTTAGACATAATGTAAGAACAAATTCATTTTCAGTATTTCACTTTTACCAACTTTTAATAGTGAACCCTTTTTAAATACAATATTTTAAACTTTTTGACTAAATGGGGACATCAATAATTTAAAATGAAACATCACAAGCTTCCACGGTATGCTTTCCTTTGAATAATACAGTAGCGTGTGTTGTACGCAACTTCGAGTTCTAACACACACCATAACCAATCAAACTAGCTGTTATGAATAGTAATACCTACTTTTTGAAATTAAATATATTTTATATTTCAAAATGGACTTCATTTTTGGATTTAGAATATCGAATTTATCCTAAGGTGAAATTTTGGTACTTTTCGGATAACTTTAATATTTTGATGAATAGTGAAAATTACTAAATTTTAATTAAAAACAACTTTTTTAATCAAAATAATTAATAGTGATAAATTATTAATTTGAGTAGTTTTAAAGTATATTTAGAATATATTTTTACCATTTAATACAATTTTGGTCATTAGACATAATTTTACAATTAAACCGGACATAAACAAGTGTCAATCTTTTGATAGTTATTATCTCTTAAAAAAACGCTTTTTGTTTTAACAACGGGACTTAATTTTAAATTAATTTCTCCCACTTCTGTGTTTTGAATTTGTAAAAATGGATTCCATATTTGGAATCAGTATTTTCAAATTCTGTAAATAGGTAACTTTTATTTTTAGACATTTTGAATAATTAATTCGGTAAATATTTTATTTACCATGGTTAAGGGTAGATCCTGTAAATAAGGGATAAAAAATAATATTATAATAATACTAAATTACCCTAAAAAATGTCCTAGCCTTATTTTTTGATACATGTTCGACCATAGTCATCTTTGGGTCGATTTTGGGACCCCATAGAGCCACTTGTAGGTGATAGGGACACTTTATTTTAATTAAGTTACAATGAATACAAAAATGACACAAGCATATATCTTTTAGAAAAACAATTTTTACATAGGGTTATATATGTTTTATTTTCGACTATAAATATTCATTATAAAGATAAAAATATTTCCTACATAATTATAGTTTATTTATAATTTTTAGAGACTAAATAATGTAATTTACTTATGACACAATGATGATGAAGTAATTACTATAATAGTGAAAATTTCAAATAATTGATATTATAAAAACCCAAATAAATATAATTTGAGACTTTTAATGAATTACAATAATTTTATAGGATCATATGACATATTAGTATTGATTTAATTAACGTTTTTAGAAGTAATAATTCTGTTATGAGTTTTACAAAAATCAACTATTGAATAGTGTCAAAATTGACATAAAAGAGTTTTTAAAACAAATATTATATTATTAATTGATATTAAATTCATAAAAATATAAGGTTCGGCCAAGAGACTTATATCATGATATTAGTATCATTAATGGACCATTTGGGGGTCTCTTGGATGTATATGGTAAGTTTATTAACCATATTATATAAAAATACAAAGAGACATTGTAAAAGTGAAACAAAATAACTAAGAGTTAATACTTAAAGATAAGGTTAATATAATGACTCAAACCTATCTAAATTCTATTGGTTGAGTGTTTTTAGACCTATAACCACCTTAAAATTTAAATAATCAACTTTGGAGCCATTATAATCCGAATATGAATTTATTATAAATTAATATTTCTCGCTTTTCCAAAGGTGCCCCTCACCCCTCTTATAAAAGGGCACTCTTCCTTCTCATTTCTTCACACCATAAAACCTTTTGTTTCGGCCAAAATCTGCCCAAATACTCTCCCAACTTCCCTCACTACAACCTAGAGGCATTATTTTGATCAGAAATCCAACCTGAGGAGCCATTTTGATCAAATCAAATGGAATAACCCGAAGAAGAGGTAATGATTTCACCACCCTTTTCCAAGTTCTTTTCTTCTTCCACTTCTTCTTTCTTTGTTATTACCATTCTAAAATAATAACTCCAGTATCATATATATATATATATATATACTGTGATGTTATTATAAATATGGTAAAACCATATTCAGTATTCTATCCACCCTTTGAATAACATGTCACCATACGTGCGTACGTACGGCTTACCGTCTCCACGTCGTGTTGTAATTGTTATTAAATATATTATTATTTGGATGGGTATAATAATGATGTGTAAATCGTGTAAATAATAAATATAACACGTTAATGATTCTGTATATATGATATACCATCCATTTATATATTATTTTAATATCAAAAGAATGATATTGTCGCTCGTGCGTACGTACGGACTACTGTCTCCACGAACACGATGAGATTCATTATCCATCGTATCCATTCAAGTATAATTATCATTTGATGATTTAAAAATGATTTTTAAGGACTTGATATCATTCTGGATATGAATAATATACAACTATCCATTACAAACATGGCTTACATAACAAAACATATAAAATAAAACGAGTAAGTTAACACCCGAAACAACGATAATACTAAGATATTATTAACAAATCAATGTTAAAAGATCATATATGATATCATATTAATGTATATTATTCTTGTATAATTTAATAACAATTATTTAACCATTATACAGGAGGTTAACCTACCCCAACCAAGGAAAAGTACAAGGTAAGGGTTTATTTCACAATCTTTTCATTATCCGAGGTTGTTTATACGTAATAATCTACTAGGATCTCTTTATCATCCACATCCATGTTTCTTAAAAATGTATTACAAAACATATTTACTATTTACAAGAATATGGGTTAAAGTCATTTATACCCTTTTTTGACTTTTTATAAGTGCTTTATAAACGAATCTTTCTGTCATTTTCCAAACAAGGTTCTTTTTAACCTTTTTGGCAGAATTAAGGTAAGAATGTTTTTTAACTTATACGGAGGGTGCAGCTATTTTCCATCATTATAAAATCGTCGAATCTTCCCTTACAAGCTTATAAGAATATTTTAAAAGTAAATGTTTTATTTCATAAATATAATACTCTTAAATGATTTCAAAATAGAAAGTGATATTTCTCTAAAAAGAGTTTTGATTTCTTCTATGTAAACATCATTTGATGGATTTTACGCTTATTTGAAGTTGATTTATTATGATACAAAACTTCTATATTGTATTTAAGGTTTTGTGATATGTTTCACTGTGGATGTGCTATTTTTATACCGTTCATAGTTTATGGTGAAAGTATTGACATTTCGTATGCTAGTTTTAATACGAATGTTTATGTTATGTTTAAACCTTTTCATATGGGAATGCATTGGACTTAATATGTGACGGGTGGAGCCCGCTATAGCTCCTCGATGCATCGGTAGGTCTCATGAGACAAACTAGTGTCTTGGCACAAGGTGTTGGAAAAATCTTATTTGTAGTCTTGGCACGGGGCCTTGGATATGTGGTTATGATAGTCTGACATTATGAATTCCATCATTATGAAAGTGGTTATTGATATTACCTATGATTATTCGATTAGTAGAATATCCATGTGAATAAGTAAATGGAATTATTTCATTTTACTTTTGCCATACTATGTTTAAGTTCAAGTTTAAAAGGATTTTGTTTTAGTTATACATTGCCTTAAATGTTTATGCTTATTTTTTAAAGTTTCCACTATATTGTTATCCTTACTGGGAATTTGATCTCACCCCTTTTCTATGTTTTATTTTTCCGAGGATGTGAAGAAGTAAGTTATGAATGACCTGCAGGGATTTTATGTGGGGATATGAGTATGGAATATGGAGACTATGTTGTTGTAGTAGTTTTTTCACTTTATGATGTAATGTAAAACTTTATGAATATATCTAGTGTTTCCAAGGCTACTAAACCAACCGATCGTTCGAGATTTGATCTTTCTTGTGATCATGACAATGTTATGTAATAATGCACTGACTCTGGGTAACTGGGGTCGGGGAGTTACAGTTGGTATCAGAGGAAGTTTAGTACAAACCTTGGAAGCTAGATTTAGATAAACTCTAATTAGAGCACATAGATTTAAGATGGATTTTGAGTATTAGTATAGAAGAACTTCTTAGAATTTTGGTATTATAGAGATTTTGTGAGTTTTCCGAGCAATACATCCCTGTCTGGATACGAGCAGGTAGAGGCGGCTCTGGAAGAGATGTACCCAGGGGTAAAACCCGAAAACACTGCTTTGAGCTAGACTCGAATGAGAACTGGTGCACGACAATGGCCCTTGCTGCACTCTTGGTTACGACACTCTCAGGGGATATGCTTAGGATAACTCTCATTTTCTTTACAAATAATTATGAAGGGTTTATGAGTATATACTTCCTCAAAGAAAACATTCTTATGATTATGGATTATATCCACAAATAGTTCAATTTATGTTAAGTATTTTGTAAGTATGGGATTATGTATTTTGATTCATAAACTGATCTAGTTTATGCCATTGTTTAGAAATGGCGCCCAGTAGAAGGAATGAGAACTCCATCAATACACATGATCCAAAGAGAAAGAAGGATCATATCATTCATGTTCTTAATCCAGAATTTATAAGAGAAATAGTCTCCCATGTATTATCATCATATGAAGAAATAATATCATGTGTTGATAAGATAAGTAAAGAGTTTACTGAGTCCTATGGCTTTGAAGGGAAGCAAGAGAAGAAAGGGATGGAAGAGAGAAAGATAGATGAAGGGAAGATTGAAAAGAAGAATTTTCTCATATGTGATAACTGTGGGAAGAAACACCCTGGAACTTGCCTGAAAGGAATGGGAGTTTGTTATAAGTGTGGAGGAAAAGGGCACAAAGTATGTGACTGCAAGGGTAAGAAAATGGTTTCAAATGTTCAATGCTTCATTTGCAAGGAGTTTGGACACTACAAGAACATGTGTCCAAGTCATCAGACTATGCCGCAAATGATGCTATTGGATAATAATCAAGTTATGATACTACCACAAATGAAGAGGAATGATTAGAGTTCCTATGTTGATTATGTCATTTGAGTGTTGTATCAACAATGTACTTGTTATAATAATTATGGAGTATATAAGGATTGTACTACAGTACTATTTCATTAAGGACTTGAGATTGTGTGGAACAAAGAAAAGTGACTCAATAGCAGGATAAATTTTTGGAAAATATATGGTTGAGAGAATGATAAACCATAACATAGTTATGATACCGAGGTAGTGATTTTGGAATAATACATGATTGATTTGGATAAATTATATTGGATATTCTTGACTACCTTGAATCTGATTAATGATTTTTATATTCCATCATTGTTGGGGTTTAAAACATTTTTGGATTGAAAGAGTATATGTAGTATTCTTTAAGGAATGAGGGATCATGAATGTAATCAATAATGTTTTATGGTAATTCAGGATTTTGCGATGTTTTAAAAGAATACATGATGAAGGTGTTCACATGTTATTACGTGGAAAAAAGGTTCTTTATTGTGTTTACCTTCCTTATAAATTTTGTACTGAAGTATTTTGGATAGTTCTAGTTTGGATTATTTTGTATTTCCATAAAAGGACAACCCGGAGGTCGGGCGGCAACCCATCGTGTCCGGAAAGGCCGTGAGACGTGAACCCACAACCGAAGGGCGACAAGGGTGTATCACCTACCACTGACCCACGTGATGTCCGAGATTAAAAAATGTAGTTTTCTAAAAGATCTGGTAGATGAATTATAAATTTGTATTTTTTTGGAACCCTATATGAATAGGATAAATAGAATATGTTTTTTACGTTCTATTATATTTTAGAGTGAAAGATGAATTTGTGGTAGAAATTAGATAAAGGATGGAACTCTACTTGTCAAGAATATATTTTTTCTTCTTCTCTTATTCTATGAAGAAATTAATTCTTATACTTTATTTAAGGAATCCTAAAACCAAAAATGTGATCTCCTAATACCCTATGTTTTTTTGAACTGATGGTATTTCAAATCATCATATATTGATGAATTTAAGGACCTAAATTTTACACTTGTTTGTGATTGATGACCTCAATCACAACCTATAAATATTTACGTTTTCCTCCAATTATATGTCTTTAATTTCCAACAATGTTCTCCGAATAGAGATCATAATTTGGTGGTGACCCTTTCATTTCTCTTTTCCTCTTATTAAGACTAAATTTTATCAACCCAATTTCCGATATGGGTTTTCCCACAAATATATTTTCTATATACAACCTTTTATTTTCGAAGAACAATTTAAAATTGTGAGGACACAATTTATTGAAGCAGGGGAGAATATAACACCCCAAGATTTCATAGTGTGTTATTTTTTCAAAATAATTCAATAACTTACACTACATACAACACCGAGTTCTAGTGCACCATGACTTACCAAACAAGCCGTTAAAAAGTGGTTATGAATAGTATTAACTAATTTTTAAACTTTATATATTCCTTATAATTTTAGAATCCATATTATGAGTTTCTTAGACATAATGTAAGAACAAATTCATTTTCAGTATTGCACTTTTACAAGCTTTTAATAGTGAACCCATTTTAAATACAATATTTTAAACTTTTTGACTAAATGGGGACATCAATAATTTAAAATGAAACATCCCAAGCTTCCACGGTATTCTTTCCTTTGAATAATACAGTAGCGAGTGTTGTACGCAACTTCGAGTTCTAACACACACCATAACCAATCAAACTAGCCGTTATGAATAGTAATACCTACTTTTTGAAATTATATATATTTTATATTTCAAAATGGACTTTATTTTTGGATTCGTAATATCGAATTTATCCTAAGGTGAAATTTTGGTACTTTTCAGATTACTTTAATATTTTGATGAACAGTGAAAATTAGTAAATTTTAATTAAAAACAACTTTTTTAATCAAAATAATTAATAGTGATAAATTATGAATTTGAGTGGTTTTAAAGTATATTTAGAATATATTTTTACCATTTAATACAATTTTGGTCATTGGACATAATTTTACAATTAAACCGGACATAAACAAGTGTCAATCTTTTGATAGTTATTATCTCTTAAAAACACGCTTTCTGTTTTAACAAAGGGAATTAATTTTAAATTAATTTCTTCCACTTATGTGTTTTGGATATGGAAAAATGGATTCCATATTTGGAATCAGTATGTTCAAATTTTTTAAATAGGTAACTTTTATTTTTAGACATTTTGATTAATTACTTGGGTAAATATTTTATTTACCATGGTTAAGGGTAAATCCGGTAAATAAGAGTTAAAAAATAATATTATAATAATACTAAATTACCCTAAAACGTGTCCTAGCCATATTGGTTGATACATGTTCGACCATAGGCATCTTTGGGTCTATTTTGGGACCCCATGGAGCCACTTGTAGGTGATAGGGACACATTATTTTAATTAAGTTGAAATGAATACAAAAATGACACAAGCATATATCTTTTAGAAAAACAATTTTTACATAGGGTTATATATGTTTGATTTTCGACTACAAATATTCATTCTAAATCTAAAAAGATTTCATACATAATGATATTTTATTTATAATTTTTAGATACTACATAATGTAATTTATTTATGACACAATGATGATTCAGTAATTACCATAATATTGAAAATTTAAAATAATTGATATTATAAATACCAAAATAAATATAATTTGAGACTTTTAATGAATTAAAATAATTTTCTAGGATAATATGACATATTAGTATTTATTTAATTTAATTTTTTCGAAGTAATCATTATGTTATGAGTTTCAAAAAAATCAACTATTGAATAGTGTCAAAATTTACATAAAAGATTGTTTAAAACAAATATTGTATTATTAATTGATATTAAATTCCTAAAAATATACGGTTCTTCCAAGAGACTTATATCATAATATTAGTATTATTAATGGACCACTTGGGGGTCTCTTGGATGTATATGGTAAGTTTATTAACCATATATTATAAAAATACAAAGAGACATTGTAAAAGTGAAACTAATTAACTAAGAGTTAATACTTAAAGATAAGGTTAATATAATGACCTAAAACTGTATAAATTCTATTTGTTTAGTTTTTTTCGACCTATCCCCACCTTAAAATTTAAATAATCAACTTTTGAGCCATTAGAAACCGAATATGGATTTATTATTAATTAATATTTCTAGCTTTTCCAAAGGTGCCCCTCACCCCTCTTATAAAAAGGCACTCTTCCTTCTCATTTTTTCACACCTTCAAAGCCTTTTGGTTTGGCCAAACTCTACCCAAATACTCTCTCAACTTCTCTCAATACAACCTAGAGGCCTTAGTTTGATCAGAAAGCCAACCTAAGGAGCCCTTTTGATCAAATCAAAAGGAAGAACCCGAAGAAGAGGTAATGATTTCACCACCCTTTTCCAAGTTCATTTCTTCTTCCACTTATTCATTCTTTGTTATTACCATTATAAAATAATAACTCCAGTATCATATATATATATATATATATATACTGTGATGTTATTATAAATATTGTACAACCATATTCAGTATTCTATCCACCCTTTGAATAACATGTCACCATACGTGTGTACGTACGGCTTACCGTCTCCTCGTCGTGGTGTAATTGTTATTCAATATATTATTATTTGGATGGGTATAATAATGATGTGTATCTCATGTAAATAATAAATATAACATGTTAATGATTTCATATATATGATATACCATCCATTTATATATTATTTTAATATCAAAAGAATGATATTGTCGCTCGTGCGTACGTACGGACTGTCGTCTCCACGAACACGATGAGATTCATTCTCCATCGTATCCATTCAAGTATAATTATCATTTGATGATTTCAAAATGATTTTTAAGGACTTTATATCATTATGGATATGAATAATATACAACTATCCATTACAAACATGGCTTACATAACAAAACATATAAAAGAAAACTAGTAAGTTAACACCCGAAACAACGATAATACTAAGATATTATTAACAAATCAATGTTAAAAGATCATATATGAGATCATATTAATCTATATGATTCTTGTATAATTTAATAACAGTTATTTAACAATTTTACAGGAGGTTAACCTACCCCAACCAAGTAAAAGTACAAGGTAAGGGTTTATTTCACAATCTCTTCATTATCCGAGGTTGTTTATACGTAATAATCTACTGGGATCTCTTTATCATCCACATCCATGTTTCTTAAAAATGTATTTCAAAACATATTTACTATTTATAGGAATATGGGTTAAAGTCATTTATACCCTTTTTTTACTTTTTATAAGTGGTTTATAAAGGAATCTTTCCGTCGTTTTCCAAACAACGTGCTTTTTAACCTTTTTGACAGAATTAAGGTAAGAATTTTTTTTTAACTTATACAGCGGGTGCGGCTATTTTCCGCCATTATAAAATCGTCGAAGCTTCCCTTACAAGATTATAAGAATGTTTTCAAAGAAAATGTTTTATTTCATAAATATAAGACTCTTAAATTATTTCAAAATAGAAAAGATATTTCTCTAAAAAGAGTTTTGATTTCATCTATGTCAACATCCTTTGATGGATTTTACGCTTATTTGAAGTTGATTTATTATGATACAAAAATTCTATATTGTATTGAAGGTTTTGTGATATGTTTGACTGTGGATGTTCTATTTTTATATCGTTAATAGTTTATGGTGAAATTATTGACATTTCGTATTCTAGTTTTAATACGAATGTTTATGTTATGTTTAAACCTTTTCATATGGGAATGCATTGGACTTAATATGTGATGGCTGGAGCCTGCTATAGCTCCTCGATGCATCGGTAGGTCTCATGAGACAAACTAGTGTCTTGGCACAAGGCCTTGGCAAAATCTTATTTGTAGTCTTAGCACGGGGCCTTGGCTATGTGGTTATGATAGTCTGGCATTATGCATTCCATCATTATGAAAGTGGTTATTGATATTTCATGTGATTATTCGATTAGTAGAATATCCATGTGAATAAGTAAATGACATTATTTCATTTTACTTTTGCCATACTATGTTGAATTTCAAGTTTAAAAGGCTTCTGTTTTAGTTATACATTTCCTTAAATGTTTATGCTTATTTTTGAATGTTTCCGCTATATTGTTATCCTTACTGGGCATTTGAGCTCACCCCTTTTCTATGTTTTTTTCCCAGGATGTGAAGAAGTAAGTTATGAATGACCTGCAGGGATTTTATGTGGGGATATGAGTGTGGAATATGGAGACTATGTTGTTGTAGTAGTTTTTAACTTTATGATGTAATGTAAAACCTTATGAATATATCTAGTGTTTCCAAGGCTACTAAACCAATCGGTCTTTCGAGATTTGATCTTTATTGTGATCATGCCAATGTTATGTAATAATGAACCGACTCTGGGTAACTGGGGTCAGGGCGTTACAATATGTATGTGGGTTCCCCCGTTACGTGTATAGTCAACCATGGCAATGATTATACATGTATGGGGCTAGGTGTGCCCAGGTATATATATAAAAATGCATACCAGGTGAGTGGAGACTGGTATATGCATGTAAGCATATGTGTAAGGATACCCTTGCACATGCTCATGGCCATGCAAGTGTGTTCATAGGGGCTAGGTGTCATTGCATGTGTGTGAAGGTGCGTATACCCAATGGGGAAGCAGCAGCTTTTAGTTAGAAAGCTCCAAGAGCTGAAGTTCATGGCTTAGTTCCACCTTGAGGTAGAGTACATCTCATAGCATCTTTAATTTAAGAATACTTTAAATTGAATTTAGATTCTTTCTTAATTCTTCTTTATTATATTGAATTTCATATCTTGAATAATTTTTTTTTAATATAATTGTTTCATTTGATAAATAAAGTCATGTTTTTATAACAAACCCACTTTTAAAAACAATGAATATAAAATATATATCTTTATCATACCACAATCCTGAATCATGATACTTTTATTATAACATAATATTGGTTTCTATGTGAAGTACAACTACATAGGATTTATTTGGACTCCTGGCCAGAAGATGATGCCCCGTGGATGTTACTGGATCGGGCCAACACGTCGTTGTCACGCTGCAGTCATGCCATGGTCATGTCGTGGTCACGTCATGGTCACGCCGCGGTCACGCCATGATTTGGCCCTGCTCTAGGATGACACCCCGTGGCGGTTCATAGTCCTGTGAAAATCTGATGTATGATACCTAGATAGAGTTTTAGATACATTACCCACCCATAGTTAATGGGGAGTGAGGCGACGGCCGGAATTTTTCCCCACTTCCTCCTGCTCCCTTCGCACTCGGCTGGAAGATGCTACCCCGTAGATGTCACTGGGCTGGGCGAACACGCCGCGGTCACGCCGTGGTCACATCGTGATGTGGCCCTTCTCTAAGACGACACCCCACTGTGGTTCGCAGTCCTGTCAGAATTCGATGTATGATACCTAGATAGATTTTTAGATACATTACTCACCCATAGTTAATGGGGAGGGAGGCAATTGTCGGAATGTTTCCATGCTTCCTCCCGCTCCCTTCGCTCCTGGCCGAAATATGTTGCCCCGCGGATGTCGCCGAAGCAGGCCAACACGCCACGGTCACACTGCGGTCATGCCGCGATCACGCCGTGTTAATGCCGTGATTTGGTCCTAATCTAGGACGACACCCCTAGGTGGTTCGCAGTCCTATCGGAATTCGATGTATGATAACTAGATAGAGTTTTAGATACATTACCCACTCATATTTAATGGGGAGGGACGCGACAACCGGAATATTGCATTACCTCCTCTCACTCCCTTCACTCCTGGTCGAAAGATGCTTCCTTATGGATGTTGCTGGACAGGGCCAACACGTCGTCGTCACGCTGTGGTCACACCGTGGTCAAGCCGCGGTCACGCCGTGGTCATGTCGCGGTCACGATGTGGTCAAGCTGTGGTCCTGCCACAGTCACGCCGGGGTTATACCGCGGTCACATTGCGGTCACACCAGGGTCATGCCGCAGTCACGCTGCGATAATTCCGTGATTTGGCCCTACTCCAGGACGACACCCCATGGCAGTTCGCAGTCATGTCAAAATTTGATGTATGATACCTAGATAGAGTATTAGATACATTACCCACCCTCTTCCAGATTCTTTTGAAACTTTTAGAAAATTATCCATGGGTTATATGTGACTTGTACAAGTCAACCCTGCCTTAATCTGAGGGTCGGTGTGGCCGGCACCACTCAAACTGTCTCACTTCTATTTGAAATGGATAGGATTTTAAATGAAAACAACAATTGACATACAGAAAACTGACCAAATGCATTCGGATTCTATTGAAAATTTAAGAAAAAAATACATGGGGCATATGTGACGTATAAAAGTCAACCTCGCCTCAATACGAGGTGTGGTGTGGCCAAAACCAATCAAAGTGTCTCTCCTTTGTTTCAAAAGGACATCATTTTAAGTGAATACAACAAATGACCTACGGAAAACCGACCAAAGGAATCTGTATTATGTTGAAACATTAAAGAAAAATATCAATGGGTCATATGTGACTTGTATGAGTCAACCCCGCCTCAATCCGACGGTAGGTGTGGCCGGCACCACTCAAACTGTCTCACTTTTATTTGAAATGGACAGGATTTTAAGTGAAAACAACGACTGGCATATGGAAGACCAATCAAATGTATTCAAATTGTGTAGATACTTTAGGAAAATGACACATGGGTCATTTTTTATGTGTACGAGTCAACCCCGCCTCAATCTGAGGTGCGGTGTGTCTGACACCACTCAAAGTGTCTCTCTTTAATTTAAAATGCACATCATTTTAAGTGAAAACAACAACTGACATACGGAAAACTGACCAAACGCATTCGAATTCTATTGAAACTTTAATAAAACGATCCATGGGTCATATTTGATGTGTACGAGTCAACCCCACCTCAATTAGAAGCACGATGTGGCCGTAACCACTCAAAGTGTCTCTCTTTTGTTTAAAATGAACATCATTTTAACTAAAAACAACAATTTACATACAGAAAACTGGCCAAACGCATTCGGATTCTATTGAAAATTTAGGAAAACGATCCATGGGTCATATGTGATGTGTAAGATTCTACCCTGCCTCAATATGAGGTGCGGTGTGGCTGGAACCACTCAAAGTGTCTCTCTTTTGTTTCAAAAGGACATCATTTTTAGTGAATACAACAACTGACATACGGAAAACCGACCAAAGGCATTTGAATTCTGTTGAAACATTAGGACAATGATCTATGGGTCATATGTGACTTATATGAGTAAAACCCACCTCAATCTGAGGGCTACTGTGGTCGGCTGTAACACCCCAAGCTTCCACAATATGCTTCTCTTTGAATGATACAGTTGCGTGTGTTGTACGCAACTTTGAGTTCTAACACACACCACAGCCAATCAAACTAAGCGTTATGAATAGTAATAGCCACTTTTTGAAATTTTATAAATTTTTATCTTAAAAAATGGACTTCATTTTTGGATTCAGAATATCGAAATTAGCTTAGGGTGAATTTTGGGTATTTTTCTGAAAATATTCAATTTTTGATGAATAGTGAAAAAACACTGAGTTATAGTTTACAACCTAATTTTTATTTAAATAATTATTTATTTTATTTAAATTTAATTAAGGTCAAAATAGATACATAATACCTATATAAGTTCAATTTAATTCATTAGAGTTAGTTTAGAATAATTTTAGATATATAAAAATTTTATTGAACTTTTCACCGTCTTCTACCCACCTCCTAGGAGAATTTGGAAATTCACATAAAACGTAATTCTACTGCTTCTGTGAGTGGAATTTAAAAAATCCAAGAGACACTATTAATATCAAGGAGTTAAATGTGGTTCAATGAGATGAAAATAATTTTTGGTAAATAGTAACTTTTTACTTTTATTTACAACGGTTAAAAGTAAATAGGGTAATTAAGGGTAAAAATGATATTAATATTACCCTATCACATGTCCTAATTCTATTGGACAAGTGTATCTCGACCAAAAACAACCTCAAGAATACAATATTATCATTTAGGTCCACTTGGATTAGATTAGGACATTTATTATTATTTAATTCAAAAAAGAGTTAAAAGAGATAAAATCAAAGTTTAATAATTAAAAAAAATTAATATAGAGTTATACATAAGATAAATTCGATTATAAATATTCATTATAAATATAAAAATATTTCCTACCTAATGGTATTTTATTTATAATTTTTAGCCATTAAATAATTTAATTTATTTATGACACAATAGTGATGCTGTAATTACCTAATTAATGAAATATTAAATTAATTGATATTATAAATATAAAAATAAATTAAATTTGAGACTTTTTATGAATTATAATAATTTTATAGATTAATATGACATATTAGGATTGGTTATATAAATTGTTTCTGAAGTAATAATTCTGTTATGAAATTATCAAAAACAAAATACCCAATAGTGTCAAAATTGACATAAAAGAGTTTTTAAAACAAATATTATATTATTAATTGATATTCTATTCATAAATATCTAAGGTTCAAAAAAAAGACATATATAATGATAGGTGTATCATTAATGGACCACTTTGGGGTCTCTTGGAGGTATATAGTAGGTTTATTAACTATATAATATAAAAATACAAAGAGACATGGTAAATGCCAAACTATTTAACTAAGAGTAAAATATAAATGATAAGGTTAATATAGTGACCCAAACCTATCTAAAATATATTAGTTGAAAGGATTTAGACCCATCCCCACCTTAAACTTTAAATAATACACTTTGGATCCATTAGAAACTGAATATAAATTTATTATAAATTAATATTTCTAGCTTTTCCAAAGGTGCCCCTCACCCCTCTTATAAAAGGGTACTCCCCCTTCTCTGTAATTTACACCTTCAAAGACTTTTGGCTTGGCCAACCCCTGCCCAAATATTCTCTCAACTTCCCTCACTTCAACCTAGAGGACTTAGTTTGATTAGAAAGCCAACCTAAGGAGCCCTTTTGATCAAATCAAAAAGAAGAACCTGAAGAAGAGTTAATGTTTTCACAACCCTCTTTCAAGTTCCTTTCTTCTTCAACTTTTTTCTTTCTTTGTTATTTTCATTCTGAAATAATAACTTCAGTATATTTTTTATATTGTGATGTTATTATAAATATGGTACTGTAACACCGGAGACTTTTATGAGAAATATTTTGTTTTTATGTTATATAAATCATCAAAGGGATCTTTCACTACACACAACACTAGCTTGGTTTGCTTTACACGCAATCGCTACCTTCCTCAATAGCTTACGTCGTACGCAATACCGAGTTTCACTAAAAAACGATATGCTATTAAAATATTATTAAAATTAGCTGTTATGAATAGTAATAACCACTTTTTGAAATTTTGTAAATTTTATCTTTCAAAATGGACTTCATTTTTGGATTCAGAATATCAAAATTAGCCTAGGGTGAAATTTTTGTATTTTTCTGAAAACTTTCAATTTTTTATGAATAGTGAAAACACTGGGTTACTATTTAAAAACCGACTCTTAATTTAAATAATTATTTATTATATTTAAATTTATTTTAGGTAAAAATTGATACATAATACCTCTGTAAGTTCAATGCAATTCATTGGAGTCATTTTATAATAATTTTAGATATATAAAAATTTTATTGAACTTTTCACCGTCTTTTACCCACCTCCTAGGAGAATTTCCAAATTCACATAAAACATAATTTTACCGCTTTTGTGAGTGGAATTTCGAAAATCTGAGATACACAGTTAATATCAAGGACTAAAATATGGTTCAATGAGATGAAAATAATTTTTGGTGAATAGTAACTTTTTAATTTTTTTACCACGGTTACAAGTAAATAGGGTAATTAAGGGTAAATATGATATTATTATTACCCTAACACATGTCCTAATTGTATTGGATAAATTTAATTCTACCAAAACCAACCTTAGGAATACAATATGACTATTTAGGCCCACTTGGATTAGATTAGGACATTTAATATTAATTTATTTAAAGAAGGGTTAAAATCGTTAAAATCAAAGTTTAATAAGTAAATAATTTATCATATAGGGTTATACATAAGATAAATTCGACTATAAATATCCATTAGAAATCTAAAAGTATTTAATACATAATGGTATTTTATTTTTAATTTTTAGACATCATATAATTTAATTTATATATGACACAATTATGATGCAGTAATTATCTTATTAATGAAATATTGACATAATCGATGTTATAAATATCCAAATAAATGTAATTTGAGACTTTTTATGAATTTAAATAATTTTATAGGTTACTATGACATGTTAGTATTTATTTAATTAACTTTTTTCGAACTAATCATTCTGTTATGATTTTCACAAAAATCAATTACCAAATAGTGTCAAAATTGACATAAAATAGTTTTTAAAACTTATATTATATTATTAATTGTTATTTTATTACTAAAAATATAAGGTTCAGACAAATGACTTATATAAGGTTTTATATATTAATAATAAACAACTTGGGGTTCGTTTTTCTTGTTATAGTAAGTTTATTAACCTTAGAGTGTAAGAAAACAAGAAGACACGGTAAAAGTACAATTATTTAACTTAAAGTTAAATCTAAATTATAAGGTCAAAATAGAACCCTAAACTTGTATAAATTATATTTTATTAGAGGATTTAGACCCATACCCACCTTATCTTAGAAATAAATCAATTTGGAGCTATTAAAAACCAAATATGGATTTATAATAAAATAATATTTTTTGTTTTTCCAAAGGTGCCCCTCTCCTCCCTTATAAAAGGGAACCTCCTCCCTCTCTTCCTCACACCACTTTTAGCCTTCAATCTCAGACAACCCCTGGAAAATTCTCTTCTCCACTTCCCCAAAAAAAACCTAGAGGTCCTGTTCTTCTTCAAAGACCAATTTTAGTGCCCTAATAGGAGGTCTCAAAGAGGCGCCTCAAAGAAGAGGTAATGTCCGTTACCGATTCTTTCAACTTTATTTCTTATTCCACTTCTTCTTATTTAGTTATTTCATTATGAAGTAATAACATAAGTATCACTCAAATACTGATATGTTATTATAAGTATGAAATAACCCTATTTCACCATCTATCCATCCTACGGAAAATGAAATCACCGCGCGTGCGTACGTACGGAATACCGTCTCCACACCGTGGTGTAATACATTTTCCACCACCACCTTACTTGGATTGGTATAATGGTGTAAAGAATAACTATATATGATTATTTTAAAGTGATATTGATTCTGAAATAGTATACATACACTCCAATACAATTCCACGATCATGGGAATGATATCATCGCTAGTGCATACGTACGAAATACCATCTCCACGATGTGATGCGACTCGTTCTACATGATCTTCATTTCATAATGATTATATAAATGAATTGAATGAATTAATATGATATATATTACACTAATAAAATTCTGGAAATGAGGTATCTATAACCTAAAAAGAAGAATAGGAATTTATTCGAACAAACACGCATAAGAACAAAAAGCAATAAACGCCTGAATAACAAGGAACAATGAAATATTACTAATAAGAAGCTAAGAATATGACCATATATGATATCATAAAAATAATTATGATTCTGTAATAAGTCAATTACATTAATTAAATCATTATACTGGAGGTTCAGACTCTTACGAAGCAAATCGGACCTAAGGTAAGTGAAAATCTCGTAATCTCAATTTTTATCCGAGATTGTTTATACTTCAGAATTTTCTGGGGAATATTAATCATCCACATCCATGTTTCCTAAATATGTAATATTTATATTCTTCTATAATTTTTTAAGTCCAATTTTACCTTTCAATGAGTTTTTAGTAAAAGATATGAAAGGAATCTTTTGTCGTTTTTCGTACGAGGTACTTTTTGACTTTTCCAACATAAGTACGAGAAGAATGTTTTTTTAACTTATATGGAATGAATATATTTTTAGAACATTATTTCCATGAATATTCCTTTACAAGTTTTCAAGTTTATTTTTAATAAACTTCTTTTAGTTTAAAATTTTATGACATGTTAAGAAAGGAAAAATGTTTTTGAAGTAGAAAGGATATTTTCCTCAAGAATGGAGTTCAAGCATTTTATCAAAATTATTTTCCATCTAATATAATATAGGGTTCTGTTTCTATCCCTTTTTTTACATTGATTTGATTATGTTATGATGGAATTATTTTTATGAAATCCTTTTATCTTATATGATTTATGTTATGATGGCATGATGTTTAAGAATCTCATTTTTATTACATGGGTTATGCTATGATGTATGATTTATGATCTTGTCGCACACATAAGAATGGTATAATTATGATATGGGTGGGACCTATATCTCCCTCCAATTCATTGGGTAAAGATTTTATATCTCATGAGATAGACATGGCTGGAACGGAAAGTTAAATCTATTCAGTGATACAGGACTGAAATGAGGAGTGAACTCGGTTCAGAAATCGACTTTGTCCGCTAAGATAGTCTTGGCAATGTGTCTTGACTACTAATAAATGATTCTCTATGATTATGTGTGTATGCCAAAAAGTTTCATGTTTTATGTTATGATTATTGGGATTACATTTCACTACTCTGATTTATCTCATGTTATGAACTTTTGATCTCTTTTGCAGGGTATGATTTCCAAAATGTTATGTTCTTATGAATATGATGTGATTGATATTTCTTTTGTTTACCATTACTGATCATTTGAGCTCACCCTTTTGTATGTTTTCTTTTCCCAGGTCAGGAATAAGGATATTAAGTAGGATATTCCAAAAAGGGACTATAGATATGATGAAATAAATGGGAGACAACGTAGATGCTTTATGAACTAGTTGTTTATGTTTCCTAGTTTTTAAAGACACTATACCTATACGGTCCTTTCATGGTTTTATTATATGTTGTAATAAGTATGCTTTAATTTTTATGTAATAACTATGTATGTAAAGTATGGGTCATTATAGTTGGTATTAGAGGAAATGTATAGTCAACCTTTGGAAACTAGGATGTGAAAGCCTTAGTAAGAACCCTAAGGATAAGTCTAAGCATAAAACACGATCTTAGTGTTTTAAATATGGCCATGAAAAACCTATGATAAGACCTTAAGTGTGAAATTTTCTTATTTATTATGTTGTTTTCTTATTTTAATTAGTTTTTCTCACACTATTATTCTTGGTTTTATTCAATGGTTGGAACCCGAAGGAACCATGTTAATGCGGAATGTGACGGCCAATGCAATGATTGTCCCCCTAAGAAACCAAATGTTATGGGAGCTGGAATGAAAAATATTGTAGCCATGCTCCCACAACTTTCTCAAGCTATGAATCATACAGGACTTCCAAAAGAGCAAAGTAAGGAGCGTCATTTTGTTGAATCCTTCATGAGGCAGCTTCCACCTTTATTCAGCGGGTCTTCTGATCCATTAGTGGATAAACAATGGATCAGTACCACTGAAAATATATTTTCAGTTCTTAAATGTTTTGAACATGATAAAGTCATCTTAGTGGTGTATCGTTTTGAAGGAGATGTTGATAAATGGTAGAATTTTATTAAGAATACGAGGCAAAGGGATGAAATTGAGTCCATGGAATGGGTCGAGTTCAAGAACTTATTTTTCAATAATTACTTCCCTCGTATTCTTCGAACAAAGATGGAGAAATATTTTCTTGAACTAAAGCAAAAGGATGATGAATCTATTGGTACCTATGAAGAAAATTTTACAAGACTTGCAAGGTATGCTTCTGGTATTTTTATCCAACATGAGAGTAAGATCGATCGATTCTTTAGTGTCTTAAAACCAATTCTTCGAAGGGTGTTAGCCATAAGGGACTTCAATAGTTACAAGGAAATCATTCGATGTGCTCTCAAGGTTGAGATGGATATTGGAGTAACCCATCAGTCATATGGTTTTGATAAGAAGAGGTAAATGGAATTAAAAGGAAAATCTAAATAGCACACTGAAAAGAAGATGAGTTTTCCCTTATGCTCAATGTGTGGAAAAAAACATGGAGGGAGTTGTCTTAAAGGGAAAAGTAAATGTTTCAAATGTGGAATGGAATGTCATCGGGCATTTGAATGACGCAATGATGGGAAGAAGATGTCTAGTGATGTGAACAAAGAAAAGGCTACACAGAGTGCAACTCCTACACTTCAATGTTACAAGTGCAAGGAAACGGGGAATTATTCTAATCAATGCCCTAATCCAAGGTTTGTTGATGATGATCGATGTAAAAAAACTCATAAGGATAAAGGCAAAGTAAAGCCACATGTGATTTCTATCTGCGATGTGGAGTACGATAACGATGTGGTGAAAGGTACACTTATCATACACTCTAAAGTAGCAAATGTTTTATTTGATTCTGGATCCACCCACTCTTTTATTTCTTAATACTTTTCTAAGGGTATCACCATATTACCTCATCAATTAGATGTTGAGTTAGCTATGACAACCCCTAATGGCACAACAGTCGCATCAAAAGTTTATAATTCTTCTCTGATTGAAGTTTGTGGGAAAGTTCTTCCTGCAAATCTTGTGATACTTCATATAGTGGAATTTGATGTGATTCTTGGAATGGATTGGATTTCTCTATATGGAGCTCATATCAATTTCCATAGAAGGGAAGTTACATTTCATATTCCAGATCAATCTATGATCGTCTATCGATGCAAGGATGAACATAACCTTCCAGTGGAAATTTCTTCCATCTTATTTGTCTTGATTCCACTAAATGAGGGTTATTTATCTCAAATGGTTGGAGATAAACTCACGATTAAGAATATGCCCATTGTATAGGAGTTTGATGATGTCTTTCTGAAAGAATTGTCGGGTCTTCCACCAAATCGTGAAGTAGAGTTTTCAATAGAACTCGTACTGTGTGCTTTGCCTATTTCAAAGACACCTTATAGATTGACCCTAATTGAGTTGCAGGAATTGAAGAAGAAACACCAAGGGAATCTTAATAAGAGATTCATACGCCCGAGTGAATCACCTTGGGGAGCACCAGTTTTGTTTTTTAAAAAGAAAGATGGATCAATGAGACTCTGCATTGATTATTGAGAACTTAACAAGATCACTATAAAGAAAAAATATCCTCTCCCACGCATTGATGACTTATTTGACCAACTATGTGGAGCTCAATACTTTTCCAAGATTGATCTTCGTTCAAGGTATCATCAATTAATGGTCAAAAGATATGATATACCAAATACGGATTTTTGTACAAGGTATGGGCACTATGAATTTATAGTGATGCCATTTGGTCTTACTAATGCCCCTAATATCTTCATGGATCTGATGAATATAGTCTTTAGAGACTATCTTGATCAGTTTGTGGTAGTCTTTATAGATGATATTATTTCCTATTCAAAGAGAAAGGAAGAACATGAAGATCACTTGAGAATTGTATTGAAGACCCTGAGAAAGGAGAAGCTTTATGTCATATTTACCAAGTGTAAATTTTGGCTTCAAAAAGATGCATTTTTGGGTCACATAATCTCAAAAGAGGGGATATCTGTGGATCCAACAAAAACAGAGGTTATCAAAAGATGGTCGAGACCAACAAAAGTAACTGAGATCCGAGGTTTTCTTGGTTTGTCTGGATATTATCGACGTTTTGTGAAATATTTTTCATGATTATCTAATCCACTCACCAGGTTGACTCGAAAAAGAGTTAAGTTCGTATGGACGGAGGAATGTGAAGATAATTTCAAGGAGTTGAAAAGAAGGTTATCTAGTGCACCTGTACTCACACTTCCTTATAGTGGAGAAAGGTTTGTGATCTATAGTGATGCGTCCAAGAATGGATTGGGGTGTGTTCTCAGGAAAAACGATATGGTGATAGCTTATGCCTCACGACAGTTGAAAATCCATGAGAAAAATTACCCAACTCATGATTTGGAGTTAGCTACGGTAATCTTTGCATTAAAGATTTGGAGGCATTATCTTTATGGAGGAAGGTGTGATATTTATACTGATCATAAAAGATTAAAGTATATTTTCACACAAAAGGAGCTGAATATGCGCCAAAGAAGATGGTTGGAGTTGATTAAGGATTACGACTGCTCAATTCATTACCACCCTGGGAAAGTAAACAAGGTGGAAGATGCATTAAGTCGACAATACCATGCTAGATTATCCATTATGAGGATCACAAAAGATCCAATATTTATGGATTTACAAAGGATGGATCTTGGAATTATAATGAAAGGGGAAAAATCGTATCTTTCTCAAATGAATGTTCAACCATCTATACATGTGAAGATTAAAGAGGCACAGAAAGAAGATGTAGAGTTACAAAAGAAGGTGAGAAATGTTCCTCAATTAAACCTTGATTGTGATGGGATAATAAAGTTCAGGAATCGGGTTTGTGTTCCTCCCATCCCAGAATTAAAGTAACTGCTGGATGAGGCTCATAGTTCTTCATTCTCTATTCATCCAGGAAGCACGAAGATGTATAGGGACCTGAAAGAGTACTTCTGGTGGGATGGCATGAAAAGAGATGTTGCTGAATATGTCTCTAGATGTTTGGTTTGTTATAAAGTTAAGGTTAAGAGAAAGAAGTCTAAGTGGATGTTACAACCATTACCCATACCAGAATGGAAATGGGAAAATATCTCTATGGACTTTGTCACTGGACTTCCTAAAACATCCAAAGGCAATAATGCTATCTCGGTCATAGTTGATGGTCTTACAAATTCGGCACACTTCATCACTATTAGAGAGGATTTCTCTCTGGATCAGCTTTCCAGGATATATGTGAAGGAAGTGGAAATATTGCATGGAGTACCACTTTCTATTATATCAGATCGGGATACAAGGTTTACCTCAAAGTTCTGGCGAAGTCTTCAGCATACTCTAGATATAGAGTTGAGTTTTAGAACTGCTTATCATCCTCAGACAGATGGTCAGTCTGAGAGGAAAATTCAAACTCTCGAAGATATGTTGAGAGCTTGCTCTATGGATTTCAAAGGTGGTTGGGATCAACACCTACTTTTGGTGGAATTTTTTTATAATAATATCTTTCACTCCAGTATTAATATGGCTCCTTATGAAGCTCTCTATGGAAAGAAATGCAGGACTCCAAATTGTTGGGATAATGTTGGGGAAAAAATATATTAGGACATGATCTTGTTGATGAGATGGTAGAAAAGATCTGATCTTTTAATCAACACATAAGAGCAGCTCAGAGTCGACAAAAATTTATGCCGACAACCGAAGAAAAGACCTAGAGTTTTAAGTGGTGGATAAAGTGTTCTTATGAATATCTCCTTGGAAGAGAGTAATGAGATTTGGAAAGAAGGGAAAGCTGATACCTAGGTATATCGGTCCTTTCGAAATACTGGATCATGTTGGGAAGGTAGCTTACCGATTGGAGCTTCCACCGAATCTCTCTCAAGTTCACGATCTGTTCCACGTATCTCTCCTGATAAAGTACATACATGATCCTTCACATGTACTCAGCTCAGAAGTTTTATCGCTGGAGAAAGATCTTTCTTTTGAAGAACAGCCGATAGAGATTCTCGATCGTAGTGAAAAAGTCTTACGAAACAAGACCACTCACTTGGTGAAAGTTTTATGGAGGAACCACCAATTAGAAGAAGCTACATGGGAGCTTGAGGATATGATGAGGGAGAGGTATCCTCATCTGTTTGTTACAAAGTGACGAATTTCGAGGGAGAAATTCATTTTAAGGGGGGTAGAATGTAACACCCGAGACTTTTATGAGAAATATTTTGTTTTTATGTTACATAAATCATCAAAGGGATCTTTCACTACACACAACACTAGCTTGGCTTTCTTTATATGCAATCACGACCTTCCTCGATAGCTTGCGCCGTACGCAACACCGAGTTTCACTAAACAACAATATTCTATTAAAATATTATAAAAACTAGCCGTTATGAATAGTAATAACCACATTTTGAAATTTTGTAAATTTCAACTTTCACAGTGGAATTCATTTTTGGATTTGGAATATTGAAATTATCCTAGGGTGAAATTTTGGTATTTTTCTGAAAACTTTCAATTTTTGATTAATAGTGAAAAACTAGGTTACTATTTAAAAACCGACTCTTTGTTTAAATAATTATTTTTTTTATTTAAATTTATTTTAGGTCAAAATTGATACATAATACCTATATATGTTCAATTCAATTCATTGGAGTCATTTTATAATAATTTTAGATATATAAATATTTTATTGAACTTTTCACCGTCTTTTACCCACTCCTAGGAGAATTTCCAAATTCTCATAAAACTTAATTTTACTGCTTCTATGAGTGGAATTTAGAAAATCTGAGAGACATGGTTAATATCAAGGACTAAAATTTGGTTCAATGAGATGAAAATAATTTTTTGTGAATAGTTACTTTTTACTTTTTTTTACCACGGTTAAAAGTAAATAGGGTAATTAAGGGTAAAAATGATATTATTATTACCCTAACACATGTCCTAATTCTATTGTATAAGTGTAATTAGACCAAAAACAACCTTAGGAATAAAATATGACCATTTAGGCCCACTTGGATTAGATTAGGACATTTAATATTAATTTATTTAAAGAAAGGTTAGAATAGTTAAAATCAAAGTTTAATAAGTAAATCATTTTTAATATAGGTTTATACATAAGATAAATTCGACTATAAATATTCATTATAAATATAAAAATATTTCCTATATAATGGTATTTTATTTGTAATTTTTATACATTATATAATTTAATTTATTTATGACACAATGATGATGAAGTAATTATCTTATTAATGAAATATTGACATAATTGATGTTATAAATAACCAAATAAATGTAATTTCAGACTTTTTATGAATTTAAATAATTTTATAGGTTAATATGACTTGTTATTATGGATTTAATTAAATTTTTTCGAACTAATCATTCTATTATGAGTTTCACAAAAATCAATTACCAAATAGTGTCAAAATTGACATAAAATAGTTTTTAAAACAAATATTATATTATTAATTGTTATTTTATTACTAAAAATATAAGGATCGGCCAAATGACTTATATAGGGTTTTATATATTAATGATAAAAAACATGGGGTTCGTTTGGCTTGTTTTAGTAATTTTATTAACCTTAGAGTGTAAGAAAGCAAGAAGACACGGTAAAAGTAAACTTATTTAACTTAAAGTTAAATCTAAATGATAAGGATAAAATAGAACCCTAAAATTGTCTAAATTCTATTGGATGAGATTATTTCGACCCATCCCCACCATAGCTTAGAAATAAATCAATTTGGAGATATTAAAAACCGAATATGTCTTTATAATAAAATAATATTTTTAATTTTTTCAAAGGTGCCCCTCTCCTCCCTTATAAAAGGGAACCTCCTCCCTTTCTTCCTCACACCACTTTGAGCCTTCAAGCTCGGCCAACCCCTGAAAAATTATCTTCTCCACTTCCCTAGAAACATACTATAGGACTTGGTCTTCTTCAAAGACCAACTTTAGTGCCCTAAGAGGAGGTCTCAAAGAGGCGCTTCAAAGAAGAGGTAATGTCTTTTACTGATTCTTTCAACTTTATTTCCTCTTCCACTTATTTTTCTTTAGTTATTTCATTATTAAGTAATAACATCAGTATCACTAATATACTTATATGTTCTTATAATTATGAAACAACCCTATTTCACCATCTATCCATCCTACGGAAAACAAAATCACCGCTCGTGCGTACGTACGGAATACCGTCTCCACGCCGTGGTGTAATCTATTTTCCACCACCACCTTACTTGGATGGGTATAATGGTGTAAAGAATAACTATATATGATTATTGTAAAGTGATATTGATTCTGAAATAGTATACATACACTCCAATACAATTCCAAGATCATGGGAATGATATCATCACTCGTGCGTACGTACGGAATACTGTCTCCACGATGTGATGTGACTCATTCTACATGATCTTCATTGCATAATGATTATATAAATGAATTAAATGAATTAATATGATATATATTACACTAATAACATTCTGTAAATGAGGTATCTATTACCTAAATAGAAGAATAATAATTTATTCGACAAAACACGCATGAGAACAAAAAGAAATAAACACCAGAATAACAAGTAACAATGAAATATTACTAATAAGAAGCTATGAATATGATCATATATGATATCATAAAATATGTATGATTCTTGAATAAGTCAATGAAAATATTTAAATCATTATACAAGAGGTTTAGACACATACGAAGAAAATCGGACCTAAGGTAAGGTAAAATCTTGTAATCTCAATTTTTATCCGAGATTGTTTATACATCAGAATTTTCTGGGGAATATTTATCATCCACATCCATGTTTCCTCAATATGTAATATTTATATCCTTATACAATTTTTTATGTCCAATTTTACCCTTCGGTGAGTTTTTAGTAAATGATATGAAAGGAATCTTTTGTCGTTTTTTGTACGAGTTTCTTTTTGACTTTTCCGACATAAGTACGAGAAGAATGTTTTTTTAACTTATACGGCATGAATAGATTTTTAGAACATTATTTACATGGATCTTACTTTACAAGTTTTCAAGTTTATTTTTAATCAACTTATTTTTTGTTTAAAATTGTATGACATGTTAAGAAAGGAAAAATGTTTTTGAAGTAGAAAGGATATTTTCCTCAAGAATGGAGTTCAATCATTTTATCAAAATTATTTTCCATATAAGATAATATAGGGTTCTATTTCTATCTGTATTTTTACATTGATTTGATTATGTTATGATGGAATTATTTTTATGAAGTCCTTTTATCTGATATGATTTATGTTATGATGGCATGATGTTTAAGAATCCTATTTTTATTACATGGGTTATGCTATGATGTATGATTTATGATCTTGTGGTACACATAATAATGGAATAATTATGAGATGGGTGGGACCTATATCTCCATTCAATGCATTGGGTAAAGATTTTATATCTCATGAGATAGACATGGCTGGAATGGAAAGTTAAACTGGTTCAGTGATACAGGACTGAAACGGGGAGTGAACTCGGTTTAGAAATGGACTTTATCCACTAAGATAGTCTTGGAAATGAGTCTTGACTAATAAGAAATGATTCTATATGATTATGTATGTATGCCACAAAGTTTCATGTTTTATGTTATGATTATTGGGATTACATTTCACTACTATGATTTATCTCATGTTATGAAATTATGATCTCTTTTGTAGGATAAGATTTCCAAAATGTTATGTTCTTGTGAATATGATGTGATTAATATTTCTTTTGTTTACCCTTACTGAGAATTTGAGCTCACCCTTTTGTATGTTTTCTTTTACCAGGTCAGGAAGAAGGATATTGAGTAAGATATTCCAAAAAGGTACTATAGATATGATGAAATAAATGGGAGACAACGTAGATGTTTTATGAACCAGTTGTTTATGTTTCCCAGTTTCTAAAGACACTATACCTATACGGTCCTTTCATGGTTTTGTTATATGTTGTAATAAGTATTCTTAAATTTTGAAATAATAACCATGTATGTAAAGCATGGGTCGTTATAGGTAAAACCATATTCAGTATTCTATCCATCCTTTGAATGACATGTCACCATACCTGCGTAAGTAGGACCTACCATCTCCATGTCGTAGTGTAATTTTTAATCAATACATTATTATTTGGATGGGTATAATAATGATGTGTAATTCATGTAAATAATAAGTATAAAATTATAATGATTCTTTATATATGATATACCATCCAATTATATATGATTTCAATATCAAAAGAATGATATTATCGCTCGTGCATACGTACAGACTACCGTCTCCACGAACGTGATGAGATTCATTCCCCATCGTATCCATACAAGTCTAATTCTCATTTTAGGATTAATAATATTGTTTAAGGAATTGATATCATTATTTATATGAATAAGATATAGCCTATCCACAAAAAACACGATTAATGTAACAAAACATATAAAATAAAATGAGTAAGTTAACACCCGAAAAAACGATAATACTAAGATATTATTAGCAATGAAATGTTATGAGATCATATATGATATCATATTAATGTATATGATTCTTTTATAATTCAATAACAATTATTTCACCATTATATATGAGGATAACCTACCCTCGACCAAGGAAAAATGAAAAATTAAGGGGTATCTTATCTCACTTTTAATTCTGTGAGATTTACATTGCTCACCACTTATTTGTTGCATGTGGTGTGTGTACTGACCATGTTTGTATTCATTGTGTAATATACCTTAATTCATGGATATTTACCTCATCATTGTATGATACTTCTTTCATGGGTGTATGTTTCTTAAGTTACCGAATCATTAATGGAATTTGAAATTTTAATTTCCACTCATTCGGCTTTATGCATACTTAATTGATTATTTTACTCAAATATTATGTGTGGAATCACTATTCATTTTCTTATATCATAATTTCCACTCCCCTTTATGTGGATATACTTTTCATACACATAATCACTCCATTTATAAATTCTCAAGTCATCGATATGAACTTGATAAGAGTATGTTTTACTCAATATCCATTTGTTGAGTTCAACATCCAATTCATTAGTGTTGTTTTTACAGGAATATGTGTGAATGTCCTTTAATTTTTTACACTGAATATCCAATCATATTGAGTGTATTTATATTTTTCACACAAAATTATGTCATTGATTTATCCTTAACCTAAGGATATGGCCTTTATGAGAGATTTCATCTCAATTTACATTCTATTGAGACGCCTTTGTTCTTATACACCAAATCACTTTTATATGGTGTATATAATGTACTTTGACATAGTATATCATCAATCCATTTATTCTCATGATATTACAATGTTTTTATTTCTTCAATTATTTTTATTCATGTGTCTCTCTTTTGGTTAGGAACTCTAACTAAAATATCATTTTAAAATGTTTTAAAGATTTATTATTTTAAATATTTCTCATTATTGTCCATGTTTTAGAAATGGTTTTAAGGATTTATTTATATGGACATTAAAGTTTTCAAATCAAAATTCCTTTTGAAATTTTCAAATTGGTATGGGACACTTTGATTCAAAAATCTATTTTAAATGGCTTCTTGACAAATATTGTGAATTTTAAATGTTTTCATGAAAAATGGATATTTCTCTCAAAGAGTTTTACAAATAATTTTCATCTATGTCAAAATACTTTAGTGGATTTTAAACATGTTTGAAGTTAATTTATTATGATACAAATATTTTTTATTTTATTGAAGGTGTTGTGATATGTTTGACTTTGGATGTGTTATTTTTATTCCATTCATGGTTTATGGGTAAAGTATTGACATTTAGCATGCCAATTTTAATATGAATGTTTATGTTAATTTTAAACCTTTTCATATGAGGAATGCATTGGACTTAGTAAGTGACGGGTGGAGCCCGATATAGCTCCTCGATGCATCAGTATGTCTCATTAGACAAACTAGTGTCTTGGCACAAGGACTTGACAAAATCTTATTTGTAGTCTTGGCATGAGGCCTTGACTTTTTGGTTATGATAGTCTGGAATAATGAATTCCTTCATTATGAATGTGGTTATTGATATTGCATGTGGTTATTAGACTAGTAGAATATCCATGTGAATAAGTAAATGGAATTATTTCATTTTATCTATTCCATATTATGCTGAAGTTAAAGTTTAAAAGGCTTTTGTTTTAGTTATAAATTGTCTTAAATGTTTATGCTTATTTATGAAAGTTTCCGCTATATTGTTATCCTTACTGAGCATCCGATCTCACCCCTTTCCATGTTTTATTTTTCCCAAGATGTGAAGAAGTAATTTTTGAATGAACTGCAGGGATATTATGATGGGATATGAAGAAAAGATGTTGTAGTAGTTTTTTTACTTTGTGATGTAATGTAAGACTAATGAATATATCTAGTGTTTCCAAGACTACTAAACTAATCGGTCTTTCGAGACTTGATCTTTTGTGATCATGCCAATGTTATGTAATAATGCACCAACTCTGGGTAACTAGGGTTGGGGCATTACAGTTGGTACCAGAGGAAGTTTAGTACAAACCTTGGAAACTAGATTTAGATAATCTCTAATTAGATCACATGGCCCTAAGATAGACTTTGAGGATTAGTATAGAATAACTTCCTAGAATTTTGGTATTGTATAGATTTTGTGAGATTTCCAAGCAATACATCCCTGTCTGGATATGAGCATGTAGAGGCGGCTTTGGAACAGATGTACCTAGGGATAAAACCCAAAAACACCTCTTTGAGCTAGACTCAAATAGGAACTGGTTCACGAAAATGGGCCTTGATGCACTCTTAGTTATGACACTCTCGGGGGTTATGCTTAGGATAATTTACATTTTCTTTACAAACCAATTTTAAGTATTTTAATATAATATGAGAATAAATGACCTTGGTTAATCCTAAGGTGTTTCCAATTGAGAATATGGTGTCATGATATTCTCTAAATGATTTTATGACTATTGTAACTCACAAAATGCTTTCCGATTTTAGTCAATGGTTGGAGTCCAAGGAAGTGATAGTAACTTTGTGAATGGTGTACAAGGTGGGAATGGTGGTGGAAATGAGAAAAAAATGGAATATTGATAGGGTTAAAAGATATCGTGTTCATGCCAAATCAGTTTTCCGAAAATATGATCAAAAACATATATATTAACCAACTCCTGGACTCAATAAAGAAGAGAAAGGTGATGAATGATAAGAGCTCCAGCAGTGAAGACCATGGAGAAAAGAATCCTAAATTTCCATCATGCAGGAAATGTAGATGGAGACACCCAGGAAAGTGTCTCAATAGAAAAATGAAATGATTTACGTGCAGGAAAGAAGGACATAAAGTGAAGAATTGGCGAGGAAAAATGAAGAGTACTATGGAAGAAAATAAAAATGGTCCCAAAAATTCATTTACAGTCATTTTCTGTAAATGTAGGGGACCTGGAAATTACCCGAGTGAATGCCCTATTATATAGGATATTTTCTGGTTCAAAGAAAAATCTATGTGGAAATAAATGGTTAGAGAAATGTTTAGAAGTATTAGTGCTCCTTGTTGATGGGATTACTTTGGAATAATTTTATCTTGCATTTGTAACCCAAAAGTTTTCCATGTGAGAATTATATTTGAGTATGACTTATCTTTTACCTTGTGGATATAGTTATAAATAACCATTTGGTTTTATATGATCATTGAGTTTGATGCAATTACAATTTATTATATTTTGGGATGAAAATTCAAGGTATGAGATAACATTTATGATTAAAATTATGTTATGGTTATTTTGAGGAATTTATCTGATTTTGGTAATGTTATAAAATATAGTTTTTAAAAAAGGACAACACACAGACCATGTGACAACCCATCGCTTCGGAAAATGCTGTGGTAATCGAACCCACAACCAAAGTGCGATTGGGATTTATCACCTACCACTAGACTACGTAAAGTTCCTGGTTAGTGTGACTAATTATTTTTAGTTAAATAATTTTATTGATCAATAATAAGTTGATTTGGGTTCTTATGTCTTATCAAATGAATACCCTTAGTATAGGAAAATGATTTGGTGATTAAGTGATAAATGTTATTTTGGAAGATGTTTACTTTTTTGGGAACATTATATTCCCAAGGAAACTAGAATACTACGGGATTTCATTTGAGGAGTAATGGTGGATTTTTATCTACGTATTTATTATGGATTTATAGTGATTTGGGTTATTTTTGGAAGTGATTAACCTATAATAGAGAATATGTGATTAGGTTAATTACTTTTAAGTATGTGACTTTAAGAGTAGTTGATGTCATTTGGACATACAATTTAACGTGGAAGACTACATAACAAAATTCATCTAAGTTTTGGTTTTCAATATTAATTTGGATTATATTGAAGGGTTTTAAGGACAGTTGTTTATTGAATGGTATTTATTTAACTTTGGGGTATTGTTGGTTTAATTTTAGAAATTAAGATTAGTGTTTCTTTCTCTAAAGGAATATCCTTTTGGGGGATCATCAGATCTTGTACTAACCATTTTCGTTTTGATTAATCTCTAAAGACAAGGTAAATATATAGTTTATCCTTCGTGGATCATGTGATTCTATAGATGTTTATTCTAGCTCTTCCAGTGTGACCAAGTCTTCTTGAATACTCATCGTTTAAAAAAATAAGTTAGTGGTGGAAATTTTTTAAAGAATAAAACTCTACTTAAAAAGTAAGTATATCTCTTTATTTTCTTAGTCAATCTCGTAAATGAATTCCTCATCTTTATGTAATGTAACTTAAAAAAATGTTGTCTATATAATTTTCCTACTGGGAAACTAATGACCATTTTTTCTATCACAAGTTTGTGGTTTTTTTGTTGTTAACATTCTCCTGATCATGTTTTCTATCCCTCTCCACCAGAACTTGACCCATAGTTTATCTTCCATTTCCATGTTTTCCTACATGGAATCATATTATGAGTTATCTTGGGTGACCTTTGTACTTCTCTTTCTTTCTTTTAAGGTGATAGTTTTATTGACTCTTTTTCCGATGTGGGACTTTCCATTATATTCCCAAGACCAATTTTAAAAATTTCAAGGATGAAATTATTTGAAGGAAGGGAGAATGTAACACCCCAAGCTTCCACGGTACGCTTCTCTTTGAATAATACAGTAGTGTGTGTTGTATGCAACTTCGAGTTCTAACACACACCACAACCAATCAAACTAGCCGTTATGAATAGTAATATCCAATTTTTGAAATTTTATAAATTTTATCATTCAAAATGGGCTTCATTTTTGGATTCGGAATATCAAAATTAGCTTAGGGTGAATTTTTGTTATTTTTCTAAAAACATTCAATTTTTGATGAATAGTGAAAAAACACTGAGTTATAGTTTACAACCTAATTCTTATTTAAATAATTATGTATTTTTTTTAAATTTAATTAAGATAAAAATAGATACATAATACCTATATAAGTTCAATTTAATTCCTTGGAGTTAGTTTAGAATAATTTTAGATATATAAAAAGTTTATTGAACTTTTCACCGTCTTTTACCCACCTCCTAGTAGAATTTGGAAATTCACATAAAACTTAATTTTACCACATTTGTGAGTGGAATTTAAAAAATATTAGATAAATAGTTAATATCAAGGAGTAAAATGTGGTTCAATGTGATGATAATAATTTTTGATGAATAGTAACTTTTTACTTTTATTTTCCACAGTTAAAAGTAAATACGATAATTAAGTTCAAAATGATATTAATATTACCCTAAAACATGTCATAATTCTATTGTACAAGTGTATCTCGACCAAAAACAACATTAGGAATAAAATATTATCATTTAGGTCTACTTGGATTAGATTAGGACATTTATTATTATTTAATTCAAAAATGAGTTAAAAGAGATAAAATCAATGTTTAATAACTAAAAAATTTTAATATAGAGTTATACATACGATAAATTCAATTAAAAATATTAATTACAAATATAAAACTATTTCCTATATAATGGTATTTTATTTATAATTTTTAGACATTAAATAATTTAATTTATTTATGACACAATGGTGATGCACTAATTAACAAACTAATGAAATATTAAAATTATTGATATTATAAATATCAAAATAAATGTAATTTGAGAGTTTTTTATGAATTCCAATAATTTTTTAGATTAGTATGACATATTAGGATTGGTTATATAAATTTTTTTTGAAGTAATAATGTTGTTATAAAATTATCAAAAACAAAATACCCAATAGTGTCAAAATTGACATAAAATAGTTTTTAAAACAAATATTGTATTAATAATTGATATTATATTCCTAAAAATCTTTGGTTCAGAAAAATGACTTATATAATGATATTTGTATCATTAATGGACCACTTGGGGGTCTCTTGGAGGTATATAGTAAGTTTATTAACTATATAATATAAAAATACAAAGAGACATGGTCAATGCCAAACTATTTAACTAAGAGTTAAATATAAATGATAAGGTTAATATAGTGACCCAAACCTTTCTAAAATATATTGGTTGAAAGGATTTCGACCCATACCCACCATAAACTCTAAATAATCCACTCTAGAGCCATTAGAAACCAAATATGAACATATTATAAAATAATATTTCTAGCTTTTCCAAAGCCGCCCCTCACCCATCTTATAAATGGGTACTCCCCCTTCTCTCTAATTTACACCTTCAAAGCCTTTTGTCTCGGCCAAACCCTGCCCAAATATTCTCTAACAATCCCTCAATTCAACATAGAGGCCTTATTCTGATTAGAAATCTATCCTAAGGTTCCCTTTTGATCAAATCAAAAGGAAGAACCCGAATAAGAGGTAATGTTTTCACAACGCTCTTTCAAGTTCCTTTCTTCGTCGACTTCTTCTTTCTTTGTTATTTCCATTATAAAATAATAAATCTGGTATCTTATATATAATGTGATGTTATTATAAATATGTTACAACCATATTCAGTATTCTATCTATCCTTTTAATGACACGTCACCATACGTGCGTACGTACGGCCTACCGTCTCCATGTCTTGGTGTAATTGTTCTTCAATATATTATTATTTGGATGGGTATAATAATGATATGTAATTCATGTAAATAATAATTATAACATGATAATTATTCTTTATATATGATATACCATCCAATTATATATGATTTTAATATCAAAAGAATGATATTATCGCTTGTGCGTACGTACGGACTACCGTCTCCACGAACGCAATAAGATTCATTCCCCATCGTATCCATACAAGTATAATTACCATTTCATGATTAAAAATAATGTTTAAGGACTTGATATCATTCTTTATATGAATAATATACCATTTATCCATAATAAACATGACTAATGTAACAAAACATATAAAAGAAAATGAGTAAGTTAACACCTAAAACGACGATAATACTAAGATATTATTAACAAAACAATGTTAAAAGATCATATATGATATCATATTAATGTATATGATTCTTTTATAATTAAATAACATTTATTTCACCATTATACAGGAAGATAACCTACCCTCTACCAAGGAAAAAGTACAAAGTAAGGGGTTTCTTATCTCACTTTTAATTTTGTGATATTTCCATTATTCACCACTTATTTATTGCATGTGGTGTGTGTATTTCCAATTTTTGTATTCATTGTGTAATATACTTTAATTCATTGATATTTACATCATCATTTTGTGATCCTTCTTTCATGGGTATATGTTTCATAAGTTACCAAATCAATAAGGGAATTTGAAATTTCAATTTCCACTCATTCGGTGTTACGCATACTTCATTGATTATTTTACTCCAAGATTATGTGTGGAATAACTATTCATTTTCTTATGCCATAATTTCCACACCCCTTTATTTGGATATAATTTTTATACACATAATCAATCCATTGATAAATTCTCAAGTCATTGGTATGAACTTGATAAGAGTAATTTTTGCTCAATCTTCATTTGTTGAGTTAAACATCCAATTCATTAGTGTTGTTTTTACAATAATATCTGTGAATGTCCTTTGATTGTTTTAAACTTAATATCCAATCATATTGAGTGTATTTA
Source organism: Viscum album (assembly GCA_963277665.1). Classification (NCBI taxonomy): domain Eukaryota; kingdom Viridiplantae; phylum Streptophyta; class Magnoliopsida; order Santalales; family Viscaceae; genus Viscum; species Viscum album. The sequence goes on from OY728145.1 coordinate 1,422,973,065, forward strand.
TATTTTTCACACAAAATTATGTCGTTTATTTATCCTTAAACTAAGGATATGGCCTTTATGAGATATTTCATCTCAATTTACATTCCATTGAGACTCCTTTGTTGTTATACACCAAATAACATTTATATGGTGTATATAATGTACTTTGACATAGTATATCATGAATCCCTTTATTCTCATGATATTACAAAGTTTTTATTACCTAAATTATTTTTTTTCAAGTTTTTCTCTTTTGGTTAGGAACTCTAACTAAAATATCATTTTAAAATGTTTTAAAGATTTATTATTCTAAATATTTCTCATTAATGTCCATGTTTAAAAAATGGTTTTAAGGATTTATTTATATGGACATTATAGTTTTCAAATCAAAATTACTTTTGAAATTTTCAAAGTGGTATGGGACACTTTGATTCAAAAATCTATTTTAAATAGCTTCTTGACAAATAGTGTGACTTTTAAATTTTTTCATGAAAAAGGGATATTTCTCTCAAAGAGTTTTACAAATAATTTTCATCATTGTCAAAATACTTTAATGAATTTTAAACTTGTTTGATGTTGATTTATTATGATATAAATATTTCATATTTTATTGAAGGTTTTGTGATATGTTTGACTGTGGATGTGTTATTTTTATTCCATTCATGGTTTATGGGTAAATTATTGACATTTCGTACACCAATTTTAATACGAATGTTTATGTTAAGTTTAAAACTTTTTATATGAGGAATGAATTGGAATTATTAACTTATGGGTGGATCCTTCTATAGCTCCTCGTTGCATCGGTAGGTCTCATGAGAAAAACTAGTGTCTTGGAACAAGGCCTTGACAAAATCTTATTTGTAGTCTTGGCACGAGGCCTTGACTATGTGGTTATGATAGTCTGGCATTATGAATTCCATCATTATGAAAGTGTTTATTGATATTAAATGTGGTCATTCGACTAGTAGAATATCCATTTGAATAAGTAAATGTAATTATTTCATTTTATCTTTTCCATATTATGTTGAAGTTCAAGTTTAAAAGGCTTTTGTTTTAGTTATACATTGCCTTAAATGTTTATGCTTATATATGAAAGTTTCCACTATATTGTTATCCTTATTGAGAATCTGAGCTCACCCATTTAAATTTTTTATTTTTCCCAGGATGTGAAGAATTAATTTATGAATGACCTGTAGGGATAGTATGAGGGGATATGAAGACAAGATTTTGTTTTAGTTCTTTTACTTTATGATGTAATGTAAGACTTATGAATATATCTAGTGTTTCCAAAACTACTAAACTAATCGTTCATTCAGGACATGATCTTTTGTGATCATGTCAATGTTATGTAATAATTCACCAACTCTGGGTAACTGGGGTTGGGGCGTTACACCAGAACCACTCAAAATGTCTCACTTTTATTTGAAATGGACAGGATTTTAAGTGAAAACAACAACTGGCATACGGAAAACTCACCAAAAGCATTTGGATTGTGTTGATACATTAGTAAAGTGATCCATGCATCATTTTAGATGTGTACGAGTCAACCCCTCCTCAATATGAGGCGCGGTGTGGCTGACACCATGCAAAGTGTCTCTCTTTTGTTTAAAATGGACATCATTTTAAGTGAAAACAACAACTGAGATACGGAAGACTGACCAAACACATTATGATTCTGTTGAAACTTTAATACAATTATCCATGTATCATATGTGACATGTACAAGTTAACCTCGCCTCAATATGAAGTGTGGTGTGGCTGGCACCAGTCAAAGTGTCTCTCTTTTTCTTAAAATGAACGTCATTTTAATTGAAAACATCAATTGACATACAAAAAACTGACCAAACGCATTAAGATTCAATTAAAAATCTAGGAAAACGATCCATGGGTTATATGTGACGTGTAAGAGTCAACCCCTCCTCAATCATAGGTGCATTGTGGCTACCACCACTCAAAGTGTCTCTCTTTTGTTTCAAAAGTACATCATTTTAAGTGATTACAACAGCTGACATACGAAAAACTGACCAAAGGCATTTGGATTCTATTAAAACATTAGGAAAAAGATACATGGGTCATATGTGACCTGTAAAAGTCAACCCTTCCTCAATCCGAGGGTTAGTGTGGCCGGCACCACTCAAATAGTCTCACTTTTATTTGAAATGGATAGGATTTTAAGTGAAAACAACAACTGGCATACGGAAAACCAAACAAACGCATTAGGATTGTGTTGATACATTAATAAAATGATCCATGGGTCATTTGTGACATGTAAGAGTCAACCCCGCCTCAATCATAGGTGTGGTGTGGCCGACACCACTCAAATTGTCTCTCTTTTGTTTAAAATGGACATCATTTTAAGTGAAAACAACAACTGACATATGGAAAAATGACCAAATGCATTCGGATTCTATTGAAACTTTATGAAAACGATCCATGGGTCATATGTGACGTATACGAGTCAACCTCGCCTCAATATGAAGCATGGTGTGGCCGACACCACTCAAAGTGTCTCTCTTTTGTTTAAAATGAACATCATTTTTAGTGAAAACAACAATTGACATACAGAAAACCAACAAAACGCATTCGGATTCTATTGAAAATTTAGGAAAACGATCCATGGGTCATATGTGATGTGTACAAGTCAACCCCACCTCAATATGAGGTGCGTTGTGGCTATAACCCCTCAAAGTGTCTCTCTTTTGTTTCAAAAGGACATCATTTTAAGTGAATACAACAACAGACATATGGAAAACTGATCAAAGGCATTCGGATTCTATTGAAACTTTAGGAAAACAATCCATGGGTCATATGTGACTTGTACGAGTCAACCTTGCCTCAATCTGAGGGTTGTTTTGACCAGCACCACTGAAACTATCTCACTTTTATTTGAAATGGACAGGATTTTATGTGAAAATAAAAACTTGCATACAGAAAACTGACCAAACGCATTAGGATTGTGTTGATACTTTAGGAAAACTATCCATGGTTCATTTGGGATGTGTAAAAGTCAACCCTACCTCAATACGAGGTGTGGTTTGGCCGACGCCACTCAATGTGTCTCTCTTTTTTTTAAATGGACATCATTTTAAGTGAAATCAACAACTGACATATGGAAAAATGATCAAACGAATTCAGATTCTATTGAAACTTCAGGACAGAGATCCATGGATCATATGTGTCATGTATGAGTCAACAATGCCTCAATCTGAAGCATGGTGTGGCCAACACCACTCAATGATAGTGATTTACATTCATACCTTCACAAACTTTGAATCTCTTGATACCACTTTGAAATATCATGAGAGATGAGTAGGGAATCAATACGTCTTCAATCTCAAAATAATTCATTGAACCTGTAAATGAGATATTCTTGCAACCATTCTTAGAATACTTGTTGATAAGTTCACAAGTTACAAAAACTGTTAATAAGTTTTTTTATTTTGTAAACATATTTTAGATTTTATGCAACCATAATCAAAAACGTTTTTGAGAAGTTCATAGGTTATAAAAAAAGTTCACAAGTTCTTGATTTCTTAAAATGATTTCATATTTCCAAGAAAAATTCTCTAAAAACTTTTAGAGCAGTTCACAGGTTACAAAAACATTTCACAAATTCCTGATTTTGTAAACATATTTCAGATTTTCAGTTTTTTGTAAACAAATTCCCGATTTCGACAACCCAATACATTGCTGAATTCACAGCTTATCCCTTTTAGCAGCTCTTTCTAAATACATGCTTCCCTTTTAGAGATCACGCCCCCAAAAGTTTAGACACATATCAAACTCTAAATGCACTTATCATTTCCAAAACCACACAATAGATGTATCGTGAAACCTTAATAACCCACACTATCAGCTCAATCATATACCCTAAATGATTTTCTATTTAAAAACCCTGTGAAAACTAATTACACATATCAAAGATTCCTCACTAGAATCAAAATGCCACCCCAACCAATCCAATCACAATGCCACCCCAAACAATCCAAAACCATTTCCACAAACCTATGAGCCTTCTCAAACAAGGATTATATCTTTGCAACAAATACATCACTCCCAACCATAGAAGTTTCATCACCATCAACTCACCCAAAAAACCTCAACCACTTTGTCGAACTCTCCGACCACTACTAAAGATAGAATTAGATGTTTCTATATTTCCTACACCTCAGAAACCAAATGAAACATCAATTTTCACTCATTGCATGCATCCTTGAATGAAACCCAAGGTATTATTCAATATCTTGTCCACTATGAGGACCTTTCCCATAAATAGTCAATGGTGTAGTTTCAACCATGTGGCTTCACAAAAACTCTCCATGATCATAACCCCAAATATGTTTCATATTTGTCCAAAAGACAGTAGGGTATCTAGACATATAGCCATTTCCCCCCATTATTCTAATAAAGATATTATTGTTTTTGGATTGATCATCACTAAATAATCATATGCTATGATTTTATCGATGAATACCACCAACATTCATCTATTTCAGATGTCTCCAATCACTACATGGACATGTAAAAGTCATTTAAAAGTCTTGGGAATCCCTACCCATGATAATATCATCACATAGAAATCATTCATCTGTCTACTCATAGTTTTCTTCCCTACTCAAGAAACTCAGCATACACACTCTAACTGGTCCTACCCCTAGTAACCACATGCACTATCAAAACACCAACACTCTAAGTGATTCTCATTTAATGAAAATCAGGCACCTCCATGTGCTTCATACAAATTCCAAATCTCTCATTCACAACCTCCACTCAAAGAGAAAGTTTGCACATAAAACCACATCAACCCACATTTCCATGAGCACCTATTATTCTCATGATCAAATTTATTAGTATAAGGACCACCCATTTTAATATACATTACACAGGCTAGGCACCCAAACATGTTCATCCCTCTAGAAGCCAACTACAAGGGTAAACCACAAGCACTCAAGTTCTCTTCCTCAGAAGCAAAGCCACCTGAAATTCCAAAACCCATATCAGGTTTCACCATTCATGTACTACATTCAAAGGTCCAAAAAATCCATCTTGATGTCACACACTCAAAATCACACTTACCCTACTTGACCTATCTCATATTCTAATGAAATTATCTAAGACTAAGTTTACTTATAAAGTAATAACACATTTATTCCTTTCATTTTCTCATCTGCTTATATATCCTTAAACGCCATATTTTCTTCTTATTTCTTGAAAATTATTTTCAATTTAACATTTTATAATTTCTTCCAGTGATTACTACACCATGTTTTTTCCATATTTTTTTATTGAAACTCTCCTCGTAAGGTGAAGTTAACCTTACATTCCTCAGGAATCAATCTTATAGAATCAATCTTAAGGACATTTTCAATTCATTAAGGTGTTCAATTCTTTTGATCATCCTATTTTATTCATATTTTGATGAACATAGTTTCTCTGTATTTATACAACCTTAAAAAGTAAAGTGTGTGACTTCTAGTTAGTCTATTAACCAAAATCGTCCTGATTTTGGGACAATTTGAAGACAACTGAAATCATTGGGGAGAAATATGTTTGTCCCCCTTTCTGAGGAATCTATTTCTCTCAGTGGTTTCAAACTCACCAAATAGATTCAATCCATTTCTTTCGGTGGTCCTATGACTTTCACTAGAATCGAGATCCTCCGACTGTTTCACTTTGGATGTTTCGAAACATCCTATAAGTTTTGTGTGGCTTGAGGTCGACCAGTGGGTTAGAAATCTAGTCCTTCATCTCTGACCTATAGATATGGTATTTTTGGCTTGGATCATGGAAAAAAATTGGCATATCATGAAGGTTCACAGAACATGGAAGAAACGGAGGCCTAGAAGGAGGGTGATGTCGGCAGAGCCATTTCTAAGGGAGTTCCCTTTTAGAAGTTCCATTTCCAAGGGAGTCCCCATTAGAATAAATTCTTATATTTAGGTGAAGGACCTTCAGATGATGATGATTCATTGAGTGGAAAAGGGTTGGTAATAGAAATCCCAAGAAGGTAGGGAATTTTAAAAAGGATAAATCTTCAGTGATTCAAGAAGGAGTAATTGAACCTTCTAAGAATTATCAGACTCTATTAGAGTAAGTGGATGAGAAACCAAAATGTTTCTACTAGAATGGAATGAATAAAGGAAAGAAATTGGCCATTGAATATGATAATCTCCTAGTTGCTATTAACCAACCAGTTTATTTAATATATCTCCAAAATTTCCTTTGGATTTTCAATCTCTATTAACCAAATAGTTTCTTTAATATAACTCTAAAATTTCCTTTGGATTTTAAATCTCTCCAACTACTGGCTTCTCAAAATTTATCAATCCTTTTGTAAATGGTAATCTTTAAACTATTAACACATTGTATTTAACTTAAATATTAGTTTAACAATAATTTTGTATCTTGGAGAGGTGAAGGTTTTCAGTTTTACAGGTTGGGGTTTACAGTTTGGGAAATATATTGGAGAGGTGCAAGTTTATAGTTTTACAGGTTGGGGTTTACATCTTTGAAATTAGGGGTTTACATGCAGGTTGTTTACATGCAGGCTGTCCACATGCAGGATGCAGGCTGTTTACATTTAGAATGTCCAGTTTTGGGGATATAATATGTATACCAACGGTTCTGTAAACCGTTGGTATATAGAGTATGCTGGACAGAGTATGACAACATTTCTAAACCATTGGTATACATGACAAAGTATGTCCGCGGTTCTGAAACCGTTGGTAAGCAGGACAGAGTATTCCAACAGTTCTGAAACAGTTGGTATATAGGTATGCCAACGGTTCTGAAACCATTGGTATATAGGTATTCCAATGGTTCTAAAACCATTAGTATACTACAGGTTGGAATAAAATGTATACCAACGGTCTAAAAACTGTTTGTATACCCACCAGTAAAATAAGTTCATCAACCGTTGGTACATATATATACCAACGGTTTAAGTAGAACCGTTGGTATAGATTAATTTCAAACCATATATGCCAATGGTTTTCTAGGAACCATTGGTATAGAGATACTTCCATGCCTCACATACCAACGGGCTATGAAACCATTGGTAAATACAATCCCAATGGTTTCAGTGGATATCCCAACGGTTTAAAACCGTTGGGATGGATGGAATTTCTAGTAGTATTTGAGAAGACAACAACCTATATAATGTGACTATATAAGTTGATAAGAGTATTTGTTAGGGTATTTACTTTCTTGAAGGATCAAAGTGAAGTGATGAAATGAGGTAGGACGCGCCCGTTTATAGTTGAGGTGATGGGAACCTTTGGAATCCACAAAAATATTAATTTAGTATAATATAAAATCATGTCCAAAAACCTCAAAAATGTCATGTTTTCAAATATTGCATGAGATATAGTCGTAATAAAATAAAATAAAATTAGACAAGTTTTACTATCAATCTACACCTTATCATTTTAATTAACCATTATTTATTCTATTTTAATTTTAACTAAGGTAAAAAATGTTCAAATATTAAAAGAGTGTAGTATTTACAAATTTTATGTAAATTAGACTATAAAGGAAACATTAAGAATAATTTAAACCATATAATAATAATTTTTTATTTTTTTAAAAAAAATTTGATTTTTAAATAATTTAATAAAACATTATTTTTACAAAATATAAATAGTGTCAATTTTTACACTATTCATTTCCTGGATTTTAAAAATATTAATATAATATTTTATCCTTGAAACAAATATACTATTATATCCCTATGGGGTCAGGTTCATCAATAAAATTCATTTAATATATGAATCATTCCAAATTATATCTATTTTAATATTTTTAATAACATTAATTTCATATTTCCATTAATAAAATAATTACCACATAAATTTTGGGTAATTATTTAATAAACTTATTTTTTGGTTAAAAATTAAGAATAAAATACTATGATGAATATAATTCCTCTATATTTAATAATATTACTTATTGTCTAATATACCTCTAGTAAAATCTAAAATTAAAAAATGTTATATTTATTAACATATGAATGTGAAAACTTTAGCATCACATTAAGTAAAATATTATACGTGTCATAATCTGTTCCATATGGCTTCAAATGGTCAATAAATAGAAATTGGGATCATTATGGTCAATATATATGCGAAAAATGATATTTGGTAAAGTTTTTTTGTCTTTTAATATATAAACACCCGTAATTTTCCATGTAAATTTCTATTTTTAATTATGTAGAAATACTACGAGTCTGCAAAAATTGACGGTGCATGATTCTGAGGCCTGGTGTGCCCGGAATGAATTTCTGATCTTTTTTTAAGGTACGTTCAGTAAACGCGTGATCGGCATTTTATAACTTTTGAACCGGTGCTCGGATTAAAACTTGGAGGGCACCGTTGAACTCGTAGCTCCAGGATTTGCATTAAGGATCCTTCACTTAAATCATAGTAGGTTGAGGGGAATATCTAGTTTTGCGTGTTTTTGTGGAGAATTAAAATAAAAAAGTGTGTTATTTTATTTAAAATCCATACATATTTTTTTAATTCATTGGAGGTGGGGACTACACGAGGGTGGTCGGGCATTTAATGTTGGGAATTAAATGCCCGGTTACACAAAGTGTGTAACCATGAAAACCACCATTTAATGAAGTCTCATTAATGAAAAGTTAAAGAAACCATTAACTTAAATTAATGAGTAAGTCTTCTCTACTTCCTCTTGGTCATTCATTGGCAATGAATTGAATTTGGAGGAGAGGAGTTCGGAGAACCCTTGGAAGAACAAATCCACCAAGCAAAGAATGGAGAATTGACATTCGAGAAACTATTGTAGCTTGTTGCAGAATGAAAAACGCCAACCCATCATCTTCAACCGCGAGAACTCTCCAATGTTTCGAGGTAGGGAATTGTTCATATTATTTTTCATGATGAATCATTGTCTTCAATATATGAACCACCTATTATCGATCTAATGTATAGGGTGCGGTCCAAACGAACACTGTCTAATCCCTCTGCTATTCGTTGTTTGAAATGTTCTTCATGGATGAAACTTCAGGTTGAGTGTAACTCGACCTTGATGGAATTGATGTGACGATGACGTACCGAGATGTACATTGATGGTTTCACAATGAAGAATGGGCCACCGGATCTCACCCGGTGACCAGTGGAAGCCCCCCGGAGCGACGGCACCGGTGACCGGCACCGGCGACCGGTACTGGTAGGTTACAAGGTGACGGCCGGCACACTGGCTAGCCACGACGGTGGTGGCGGCACAGTCGCACCTCAAAAAGAAGTTGCGGCCCGTCGGCCACGTGGAATCTGGGGTGGCATGCGTCCGTGCCACTGGAGTTGGAGGCCACAGTTACTGAGTTGTGGCAGCGCACCTAGAGGACGGCTGGCACCCGACCAGCCATGAAGGCAGCGGCGGCACACGCCAGCGCCGTCGGAAGGGGAGCTAGCCGAAACCACGTCTGACCGTGTCACACCGTGCTCGACCTGCTCTGATAGGTCATGCGTGCCAGTAGGCGGCGCCACATGACACAGCCGAGATGGCCAAAACCGAAGTGTCCAACTAGACCTTTCAAGAATCCTGTGGGGGGATCCCCCGTGTGGCGGCTAGTGCGGGCCCTATCATTATGAACTGCAAGCAGCCATGGGCCAAGACCTATGGGACACACCCAGTGGTCTGCGCTCAGCAGGCCATGCCCAGCGGGCCATGCTCAGCGGTCTGTGCCCAGTAGGCTGCGCCTAGTGGGCTGCGTCGAGCAGACTGTGCCCAGCGGGCCAGGTCGCCCCATTTGGGGGTAGGGCTTGAACGCGGCCTAGCAGGCCAAGCCCTTCGCGGTCCCGCCCATCTGGGCCTGACCTAGATTGGGTCAGGTCGACCAGAACTAGGTCGGATTAGCCCAGGCTGGGTCTGGGTGGGTCGGTGTGATCAGGTCAGACCGGACCCGGGCCCTTATGGACACAGATACACCTTTTTGACCATATCATGAGAACCAGGCATCTGTTTGATGAACCATCTATGACGCTAGAATCCTTGGATTGAGATGGTCCATTTGGTATACTCCAATTGAGTTTTGGATAAAGTTGGAGTATGTTAGGGTTGGATTGAACCCAAATCCAACCAGGCCCTCCTAATGGAAATGCTAAAAACTTATAGACCTGGCGTTTGATTGACACGTCGTCTGTCGTTTTGGGTCCCTTATGACGTGACAGAAGTTCATGATACCTCTTCGTGGGACTCCATGGCAGCTGAAGTGTTGACCGATGTCTTGAGGAGTGGATCCTCCCGTAATCAAGCATGATTAGTGCGGGAACCCTATGGCTAGCTGTACTTGAAGAATCATCAGATCCTGTGTGGGTCATCTTCAGATCCTATGTGGGTCAGCATCTACGGATCTTGTGTGGTCATCTTCAGATCCTGTTTGGGTCATCTTCAGATCTTGTGTGAGTAATCTTCAGATCTTGTGTGGATCATCTTCAATTTATTATGGTTCAACAATATAGATTCTCGATGAAGTAAGATGATCTAGCAATACAGCTAATCGTCTATACTTCCGTAATTAAGTTATACCTGGTCTAAGCTAAGTCTTTACCATTGTGGTATTCTTCTATGTGGTGCAACATACGTGGTATTCTTTCCTTTTTGGAACAGTTGTACTTTTGGATAAAGAGTTGGGCTCTCTGTTCCTCTAGAATGAGTTGGAATACTTGATAACTTAGGTATATGTTTGGGCATATGCCTATGTAGGGTTGAATTTTATTTTCATGCTTTGTGATTGTGGTATTTCTTTTTGGTTTATCCTTTAGGGATTCTGAGAGACCATCGGGGGTCTTTGGGTCCCTACTGAGTATTGTTATACTCACCCCTAAATGAGGTTACGCCTACACCTTACTATGCCTTGTGCAGACGATGAACAACATTGATCGGGGATGAGGGTTCCAGGACTGGAGGTTGCTCAGAGGTGGACCATTAGATGAGACGTACCGTAGATACAATCATTCGAGAGTTGTACCTACACTTCAGGTAGGATCTTTGACAGGTGTTCACAAGAGCTGTTTTCAATTTTACTTTTACTTTCCAGTTGGTCATGTATTCTGGCCCCTTTACTTACTGTACTCACCCTATTTACTATATAGTTTACTTTGTGCTTGTATCTTGTTGTGTGGTTGGATTGTGTGAGTTTCTAGGTTAAATGGGAAATGCATTCCCGGTTTCAGAGATATGTCTTTCTTGTGCTAGTCTCCAGCCCCTGACCTATGGAATGTGGGCTTGGGGTAGTCACGGCACGAGCCTAGGGGACGGGTCATGACAAGTTGGCATCAGAGGAGTCAGTTCTACCAAAGAACTTGGACTTGATCTTTTGTTTCGGAAGTAGTGTTAAGTTTAATGAGTGTGGTTTTCAGTTTGGGGAATCCAGTGTTGGTGCGGCTGCCAAAATATCAATGCACTAGGACCCTGACTTCTGATTTCCGACTCATAGCACGAAAATATTTTATGCGTGTGTGTTTTTGAAATGTTTTCTTTGCGGTCTCTTTGAGTCAGCTCACCAGGTATAACTTATATACTATGGTTCACCTGTTTCTTTTCAGGATGTCTCCATGCAGACAGCTAGCTAGGGTTCTAGGTGAAGTATGCGATAACAACCCACTGAGCAACAGGGCTTCGGTGCAGGTCCCCCTTTCAGCAGTTGTACCATTTGGTAGTTTACCAACAGCACCACTACCTGTTGGGAAGATGATGCCACTAGCCCCAGTATTAGAGGGTACACACCGATTGAGCATTTTTCACGAGTTCCAGCACCAAAGGCCACCAAGGTTCCAAGGTGAGACGGATCACCAGGCGGCTAAGGACTAGCTGGAGGTTGTGGTCAGAGTTTTCCAACTGGTAGGGACACCAGCTAATCTTATGGTCATCCTTACAGCTAGTCTTCTTCAGCCAGCAGTGGGAGATGGTGGAGATTTATGCTTCAAGTTAACTAAGAGGTGACTCTCATCTGGGTGGACATCAAGAGCCTTTTTAGGGAAGATTTCATCCTAGAGACCTTACACTCAGTGCGTATACAATAGGTTCTCTACTTATAGTAGGGCAACATGATCATGGATCAGTATTTAGCGAGGTTCACTGACCTCTCGCACTACTCCACTGAAATGGTGTGGGATCCTTTCATCAGGGATTGGACATTAGAGAAGGGGATCAGAAGGGATATCAAAGCTTCGATGGTATCTCTCAGCATCCTGACGTAGGCTGGGGTGTTACAGGGAGCACTCTTGGTGGAGATCTTCCTTGTTGAGAAGTCCCCGGCAGTGAGACCCTCCACCAGACGTCACATAGAAGAGTCATCTATAGCTGGGAGGAGACAGTTCATGCAGAGGTCTAAGAGTACCAGACCTATAAGTGGAAAACCAAAAGATATAGGGTCGGTTTTGTGGGTATGTTGAGATAGAGAAGGACAGGGTAGGAGCAGTCATTGTTACTCATGCGGTGGGTAGGGTCACATGGCTCACGACTCCCTGACCCTCCATACTGATAAACAACAGACGGTTAAAGTACAACTTGGGTAGAGGCAAATATTTGATCGCAGAGGTCCACAGGCATCAGGCGGACATGGCAGAGGAGCTGGCTGTGCAGAAGGCGGTGGGCGGTGATTCAATGTTCTACCGCTGCCACCTCTAGGTGGTCCACCCCGACCACAGGGAGAAAATGGGTAGGGACGGGCTCATCTCCATGCAGCTGAGGCCTATGACCATGGAACTCTTAAGATGATTTGACATACGATTTTTGTCTACTACACCATAGTTGAAGTACTTATAGACATAGGTTCTGGTCACTCTTTTATTGCCACAACCCTTGTTCTGAGCTCAATGATTTCAATGTAGTTGTTATCTCAATCCTTATGGACAGAGACTCCTACAGGAGATTATTCCATTATTACACACTGTTTCCGGTAGTGTGAGATTACTCTAGGAGGTGAGAGCTTTGGCCGGGTTCTTCTAGTAGTGGTGTCGAGGCCTTATGACGTCATCTTGTGTATGGATTGGTTGTCTACATTCCATGCTCAGATCAACTATATTATGTGAAAAGTGTAGTGTATTCATGAGGATGGGACCAGGTTTTTCTTCATCGGAGAGAAGGGAACCTTTTCAGTATAAGATGGACTTACCTGGAAAAGGCTGCATCCGATCAAACATCATTTGTCTAGCCTTATCCTCAAATCAGTTGATGTTGAGAGTCTATGCTATCCTATTGTGGTGGACCAGTACACTGATGTTTTCCCTAATGATGTTCTAGGTCTACCTCTTTGCATATAGGTGGACTTTTATATCGACTTGTACCCTGGGACAGCACCGATATCTACACCATTATATCAGATGGCTCCCGTGGAGCTTCAAGAGTTACAATTATATCTAGAAAAATTGCAGAGGAAGGGGTTCATTAGGCCCAGTGTTTCTCTTTGGGTAGCCCTGATTTTGTTTGTGAAGAATGTGGATGGGAGTTGGAGACTCTGTGTGTAATATCGGCACCTGAACTAGGTGACTGTGAAGAACAAGTACCCACTACCGAGGATTGATGATCTTTTTGAGAAGATAAAGGGAGCACGGTGGTTTGTCAAGATAAACCTCAGATCATACTATCACCAGCTCAGGGTATGAGACAATAATGTGTAGAAGATGACCATCAGATGTCGGTATGTCCACTATAAGTTCTTGGTTATGCCATTCAGTGTCACCAACGCCACAGTAGTGTTCATGGGACTCTTGAACAGAATCTTCCAGCCATACCTCGATTTCATTGTGGTAGTATTCATCGAAGAAATCTTGGTATACTCATCTATAGAGGAGGACCATTACTATCATTTGTAGATAGTTCTAGACACACTCTGAGAGCACTAGATTTATGGTAAGCTCTCGAAGTTCCACTTATAGATAAGAGAGGTTCACTTCCAAGGACACGTCTTCTCGAAGGATGGAGTTGTGGTGGATCCAGTGAAGATTGAGGCTATGCTTGCTTTGGAGCCACCTAAGAGTGTGACGGAGGTGCAGAGTTTCCCGGGTTTGGACAGTTACAACTAGAGGTTTTTGCCTAACTTTTACAGAGTTGTGGTACCCTTATCAGTGTTGACAAAGAAAGGGTAACCCTTCATGTGGTCGGAGAGATGCCGGTGGATTTTCTAGGAGATGAGGCAGAGACTGATGAGTGCTCCCATCTTGAGGCTATCGGAGGAGGGCGTTAGGTACTTAGTCTACTAAAACACATCAGGGGCCAGGCATAGATGTGTCATGATGTAGGAGCGAGCAGTTATCACTTATGGTTCTTGATAGGTGAGATAGCATGATCAGAATTGCACTACCCATGATCTAGAGTTAGTAGTACTGGTCTTCACATTGAAGATGTGGTGACATTACTATATAGTAGAACATTTTACAGTTTACTCTGATCACAAGAGTCTCAGGTATATCATCTCTCAAAAGGACCTGAACTTGAGACAATGGTGTTGGCTTGAGTTCCTTTAGGACTATGACTTCGAGATAGTCTATACTCTTAGTAAGGGGAACTTAGTAGCAGATGCAATCAGTAGAAGACCTAGTAGATAGTTGCTGAGTGAGGCGACAGAGCAGCTAGCCCCTTTTTGGATACCCTATGTGGATCGAGATGGATCAACTTATCTTCAATATCTAACAGTCACTCCCAAACTCCTTCAGTGAGTCGGGGAGGTGAAACTTGGGGACACTGACTGTGAGGCTCGATGTCCTCATATATCCACAAGACTGGCACCTGATGGATATTCTAAAGGTGGGTAGAATTTCATCCTCTTCAGAGGATGTGCTATGGTACTGGTGGCGCTATGAGAGAAAGTGTTGAGGGAGTTCCATATGTCCCCTCTAGCTATATATCCAGAAGTGGAGAAGATGTACCAAGACCTCTGACGTCATTACTGGTGGTTGGGAATGAAGAAAGAAGTGGCAGAGTTTGTCTCCCGGTGCCTCAGTTTTCAGAAAGTGAAGGTAGAGCATCAGGTTCCTATAGGTTTAGTTCATCCACTTGTGGTTCTAGAGTGGAAGTTGGATAGAATTTTCCTGGACTTCATAACAAGACTTCCACACACATACAAGAGACATGATTCCATCTGGGTTATTTTTTACCAACCCACCAGGTCAGCCCACTTCCAACCTATTAGAGAGCAGGGATCAATAGAGGGCTTGGGACACCTCTACATACAAGATATTTTATAGCTTAATAGAGTGACCATGATGATTGTATCTGATCGTGATGAATATTTTACTTCCTGCATATGGAAGGGGTTACAGTAGGCGTTCAGGACTCAGCTTTGATTAAACACCACCTTTCATCCTCATATAGATGGTCAGATAGAACAAACCATTCAGAATCTCGAGTACATATTGTGTGATTTCATCCTTGATTTTTGCCGTAGCTGGGAGGATCACATGACCTTGGTGGAGTTCGCATTAAACAAAATATATCACTCCACAATTGGTATGACACCATTCGAGGCATTATATGGTCAAGCTTGAAGATCGCCTATGTGCTGGACTAACCCTGGGGAGTCAGCACTCAGGGGACCAGAGATGGTGCGTGCTACCAAGGAGAAGGTAAATATCATCCAGCAGTGGATGAAGACTGCACATAGTAGGCATAAGTTGTATGCTAATAGGATATGGAGACCTCTGGAGTTTGAGGATGGTGACCATGTCTTTCTATGGGTCTCACCTCGATGTGGTTTTCAAATATTTGGTTGGGGTGGCAAGTTATCTTTTATGTTTATCAGACCCTTCCAGGTCCTTAGTAGAGTTAGTGAGGTGGCATACCACCTAGCTCTTCCCGCTCAGTTTCACAAGGTGCATGACGTTTTCCATGTATCCCAGCTGAGGAGGTACATGCATGATCCTTCACATATTATATACTGAGGTGAGTTGTAAATCCAGGATGGGGCGATGTTTTTGGAGGTTCCAGTAGATATTGAGGATTGAAAGGGGAGAGTCCTTCATGGGCGATCGATACCTCTTGTGCACGTACATTGGCAGTACGGGATCATCCAAGAGAGAACATGGTAGCGGGAGGCTCAGATTCAATCTCAATTCCCCCACTTTTCCCCTAGTTTGAGATATGGATATTGGAGATGCAAAGCCCTATGGTGGGGAGAATTAAAAGACCCAGAACATTCCATGAATTTTTTTTAATTATATAGAAATACTACAACTCTGGGAAAACTGACGCAGCATGATTCTGAGGCCCGGTGTACCCGAAATGAATTTTTGAACTTTTTTTAAGGTATGTTCAGTAAGCGCATGAGCGGCGTTTTCTAACTTTTGAACTGGTTCTCATATTAAAAAGATGAGGGCACCGTTTAACTCGCAGTGTCAGTATTAACTTTAAGGATCCTTCACTTCAACCACAGTTGGTTGAGGGGATGATCTGGTTTTTTGGGTTTTCATGGAGGATTAAAATAAAATAAATGTTTTATTTTATTTAAACTCATTCCATATTTTTTTAATTCATTATAGGTGGGGACCACACGAGGGGGTCAGGCATTTAATGGTGGGAATTAAATTCCCGGTTACACAAAGTGTGTAACCATGAAACCCACTATTTAATGAAGTCTCATTAATGAAATGTTAAAGAAACCATTAACCTGAATTAATGAGTAAGGATTCTCTCCAACCTCTTGGTCATTCGTTTGCAAAGAATTAAATTTTGAGGAGAGGACTTTGGAGAATGCTTTGAAGAACAAATCCACTAAGCAAAGAACATGGGATCGACATTCGAACAACTATTGTAGCTTGTTGCAGAACGACGAATGTCGACCTGTCATCTTCAACTGCGATCACTCTCCAACATTTTGAGGTAGGGAATTGTTCATATTGTTCTTCATGATGAATCATTGTTTTCAATCGATGAACCTCCTATTATTGATCTAACTCAGAGGGTGTGGGCCAAACAAAGAAAGCACGATCCCTCCGCTATTCATTGTTTGGCATGTTCTTCACAGATGAAACTTCTTGTTGAGTCTAACATGACCTTTATGGACTTGATGTTATGACGACGTCTTGAGATTAATATTGATGCCTTTGAAATGAAGAACAGGCCACCGGATCTCACCCGGGGACCCAAGGAAGCCCACTGGTGTGACAATGCCAGCGACTGGCACCAGCAGCTGGTGATATCAGCGTACAAGGTGGTGGCCGGAAAACTGTCCAACCATGACTGTTGTGGTGGAGCAACTACACTACCAAAAGAGGATATGGCCTTTCGGCCGTGGCGGATGAGGGTGTTGGCCGGCACACCGGTCGGCCGTGTGGAAGTCGAGGTGGTGCGCATCTGCACTGCCGGAGTTGGAGGATATGGTGGCCCACCCATAGGGTGGCTAGAACCCAACTGGCCATGGAGGCAGCAACAGTGCGTGCTAGCACCGCTAGAAAGGGAGCTTGTCGGAACCCTGGTCGGCCACGTCATGCGAAGTAGGACCCGCTCTGGCGGGTCCCGCGTGCCAACAGGCGATGCCACGTGGCGCCGCTGGGTTTCCCAAAACTGAACTGTCCAATATTACTATTTGGGAATCATGGGTGGTGCCTCGCTCGGGTGGCGACTAGGACGGGTCCTGCCATGGCAGACCGCACCCAGCCGCAGTTCGAGCCCTGCGGGCCACTCCCAGCAGGCCGGGCCACTCTCTTTGCGGGTCAAGCAAGACCCAGACAAGGTCCTGTCGACCCAAACTGGGTCAGGTCGGCCCACGTCAGGTTGGGCCAGGTCGGTCCGACCAGGTCAGACCGGACCCGAGCCCATCTGGACTGAGATACGCCTTTTGGGACATATCTTGAGAACCAGGCATCCGTTTGATGAATCGTCTGCAGACCTGGAATCCATGGATTGAGACGGTCCATTTGGTATACTCTTATTGAGTTTTGGATAATGTTGGAGTATGGTCGGGTTGGATAGAATCTAAATCCAACCGGGCCCTTGGAATGAAAACGCTAATAACTTACGGATCGAGCGTCTGATTAACACGTCGTCTATCGCGTTGGGTCCCTTATGACATGACAGATCTTCGTGATACTTCTTTATGATAATTCTTGGCAGTTGAAGTATTGAACGATGGCTTAAGGAGTGGATCCTCCTAGAATCAATTCTGCTTAGTGCGGGAACCCTGTGGCTGGCTGTACTTAAAGAATCATCATATCTTGTGTGGGTCATCTTCAGATCCTATGTGGGTCCACATATACGGATCCTGTGTGGTTCATCTTCAGATCCTGTGTGGGTCATATTTAGATCCTTTGTGGGTCATCATCGATCCTTTGTTGGTCAACAGCAGAGCTTGTTGATGAAGTAAGATGATCTAGCAATACAGCTAACCATCTATAAATACGTACTTAAGTTATACCGGGTGTGAGCTGAGTATTTACCTTTGTGGTATTCTTCTGTGTGATGAAACCTATGTTGTATTCTTTCCTTCGTGGAATAGTTTTTCTTCTGGCTAAAGAGTTGGGCTATGTGTTCCTATTGAATAAGTTGGGTTACTTGATAACTTAGGTATATGTATGGGCATATTCCAAAGTAGTATTGACTATTATTTTCATGCTTTATGATTATGGTATTTCTTTGTGGTTTATCCTTTTCAGATTCTGAGAGACCTTCTGGGGTCTCAGGGTCCCTACTGAGTATTATTATACTCACCTATGCACGGGCTATGTCTGCACCTTGTTGTGTCTTGTACAGATGATGGAAAGTATTGATCAAGGCTTAGGTTGCTAAGACTGGAGGTTGTTAGGAGGCGAACCATTAGAAAAGAAGTACCGCAAAGACGACCATTACAGAGTTGTACCTACCCTTCAGGTAGGATCCTTAGTGGGTATTCAGAGGATCTGTTTTCAATTTTACTTGTAATTTCTAGTTGGTCATGTATTATGTTGCATTTACTTACTATACTCACCCTATTTACTATATAGTTTACTTTATGCTTGTATCTTGCTTTGTGCTTCAGTTGTGTGACTTTTCAGGTTAGAAGGGAAATTCCTTCCCGATTTTAGGGATATTCCTTTCCGGTGCTAGTCTCCAGCCCTTAGCCTATGGAAAGAGGGATTGGGGTAGTCACAGCATGGGCCCTGGGGGACATGTTGTGACATAATATTTATTATAACTTAAACAAATTGTTTTATTAATTTTTCATTAATTAAATAATTTCTACATCATCATTTTATAATCCTTTAATGTAATTATATATTTCCTAAAAATAAAAAAGGGATTACCATGATAAAGAAAAAAAAATATATTTAAAATTAGTATTTATAGTGGCATTTATCTTCTCTATAACGTTATTTTAAAAACAATAAAGTTATTCAAATTTATGTAATACATATTTAATTTTTTTTAAAATAATATATATTAAATGTCCTAATCTAATACAATTGGATTTAAAAGGGTACCATTTCGACCCAATGATGATTTAGGTATTAAATCACTCATCCAATTATATTAGCACGAGTGTTAGAGTAATTTAATAATATTATATTTACCCTTAATTACCTAATATACCTTTTAATAATATTAATAAAAATTATTGAAGTAACTATTCATAATAACCAAAATTAAAAGAAATATATTTACATCATCTGGACCCACTAATTAAAAATATAGAATGCATTTTTCAAAATTCAAAACACATAACTTGCAGTAATTAATTTAAAATTAATCTCGTTGTCAAAATGGAAAACTAATTTTAGAAATTAAAACATTTTCAAAATATTAAAGTGTTTTTACATCTAAATTCCTAATAAAAAATATTACAATGAGAAAAATTATAATAAATGATAAAAATATAGTCTATTTATACTTTAAAATCATTCAATAATATAATTTACCCATATAAATTATTTTGATGAAAAAATTTGTTTTTAATGAAAATTTTGTATATTTAGTATTCATCAAAACATGAAACTTATCAAAAAAATATCAACAAAACATCCAAAGTATATTTTTATATCTTATTTCCAAATAAGAATTTTATTTTATTAAATAAAATATATATAGGTATCAAAAACTATATTTAAAATGGGTGCACCATCAAAAGGAGGTAAGACATTATTTTTTTAAAAAAACATCTTTTGTCCGAAAAATTAAATTTGTTCTTATATCAGGTCTATAAAACATATTAGATGTATTTTAAACATTATATTTTATATATTAAATATATATTTCATTAATAAAATACATCAAAAGTGGTTTTAATTATTTCATAAACTCACTTATTTATATTCAAATAGTCTTTCAGCAAAACATTCCCTTTTATTTAAAAAGAGTTTTATTTTCATTTATAATTAATTTCTCAAAATCAATTATTCATATTATCATAATTCTGTTAATTCTATTCATACTCACCATTATAATGACCAGGTTATAAGGTAACATGATAATATTTAGTTGTTATCTTAATCTCAGTCTTATGTGAATTGAATTCTATCGAAAGAACAAGAAATTATGTGTAACACCAGCTAAGAATAGTGTTGTATATACCACAAGCTAAGCCGGTGTTGCATGTTGTGAAATATTATCTTAGTGTATCATAAAACACAATACATTATAGAAATTTAGAGAAATCTATCTCATAAAAATCTTGGGGTGTTACGAGTTATTGGGCTTGATATTGTTGTCATATTTCTTATTATTATATCATAAAGGAAATTTGATCCTTTTTAAATGGATGTCAAGTATTCCTTACTTGATATAGAGTTAAAAGAGTAGGTGTACATTGAGAATCCATATATTTTTTTTCTTTTTGAAAATGAAAGTTATATTTTTAGGTTAAATAAGGATCTTTATGGGTTAAATAACCCCTGATATATTAGTATTAAAAGCTAGAAGGTTAATTTAATGCACTAAAAATCAATAAATGTAGATTTTAAAAAATATATATATATCAAATAATATTAAGATATTTCATTTATTGAAATTTTTTATATAGATTACATTTTATCTCTATAAATGAATAATGTTATTGGGGGATTTATTTGGAAAAAAGAATGTATATGTATATTCACTGTGAATTAATGTTTCTTTAGTATTGGGAATTTACTAAGAGGATTATAAAACCTTTATTTATTAGGATATGTATACTCAATGACTTTTAAATAATTTTGGAATTGAATATTCAAATATGGTTTCTATATAACTTATAGTGTGAACCAAGATCTCAAATGATGAAAATAGAAAATAAGTTGACTCAAGGGAATTCTAGATGTTAATTGGATGTTTTTTATTCTTTATAGCTTTATTATTGGGTATTGAATATTTAATTACATTATTTTCTAAATATAAAATATTTCTGAAGGATTCTCATTTAATTTTTATAAAGATAATTACTAGTCATAGTAATTCCATAGTGGAATATGGACTAAAATTAGATAATAGTGGAAATCTAGATTAGTCTTGGTATAGGGATATAGATTGGTCTACAAATATATATAATTGAATATGAAAATCAGTTGGAATTTTATTTTCTGGGTGAAATTTGTGTATGTTTGGAATGAAAATAAAAAAAATCCATGTGATCTTGAGTACAATTAAAGTGGAATATGTGGAGAAAACTCAATATATAACACAATTTATCTATAATAGGACTCAGTTGGATGATATCAAGGTTTTATTAGAGTTACCACTATTTGTGGGTTGTGATGCTCAGACTGCAATCAATCTATAAAAATATATAGATCAATTTTTTTTTTCAAATTACATTGATATAAAATATCATTTCACCAAAGATATTTTGGATAAAATGTTTTGAACCTATAATTTGTTCCAAAAAGGAACAAATAGTGGTTTTTTCACTAAAAAAATCCAATTGATGAATTTCATTGATTGTGGTTAGTCATGAGAGTTTAACCTCATTCCTATGAAGTATAAATTATGATGAATATGTCCCATCATTCACTTATTATTTGAATTTTTTATATCAAATGTGTAGAAATACAACATTAATTTCTCTTTATGTATATTACTTTGTTTATTTATCAATGTTTTTTATAGATGTGGAGAAAAATATTTTGAAGATAATCCAAATATATGTGTGTAACCTAATGGGGTATAGATATATTATTTTTGGGGAGTATTTATAAAGATTTATTAAAGGGGTACGCTATGAGGTCAGCATGTGGGTGTATGAATGTTTTGATATTATAACTATTCTAACATATTTAGTGAGAAAATGTTTAGGAAAAAGAATATACTAGAATAGATGATGCATTTTTAAAGTTGAAAAGGTTTTATTCTCAGTTGGTATTAAGTGGTGCTAGGTCCACAAACCACCATTAGAGTGGGGGTAAATAAGGGTGCAACTGATTTAATCCTTTTTGACTGATTTATATCTTTTGAACTTATTACAAGAAAGGTATAAATTGTGTTCAACCTTCTCCATAAATTATTTTCCCTCACACTCATCAAACCAAATGAATAATATATTGTAATGTAATGTATGCATTTGAATAGTTTTTTTACCTAGTTCACCAAAATTGGGATACTCCAAGGAGCATGAAATCATTAGTGTATAGATTCTATAAAATAAAGTACTTCACTAGTTCGATGGGTACATAATGTTTATGGAAACTCCATAATAAGGCTCATTATCAGTTGATTTTTAGGTCTCGATCACTCTTTACCCAAAGCTCACTACCCTTTCCTCCTTTATTCACTATTATGGGGAATAAAAACTATAGTTTTTTAACATATAGGAATATATTAGAAATAAGTATGTATTTAAGTGTATCCTTGATTCTAAATGGATGTTTTTCTGAAATGTCTATAGGATTATTTTTAAATACCTTCTATAAACACCTCCTTGAATAGAAACTTATTTTACTCAAGAATGTTCTTCATGAAATTCCATGTTATCTGTCCTTCTAATATGTGACTACAATTCCTTTTCTATTGAATATAAATATCCTTATTCTTCTCCTAGAAGTCAAATATTCAATATTGTACAAGTTTCACCTTTCTCTGTGAATATTCATTCAATATTTTTAATTGGGAGCTTATCTCTCTTTATGTATATATATTATATTTTTTTTCTTGTTATATTATTTATTCAATCCTTCATATGGATGATAGAACCTCATGAAATATCACTTAATATATTTAAAAATAATGAAAACCTATTTTCCTTATTTTTTGTAACAGATTGGAATGCTTCCATTTTTAGGATATATTTTTTTTCGTTTCTACACACAATAGTGTAATATTCTCCCATTATAAATTTCAATCAAATTGGTTATTATGATAGAGAGAAACAACCCCATAATCCTCAATTATAATGTGTATTTAAAAATACACTTCATTTACATTGTTGTAACATCCACATATCTACATCTTGTTTTCTAGGTGTGATATGTGTAAAACCTATTAGAATATTTCTATATGAAATACATTCCATATTTTTATATTGAAAATAGCTAAGAAAACCATTATTTTCAACTCCCATTATCTTAAATGAAATCTAAATCTTTTAGTATGCTTTAATTTTATTAATGTACACATCACTATACAATAGCTGTTTCATGGTTCCCTTCCTCATATATTGCAAGATATTTAATTCAGATAAATATGACTAAAAAATCCTCCATTAATTTATACATTAATCATGTATTCTATTAAAATATCATTAATTCATGTATAATTAAATAGTAGTGAAACAATTTTTTCAATTATTAATAATATGTCAAAGAATATCACAAGTTATATATCCTTTTAAAGTAAAATAATGTCCATTTTATCTTGCCTTTAATCCTAAAATTGAATATATTTCTTATTAAATGATATAACTGAGTAAATGTATGCTGATATGATGATGAAATAGTTTAGGTTATTGAAAAATTTGAGCCTTGCGATGCTTTCTACTAAACCTTAGGAACCTCTACTTCAACCTTATGATGTCTATGTACCAACTTGATGAGGTAGAACTCTAACCCTATGAGGAGATTCCCCTGCATTAAGAGGTCCATGAAAAAACCTAATTAAGTTACATAACAATATTGAGGTGACTCAAAAAAACATTTTGAAGATGTGTACCAACTTCACACTACCTTATCTAAAACTTATGAGTTCTTTTTTCAACCGTATAGGTATTTCATACCAACTATACGGGAAGAATTCCACAGTCTGTGTCAATCATATATGTCAAAAACTAAGCATGTCCCAACCTTTCGACTAGTTTTTCTTAACCATACACATGGTTTATCTCAACATTACCTTTTTTATAATTTTTTAATGATTTTATGATTCTTCTTCAAACATATTCAAATCCATAATATATGAACATTGCCTGTAATATAAAACTCATTATTAAGATTCCTTCCACTTTGTTTAACATTTCCTGATCAAGTATGGTATCTAATTACATGAATCCATAATAATCTTCCAAGCATCATCACCTTCATTCCTATTTTAAAAAATACTATCAAAATTTCCAATAAAAAAGCATAAGGGGTAAACAGTATCCCATTTAAAAAAAATTATAACTATTTCTTTTCCTAACCTACTTTGTCAATGAAATAGTAAGGGGGAAATAACAATAATATTGGACTTTAAGTTCAATCAGTAATGCTCCCATTTTTTTCAAAGAATATAGTACGGGATCCTTCAATTTACCAAACACCCATTATTAATAAAATAAAACGGGGGTTTTATTAGAACAATGATTTCCTTTTTAGGTATGAAACATTTATTTTATTTATTTCATTTATAAATTTGTGTTCTTTTATTTCTGTTGGGATTTTAGTTATTTTAGAAATTTTTTAATCTATAATTTTGGAGTGCATCATTTTTTACTATTAGTTAAAAGTAAATTTTGTGAACCTTATTCCCACACCATAGGATACCCCATAGGTTGGAGGGGTGATGGTGTACCCCAATGTGATACACTATAGAGCACCACATGCTCTTGCTATGTAAAGGTAACATCGGTTACCCTTTCACAGTTGGGTGAGGTTTCATCATATTAAAGGAGGATTTTTCATAGACTATGAGGATACATCATAGAGCTAGCCTACCTATTCTAAGTATAGGTTACATTGGATACCCTTATATAGTGAAACCCAAGCATGAGGGTTACTAGGGAGTGGTTTCATCGCAACCCAAAGGGTTATGTTGTGGAGGCCTTATTCTATTGGGTGCATGAAAATTCATACCACAGGGCTCTATGATGGTGTCCAAGGATTAGGGTGGATAGACATTTCCCTCCTAGAGGTTCACTTCATCAAAAACCAAGGACTAAACTATAGATGTTTCAGGGGGAGGAACTCTACACTATATCCCCTTGAGTGGCATCACGGTGTACCCCTATGTGGTTTTTCATAAATGAAAAATTAAAATTAATAATAAACCCTTCTTCGAATTAAATCTCTAACCCCCTCATTTACTATCTCCCTATCTTATAATATATCCCATCAAAAATCCATTTGACTATGTCCCATCCTCATAGTTTGGATTTTTTTTCTGTTTTTCCTTTATGATATTCCATAGAAATTCCAGGTAGGTTCCTTATATCATCTTCTTTGGGTTTATCCTATATTTCAAGGATTTTGTTCTACATTAAGGTAATGGAAAACTATAGCTCAAACTATATGAATTTATAAATAATTTAATTGGTGTGTATGTTTTTTCGTTCCTTTTAGAGACCTTTCCTGTCCTTTTTAGGTGGATTAGTCCCATTTTTCTGTGATTTCATCACTAAAGGTAGTGGTTCTGTATCATTTCCTTTTTTACCTTAACTATTTGTACTTGGAATTTTAAATTGACTTCTATAATTTTATGGAAGATATTATATTTTAGTTTTTGAAAAAATTTATAAATATTTTTATTATTTGGATATGGAAGGTGCATGTTTTATGTTAAAATTGAGACTATTTATGAATTGATTAAGGGAAATGAGATGTTTATTTCTTTATGTGGTATTAAATAAACCTCATGGGAAACCCTGGGTACTTCAGTATATAAAACTAGATTAGAAGAGGACTTTTCCACTAGCTTGATATTTTCCCAAGCTAGTTAAGTATTTTATGTGGCACACCCACTAGTCAGTGGCATGGTTATATATATCCCAATAATTTAGGTAACTTCTCAAAATTTTAATTTAGAATCTATAGTTTAAAAAACCTTAATGGTTGTAGGGTTTAATACTATGATGTTACTATTAATATTTATTTTAATTGATTATTTATGACTTCTTTATTTTAGTTCTAGTAATGTGCCATGTGGTTGTATTTAATCAAAAGTGTAAAAACTGTTTTCATTTAGTATGATAAAACTAATATGTTTATTTTTTATAACAAATGATTGATTTGAAGCACTTGGTGGGATATTATTGGGATTGTTACTGACAACCTATATACACCCACAGGTTTATGCAGACTTCATTTATATATATACATGTAATATAAAATCATCACTAGTAAGTGGTGGATATTCCTAATAGCTTTATCTAATTTGATGGGGGTGGCATTGAGGGATGAGGTCTCATGTCACATGGTGGTAGGTGGTTATTTATTTTCTTTATCATTTCAAATATTATTATATCCCTATGACATTGTATCTCCATATTATGTCCCCATCTCATCCCCTTTTTTATTTTGGAAACTTTTATTGTATCACTTTATTTATGTTAGTCTTTATTATGATTTCATGTTTCTTATGTTCTTAATTAAATATTATATGACATTTTGATGATTGATGTTGATTTTATATTTATGTAGGACCTTCCAATGTATGGTAGGGTCATTTCAAGTACTCATGTAAGACTCATTAATTACTTATTTGGAGAAACTATTCCCAAATAGTATTCTTGATGCCCAACAACTAGTTTCCAATATATAGGGATCCATAATGCCCTTTGATCTTTCCAACATACCTCCTCTGGTTCCTAAGTTATGGGTATTCAATTTTTTTAACAAAATGGTATTAGAGCCATAGGTTTTTTGTTTTATAATATATACGGTGTTTTGTAGATATGAGATAGGTTTGGTGGGCCTTAAGGGGTAGGTGTGAAGGAATTCATGGATAAAAATATTAGTACTAAACATTAACCTTCTAAGGATGTTGGAATTTATGTTATTAATTTTTAGTTTATAAAACATTTTCCTGTATGTAATGGGTTCATGGGATAGATACCGTAAACATTGAATAAATAATATTAAAATTTTAAATTTATTTATTCCACATCTATTTTATTACATTATTTATTAGAATTATTTATTTAAAATTTACCAGTGATTAGTTTCTTTTCTATATTATTTGATTTACATGTTACATCATGCTTCCTAAAAGATCCCCAATGAACCATTTGGAGAGAGTCATGGATAATATTCCATTAGTAAACCAACCATTTAATCATATTTTTCATGAGGTAGTAGTAAGAACAACTTCAGTCATAGAACAAGGAGTAGGTGTAGGTCTAGCTCAGTATCAATGAGCGAGTCCAGTTCTATATTAGGATATAGACTAATACTGTGATTTTCTTTGATATAAATACCTAGTATTATGAGGTTGCAATGACCCTTAGGAAGTAGAGGATTAGTTATAGAAAATAATGATAACTTTCAAAAACATAGGAACTCATGTGATTGTTAAAATTAACTGTTCATATTTTATATTGTATGTACATAGCTGAATGTGTGGGGAAAATATATTCTAGGTGAAACTATAATAAAGTCATATTTAGAAAGGTTTCAAAGTGATATTATCCGAACATTTTTATCTATATATAATAGATCTTTTTATACCCTAGGATTTGGTGACCCATCATTAAGATTAATAAACCATGAAGTATACAAATCAATTCACATATCTTTTCCACTTTTCGTTAGAGTTGATATCTTATAAAGGGATAAAGTCTTACAGATTCAAAATTTCCAATTTCCCACATATTTGAAATAATTTTTTTTCTTAAATATTAAAACCTAGGTTTAGGTTTTGGTTCAAGTTTTAATGGTTGACATAAACTAAACAAGTATGTCTAGTTTTATGGATACCTTTACTATGTTTGGTGGTAGTTAGGGTGTATTTTATAAGATGAAAATGAATTATAAAGATTCAAGGAGTGGTGGTGGCATCATTTCTCAACCTATTTCTCAATAGGAAGCATCATTCTATATTAGGATATGGTCTTCTACTTGTCATTAATGTAGAATGACTAGTGATGTTAAGCCTTATAGGTTAGACATTCCTATGTATTTAATACTTGTGGGTAATTGGGACACCTCTTGATGTTTTAAAATAATAATCCTATATTAATGAGTGGTGATGGATTTTATACTATTATAGGATCTCAATCACTATGAGAATAATTGAAAGTTTCATAGTCATGCTCTTGAGGATGAGGAGGAATAAGTAAATCAATTTATGGGGAAAGTCAATTGGTGATTAAGACTCAATCTATTTGTAGAACATAAACTCTGGTTGAGAGATAAAAACTACATTCTGTAGTGTTATATCCCACGGAATCTAAGATAGGGACAGTGATAGATAGAGGAATCATGTTTATTGTATCACATATAATCCTTTATTTATTCAATACTGGTGATTCTCACTCATTATTGTTTTCTTATTTAGTGAATTTTTTGTTGTTTATTCTTATCTCATTCCCTATGTGACATAGATATTTTTTTCTATACGAGGATGAAACTTGGCCTTTGATTTCCTTCATCAATTACCTCTATGTCTGAGGTGGAATTGTCCTAATATTTCATCATTCTTGAAACATATCTCTTGTATATGATCTTTTGAATGGACTATATGAAAACTACTAGGGAACATATTAACTGTTATCAGTGAAGGGTATCTATCTTTTTTACTAATGGGAGTTTCTATCTATTCCAATGGGGATGGGATCCTTGTTAAATATATGCAAGTCCACATCTTTATAAAGTTGGTCAGATTTCATGCAAGATATCCTCTATTTTCTAAAGCCTGGTGAGTAAGGATTGGGGATTGAGTTACCCATAATGGCTAGAGTTTAATAATGTATTCAATTGAGAATTATCAGGCTTACCCCTAGAGTGGTATGTGTATTTTTATATCAACATCATTATTAGGATATAGCTGATATTTATACATTTATATCATATAAATCTAAACGATCTGACAGGGCTAAATATATAACTTGATAATTTGGTGTCTGGGGGATTTATTTTCGTCATTGTGTCCTTAGAGGATGCACTGGTACTCTTCAAAAAAATCCAAATTGAAATCAATGATTATGTATCAATTATAAAAAATTGAACTAGGTTGATATTAATAATATGTAACTCTTTCCTAATATCAACGACTTGTTTCATCAGTTAAAGGTGGAAAATTGGTTCTCAAAAATTAATTTATGATCATGTTACCACCATCTTTGGGTGAATGAATCAGATATTTCCAAGAAGGAATTTTGAAGCATATAGTGGAATTAAGAGTATCTCATGATGCCTTTCATACAGACCAATACTCATGTGATGTTATGTCATTGATGAATATGATATTTCATTAGCACTTGGACTCTTTTGTTATGTTTTTGTGGATGATATATTATTTTTTTATAATACTTATAAGGATAATTTGTGGCATTTGATAATCATCCTTGGGACTCTTCTTAATAACTCTCTCTAAAAAAATAATCAAATTTAGATTTCTAATATGAGAATTTATGTTCTAAGGACATGTAGTGTCAGAAAAGGGAATTAAAAATTATTTTGAGAAGGTAGAGGTTGTTATGTCCAAAGAGGATCCGCGAAAAATCATTGAGATACTAAGATTATTAGGATCATTATATTACTAGTAGTATTTCATAAAATTATTTTCAAAGATTTTATATCTATAGAAAATAGTCACCTCAGATAGATTGATGTTTTTTTAGAGAAAAAACTATCAAGATTATTTTATATAGTTAATGAAATGTTTAAAGTCGGAACCTATCATAGTTTTTTATAAGATAATAGATTCTATGTGGTTTTATATAATTCTGCATATGTGATGATTGGGTGTGTCCTAATATTGTACAATCATAGTGTATCATAATGATAATGAAAGATTCAGTCCCATGGGAGGAAGTATCCCACACATGACTTAGAATTGGAAGATGTAGTGCACACACTCAAATATTAGTGACTCTAACCATTTTATGAGAAATTCAATGTCTATATTAACTATAAATTATTGATACAATTATTTAATCAAAGGGATGCAAACATTAGAAAATGATGGTGTGTGGAGTACCTTCAATGGTTAGAATTAGATCTTACTTATACCTATATTAAACTAAATATTGTCATTAATTCCCTTAAAGGTAATCTTATATCTTAGACTCTGAATATTTTTAGTGAGGAGTATAACTTTATGGGATTATTGGCTAAACTACACCCAAAATTGAAAGAGGAATATAGGATTTGGTTCATTAATAATGTTTTGTTGACTAATTCCATCTTTCCTCTCATCTCAAATGATTAATTAATTGATTAATAGTGTCATAAAATCTATATAAATGTATATTTTTGTGAGATTATCTCTGTCAACTAAAAAGAATTATCTACTTCAGGAATAAAAATGTAGTTCCTTATTTTTTGAGAAAGAAAGTGATATAGAAAACCCATCATTCTTAGTGTTTTATCCATCCAGGTGACACAAAAATGTATTATGATATAAGGAGATGGTATTTGTGGCCAATAATGAGGTGGTATATAGATAATTTTGTATCTTGATGATTTAACTATTAATAAGTAATGGTTAAGAAATAACAACCCGCAAGCTTGATTAAAATTCTTCTCTTCTGGACATGGAAGTGGGAAAAAGTTTCCATTGACAGATCTAATATTTTTATATTTCTAAATATGTTTTTAAATTATTTAATATCTTACCATTAATCAATTTTATCTTATTTTCATCATTTTATGACTTTTGGTGAGTTTTGATATTAAATGTGAAAAGTGGTTAATTATGAACATTAAACATTTTTATGTTGCCTATGTATTTTGAGCATAACTCATACATTTTTCATCCAATTCAAATAATTAGTTTTTTTATGATGTAATTATTCATGGTATAAAAATAAGTCTTTGGGACCCTGATCAAATTCGAACTCCAAAATGTAGAAACAAATCGGTCAATGTGAACATTTATTCTGGACGGCAGAATAGACCATGACTCATTCAATGAGGCATATCTCGGGATACCGACCACCAAATTGGTTGCTTATAGCTAGGTTAGAAAACAAAATCGATGAGGAATATTGAAATTAAATTTCAAGGAGAAATGATTTCATATAGGCCACACTTAAACTGGTCAAATTATGGTTGGTGGAAAAGTGATTTGAGGCCATAAAAAGTCAAGTCTACTGAATTATCCATAATTCATTCCACACAGCTCCAAATTCTTTAAAACATCATGGGTAGATGGAAAAATACATTACTCACCTCATATAAGAAGGGATCTCATCCATATTCGAAGAGATGGTGGATGAACCGAAGTTGAACTTCTGGTGGACAGATTCTGGAGGAAATTTTCATGTTCTTCTTTTACCTCTTTTCTTTTTTTTTAGTTTTGTAATGTAACCTTATTCCCCCTTCTCCTAAATTAACATTAACATGGTGGGGTAAATCTTATGAGTGTTTGGGGATGGTTAGGTTTACCATTTTTTTAATTTTTGAGTTCATGTGATTAATGTTAAAAAATGTTTTCTCAATAATGAAGTTGGTTTCAATTGTAATAACAACTTGTATTATCTTGTGCAATTGTATTTGATTTTATATTCTACTATTATTATTTCTTTGTTTAATTATAATTATATCCCTCACTAGGTTATGTTCTATATACAATGGAATAGATCATAACATAGTGGGGAAGTACTTGGTGATCATCAGTACATGTGAGATTTGTCCTCAATATTCAAGATTATTTAGGATAAACAAGACCCGATTGGGAATTGCCTTAATCAATTGAGGTTATTCACTACAAATCATTCACAAAAGGATGAATATTATACCAAACTAAGATATTAGTATGGTTTAATATCCCCAACATCATTAAACAAATAAGTGAGAGGAAGCGATTGAGAAATCTCCTTTTAATCGATTTAATAAAATAGGAATGAATAAATAAGAACTATGATAAAATTACAATTGGAAAACCAACCCTGACATGATCACCCAATACTTATCACTATTTTTTATCACATTTGTCTTCAATTTGTTTTAAATCTTATACGTTATTGCTTTATTTAGTTTTTTTTCTTTTTTTCAAATCTATACAAATAAAAAAAGTGACAAACATTATTATTGTGTGATCCTCTCTGGAGAAAACATAGGTTAACCACCATACTATATTTTTACTTGGTAAATAATTGTTTTTTCCACACCCCATTAAAGGCATGTGTCAAAACATGACACTATTTATGAGGAGTTAGTGCCACAATCTCATTATAAATATTAACATTTTTCTAAAAAAAGTTATTAAATATATTTTTCCATGATGTTTTCAAATGATCATCATTTTAATTCATGTAACAACTACCCACATTTGAAACAATTAGATGAGGCTGGTTGTGATATAGTTCAGATACAATAACTTTTAAATAACATAGAAAAACTAGATAACAAAGTAGAACTTGCATTTTAATATGTATGTGCATTGATGGAAAAAGCAGAACCTATGAATGAACCTAAGGAGGACAAGAAGGAAGAATTACCTACTGAGCTACATGTGGGAGGTCAAAAAGATATAGATGGATTCTATAATAATTGTGAAGAACTAATTGATCCACATAATACATAAAAATTAGAGGATCTAGACCCATTTAATTAAGACACCACCAAAGCGGTGGAATTTGAAGAAATAATGGAGGAGTCAGACTACCTACCTCTATCATGTGAAATTCAACTACAAGAGAAACCTCATACTGAAGAAGTAATTGAAGTAAAGCCATTTCTGGGAGATAATATTTTTTCTTAACTCTTTTCATTTTGATTATATAGAATCTGAATTTAGTATTACCACCCCTTTTATACATTTTCAGAATTGGCCAACAAATGTATTGCCTTAGTGAATGAGTAAAAAGAAGAAGGTACACCTGAAGAGGAACACCTAGAGCTCCCCAAAAATGTTGATCACTTATTATAAGGTGTTGAAAATGAGATCCAAGTGGACTTGATTAAATAAAAAGAGACGCAAGATGATTACTTTGAAAGGGAAGAGTTTGATATTGATTCATCATGTTTTAATTTTATTCACAGAGAATTACACTCTAATTTTCCCTTTGACTATTCTTTTTATTCAGCATACCTTAAGGAACCGTTTTTGAATCAAAAATAAGTTGGTAAAGTGGAAAATAATAAAGAGGATAACTCATTATTTGTCCTACCCCTGTCGTGCATGTTTAATATCATTTTCGTAGGGGTGTATTTGGTGTACTATATCCATATAGTCCTCAAAAAAAGGAAAAATTTAAAGATGGAAGGAAGAAGTTCTAGTTCTTCATATTAAAGAAACTTCACCCACCATCGGATTAGGGATAACCACTAAAACTGCCCATCTAGAGGTAGTCAAAACCTAGGGCCCACATTGGGGATTAAACCAATATCTATCCTTCTATTATCATTCTATTTCTATTTTATTTACTTTCAATAAATTTATTATGTTTTATTATCTACCTTTGTTTTTAGGTTTTTATGTGCATACCACTTAGGAGCTTAACTCAACATTGCACTACAAATAAGTCAGGTTTTACCTTTCCTTTACACTTTATTGATTGTTATGATTCAATTAAAAATATTATTACATGTTAAATCAATTTTAATGCAATGTAGGCATTGAATCATTTAAGTATGGGGGATGGAACCTTTATAATTTAGTATTTTCAATTGTTTGTTTTTTCTTTTTCTCAAAAAAATTGTTTTTCTCATCTTGTTTGTTTGTTTTTTAAAATTTTAAGCTGAAATGATTATCATCACAATTTTTTAAACCCTTGTAAATGAGTGAAACAATTTATCACATGAAACTAAGTTTAAATGAATGCAGAAATTGACTTTGTTTCAATTTCAAATATTTGGAAATCCCATGGAAAGTACTCTAATTTTTGAATCTCATGCCATATTTCACTATCTTTAAATTTGAAATCAATTTCTTGTGTTGCTTTTAAACCTAATTTTCATAATATTTTATTTTACCTCACTTTTTAATAGAACCATAACATGCTTGATTTAACTATAATTTGATTTATTCCTATCAAAACTTGAGGGTTTGAGGTACATGTTTTTTAAACGATTAAGGAATTTCTTTTGTATTAAATCCCAAATTTCATACAAATATTTTTTATAATTTCCCACCTTGTACATTTAATCCTTGTATCCTAAAGAATACATGAATATACTGTTGTGTTAGACACATCATAAGCCAATCTTCCCTATCCAACCTGCTCTTAATGTGAAATTGCATAATATAGTTGAACTTAAGTGTGGGGGGAGATTGACTTGGGTTGTGATTCCTCATTTAGAGATATATTGGGTGGAAAAATAAAGCGTTAAAGATATGTTCTTGTTTCTGAAAAAAATAATTTTTTCGAAAGCTGTTCCTTTTCTGGGGCTTTCATGTATGAGAATATGTGCTTTTTGGAGCTTCTAATGAAAAAAATATGTGCCTCTTCTAGAGCATTCAAGAAAAAATAATATTTGAGAATATTGAAACTATTCCTCCTAAAATTTTTAATGGTGTGAACTTTCACTAATTTTTTATGATAATCGAGCTGATTTACTACTAAGGGGAGTGAGGAGGAGACCATACTTGAGTGAAAATTAGAATAATGCAATTTTTCATCAAAAAGAGCTGAGCCCTCCTCATTCAGCCTCTGCATTTTTCACTTCTAAATCCTACCTACCAAAATCCACAGAACAAACCTATAAATTCCTCATGATAATCATATATCCTTGAATCACATTGGATAGATATGTAAGAATTTATCAATCCTATGGTGACCCTTGCATGAGTATTGGATGAGAAAGACATTGTTGAAAATTGATATTTGTGTGATGAGAGAAAATGAATGTTAGTTAAGTGTTCTGTGTGAATGGGAGAATAAATGAAGAGGAAATATATTTAATAAACTGAATTGATAACTAGTAATAATATTTGTTTATATGTCATGATAACTTTTATTTCTTGTTGTTAAATTGTTAGATCTCATGGATATGTGTTTTAAATTTTCTATGATTTGTTATCGATATTTACTTTTCCATAAGTCCAAGTGCTTAGTGTGGGGGAATTGATAGAGATCATATTTTTATATTTCTAAATATTTTTTTAAATTATTTAATTTCTTCCCGTTAATCAATTTGATCTTATTTGCATCATTTTAAGACTTTTGGTGAGTTTTGAGCTTAAATGTGAAAAGTGGTTAATTCTGAACATTAAATAGTTCTATGTTGCCTCTGTATTTCAAGAATAACTCTTATATTTTGAATTTAATTAACCTGGTTCATTTTTTGTAGGATGTAATGATGTGTGGGTTATAAATAAGTTATATATACACCAAGACAATTTGAAATCCAAAAGGAAAAAACAAGTCATTCAATGTGAACATTTATTCTGGCCAGCAAAATAGACCATGACTCATTCAATGAGGCATATCTCAGGATACCGACCACCAAATTGGTTGCTTCGAACTCGGTCAAAAATCCCACTCAATGGGGAAATTTAAAAGTAAATTTTATGGATAATGTATTTCATATATTCCGCCCTTAAACCGGTCAAAATATAGTTGGTGGAATAGTTATTGGCGGCCAAACAAATTCATGTCTAATAAATCGGCATTAACTCATTCTGTATGGCTCCAAATTCTTTAAACCTTCGTGAATAGAAGGAAATATCCATTACACACAACCTATAAGAAGGTACCTTGGCCTGATTTGAAGAGACGGTGGACGAACCGAAGCTGAACTTCTGGTGGACAGATTCTGGAGGAAAGTTCATGTTCTTGTTTTCCCTCTTTTCTTTATTTCAGTTTTGTAATGTAATCATCTTCCCCATTCTCCTAAATTACCCTTAACATTGTGGGGTAAATCTTATGAGTGAATTTGGAAGGTAATGTTTTCCATTCTGTAACATTTGAGTTCATGTGATTAATGTTATAAAATGTTTTCTCTATTATGAAGTTGGTTTCAATTGTAATAACAACTCATATTATCATGTGCGATTGTATTTGATTTTATATTCTGTTGTTATTATTGCTTTGTTTAATTATAATTATATCTCTCACTAGGTTATGGTCTATATACAATGGAATATATCAGAACATAGTGGTGAATTACTTGGCGATCGTCAGTACGTGTGAGATTTGTACTCAATATTCAAGATCATTTCGGATAAACAAGACCCGATTGGGAATTTCTTTAATCAATTGAGGGTATTCGCTACAAATATTTCACAAAAGGATGTATATTAGACCAAACTAATATATTATTAAGGTTTAATCTCCCCAACATCATTAAAAAAATAAGTGAGATGAAGCGATTGAGAAATCTCATTTTAATCTATTTAATAAAAGATGAATGAATAAATAAGAACTAAGATAACATTTCAATTGGAAAACCGACCCCGACCTGATCACCCAATACTTATCACTATTTTTAATCAAATAATTTTTAAATTTTTTTAAAATATTATATGTTATTTCATTCTTCAGTTTTGTTTCATTATTTTAAAAACCATACAAATTAAAAAAAAGTGACAAACACGATTTTTGTGCGCTCCTCTATGGAGACAACCTAGGTTAACCACTATACTATATTTTAACTTATTAAATAATTGTTTTTTCCACACCCCATGACATGAACATTTCAAAAAATGGTGTTGTTTTCGGGGATTTAGTGCCACAATCTCATTATAAATATTTATCATTTTTTTAAAAAAGGTTAAAAAATATATTTTTCCATGATGTTTTCAAATGGTCATTTCTTTAATTCATGTAACAACTACCCACATTTGGAACAAGTAGATGAGTCTAGTTATGATATAGTTCAGATTAAGAACTTCTAAATGACATATAAAAACTATAGAACAAAGTAGAACTTGCATTTTAATATGTATATGCATTGATGGAAAAACCAGAACCTATGTATAAACCTGAGGAGGACAAGAAAGAATAATTACCTACATATCTACTTGTGGGAGGTCAAAAAGATATTGATGGATTCTAGAATAAGTGTGAATAACTACTTGATCCACATATTACTTACAAAGTATAAGATATAGAACCATTGAAGGAAGAAACCACCAAAGCGGTGGAATTTGAAGAAATAATGGAGGAGCCTGACTACCTACCTCTATCTTGTGAAATTCGACTACAAGATGAACCTCATACTAAAGAAGAAATTGATTTCAAGTCATTTAAGGGAGATAATCCTTTTATTAAATCTTTTAATTCTGATTATATAGAATCTGAATTGAGTATTACCTCCCCTTATTATAAATTTTCAGATTTGACCAACAATTGTATTGCCTTGGTGGATGAGGAAAAAGAAAAAGACACACCCGAAGAGGAACACCTTGAGCTCCCCAAACATGTTGATCATTTATGGGAAGGAGTTAAATATGATATCCAAGTGGACTTCATTAAATAAAAAGAGATGCAAGATGCTTACTTTGAAAGGGAATATTTTGATATTGATTCATCAGTTTTTCATTTTATTCGAATAAAATTACACTCTAGTTTTCTATTGGACTATTCTTTTGATGCATCATACCTTAAGGAACCAATGGATAATGAAGAATAAGTTTTGAAAGTGGAAAAAAATAAATAAGAGGACTCATTCTATGTCCTACCCCTACCGCGCAAGTTTAATATCATTTTTATAGGGGTGGATTTGGTATAATATATCCATGTAGTCCTCAAAAAGAAGGAACAAGTTCAAGATGTAAGGAAGAAGTTTCCGTGGTTCATATTAAAGAAACTTCACCCAGCATCAGATTGGGGATAACCATTGAAACTTTCCATCTAGAGGTAGTCCAAACCCAGGTCCCACTTGGGGGTATTAAACTAAGAGCTATCCCTATATTCTCATTCTATTTCTATTTTCATTACTTTCAATAAATTTTTTATCTTATATTATCTACCTTTGATTGTAGGTTTTTATGTGTGTAACTATTAGGATATTAACTCAACATTGCAATACAAATAAGTCACGTTGTACCTTTCCTTTACACTTTATTGATTTCTATGATTAAATTCAAAATATTCTTACATTTTATATCAATTTGAGTGCATTGAAGACACTATATAATTTAATTTTAGAGGAGGGAACCATTATAGTTTAGTATTTTCAATTGTTTTGTTTTTCTATTTCTCAAAAAAATTGTATTTCTCATCTTTTTTGTGTGTTTTTTAAACATTTGAGATGAAATGATTATCATCACAATTTTTTAAAAAAATATCAATAAGTGAAACAATTTATCCCATGAAACTAATCTTAAATGATTGTGGAAATTGACTTTGTTTCAAGTTCAAATATTTTGAAATTTTAGGAATAGTACTCTGATTTTTGAATCCCATGCCATAGTTTGCGGTCTTTAAATTTGAAATCACTTTCCTATGAGAATATTAAACCTAATTTTCATAATATTTTCTTTTACCTCACTTCTTGAGAGAACCATACCATTCTTTATTTAACTAGAATTTTATTTATTCCTATCAAAACTTGAGGGTTTGAGGTACATGTTTTTCAAATGATTGAGGCATTTCATTGGTATTAAATCCCTTACATCATATAAATCATTTTTATAATGTCCCACCTTGTATATTTAATCATTTTAGCCTATATAATCCATGAAAAGCCTGTTAGGTCAGCCATATAATAAGCCAATGTTCCCTATCAAACATGGTCTTGAAGTGAAATTTCATAATCTAGTTGAGCTTAAGAATGGGGGAGGTTCACTAGTGTTGTGCTTCCTCATTTAGAGATACATTGGGTGGAAAATAAAATATTGATGAGATGTTCTTGTTGCTGAAAAAAATCATTTTGTATAAATTTGTACCTTTTCTGGAGATTTCATGTAAGAGAAGCGTTGTCTTTCTGGAGCTTCTAATGAAAAAAAAGATGTGCCTTTTCTAGAGATTTCAATAAAAATCATATTTGAGAATATTGAAAATAGTCTTATTGAAATGATGAATATTTTGAAATTTCACTACTTTTTCATGCTAATAGAGTTGATTTACTATTAAGGGTAATAAGGAGGAGACCATACTTGAGTGAAAATTAGAATAATGTAATTTTTATTCAAAAAGAGAAAAGCCCTCTTCATTCAGCCTCAAAATTTTTTACAACTAAATCCTACCAACCAAAATCTTCATAACAAACCTATAAAGTCCTCATGATAATCATATGTTCCTTACTCACATAGGGTGGAGATGTAGGAATTTATCAATCTTATGGTGATCCTTTCATGAGTATTGGATGAAAAAGACATTATTGAAAATTGATAGTTGTGTGGTGAGTGAAAATAAATGTTAGGTAAGGTTTTTGTGTGCATGGGAGAATAAATGAAGAGGAAATATATTTAATGAACTTAATTGAGAACTCGCAATAATAGTTTTTGATGATTCATGATAGCTTTTATTTTATGGTGTTAAATTGTTATATCTCATGGATATGTGTTTTAAATTTTCTATAAATTGTTATCGATAATTACTTGCCCAGGAGTCCAAGTAATAAGTGTGGTGGAATTGAAAGATATCATATTTTCATATTTATAAATATGTTTTTAAATGATTTAATCTCTTCCCATTAATCAATTTGATCTTATTTGCATCATTTTATTACTTTTGGTGAGTTTTGAGTTTAAATGTGAAAAGTGGTTAATTCTGAACATTAAACAGTTTTATGTTGCCTCTATATTTCGATCATAACTCCTACATTTTTCATCCAATTCACCTGATTCTTTTATTTATTATTTAATGATTTGTGGGCTAAAAATACCACTTCTGGACCCCAATCCAATTATAACTCCAAACGGAAAAAACAAATCGGTAAATGTGTATATTTATTCTGGCCGACAAAATAGACCATGACTCATTAAATAAGGAATATCTTGGGCTAACGATCACCAAAATGGGTGATTATATCTAGGTTAGAAATAAAACTCTATGAGGAATATTAAAATTAAATTTCAGGGAGAAGTATTTCATATAGGCCTCCCTTAAACTTTTCAAAGTATTGTTGCTGGAATAGTGATTGGTAGCCAGAAAAAGTCAAGTCTACTAAATCGGCCATAACCCATTACACATAGTTCCAAATGATTTCAAACTTCGTGGGTAGATGTAAAAATCCATTACTCACCTTGTATAAGAAGGGACCTCAGCCTGATTCGAGGAGATGGTGGACCAACCGAAGCTAAACCTCTGGTGGACAGATTCTGTAGGAAATGTTCATGTTCTTCTTTTCCCTCTATTCTTTCTTTTAGTATTTAATGTAATATTCATCCCCCTTCTCCTCAATTGACCTTTCCATGGTGGGTTAAATGTTTTGAGTGATTGGGGATGGTTAGGTTTTCCATTTTTTAATTTTTGAGTTCAAGCGCTTGATGTTTTAAAACATTTTCTCTATTATGAAGTTGGTTTCAATAGTAATAACAACTTATATTATCTTGTGTGATTGTATTTGATTTTATATTCTGTTGTTATTGTTGCTCTATTTAACTATAATTATATCAATTACTATGTTATGGTCTATATACAATGGAATATATCATAACATTGTGTTGAAGTACTTCGTGATCATCAGTACGTGTGAGATTTGTACTCAATATTTAATATTATTTGTGATAAACAAGACCCGATTGGGAATTGCCTTAATCAATTGAGGGTATTCACTACAAATATTTCACAAAAGGATGTAGATTAGACAAAACTAATATATTAGTAATGTTTAATCTCCCCAACATCATTAAAAAAATAAGTTATTTGAAGGGATTGTAAAATCTCATTTTAATCAATTTAATAAAAGAGGAAAGAATAAATAAGAACTATGATAACATTACAATTAGAAAACCAACCCCGAACTGATCACCCAATAAATATCCCTATTTTTAATCAAATTATTTTTCAATTATTTTTAAATCTTATATGTTATTTCTTTCATTAGTTTTGTTTCATTATTTTCAAAACCAAACAAATTAAAAAACCCAGTGACAAACAATATTGTTGTGCTCTCCTCTTTAGAGACAACCTAGATTAACCA
Source organism: Viscum album (assembly GCA_963277665.1). Taxonomy (NCBI): domain Eukaryota; kingdom Viridiplantae; phylum Streptophyta; class Magnoliopsida; order Santalales; family Viscaceae; genus Viscum; species Viscum album. Next base: position 1,423,014,266 of record OY728145.1, read on the forward strand.
GTATACTATATTTTAACTTAGTAAATAATTTTTATTTCCACACCCCATGACTAGAACATGTCAAAACCTGGCGTCTTTTTTGGGGAGGTAGTGCCACAATCTCATTATAAATATTTAGCATTTTTCAAAAAAAATTAAAAAATATAATTTTCAATGATGTTTTCAAATGATCATTTCCTTAATTCATGCAACAACTACCCACATTTGGAACAAGTAGGTGAGGCTTGTTATGATATAGTTCAGATGTAAGAACTTAGAAATGACATAAAAACTAGAGAACAAAGTAGAACTTTCATATGAATATGTACGTGCATTGATGAAAAAATCAGAACCTATGAATGAACCTGAGGAGGACAAGAAGGAATAATTACTTACTGATGTACATGTGGTAGGTCAAAAAGATATAGATGGATTCTAGAATAAGTGTGAATAACTACTTGATCAACATATTCCTTACAAAGTAAAAGATCTCGAACCATTGTAGGAAGACACTGCCAAAGCGGTGTAATTTGAAGAAATAATGGAGGATCCTGACTACCTACCTCTATCTTGTGAAATTGAACTACAAGAAGAACCTCATACTAAAGAAGCAAATGATGTCAAGCCATTTAAGGGAGATAATATTTTTATTAAATCTTTTCATTCTGATTATATAGAATCTGAATTGATTATTACCTCCCCTTATTATAAATTTTCAGATTTGGACAAGAAATTTATTACCTTGGTGGATGAGGAAAAAGAAGAAGACACGCCGTAAGAGTAACACCTTGAGCTCCCAAACATTTTTATCATTTATGGGAAGGAGTTAAAGATGATATACAAGTGAAATTGATTTAAGAAAAAGAGACTCAAGATGATTACTTTTAAAGGGAATAGTTTGATATTGATTCATCATGTTTTAATTTTATTCAAATAGAATTATACTCTAATTTTTCCTTGGACTATTCTTTTGATGCATCATACCTTAAGGAACCGTTTGAGAATGAAGAAGAAGTTGTGAAAGTGGAAACAAATAAAGAGGAGGATTCATTCTTTGTCCTACCCACACTGTGTAAGTTTAATATCATTTTTATAGGGGTGGATTTGGTATAATATATCCATGTAGTCCTCAAAAAAAAGGAAGAAGTTCTGGTGGTTCATATTAAAGAAACTTCACCCACCATCAGATTGGGGATAACTATGGAAACTGCCCATCTAGAGGTAGTCAAAACCCAAGGCCCACTTGGGGGATTAAACCAAGATCTATCCTTCTATTCTCATTCTATTTATATTTTCATTACTTTCAATAAATTTATTGTGTTTTATTATCTACCTTTTTTGTAGGTTTTTATGTGTGTAACACTTAGGAGATTAACTCAACATTGCAATACAAAAAAGTCAGGTTGTACCTTTCATTTACACTTTATTGATTTCTATGATTAAATTCAAAATATTCTTACATGTTAAATCAATTTGAATTCATTGAGGACACTACATAATTTAAGTGTGGACGAGGGAACCATTATAGTTTGGTATTTTCAATTGTTTGTTTTTTCTATTTCTCAAAAACAATTGTATTTCTCATCTTTATTGTGTGTTTTTGTAACTTTTGAGCTGAAATGATTATCATCATAATTTTTTAAACCCATATTAATTAGTGAAACAATTTATCCCATGAAAGTAATATTAAATGGATTAGTAAATTTACTTTGTTTTAAGTTCAAATATTTGGAAATTTCAGGAAAAGTACTCTGATTTTTGAATCCCATGCCACAGTCTGCTGTCTTTAAATTTGAAATCACTTTCTTGTGAGACTTCTAAACCTAATTTTCAAAATATTTTCTTTTACCTCACTTCTTGAGAGAACCATACCATTCTTTATTTATCTAGAATTTGATTTATTCCTATCAAAACTTGATGGTTTGAGGTACATGTGTTTTAAATGATTGAGGCAATTCTTTGGTATTAAATCCCCTATTTCATACAAATATTTTTTATAATGGTCCACCTTGTACATTTAATCCTTGTATCCTATAGAATCCATGAACAACCTATTAGGTTAGCCACATAATAATCCAATTTTACCTATCCAACATGCGCTTGAAGTGAAATTTCATAATCTAGTTGAGCTTAAGCATGGGGGAGGTTCACTTGTGTTGTGCTTCCTCATTTAGTGATACATTGGGTGGAAAATAAAATTTTGAAGAGATGTTCTTGTTGCTGAAAAAATCATTTTGTAGAAATTTGTACCTTTTCTGGAGCTTTCATATATGAGAAGCTCTGTCTTTCTGGAGCTTCTAATGAAAAAAAGAAGTGCCTTTTCTAGAGCTTTCAAGAAAAATCATATTTGAGAAGATTGGAAATATTCTTGTTGAAATGTTGAATGGTGTAAAATTTCACTAATTTTTCATGCTAATATAGCTGATTTACTATTAATGGGAATGAGGAGGAGACCATACTTGAGTGAAAATTAGAATAATGTAATTTTTCTTCAAAAAGAGCCAAGACCTCCCCATTCAGCCTCAGAATTTTTTACATCTAAATCCTACCAAAAAAATCCAAATAACAACCCTATAAAGTCCTCATGATAATCATATGTCCTTGACTCACATAGGGTGGAGATGTAGTAATTTATCAAGCCTATGGTGACCCTTTCATGAGTATTGGATGAAAAAGACATTGTTGAAAATTGATATTCGTGTGATGAGTGAAAATGAATGTTAGATAAGTGTTTTGTGTGTATGGGAGAATAAATAAAGAGGAAATATATTTAATGAACTTAATTTAGAACTTGAAATAATAGTTTTTTATGATTCATGATAGCTTTTATTTTATCGTGTTAAATTGTTAGATATCATGGATATGTGTTTTAAATTTTCTATGATTTGTTATCGATAATTATTTTTCCAGGATTCCATGTGATAAGTGTGGGGGAATTGACAGAGCTCATATTTTCATATTTCTAAATATGTTTTTAAATGATTTAATATCTTCCCATTAATCAATTTTGTATTATTTGCATCATTTTATGGCTTTTGGTGAGTTTTGAGCTTAAATGTGAAAAGTGGTTCATTCTGAACATTAAACAGTTTTATGTTGCCTCTATATTTCGATCATAACTCCTACATTTTTCATCCAATTCAAGTGATTCTTTTTTTCGTATGTAATGATTCGTGGGCTACAAATACATCTTCTAAAACCCGATCCAATTAGAACTCTAAAAGGAAAAAACAAATCGGTAAATGTGTATATTTATTCTGGCCGGCAGAATAGACCATGACTCATTAAATGAGGCATATCTTGGGATAATGACCACAAAATTGGGTGCTTATATCTGGGTTAGAAATAAAACTCTATGAGGAATATTTAAATTAAATTTAAGGGGGAAAGGAGTTCATATAGGCCTCCCTTAAACTTGTCAAAGTATTGTTGCTGGAATAGTGATTGGAAGCCCGAAAAAGTCAAGTCTAATAAATCGTCCATAACCCATTACACACGTTTCCAAATGCTTTCAAATTTCATCGGTAAATGGACAAATCCATTACTCACCTTCTATAAGAAGGTACCTTGGCCTGATTTGAAGATATGGTGGATGAACTGAAGCTGAACCTCTGGTGGGCAGATTCTGGAGGAAATGTTCATGTTCTTCTTTTCCCTCTATTCTTTCTTTTAGTTTTTAATGTAATATTCTTCCCCCTTCTCCTCAATCAACCTTACCATGGTGGGGTAAATGTTATGAGTGACTGGGGATGGTTATGTTTTCCATTTTGTAATTTTTTAGTTCAAGTGCTTAATGTTATAAAATGTTTTCTCTATTATGAAGTTGGTTTCAATAGAAATAACAACTTATATTATCTTGTGTGATTGTATTTGATTTTATATTATGTTGTTATTATTTATCTAATTAATTATAATTATATCACTAACTATGTTATGGTCTATATACAATGGAATAGATTAGAACATAGTGTTGAAGCACTTAGCGATTGTCAGTACGTGTGAGATTTTTACTCAATATTTATTTGTGATAAACAAGACACAATTCAGAATTGCCTTAATCAATTGAGGGTATTCACTAAAAATATTTCACAAAAGAATATAGATTAGACCAAACTAATATATTACTAATGTTTAATCTCCCCGACATCATTAAAAAAATAAGTGGGAGGAAGGGATTGTAAAATCTCATTTTAATCGATTTAATAAAAGTGGAATGAATAAATGAGAACTATGATAACATTACAATTAGAAAACAAACCCCGACCTGATCACCAAATATATATCACTATTTTTAATCACATTATTTTTTAATTTTATTTAATTCTTATATATTATTTCTTTCTTTAGTTTTGTTTCATTGTTTTCAAAACCAAACTAATTGAAAAAAAAAGTGACAAACAAGATCGTGGTGCGCTCCTCTTTGGAGACAACCTAGGTTAACCAATATACTATATTTTAACTTAGTAAATAATTTTTCTTTCCACAAACCATGAATAGAACATGTCAAAACCTGTCACTGTTGATGGGGAGGTACTGCCACAATATCATTATAAATATTTTACATTTTTCAAAAAAAAAGTTAAAAAATATATTTTTCAATGATTTTTTGAAATGTTCATTTCTTTAATTCATGTAACAACTACCCACATTTTGAACAAGTAGATGAGGCTGGTTATGATATAGTTCAGATATAAGAACTTATAAATGACATAGAAAAACTAAAGAACAAAGTAGAACTTTCATTTGAATATGTACGTGAATTGATGGAAAAATCAGAACATATGAATGAACCTGAGGAGGAAAAGAAGGAAGAATTACTTACTGATCTACATGTGGGATTTCAAAAAGATATAGATGGATTCTAGAATAAGTTTTAAGAACTACTTTATCCACATATTCCTTATAATGTAGAAGATCCAGAACCATTGAAGGAAGACGCCACTAAAGTGGTGGAATTTGAAGAAATAATGGATGATCCTGACTACCTACCTCTATCTTGTGAAATTCAACTACAAGAGGAACCTCATACTAAAGAAGCAATTTATGTCAAGCCATTTAAGGGAGATAATCTTTTTATTAAATCTTTTCATTCTGATTATATAGAATCTGAATTGAGCATTACATCCCCTTATTATAAATTTTCATATTTGGCCGACAATTGTATTGCCTTGGTGGATGAGAAAAAAGAAGAAGACACACCTGAAGAGGAACACCTTGAGATCCCCAAACATGTTGATCATTTATGGGAAGGAGTTAAAGATGATATCCGAGTGGACTTGATTAAAGAAAAAGAGACTCAAGGTGCTTACTTTTAAAGGGAATATTTTGATATTGATTCATCATGTTTTAATTTTATTCAAATATAATTACACTCTAATTTTCCCTTGGACTATTATTTTGATGCATCATACCTTAAGGAACCATTGGAGAATGAAGAAGAAGTTGTGAAAATGGAAACAAATAAAGAGGAGGACTCATTCTTTGTCCTACCCCCACCATTCTTGTTTAATATCATTTTAATAGGGGTGGATTTGGTGTACTATATCCATGTAGTCCTCAAAAAAAGGAAGAGGTTCAAGATGGAAGGATGAAGTTCTGGTTGTTCATATTAATGAAACTTCACCCACCATCGGATTAGGGATAACCACTGAAACTGCCCATCTGGAGGCAGTCAAAACCCAGGGCCCACTTGGGGGATTAAACCAAGATCTATCCTTCTATTCTCATTCTATTTCTTTTTTCTTTACATTCAATAAATTTATTATGTTCTATTATCTACCTTTGTTTGTATGTTTTTATGTGCGTAACACTTAGGATCTTAACTCAACATTGCACTACAAATAAGTCAGGTTGTACCTTTCCTTTACACTTAATTGATTGCTATGATTCAATTCAAAATATTATTACATGTTAAATAAATTTGAATGCATTGTGTACACTTCATCATTTAAGTGTGGGGGAGGGAACCTTTATAGTTTAGTATTTTCAATTGTTTGTTTTTTCTATTTCTCAAAACAAAATTCTCTTTCTCATCTATTTTGTGTGTTTTTTGAAACTTTTGAGCTAAAATGATCATCATAAAAAACTTTTAAACCCATTCCAATGAGTGAAACAATTTATCCCATGAAACTAAGCTTAAATGAATGTTGAAATAGACTTTGTTTCAAGTTCAAATATATGGAAATTTCATGAAAATTACTCTGATTTTTGATTCTCGTGCCACAGTTCAGTGTCATTAAATTTTAAATCAAACTCATGTGAAGATTATAATACTAAATTTCATAATATTTTATTTTACCACACTTCTATAAAGAACCATACCATGCTTTATTTAACTGGAATTTGATTTATTCCTATCAAAACTTGAGGGTTTGAGGTATATGTGTTTTAAATGATCGAGGCATTTCATTGGTATTAAAGCCCATGTTTAATACGAATATTTTTTATAATGTCCAACCTTGTACATTTAATCCCTTTATCCCATATAATCCATGGAAATACTCTCATGTTAGCCACCTCATAAGCCAATTTTCCCTATCCAACCTTCTCTTGAAGTGAAATTGCATAATCTAGTTGAACTTAAGCATGGGGAGAGGTTGACTTGTGTTGTGATTCTTCATTTGGAGATACATTGGTTGGAAAAAAATGTTTAATTGATGTTATTATTGCTTAAAAAAAATAATTTTTTTGAAATTTGTTCCTTTTCTGGAGCTTTCATGTTTGAGAAGTTGTGCCTTTCCGGAACTTCTAATGAAAAAAAAGGTGTGCCTTTTCTGGAGCTTACAAGAAAAATCATATTTGAGAAGAATGAAACTATTCCTTATGAAATGTTTAATGGTTTAAACTTTCACTAATTTCTTATGATAATGGAGTTTATTTATTACTAAGGGGAGTGAGGAGGAGACCATACTTGAGTGAAAATTATAATAATGCAATTTTTCTTCTAAAAGAGCCAAGCACTCCTCATTCAGCCTCATAATTTTTCACATCTAAATTCTACCAACCAAAAGTCACAGAACAAAAATATAAATTCCTCATGATAATAATAATTAATTGACTCAAATTGGGTGGATATGTATGAATTTATCAAGCCTATGGTGACCCTTTCATGAGTATTGTATAAGAAAGACGTTGTTGAAAATTTTTATTTCTGTGATGAGAGAAAATTCATGTTAGGTAAGTGTTTTGCATGCATGGGAGAATAAATGAAGAGAAAATATATTTAATGAACTGAATTAATAACTTGTAATAATATTTTTTGATGAGTAATTATATCTTTTATTTCTTGGTGTTAAATTGTTAGATCTCATGGATATGTGTTTTAAATTTTCTTTGATTTGTTATCGATATTTACTTGTCCAGGAGTCCAAGTTCTATCTGTGGGGGAATTAATAGAGATCATATTTTAATATTTATAAATATGTTTTTAAATGATTTAAACTCTTCCCATTAATCAATTTGATCTTATTTGCATCATTTTATGGATTTTGGTGAGTTTTGAGCTTAAATGTGAAAAATGGTTAATTCTGAACATTTAACAGTTTTATGTTGCCTCTGTATTTATAGAATAACGCCTAAATTTTTCATCCAATTCCCCTGATTCGTTTTTTTAGGATTTAATGATTTGTGTTCTACAAATAAGTCTGCTGGACCCTGAGCCAATTAGAACTCTAAAAGGAAAAAACAAATCAGTCAATGTGAATATTTATTCTGGCCGGAAGAATAAACCATGAATCATTCAATGAGGCATATCTTAGGCTACTGAACACCATTTGGGTTCTTCCAGCTAGTTCATAAATCCAACTCGATGAGTAATATTCAAATTAAATTTCATAGAGAATGGATTTCATATAGTGTTCCCTTCAACTGGTCAAAGTGTGGTTTGTGGAATAGTGATTGATGGATAGAAAAAGTAAACTCTACAAAATCGGTCATAACGCATTCCACATAGCTCCAAAAGCTTTCAAATTCATGGGTAGATGGAAAAATATATTCCTAACCTCCTATAAGAAGATTCCTTGGCCTGATTTGAAACTATGGAGGACTAAATAAATCTTAACTTCTAGTGGACATATTCTGGAGGAAATGTTCATGTTCTTATTTTCTCTCTTTTCTTTCTTTTAGTTCTGTAATGTAATATTCTTCCCCCTTATCCTCAATTACTCTTACCATGGTGGGGTAAATATTATGAGTGATTGGGGATGGTTAGTTTTTTCATTTTTTAACGTTTGAGTTCATCCGCTTAATGTTATAAAATGTTTTCTCTATTATGAAGTTGGTTTCAATTGTAATAACAACTTATATTATCTTGTGTGATTGTATTTGATTTTATATTCTGTTGTTATTATTGCTTTTTTTAATTATAATTATATCCCTCACTAGGTTATGGACTATATAAAATATAATTGATCATAACATAGTGGTGAAGTACATGGCGATCGTCAGTACGTGTGAGATTTGTACTCAATATTCAAGATTATTTGGGATAAATAAGACCCGATTGTGAATTGCCTTAATAAATTAAAGGTATTCACTAAAAATATTTCGCAAAAGATTATATATTAGGCCAAACTAAGATATTAGTAAGTTTTAATCTCCCCAACATCATTTAACAATGAAATTAGAGGAAGAGATTCTGAAATCTCATTTTAATCGACTGAATAAAAGAGGAATGAATAAATAAGAACTATGATAACATTCCAATTGGAAAACCAACCCCTACTTGATCACCCAATACTTATCACAATTTTTAATTACATTATTTTTCAATTTTTTTAAATCTTACACTTTATTTCATTCTTTAGTTTTGTTTCATTGTTTTCAAAACCAAACAAATTAAAAAACAAAGTGAAAAACATGATTGTTGTGCGCTCCACTCTCGAGACAACCTAGGTTAACCATTATACTATATTTTAAATTTGTAAATAATTTTTTTTTACACACCCTGTGATAGGCACAAGTCAAATAATGGCATCGTTTCTGGGGAGTTAGTTCCACAATCTCATTATAAATATTTAACATTTTTCAAAAAAAAAGTAAAAATATATATTTTTTCATGATGTTTTCAAATGATTATTTATTTAATTCTACCACATTTGGAACAAGTATATGAGTCTGGTTATGATATAGTTCATATTAAAGAACTTCTAAATGAAATATAAAAACTAGATAACAAAGGTGAACTTGCATTTGAATATGTATGTGCATTTATGGAAAAATCAGAACCTATGAATGAACCTGAGGAGGACAAGAAGGAAGAATTAAGTATTGAGATCCATGTGGGAGGTCAAAAAGATATAGATGGATTCTATAATAAGTGTGAAGAACTACTTGATCCACATATTACTAAAAAAGTATAAGATCTAGAACCATTTAAGGAAGACACCACCAAAGTGGTGGAATTTTAAGAAATGATGGAGGAGCCTGACAACCTACCTCTATCTTGTGAAATTCAACTACAAGAGAAACATCATACTGAAGAAGAGATTTAAGTCAAGCCATTTAAGGGAGATAATATTTTTCTTAACTCTTTTCATTATGATTATATAGATTCTGAATTTATTATTACCTCCCCTTGTTATAAATCTTCATATTTGGCCAACAATTGTATTGCCTTGGTGGATGAGTAAAAAATAAGAAGATACACCTAAAGAGGAACGCCTAGAGCTCCCCAAACATGTTGATCATTTATTATAAGGAGTTCCAGATGATATCCAAGTGGACTTGATTAAAGAAAAATATACACAAGATCCTTAATTTGAAAGGGAATATTTTGATATTGATTCATCATGTTTTAGTTTTATTAAAATATAATTACACTCTAATTTTCCATTTGACTATTTATTTGATGTAGCATACCTTAAGGAACTATTGTAAAATGAATAAAAAGTTGTGAAAGTGAAAACCAATATAGAGGAGGACTCATTATTTGTCCTACCCCCACCGTGTAATTTTACTAACATTTTCATAGGGGTGGATTTGGTGTACTATATCCATGTAGTCCTGAACAAAAAGGAAGAAGTTAAAGATGGAAGGAAGAATTTCTAGTGGTTTATATTAAAAAAACGTTACCCACCATCGTATTGGGGATAACCACTAAAACTTTCCATCTAGACGCAGTGAAAACCTAGGGCCCACTTGATGGATTAAACCAAGATCTATCCTTCTATTCTAATTATATTTCTATTTTCTTTACCTTCAATAAATTTATTATGTTTTATTACCTACCTTTGTTTGTAGGTTTTTATGTGTGTAACACTTAAGAGCTTAACTCAACATTACACTACAAATAAGTCAGGTTGTACCTTCCATTTACACTTTATTTATTGCTACAATTCAATTCAAAATATTCTTACATGTTAAATCAATTTGAATGCATTCTAGACACAGCATCATTTAAGTGTACGGGAGGGAACCTTTATAGTTTAGTATTTTAAATTGTTTGTTTTTTCTGTTTCTCAAAAAAATTGTGTTTCTCGTATTTTTTCTGTGTTTTTAAAAATTTTGAGGTGAAATTATTATCATCCCAATTTTTTAAACCCATTTCAATGAGTGAAACAATTTATCCAAAGAAACTGATCTTAAATTAATGCTGAAATTGACTTTGTTTCAAGTTCAGATATTTGGAAATTTCTTGAAAAGTACTCTGATTTTTGAATCGCATGCCACAATTCACTTTATTTAAATTTGAAATAACTTTCCTATAAGGATTATAAACCTAAACTTCATTATATTTTCTTTTACCTCACTTCTTGATAGAACCATACCATGATTTATTTAACTAGAATTTTATTCATTACTATCAAAATTTTAGGGTTTGAGGTACATGTGTTTTAAATGATTGAGGCATTTATGTGGTATTAAATCCACTATTTCATACGAATATTTTTTATAATGGCCCACCTTGTACATTTAATTCATTTAGACCATATAATCCATGAACAATCTATTAGGTTAGCCGCATCATAAACTAATTTTCCTTATCCAACCTTCTCTTGAAGTGAAATTTCATAATCTAGTTGAACTTAAGCATGGAGGGAGGTTGACTTGGATTGTGCTTACTCATTTGGAGATACATTGGGTGGAAAATAAAACGTTGAAGAGATGCTCTTTTTGATGAAAAAAATCATTTTGTTGAAAGTTGTGACTTTTATGGAGCTTTCATGTATGAGAATTTGTGTCTTTCGAGAGCTTCTAATGAAAAAAAAAGAAGTTCCTTTTCTAGATCTTTCAAGAAAAATCATGTTTGAAAAGATTAAAACTATTACTACTGAAATTTTTAATGGTGTAAAATTTCTCTAATTTTTTATTCTAATAGAGCTTATTTACTACTAAGGAGAGTGAGTAGGAGACCATACTTGAGTGAAAATTAGAATAATGCAATTTTTCTTCAAAAATAACTAAACCCTCTTCATTCAGACTCAGAATTTTTCACATCTAACTCCTACCAACCAAAATCCATAGAATAACCCTATAAATTCCTCCTGATAATCATATGTCCTTCACTCATATCGGGTGGAGATGTAGGAATGTATCAAGCCTATGGTGACCCTTTCATGAGTATTGGATGAGAAAGACATTGTTGAGAATTGATATTTGTGTGATTAGAGAAAATGAATGTTAGGTAAGTGTTTTGTGTGAATGGGATAATAAATGAAGAGGAAATATATTAAATGAACTTAATTTAGAACTTGTAATAATATTTTTTGATGAGTCATGATATCTTTTGTTTTTTGGTGTTAAATTTTTAGATCTCATGGATATGTGTAATAAATTTTCTATGATTTGTTATCGATATTTACATGCCCTGGAGTCCAAGTGCTATGTGTGGGGGAATTGAAAAAGATCATATTTAAAAAAAATATATGTTTTTAAATGATTTAATCTCTTCCCATTAATCAATTTGATCATATTTGCATCATTTTAGGACTTTTGGTGTGTTTTGAGCTTAAATGTGAAAAGTGGTTAATTCTGAACACTAAATAGTTTTATGTTGCCTCTGAATTTCGAGAATAACTCCTAAATTTTTCATCCAATTCACCTAATTATTTTTTAGAATGTAATGATGTGTGGGATAAAAATAAGTCTTCTGGACCCCGATCCAATTCAAACTCCAAAAGGCAAAAGAAAATTGGTCAATGTGAACATTTATTCTGGCCGGCAGAATAGACCATGACTCATTCAATGATGCATATCTCAGAATAATGACCACCAAATTGGGTGGTTCTATCTAGGTCAGAAAACCAACTTGACAAGGAAGATTAAAATTAAATTTCAGGGAGAAAGGATTTCATATAGGCTGCCCATAAACCAGTCAAAGTGTAGTTGGTGGAATAGGGATTGGCGGCCAGAAAATGTCAAGTCTACAAAATCGGCCACAACTCATTTCACAAGGATCCAAATGATTTCAAAACTTCGTGGGTATATGGACAACTCCATTCCTCACATCCTATAATAAGATACCTCTGGTTGATTTAAGAGATGGTGGACTAAGCAAAGATAAACTTCTGGTGGACAGATTTTGGAGGAAATGTCCATGTTCTTCTTTTCCCTCTTTTCTTTCTTTTAGTTTTGTAATGCAATCTTCTTCCCCATTCTCCTCAATTACTCTTACCATAGTGGGGAAAATCTTATGAATGATTAGGTATGGTTATATTTTTCATTTTTTTAATGTTTGAGTACATGCTCTTAATGTTATAAAATGTTTTCTCTATTATGAAGTTAGTTTCAATTGTAATAACAACTTATATTATATTGTACGATTATATTCGATTTTATATTATGTTGTTATTATTGCTTTGTTTAATTATAAATATATCCCTCACTAGGTTATTGTCTATATAAAATGAAATAGATCAGAACATAGTAGTGAATTACTGGGCGATCATCAGTACGTATGAGATTTGTACTCAATATTTAAGATTATTTGGGATAAACAAGACCCAATTGGGAATTGCCTTAATCAATTGAGGGTATTCACTACAAATATTTCACAAAAGGATGTATATTATACCAAACTAAGATATTAGTAAGTTTTAATCTCCCCAACATCATTACAAAAATAATTTATAGGAAGCGATTTTGAAATCTCATTTTAATCAATTTAATAAAAGAGGAATGAATAAATAAGAACTATGATAACATTCTAATTGGGAAACCAACCCCGACCAGATCAGCCAATAAATATAACTATTATTTTTCAACTTTTTTTCAATGTTATACGTTATTTGTTTCTTTAGTTTTGTTTCATTGTTTTCAAAACCAAAAAAATTAAAAAACAAAGTGACAAACATGATTGTTGTGCGCTCCTCTCTAGAGACAACCTAGGTTAACCACTATACTATATTTTTTCTTTGTAAATAATTGTTTTTTCCACACCCCATGATAGGAATGTGTCAAAACATGGTGTTGTTTCTGGGGAGGTAGTTCCACAATCATATTATAGATATTTAATATTTTTCAAAAAAAAAGTTCAACAATATATTTTTCCATGACGTTTTCAAATGACCATTTCTTTAATTCATGAAACAACTACCCAAATTCGGAACAAGTAGATGAGCCTGGTTATGATATAGTTCAAATGAAAGAACATAAAAATTACATAGAAAAACTAGTGAAAAAATTATAACTTTTATTTGAATATGTATGTTAATTTATAGAAAAACCAGAACCTATGAATGAACCTGAGGAGGAGAAGAAGGAAGAATTACCTACTGAGCTACATGTGGGAGGTCCAAAAGATATAGATGGATTCTAGAATAAGTGTGAATAACTAATTGATCCACATATTCCTTACAAAGTAGAATATCCAGAACCATTGAAGGAAGACACCACCAATGTAACACCCGAGACTTTTATGTTATATAAACCATCAAAGGAATCTTTTTCTACACAACACTTGCTTGGCTTGCTTTGCACGCAATCGCGACCTTCCTCGATATCTTGCGTCGTACGCAATACTGAGTTTCACTAAACAACAATATGCTATTAAAACTAGCCGTTATGAATAGTAATAACCACTTTTTAAAATTTTATAAATTTTATTTTTCAAAATGGACTTCATTTTTTGACTCAGAATATCGAAATTAGCCTAGGGTGAAATTTTGGTTTTTTTCTGAAAACTTTCAATTTTTGATGAATAGTGAAACCACTAAGTGGTAGGTTAAAAACTGAATTTTGCATAAAAATTAATTTTACCGCTTCTGTGAATGGAATTTCAAAAATCCGAGAGACACGGTTAATATCAAGGACTAAAATGTGGTTCAATGAGATGAAAATAATTTTTTGGTGAATAGTAACTTTTTACTATTTTTACCGCGGTTAATAGTAAATAGGGTAACTAAGGGTAAATATGATATCAATATTACCCTAACACATGTCCTAATTCTATTGGACAAGTGTAATTCGACCAAAAACAAACTTAGGAATAAAATATGACCATTTAGGCCCACTTGGATTAGATTAGGACATTTATTATTAATTTATTTAAAGAAGGGTTAAAATAGTTAAAATCAAAGTTTAATACGTAAATCATTTTTAATATGGGGTTATACATAAGATAAATTCGACTATAAATATTCATTAGAAAGCTAAAACGATTTCGTACATGATGGTATTTTATTTGTAATTTTTAGACATCAAATAATTTAATTTATATATGACACAAAGATGATGCAGTAATTATCTTATTAATGAAATATTGACATAATTGATAATATAAATACCAAAATAAATGTAATTTGAGACTTTTTATGAATTACAATAATTTTCTAGGTTACTATGATATATTAATGTTGATTTAATCAACTTGGTTTGAACATATAATTCTGTTATGACTTTCACAAAAATCATATATCAAATAGTGTCAAAATTGACACAAAATAGTTTTTAAATAAAATATTATATTATTAATTGTTATTTTATTCCTAAAAATCTAAGGTTCGGCCAAATGACTTAGATAAGGATATATATATTAATAATAAACAATTTGGGGTTCGTTTGGCATGTTATAATAAGTGGATTAACCATATAGTGAAAGAAAACAAAAAGACACGGTAAAAGTTAAATTAATTAACTTAGAGTTAAATCTAATTGATAAGGTTAAAATAATACCCTAAACTTGTCTAAATCTTATTGGTTTATAGGATTTCGACCCATCCCCACTTTAGCTTCGAAATAAGACCCTTTGGAACCATTATAAACCGATTTTGACTTTAATATAAAATAATATTTTGAGATATTCCTAAGGTGCCCCTCTCCTCCCTTATAAAAGGGCACCTCCTCCCCCTCCTCCTCACACCAAATTGAGCACTCAAGCTCGACCATCCCCTGCCATTTTCTCCTCTCCACTTCCCTAGAATAATCCTAGAGGTCCTGGTCTTATCCAAAGACCAATCTTAGTTCCTTAAGTGGGGGATTCAAAGAGGCGTTCCAAAGAAGAGGTAATATCCATTACCGATCTTTTCAATTTCTTTCTTCTTCAACTTCTTATTCTTTAGTTGTTTCATGATAAAGTAATAACATCAGTATTACTTACATACTGATATGTTATTATAAATATGAAACAACCCTAATTCACCTTCTATCCATCCTACGGAAAAATGAAATCACCGCGCGTGCGTACGTACGGAATACCGTCTCCACGCCGTGGTGTAATCTATTTTCCACCATCACCTTACAAGGATGGGTATAATGGTGTAATGAGTAACTATATATGATTATTATGAAGTAATATTGATACTGAAATAATATATATATACTCCAATACAATTCCACGATCATAGGAACGATATCATCACTCGTGCGTACGTACAGAATACCGTCTCCACGATGTGATGCGACTCGTTCTACATGATCTTCATTTCATAATGATTATATAAATGAATTGAATGAATGAATATGGTATATACTACACTAATACCATTCTGTAAATGAATTACCTATAACCTAAAGATAAGAATAAGAATTTATTCGACAAAACAAGCATAAGAACAAAAAGTTATAAGGACCCGAGTAACAAGTAACAATGAAATATTACTAACAAGAAGCTAATAATATGACCATATATGATATCATATCGGTATGTATGATTCTGGAATAAGTCAATAACATTATTTAAACCATTATATAGGAGCTTCGGACACGAACAAAGCAAATCGGACCTAAGGTAAGGGAAATATCACAATCTCATTTTTATCCGAGATTGTTTATTCGTAAGTATTTACTGGGGTGTATTTTATCATCCACATCCATGTTTACTCAATATGTAATATTATTTCCATCCACCTAAAATTGTTTAAATCCATTTTTACCCTTCGGTGAGTTTTTAGTAATACTTATGAAAGGAATCTTTTGTCGTTTTTCTTACGAGGTACTTTTTGACTTTTCCGACAAAAGTACGAAGAATGTTTTTTTAACTTATACGGCACGAACGGATTTCTACTGTTTTATAAAGCCTTATTTTCATGAAGCTTCCTCTAAAAGATTTCATGACTATTTTCAATAAAATCTCTTTCTTTTAAAATTGCATGATGTTTTTTGAAAAGAAATTTGATTTTGAAGAAGAAAGGATATTTTCCTCAAGAATTCAATTCAAGTGTTTTATCAAAATTATTTTTCATCTCAGATAATAAAGGGTTCTGTTTCTATCCATATTTTTACATTGATTTGACTATGTTGTGATGGAATTATGTTTATGAATTCCTTTATCTTATATGAATTGATTTATGATGTCATGATGTTTCAAGAATCCCATTTTTGTTACATGTGTTATGCGATGATGTATGTTTTATGATTATGTGGCACACATAAGAAAGGATTCATTATAAGATGGGTGGGACCTATATCTTCCTCCAATGCATTGGGTAATGATTTTATATCTCATGAGATAGACATGGCTGGAACGGAAGGTTATTTCGGTTCAGTGATACAGGACTGAAACGAGGAGTGAACTCGGTTCAGAAAGGGACTTTGTCCACTAAGATAGTATTGGCAATGAGTCATGACTAACAAGAAATGATTTTCCATGATTATGTGTGCATGCCACAAAGTTTCAAGTTTTATGGGGATCTCATTTTCACTTCTATGATTTATTCCATGTTAAGATATTATGATCTCTTTTGCAGGTTTTGATTTTCAAAAAGATATGATATGATTTTTATTTCCTTTATTTGCCCTTGCTGAGCATTTGAGCTCACCCTTTTATGTTTTCTTTTCCCCAGGTCAGGAAGATGGATATTAAGTAGAATATGCTAAAAGGGACCCTAGATATGATGAAATAACTGGGAGACACTGTAGAAGATTTATGAACCAGTTGTTTATGTTTCCCAGTTTCTAAAGACACTATACCTATACGGTCCTTTGTGGTTTTATCATATGTTGTAATAAGTGTGCTTCAATTTTTGAAGTATTAAAAATGTATGTAAAGTATGGGTCGTTATAGTTGGTATCAGAGGAAAGGTATAGTCAACCTTTGGAAACTAGGATGTGAAAGCCTTAGTAAGAACCCTAAGGATAAGTCTAAGCATAGAACACAATCTTAGAAATGGCCATGAATAACCTAGGATAAGACCATAAGCATGAAAATTTTTTTTTCTTGAATTATGTGGTTTCCTATTATAATTAGTGTTGCTCACACTATTCTTCTTGGTTTTAGTCAATGGCTGGAACCCGAAGGAACCGTGTTAATGCGGAATGCGATGGGCAATGCAATGATTGTCACCCTGAGCAACCAAACGATATGGGAGCTGGAATGCAAAATCTTGTAGCCATGCTCACACAACTTTCTCAAGCTATGAATCATGCAGGATTTCCAAACGAACAAAGGAGGGAGCAACATTCTGTTGAATCCTTCATGAGGCAGCGTCCACCATCTTTCAGCGGGTCTACTGATCCATTAGTTGCTGAACAATGGATTAGTACTACTGAAAAGATATTTTCAGTTCTTCAATGTCCTGATCATGATAAAGTCATCCTAGCAGTGTATCGTTTGGAAGGAGATGCGGATCAATGGTGGAATCTTGTTAAGAATACGAGGCAAAGGGATGAAATTGAGTCTATGGAATGGGACGAGTTCAAGAACTTATTTTTCAATAAGTACTTCCCTCGTATTCTCCGAACAAAGATGGAGAAAGAGTTCCTTGAACTGAAGCAAAGGGATGATGAATCTGTTAGTACCTATGAAGCAAATTTTACAAGACTTGCAAGGTACGCTTCTGGTATTATTATCCAACCTGAGAGTAAGATCGATCGATTCTTTAGTGGCTTAAAACCAAGTCTTCGAAGGGCGTTAGCCATAAGGGACTTCAATAGCTACGAGGAAATCGTTCGATGTGCTCTCAAAGTCGAGATGGAGATTGGAGTAACCCATCAGTCACATGGGTTTGATAAGAAGAGGAAGATGGAATTCAAAGAAAAATCTAAAGAGCACACGGAAAAGAAGATGAACTTTCCCTTATGCTCAAAGTGTGGAAAGAAACATGGAGGGAGTTGTCTTAAAGGGACAAGTAAATGTTTTAAATGTGGAAAGGAAGGTCATCGGACATTTGAATGCCGTGATAATGGGAAGAAGATGTCTAATGATGCAAACAAAGGAAGGGATACACAGAATGAACCTACTACACTTCAATGTTTCAAGTGCAAGGAGATGGGGCATTATGCCAATCAATGCCCAAATCCAAGGGTTGATGATGATGGTCGACGTCAACAAACTCTTAAGGCTAAAGACAAAGGAAAGTCACATGCAATTTCTATCAGCGATGTGGAGTACGATAACGATGTGGTGAAAGGTACACTTACCATCCACTCTAAAGTAGCAAATGTTTTATTTGATTCTGGATCCACCCACTCTTTTATTTCTGAAGACTTTTCTAAGGGTATCACCGTATTACCTCAACAATTAGATGTTGAGTTAGCTTTGACAACACCTAATGGCACAATAGTCGCATCAGAAGTTTATAATTCTTCTCCGATCGAAGTTTGTGGGAAAGTGCTTCCTGCAAATCTTGTGATCCTTCCTTTAGTAGAATTTGATGTGATTCTTGGCATGGATTGGCTTTCTCTACATGGATCTCATATCAATTTCCAAAGAAGGGAAGTCACATTTCATATTTCAGATCAACCTACGATCGTCTATCAATGCAAGGATGAACAGAACCTTCCAGTGGAAATTTCTTCCATCTTATGGGTATTGATTCCACTAAATGAAGGTTATTTATCTCAAATAGTTGGTGAGAAACTCACGATTAAGAATATGCCCATTGTACGAGAGTTTGATGATGTCTTTCCGGAGGAATTACCGGGTCTTCCACCAAATCGTGAAGTTGAGTTTTCAATAGAACTCGTACCGGGTGCTTTGCTTATTTCAAAGACACCTTATAGAATAGCCCCAATTGAGTTGCAGGAATTGAAGAAGCAACTCCAAGAGAATCTTGATAAGGGATTCAAATGCCCTAGTGCGTCACCTTGGGGAGCACCTGTTCTATTTGTTAAGAAGAAAGATGGATCAATGAGACTCTGCATTGATTATCGAGAACTTAACAAGATCACTATCAAGAACAAATATCCTCTCCCACGCATAGATGACTTATTTGACCAACTACGCGGAGCTCAATACTTTTCCAAGATTGATCTTCGTTAAGGGTATCATCAATTAAGGGTCAAAAGGGAGGATATACCAAAGACGGCTTTCCGTACAAGGTATGGACACTATGAATTTATAGTGATGCCATTTGGTCTTACTAATGCCCCTGCTATCTTCATGGATCTAATGAATAGAGTCTTTAGAGACTATATTGATCAATTTGTGGTAGTCTTTATAGACGATATTCTTGTCTATTCAAAGAGCAAGGAAGAGCATGAAGATCACTTGAGAATTATATTGAAGACCCTGAGAAAGGAGAAGCTTTATGCCAAATTTACCAAGTGTGAATTTTGGCTTCAAAAAGTTGCATTTTTGGGTCATATAATCTCAAAAGAGGGGATATCTGTGGATCCAGCAAAAACAGAGGTTATCGAAAGATGGTCAAGACCAACAACAGTAACTGAGATCCGAAGTTTTCTTGGTTTGGCTGGTTATTATCGACGTTTTGTAAAAGATTTTTCACGATTATCTAATCCACTTACCAAGTTGACTCGGAAAGGAGTTAAGTTTGTCTGGACAGAGGAATGTGAAGAGAATTTCAAGGAGTTTAAAAGAAGGTTATCCAGTGCACCTGTGCTCACACTGCCTTGTAGTGGAGAAAGGTTTGTGATCTACAGTGATGCATCCAAGAAGGGATTGGGGTGTGTTCTTATGCAAAATGATATGGTGATAGCTTATGCCTCACGAAAGTTGAAAATCCATGAGAAAAATTACCCAACACATGATTTGGAGTTGGCTGCGGTAATCTTTGCATTAAAGATTTGGATGCATTACCTTTATGGTGAAAGGTGTGATATTTATACTGTTCATAAAAGTTTAAAGTATATTTTCACACAAAAGGAGTTGAATATGCGTCAAAGAAGATGGTTGGAGCTGATTAAGGATTATGACTGCTCAATCCATTACCACCCTGGGAAAGCAAACAAGGTGGCAGACGCATTAAGTCGACAAGACCATGCTAGTTTATCCATGATGAGGATCACAAAAGATCCAATATTTATGGATTTACAAAGGATGGATCTTGGAATTATAATGGAAGGGGAAAAATCTTATCTTTCTCAAATGAATGTTCAACCATCTATACATGTGAAGATTAAAGAGGCACAGAAAGAAGATGTCGAGTTACAAAAGAAGGTGAGAAATGTTCCTGAAATCAACCTTGATTGTGATGGGATAATAAAGTTCAGGAATCGGGTTTGTGTTCCTCCCATCCCCGAATTAAAGAAGGAGCTGCTGGATGAGGCTCATAGTTCTTCATTCTCTATTCATCCTGGAAGCACGAAGATGTATAGGGACCTGAAAGAGTACTTCTGGTGGGATGGCATGAAAAGAGATGTTGCTGAATATGTCTCTCGATGCTTGGTTTGTCAACAAGTTAAAGCTGAGAGACAGAAGTCTAAGGGGATGTTACAACCATTACCCATACCCGAATGGAAATGGGAAAACATCACTATGGACTTTGTCACAGGACTTCCTAAAACATCCAAAGGCAATAATGTTGTCTGGGTCATAGTTGATCGTCTTACAAAATCTGCACACTTCATTCCTATTAGAGAGGATTTCTCTCTAGATCAGCTTGCCAGGATATATGTAAAGGAAGTGGTAAGATTGCATGGAGTACCACTTTCTATTATATCTGATCGGGATCCGAGATTTACCTCGAAGTTCTGGCGAAGTCTTCAGCATACTCTGGATACAGAGTTGAGTTTCAGCACTGCTTATCATCCCCAGACAGACGGTCAGTCTGAGAGAACAATTCAAACCCTAGAAGATATGTTGAGATCTTGCTCTATGGATTTCAAAGGAGGTTGGGATCAACACCTACCTCTGGTGGAATTTTCTTATAATAATAGCTTTCACTCCAGTATTCAGATGGCTCCTTATGAAGCTCTCTATGGAAAGAAATGCAGGACTCCAACTTGCTGGGATGAAGTTGGGGAAAGAAAGCTATTAGGACCTGATCTCGTTGATGAAATGGCAGAAAAGGTCAGATCTATTCAACAACACATAAGAGCAGCTCAGAGTCGACAGAAAAGTTATGCCGACAACCGAAGAAAAGACCTAGAGTTTGAAGTGGGTGATAAAGTGTTCTTACGAATATCTCCCTAGAAGAGGGTTATGAGATTTGGAAAGAAGGGGAAGTTGAGCCCTAGATATATCGGTCCTTTCGAAATACTGGATCGTGTTGGGAAGGTAGCTTACCGATTGGCGCTTCCACCAAATCTCTCTCAAGTTCACGATGTGTTCCATGTATCTCTCCTGAGAAAGTACATACCAGATCCTTCACATGTACTCAGCTCAGAAGTTGTACCGCTGGAGCAAGATCTTTCTTATGAAGAACAGCCGATAGAGATTCTGGATCGTAGCGAAAAAGTCCTACGAAACAAGACCACTCGCTTGGTGAAAGTTTTATGGAGGAACCACCAACTTGAAGAAGCTACATGGGATCTTGAGGATATGATGAGGGAGAAGTATCCTCATTTGTTTGTTACAAAGTGACGAATTTCGAGGGCGAAATTCTTTTTAAGGGGGGTAGAATGTAACACCCGAGACTTTTATGTTATATAAACCATCAAAGGAATCTTTTTCTACACAACACTTGCTTGGCTTGCTTTGCACGCAATCGCGACCTTCCTCGATAGCTTGCGTCGTACGCAATACCGAGTTTCACTAAACAACAATATGCTATTAAAACCAGCCGTTATGAATAGTAATAACCACTTTTTAAAATTTTATAAATTTTATTTTTCAAAATGGACTTCATTTTTGGACTCAGAATATCGAAATTAGCCTAGGGTGAAATTTTGGTTTTTTTCTGAAAACTTTCAATTTTTGATGAATAGTGAAACCACTAAGTGGTAGGTTAAAAACTGAATTTTGCATAAAAATTAATTTTACCGCTTCTGTGAATGGAATTTCAAAAATCCGAGAGACACGGTTAATATCAAGGACTAAAATGTGGTTCAATGAGATGAAAATAATTTTTTGGTGAATAGTAACTTTTTACTATTTTTACCGCGGTTAATAGTAAATAGGGTAACTAAGGGTAAATATGATATCAATATTACCCTAACACATGTCCTAATTCTATTGGACAAATGTAATTCGACCAAAAACAAACTTAGGAATAAAATATGACCATTTAGGCCCACTTGGATTAGATTAGGACATTTATTATTAATTTATTTAAAGAAGGGTTAAAATAGTTAAAATCAAAGTTTAATAAGTAAATCATTTTTAATATGGGGTTATACATAAGATAAATTCGACTATAAATATTCATTAGAAAGCTAAAAAGATTTTCTACATTATGGTATTTTATTTGTAATTTTTAGACATCAAATAAGTTAATTTATATATGACACAAAGATGATGCAGTAATTATCTTATTAATGAAATATTGACATAATTGATAATATAAATACCAAAATAAATGTAATTTGAGACTTTTTATGAATTCCACTAATTTTATAGGTTACTATGATATATTAATGTTGATTTAATCAACTTGGTTAGAACATATAATTCTGTTATGACTTTCACAAAAATCATATATCAAATAGTGTCAAAATTGACACAAAATAGTTTTTAAATAAAATATTATATTATTAATTGTTATTTTATTCCTAAAAATCTAAGGTTCGGCCAAATGACTTAGATAAGGATATATATATTAATAATAAACAATTTGGGGTTCGTTTGGCATGTTATAGTAAGTTTATTAACCATATAGTGAAAGAAAACAAAAAGACACGGTAAAAGTTAAATTAATTAACTTAGAGTTAAATCTAATTGATAAGGTTAAAATAATACCCTAAACTTGTCTAAATCTTATTGGTTTATAGGATTTCGACCCATCCCCACTTTAGCTTCCAAATAAGACCCTTTGGAACCATTATAAACCGATTTTGACTTTAATATAAAATAATATTTTGAGATATTCCTAAGGTGCCCCTCTCCTCCCTTATAAAAGGGCACCTCCTCCCCCTCCTCCTCACACCAAATTGAGCACTAAAGCTCGGCCATCCCCTGCCATTTTCTCCTCTCCACTTCCCTAGAATAATCCTAGATGTCCTGGGCTTCTCCAAAGACCAATCTTAGTTCCTTAAGTGGGGGATTCAAAGAGGCGTTCCAAAGAAGAGGTAATATCCATTACCGATCTTTTCAATTTCTTTCTTCTTCAACTTCTTATTCTTTAGTTGTTTCATGATAAAGTAATAACATCAGTATTAATTACATACTGATATGTTATTATAAATATGAAACAACCCTAATTCACCTTCTATCCATCCTACGGAAAAATGAAATCACCGCGCGTGCGTACGTACGGAATACCGTCTCCACGCCGTGGTGTAATCTATTTTCCACCATCACTTTACAAGGATGGGTATAATGGGGTAATGAGTAACTATATATGATTATTATGAAGTAATATTGATACTGAAATAATATATATATACTCCAATACAATTCCACGATCATAGGAACGATATCATCACTCGTGCGTACGTACGGAATACCGTCTCCACGATGTGATGCGACTCGTTCTACATGATCTTCATTTCATAATGATTATATAAATGAATTGAATGAATGAATATGGTATATACTACACTAATACCATTCTGTAAATGAATTACCTATAACCTAAAGATAAGAATAAGAATTTATTCGACAAAACAAGCATAAGAACAAAAAGTTATAAAGACCTGAGTAACAAGTAACAATGAAATATTACTAACAAGAAGCTAATAATATGACCATATATGATATCATATCAGTATGTATGATTCTGGAATAAGTCAACAACATTATTTAAACCATTATACAGGAGCTTCGGACACGAACAAAGCAAATCGGACCTAAGGTAAGGGAAATATCACAATCTCATTTTTATCCGAGATTGTTTATTCGTAAGTATTTACTGGGGTGTATTTTATCATCCAAATCCATGTTTACTCAATATGTAATATTATTTCCATCCACCTAAAATTGTTTAAATCCATTTTTACCCTTCGGTGAGTTTTTAGTAATACTTATGAGAGGAATCTTTTGTCGTTTTTCTTACGAGGTACTTTTTTACTTTTCCGACAAAAGTACGAAGAATGTTTTTTTTTAACTTATACGGCACGAACGGATTTCTACTGTTTTATAAAGCCTTATTTTCATGAAGCTTCCTTTAAAAGATTTCATGACTATTTTCAATAAAATCTCTTTCTTTTAAAATTGCATGATGTTTTGTGAAAAGAAATTTGATTTTGAAGAAGAAAGGATATTTTCCTCAAGAATTCAATTCAAGTGTTTTATCAAAATTATTTTTCATCTAAGATAATAAAGGGTTCTGTTTCTATCCATATTTTTACATTGATTTGACTATGTTGTGATGGAATTATGTTTATGAATTCCTTTATCTGATATGAATTGATTTATGATGTCATGATGTTTCAAGAATCCCATTTTTGTTACATGTGTTATGCGATGATGTATGTTTTATGATTATGTGGCACACATAAGAAAGGATTCATTATAAGATGGGTGGGACCTATATCTCCCTCCAATGCATTGGGTAATGATTTTATATCTCATGAGATAGACATGGCTGGAACGGAAGGTTATTTCGGTTCAGTGATACAGGACTGAAACGAGGAGTGAACTCGGTTCAGAAAGGGACTTTGTCCACTAAGATAGTCTTGGCAATGAGTCATGACTAACAAGAAATGATTTTCCATGATTATGTGTGCATGCCACAAAGTTTCAAGTTTTATGGGGATCTCATTTTCACTTCTATGATTTATTCCATGTTAAGATATTATGATCTCTTTTGCAGGTTTTGATTTTCAAAAAGATATGATATGATTTGTATTTCCTTTATTTGCCCTTGCTGAGCATTTGAGCTCACCCTTTTATGTTTTCTTTTCCCCAGGTCAGGAAGATGGATATTAAGTAGAATATGCTAAAAGGGACCCTAGATATGATGAAATAAATGGGAGACACTGTAGAAGATTTATGAACCAGTTGTTTATGTTTCCCAGTTTCTAAAGACACTATACCTATACGGTCCTTTGTGGTTTTATCATATGTTGTAATAAGTGTGCTTCAATTTTTGAAGTATTAAAAATGTATGTAAAGTATGGGTCGTTATAACCAAAGTGGTGTAATTTGAAGAAATAATAGAGGATCCTAACAACCTGCCTCTATCTTGTGAAATTCAACTACAATAGGAACCTCATACTGAATAAGAAATTGAATTCACTCCATTTAAAGGAGATAATATTTTTCTTAACTCTTTTCATTCTGGTTATATAGAATCTGATTGATTATTACCTCCCCTTGTTATAAATTTTCAGATTTGGCCAACAATTGTATTGCCTTGGTGGATGAGGAAAAAGAAAAAGATACACCTAAAGAGGAACACCTAGAGCTCCCCAAAAATGTTGATCGTTTATTGGAAGGAGTTCAAGATGATATCCAAGTATACTTTATTAAAGAAAAAGAGATGCAATATGCATACTTTGAAATGGAATAGTTTGATATTGATTCATCATGTTTTAATTTTATTCAAATATAATTACACTCTAATTTTCCCTTTGACAATTATTTTGATGTAGCATACCTTAAGGAACCATTGGATAATGAAGAAGAAGTTGTGAAAGTGAAAACCAATAAAGGGGAGGACTCATTATTTGTCCTACCCCCACTGTTCAAGTTTAATAACACTTTCATAGTGGTTTATTTGGTGTACTATATCCATGTAGTCCTCAAAAAAAGGAAGAAATTCAATATTGAAGGAAGAGGTTCTGGTGGTTCATATTAAAGAAACTTCACCCACCATCGGATTTGGGATAACCACTGAAATTGCCCATCTGGAGGTAGTCAAAACCTAGGGCCCACATTGGGGATTAAACCAATATCTATTCTTCTATTCTCATTCTATTTATATTTTTTTTACGTTCAATAAATTTATTATGTTTTATTATCTACCATTTATTGTAGGTTTTGTTGTGTGTAACACATAGGATCTTAACTCAACATTGCACTACAAAGAAGTCAGGTTGTACCTTTCATTTACATTTTATTGATTTCAATAATTCAATTCCTAATATTATAACATGTTAAATCAATTTGAATGCATTTAAAACACTTTATAATTTAAGTGTGGGGGAGGGAACCTTTATAGTTTAGTATTTTCAATTTTTTTATGTTTCTAAAAAAAATTGTGTTTCTCATCTTTTTTGTGTGTTTTTGAAACTTTTGAGAAGAAATCATTATCATCACAATTTTTTAAACCCATGTCAATGAGTGAAACAATTTATCCCATGAAACTGAGCTTAAATGAATAATGAAATTTACTTTGTTTCAAGTTCAAATATTTGGAAATTTAATGAAAATTACACTGATATTTGAATACCATGCCACAGTTCACTTTCTTTAAATTTAAAACCACTTTCCTATGAGGCTTCTAAACCTAATTTTCATAATCTTTTCTTTTACCTCACTTCTTGAGAGAACCATACCGTTCTTGATTTAACTAGAATCTGATTTATTCCAATAAATATTTAATGGTTTTAGGTACATGTGTTAAAAATGATTGAGGCATTTCTTTAGTATTAAAGACCCTATTTCATACGAATATTTTTTATAATGGACCACCTTGCATATTTAATACTTGTAGCCCTTATAATCCATGAACATCCTATTAGTTTAGCCACATCATAAGGTAATTTTCCCTATCCAACCTGCTCTTGAAGTGAAATTGCATAATCCAGTTGAACTAAATCATGGGGGGAGGTTGACTTGTGTTATGCTTCAAAATTTGGAGATACATTGGGTGGAAAATAAAACATTAAAGATATGTGCTTATTTCTGAAAAAAAAAATCATTTTGTTGAAATTTGTGCCTTTTCTGGAGCATTCTTGTATGAGAAGTTTTTCCTTTCTAGAGCTTCTAATGAAAAAAAAAAGATGTGCCTTTTCTGGAACTTTCAAGAAAAATCATATTTGAGAAGATTGAAACTATTGCTGCTAAAATGTTGAATAGTGTGAACTTTCCCTAATTTTTCAAGATAATGGATCTGATTTACTACTAAGGTGAGTGAGGAGGAGACCATATTTGAGTGAAAATTAGAATAATGATATTTTTCTTTAAAAAAATCTAATCCCTCCTTATTCAACCTCAGAATTTTTCACATCTAAAATCATACAAACTAAAATCCACAGAGAAACCCTATAAAGTCCTCATGATAATAATATGTCATTGACTCAAATTGGGTGGTGATGTAAGAATTTATCAAGCCTATAGTGACCCTTTCATGAGTGTTGGATGAGAAATACATTGTTGAAAATTGATATTTGTGGGATGAGAAAAAATGTTTGTTAGGTAAGTGTTTTTTGTGCATGGTAGAACAAATGAAGAGAAAATATATTTAATGAACTGAATTGAGAACTTGTAATAATAGGTTTTGATGATTCATGATAACTTTTATTTCGTGGTGTTAAATTATTATATCTCTTGGATATGTGTTTCAAATTTTCTATGATTTTTTATCGATAATTACTTGTCCATGAGTCCAAGTTCTAAGTGTGGGGAAATTAACAGAGATCATATTTTCATATTTCTAAATATGTTTTTAAATTATTTAACCTCTTACAATTAATCAATTTGATCTTATTTTCATCATTTAATGACTTTTGGGGAGTTTTGAGATTAAATGTGAAAACTGGTTAATTCTGAACATTAATCAGTTTTATGTTCACTCTGTATTTAGAGCACAACTCATACATTTTTCATCCAATTCACCAGATTCAATTTTTTTAATATTTAATGATTTGTGTTCTAAAAATAAGTCTTCTGGACCCCGTGCCAATGTGAACTCCAAAAGGAAAAAACAAATCGGTCGATATGAATATTTATTCTGGTCCGCAGAATAGACCATGACTCATTCAATGAGGCGTATCTCAGGTTATCGACCACCATATTGGGTGATTATAGCTGGGTTAGAAATCCAAATCATCTAGGAAGATTAAAATTAAATTTCAGGGAGAAATTATTTCATATAGGCTGACCTTAAACCGGTCAAAATATGGTTTGTGTAATAGTGATTGGCGGCCTAAAAAAGTCAAGTCTACTAAAGCATCCATAACTCATTCCAGACGTCTCAAAATGATTTCAAACATCGTGTGTAGATGGTAAAATCCATTCCTCACCTCTTATAAGAAGATAATAGGGCCTAATTTGAAGAGATGGTGGACAAATCGAGCCTAACTTCTGGTATAAATATTCTGGAGGAAATGTTCATGTTCGTCTTTTCCCTCTTTTCTTTCATTTAGTTTTGTAATGTAATCTTCTTCCCCCTTATCCTAAATTACCTTTTCCATTCTTGGGTAAATCTTATGAGTGATTTGGGATGGTTAGGTTTTCCATTTTTAATTTTTGAGTTCATGCGTTTAAGGTTATAAAATGTTTCTCTATTATGAAGTTTGTTTCAATTGTAATAATAACTTATATTATCTTGTGCGATTGTATTTGATTTTATATAGTATAGTTATTATGGAATTTTTTAATTATAATTATATACTTCACTAGGTTATGGTATATATACAATGTAATAGATCAGAACATAGTGGTGAAGTACTTGGTGATCGTCAGTACGTGTGATATTTGTAATCAATATTCAAGATTATAGGGGGTAAACAAGACCCGATTGGGAATTTCCTTAATCAATTGAGGGTATTCGATACAAATATTTCACAAAAGAATGTAGATTAGACAAAAATAAGATATTAGTAAGGTTTAATCTCCCCAACATCATTAAACAATGAAGTGAGAGGAAGCGATTATGAAATCTCATTTCAATCGATTTAATAAAAGAGGAATGAATAAATAAGAACTATGATAACATTCCAATTGGAAAACCAACCCCGACCTGATCACCCAATACTTATCACTATTTTTAATCACATTATTTTTCGATTTTTTTAAATCTTATACATTATTTCTTTCTTTAGTCTTGTTTCATTGTTTTGAAAACCAAACAAATTAAAAAAACAAAGTGACAAACATGATTGTTGTGCGCTCCTCTCTGGAGACAACCTAGGCTAACCACTATACTATATTTTAACATAGTAAATAATTTTTTTTCCACACCCATTATAGTCACGTGTCAATGGATTCCTTATTGAACTAAAAAATATATCCTAAGGGATGAAAACTATTAGGAACATCATTGATTAGATTATAATTTTTTCTCACATACTATCAATCCGAGCCACCATAAATCTAGAGTATCTTGGGAAATTTTATATTTAAAATATTAGAGGAAGACATTTAAATCCCTACACCACTGTATCTAATAGATATCCTTGATTTTATTAATATTTTTTTAAGCTTCCATAAGGTTATGGGATCTCATTTTAAACTAATAATATCCATCCTTCCTCAAAAGGATGGCCAAACTGAGCAAGAAATTAGATTATTGAAGACATAGACAAGGCTTGTGTTTTGGACTTTGTTGGATCATGTGTTTCCTTGTAGAATTTGTAGAATTAACCTAGAATAATAGTTATCCATCCTCTATTTTAATGTAACCTTTTGAATCTTTATATGGTCATCCATGTCCCTCTCTCTTATATTGGACTGAAGTTCATGAAACCCCCTCAAGAGACTGAGACTTGTCTAGGAGAAAAATGGGAAGTGTTGGGTTAACTAGTAATATATTAAAATATCCAGAGGTAATTATATATAGTGAATATGTTATTTTCATTTAATACTTTGAAATGTTTCAAGGAATATTTCCAAATATAGACACTAAGTCTTTACAGGATTCTAGGGCACAGAGATCCTTTGTGTGGTAATATTAAATATATTAAATATATTTTATCACATGAACATAATTTTTTTTTTGCAAATTAGGAATAACTATTGATTGTATTATTAGATAATAAATATGAGACCATGTTTGAGTATAGGCATTGGTTTTATCCTAGGAAAGGTATAATGTTTTTCAACATTGGGCATCCAGTCCGAGGTGGTCATTGTGGGAGTATAACATAGAGGTTTATTAATTAGAAGAAATTAAATTAACAAACCCCTACCCCATTGGTTTTCAAATGGATATAAGAGATGTAGGATCCCCCCCCCCACATGTGATAGATGACTCATGGAATAATCATGACTTTGAGGTGCCACTAAATCCCATTTTGGACATTGATCACCACTGGATCAAGGTGTGGCATGTCCTGAGTGTCGTTTTGGACTAAATGATTCATATTTTTACCATGAGGTGTGATTATTTATGATCCTTATGTCTTGACCCATATTATTGTGTTTTTTTTTGTTTTTTTATATCCCTAATTTGACTCCTATAGATCCCCTTGGGGTAGATCTAGGGGTTTTAGGTCGAAATCATGGATTTCGTGTGGTTCTTTGGGAATTCCCATTCAGAATTCCTGATCACACATTGTGTAGTGCAGGATCACACCCTGTGTGTTCCACCCATTTAGGGAAGAAAATATTTTGGGAATATATGGCATTAACTAGGTGTACACGATGTGTAGTGATCCTAGGACACCTGGTCAAGGTCATGGAAAAGGATTCCATGTCAAGGGACATGGTGTGAGAACAGACAGGGCTAGGTCAACAGACATGGGGTGATATACAAATGCACAAGGTTCCCAACACAAGAATGGGATAAGGACATGAGCAAGAATCCCGATAACCAAGTCACACCATGTACCAAGGGTACACACTATGTGGGGATACATGGCTAGTTAGTCGTGTTTGGTGAAGGAAACTCCCATGAGATCATATGAGGTCACACACCACGTGATATTAGGTTCACATCATTTATATTCTCAAATACACACCATGTACTTAGAGGGGACATGGCCATGGGTCATTTTATTAAGAAATTTTGTGTAATAAGGGTATATTCTATGTACTCCACTTAGATATTTCTCAATTGTGCATCTCCATCTTTAGGACTCAGATGGAGGCCTAGGAGTATCCTATCATGAGCCGTTTTCCACATTTTACATGGTGGTGTCCATGGTTTTGGATTGTGATATGTGACGTGGGGTGAGGATAGAATGTATCTTTTTTGAGGTGAATAGAACATTATTGGTTGAGTGGGTTCCCTTGGTATATCCCTATGACAGTACAGTGTGGCATTTTTTCTCATCATAGTATTGTGATCCCATCAATAGGATGAGCTCAAATAAAGTTGGTGTATCCCTTCGGGAGGCCAGGCTGGGATCCTTTATCGTTTAGATTTTCCTATATGGGTTTTGAGGTATTTTCATGACCAATAATACATAGGTTGTGATCCCATATCTTGAAGGATATCCCAGTACTATTTGTGCTATCATTAGTGATATGATTCCTTACATAATGGGGGGGTTAAGTAGGGTTTGTGGCATTGTTGGGTATATAATACCCTACTTAGTAGAAAAATTAAATAGGGTTTGTTGTATCAATAGCTATATGAACCCCCCTACATAGTGGTTTGTCCTGTATGAGGTTTGTCAAATCTTTATGGCCACCACTACATGGGTGGAGATCCCCTATCTAAGAAACATGATCTCTGAGGTACAAGATCGATTTCATGATGCCCCTAGCAGTCCTGGGTGTGATCCCCTATCTATGAGATGACATAATAAATATTTATAATCAGCATCAATGAGTCCCCCTTCAAGGATGGTTTAGATCCCATAATTGAGTATCAACATACACTAAGTTATAGAATGATTTTTTTTATGTAGATACATAATGAGCATGTTCACTTATATTTGTTCCACCTAAGATGGTTGGGATGTTCCATCGGCTTTGCAATACTTGATGTGTGATATATCTCACATGAGTGCCATCAGGTATATAAGAGTAGTTATATAAGCATTAAATTTGATCCTCGAGTAGAATCTCATGGTTTTTAGTGATGTTGGGACCTCATGAGACTTAGAGTCTAAGATGAGGATATTTGTCTTGTTTTGGGAGTACTTGTGGTGATGTCACATATATTGATTTACATACCATGTTAAATGGTCTAACTATTCATGTGTATATGAAGATTTTACAATATGGAGATTCTTTTTCTCTCTCATTTGGATTTTCTTCTATGGATTGGGGTTGAGCAGACTGTTTCTTTTCAGTTTCTCCATTTTATTTTAGGTTTTTGTGTGTGCCTATAAGGTATTTTTATACTCACCCTAGAATAGTATTTTTCTACAGATTTCATGTCTTATGTAGATGATTTTCCTTTTGATAGAGTCCTAGGAGGACCCAGAGAAGGTAGAACATAGCGATCTAGACAGATCGATGTGTTTTTTGGTTATTTCATTTGATAGTAGTCCATTCTTTAGGATATTGAAACGTTTTTGAGTTTTTGTTGGATTTTATTTTTCTATTTTACTCTTTCATGTATTGTTGTACTCTAGGTATTGGATATATATATGTGTGTGTGTGTGTGTGCATTCATTTTGTATGATTAATTGTATTAAATTTTCATTATTTCATGGATATGTTTGTGTATACATTCATATAGGTATCATATGTTAAGTCCAACAATGTGTGTGATATTCCTACTCAATTATGGTTTCTAACCCCTATCTTATTTTAGGTGTTCTTGGGGATATGGCAGTCCAACATTCTGTTGGCTTGGCACGCCCCGACGGGTCAGGTCATTAAGTGCTAGTTGATGTTCATGAGAGATTCCTAGAAACCGAGCTTCTTCAAGTTGATGTAGGGAATTAATGGGTCCCTATGTTGGAATCTATTGATGATGAATTAAGAATAAATGGAAGTTATATGATTCACCCATTAAGATTCATTCTATGTGATCTGAGTAAAACCATGTGGGTGAGTTGGTTTCTCCCAAATAAGATAGTGTCAATGTGTGGTTGATGAGTTCCTTTGAGTTGTATTTCCACGTTCGTTGGTTGGAAAATTTTATCCTATGACCTTTCTGTCACTACGATGAAACCTTTTGATGGAATATAAAGCATGAAATTTTTTCCCATGGTATATGATCAAGTATATTTTCACCACAAGATACTTGGGTGTCTACATGTGGGGAGCCAAGGTACTATGTTGTTCTTAATAGAGACCTTGGGATGGATCATTTTCAGACAAGATTCATGGAGATGAAGCTTTAGTTGACCAATGATCTTGTATTGAAACTACCAGTGGTGAAAATTGAGTATGTAGTGTTTAGAGAATCCTCTAGAGATGGGATTGGGTTGTGTGTTGATGTAGAGGTAGGAAAAATCACTTATGGGTTGAGGGAACTATGCCTTATGAGAAGAACTGCATAACTCATGATTTGGAGTTAGAATTTTGACTTTTCACCTTATGGTCATGGATGTAAGGTTTAAGTCATTTGATTCATCATAGAAAACCATGGAGGAGACAGATGAAGTTTTATTCTCCAGTATATGGTGTTTTCCCATCCAATTTATCATTAAGTGAGTGAAGCTTAGTTGTAACACATTAACCATGAGGTTCTACATGACCATTTATCTTGAATTGATTCCCTTGGTGGATCCCAAAATGTGGGGATTACATCATTCTTTTTCAAGGATGAATAGTGGATCTGGTCACACTTTGTGAGGAAGTGGTGATGGGGTTTTACACTTCCCCTTGATTGTACATATAGTTTGGTGAATATATACATGGTTTTTCTGTGTATCATGGTCTTTTTAGGATGAAAATGCTTGAGGGAGATTAGAATTTATCGACTCTGGTTTTTCTGTGTAAGAATTTGAAATGTTTTTAAGAATATTTATGATTCCAAGAGATGATTCAAAATGGAATTATAAGGACTGGAGAGACTCAGTGCAGTGATATTAAAAATCTTTAATATTTATTTCACATGTGCACATTTTTTTAGTAAATGTGGAATAACACCTGATTAAAGCCTCAGAGTAGAAATATGAGACCACAGTTGAGTCCATGATTTAGGTTTTAACCTAGGTTTAGAATAAATTTTTTCTGTATTAGATGTCTGGTAAGATATGACCATTTATGGGGTGATAAATAAAGATTATTAATTTAATGAAGTTAAATTAATAAAACCCTCTCTATTCGGTTCCCACAATGAAGAGGATATGGAGGAACTACCCCCCCCCCCACCCTTGTGTGATAGATCATCCGTGGCCAAATCAAGGTGAGGATGCGTCACTAAACCCCGATTTTGGATATCGATCATCACTAGATCGAGGTGCAACATGTTTTAGGTGTCGTTTTTTATAGAGATATTCAATTTTTCACTGTAAGGTAGGAATATTTACATGATTTACATCTCAATAACCATGTATTCATTTTTTATGTTTTTATAGCCCTAATATGACTATTAGAGATCCTCTGGGGGTATATTTGTGGGTTTTAGGTAGAGATTAGGGGTTTGGGGTGGATTGTATAGAATTGTCATTTTTTATTTCTGATCACATGCATGTAGTGTAGGAACACACACTGTGTGTTATTCTCATTCAGGGAAGATGATCATCGGATACTAAAAATTATTTTTTTTATGGGTACACACCATGTAGTCAGCCAATACCGTGTGGTTGAGGAAAAGTCCAAGGTTTTTATGTTGACTTAAATGGTTATGTTGATGTACATAGCTCAGTATACGAACATGAGGTTTAATACACAATCAAGGTATGTCGAACATGGGAATAGGTTGAAGACACAGTTAATTAGCTGAGTATCCAAGACACATTTTGTACTAAGGGTACACACCACACGGGATGATAGGGAGAACTAGTTGTGTATGGGAAAGGACATTCCCCGGAGATTGGATGAGGTCATATGTCATCTAACATGATATACATGTTATGTATATTCCCAAAATACAAGTCAAGAATTGATAGGGGATACGTCTAGGGGGCGGTTTTTTGAGACATATCATGTACTATGGGTACATATCATTTACTCCCATTAGATCCTTCTACCTCATACATATCAAAGTTCAGTACTCGGATGGAGGCCCTCCAGTAGCCTATGCTATATAGTTTTTCATGTAAGACATAATGGTGGCCATATTTTTTGCATGAAATATGTTATCTGAGATCAGGTTAGTAGGTCACTTATTAGATATGTATAGACCAATATGGGTTGATTAGGTTCCTTTTTTCTATACCTATGAGGTTATAGTTTGGAATTACGTACTTGGAACAAGATTGTGATTCCCTTGATGGGATAAGCTCAGATAAAGTCTGTGTATACCTCCAAGAAGTCAAGGTAGGATCCTTTATCATTTTGATCCCCTAAGTGGGTTTCAAGGTATCTTTGTGACTAGAACTACATGGGTGGTGATCGCCTAACTAGAAATCTCTCCCAGTATGAGTTTCAAAATAATCAGGTATGCAATCCAATACTTAGTGGGTGGTTTTAGTAGGGTTTGTGGAATCATCAGGTATATAATACCCTACTTAGTAGATGGTTTTAGTTGGGTTTGTAGCATCATCAACTATTTGATCCCCAACATAGTGAATTATTCTAGATGGGGTATTTGGAATCATCATAACTAACACTACATGGGCAGGGATCCCCTATCTGAGTGACATGATCTCCATGGTACCAGATAGGGTTCATGGTGTACCCTAGTGGTCTTAGGTGTGATCCCCTATATAATATATGTCATCTTTAGTGTTTTCAGTAGGGTTTTATGATTCCCCCACTAAGGATGGGTGATATCCCATATCTAATTATTGATATTTTCTAATTGAAAACATGACATTTTTCATTGAGATACTTGATAAGCATACTCTCTCAGATGTATTCTACGTGGATAGATGGGATTTTCCATCAACTTAATGTTACTAGAGGATTGAAATCACTCAGATGAGTTACATCAGGGATTGAAGATATTTTTCTAATAAGTGATATCTCTTAGATGAGTTTCATATCAAATTGAAAGACTCGTGGTGTGAGTTCTCCGAGACAAGTGTTACCTTTGATCCTTGAGTAGAATATAATGGCTTATAGTGAGGTTGGGACCTCAAGAGACATAGATTTTGAGATTAAGATATTTATTTTATTCTAGGGGTCCTTATGGGGATTCCAAATTTATAGATTGATATACCATGTGGATTGAGATGAATAGTCATGTATAATTATGGAGTGGTCGAGATTGAGTTTCTTATTCTCTCTCACTTGTGTTTCCTCCTCTAGATTGGGGTTGAGAATATTGTTTCTTTTTATATGGACACATTTATTTTTGGTTTTTTGGGTTCCTATTGGGTATTGTTATACTCACCCTTGTATGGGATTTTCCCACATGTATCATGTATTATATAGACAACAGGACTTTTGACGAAGTAATAGCAGTACCTGAAGTAGAAATATCATAGAGAGATAGATAGACCAAGGTGTGTACTAGTAGATTCATTTGATAGTAGTCCCCTCCCGAGCAGGTTGGACTCTTTTATAGTTTTTGGTAAAATTTTATTTTAAATTTTTATGATTTCTAGTATTATTGTACTATACGTATGGGATATAGATGTATAGATGAATTTATTATCAATAGTTTTATTATCTATGAGTTATTACAAGGAGAAGTATGTGTGTTTATGTATATAGGTACCATAGGTCAAGGCCTCCCATGTTTGTGATATGCCTACTCAGAACTGGTCACTGGCCTTGGGCCTATTAGAGGTGGGCTCGGGGTTGTAGCAGCTTGGCCTTCCACTGGCCAGTAGAGCCTCAGTGGGTCCGGTCATAACATTATAAATCTTATATTGATAATCTCCATCATAAATTGAAATTATTACTTATTAATTTAGTGTTTTTAAGGTTTTCATCATGATTAGGTCATTGATTATTGGGAAAGTAAGTAAACATTTACCTAAGATAAGTGGGTCCAACTGAGATTGTGTAAATATTTCAGAAGGTCACATATCTATTTGAATTACCAACTCAGTTGAAAATCCATGATGTTTTCCATGCTTCTCAACTCAATAAGTACCATCTTGATCCTTCTCGCATGCTGAATTGGGAATAAGTCAACTTGGATCTTAAAATTGTCATAACTGGACACCAATTATAGATCGTTGATCATTAAGTTAACATATTTTATGGTATGTCCATCTAATTAGTTTGTATATTGTGGAAGAATGGATATTATTCATTCAATACATGGGAGTGGGAAAATTACATAGTGAAATTTTCTCATTTACACATGAATCAAGAATCAAGTTAACTTTTTGGGGTAAAAACAGATATACTAGGGAGAATTGTCATATCCATAGTATTGTTTTTATGTATAGAATATTTTATTTTTTAGTTTGAATTTTTTATTTAGAGTGGACAGATCATGAGTGGGGTGAACTAAGTTCCAATTAAAATTTCTTTTAAAAAAAAATTAAAACTTAAATCCCAAAATTTAATAAAAATACATAGTTAATCAAAGTAGTATAAATGTATAATTTTATTTTTCAAATATATTCTCAAAGTGGGATCAATGTAAAATTAAAATAATCTTTGAAATCACTTTAAGTTTTGAAACTAAATTACTTTATCAAACTCTTTATATAGAATACAACTTAAGATTAACTATAAAAGTATAGTTTTGATATAGATTTTAATATGTATACAGTTTTGAATATGGAAATAGAAAAAAATAAAACTAATAAAACACATAATAAAAAATTTAAACATGGGGTTCAGTCTCAAGTTGAGGCTTAATCCCCTCCACATGGAAGCCACCCACTACCAAGTAGTTTATTAAACAATAAACATAATCCACAACCTAGATCCAGTTTTATAGAAAACAACACACAAGTTTTTCAAGGAGAAAAGCCTCTTCCACAATTATACATGGGATAAAAACAAGTGAAGTTCACAGGAAAACTATTCCACAATTTTCATGGGCATACAAATGATGAAATTTGAGAGTGTGTGTCAAGCACACTCCATTTAAGTATAAGAGATTATGTTTTACATATTAATAGATTAAAACAATGCACCACTAAAATATAAAACAAAATCGAAAGATAAAGTTATTAGGGATGGGAAAAAGTGATGCTTCTCAATATGAATAGATTTATACATTCAGAGATCCTTAAATATGTCTTTTTAAGAAGTTTGAAAAGGTACCCTAAAATGTGAAGCAAATTAGAGTGTCGTAAAGGTCTGGAAAAATGATTCTATTTTATGTTTGTAGATTTCCATAATCCTTCCAAATATAGGTGTATTAGAGATATTCTACTTGATTCGGTATATGAATATTTTTTATTCTCTATAAATGTATAATTATCATATGCAAGATGGAGTTATACTGAATTTATATCACTCTATGTTAAAATATCTATTGAAAAATGATGATAATATAACCTAAATCCTTATACTAAGCACAAAATCCAGAAATAAAGACCCTTTATTTAATGCATGAATAGAGTAGTTTAAGAATTATTATTTTTAAATCCACATTTAGATGATTTCATATAATTAGTTAAATTATAATTTCCATATATTAAAATTTTAAATTATTCTAGACATCAATGGTAGCACACTGGTTGGAGAACTTCCTGGTGGTAGAATTACTGAATGGTTGCACAAACTAGCGGCACATCTTTCCAATGGTATATATGTTTGAGGTGGACCTATCTAATGGTATATCAATATGGTGATGTACCTTTCTAATAATAGAAATGTCTGATGGTATATATGTTTGATGGTAGATATATTCAGTGGTAGATATTCCTAATGGTATATGTATTTGACTGTAAATATATCCAATGGTAGATCAGTTCTTATAGTAGATCTCTTTAGAAGTATATTTAATGGTATAATTCCATACCTAATGATATATCTATTTAACTAATGGTATATTTTCACTTATCAAATTTTTTCATAATTTTACTAGAATAATATTTATTATTATAAAACATTAAACTTGTCGGAAACATAAAAAATATGATTCTTAATCAAAAAATAAGGAGGAACTGACAATATCCCCATATCTTATGATAAAAAGTCAGGGGATTTATAACCATGTATATAAAAATAAATACATAGATAGGTATAGATTAATATGAATAATATCATGGTTAATATTTCAAAGTAGTCATGTGATATACAGATTTAGAAATACTTAGATAATAATTATAATAACTATATAAAATTACATTCATGTATACTTCCACTTTTTGGATTATCAAAAATAAATGAAATAAAATAAAATAAAAGATAAATTGATTAAACATAAGAAATTAGTGTTATATAATAATAATAAAAATTACATCCCAAAAAGTAATAAAGGAAAATACATTCCCTATCAAAAAAACAAATTAGATACTAAACCACTCTCTAATTTAATAAATGATAATTCCAATGGATACTTTCCCTTTACAGTAACTATAGGTATATAGGTAGAGGTAGAGGGTGTAATAGTGGGTGGAGTAGGTTCCCTGATCATAGAAAGCCTGATTTTCTAAATAGTCTTAACTAGATTCATGCCAAAAGGTTAAAATTTTGTAGTTAAGGGTTATAAATAAGGTGCATACATGATGGAATAAAAGGGTATATACCGAAGTTCCACTATTTTAGTCCCATAGGAATATAAAAATAGTTTTATAAACTGAAAAAAAATCTATGCAAATGTTTTCGCCATGCCCTATTTATTTAATAAAATCCTTCTTCCCTTCCCTGAAAATCTTGAGTAAAGATGCCAAAAGTTTGAGCTGGTTCACTTGATCCTTGAACTCCCTTCTCATGGGAGGAATTCTTAGATTCATAGTAAGAAACATAAAGTGATAATTTATCTCATTATTTGTATAAATCTTGGAAAGTTAAAACTTAATTTCTGTAGTGATAGTCTCTCTATCACTCTTAGACTAATTTATGTATTATCTAACCAGCTTATAAATAATCTCACAATGTTCCATTATCAAATGATGTTCCTCAAGATGATATGTATAAAGATCACCCATGATAGCATCAATATCCTCTATAACAATATAATGAATCTCATCTTCATCAATTAAATAATTAGAAGGAGGTGGAGCACTACATGTGGAAACAATAACTATAGGTAGAGACTCTAATATCTCCAAAAGTGATAATTGGCCTTCATTGAGACTCCCTTTCATCTTCTACATGATGGATCTAGAATCTTACATCTTATCAGACAACCACTTGTTCTCAATTTCTACTTCTTATATTTTCATAATCATCTTTGGTAAGATGTGTGAGATTACTAACTAAAATATGAATATGGTATTATAATCACTAATTTTGGTTTCTAAAGGAGGTTTGTATCTAAGAATCCCACCTATATGTAATAAAAAGCTAACTCAAAAATCATCCAATTCTTTTATAGTCAGAGATCTATAAGGATGAATTAGAGAAGGAGGGTGAGATGATATCTTCTCTTGGATAGGAAAGGATGTCTCCTCATGTCTAGAGTAATCTATATGAACATCAAAAGGAAAAGATTCTAATTGTACTTCCTAGGAAATTTTTTTAACTAGATATCTTGTAGGATCTTCTTTAGTAATAGAGATTGAAATTCCAACATGCTTAGGTATAATTTCATGGTGATTTTCATCATCATTATTATCCTCTAAATTTTAATACTAAATCCCTAGCTAAGAAGATCCAGTGGATCCCCCCTAGTAGGTACTCTCTATTAATCTCTATTAGAGACAATATCCTTGGCTTGACCCTTAGAAACCTAACACTCATCGCCATTTCATTTCTATATTCCATAATCCTAGGCCTCATCACCATTTCCATTCTTCCATTCATCAAACACTTCAAAAAAATCAATTGAGCTCTTAGAATAACAATTCATAGACTGTTCATCTTTTGAGACATTAGTTTCTTCAAAATCATTATCTTCACTGAGAAAACATTCTCTTGTAAAAATATAAAGATATGGACTAGTAGGTCTATAAAAACATAAAGGTTTATTCCCACATTACGGTCACTTACTCTACTTAAATAGGCATTAAATATTATTTCTATCTCTAGATTCTTCTTCTTCAACATCAACCTCAACCTTTTCATCATAGGAGAATAACATAAGTTCATATATCTATAAACTAGGATCAACCATATCTCTAGGTCTGAAAGGGTTATAAATAGGGTTAAAGTTATCATAAATCCTTTTGTTATCATCCACCCATTTTCTTAGTTAGTGGTTCCAAATAAACTTCACTCTCCTTCATGTAAGACAAATTAGATAGACAACTCCACATTTAATACCATCCTTTTTATAATTAGTCACTAGACATTTAGCCTCCAACATGGATAAAATGAACTTAGGGTAGATTAATAAATTGTATCTAGATAATTTATTTCG
Organism: Viscum album; assembly: GCA_963277665.1. Classification (NCBI taxonomy): domain Eukaryota; kingdom Viridiplantae; phylum Streptophyta; class Magnoliopsida; order Santalales; family Viscaceae; genus Viscum; species Viscum album. Next base: position 1,423,056,178 of record OY728145.1, read on the forward strand.
TATTTCCATCATATAAACCATCAGGTATATACACAAGTTTATCTTATATCCTCTTTTCATAAGACATAATGAAAACACATCCAAATACCTCATAGTGCTAAAGTCCCACTTATTGGGACAAATGATAATCTAAATAAAGTTAAACAAAAGCCTACACTTCCTATCATGATCTAAAGTTGTAGGCCTTTTCATAATAGCATTACCAGACAACTCCAATAAGACATTATCATATAATAAAAATTGACTTTTCTAGTAATGGATCCCTAAAAATCATCAAAAACACCTTTATGAGGTACATTGATGCATCTGGATTGTTTTTTCGATGAAAACATCACCTTTTTTCATCAATCACAATCATAATAACATCCTCTTTTTCACCAAAATCACACTTTGAAAACTGATAAAACTAGTTAACCAACCAAGTATAAAATGGTTATTCATTCCTTGGGAACCATGCGATCCATCCTTGGCTTTAGATAATATTTAGCATTAGATAATTGCTTGAAACTTACTATTAAAAATCTATTTCCTTTTCCACAATAATAATTATATAAGAGAGTTAGGGGTTCTTCAATATGAAAATAGTGGCTTGACTATATTCAAATCATGATTCCTTTGACAGATTTGAACCTTTAGGATATGAAATAGTAGCATATTTAACTCTCACCATCTTCTCACTAGATTGATAGAATAAGGATGATTGTAAGGACGGTTGTAGATAGATAGATAAAAGATAAGTGATGGTTTGAATAATGTGAGAGAGAGAGATAATGAGGGATCTAAAATTCTTATTCTAAACCTATTTTATCATTTATGGATTTATAATTGAAAAATATAATAAAATATACATAAATAAAAACAATAAAAATCTAATCGTATAAAATAAGTGTGATAGGATTCAATAGGAAAGACTTGAATGGTATATCTCTAACAGTGGATCACCAATTGTGGATCACCAGTGGTGGATCATGAATCAGGGATCACTAATGATGGATCACCTATGGTAGATCATCAATGGTGGGTCACCAATGGTGGATCACCAATGGTGGATCACCAATGGTGGACCACCATCTGTGGAATTTTACTAAGAAGAAAGTTTGAAGATAAATAACTAATGAAAATTTTTTCCTTCCAAGTTCATGTTTGGTATATCTTAATCTCTAATAACTCAGAGGATTTGTAATTATATCAGTAGGCTTATGTTCAGTTCCAATGAATTCATGGGTTATATCACCTTTTTGAAATGATCACTAAATAAGTGATGTATTATATCAATACGTTTTCCCTAGAATCATATATGGGAATCTTATATATATTTATCACACTCATATTATCAAATTTTAAATTTAAATATTGAAATTGACATTCACAGTCTATTAAAGTGTGTTTCATCCATAGAATGTGTGAACAAAAACATCCTATATATATATGTACTCATCTTCATCAGTAGACAGTGGAACATATTTTTTATTTTTACCACATCATAAAAGTTGTGACTTTACCAAAAGGTGACATGTTATAGATTTTTTTTTCTATCAAGATTAAAACCACCAAAATATGCATCTAAATAACTCACTAAATGAAATGGTTTTCCTCTAGGATAAAACATTTCTAAGTTGGTTCTATTCTTGAGTTACTTAAAAATTATTTTGATAGTAATTAAATGTGATTATTTAGTGTTTTATTGTAAATGGAAACACATAAAAACCCTAGCCATAATATCTAGTTGGCTAGAAATTAAATATAGAAATCTTCCAACCATACCACTGTAATTGGTTTGATGAACTGATTTTCTAATTTCATCAAGAAACATTTTGCAGGTTATACTCACAGGAGTATCACGAAAAAAATTTATATCCCTACTAAATCATTTTAAATTTTATTAGGTGTATATTATTTGATTTAAAAAATTCCAACTTTACTTTGAAATTTTTTAAAACTAATAAATAATTTCAACTATCTCATTAAACTCATTTCAAATTCATTTTGCATTATTTTTGAAAAATCAATACACAAATAATTTTTAAGAGATCTATAAATTATAGCATCAAAATAAATTTATACAACTAAAACATATATTTATATTCCTTTTATAAATAATTTAGGGTTATATATTCCTTTTGGAAAACCTTTAGAAATCATAAATGAGTTGATCTTGTCAAGCCATGATCTAGGATATATTTTTAAAACATATAAACCATTAGTGAATTTAAAATTTTGATTTGGAAAATGATAATTTTGGAATCTTTGGGGGTTTTCACCAAAAACATCCCCAACAATATAATCATTCCGGAATAAAATCTTAACATTCATATTATATATTTGGAAATTCAAGTGTTCTCCATAAGAAAGTATCATTATAATGGATTCATGTCTAGACACTAGTGAAAATTTTCTTCATAGTCAACACCCACTTCTTGAATATATATTTATGCATCAAATCTAGTTTTGTTTCTAACTATTGTTCTTAAATAATCCACTTTTTTTCAAAATACCCATTTTGTATCAATGGTCAGATTGTTTTTAAGCCTATCCACTTATTCCCATTATTTATTTCTTTCAAATTGATTAATCTCTTCATGAATTTCCATTACCCAGAATTCATCATTACTTACATAATTAATTTTAGTAAGTTCAATCTCTAACAAGAAAGTTCCCTATGTAATATGATTTCTACTAGAATATTTAATTTTTGTTCCTTTATTTAGGTATCCAACTACATCATATAATGAATGATATCAATGATTCCTAATGGTTTCAGGAAAATAAGTGTGGGATATTTCATTATTTTGTATAGGTTTGGTTTTAGGTTTTTCATCAAAACCAAAGTATTTTTCTACATGTTTCATAGAACTATTAAAAGGTTTATCCTTTATATTTCAGTTATACAGGTAATCTTAAGGGTTTTATAAAGTATTATTGTACTCAGGTGTATATAATTCATCATAAGTAACATGAATATATTCTTAAACAATCATAGTCCACTTATTGAATACCCTGTATGACTTAATGGTAGTTGAATATTCAATAAAAATTCCTACATCACTCATGGATGAAAATTTATCAATATTATCCATAGTATTGAGAATAAATACATTGAAACAAGAAACTCTAATGTAATTAACCCTTGATTTTCTTGTATTTAATAATTCATATAAGTTTGTATTTAAAAGTTCACTAATAATAACTCTATTAATTATGTAGCAGGATATATTCATAGCTTATACCAAAAAAATAAATAGGTAAATAAACTCATTAATCATGGTCAGATCAATTTCATGAAGGTTTAAATTTATTATTTCTACTTCTCCATTCATGTGAGGGGCTAAAATTGAAGAAATGTTATGATTGAATCCTTATTGTGAGCATAATGAATCAAAATAATTATTTTAAAACTCACATCCATGATTTTTTCTTATATTCCAATTATAAGTTCGCTGAGATTTTTAGTAAATTTAGTATACCTAGAAAAATAGGAACAGGATTCACTATTGTGAGATAGAAATAATACCCAACTGTATCTAAAAAATTCATCTACTAGAACATAAACATGTTTCTTTATTTTTAAGATTGAGACTCTAGAGGGTCTAAAAAAAATTTGGTGAACCAACTCTAGGGGTTGAGAAGTTGAAAAAAAATTCATTAGTTTGAAATAAATTTTGTGTTTTCTTCATTTATGACATGGGTTGTAGACTTTATCATTTGGAAATTCTAGTTTATGTAGGTCTTTAACTAACCTTTTTGTAGTTATATTTTTAAGAGAATATATGTTGTAGTGGCCTACTCTCCTATGAAAGAACCAAGACTCTTTATGAAAGGAAATTATATAGGAAATTTTTTGACAAAAAAATGAAACTAAATTAACAGAATATACATTATCATTTCTCAATGAATTGAAAACTAAATCATATTCATAATTTAAAATTTTCCAAGCATTGTTTTTGAACATAATATAAAAACCATCATCACATATATGTGAGATGCTAATAATATTATACATTAATCCATCTAAAAATAAAACATTGGTATTTAATATAGTATTAGAGTTAATAATTTCACCAATTAAATTTTTTCATTTGGTATTTTCATCAAAGGTGACATGTCCACAATCAACCTTGATTAGATTCTTCAAACTCAAGTAGTCTCGATTCATTTTTTAGACCATCGACTATACTTATACCATCAGTTTTTACTATATATTTTCAAGAATGTTTCCTATAAAATTTATTTAAACCAAAAATTACTTTCGTACCCATAAATTTCTAGGTTCAAAGATAGTAGTAATAAGTTATTTTAGAAATGATAGTTTTACAAAAGTTTTCTTATATCTATATTTGAAACTTTTAGAAATTAATACTTCATTAGTTCCATAAGAATTGAAAGTATTAGTAATATTTATAGAATAATAACTAGAAATATATCTAGCCTTATTTATCTTCCTCATTCCAGGTTGGTATCCAATTCTTGTGGTATACTTATGTGCATATTGTTTTCCATGTATAAAGGTTATATTATTTCTTCCATTTTTGAATTTATCTATATCCTTTTTTCATAGTTCATTAGAAAATATTAACTCATTATTTTATTTTAGTAGTCAATCATTTTTACCTTTTATATACTAATATCTATTTTAATGTGAGAAGATAATTCATTTTGCTTCTTCAAAAATTTATATTTATCTTTAAGTTCATTTAATGTGTCCTCTAACATATAAAAATATTAAAAAAACTATTCCATGTATATACCTTATTCACTCTTTTTATTTTTATAAAGATTGGAATTATGGACAATAGGTGAAAAAATATTAGATTCCTATGATGTGTTTTTAGTAAAACACATATTGGTTCTATCATCATTATCCTCTCTTCTTGAGTCTGAATTACTTTAACTGTCTTCTTAAGTACACAAAGTTTCTTTCAGAGCGGCTTCTATCCGTGGAGAAAGGGAAACCACCTTCGTGTAATCCCCCTATATTTCCTTGTAGGAGGTAGCATCCCTACTCTTCTTCTCTTCTTTAGTGCCAAATCCATTTTGGATTTATCACTACCCTAGCCTCCATCCTGAATTAAGTCCCAATCTCCATCATCCCGGGCTTCGGACTATGCGTAAGCCCTTGTTTCCTCTTTGGGATGCAGACAACGTGTAAGCCCCTTTTTCCTCTTTGGGCTGCTAACCACGTGTAATCCCCCCATCCCACTTCCCACGGACACACCTTCCATGACGTGATCGTCAGGCCTGTGTTGCCTCTTGTTTCTCACACTAATAATAACTCACATGGGCTTAGAGTAAGAATTGACTATGACATCCTCTCTGGGAAACCTAGAGTGTAATCCCCAAACCCCATCCTGAACTACGATGAATTTGATCCTTTCCAAGGAAAGGTACGTACGAAACCTCCCCGAGGTTCAAGCCCACTATACATTAGTTCTGACCACCTTCACGTCAGTTCCCACTCCACCTGAACTATGTGGACTTTGATCCTTACCAAGGAAAGGTACATAGGAAGCCTCCCTGAGATTCAAGCCCACTATCCATTGGTCCCAACCAACTTCACGTTCGTTCACCACACTCACCTAAACTGCGTGGACTTTAATCCTTGCAAAGGCAAGGTAGGTAGGAAGCCTCCCTGATGTTCAATCCCAACACCCATTGGTCCTAACCACTTCACACCAATCCACCTCGTTCCTATATGATGTTAAGCTGTATGCCCCCTTTTCATCCTGTGAGACGTTAAACTGTACCTATTCGAACTACATGGGCTTTGATCATCGTCTCGTAGACAAGGTAAGTAGGAAGCCTCTCTGAGGTTCAACCCCATCAAGTGGTAGGTTGTTGCGAACCCCATCCATTGGTTAGTTGTTGTAACCCCCATCCAGTGGTAATCCGTTGCAACCCCCATTCAGTGGTAAGCTGTTGCAATCCCATATAGTGGTAAGTCGTTGCAAACCTATACCGCGGTAAGCCGTAGTGACCTTCACCCAGCATTAATCTATTTTTATCATAATTAGGCGGTAAGCTGTTGAATTCCCCAATCAACAGTAAGTAGTATTCATATGAATTATGTGGACATTGATTCCCTGTCACGTGGATACATAGGAAGCCTCCCCGAGGTTCAATCCCATCACTCAGGTCTCATCCTGATCTCTCCCTCGAGCCCCTGTGTTTCGGGATGGTCATGACTCAACCTGCAGGTTCTATCTCCTCTGGATCCCATCCATGCATCCATTCTCATGGGTCACCTCCTCAGGTGTTTCATCATCATGAACTATGTGGACTTTGATTCCCTAGCACAGGGATACATAGGAGTTCTGCTCGAGGCTCAATCCCAACATCATTATCACCCTCAAGTAGACTCCACCCCATTCTCCATCTACTCCACTTAACCATCCATTGTCCATCCTTATTATTACCTGGGTTTCCACATCTCGGAGGGATCATGCCACCTCATTCCCCATTTCCTTTAACAATAATAAGGAATTTAAACATGTGTTAGCCCTAATATAAGTGTTCCCTTCAGAGGTTTCACCCATCTAATCCACTCTAGTCAATGTTCTGATCAGTCTGATCTATCTCCTCTAGAAGTTAAACTCACAACATACCATGTTTTAAATATAGGAAGATGATGAGAACCTCAGATACAAGCCTATGGAATATAATTCCTTGCATTCAATGTGGGATGCCTTGGGCTTCTGTGCCCTCAATAATCCATATAATAAGGAGAAAATACCCAGACAAACTAGTGTTACAGTGTCAAGACATGCCAGTGATGTCCAACATGACTAATCCCTCAACTGAAGGTCGCTTCCCTAATCGGACCCCTTGGAATGTCCCGACATAAGCATTGAAATTAACTAGATTCCATGAAGACATGGCACTAGGAAGAGTTTCATGAACAATATATTAATCTATAAGGGAGACCCAGACTAGATAATGAGTTCTGAGGAGGCATCCACAGAAGGAAGAACTGAAATCCCATCATCTCATTTCTATCAAGGAGTATACATCCCTAAATAACCGATGGATATCACCCACCTTGGGAAATCAGGAATGCAACGCAAAAGCTGCGCGCCCTCCACGGACGGACATGTGCGCCCCGGCCAAAGCATCATAAACAATCCAAAATGGGAAACTGATATAAAAAATTGGAATGAGAAGGTCCCCATAGAAATACAACCCCTAACATAAACATCACCTTCTAATATCACCTCCAAGTACCACTAACCTATTCCAACACCACATCCATATTGGTCTCCAACTGGAATCAACACTAAATGTGCCACCCCATCTCTGCATATAACAAGAAAATGTCCAACCTATTCACAATTTTCACATACATAACATTTTTATACATAAATCCCTTATAGGGGTGAGCATAAATAAACTCAGGGGACACCCTGAATCTCAAAAGGAAAAAAACAAAGAAACCCATCAACTCAGAACCCCTAGCACGAGTTTTATCTAAGTGGAAGACAAGAATTATTCAAGGTACTTTCATCCACTAGATCTCTCTAGGAAATAGAGGTGTTCCATAAATATCAACTCTAATCTACAGAGGTTCATATCTCATGGGAAACTAATGATGCTTGGATAACCGAGAATCCCATAAAGTCAGAATTTGGTAATCATCTATAATTAAAATCTCGATTCCAACCCTCATGATTTTGTAGAATAACAAATCTAAAAAAAATATTGTACCGTCTATAATTAAATTATTTTATGGGTCATAATTATATAAATGTGTCATCAATATGAAGTCTTAGTAAGATGTTACATCCAGAAATAAAATATTGTTATTATTATTAATCTAAAATATATTAACTTAAACCTTGAGTTGGATTCACATATCACATTTTGGTCTTGAATCAACCATCAAAATGTTTGGGTCATGATTGCATAAATGAATCATCAATATGACAACTTAGTAAAAAGTTGCAACCAAAATGATATTATATGATGGTGATGATATATAATATAATTTCAGTTGTAGATTTTTATGAATATTTCAGATTGATGATTAATCTATGGAATTGTGACCCAAAAATATAGATGAATGATTCAAGAAAAATATATAATACATGAATTCAACTCAAGGTATATATAAATATATTTTATAACATCATTATTATTTTTATTATTATTATTATTATTATGGGTGCGACATTTTAATAAGATGTAATATTTATGATCTGTCTCGGGTATCATCACTCATACATTGAAAAGTTTAATTCAAGAGAAATATGTGATATATAATTCTAACCCATTGTATGATACCTGATTATTATCTTATAGCTTCCCTCATATATGATATAATGAAATTAAAAAAATTCATCTAATGCATTTTTTTTAATAAATAAATAATCTATACGGAGTATTGATTTCTTGTAAAATATAATGATATGACCCATTTAGCTCTCCAAAGCAGTTTTCGATGAAGGATAGGTAGATTTGGAATTTATCTTCATATGGATAGTGAATAGGTTCAATCATGATTATCATAGTGTTCTTATAGGTGGAAATCATCTTTGATGGTGGGGTTGTCTCACGGTGAAATTTTCCCCCTACCATCTTTGGATAAGGTAGGTTATCCCTATACTACCCCACTTACTCAAGGTGTAGGATCCTATACCTATGAATCAAATAAGATCATTATCCCCTCACACACATACATACACACAAGGAATAGTATCCTATATTTATGGAGTCTTTATCCCCCTATCTAAATAGATTATACATGGTATGGTATCCTCCACTAGAGTCGGTAAACCTCTTACTTAGTATGGGATCAAGATCCTTCACCATAATTATTATAAGGTTATGCAAGTTTCTAGGCATCAGTAGGTCATCTTCTTATTCAATGGTTTTTTATAGACTAGAGGGTGTGGTTCTCCCTTGAATGATGAATGTGCTTCAATGATGAGTGGGATCACCTTCATAGATTTTATTGGAGATGGGGTTGTTGAAAGTCTATGAAGATAAAATTCTTTATGACTTTTGATTCCTTTTTACTCCAAGCGTTGGATTTGATATATTACTTAGAGTTGGATGTCAACTTATGAATTTATAGGATTTATAGTTATTGTAGTATACTTAGTTTCTCATGATGTATAAGCCTTAATGTATTGGATATTATATCTTTGAGACTCATATATGTCCTTGAGACTTCTAGTGGATAAGAATATCTAAAATATTTCTTGCCTACCTCTTAGATAATCTCTCATACAAGGGGTTTTGAGTTAATGATTTTTGTTGGTATATTATTTGGGATTTTAATTTATAGTACTAAGTATGTTATACTCACCCATACACAGGTTTTGGTCCCACAAATTTTTTTTTCTATGCATATGGGACATTATTTGGATATTTTATTAATCAGTATAGAGCTAGCATGGAACATTCAAATATGACACCAAGTGGATACCTATGTGGATGTGGTGTTGGAAGAACATAGTGATACTAGGAGGTTATTACAGTGTGGGATATTTTTGTTGGGGTAGTCTTTCAATAGAGGCCTCTTAATTCCAATTGTTTATATTAGTTTCCCTTTTTGGTCATTTAGAATGTATCTTTACACTTTTTCATTATGTATTATATACTGGTTATCTAAATAGATCTAAGTGTTTATATCTTGTATGTGATGTATATAGTTAGGTGTCCAAAATTATATTGTTGGTTATTTTTATACATTGGATTTATATATTTATTGTAGGTTTATATTGGATAAGGCCTCCCATATTGTGATTTATGCCTACTCAGATCTAGTCACTATCCCCTAGCCTATTTTAGGTAGTCTTAGGGTGGTACACTAGTATTACTATTGAATCAAGTGAGGATACAGTGGGTAAGGTCATTTCCAAGTGATATTAGTGTGGGGATGGAGTTTTTAATTAGTATTTATGTGAGGATTGGTTTCAGAATTTGTGGAAATAATATTAATGGAGTATTGAGTTATATTATTAGACCAATGAGACCAATATAGGTGTGGTGGCCTACATATTCTTTTTCTAGGATTCTGATAACCCAAAAATTTACTAAGATCTCTGATATGTTATCTTTGGGGTTTATGTGAGTTGGTACATAAATCATATAATAGTTTAATATATTCTTTCATGTCCTTTCTAAGTCATATCATCAAGATATACTCTGACCCTTATGGATTCATTCTATTGACTATAGGGATCTATCCACTAATAGCTAGTTAGTTCACAAAGGTAGGGTTATGATGATATTTTTTCTATAGTTAGTCTCCCACAACCAATTTGGGGTGATCATGAGTCATTTTCTAAGACATTATTGAGATATTTAATTTCCCCCTTATCTATGGAAGTTTGTTCCCCTTATTACTTTGTTAATATTTTTCTTATAGAGTGGATGGAATTTCTAGCTATGTTGGATGGGACTTCTCAGAGACTAGTTATGCTACATGTGTTTGAAAAAATAAATCCTCAAGGGTTTATGAGGTTATTCTAAACCACAATAAATATAGGTTTGACTAGAGTTTGAGACTTACATTTTCGTTTGGTTCAAAATGTTACCAACCAAATGATGGTTCTTATATTGATTTTCCTATATAGAAAACTGAATTGTTAGTGGATGTTGTGTTTCGAAGATTCATGATGAGTTTTTTCTATTGTGATTATATTATGAGACCTTTTTTAGTATTGATATTAACTATAGGAGTTTGTACCCTTCATAAGGTAGCTCAACTGTGTTCCAATATACGGCGAGGCCCATGGACCACATGAAGTGTTCATTAGATATGTTTGGTGATGTGATTATTCAAGATTAGTGGTTTGTGATAAGTCTCCATAGTATGAGTAATCATATTATGGTTTTGATTCAATAAAATATAAACTATATAGGAGTCTATCATGTGGGAATTGGAAGATAGTATAGTCTTATCAGGGATTCACCCTTACTTTTGGAGATTGTTTTTGTTTTTCTTGATGATAGCCAAAGTGGTTTCAAAGAAGAGCTTTCGTGGGAGAGGTTCCATTAACATTAGATACCTCCCCAGTGTTGTATTATTTTCCTTCTGATAATTGGTTGGGAGGAAGAACTAGTGGGTGATAAAATACAGTGTGAATGGTGAATTGATACACTCCCATGAACACCACCTTTGGCTTGTTCAATTTATGTATGGGGTTTTAGAAATTAGAGTGGTGGAAATATGTGTTCAATGAATGTGTATTTCTAGGCATTAGTGGGTGAATTTTTAAGTAAAAATAATGTATTTTATTTACATACCAAGGTACTAGATGGTTTATATTTTAGTTCTTCCTATATCTGTGTCCAAGAGTTGAAATTCTCATGGGACCCCTAACCAGGCCAATTTCAACTAGATAAATTCAACTGATGGTTAATATCTATCACTCAAAATTTCAAGGGGTGTGGGTTTGACCTTTTTGGAAAATGGTTCCCTCATAAGACTCCCTCATTGAAGTGATGAGACCCAGTGGTACCTATCTCATAATGGGTTGGATACCAGTTATAAAAATTATATGGTGGTGTTTTATTGAGTAATTTAGGTGATATCCACCCCAATGGTGAGTTGGACCACTCTTTTGTAGTGATTAAATAACACCCTTAAGATGCTAAAGTCAAATTTCATCATATGGTGATCATGGATTTATACACAGTGTGCGGGGATGAGAAATTATTTTTCTCTGTGTATAGAGAAATATATGTATTTATTTTAATGGTTAACCATGGGTTATACTTGTGGAGAGGTTACTATATACATATAATTTTATTCAGGAGATGATGTTTTAATATTTTTAAGTTGAATGGTGAGCCTCTTATAGTATTTATGGAGTTTATAGACCAAATATTTCATTGTATCATTTCGAGGAGGAACCTATTAGGGGTTCAAGATAATATCTCTAGTTTCACCTTGAGTGTATCAATTTTTTAGTAAACTCTCATAGTGTGGGATCTAGATTCATGGAGTAAAATTGTACTCTATTAATTTGATACTAATGTAGTTAATAAGATCAAAGTATCATTATGGAATCATGGTATTTTATGATTCTAGAATATAACTCCATATCTAGAATATAAAGGAGGAACATGTGTAGCTATAATAGTATTAGTTATTTCTTTCATGGGTAGGGAGATATTTCTCACTTTCAATTGATAGTGATATCCCCACACTCTTCCCTTATGAGAAAGGGGCCCACGGTTATGATATTGACTTAGTAGTATAGTGTTAACATACGTTCTAAGTTAATTGACCAAGAGGATTTCATATAAGTTAGGTAGAACATTTACCATTTCCCTCGGTGGGGGTGGTTTTCTCTTAGTCTTCATTCTAGATATCTAGATGGACATCATGAGTGGGGACCAACTTAATATAGATTGACCCTCAATGTAGTGTATCTATTTGATCTTTTTGGGTATACACATATCATGTTAACCCTTACTATGTGGTAAAGAATAAAATTTTCTTAGGATATTAGTATTTTTATCACTCTAGTTTAATGGTTTCCATCCAGGGTACGAGTCTGATGAAGTGGGGTCATTTGAATGGAAAGGACCTTCTCCTTTGGATTTTTCTAGATTGGGATACCTTATGGTAAATGGTATGTTGTTGAGGGTGGGATAGTTTTTCTGCATTCCTATAGTGTCCATCATCACCTTTCATGAATGAAAAAAATAACAAAATTTGTTTATCTTATATAGTGGGTGATAGCCTACTAGAGATTTTGATGTGGGTATAGAAATCACACAGATGTTTCCATAGAGTTTGAGGAAGAAATTCCATGTCGCCTTTGTTTCATGGGATAGTGACATTGGTTAATGTTCATCATAGGTATTAAATTATGTAGAAATCGACATTAGTCTAAGAGGAGTGTAATGTTTTGAAACTTTTTGGTGTTAGTATAAGATTATTATGAGGAACACAAAGGTGTAGTGTGGTATATATGGTCTTCTAAAATGTTAAAATCATAAGGACCAATCTTTCATGGTGTGGAGTGAATTTATCCAACTAAATGTGACCTTGATGATGAAATAAATTATGTTATATGTTATTGTATTATTGATTCATTTTTTACCATGTGAAAGGATGACCTTCGGAAGAGGAAATGTGTTGGGAGTAAATCCTTGAAAAGTCTTATATGGGAAAGATGTATGTTTATTCTTAAAGGATCCGAGCACAATAGAAGCATGGTTGGTATGGAACCCAACATTAATTTTTACCATGATAAATGATTATTCTGAGATCAATAAAACCTTTAACACCAATCTCCATGGAATAGAATCAAAGATTTAGATAAAAAAGGAAAAAGCTTGAAACCTTTAGAGAGGATCTTTATTTAATTAATTTCATAAATAAAATAATAACTGGATCTTAATTATTTTCTTCGTTAATGATGTTGATTTTATAAAATGACCATTTCGGATTATCTCATTGCACTTGTGAGGATCTGAACTAGAATCCCTCTAGTGGTGATCCACACATGCTTCGATGGCCTCTGATTGACACCTATCATTCTTCAGGTTCTAGTGTGGTGAAGTTAGTGTCTTATGTCAGTTGTTCTTTATTGGTTGTTATTAAGCCTTGAATAATGTCTCTCATTCTAGAGAGGGGAGGGAAGAGGATTCTAAATAGAAATTATTTAGCTCAATAATTATCAATTCACTAGGTGTGTATTTTGATACATGTAACAATAGACGTATGTGTCTATTTATCAACATGGGGTTTCATTTATAATATTTAATTGTGTAACAGAAATTGAATACATTCATAACCTTAAAAAGAACACAATTTTTTAATAATAATATTGTGTCATTATATATGGTGCACCAACTTGCGCAAAATGGAATTATGAATTAAATTCTGTGTCAACAAATAATAGTAGTATTATTTTAATTTGTGCCAACTAGTTAAATAAATATTTACCATCTTGAAAATAATTATTATACTACCAGAATAGCCTTGGTCCACTAAAACTCCACATCAAATTATTGAACACTCGAATGAATAAATAAATAAATTATTCTCTTAAATAAATATTTTATTTACAAACTAGTAAATAAATATTTATTATATTTTCAATAAAATAAATAAATATATTTTACCCACAATCTGGTGAATAAATATTTATTTAATTTATGCAGTCATTTTAACTTGAATAAAATTATCTCACTGTCTTGGGAATAATATTTATTAATTCAATTCAAATATAATTTAACTCAGACCACTAAAAACATTTAGTGTATGACCCTCTAGGATTATTTCTCATTGGTATTAGGTGGGCTTTCCTAAAGTCCAAGAGTACTATCTAAAAATGGGTCAAAAAACCCAAGATAAAGAACTTAAAGTCACAATAATGACATCCACATACAAACTCTCACTATGTGATATAATCCCTTTTTCTCATTATCCCATCAAAAAGGTTTCATGATAGTTTTATCAACCTTTGTGCTTGATATGTCGTTCCTTGACTACCTGAAATAAACTCGTTGTTACACCATCGCCATGGAATTTCGCGTGATGATTCTATTTCAATCAAAGTTCCAAGATATCAAATTCCATAAATATAAGGGATGAGTCCCTCCTCGATTTATCCATTAATAACATGTCACTCGTGATGCACCCAATGTACCCTACTTCCTGCCAACTGTCTTCGTGATGGTTTTCATCAGTAAATCAAAGTGTACGAGTCATTACATTCATTAATGATAATATTAAAGTCTATGGATCATTACATACTCTTGTATATTGAAATATACGATGACAACAAAACTTGCAAAATTCCTACGGGCAGGTCTGTTCTCATAATCTCCCGTCTTGGAGATTACCAAGTACAAACATCATGATAGGAAGTCTCATATGCTTACAAGTACTCTCACTTGAAGGTATATATACAATGTCTCCCATTATAGTATTTAATCCGACCATAGAACTATATTTAAGAATATTGTTATATCACTTCAAGGTTCTCATCATAGAGGGGAACTACTATGACCTTGTCAATACGAAAAATACTCCATGACATTATTACACTATAGTCATGAAGAACAATGAACAATATGTAAAAAAAAATTAATATTTAAATATATTTAATATTCATGTAATCAAAGTACAACCAGTTGGTTCTAGGACACTAACACATAAAAACTCTCACTTGGACTAGAGACAACTTCCTGTAACATTCAGTCCACTAGACCTCACCTGATAATCATGTTTCTATTGAGTCAAGGCTTTAGTCAAGGGGTATTTTATGTTGTATTCTGATGAAATACTCCTCACTGCAACTTCAACTCTCTATGAAAAATCCATCAAGAGATGGTACTTTTGAAGTATATGCTTCATCCGCTGATGTGACCTTGGCTCTTTTGTTAGATCCACCATTTTAGTTTTATCATAGAACAATGTGATTGGATATTTACTTCTAGGTATCACATCCATATCCTGGATGAAGCATCGCATCCAAACTTCTTCTTTAGTTGCATCAAAAATACTCAGACTCTATTGTAGAATCTATAACCACACTCTACTTTCAGATCTTCCAGCCCATTGTACCACTATTCAAGGTGAATATGTATCCCATTTGTGACTTTATGTCATCTTGATATGTCTAAAAACTATCATCTGTATATCCTCTAATGATTATTTCCTCATGTCCTCTATAAACCAGAAACATATCCTTAGTACGCCTCAGATACTTTAGGATAGTCTTGACTGTCATGAAATGGAAGTCACCTAGATCATCTTGATATCTACCTACCGCACTCAATGCATAGGCAACATCCATCCTAGTACATAGAATTTCATACATGACTGACCCAATCGCTAATGTGTATGGAGTCCATTACATTAGCTTTCTTTCCTCATGTGTCTGAGGACACATTTTCGTGGAAATATGAATTCCATGTGATTTTGGCAACAATCCCCTCTTGTATTGTTCTATAATGAATCTCTTCAGTATCTTATCAATGTATGTAATTTGACAGAGGCTCAGAAAGCTCTTGGATCTATCATGATGGATCATGATTATCAACTAATAATGAGTCATTGTCCTTGGTAACTAGAAAACCATACCATTTTATTTCTCTAACCTCTCTTGTACTCCTATGTTGTTCTTGTGTGTATGGAACAGTTTTTTCTTCCATGGGGCTTTGTATAATCTATTCATGTGCCATCTCTTGTGTACCCTGATCCTCGACTTCATCAAATTCTATCTCTCTCCCACTATCATTTTTGGAGATGTTCTCCCTCTCAAAGAATATTTTGTGTCTTTCCACTATAACCTTTTTTCTAAGGGGTTTTATAGGTAATATCCCTTTATTTCATTGGGGTATACTATAAAGGCACACTTTGTGCCTCGAGGTGCAAGGTTGTTAACTGAAGAGGCCTTAACAAAAACATCTCTTCCCCACATAGGCAAATTTGATAACATGGATTTATTTTCACTCCATAACTCATATGGAATACCATTTATCGATTTAGTTGGTACTTAGTTTAGTATGTGCACCGTTTTTTGTAATGTGTATCCCCAAAATGATAATGGAAGACACCCATGACTCATCATTGATCTCACGATGTACAACAAGGTGATTTTCCTTCTTTATCTCACTCCATTACACTGGGGAGTGTAAGGGGGATTGAGTTGGGATAGGATCCCAAACTCTCATAAGTAATCAATGAAGTCTTGATTAAGATATTATCCACCTTGGTTTGAGAAGAGTTTATCAATGTTATCACCAAGTTGGTTCTTAACTTCATTCTTGAATTGTTTGAACTTGTCAAAATAATATGATGTATACCTCATTAAGTAGATATATCCATATATACTAAAATCATTTTTAAAAGTTATGAAGTATGAGTACCCTCCTCTTTCTTCAACTGGAAATGGTACACACACATTGGTATAAACCAATTCAAGATGCTCTTTATCCCTTTCACCTTTCGCATTAAATGTGTCTTTGGTCATTTTTCCTTGTAAACATACATGACATACACCAAGTGGTTTTAGTTAGAAAAAATAAAAATATCCATCTTTATGTAACATTTTCAAGTTTTTCTCATTTACATGACCTATCCAGTGATGAAATATTTGGGTGTGGTATGAGTCATGTGAAGTATCTTTGTTATTAATTTCCATTAGTTGGTTTGTGTCATCCAACACAAAAAGACTATTGTATAAATTTTCCCTACCAAAACAAATGCTACCTTTGTAAAAGAAGCAACAATAATTTAAAAACTTGAAGAAGAAAAATCCATGTGTATCTATTATGGATAGATAAATAATGTTTTTAGTAATAGATGGCACATAATAACAACAATTTAACACCAATATCCTAGTTGGCAATGTGAGGTGGTAGTCCCTAACAGATACAATAGCGTGTCTGGATCCATTAGCTGCTCGTAGATCAACCTTCTGTCGGTCAATCTTCCAGATTATACTTGGTTCCTATATTTGGATACATATGTAAGCACCAAAAGTTGTATCTAATACCAAATTTATAGAAATAGATATATTACATTCAATAACAAATGCACCTGAAGATTCCCCTTACTTCTTAGGCTAGGTGCAGTTCTTCTTCTAGTGGCCCTTCTTTCCACATGAAAAACAAACTACTTTATGTTCACTTGCCACCCATTTGATCTTTATTTTCCTGGAAGGACATGAAGAAACTTTGGTATAAAATATCTTCTCCTTCCCTTTCCTATTATTCACTATAAGGATAGAAGGATTTCTGCACTTCATATCTTTTTCCACTTAGCTAATGAGGATAATAATATCATATAGAGACTTTCCAATGTTGTTCATATTTAAATTAACAACAAAGATGGAGAATCTATGAGGGATTGAGTCAATAATGAGATCGGTACCCAGTTATTCAAGTAGTTTAGACCCTATAACCTCTAAGCACTCAATGTAGCCAATTATCTTGACTAAATGAGGCCTAGTTGGTGCACCCTCTCTAAGATTACTCTGAAAGAGTGCCATAGTGATCTCAAACTGTTATTATCTTGCTCTCCCTTGGTAAATACCATGGAGATTATTGATCATGCTATTGACATCCAAGTTTTCATGAGACTCCATGAGCTCACTAGATATTTATGATACGATAACAAATTGAATTTCAACTATGTCATTCATATGTTTCTCATATTCCAAGAACTATTCATCGCTCGCCTCTTGGGTAGGGTGATCAGGTAATATTGACTTCATTATGTAAGACTTCCATTCATGGCGTAGAATAACCCAAAGACATCTAAACCATTCTTGGAAGTTACTGCTGGTTAGGATATTTTCATTATCCAGAATTGGTCATAGGGATAGTGTGGTTGAAGATTTTTTCATTTTATTTTACAATTAAAATAGAATATAATTAATAATTTCTTGATTACATTTTATGAGAAGTAATATATTGATTTTATTAAGTCTCCCACTATTTTATCATGTCCCAGTGGCCCTCAACATTAAACTCAGAATATACAGTCATCATGACATTCTAGTTTCAAGTATCTTTATTCCCCTTCACATAGCCCCAATAAGGGTTGGTCAAGATATTTGAAGTTATTTAGGTTGGCACGTATTTTCCAACTGCAGGCTCACAGCTCCTTGATCTGTTTAGTGGACTCCCCAATCCTAAAATCCTAACATTGGATTTCCTCAACTCTTTCCTCCAATATTACACCAATTATAGCAAGGGATGCACCTCTTGATGTTATATAGTTAAGTCAACCTGAAGCCTTTCATAAGGTCTTATTGTATAAAAGTAATCATCCCAACAAGGGTTTTTCAAACACATAGTTTTATTGAGTTTTTCCTTTAATCAATTAATGGAAGGCTTTGTCTGACTTAATATTTTATTTGAGGTACTCTTATCTCTTATGCGTGAATTTCTTATTATCCTTAGCACATTCTTGTTAATATTAAGTGGAACATACTTAATTAATTATTCTTGTCATGAAAGTATTTACGCATAATCTATGTTAATTTTAGTTCCATCTTACATGCTTGTTTAATTTATTAATTATGTGATTGTGACAACACATCTATAATGATAAATAATGAAACTGCAGAAATAAAATAAAGCAAAGGGAATGATCATGATATTTCCTAATGGTTAGTTTATCTAGTGGTTGATAATATAACACTAACCTAGGGGAGAAACACCTTGAACCTTTTCAGTTCATGTTTACAGCTTTCCACCTATCCACCTCTGTATCTATTGTGATTGGTTTCGTCTCGGCTCTAGCTTGAACCGCCTCCTCTACCTAGAGAGTTCCATCCATTACATGTGATTTTTTTAAACCACATTTAGGTGAGGGGTAAAAAGGGGGGTTTACATAAAAGAAACCATGGGCATGTAGGCCCTACATATTAATGAGGAGAGATGGCTCACAAGCCAACAATTAATTTAATAAATAAATTAAAAGGAAACTAATCACATACAAAGGTCTTGGTCTAGCTCATGATCACCCACATAAATGCAACGATTTATGAATTTAATAAAAATTGTATTCAATTCTTTAATTGTTCTTATTTAAGATAAATCAAACTTGAATCAATTAATTATCAACTTTAATTAATCAATTATTTTATATTAAACCCTTTTTCTGAATTTCCTTGAGATTCCCATCCATCATAATTTTAAAAAAAATTAATTTAAAATTATCTTTGTATGTAACTTATACCTTGGAGGAAACCTAGTGAATTCCCATTCAGAACTTCCCAACAAGTAGGAATTAAGGTTACATATATGTTAAATTAAATACACGCACACACACACATATATATATATATATATAACACTTATCACGTGTTGTTCCCCAGCTTTATGCATGCACCATGTTTCACATCTCAAGGGTTTGTATAATATAATAATAAATTTTAATAAATCTACATGATTTGGATGAGTACACAACGTGTAGTTCCTACAACAAGGCATATAGTTCCTACAACATGGAGTGTACTATCATTCATCGTCTATTTGAAGTACGTTACTAGGGATAAGCCATGTATATGTACTTTGGAAATATTTTGAGTACACATCTTGTCCAGTGGGCCACATGTCGTATAGTATCTGCATTACATGGTCTCCAGCCGGGAAAGTCGTGTATAGGGTACACAGTCCCACCATAACCTGAAGGTACTATGCACTGTGTCCAGTGGGCCACACGATGTATAATTTGGAAACCATGTTCCACTTGTTCCTAGTCAATACACAGAGTCTTTAAGAAAAAGATAAACTCTAATGACATGGATTGGTTTGGTGGACCTATAACGATGCATTGAACCTTGATACACGGCATGGGAATCCAACTACACATTGCGTATTCTGGTTTTGTAAGTCCAAGAACCTTTAACACCTCTAGATGAGATCCACTATTTTATTTTAATCAAAATTAGAAGAAAATATTGTTTCTGTAAGGTGAATGAGAAACAAAAGAGGAGGAATAGTTCTAAAGGTTCATATTTGAAAAATGATTAAATTGAATTGAAAAACTAAATTATTAAATCATAAATCACCAAAAAATTATTTAAATAATTATAAAATATGATGTAACTTCTACGATACCACTTGAAAGTTCTTGGTGCAGCAGAAGCCTGGTTTGTACGACACCCAAATTTAATTATTACAATGATCAATGATTATTCCAGGATCAATACAATGATGAACGCCAGTCTCCATGAAATAGAATCAAAGATTTAGATAAATAAAGAAGAGTCCATAAACCTTTTATAGGATATTCCACATCATGTATATAATTAATTTAATTAATTATATAAAGAAATGATTACCTGGATCTTCTGTATTTTCTTCATTTATGGTGTTGATTTTCCCAAATGACCCTTTAGGATTATCTCATTTCTCTTGTGAGGATCCAAACTAGAATCCTCCTAGGGGTGATCCATACATGCTCTGATGGCCTCTGATCGGTACCTCTCATTCTCTAGGTGTTAGTGCGGTGAAGCGAGTGTCTTGTTTCAGTCATTCTAGATCACTTTTTCTTTAACCTTGAAGAATGTATCTTGTTCCTGATAGGGGTGGGAAGAGGATTCAAGAGAAAAAATTGTTTATCTTAACAATTCTCAATTTTCATGTCGTATAGTTTGGTACATGACACAATAAACGTACATATTTATTTATCAACATGGGGCTTCGGTTATAATATTTAATTGCATAACAATAATTAAATACATTAATAACCTTAGAAAAACCAATGCTTTTAATAAAAATATCATGTAATTATTTATGGTGTGTCAACTTGAACAAAGCAGAATTATGAATAAAATTCTGTATCACAAAATAATAGCAATGTTATTTTAATTTGTACCAACTAGTTAAATAATTATTTACCATCTTGAAAATAATTATTTTACTACTGGACCAACCTAGTTTGCTCAAACTCCACTTCTATTTATTTAACACCCGAATAAATAAATAAATAATTAATTATTTTAAATAAATATTTTATTTACAAACTAGTAAATAAATATTTATTAAATATTCAATAAAACAATTAAATATATTTTACCCACAATCTGGTGAATAAATATTTGTTTAATTTATTCCATCATTTTAACTTGAATAAAATTATTCGACTATCTTGAGAATAATTTTTATTAATTAAATTCAAATAGAATTTAACCGAGACCACTAGAAACACTTAGTGTGGGACCCTCTAGGATTATTTATCACTAGAATTATGTGGGTTTGCCTATAGTCCAAGATTATTGTCTAGAAACAGGTTAAGGAACCCAAGAGAAGGAACTTAAAGTTTCAACAACCATAACCACATACGAATGCTTACAATGTAATATAATCTCTTTGTCGTAATATCTCATCAAGAAGGTTTCATGATAGTGTCATCAACCTCTGTGTTTGATACGTAGTTCTCTGAAAACCTAAAATAAACTCATCATTACACCATGGACATGGAATTTCCCATGATAGTTCTATTTCAATCAAAGGGTTAAGATATCAGCTTATATAAATAGAAGGGAAAATCCTTCCTCAAATTATCCATTAATAACATTCCACTCATGAGGCACCCAACATACCCTACTAGCAGGTATATTCTCATAATCTTCTATTTTGGAGATTACCAAGTACGAACTTCATGAGAGGAAGTGTCATCTTCTTATGAGTATTCACACCTGATGATATATATACTATGTATCCCATTATAGAATTTCATCCAACTGTATAACTATATTTAATAATATTTTCACAGCACTTTAAGGTTCTCATCATAGCAGGGAACTATTATAACCTTGTCAGTGTGAAAAATACTTTTGGACATTATTACACTATAGTCATGAAGAAAAATGAACAATATGTAATAAGATTTTTAATATTTAAATATATTAAATATTAATGTAATAAAAGTCCAACCAGTTGGTTCTAGGACACCAACTCTTACAGTTCTTAAATCTTACTTCATGATGTTTTGGAGAAAACATCATTATAGATGAAATAAATTTTTAGTCTCTAGTTATATTGTATACCAAGTTTGTTTTCAACTTAAACATTAAAAAGAGAAGGACATTCATGTTATGGGGGTCTTACACATGAGGTTATTTCATGTGATTCCTTATTAGTAGTTCCGATTGTTTCCTTTTCCAGGGAAAAAGTGTTTTAAATTGGGGAAGATGTTGTGACCCGAGAGTTTTCTTGAATGATAATTAGCTCAATTTTGGGTTTCAAATTCCTAGAACCTTTTCATGGGTAAAACAATAAATTTAATCAAGCTAAAGAACAAAGAAAAATAAATAAATGGTTGATCACAGAATATGTCATTTAGTTCCATTATATATTTTGGTGAATTCATGAGCATGTTGAGTTTTATGGGATTTTTTTTATTTTTTATTAAATAAATATAAATCTTAAATATCAAATGGTTATGTGGCCTGTAACACCAAGAAATTTTGTAATATATATTTCTCATTATTAAAATTGATGATTTTAAAAGATTTATTTAAACTCAAAACCATGATTAGATGAACCATGTTATATAGTTTAAATATATGTAGAATTGTTTCCTTGATAAAATGAATAATCAATTATTCATCAATTATCAAATACAGTGAAAATGAAGACAAAAAATTTTAAGGGTAAAAGAGATATTTCTCATAAAACTATTTTTATGTTGATAATGTTTTTATCAAAAAAGATAAAATTAATAACTATTTATAAATAAATATAATAAAATGATTAGATCATATCCATTAAAATTAATTAACTTTCATTTCATTATTATTATTAATCGAGGGATGATATTGAATTAATTTTATGCTTCAAAAATGATATTTTTTCAAAAATAGTTTTTATTGTATTTTTTCATGAATATTATAATTATATCTTACCGCTTTTGTAAATTATATTTTATGAAATATATATAATTTTTTAAGTCAATATTTTAATGTTTTATTATATTTAATGTTTTTTATTTTTCTGAAAATATTGTTTTAGTGAATAGTTAAAATGTTGTTTTTTTTAAAAATTATCATTTCTATTTATTAATTAAAGTAAATCAAAATCCTCATTATATTTTAAAATTTATTTAAAAATAATATAAGATAATTTATATTAAAAATAATTTCATTAATTCCATAGTAATCACCATTTAATTTTATTTTTCAATAATTTCATTTTAATGCTTAAACATGTTCTTCTAAAAAAAATTCATTGAATTTTGCACAATTATTTTCAATTTAATTTCTATTTATTTTAAAAATTGAATATTGAAAAATTAATATCATATTTGGAATCATGGGACTCAAATTTATTAATTATTTTAATTTCATTTTCGTTTATTTTGAATTGTAACCTTGGAAAAAATGTTCTCACCATAATAAAAGGTCAAAACATGTTAATTAAGGTTAAACCTTTTTGAGAAGGAAATATAATCTCATATTAATTATTATTGGATGAGTATAATTAAAACCTTATCACCGTATCTCAAAATTATAATTTTTTGGTGATTCTTTATGTAAATAAAGTAACTCATAATATTAAAAAAATTCAATAATTACTAGTGTGTCACTCCCCTCACTTATAAAAGAGAATGATCACTTATCACTTCTCCAGACCAATTGAGAAATTCATATTGAGAATTATTTACTAAAATACCCTCCCAAACTTCTT
Source organism: Viscum album (assembly GCA_963277665.1). Taxonomy (NCBI): domain Eukaryota; kingdom Viridiplantae; phylum Streptophyta; class Magnoliopsida; order Santalales; family Viscaceae; genus Viscum; species Viscum album. Next base: position 1,423,080,289 of record OY728145.1, read on the forward strand.
ACCCATGACCTATAGGTCATGGTGTCACAAAAATACCAACCTAGATTCCTTAAGGTGTAATCCAAATGAGGTTTTCCAAAGAAAAGGTACAAATCTTAACTAAGTTATTTCTTATTTATTTATTATTATACTTAATTTAAACCTATCATAGACATACTAGTATAATAAAATATGTATATAAAATATAATTATATGTTATTATGTTAATTTTTACCCCTTTTTCATCTCAATTTACATCTAATAAGAGATGAAATCATTGGTTTTGTGTGTGTGTTAACGACCACCTCCATGAAGAAATGTTTTTGTTTTTTATCATTGTCTCTCATGAATGGTTATATATATAGATTTAATGGATATATATATATTTTTTTATAATATATTTCTTATTTTCTAAAGATCAAATATTATCTACCTTCTTGCCCTCTCATTTGTTTGAAAATTATAGCGTCGCTTGTTCTTACATGTGGACTACCACCTCCCCAGAGCGATGTGATTCATTTTTCATTTCCACTTAAGATGGACGATTATAAGGATGGATTTAATGAATATATAATATATTTATGATAGAATAATGATTCTATAAAGTTAAATTATTATTTATATCTTTTCATTATAACCTTTTAAAAATGGAACCATTACTCATGCGTATAAATTGACCATCGTCTCCATGAAGTGATGTATTTCTTTTTTGATCACCACCCTATAAGGAAAGTTATAAAACTATATATAATGAATAAATATTATATTTATAAAATTATTTATATTATTTTTATAATTAAACCACAACCAAGGTGCGGGTACTGGAACTGTTGAACTGAAACATGCATGGAATATGGATGAGATTTCGCCCGAATTATGATTTTAAGGAAGTATTATTAATAAAATGGTATTTGGAAATTATAAGGGAATAATATATAGTAATATATATGTGTGTGTGTTATTAGGGTTATATAATATTTGTATAATAAATTTATATTTATTATTCTTGAGATTTGAACATGTACAAAGAAAGATGGGATTTTTGGTAAGGGTTCATCGTCTCAACATTGCTTCAATTAAAAAAGTTCCATATAATGCATCTATTTCTTTTTAAATGGTGTATACACTACACCTTTGATATATTCTATCATGAATCTATTTATATTCAAGGTATTTAAATTTCTATTTGAATTTATTTATTTCATGGGGTATATGATTCAAAAGTTACCAAAGTGGTAAGGGTTTATGTTAAAATATGATTTTTTTAAGGATTTTCTATGTTAAATTTACTTCAAGGGAAATTATATGATCTAATTTTTTAACCCCGTATATTTTATTCTAATCTATTTTTTCTGTTGTTTATGTTTTTATTGCATTATCTCCCCTTTCGTACTTGAAATGATTAGGACAATTTTTTAAAGAAAAGCATGCCATATTTCTTATTTATGGTTATGTTTTAGTGTTTCTTCTAGAGGCGGTGAGCTTAGAGATGGTTTGTACCAGATCTCATTGACAGGGGTTTTCCTATGAGGTTTGGTTTCAATTTATTGTTGTGAGGTGCTTAATATGGTGTTTTTATGGTCTCTCATTCTCTGTTTTTTCAACGGTTGTTCGTCCTGTTGTTTCTCACGGTGTATCGGTGATTCTTATGTGATGTGATGAGGGTTTTTGCCTTGTTGACTTTGATGAAGTGGGTTTTAGCGTGATGTCGAAGGGATGTCAGACTGTTTTCTAGTGATGGGTCTCGCTGGCGATCTGGTTTGGTGGCATTGCATGTTTGGAGGTGATGCATCTGGGTTTCGTGGTTTTGGAAGTAGCAGCGAGGGCAAGTGGTTAATCACCAGTGATTCAGACATATATGTGGTGATTCCGAGGGCGTGTCTCAAGGTGGTTCACTGATCGAGACAACTCGCTCATCGTGTCTGTAATGATGGATTTGGTATTTGATTTTGAAATCTGAATTTGCTGTTGTTGTGATTTGATTTCTAGTTGGCATATTCCACGACCGTCGTTTTATATTGGATCAGAGTCTGTATGGTTACCGGTAACCCATAAACCAGCTTTGAGAAAATGAAAAAAATGGATTGCAGGTATAGAGTTTTGTAAATAATGTTATCTTTTAATGTGTACCCCAGGAATATATTTTCCCATCATCATGTCCTTCCATTTTAATGAATATTCCTTTAAAAAATTTAAAGAATTTACAAAGAATATATTTTTCCCATTTTTAGGTAATTTTAGTTTTTCAAATTTTACCAAAATAAAAGGGTTTTTTCACTTGATTTTTAAAAAATATTATAAATTCTTTTATAAAGATTTTTTTTATATATGTCATCATTGTTTAAGGATTTTTATTTTTTACTGGAAATATGATCTTATGATACCATCCACATTATTTATAAGGATGTCTTTTGATGATTATAATTTAAGGATAATTCTATGAAACTCCTTATTTTCTAGGGCTTAATTAATTTATGATGAAATCTTTTTGAAACCCATTTATTTCCCATAAATTAATTATGTTATAAGGAAATGATGAATGTTTTTATGAAATTATGGAAAACTTATGTATGGTTTTCATTATGTGATTGGTTGGCCTAAAATTATATCTCCCTTTAGTACATTTTATAAAGTTTATATCTCATTAGATAACTATAATATGTATGAACTTGATTTTATCTTTATAAAATTAATTGTAAAACTTTTAATATTATAACATGTCCACAATTTTATTCATGGTCTTATATTCATGTCCATACATTTATATAAGGACCTTATTACATGTCCTTAACATGATTAGTAGAACTTTTGGTATTGATACATGTTCAAGACGTTATGAATTACTATATTTATTCATATTCACAGTTCTTATGTTATATGTACATGTTATTCTCTATGAATTGTGATTTTATCTTTAGGATTATATGCATGTATTATTTTTGGAAAAACTTTTTATGTTATGAAAAAAAAATTATTATCATGATTTATTAGGTTTAATTTTTTTAAGTTGTGATCATGTTCTCATACCCTTCTTCTAATATTATGCTTACTTAAGATCATTGATTGATGTCCCTCCATGTTTACCCTTATTGATAATTTCAAATCACCCTTTCCTATGTTTCCATTTCCACTATTTTTGATAAATTTTATTAAGTACGATCGGTCTAGAAGGGTACCATATAAGAAAAATGTTTTTGGGAATATTCATGAATATTTATAAAATAAGTTTATTTTGTATCTATTATCCAAAGATGATAAACCTTTATGATCCTAGGGAATGTATTATAATTATATTTATTGAATATTCTTTTTAAATGATATAATATGTATGTAATAGAATATTATAGTGTTATATAGAACCTAATGTTTTTTGTGTTTTGTATTTTTGAATAATTATAAAATATATTCCATGTAAAAAAATTATCTGGAATAGGATTGAGAGAACATATGGAACTTGAAAATAATATTTTAATTAAAAAATAAATGATTGTTATCCTATATCCATGTGTTTGTGAGATAATTATTAAATCTCTTTGATGAAGTCTCAAATAAAGAATACAAGACCATAGTTGTGTCCAAAATAAGAGTTTTCACTTAAGGAAGGTTTAAAATTCATTTGAATCAATATCTATGAATGTGTTCATCATAGATAAAATAATTAATTAATTTATTAATTAATAAATTAATTTGAAACACTAATTTCATCCCTCCCTGTATTTAATCACCATTAACCCAATACACTATATTTATCCTCACTAACCAAATCAATGAAATATAAGGGAGACAATGAGTTATTAGATGATCTAAAAACAATAGAGTAATTTCTTTATCAAATCACAAGAACATAATGAATATCCAATATTTTTCCATCAATATAGGGGTAGTTATTTTTCATTTTGACACTCATTTGTAAAAAAAATCACTAAATTTGTGATTTGATGGTTGTTTGTGGTTTTGATCCTATAATAATGAAATTAGGGTCACCTTTATCCCCCTTAATAAATAATATGTTGAATATCTTGTTTCTCGCATAATGTGGAAACAATTTGAGTTATAGGCTATGGATATCATGAGGAAACTGATAGAACGCATTGAAACGGTAGTTATAACTCCCCATGTTTTTACTATATACTTTTACTTCAAATAATACCCATGTTGAATTACATGTTTCATATACAATGTGAAACTAAAATGAACTGCGATACATTTTATTGAGGTAAAATGTTAAAGTGAAAGATAAACAATAATACATAATGAGATTTTAATATGAAACATCATTAAGAAAATTACAATAGGAATAAAACTACAAGTAAATAAAAATACAGTGAACATAAAAAATTTATCATCATTGTTTTCAATGAGGATTATCCCCTTGATTAAAAACATAAAAATGATGTGGATAATAATAAATATATTATGCATTTAAAAATAAATAAATAAATATGTTGATAATTCTAAAAATATGTGTATAGTTAAATATAGGAATGAAATATGATCATTATATATGTGTGTGTGTGTGTGTGTGTCCACGTGTGTGTGTGTGTGATCATTGGAAATATTTCCATTGGCTATATTTCAATTAGAAAATGATCATTGGATATATACTTATTGGTTATATCTAATGGGTAAGTTGTGTAATTTAAAATAATATGATTTTGGAATGAAATAAAAAAGATAATATTTAGGTAAAATATTTTATCATAAAAACATATTTTTTATGAATTATATTTAAAATTATTAATAATATTATTATTATTAGATTGGTTTTATTAAATTGAATAAAAATATTATAATACCAATGTATTAGTAAAATTAATGTTTTAGAATATGAATAATTAATTTCAATAGGATGTAGATAAAATTATTTTATATTATAAATGATATTTTTCAAAGAGGTATTTGATTAGGTAGCACATGTTTTTATAATAATAAATTAAATTGATCAATTTTTTTACGATTATAATTCAATGATTCAATAAATAAAAATATTAAAACTAATTAAATTATTAGTTTATTAAAAATTAAATTAATAACACTTAATGTTTAAAAACACTTAATCTACAAAAATTGTTTTTCTATATATTTTATATTTTTTTTAAAAGATAAATTTCTAAAAATTTGAAATTAAATTAAAATAAAATAATTATTAATTTTAAATCTGAATTTCAAAATTATTTAACAATGTTACTTTTATTTTTCTGAATAAAAATAGGTTTCCAAGGTAAAAACTAAGTTACCAGAGTAAATGTAAAATGAGGTAAAATGGTGTAAAACTAAGGGGTAAAAACATAAAATGTAATGAAAATTAATCAATAAATGTATTGATAAGGTATTCATAAACCAAACCATATTAGACCTCTATTATTATCCACCATGTATCTATTTTAATTTTAAAATGACTATCTCATACATTAAAGAATGAATATTTTCAGAAATGCCACTTAAAACTCAAATATAAAAGGATCACTCCTCTACACCTCACAAACCACTAAAACCATTTTATTCTATATTAAATATCTACATATTTATAATATCATGAATATTTCATAGATTTTTAATAGATTTTGGTTCCAATAAGGAGTCCTAAATCCTTCATTATAATGGAACCCATGTCAAGGAGTAAGTTCATCATGTAGGTGTCTAAGTTATTCTCTAAATTTTTAAATTACATATTCATATACACTATATAAAAGTCATTATACAATATAATTATATTTAATTAATATTATTATTCTTCTAATAAAATGATATTGCTATTATATAACTCTAAAATATTACAAATTCACTAGTATAGTATGATTATATTTTGGTTAGTTCAACCACCTACTTGAATTATGTTATATCAACATCATCATTTTCACCATGAATAAGTATCAAAACAATAATATTGGTAATATATGTTATTAAATATTAATATACTTCATGAATATGGTTATATAAGGATAATCAAAATATAATGATCAATATTAAGTAACTCATTATTATCGGTGAATCGCCCAAAAAATGATCATCATGGATTCCATTATCGTGAACCATTCCCGTAATTTACATAAAAAGAATAGAGTAATTTATAAATAATTGACACTTGATGATTTAACTACCTTGATTAGTCCAGGAATAGTGAATTTTATATCAAAGATGATAGATCAAAACATACATTACAAAATATGTACTGGATAGTCAATATTACTAACATCAGATGATGAAAATAAACATTAACAATATATATATAATGAATGATTATAATTGAATATTATGAAAGGTGATATATATTAAGTATTTATACAATATTTTATTAATAAGGTTATTTTTATTATATATGAGTTTACTTATTTATTGTTAAATTCAGGAGTAAAGGTAAGGGTTTCTTATCCCAATATTCCATTAATGAAGATATTTTTGTATACTCGTAACTTATTTTAATTTATAGGGTTTTTCTAATACACATCGATGTATTTTTATCATAATTATAATGAAATTAAAGGAATTTAAAATTCTATCTCCAACTATTTCATTCAATGGAATTTAATACAATAGTTACCAAATTCATATAGATTTTTTTTCCTAATCTTACTTGGAATTCAATATTTTTTTGAAAAACATTCTCTTTAGGTAAATTGTATGATCATTATTTATAAATAAATATTTTATAATCTTATATTTATTAATTATTTTTCCATTTCCTTTTATCATTTCACTTCCCCTTATTATTTATAATTTACCCAAATTAATACTTATAAGAAAAACAATCTTATATCTTTTTTTGAAAAAGAATCTTTTTCTCTAAGATTATTTTATTTTATTTTATAGACGTCCTTATCTATACTTTTTAATTTTTTTAATTTTTTTCAATATAATTTAATTTATTTACAAAAAAATCTTTTAATCTTTTCAATGTGGTTATTTTCCTCTAAATGTGACTCTCTTTATAAAAGTACGAAATGAATATTCCTTTTTAATTCCACCCACAAGAACACTTTTTTCCACTTTTATAACCATTTTTCATAAGAAATATTTCTCTCTAATTTTTTAGGGCTTTACAATGTAATATCTATTTCCATTTTATTTTTTATTTTTTATTTAAAATACTAATTATTAATATAAAAATATATTTCCTCTTATTTGTTTCAAAGAAGTTTCTTCAGTGATATTATTAAATGCTTTTTCATATTTTTGTATATCCTTTAATAATTATTATTTTTAACTGTGGATATTATATAATAATTATATCCACATTCTTTATTTTTATGTATTCTTGTAATGTGATTTTAAATATTTATTAACATATTTATATTTTTTAGGGTTCAACTGAAATATTACAGAATTATGAAATTTTTCATAGTTATATGGAATAAGTATGCATGATTTAACATTATATAATGAGTGGTTACTTTATAGACCTTTTATGCATTGGTTATTGTTTTATATTTCTTGATAATATATGTATAGGTCTTGAGATTGAACCCAATACACCATGAGACTCTATCCACTATGATTATGGGAATGTGGAGTGAAGCTAATCAACTAAGGGAATCTGTCCATTATATGAGTATGGTCTAGATGGTGAGCTACAACATATGAAATTTGTTTCTATGCTTATATTTGTTTCCAATTATTATTTTATGAAATTTTCCTATCTTATGTTATCATGTATCATTATTATTGACTCTTGTTTCTACTCTCATATGACTCATGTCTTACATTATGTTAAAATACTTATACCATGACTCATATTTATGATCTATATTTTATTTGGCATGATTATATTAATTTGTGACCAAGTATCTTGATTATGTTCCCATAAAAAAATCCTTATATTATGACTACTTATGATATTTGATTGATATATATTATGTTTTCCCTTTCTGAGCATCTGAGTTCACCCATTCTTATGTTTTCATTTCCCATGTAATAGAGAAGAATATTATGTATGATATGTTAATAGGGTATTATTTGAGAATAATTTTTATAGTATATGTTTAAGATGTTATAAAATAAGTTCTTTATGTATCTAATCTCCAGATAAAATAAACATTAATACTTTGGGGTGTTATTTATTGTGAAAGGTAATGAATATTAATATAAAATGATGTATTATGTATGTATGTTGTTCTTGGGTAACCAAAATTATTATGACATTAGGGTTTTGTAATTTTTGGGGATTAGTATATTAAGAATAATAGGATATAACATAAATTAACCTATTATAAACCAAAAATGATTTAGCATAAATCTAAAATGTCATATGTTTAAATGAAGGTGTTATAACTTAAGATATCATAGGATTGATTTTTTTATCTTATGATTGATTACTCTGATTATTATTTCTTGATACTCACACTAACAATTCTTGTTTTAGTATGGTACTGAAGACATAATCAAGATATTGGTATTGTGACTAATATGCTTAATTTTAAAGATATTTTTACCCAAGTTCTATGAATTATTTTGTTTAATGAAAATCCACTATGTCTGTTAGTTTTTATCCTAAATGGATGGATATTAAATTATTGGTGAAAACTCCAAGTGGTATAATAATTTTAACCAAATACTAAAAATCCTATTAAGTAAAAGTTTATTGGGAATGATCATTATGAAAAAAATTATTATTCTCCCTTTAGTGGTATTCAGTATGCTTTTGGGAATATATTAGATCTATATACATAAATCCTATATCAATTACAAGATAGGGAAATCATTTTTCATATCTCAAATTAACCAATTATCATTTATAAGTGAAATTTTATCCATGAACTTCCTATAGAAATTACTCATATTATATGGGTCTTAATACCCAATACTGAGGGGTATTTAGCTCAAGTGGTTGGAAAAAATATTGATATTGAAGACATTAATATTAAATGTTAAAATGTTATTTTTTAAAATAAAACATTTATATAGTATTACCCTAGATCATGAGGGTGAGTTTTCAATATGACTCATAACTAGTAATATACGTATCTCGAAGAATATTTATAGAATATCCCTAATTAAATTAGAGGAATTAAAGAGTCAACTTCCAAAGAATTTGGATAAGGGTTGTATATTCCCAAGTGATTCATAATGGGTTTCACCAGTCCTTTTTATTAAAAAAAATATATCAAAGTATCTCTATAATGATTATCCCAAACATACAGAATGGATCAAGAATAATTATTTTATACCTCATGTTAAAAAAAATCAATATTTTATGAGGGATCTATACATATCAAAGATTTTCCTTTAATAAATATATCACTAATTTAGGGTGATAATATAGGATTTACTCAAGACATCCATTCAAATATAATATCATCACTATGAATTTATAATGATTCCATTCATACTAAAACATTTCCCTGCAATCTTCATCGAAATGATGAATAGTGTCTTTATAGATTACCTTGACAAATTTTTGATAATATTTATATATTATATTTTCATATATTTTAAGAGAAATGAATACCATGAAGAGAATATAATGATTTTTCTATTAACCTCGAGGAACAATTAATTGTTTGCCAAATTTACCATATGGGAATTCTTACTGCAATAATTATCATTCTTGGGTTAAATGATTACAAGAAACGGAATATATGTGGATATCTAAAAGACAAATGTGACTATATAATTTCCCAAACCAACTACTATAATTGAGATCCACAGTTTTCATGGTTTGTTATGTTATTATCGATGATTTATGTGAAATTTTTCATAAATATCAAATCCAATAAGTATATTTATTTGTATGGGAGTCATGTTCCTATAGACAAATTAATACAAAGAAACATTTAATGGGTATAAAGAGAATTTTTGTCACTACACATGTGATCACATTACCCTATAGTAGGGAAGGTTTTATAATATATAGTGATACACAAAATGATTGATAGCTATGTGTCTATATGTATAATGAAATAGTGGTTGATTATTCCTCTTTTCAATTAAAAATTTTAAATAAAAAAATTAACTAATTAATGATTTAGAGCTAGAATTGGTGATATTTACATTAAATATATTTTTGAACTGTATTTATTGTGAAAATTTTAAAATATAGACTGATCACAAGTTTATATATCCATATAGAAGAAGTTTAACATCCACCCAAGGAGATGTTTGAAGTTGATCAAGGACCATGAAAACATGATAAATTATTACTCTTATAAGGAAAATAATGTGGTTTTTTCACTAATTAGTAAGGATCATAATTCCTTATTCATGATGATGATTGAAATATACCCAATACTCAGGGTTTTTTAATAGATAGACCTTAAAATCCTAATATAATAGAATAAATTCTATTTTCCCAAATAAATGCTCAACCATCCATTCATGTAAAATTCAAGGAGGTATATAAATAGGATATGGCTCTATATAATAATGTTGGGAATATTCTAGATTCTATCTTTGAAAATTTTGGAATTATCAGTTTTATGAAATTAATTTTTGTTCCATAAATATCATAATTAAATAAAGTGTTTTTGGATAATACATATAGCACAACATTCTCTATGCATCTTATAATCATAATGTTGTATAAAGATATCAATAATCATTTATTATGGGAAAACATGAATAAAGATATTATAGATTATTTATCTTGATTCTTAGTAAGATATTATATTAAGGAGGACCGATGTCATTATAAGGGGTTGAAGTAACAATTATCCATATCTTATTAGAAATGTGAGAACATCATCATGGATTTTTTTGTAATGCTTACCAAGAATTCTAAATTCTATAATGACATTTGGGTTTTATTTATCATCCTTATAAAGTTATAACATTTCATTTATATTCAATATGGTTTCTTTCTTGATCAATGTGACATGTTATATAGGTCTTAAGGAAATATGGATTCCCTCACTATATTGTATCTGATCAAGATCTTAGGTTTACTATGAAGTTATGTATAATTCTTTATGAATCATTGGATCTAGACCTGAGCTTAACTACTTCATATCATCCTTATACTAATGGTAAATTTAAAAAGGACCACTCAAAATCTATATGATATATTGATATATTATTCAAAAAAAATTAATGGAGTTTGGGATCAATACTTACCCTTAGTAGAGTTCTCATATAACAATAGTTTCCATTATAATATTCAAATGGAACTATATGAGGCTCTATATGTGAAGGGGTCTATATCTCCAGCATAGTGGGATGATGTTGGGGAGTATAAACTAATGGGACTATATATTTATCAAGAAATAGTATAGAAGATTCAAACCATTCAGCATCACATTAATACTATAAAAATTTGAAAGAATATATATAAAAATAATTTTTGATTATATCTGGATTTTTAAGTTAGAGATAATTTATTCCTTTTAATATCACTATGGAGGTGTTTATGAGATTTTTTAAGTAAAGTTAATCCCTTGATACATTTTCCCCTTTAAAATCCTTGATCGTGTGGGAACGTTATCTTATCATCTTGTAAATCTATCAAAATTATCTAAAGTTCTTGTTTTATTACATGTATATATTCTTAAGTGCTTCATACTTAACCCTTTACATGTACTAAACCCAAATATAGCACAATTGTAACATGGCCTCTCTTATGAGGAACAAATAGTAGAAATCTTGTAACATAGAGAACATGTACTATAAAACATGGACACTCACCCAATTAAATTTCAATTGAACAATCATAAGTTTAAGGAATTAATGTGGGAACCTAAAGATGTAATTAGGTGTAAATACCATGATTGTTTTTCATTAAAATAATGGAATTTTGAGGTATTTTTTTTAAAGGGGTAGAATGGAACACCCCTTGATTTCACTATTTATTTTTCCTTTAAATAAAAAATTTGTTGAATAGATTTTTTTTACATGAAACACCAAACTATAAATAACCATGATACATTTTATTAAGATAAGATAATATAATGAAATATAAATATTAATAGATTATGATAAATAAATATAAGACATTGTTAAAAACAGAATAATAAAAATGCATGTAAATAAAAATAAGATTAATCGTTATTCTTATAGTTAGCCATGGTGATCATTAAACCAATTGAAATGATAAAAAAAATTATATAGAATTAGAAATAAAATATAAATGTTGAGAGATAATTAAATAAATATGATGAATGATTCTATGATTTTAAATATGTCCATATATAGGAATATAATCTATCTCTTGTATATATAATGCTATTGGAAGTATGGTCATTAATATATGGTAATTAGAAAATAGAAAGTATATATATGTTCAATGGATATATCCAATGGATAAGCTATGTAATTTAAGATAAAATAATTTTTTGATTAAATAAAAAAGATAATATTTTATTAAATTATTTTATTATAAAACATATTTTTTATATATTGTTGAATATTATTATAATATTTATTATTATTGAAAATTATTTAATAAAATTAAAGGAAATTTATTAATGCCAATGTATTAATAAAATAAAATTATAAATATATGAATAATTAATTTTAATAGGTAGCGGTTAAAACTATTTAATGTTACGAAATATTATTTTTTTTAATAACTATTTCTTTAAGCATTTTGTATTTTTATCTTAAAAATTAAATTGATCACTTTTTTATAATGAATTTAATGTAATGTTTTAATAAATAAACAAATATATTAACTATAATTTAATTATTAATTAATATGAAATTATATTAAGAACACTGAATGTTTAAAAACATTGTGTTCTCTAAAAATAATTCTATATATTTTATGTTTTCATTTTAAAGATAAATTCCCTATACTTAGAAATTGAATTAGATTGAAAGAATTTTAAATTTTAAATTATAATGTGGAAATTTTATAAGGATAAAATTTTCATTTTTAGGCATAAAAATAAGTTACCAAGGTAAAAATTAAGTTGTCAAGGTAAAATGAGGTAAAACGAGGTAAAACTAAGAGGTAAAAACATAAAATATCATGAAACCCTATCCTTAAATGTGTTTATGGGGAATTTATAGAAATCAATTATCCTACCTCCGTTATTATCCCCTTTTTATCTACTTTCCTTTTAAAACGACTACCTTATGCGATAAAGAATGAATATTTGCATAACTACCACACAAAACTCACATATAATGGGACCACTGCTCTTTCCCTACCAAACCACTCAAACAATTCAGTTATCTCTTGAATACATAAGAATTTACCCTTTCCCAATTCTTTATTAGAAATTTTTATATCTTATACATCCAATAATAATTCCTAAATCCTTTATTCCAAAGTAACTCATGCTGAGAAAGGACAAATTCATCAAGTATATAGGTTATTATTTAAATTTTTCAATCACCTTATATTTTAAATTATATGTAAATATAATCCCCCAATATAATGATATTATATTAAAATCATAATTATTATGATAACAAAATAAAACAATAATATAACTCTAAAATATTACTCATTCACTAGTATAACATATTCTCATTTGGATTGGTTCAATGACTGAAATCAATGATGATATACCAACATCTTCATTTTAACTGTAATGATGTGTAAATATATAAATACTAGTAATATATGTTATTAAATAATAATATATTTCATGATTATTATAACCTATAGGATATTTAAATAAAATATTTCATTAATATGGCTCTTTAAGGATTATACAAAAACTAATTACCAATATTAACTAGCCCATTATTATCAGTGAATCACCAGAAGAATATTCATCATGGATTTCATTCTTATGAACCATAATAAAAAATTCCATAAAATTAACATGTGAATCTAAATATAATTGAATCATATTTATTCTAATACCTTGACTAATCTAAGAAAGATAAATATGGTATCAGATAATAGGGACTGACATGGCCATTACAAAACATGCACAAAATAATCTATCTTACTAATATCCAATTATGAAAATAAACAATGACTAATATATTTGTAATGAATGATTATAATTGAAAATTATTAATGGTAATATATAGGAATAAAACTATAAAATATGTTACTATGAATATTTTTTATAAAAGGTTGAAGTGCCTATGTGGATGTCATGAGTAAATGTAAGGGTTTTTCATCTCAATATTTCATTCATCGAGATATGCTTCATATTAACCATTTTTTTTTTAATTTTTTAGTTTATATACTACCCATGGATGTGAATTTATCATAATTATTATGATAGTAAATTAATTTAATAAACTATTTCTTATTCTCTCTTTCAATGGATTTTGTTTCAAAAGTTACCAAAGCTATAAGGGTTTTCTTTCCAATGTCACTTTAAATTCGAGATTTTTATGAAAAAATTTCTAATTTGTTAAATTGTATAATATTTCTCTCTAAAACCACATATATTTTCTTCTCTTATATTCATTCATGTTTCTTTCATATCATTTTAATATTTCAATTCCACTTGCTCATAATTTACCTAAAGTAATGCCTGTAAGAGAAAAAAATTTACATCTTCTTTTCAGTCAGGAATATTTTCCTTCCATGTTCATATTATTTATTTTATTTTGTTTGTGTAATTATATATAATTATAATATTTACAAATTTAATTTTAAAATAAATTACTTTATTTAAAAAATATATCTTTATATATCATTTTTGTGCTATTATTTTCTTCCAACTTTGTCTCTCTCTGCCAAAATGTGAAAAACAAATCTTCTTTTAAAACACTTTCGTTATGAAATAATTTTCCTGATATTATAACTATTTTTTATAATGAAGCTTCCATGAATTTTTTAAGGTTTTCCAATGTAATATCAATTCCCATTTTTTTGGAATTTTTTATTTAAAATAAATTTTATTAAAATAAAATAAAATTTATGCTTCTCTTTTCAATGAATTTTTTTAATAATATTATAAATGGGTTTTAATATATATCTATATCCTTTAATGTTTCTTAGGAATCCCTGATTAAATTCTCTAATGATATCATCGAACTACTTTAACTATAGAGAATATCATTATATTATGTTAAACTATTTATTACACTAATTTCTTTTTAATAGTTTAATTAAGCTATGATTAAATTATGATTGTTTTCATGCTATGTGTCACACACACACACACACACACACATGTTGTATCATTATATGTTTATTTCATCCACTATAACCCTCTAATTAATTTTTTAATGGTTTATATCACATGATATGATCTGTATGGACTTGATAGTGAGCCTAATTCTCTATGATACATTGTTCACTATGTTTATAGGAATCAGGAGTGAACTTAATCTACTATGGGGTTTCCACTATCTGATAAAGGTCCTGGTGGTGAGTCACAATATAAGGAATTATTTTCTATGAATACATTTTGTAATGTTTTGATGTTATTTTCTCTTGGATCATTATTATTAACTCATGTTTCCATTATTCTATGACTCATGTATTATGTTGTGATAAAAGCCTTATTCCATGAATCACGTTTTATCATATATTCCTTATTCGGTGTGATTATATTACATTATTACTATTTATATTGATTACGTTCTCATAACCAAAATCTTATCTTGTTCTAAATTAGGTCATTAGATTTACATCTCTTATATTTACCCTTATTGAGAATCTAAAATAACCATTTCTTATATTTGTATTCCCTATGTTATGAAAGATAGTATTATGTATGATATGACTCAAGGTTATCATGTGATAATATTGTTTATTAGATATAATTATGAAATTATAAAATAGTTTTTTTATTTATCTAATCAATAAATAAACTAAACCATTTGAATCTAGGGTGTGATTTATTAGGAGATGTAATGAAAATTCAAGTGAAGTTTTATAAAATGTATGTATGTTGTGCTCAAGTCACCTCAGTATAACTAGGTTATATGGAAGAAATAGGTTAGTCATTAGTTGACCTATCATGTCATAGTGGTAGTTTATTTCTTAGATCACCTCAGTATTCATAATATATTTGAGAGTAATGTTTCCCCACCCCTAATCATGCCATTTACAAAATATAGAGAAACTAAATTTTTAAAAAACAACTAAGGGGGATCAACCCGTTGGCATGGGATTAGGGGAGGGAGAAATATGAACCCCCTTCCATTACTCTCTATATATATATGGTATAGACTACCCCTCCCTCTTCTCATACATCAATGGGTCAATTTCCCTAGGATATGTTTTTAAATTTTATTAACTTAATTCCTATTTTTTTAATAGTGAATGATTAGTGGTAGGGAGAACCCTAGATCCCCCTATGATTCAAAGGTAATGGTAGCCTATATGGGATATTTCAATCATTCCATATTCAAACACCTAATGAATTGATAACTACTACTAGAATGACCAATGCCATAATCTAACTTCTTTCCATCTATTTCTCTATTAGATCTGCGACCGAGCTACCTCACACCACTTTCACCTTAGAATTTTTATATGTGCCACTATTTCCTTGCAATGAGCCACCACTATCTAACATTTCCTCACCCAATAAATCATTTACATAATACCTCTACCACATTACCAAGATTCCTCACACCATACCTCACTTTTGAAGGTTACATACTTAGTGGAAGCATGTATTAGTCAATAAGAAATGATAATTTGTTTCATAACCAATGAATAGATTGAGATGAACATCACAAGACATGATCATGAAAAAATATTTTATTCAATGATTAATTGAAATAAATTCTAGATCCAAGAATAAAATATATTATTAATGTTTAAATTCATAATTAACTTGAGCGATAATAATTACATCAGTCAAGATAATTCTTTCTTCATAGAAGATGTTGATCATCCAAATATAATTCAATTTCCCCGTCATTATGTTATGAGGATACAAGGGTAAATTGCCTCTAACGGTGATATATATGTTCTCTTTTTAATCTTTAATTTTAAATGATAGTACTTTATCTTCTATAACATCAGTACCATTCATCTTGAGTTACTTCCTTTGATTTCCACACAATACTTTAATTTTGAAGGTTGGATTCTTGTTCTTGATCTCTCAAGCATGAGTGAGAGGAGTAAGTGAAAGAATATCTCAGGCTTGAGATAAGAAACCCTATATAATTATTTATTTGAAAGAGATCTCTAAAGATATAATATGTTTTGTATAATTAATTATTCTCAAAATCAATGATTTAATGAAATGATATAATTGGTTATCTATAAAAATAGTTTAGCATATTGGTGATTTCACAAAATACCTTAAACAATATCATAATCTATATAAAACCCCACATATAATAATATTATTATTATTATTACGATTACTATTATTATTACTACTATTTTTTTACTTTAACATGTCTCATAGACAATATAAATATCAATAAATAAATTAATATTTTTTTAAATGATATTTAATATACCATTTCTACCAAACCTGATAACTTAATCCATATTTCCTCCTTGGAATTTACTAGACCATGAATAATAAATATAATTCATTTGATAAATAAATAAGCATTATATTTTTGTCTTATAAATAAATATTTATTTAATAATAAATATTATTTATTACCTTTTGAATAAATCAAGATATGAATAAATATACATTATTCTTTAGTCTTGAAAATAAATATTTAATTATTTAATATTTAACTCAGATATAAATATGGTAATTGAAGATTTATAACAATTAAATACTTAATAATTATTACTCTATATACTAGAGAATAATATTTTTTTCAAATAATTAAATTTAGATATAATTTAATCAAGATCAATTCAAATGATAAGTGTGTTCTCCTATGAGACTCTTCCTTAGTGGCATTAGGTGAGTAAACCTAAAGTCCAATATTAATATCTAGAAACAAATAAAGACACCCAAGAGGAAGAATTAAATGTTTCAATCATGAAAACAACATATAAGAACTCGCTATGTAATATAATATCTTTGTCTTGATAAATCATCAAGTAGTTTTCATAAACTTTTCATCAACTTATATACTTGATACATCTTTCTTTGACAACCTAAAATGAAATCATTAATACACCATGTTCATGGAATTTAATATCAAATTTTTATTTTAGTGAAAAGGCCAACATATCAACTTTTATAAATATTAAAGGGAAAAATCCTTATTTAACATATTTATTAATAATATATCACTTATAATTTACCCAATAAACTCAAATTCACTATTAATATATAGAATTATAGTTTATAGTAATATATCTAATTATGTGAATCATTATATGTATTAGTAATTGTATTAATTTCTAAGGATCCTTACACATCCATGAAAATAGGAATAGGAAATGACACACAAAAATGGATTTCTTATAGGTGTGTCTTTCTTCATAATCTCGCATCTTAGAGATTACCATATGAATAATTAAAGATAACAAGTCTCATCTACTTATGAGTACTAACACATGAAAATATACCTCATTTTTGTCCTATTATATGATTTTATACAACCATAATATAGAAAATTTTGAAGATATCATCTTTGAATAACAAAGTTCTCATCATAGTTTCAAACTACAATAAACTTTTTCAACATGATAGATATTTATGGTCATTGTCACAATAAATATACACATAAGAGAAATATTTATATGATAATGAATTTATTAATATTAAATTATATTATTATACAAGAAATCTAATATACAAAGTTGTCGGTTTGAGTGAACCAACTCTAATAGACTCTCACTTTCTCTAAAGCCAACTACTAACTGATTAGTTAGTTCTCACATGTTAGACAAGTTTTTTTTGAGTATGGTTATAGCTAATGGGACTATTATTTTTCCATTGATATGATTGTTATGGGTACATGTCCTTGTGTTGAATTTTCTTAATGTGACATCACTACCTTGAGGAAATACATCAAGTGGTAATACCCCCAAGTATCAACTTCTTATTCCCTTGTAAAAAAACTAACATCTCAAACAATACTATAGCCAATGATTATCATTATAATGATAACAATCATAATATTTTGGTATATTCTAAAATTGAACAAAACATTTCTAAAATACTTATGTAGCTGTATCATAAGCCTCAACATACTTTGATATTATAGATATAGAATCCATAGGATGTAATAAGTTTTTCTTACATATTATTGTAGATTTATTATGATCTAAGATAAAAATGGTCTAAATGAAAACAAGTGATATAACCCCTTAAATGTTAGTATTCCTATTAATTATTATAATAATAACTCATCCAATTATACTTTCTCATGTACTATAAAATTGTTATTAACTACAAGAATTTCTAGTTCAATTGGTTTGTTTATGTTTTCACTTCATGCATTATACATATCAAACATCAGTACATCTCATGGCATATTAAAATAATATACTAGAACTTAATCTTGTAAAATTTTACTTATAATCTTCTACTCTAACCATGAACGTTGACATAGAGAGATTATATTCCATAATACATTAAAAATAATTTTGTCTTAAATTATTCTATCTTTAAAGTATGTACCCAAACTAGATTAAGAACCCCCATGGGTTTACCTTTGGGGATAAAATTCCCCAGAATTGCAATTCTATTTTAGGTCATAGTTTGAGAAATTAATTCTTTAGTCTTATCTAGTTGGTATGACTGGTTATTTTTTTCAAAATTTTATTAATATACCACTAGAAAATATAAAATTTTATTAAAAATCCACTTTAAGGGAAAGTGGGGAACTATTGTTCACAAAATAGAGACCACTAAGTGCTGAAGGATCCCACAATGTTATTGAACACAAGGCTAAGGTGTTTCGAGTTAGACACTCTATATAATTCCCAATGCAGAGTACTAACCTGAATGTATGGATCCTCCCTGATAAGGTCTTCGAGGTGAGAAATCATTTTGTCCATCGTCTAAATAAATATTCCATGGTGATTTTTCCTTGGTTGAAACCTTGAGCAATGATTTGGTCTTGCTTGTCAATCCACACTTGTTGCTCCTCATTGGCCTCAACCTACACACACCTTTCATATATTCATAAGATATCCTCATTTGAGGCATTGGGTCTAAGGAATTCTTCGACCATTTCTTCCTTGGAGTGAATAATGAGCTTCAAACACTCCCCTAACTCTTCCATCACTCTTGGTTCTCTACTTGTATCACCACTTTCCCCGTGTAGGCCTTTTTTACCCTTGAAGCTGCCTTTCTTGGCCAACCTAGTTTTCATTTGTTTAGGTAAGTGAGAATAGTATTTTCGTCCCTCGGGTTTTTTCCCTGGGACCACAATGCATTTTCGTGATTCACGCTTACCTTTGTTCCCTTTCTTCCTTCTTGGACTATAGGGACCTACACATTCTAAACTGTCTAATGAGATATGGCTGAGACCGTCATTTCCTGATTCATCATCCACGTGCGTCACTTCTTGTAGTTCCAGACATTCAAAGCGGTTTTTCAATTCCACCTCGGGCCCTGCCTCGGCCTGCTCGGAAAGTCCACCTTGCCTGTGTTAACCTCCATGGTGTTCTTAATGTTCCCCTCTCTCCCAGGCTTTGATGATAAGGGAATGTTTGGGTCCAAGGGACCCAAAACACTAACCCCAACCTGGCCTCCTGGTCCTAGAGATGGTCCTGAGGCCATGATTGAACAAATTTACCCATGTAGTGACATTACATGAGCTCCAACCTCCTTATAGAGGACCTCCCTAGACCCATTACTGCACGGTGGCCAATCTGAATCTTTGGGCTGCACGTAACTGCGACCCATGAAATGAGGCAGCAGATTATTATCCTCCCAGCCCCAACCATGGGTACCCCCAGGTCCTTGGCCCTTACTGATTGAGGCCGTATTCACCACCACTTCTGAATTCTCCGGTTTCCTTTCTACAGAGCTTGCTGGAACTAAACTCAACGCATCCACATCCACAGATGCCTTCAGACCCATGCCCCCTTCCTGTACTGTCTCCCCCCGGCTTCTCCTACACCACTTGGTTGATACCCAAATCCTATCTCAAGGGGGCGAAGACAGCCATGACCCACGGCCCTGACTCCTGAGGAATGCCCTTGACAGCACCTAGAGACATTGTAGAGTGGAAGAGCACACAGTGAACCTCTGATGCAGAACCATGTACCTCTTGGGGGTTTCCTTTCGGAACCACTGGGAGACCAGAATCTTCCCCTTAGATGGATGGTAAACCTTCATTGAGGACTTGACTCCCATAGTTTTGACATCCAACACATTTAGAGACGGCCTCCCATCCTGCGGAACTTCAGCCAAGCGACCACGATGACAGACATGGGATAAATGCCCCAATCGGTGACATGAAGAGCATAAGTCAAACCACGATTTGAAAATCACTGGTTGTCTGCACCGGAATTCCTCCCTAACCGTGATCCAAACATAGTCAATAGCCAGTTTAGAAACATCTACCTCAACACAGATACGCGGGGAGACAAGATGACAAACCGACTCAGTTCTGCTATCAGAGCACAAGTAGCGACCAACCATATTTCCTAGCATACGAAGAATAGTCGGGTTTTGGAAGGGGAGGGGAGTTCAGGTAAACTGACCCAAATGGCTATCAACGGAGCATCACGGTTCATTTATAAATCATAGGACCAATGAGAGAGGTAGAAACGAGATCCATTATAGATGTGAGGGGCTCTAGACCACGCGAGAATCAAGTCTTCCTCTAAAGAAAATCGAACCATTATGTGCCGCTTATCAAGAAGCCACACCACCGCACCATTATTTAAACCCCAGGAAGCGAAAACGAACCTGTAAAAATCATCGACCGAAGGTTGATGATGTCTGAAGTGAGCCACCAAGGTCAGATGTAGGCATGTCGAAGCTCCATTGAATTCAAAATTTGATAAAGGGAGGTAAAGTACTTTTCCTAGGGTATGTCTTAGACAAAATTTAAAGTTTTAATAATGAATCATGTTTTATTGTTACTAGCTTGTACTATCTATATACAATTTCTCTTGAATACTCACTTACAGTATCAAGTCTAAAAAAATCCAAAATATACTTCCCCTAAATTTTGGTTCTTGGATTCTATTAACAAATTCATTCATACTTATCATTTTACAATTTTTCCTCTTTATTTTAGAAATTACATGTAACCAGTCTTAGTAAATATGAAATCACTTTTTGTTTTATCTTCCTACCCAATATATATCATTTGGAATAATTCCTCCCACTAATCTTAGTGAATTATATGTTCTTATACCAACTCATATGCATCCAGAGCCAATTATTCATTGAATTATAGAATTCACCCAGTATCTCAAAAGAAATGTTTTCTCAATTATAAAAATATATTTTTATGGACCAATAGGGAATATCTTTAGTGGAAATAGAATAATTAATAAATATTCATTTAGTTGTTCTTTTATTATCATTTGTAGATAATGTCAACTTTTATCAAACAATATTAATCATAGATTAGACATTGTACATAATGGATTTTGTATTATATTGTATTTAATATGATATACATTATTCAATTTATTCATCACATAGTTAGTAAATGTGTTTATATTTTCCAAACATGTCTTTAAAGAAACTATGGAAGATTTCTAATAAATATAATATATTTCATCAGTTCACTTTTATTTCCATCAAAAACATGATTTATAAGATAATTTGAGTATGGGATTTCCTTTACTCTATATATTAATGATTGATCAATACTTGGTTTTGATACTCTCTATCAACCCAGTCCATGGGATCTTATATCATTTTTCTAGTGTATTCACTTCTTTTATAAATGTTCATAAAATATCTTAAAATAATATTATGAAGTATATAAGATTACCTCATAGATACACCATTATATTAGTTTTTTATCCTAACTAATTTAAATACCCTGATCAAGGGGTGAATCAGGGAATGAAATATTAAAAAAAATATCCCTTGGGATATTTTTTCATCATTAAAAACACACTTTTATCTCCTTATCATAGAAAAAAATAAATGGAGATTAAAATATGAATAGGACACATAAATTTTTACATATTTTACCCTCATTGGGATACATTCAAGAATCCTAAAAAAGAAATGTATTGATATATAAAATCCACTAAAGCGTACTATTGTAATAAGGTTCATAGAAGACTCATAATCCCTCTTAGTTTAAAACCATTCGAAATTTAAAATATCATTACTCTCTCTCTCTCTCTACTAAATTTAATACACTACTCCTCTAATAAAAATCTTTTATTATAAGTTCTAATTTAATTCACACATGAGTGTACCTTTATTCTATAGCTTCATAAAAAAGATTAAAACTACCATAATGTGTGACTCTTTTTCTTCTATCATGTTTACTTCTATATATTACATGATTATGTAACACTAACATGGTACCTCTAGTGTATGAACTCTATGAAATACACCTTTAAAATGATCAAGTGTGTTAAAACATTCACGTGTTTCCATGATGATCTACCTATACACAAAACTCAAAATATATAACTCCCTTTCACATATATGAAATTGCGTGATCTTGTTTTATTTATTTGAAACTCCTTGTGTGTTTATTTTTATATGAATTATGTTATCACATTACTCCCTTCACTTCACATGAAACACTTAAATGACTTAAATTTTATAAAATACTTTTCTTCATATAAAACCCCTTATCTGGAATTTTCTTTGTATAAAACATTTAAGAAAACTTTATATCTTCTTAAGGAAGTGGTATGGGTTTTTAAAGGAATAAATCCACCACCTTAACTTTGAAAATCATGGTTAGCCATCTATTCTATCTCCTTAGAAATTTTCTCCTCGACCTTATGTGCTTTTCATAACTTCACCAATCTCATGCTATCATGAGACAACTATCACAAGATTTTATGTCGCAAGACCATCCCTCCCAGTTAGTTTCATCACCTTTTACCCAAATTTCTTGACTTTATCCATATCTCATGGTCACATGATTAAGAATGACTACAAGTCTTCTCTACCATTTCTAACTAAACTTCCTTCATCTAATTCACAATACCTCTTCAAGTGATCTATTAATAATTATGTGAATTCCTCATTTTGAGTAACCACAATATTCCTTTATCTTAGATAGACTTTATTTAACCATGGGATTGTATGATCTCATTCTATTCATGTGATCACATGATATTCTTCAGCATATATGATCTCATGATCTTTTTAGCTTAATGTGACCACATGATCCTTTGGGACTTAGGTGTTAAACCATTCCCTTAGGCATTTTCTCAGAAAACTATAAACAATTTCACACCTCCTTAGAAAAATAACTTTTTTCAATGACTTCAAATATTTAAAACAAAAACAAAAAAAACTTAAAAATACTATAAAGAGGGATTTTCTACAAAAATATCCCCCTTTTGGTTTCTTTAAAACCCTTTAAAACTTCATGAACCAACTAATTGAAAATTCTGAATATTTAAAAACCATTTTAATTATATAACCCCATATAGTGATAAAAGACTTCTTAAACTTGTACTTTGAGCCCACATGATTCAAACTCAATGTGACAAAGAAGATTAGCATGTAAATTTTTTCAATTAATCCCTTCATTATTGATCCTACCTTTGGAAAAATTCTCAACACCAAAAGATAAAACATGTGCATCCCTTGATATCACCGCTTAAACTTTACACATCAATTATTAGAATCATGAACCCAAAGTTCAATCCATTTTAATTATTCTTTTATCGAAATACCATATTTAACATCATCACATTTAAAATTCCCATATTTCGCTACTCCCCCTATCATCGTATCCCTTTATCTTGATCAATACATAATTTATAGAAATTTTTTAATGACACCCAAATGTCACTCTTTTGAGGTCTATAACATCATAAATAACACATACCAATACATAGGAAAAAACACTAAATACCTCATGGGGAGGGGGTCCCACAACTATATAATGTTATTATGCAGAGTCGACTAAACTCCAAAAGATAATAAGTTTAATTAAAATTGTTCTTTGTGCCAGAACTTCATATAAATTTTTTTTAAATGTATTTTAGTAGGCACATAATCCATCTTCACAAACCCTTGTGCCACTTTCTCCTTGATAAATTGATAGTTTATTTCTTTTTGATTCACCCTTAAGTGATGAAACTGGATTTTTATTAAGATTTATAAAACTTAGATTATCATAGTGAATTCTTATCAAAGACTTCAATTTAACTCTTCTATCATCGAACAACTTCTTTATCTACTATAAGTGCATGAAATATTAAGTATCTAAAATATATTCATCTTCTATAATACTTAGAGAAATAAAATCCTATTTATTTATTACCCATGAAATATATAGTTATCTAAGATAGAATACACCACTTGATGTCAAAATTTATTCATTATTTGAACCAACCAAATCTACATATTTAAACCCTAATAACTATTACTTTTATTTTTCATTATACAACGAATAGAAATCTACCATAACTTTGATATTATTAATTATTATTTTAATTCCAAATAAGTAGATTTATATGGTATTTATCTAATATAATGATGTTTGACATGTGAAAAAAATAATATAGAGTCAGGTTGTAATGGCTCGGACCTCTCTGGTCCATTCCTTTGTGAAAATGTGGGGCTAGAGGTGTTTCGGGAAATCAAGGTGAGTTGGAGGCGCGTCTGGGAGGGTTTTTTTAAGAAAACTGGAAGTCCTGTATCTTTCACATGGTTGGCACACGGTTTGTTAAACCGTGCAGACAAGCCATGGGTAGCTAGACTAGATGGCAGTAGAGACCGCACGGGAGGCACACGGTTCGTCTAAACCATGCTGACAAACCATGCGAGCTGAGTGGCTAAGGTAGTGGTGACCACACGGTTAGTGCATAGTTTGTCTAACCGTGCAACTAGGCCGTGTGGGAACTTAAAGTTAGATCCTAAATTTTATGATCTTGACCGTTTAGCCTTTATCTTGCTCGTTTAAGCCTCTAATCGGCCATAACTTAGTATTACCCTTCCTTGGTGGTAGAAGAACCTCTCCCAAGCGTTTTGGAGGCAATCTGGAGGCTTCTCTTCTCAAATCAAATCTGGTTCCTCAAGGTATGTGATCGTTCTTGTTGGGTTCTTAGATCTTCTCAGATCTACTCCTTCTCTTCCCTCAGTATCTTAGATCCACGCCCGTTATGGGTAGATATAAGTGTGTAGATGTTGTTTATGATGTGTCTTGGTCTTGATCTTGCTAGGAGGAGAGATCTAAGGTAGGGTTTTGGAGAATCGACCCGGGTTTCTTGAGCGTTCTTCGACCATTGTGGTTTCCGTAAAAAACCTTTGGGGTAGGGATTTTACCTTCATCTCTCTAATTTGTGCATCATGCGGGATAGGTGTCCTATTGCTTTCACGAGAAACAGTTTAACCAGTTTAATGAAGATAATAACTGGCATAAAGAACGAGGATGGGGAAAGTTGTTATGTTTAACATTTTTATCCTCTTGTAATGTTGTGAATTGAATAGGCTTATGCCTACTGAAAATCACCGTCGTTGGGGGCCTTTTCTTGTGCAATTAAATGTTTCCCTATCTTTCTAGACCGTTTTGTGGATGGAAACTTTGTGGAATATGGAAATTGGTTAATCACGTAAAGTTGGCTGATTAAATGAATATCCGGAACCCTTGTGTGATCACCCCAGTTGAACCGAATGGAATAATGAAAATGTGGGTGTTGGTTTGGTTATGTGGTGTGTGAAAAAATGGGGTGAATCCTGGGTTATTATGAATAGGAAGAGCAGCGGGGCTGCGGTAAATGTTATTAAAGGGGAAATTATGTGGCGCAAGCCTTGTTTTGTGATACAGATGTGGAGATGTGCTTATAGTGGTAGCAGGGATGTAGTAATGAGTTGTGATGTTAAAATAAAGTGGAATGTTGATAAATGTACTGTGGGGAACAATTATTAATTAAACACAGGAACAATCAATGGGGATTGATCGATGATAAAAAGGTCGGTTTTGTATTGCGGGTGTTTTATCTAACTTGATTTGTGGTTGGAAGGGTTTTGTTCTATGAAACTCTTGATTTGATTAGATAATTGATAAGTAGTTAAAGAAATAATAAAATAATATTGTAGAAACATGAAAACCTAAATGGGGTTGGGTTTGTTTGTTGTATGCATGCTTCGTAGTAGCAGTGCTGGGGAACATGCTCAGTTTCTCTGTTTAGAAGCCATAGGTTGGGTTGTGTGTTTGGTATACATATATGTATTTGTATCTTTGGGTTTTTCCGAACCCCACCCATGTTGAGAACCTAGTGCCGAACACTCCCATTTTATGGGAGAGGGTGTTTTTCCCCTTAGTTACTATCTCCTTCCTACTTCTTTTTCCTTAGGCTGTGATGGCTTGAGGAAACCTTACACCCAAGACTCTTTGGGTAGGTTTTGATAGGCTGTGATGGTTTGAGGAAACCTTACACCCAAGACTCTTCAGGTAGGTTTCGATTGGTGTGATTCTTAGCCCAAGACTCTTCGGGAAAGTTTGTTTTCCCAAGAATCTTCAGGATGAGGCCCAGGTGTGTGCGGGCAGGATATGTGGTTTGTGAGGCCCAGGTGTGTGCGGGTGGGATATGTGGTTTGTGGGGCCTAGGTGTGTGCGGGAAGGATATGTGGTTTGTGAGGCCCAGGTGTTTGGGGGCGGGATATGTGGTTTGTGATTCCCAGGTGTGTGTGGGCGGGATATGTGGTTTGTGAGGCACAGGTGTGTGCGTGTAGGAAGAGTGTGGTAGCATAAATACATTTTCCGTTAAGAAGAGAAGTTAACTAGTGGGGTAAAATGGTACGGGGTACCAAATACTCATGTTCTTATATACTACTACCTATTGTTTTGTGTTTTGGTGAGCGTGGCTGGTGAGGTTGGGTGGATAGAATTCCTTGCAAGATTAGGGTTCTTCTGTTGTTCTCACGGGACATGAGGATGTCTCCCCACCTATGCACTGGATCTTTAGGTTTCCTTACTGAGTATACTTTTATGCTCACCCTACGTTTTCTTTTAGGTTTCCAGGAGGACTACCAGGGCCTTGTGGGACTCTACTAGTCGGGACAGTTGGAGTTTTTGCAGTTTGTTGTACTCTTGTTTCTTTTGGTATTATACTTTTGAGTTTTCTTGTACTTGTTTCAGAATATATTTAAACATGCATGTGGGATTAGTTTGGGTTTATTTTCATTTACTTGTTCCTTTTTCTTTTGGTGTTTGACTCATCCTATTTCCAGATCCTAAATAATAAAAACGGTAATTCCTCCCATATTTGTGAAAACTCATACCCTTGGTGCTATTCACCACTCCGGGGCCTATTGGAGGTGGGACTTGGGGGTCATTATCTCCCTTTCACCATTGCCATCTCAGGAGAGGCATATTTGGTGTGAGGGGTCGTGATAGAATGGTATCAAAGGTGATGGTTGAGAGATAGGATGGAGTCTAGAGTTAGGAACAGTGAGGATTGCATGGGATGGTAGGGCAATAGTGTTAGGTGATCTTGGTGCGTGACATAGGCCAGGGAAGACCGGCTAGGACACAAGATTTTAGGGCCCCCCGTGATCCGATGCAAGTACTCTGAGACTAGCTAATGAACAAGTGAGAATACATTGATTGTAGGGTAGATACCCTAGGGAAGGTACATGCATCATCATGTTTGTGTTTTACTTGATTTGGGGTGTTTGGGGAAAGAAATTGAAATAAAGTGATAAAATGAAACCTTGAGAAATTTCCTTACTACTTGGGATTAGGCAATATTTGTTTACCATACATCTATGGCACCTGGACATCGTCCCTGGGTGACTCACACAGTCGAGGCCCAGCAGATTCAGGCGGTCAATCAGTTGAGGATTGACCGAGAGGGGGAATATGATCAGTGGAAGAAGACTCTCTGTTCTTTCCAGCAACAAACCCTCAAGAAGTGTGTGGGTAGTACTTCAGATATGGAGATGGAGGGGTGGCTTGAGGAGCTAGGGATCTCTTTTACTTTGATTTGTGCTTCGTGGGTGTACTGGGTTCCCCTTGCAGTTAGTCAGCTGAGAGGTGTGGCGCGTTAGTGGTGGACGCTCTACCTCGGGGAGAGGTCAGAGGTAGAGGTTCCGTGGGATGACTTTGAGAATAAGTTCCAAGAAGAATTCCTTTCTTCCATGATCAAGGAAGAGAAGTGGTAGGAGTTACTCTCCCTCCAATAGGGGAGTATGTCAGTACGAGAATTGGGGATCAAGTTAAAGGATCTCCTACGCTTTTCTCCGGATCTCTTTCCAGATGAAGAGTGTTAGGAGAGACATTTGGAGGACGCGCTTCGTCCTTCGCTCCAGTATGTTGTTACCCCCTTCACCCTTCGGACGTACATGGCAGTACAGAAGAAGGAAGATGTTGTAGAGAGGATTCACTCACAGGGAGGTACACCATGGGAGGGGATCCATCTGGGTTCGTCGAAGGGGAAGTAAGTCAGCAGCAAGTCTATTGTGACAGGACCTTCCAGATTCAGGCCAGTAGGGAGCAGGCCCCAGCAGTTCCAGTTCAGATGTTTGGGTCCTCATCCCTTTTTCACAAGCCCGGGGCCGAAGTGTTTCTCTTGTGGAGGTTTCAGGCACATTCAGATTTGGTGCCCGACTCGAGCTCAGTATGGTGGAGGTGGGCAGGTTCAGTGCCTGCCTCAGTAGCAGCAGTTGTCGGTGAGGCCCTTCCAGCAGTAGTAGGACCCTGCTCCTCCAAGGGTAGACTTTGCAGGAGTAGGTCGACCTCAGGGCGCTCCTCAAGGACCTCGAACAGGGCATGGTTAGGTAGGTGGTCGATATCAGAGAGGCATAGGAGCTGGGCGTGGAAAGTTGCACGCAGTAGAGTTGGCAACTCCGGCAAGACCAGAGGTGGTGCGAGGTACGATTTGTTTGTTCAGCACTCTCGTTTCGGCTTTGTTCGATTCGGGAGCTTCGTACTCCTTTGTTTCACCTGGTCTAGCCCATGCTTTGGGTCTAGACATAGAGAGACTTTTCATACCCCTGGTGCTGAGTACACCAGTTGGAGGTCATACCAGCGTATCTTGTGTTTTTCGGGGATGTTGGCTGATGCTGGGATCGCATCAATATAGTGGGAATCTTCTTTTGCTACAGATGCAGCCATACGATCTCATCCTAGGAATCGACTGGTTTTTTTCTGTTTGTGCTGTTATCGACTACTTCTGAAGAAGAGTCATGTTCTCCGACGTGGATGGGAAGCGCGTAGTTTTTGTTGGCGAGTGGAGCTATTAGGTGGGAAGTCGGCATGTGAAGCCTCTTCTTTCCTTATTAGGCAGGTTATCAGTGGTTTCACCTGATACAGAGATGATGGATGTCCCAGAGGTTGTTGGGGAGTCCCTCAATGTTTTTCTCGAGGAGGTTTTGACTCTGCCCCCCCCCCCCCCGGCTTGACGTTGATTTCGGGATAGACATACAACCTGGTGTCTATCCGATTCCGATGTCCCCTTATCGGATGGCACCTTCGGAGTTGCAGGATTTGCGGATTTAGATTGACGATCTGATGGATAAGGGTTTTGTTCGACCTAGCGTGTCACTATGGGGTCCTCCAGTTTTGTTCATGAAGAAGGTAGATGGTGGTCTCAGGCTATGCATAGACTACTGAAGGCTGAATCAGATAACGGTCAAGAACTGTTACCCCCTTTAAAGGATAGATGATCTCTTAGGCCAGCTGAGGGGAGTAATTTGGTTTTCTAAGATTGATCTACGACTTTGATATCATCAACTGAGGGTAAAGGATAGAGACATCTCGAAGATGGATTTCAGGTATATGTATGGGCACATCGAGTTTGTAGTGATGTCGTTTGGAGTTACGAATGCACCAGCTGTGTTCATGGGACTTATGAAATTTTTCTTCCGAGAGTTTCTAGAGTGGTTTGTCGTTGTGTTTATCGATGACATCATGATCTACTCAAGATCAGAGGAGGAGCATATTGATTATCTCATGGCAGTCTTGGAAGTCCTTCGACACCAACATCTTTATGGGAAATTGTCGAAGTGTAAGTTCTTGACACAAGAAGTACACTTCCTTGGGCACGTGGTGTCTCAGCATGGAGTGTCAGTGGACCCGTCGAAGTTGGAGGCAGTTGTTTCTTGGGTGGCACCCAAGAGCGTGGTAGAAGTTCATAGTTTTTTGGGGTTGGCATGTTATTATCAAAGGTTCTTTTCTGACTTCTCTCGAGTTGTTTCTCTATTAACAGCTTTGACTAGGAAGAACTAGGTCTTCCTATGGAGCGAGCAGTGCTAGAAAGCTTTCGACTACCTGAAGGAGAAGTTGGTCAGCGCTCCAGTATATAGGTTTCTAGAGGAAGGGTTGTTGTATGAGGTGTTTTGTGATCCTTATGGTCTTGTTTTGGGGTGTGTGCTGATGCAGAAGAAGGGTGTGATCTGTTATGGGTCTAGGTAGTTGCACCCTCACGAGATTAACTATGCCACCCATGACCTAGAGCTTGTAGCAGTAGTATTCACACTGATGTTTTGGCAACATTACCTCTTTGGGGAGCACTTTTTGGTCTTCTCAGATCACAAGAGCTTGCATTATATCTTCTCCCAGTGTGACATGAACTTATGGCAGTGGAGATGGGTCTAGTTTCTCCAAGACTATGACTTCGAGATATCTTATAGTGAAGGTAAGGGAAAAATTGTGGCTGATGCCCTGAGTAGGAAGTCGCATAAGGAAGTAGTTCGGGAATCTGCTGATTCTTGGAAGGCGATGGGAGATTTGGCTGCTTTTCACTTGGATGTAAGAGTAGATGGCTTTAGAGGCTGTTTGTTTCAGATGACGGTTCAGTCCACCTTGTTGCAGCAGGTGCAAGAGTCTCAGTGGGGAGACTCTGAGGCGGAAGTAATGAGGGATCGTGTCGATCATGGGAACGCTCCAGAAGGATGGTCAGAGGACAGCAGACATCATATGCTTTTCCCTAGAAGGTTGTTTGTTCTGGAGGTGATGCGTGAGGGATTTCTCTATGAGTTACATAGCTCAACCTTGGCGGTGCATCCGGGAGTTTCAAAAACGTACCAAGGCTTGAGGGAACAGTTTTGGTGGCCCGGAGTGAAACAGGCAGTGTCAGAGTTTGTGGATAAGTGCCTAGTGTGTCAGTAAGTAAAGGATGAACACTGTGTTCCTAGTGGTTTGTTTCATCCTTTAGATTTCCATGAGTGGAAATGGGATGACATCTCAATGGATATCGTCACAGGACTACGCAGAGCTCAGGGTGGTTATGATGCTATTTGGGTAGTGGTGGATCGGCTGACAAAATCAGCTCACTTATTAGAAATTAAGGAGTTGGGCCCAGTGAGTACCTTAGCATAGAGTTACGTAGATGAGGTGGTGAGTTTTCATGGAGTTCCAAAGACTATCATCTCAGATCGGGATACTCGGTTTACCCCATGAGTCTGGAGGGGGTTACAACATGCTTTCAGCACCCAGATATGCCTTAGCACTGCTTTCCACCCCCAGACCGATGGGCAGACAGAGAGGACTGTCCAGACATTGTAGGACATGCTACGAGCATGCGTTCTGGATTTCGGAGGATCATGGGTGCGACACTTTTCTTTAGTAGAGATTTCCTACAACAATAGCTTCAACTCTACTATTGGCATGGCACTGTTTGAGGCTTTGTATGGAAGACCATGTCGTTTACCCATTTACTGGTTAGAGG
Source organism: Viscum album (assembly GCA_963277665.1). Lineage (NCBI taxonomy): Eukaryota > Viridiplantae > Streptophyta > Magnoliopsida > Santalales > Viscaceae > Viscum > Viscum album. The sequence goes on from OY728145.1 coordinate 1,423,112,732, forward strand.
TTGCTGAGACAGGTGCTCTTGGGCCAGAGGTAGTACAGAGCAACATAGTGAAAGTTTATCTTGTGCGTGAAAGGATGAAAGTGGCTCAGGACCGACAGAGGTCTTATGCTGATCATCGGAGGAGGCCCTCGAAGTTCGAGGTGGGAGATCATGTGTTCTTGAAGGTTTCCCCTCGACGGGGGAAACAGAGGTTTGGGAAGGTGAGTAAGCTCTCCCCTAGGTTCATCGGACCTTTCGAGGTTCTGAGGCGAGGTGGCATATCAGTTGGCCCTGCCACCTCAGTTGGATAAGGTTCATGATGTCTTCCACATATCCTAGCTTCGTCGGTACTTACACGACAACTCTCACGTTATCGACTGGGGAAAGCTAGATATGGGAGATGACACGACCTTCGAGGAATGACCAGTCAGAATTGAGGATCGTGAAGACAAGGTGCTATGTGGATGAACCATCGCCTTGGTTAGTGTGTTATGGAGGCATGGAAGCCTTGAGGACTGCACTTGGGAGCGGGAGTCTTAGATGTACGCTCAGTACCCAGAGTTGTTTTGGCCTGTGTTTTTCTTTTTTCTTTTCATCTTTGTTTTGATGTTATACTCTGTACCTTTGATTTATGGAATAAATGGCTTTTCGGTTGGAAGATGTTTTGTTTCCTTGTTCTCTAGAAGTGTGTAACATGTCCGGATGTGTGGGGAGGGGAAAACCTGATCCTTAATCGAGATGCATTAATGCGGATGCGATTGAACCCATGCAGTCGAGACAGTGCCTCCTAAAGCGGATAATATCTCGACATGGGAGAGGGAATTCCCCAAGCCATGTGTTCGGGCAGTGTGTTGGTTGTACGGTGTTGGGGGCAGTGTAATTTGGAAAATTCCTAATATATGGAAGTGGGAAGACCCAATTCTTAATCAAGACGCATTAATGCAGATGCGATTAAACCCGTACAGGCGAGTCAGTGCCGCTTAAAGCAGATAATATCTCAACGTAGGAGAAGGAATTCCTAACAAATATGATTAGGGTTGTTAGTGTAACACATGAGACTTTTATGAGAAATATTTTGTTTTTATGTTATATAAATAATCAAAGGAATCTTTCACTACACACAACACTTTCTTGGCGTTCTTTACACGCAATCACGACCTTCCTCGATAGCTTGCGTCGTATGCAATACCGAGTTTCACTAAAAAACAATATGCTATTAAAACTAGCCGTTATGAATAGTATTAACTGAATTTTTAATTTTATAACATTATAATTCAACTTATACATTGTTTCACATGGAATTCGGGGATGACCTCCTGGATTGGAGATTCAAACGTTCCGATCGATTTCTAGCGGGTTTGTTCGTAGAACCGGAAACATCCAATGATTCCACATCCGTTTGGACCTACTTTCCAAAGGTAGGCGCTCATTATCTTGTGGACTGATGAGGATTAAGAATTTGCATTGGTCGAGAGGATGGGAGGTCGGACTCATCACACCTTTTTGAGGGCAATTATTGTCTACTCTGGGACTCTCTTTATAGATTTAAGTTATGTTCGTGAATCCTTATTACATTACCAATTATAAAATGATCTTTCCTTTAGTTTTAACAATCAATGATTAAATATGTAAGAAATTTAGAGAATATTTTAAATGTATTCGAGGTTCTTCATCAATAGAGAATCATCTGTATCTATTTAGAGATTCTTGGTCAATGGTATCCTTTAAAACATTTATATAAAAGTCTCTTGGTCATTATGATGACTAGGCTGGTTTTAAAGCCACTCAGTGGGGCACTTGAAGTTTATTGTCATTCAGAAGGACATGGATTATTTCATAGTTGGGATCGAACCCATAAATGGGCTACCTACGTATCCTTTGTTTTGGAAAAGGAATCATAACCCACGTAGTTCGAGTAAGGGAGTATGACATTTATGATTGATGGCTCAAAGAAGGATGTCATAATAACTTTTACACTCTAAGCTCATGTGAGTCATGCTCGGTGTGAGAAACAAGAGGTATTGGTAAAAATTAGACAATTATGCCATGAAAGATGCAATCATAAGAAATGGTTTGGGGCTTATGTATGTATGACTGCCCAGATAGATGAAGGTTTAGGATTTACTTTTAGGGAGAAAATCCAGGAACAGGGTCCATAAAGGTATATGTGCTTCATGGAGATTTGAATACCCTAACTTGGGACTTATTCCTGAAAAGAAACCCAAATTAGGAGAGAATTGATAACTGGGTTTTACTCCTGAGAAGGAATCCCAGATCAAACGAAAACTATGACCGGTTAAAGATAAATTAAGGGACTTGGGGCTTACTTCTAAAGAGGATGCCCATAATTATGACTGGGACTTACTCTTAAAAAGGAGGCCCAGGTTAAAGGATTTGTGACTGGGACTTATTCATGAAAGGGAAGCCCAGGTTAAGGATTAATGTTTGGGGATTACTCCTGAAAAAGAAGCCCAAATTAGAGGATATGGTGCTTACTCCTAAGAAGGATGCCCAAGATTAGGACTGGGACTTATTCCTAAAAAGGAGACCCAGGTTAGGGGACTTGGGGCTTACTCCTGAGAAGGAAGCCCAATATTATGACTGGGACTTATTCCTGAAAAGGAGACCCAGGTTAAGGATTAAGGTTTGGGGCTTACTCCTGAAAAGGAAGCCCATAATTTGGGAATTTTAAGAATTTGGGGCTTACTCCTGAGGAGGATGCCCAAGTTTGGAGGACTTAGGACTGGGGATTATTCCTGAAAAGGAGACCCAGGTTAAGGATTCTCTCATCTTAAAGGATGAGGTTGAATGAATGAACTCTCAATCTTTAGTGACATAAAGATATGAAAATCACTAGGTTTTGAGAGATATTCCACTGAATTCCTTTCAGATAAGGAAGTCAAATCAAGAAATAATTCCATAAATGGATTTGGAGAGTGTCTTAAAGACTGAATCTTGAAAAGAAAAGGTGTAATGGATTAAGGGGGGTGGAATGGGCAAGAAAGGCACCCAAAAAAGGAAGGGGCACGCAAGTCTTGGAAGGCGTGCAAGTACTGCGGCGGCGCGCAAGTATTGGTCGCTCAGGTATACATGCACGACACGTGGGGTACTTGCACGTTTTTCAACCAGCATTAAAATACTTGAGAGACTCTTTATTAAAGCCTTTAGAATCCTCTTGATGTTCTTCCAGAAAAGGGACGCTCAAGTTCTATCGAAGGAATAAAGGTGGCGCGCAAGTGTGGCAACTTCCCTTAAGGGCTGGCCACTCAGGCGCGCAAGTGTTGATGAGTTTCAACACTTAGGCCTTCCTCTTTCTCTTTAGAACTTCCGTTCTAGGTAAGAAATTACCTTAGAAGTGTTCCGGAAGCTTTGAGAAGAGACTTGTGCATCGGGAGCCTCAATCCGAGTTTCTGAAAAAAGATCCTCCCGAATGGGGGGCCAACAGGGTCTATTTATAGGCAGGAGAAGACCTCGGGCGGTTACCGGGCGGTTATCACTTAGGTCGCACAAGTCACATGGGCGACCATGAGGCGGCGCCCAAGTATACCTGGACGACCACTAGGCAGCGCGCAAGTACTTGCACGACCACTAGGCGGCGCGCAAGTGTACTTGCGCGACCATGAGGGAACTTGCGCGACCTATGGGCAATGTTCTCCTTGTTCATCCCTTTGTCGATTTTTTGATGTTTCTTCAAAGGATGAATCACTTTGGACTAAGGTATTTCCTTTTTTCAGTCATTAGACTCTGTGACGGAAAGGACCATCAACATACATTTTCTAGAATGAGGTATAAAATCAAAATCTATTTTTTTGGATAAAAGAAGTATTTTTCAAAAAATGCAGTTTTGCCTCCTTTTGATGGCGCACCCACATTAAATCTAGTTTTTGACATGTTTATAAGTTCAATTTGACAAAATAAAATTCTTCTTTTGAATCAGGGTATAAAAATTTACTTTGGATAAATTTTTGATATTTTTCTGATAACTTTCATATTTTGATGAATAGTAAAAATACGATAATTTTTAATTAAAAACAACTTTTTTCACTGTGATAATTTATATGGATAAATTATAATTTTTAATGGTTTTAAAGTATAAATAGAATATTTTTTTACCATTTAATATAATTTATTTTATTAGCATTAATTTCACATTGAATTCATAGGTAAAAACATTTCAATCTTTGGCAATGTTTTAACTTCTAAAACCTATTTTCTTAACAATGGGATTTATTTTAAATTAATTACTGCAACATATATATTTTTAATTTTGAAAAATGGATTCCATATTCAGAATCAGTGGGTACAAATTATGTTAATAGGCTACTTTTTATTTTTGGGCATTATGAATAGTAACTACGGTAAATTTTATTTACCATAGTTAAAGGTAAATCGGGTAATTAAGGGTAAATATAAGATTATAAAATTACACTAACACCTGCCAAAATCCTATTGGATGACTAAAAGTCGATCCATAGCACCTAAGGGTCAGATTAGATTCATTTAATGGACTTTTTTCCATGAAAATAATTTAATTATTATTAAAACCAAAGAATGTGACAACATGTCACTTTCTTAAATCTTATAAGTATAATAATTTTAATTTAGTGATAAACTTCATGAAACTTTGAAAATGAATAGTCTCCAGAAATATAATACAATTATATACATCATAGGAATTTATTTATAATTTTTATGGATTAAATAATTATCTTTAATTTTGACACAATAGTGATGTTGAAATTATTTACAATATCAAATAAAGGGTTTTAAAAATAATAAAAGTAATATTATATGAACTATTTAATGTGCTCCACTAATTTTCTAGATGCATATGACATTTGATGGATCTATTAAAGCTTTTAGTTCAAACATATCTTCTGTATATATTTTATTTAAATTCAAATAAATGAATAGTGTCAAAATTGACACTATTTTTATTTTATAAAAATAACATATTATAAAATTGTTTAAAAATAACAAAAATATTTAAAAATTATAAATTAAAATTTATATGGTCGACAATGTCATAAAGTGTCAAATTATGGAAAATTGAAGACACATATGTAATTATTTATAATAATTTAAAATTTAGAATATTATTACCACAAATAAAATTAAATTGATAAATAAGGATAAATCAAGTTGATAATGTTTAAAATAAATTCCTAAAATGTCTAAATTTTATTGGTTTATGATATTACAACCCTATATCATCTAATCTTTGGATATGAGTCATTATGGAAATTTTTTATGTGGGGTTGGGATTTAATATAAACTAATATTTCTTATATTTCCAAAGGTGCCCCTCTCCTCCCTTATAAAAGGGCACCTCCTTCCTCTTCTCCTCACACCAATTTGAGCCTTCAAGCTCGGCCAATCCCTGCCCATTTCACTTCCCCACTTCTCTAGAAACATCCTAGATGTCCTGGTCTTCTTCAAACACCAATTGCAGTGCCCTAAGAGAAGGTCTTAAAGAAGCGCTTCAATGAAGAGGTAATGCCCGTTACTGATTCTTTCATATTTATTTCTTCTTCCACTTCTTCTTCATTAGTTGTTTCATTATAAAGTAATAACATCAGTATCACTCATATTATTATATGTTATTATAAGTATGAAAAAACCCTATTTCACCATCTATCCATCCTACGGAAAACGAAATCACCATGTGTGCGTACGTACAGAATACCGTCTCCACGCCATGGTGTAATCTATTTTCCCCCACCGCCTTACTTGGATGGGTATAATGGTGTAAATAATAACTATATATGATAATTGTAAAATGATATTGATTCTGAAATAGTATACGTACACTCCAATATAATTCCGCGATCATGGGAACGATATCATCGCTTGTGCGTATGTACGGAGTACCATCTCCACGATGTGATGTGACTCGTTCTATGTGATCTTCATTGCATAATGATTATATAAATGAATTGAATGAATGAATATGATATATATTACACTAATAAAATTCTGGAAATGAGGTACCTATAACCTAAAGAGAAGAATAAGAATTCATTCGACAAAACACGCATAAGAACAAAAAGTAATAAACACCCGAATAACAAGTAGTAATGAAATATTACTAATAAGAAGCTAAGAATATGACCATATATGATATCATAAAAATAATTATGATTCTGTAATAAGTCAATAACATTATTTAAATCATTATACAGGAGGTTCGGACACTTACGAAGCAAATCGGACCTAAGGTAAGGGAAATATCACAATCGCATTTTTATCTGAGATTGTTTATACTTTGGAATTTACTGGTGTGTATTTTATCATCCACATCCATGTTTCCTCAATATGTAATATTTATATCCTTCTACAATAGTTTATATCCAATTTTACCCTTTGGTGAGTTTTTTGTAAAAGATATGAAAGGAATCTTTTGTCGTTTTTCGTACGAGGTACTTTTTGACTTTTCTGCACTACTGGAGAACTAACCTTTACCAATGGTTTGGAACCGTTGGTATAGGCCTCCAAACCATTGGTTTGGAGAACTGTAGCCAAGTAAGCCGTTGGTATAGGTCTATACCAACAGTTTTCCAAAAACCGTTGGTATAGGTAATATGAAATCTATACCAACGGTAATGGAACCGTTGGTATATAAATTCCAAAAATAAAACATTCGCTGGGATTTGATCCCAGGACCCCTAGTTTATCATTGAATTACTCAACCACTAACCTAACATGATTTTTGTGATCATAATTACATAAATATATATATTTATTCTCATAAATATTTTAAATTTTGATTTATATAATGTTCCCGGTACGAAGGTCTGATAAAAAATGGAAGTGCCTATACCAACAGTTGTTAAAACCGTTGGTATAGACCTATACCAACGGTTTTAACAACCGTTGGTATAGGTATTTGGTTGTGATTTTGATTTTGGGAAGAATGTTGAATTTTTGGCCCACTTTTCCCAACGGTTTGTCCAAACCGTTGGGATAGGTCTACCTTTCCCAACGGTTTGGCCAAACCGTTGGGAAAAGTGGCATATTTAGGGACCTTTCCCAATGGTTTGGCCAAACCGTTGGGAAAAGTGGCCAATTTGGGGGGGCTTTCCCAATGGTTTGGCCAAATCGTTGGGATAAGTGGCCAATTTGGGGGCCTTTCCCAATGGTTTAGCCAAACCGTTGGGAAAGGGGACCTATACCAACGGTTTTTTCAAACCGTTGGTATATAAGCATTGGGAAAGATCTAATTTCTAGTAGTGCCGACAAAAGTATGAGAAGAATGTTTTCTTTTAACTTATACGGAATGAATGGATTTTTAAAAAATTATTTCCAAGAAGCTCCCCTTACAAGTTTTCAAGTTTATTTTTAATCAAATTCTTTTAGTTTAGAATTGTATGACATGTTAAGAAAGGAAAAGTGTTTTTGAAGTAGAAAGTATATTTTCCTTAAGAATGGAGTTCAAGTGTTTTATAAAAATTATTTTCTATATAAGATAATAAAGGGTTCTATTTCTATCCCTATTATTACATTGATTTGATTATGTTGTGATGGAATTATTTTTATGAATTCCTTTATCTTATATGAATTGTTTTATGATTTCACGATGTTTAAGATTCCCATTTTTATTACATGGGTTGTGCTATGATGTATGGTTTATGATTTTGTGGCACACATAAGAATGGTATCATTAAGAGATGGGTGGGACCTATATCTCCCTTCAATGCATTGGGTTAATATTTTATATCTCATGAGATAGACATGGCTGGAACGGCAAGTTATACCTATTGAGTGAAATAGGACTGAAATGAGGAGTGAACTCGGTTCAAAAATGGACTTTGTCCACTAAGATAGTCTTGGCAATGAGTCTTGACTAATAATAAATGATTCTATATGATTATGTGGGTATTCTATAAAGTTTCATGTTTTAAGTTATGATTATTGGGATTACATTTCACTTCTATGATTTATCCCATGTTATGAAATTATGATCTCTTTTGCAGGGTAAGATTTCCAAAATGTTATGTTTTTATTTTGATGTGATTGATATTTCTTTTTTTTACCCTTATTAAGCATTTGATCTCACCCTTTTGTATGTTTTCTTTCCCCAGGTCAGGAAGAAGGTTATTAAGTAAGATATGCCAAAAGGAACTATAGATATGATGAAATAAATGGGAGACAGTGTAGATGCTTTATGAACCAGTTGTTTATGTTTCCCAGTTTCTAAAGACACTATACCTATACGGTCCTTTCATGGTTTTGTTATATGTTGTAATAAGTGTGCTTCAATTTTTAAGTAATAACAATGTATGTAATGTATGGGTCGTTATAGTTGGTATCAGAGGAAAGGTATAGTCAACCTTTGGAAACTAGGATGTGAAAGCCTTAGTAAAAACACTAAGGATAAGTCTAAGAATAGAACACAATATTAGTGTTTTAAAAATGGCCACGAATAACCTAGGATAAGACCTTAAGTGTGAAATTTTATTCTTGATTATGTGGTTTTCCTATTATAATTAGTGTTGCTCACACTATTCTTCTTGGTTTTAGTCAATGGCTGGAACCTGAAGGAACTGTGTTAATGCGGAATGCGACGGGCAATGCAATGATTGTCCCCCTGAGAAACCAAACGTTATGGGAGTTGGAATGAAAAATATTGTAGCCATGCTCACACAACTTTCTCAAGCTATGAATCATGCTGGACTTCCAAACGAGAAAAGGAAGGAGAAACATTCTATTGAATCCTTCATGAGGCAGCGTCCACCTTCATTCAGCGGGTCTACTGGTCCATTAGTTGCTGAACAATGGATTAGTACTACTGAAAAGATATTTTCAGTTCTTCATTGTTCTGAACATGATAAAGTCATCTTAGCAGTGTATCGTTTGGATAGTGATGCTGATCAATGGTGAAATCTTATCAAGAATACGAGGCAAAGAGATGAAATTGAGTCCATGGAATGGGACGAGTTCAAGAACTTATTTTTCAATAAGTACTTCCCTCGTATTCTCCAAACAAAGATGGAGAAAGAGTTTCTTGAACTGAAGCAAAAGGATGATGAATCTGTTGGTACCTATGAAGAAAATTTTACAAGACTTGCAAGGTATGCTTCTGGTATTATTATCCAACCTGAGAGTAAGATCGATCGATTCTTTAGTGGCTTAAAACCAAGTCTTCGAAGGGCCTTAGCCATAAGGGACTTCAATAGCTATGAGGAAATTGTTCGATGTGCTCTCAAAGTTGAGATAGAGATTGGAGTAACCCATTAGTCATATGGGTTTGATAAGAAGCGGAAAATGGAATTCAAAGGAAAATCTAAAGAGCACACTAAAAAGAAGATGATCTTTCCCTTATGCTCAAAGTGTGGAAAGAAACATGGAGGGAGTTGTCTTAAAGGGACAAGTAAATGTTTCAAATGTGGAAAGGAAGTTCATCGGGCATTCGAATGCCGCAATGATGGGAAGAAGATGTCTAATGATGCAAACAAAGGAAGGGACACACAGAATGAACCTACTACACTTCAATGTTTCAAGTGCAAGGAGATGGGGCATTATTCCAATAAATGCCCTAATCCAAGGTTTGTTGATGATGATCGACATCAACAAAATCTTAAGGCTAAAGACAAAGGAAATTCACATGCAATTTCTATTAGTGATGTGGAGTACGATAACGATGTGGTGAAAGGTACACTTACCATCCACTCTAAAGTAGAAAATGTTTTATTTGATTCTAGATCCACCCACGCTTTTATTTCTGAAGATTTTTCTAAGGGTATCACTGTATTACCTCAACAATTAGATATTGAGTTAGCTGTGACAACACCTAATGGCACAACAGTCACATCAAAAGTTTATAATTCTTCCCCGATTGAAGTTTGTGGGAAAGTGCTTCCTGCAAAACTTGTGATCCTTCCTATAGTGGAATTTTATGTGATTCTTGGCATGGATTGGATTTCTTTATATGGAGCTCATATCAATTGCCAAAGAAGGGAAGTCACATTTCATATTCCAGATCAATCTATGATCGTCTATTGATGCAAGGATGAACATAACCTTCCAGTGGAAATTTCTTCCATATTATGGGTCTTGATTCCACTTAATGAAGGTTATTTATCTAAAATGGTTGTTGAGAAACTCACAATTAAGAATATGCCCATTGTACGGGAGTTTGATGATGTCTTTCTAGAGGAATTTTTGGGTCATCCACCAAATCGTGAAGTTGAGTTTTCAATAGAACTCGTACCGGGTGCTTTGCCTATTTCAAAGACACCTTATAGAATGGCCCCAATTGAGTTGCAGGAATTGAAGAAGCAACTCCAAGAGAATCTTGATAAGGGATTCATATGCCCTAGTGTGTCACCTTTGGGAGCACCTATTCTATTTGTTAATAAGAAAGATGGATCAATGAGACTCTGCATTGATTATCGAGAACTTAACAAGATCACTATCAAGAGAAAATATCCTCTCCCACACATTGATGACTTATTTGACCAACTACGCGGAGCTCAATACTTTTCCAAGATTGATCTTCGTTCTGGGTATCATCAATTAAGGGTCAAAAGGGAGGATATACCAAAGACATATTTCCATACAAGGTATGGAAACTATGAATTTATAGTGATGCCATTTGGTCTTACTAATGCCTCTGCTATCTTCATGGATCTAATGAATAGAGTCTTTAGAGAATATCTTGATCAATTTTTGGTAGTCATTATAGAAGATATTCTTTTTTATTAAAAGAGAAAGGAAGAACATGAAGATCAATTGTGAATTATATTGAATACCCTGAGAAAGGAGAAGTTTTATACCAAATTTACCATGTGTGAATTTTGGATTCAAAAAGTTGCATTTTTGGGTCACATAATCTCAAAAGAGGGGATATCTGTGGATCCAGCAAAAACAAAGGTTATCGAAAGATGGTCGAGACCAACAAGAGTAACTGAGATCTGAAGTTTTCTTGGTTTGGCTGGATATTATCGACATTTTGTGAAAGATTTTTCACGATTATCTAATCCACTCACCAGGTTGACTCGAAAAGGAGGTATGTTCGTGTGGGCAGACGAATGTAAAGAGAATTTCAAGGAGTTGAAAAGAAGGTTATCTAGTGCACATGTACTCACACTTCCTTGTAGTGGAGAAAGGTTTGTGATCTACAGTGATGAATCCAAGAAGGGGTTGGGATGTGTTCTCATGAAAAATGATATGGTGATAGCTTATGCCTCATGACAGTTGAAAATCCATGAGCAAAATTACCCAACTCATGATTTGGAGTTAGCTACGGTAATCTTTGCATTAAAGATTTGGAGGCATTGCCTTTATGGTGAAAGGTGTGATATTTATACTGATCATAAAAGTTTAAAGTATATTTTCACACAAAAGGAGATGAATATGCATTAAATAAGATGGTTGGAGCTGATTAAGGATTACGACTGCTCAATTCATTACCACCCTGGGAAAGCAAACAAGGTGGCAGATGCATTAAGTCAACAAGACCATGCCAGTTTATCCATGATGAGGATCACAAAAGATCCAATGGATTTACAAAGGATGGATCTTGGAATTATAATGGAAAGGGGGAAATCGTATCTTTCTCAAATGAATGTTCAACCATCTATACATGTGAATATTAAAGAGGCACAGAAAGAATATGTAGAGTTACAAAAGAACGTGAGAAATGTTCCTGAATTCAACCTTGATTGTGATGGGATAATAAAGTTCATGAATTGGGTTTGTGTTCCTCCCATCCCCGAATTAAAGAAGGTGCTGCTGGATGAGGCTCATAGTTCTTCATTCTCTATTCATCCTGGAAGCACGAAGATGTATAGGGACCTGAAAGAGTAAATCTAGAGGGATGGCATGAAAAGAGATGTGGCTGAATATGTCTCTCAATGATTGGTTTGTCAGAAAGTTAAAGCTGAGAGACAAAAGTCTAAGGGGATGTTACAACCATTACCCATACACGAATGTAAATGGTAAAACATCACTATGGACTTTGTCCCAGGACTTCCTAAAAAATCCAAAGGCCATAAGGCTATCTGGGTCATAGTTGATCGTCTTATAAAGTCTGCACACTTCATTGCTATTAGAGAGGATTTCTCTCTGGATCAGCTTTCCAGGAGATATGTAAAGGAAGTGGTAAGATTGCATGGATTACCACTTTCTATTATATCTGATAGGGATCTGAGATTTACCTCGATGTTCTGGCGAAGCCTTCAGCATACTCTAGATACAGAGTTGAGTTTCAGCACTGCTTATCATCCTCAGACAGACGGTCAGTCTGAGAGAACAATTCAAACTATAGAAGATATTTTGAGATCTTTCTCTATGGATTTAAAAGGTGTTTGGGATCAACACCTACCTTTGGTGGAATTTTCTTATAATAATAGCTTTCACTCCAGTATTCAGATGGCTCCTTATGAAGCTCTATATGGAAAGAAATGCAGGACTCCAACTTTCTGGGATGAAGTTGGGGAAAGAAATCTATTAGGACCTGATCTCGTTGATGAGATGGAAGAAAAGGTCCGATATATTCAACAACACATAAGAGCAGCTCAGAGTCGACAAAAAATTTATGCCGACAACCGAAGAAAAGACTTAGATTTTGAAGTGGGTGATAAAGTGTTCTTACGAATATCTCCCTGGAAGAGGGTCATGAGATTTGGAAAGAATGGAAAGTTGAGCCCTAGATATATCGGTCCTTTTGAAATTCTGGATCATTTTGGGAAGGTAGCTTACCGATTGGCGCTTCCACCGAATCTCTCTCAAGTTCACGATGTGTTCCATGTATCTCTCCTGAGAAAGTACATACTTGATCCTTCACATGTACTCAGCTTAGAAGTTGTACCGTTGGAGCAAGATCTTTCTTATGAAGAACAGCCGATAGAGATTCTGGATCGTAGCGAAAAAGACCTACGAAACAAGACCACTCGCTTGGTGAAAGTTTTATAGAGGAACCACCAATTAGAAGAAGCTACATGGGAACTTGAGGATATGATGAGGGAGAGGTATTCTCATCTGTTTGTTACAAAGTGATGAATTTCGAGGGAGAAATTCATTTTAAGGGGGGTAGAATGTAACACCCGAGACTTTTATGAGAAATATTTTGTTATTATGTTATAAAAATTATCAAAGGAATCTTTCACTACACACAACACTTTCTTGGCTTGCTTTACACGCAATCACAACCTTCCTCGATAGCTTGTGTCGTACGCAATACCGAGTTTCACTAAAAAACAATATGCTATTAAAACTAGACGTTATGAATAGTATTAACTGAATTTTGAATTTTATAACATTTTAATTCAACTTATACATTTTCTAGAATGAGGTATAAAAGCAAAATCCGTTTTTTTTTATAAAAGAAGTATTTTTCAAAAAATGCAGTTTTGCCGGCTTTTGATGGTGCACCCACATTAAATCTAGATTTTGACATGTTTATAAGTTCAATTTGACAAACTAAAATTCTTCTTTTGAATCATGGTATAAAAATTTACTTTGGATAAATTTTTTATATTTTTCTGATAACTTTCATATTTTGATGAATAGTAAAAATACGCTAATTTTTAATTAAAAACAAATTTTTTCATTGAGATAATTTATATGAATAAACTATAATATTTAATGGTTTTAAAGTATAAATAGAATATATTTTTACCATTTAATATAATGTATGTCATTAGCATTAATTTCACATTGAATTCATAGGTAAAAACATTTCAATCTTTGGCAATGTTTTAACTTCTAAAACCCGTTTTCTTAACAACGGGGTTCATTTTAAATTAATTACTGCAACTTATATGTTTTGAATTTTGAAAAATGGATTCCATATTTAGAATCAGTGGGTCCAAATTATGTTAATAGGCTACTTTTTATTTTTGGGCATTATGAATAGTAACTACGGTAAATTTTATTTACCATAGTTAAATGTAAATCAGGTAATTAAGGGTAAATATAAGTTTATAAAATTACCCTAACACCTTCCAAAATCCTATTGGATGACTAAAAGTCGACCCATATCACCTAAGGGTCAGATTAGATTCATTTAATGGACTTTTTTCCATGAAAATAATTTAATTATTATTAAAACCAAAGAATGTGACAACATGTCACTTTCTTAAATCATATAAGTATAATAATTTTAATTTAGTGATAAACTTCATGAAACTTGGAACATTAATAGTATCCAGAAATCTAATACAATTATCTACATCATAGGAATATATTTATAATTTTTAGGGATTAAATAATTATCATTAATTATGACACAATAGTGATGTTGAAATTATTTAAAATATCAAATAAATGGTTTTAAAAATAATAAAATAAATATTATATGAACTATTTAATGTGCTCCACTAATTTTCTAGATTAATAGGACATTGTATGGATCTATTAAAGCTTTTATTTTGAACATATATTCTGTATATATTTTATTTAAATTCAAATAAATGAATAGTGTCAAAATTGACACTTGTTATTTTATAAAAATAACATATTATAAAATTGTTTAAAAATAACCAAAATATTTAAAAATTATAAATTAAAATTTATATGGTCTAAAATTTCATAAATATTAAAATTATGGAAAATTCACAACACATATTTAATTATTTATAATAATTTAAAATTTAGAATATTATTAGCACAAATAAAATTAAATTGATAAATAAGGATAAATCAAGTTGATAATGTTTAAAATAAAATCCTAAAATGTCTAAATTTTATTGTTTGATGAGATTACAACCCTATCTCATCTAATCTTTCGATATGAGTCATTTTGGAAGTTTTTAAGTGGGGTTGGGATTTAATATAAACTAATAATTCTTATATTTCCAAAGGTGCCCCTCTCCTCCCTTATAAAAGGGCACCTCCTTCCTCTTCTCCTCACACCAATTTGACCCTTCAAGCTCGGCCAATCCCTGTCCATTTCACTTCCCCACTTCCCTAGAAACATCCTAGAGGTCCTGTTCTTCTTCAAAGACCAATTGTAGTGCCCTAAGAGGAGGTCTCAAAGAGGCACTTCAAAGAAGAGGTAATGCCCGTTACCGATTCTTTCATCTTTATTTCTTCTTCCACTTCTTCTTCTTTAATTGTTTCATTATAAAGTAATAACATTAGTATCACTGATATACTGATATGTTATTATAAGTATGAAACAACCATATTTCACCATCTATCCATCCTACAGAAAACGAAATCACCGCGCTTGCGTACGTACGGAATACCGTCTCCACGCCGTGGTGTAATCTATTTTCCCCCACCACCTTACTTGGATGGGTATAATGGTGTAAATAATAACTATATATGATTATTTTAAAGTGATATTGATTTTGAAATATTATACATACACTCCAATACAATTCCATGATCATGGGAACGATATCATCGCTCGTGCGTACGTACGGAATACCGTCTCCACGATGTCATGCGACTCGTTCTACGTGATCATCATTTCATAATGATTATATAAATGAATTGAATGAATGAATATGATATATATTATGCTAATACCATTCTGGAAATGTGGTATCTATAACCTAAAGAGAATAATAATAATTCATTCGACAAAACACGCATAAGAACAAAAAGTAATAAACACCCGAATAACAAGTAGTAATGAAATATTACTAATAAGAAGCTAATAATATGACCATATATGATATCATAAAAATAAGTATGATTTTGGAATAAGTCAATAACATTATTTAAATCATTATACAGGAGGTTCGGACACTTACGAAGCAAATCAGACCTAAGGTAAGGGAAATATCACAATCTCATTTTTATCCGAGATTGTTTATACATTGGAATTTACTGGGGTGTATTTTATCATCCACATCCATGATTCCTCAATATGTAATTTTTATATCCTTATAAAATAGTTTATATCCAATTTTACCCTTTGGTGATTTTTTTGTAAGAGATATGAAAGGAATCTTTTGTCGTTTTTCATACGAGGTACGTTTTGACTTTTCTGACAAAAGTATGAGAAGAATGTTTTCTTTTAATATATACAGCATGAATGGATTTTTATAACATTATTTTCAAGAAGCTTACCTTACAAGTTTTCAAGTCTATTTTTAATCAACTTCTTTTAGTTTAGAATTGTATGACATGTTAAGAAAGGAAAAGTGTTTTTGAAGTAGAAATGATATTTTCCTCAAGAATGGAGTTCAAGTGTCTTATCAAAATTATTTTCCATCTAAGATAATAAAGGGTTCTGTTTCTATCCCTATTATTACATTGATTTGATTATGGTGTGATGGAATTATTTTTATGAATTCCTTTATCTTATATGAATTGTTTTATGATGTCACGATGTTTAAGATTCCCATTTTTGTTACATGGGTTATACTATGATGTATGGTTTATGATTTTGTGGCACACATAAGAATTTTATCATTATGAGATGGGTGGGACCTATATATCCCTCCAATGCATTGGGTAAAGATTTTATATCTCATGAGATAGAAATGGCTGGAACGGCAGGTTATACCGGTTCAGTGAAACAGGACTGAAACGAGGAGTGAACTCGGTTCAGAAATGGAGTTTGTACACTAAGATAGTCTTGGCAATGAGTCTTGACTAATAAGAAATGATTCTATATGATTATGTGTGTATACCACAAAGTTTCATGTTTTAAGTTATGATTATTGGGATTACATTTCACTTCCATGATTTATCCCATGTTATGATATTATGATCTCTTTTGCAGGGTAAGATTTCCAAAATGTTATGTTTTTATTTTGATGTGATTGATATTTCTTTTGTTTACCCTTATTGAGCATTTGAGCTCACCCTTTTTTATGTTTTCTTTCCCCAGGTCAGGAAGAAGGTTATTAAGTAAGATATGCCAAAAGGAACTATAGATATGATGAAATAAATGGGAGACAGTACAGACGCTTTATGAACTAGTTGTTTATGTTTCCCAGTTTCTAAACACACTATAACTATACAGTCCTTTCATGGTTTTGTTATATGTTGTAATAAGTGTGATTCAATTTTTAAGTAATAACAATGTATGTAAAGTATGGGTCGTTATAGTTAGTTGGATTCCTGTTATAATGAGAGCCCTAAGAGGTATGTTGTTGGGTTCCTCTAGGTTGGGTTTTGAATTCTCGGGGACGATAGTGATTTAAGAGGTATCGGATGTAATGGCCCAGACCTCTCTGTTACTTTCCTTTGTGAAAATGTGGGGCTAGAGTTGTTTCTAGAAATAAAGGTGACTTGGAGGTGCGTTTGGGTGGTTTTTTTTAAAAAAAATGGATGTCCTCTAGCTTTCGCACGGTTGGAACACAGTTTATTAAACCGTGCGGACAAGTCGTGCGTAGCTAGCCTAGATGGAAGTAGAAACTGCACGGGAGGTGCACGGATTGTCTAAACTATGCCGACAAACTGTGCGAGCTGAGTGGCTAAGGTAGTGGTGACCGCATGGTTAGCGCACGGTTTGTCTAACCGTGCAACTAGGTCATTTGGGCACTTAAAGTTAGATCCTAAATTTTAGGATCTTGACCGTTTAGCCTTTATCTTGCTTGTTTAAGCCTCTAATCGGCCATAACTCAGGATTACCCTTCCTTAGAGGTATAATAACCTCTCCCAAGTGTTTTGGACGCGATCTAGAGGATTCTCTTTGCAAATCAAAGACGGTTCCTCAAGGTATGTGATTGTTCTTGTTGGGTTCTTAGATCTTCTCAGATCTACTCCTTCTCCTCCCTTCGTATCTTAGATATATGCCCTTTATTGGTATATCTAAGTGTGTGGATGTTTTTATGATGATTCTTGGTCTTGATATTGCTAGGAGGAGAGATCTAAAGCGGGGTTTCGTGGAATCAACTCGGGTTTCTTGAGCATTCTTCGACCATTGTGGTTTTCATCAAAAACATTTGAGGTAGGGATTTTACCTTCGTCTCTATAATTTGTGAATCATGCGGGATGGGTGTCCTCTTGATTTCATGAGACATAGTTGAACTAGTTTAATGAAGATAATTACTGGCTTAAATAATGGGGATGGGGAAAGTTGTTATGTTTATCATTGTTATCCTCTTGTTATGTTGTGAATTGAATAGGCTTATGCCTACTGAAAATCACAATCGTTGGGGGAATTTGCTTGCACAATTAAATATTTCCCTATCTTTCTAGACCATTTTGTGGATGGAAACTTTGTGGAATATGGAAATTGGTTAATCACGTAAAGTTGTCTGATTAAATAAATATCTAGACCACTTGTGTGATCACCCCGGTTGAACCAAATGGAATAATGAAAATGTGGGTGTTGGTTTTGTTACGTGGTGCGTGAAAAAAGGGGGTGAATCCTAGGTTATTATGAATAGGATGGGAAGTGGGGCTTCGGTAAATGATATTAAAGGGGAAATTATGTGGCGCGAGCCTTGTTTTGTGATACAGATGTGGAGATGTGGTTATAGTGGAAGCAGGGCTGCAGTAATGAGTTGGGATGTTAAAAAAAGTGGAAAGTTAATAAATGTATTGTGGGGAAAAATGATGAATTAAACACGGGAACAATCAATGGGGATTGATTGATGATAAAAAGGTTGGTTTTGTGTTATTGGTGTTCTATCTAACTTGATTTTTGGTTGGTAGGGTTTTGTTCTACAAAACGCTTGATTTGGTTTGATAATTTCTTAGTAGTTATGGAACTAATAAAATAATACTATTGAAACATGAAAACTTAAATGGGGTTGGGTTTGTTTTTTGTATGCATGCTTCGTAGTAGCAGTTCCGGGGCACATGCTCAGTTTCTCTTTTTAGAATCCATAGGTCGGGATGTGTGTTTGGTATACATATATGTATTTGTATCTTTGTGTTTTGTTGAACCCCACCCATGTTGAGAACCTAGTGCCGAACACTCCAATTTTATGGGAGAGGGTATTTTTTCCCTTATTTACTAGATCCTTCTTGCTCCTTCTTCCATAGGTTTTGATGGCTTGAGGCGACCTTACACCCAAGACTCTTCAGCTAAGTTTTGATAGGTTGTGATGGCTTGAGGAAACCTTACACCCAAGACTCTTCGGGTATGTTTTGATTGGTGTGATTATTATCCCAAGACTCTTTGGGCAGGTTTGTTTTCCCAAGAATCTTCGAGATGAGGCCCAGGTGTGTGCGGGCGGGATATGTGGTTTGTGAAGCCCAGGTGTGTGCGGCGGGATATTTGGTTTGTGAGGCCCATATGTGTGCGGGAAGGATATGTACTTTGTGAGGCCCAGGTGTGTGCGGGCGGGATATGTGGTTTGTGAGGCCCAGGTGTCTGCGGGCGAGATTGTGGTTTGTGGGGCCCAGGTGTGTGTAGGAAGGAAGAGTGTGGTAGTGTCAGGATGTTATCCGTTAGGAAGAGCAGCTAACTAGTGGGGTAAAATGGTGTGGGGTACCCAATACTCTTGTTCTTATATACTACTCACTATTGTTTTGTGTTTTGGTGAGTGTGGTTGGTGAGGTTGTGTGGATAGAATTCATTTCTAGATTATGGTTCTTCTGTTGTTCTCACGGGACATTAGGATGTCTCCCCACCTATGCACGGGAGCTTTAGGTTTCCTTACTGAGTATACTTGTATTCTCACCCTATGTTTTCTTTTAGGTTTCTAGGAGGACTACCAGGGCCGTGCGGGACCCTACTAGTCGAGACAGTTGGAGTTGTTGCAGTTTTTGTACTCTTGTTTTTTTTTGTATTGTAATTTTGAGTTTTCTTGTACTTGTACTTGTTTCCGAATTTATTTAAACATGCATGTGGGATTGGTTTGGGTTTATTTTCATTGACTTGTTCCTTTTTCTTTTGGTGTTTGACTCATCATATTTCCCAATACTAAATAATAAAAATGGTAATGCCTCCCATATTTGTAAAAAATCATACCCTTGGTTCTAGTCGCCACTCCGGGGCCTACTGGAGGCGGGACTCAGGGGTCATTATCTCCATTTCACCATTTCCAGTTCAAGAGGGGCATATTTTGTGGGAGGGGGTCATGACACATGTCATTGTTAAGCACTACATACTCCTAGTGATTTGTATAAATTCCATGATATTTACTATTTTTCCTTCATCATTCCTTGATAGATTCAGCTGGGTAGTAACTAGAGTTTTAATATCCCTATATTTATTTCTTACAAATCTTATCAAAAATTCATTTTCATTTTTATATTGGGAAAAAATGTTCCAATCATTCCTTTTATTACCTTTTAACCAAGGAAAATGTTATCTCAGCAATCATTGAAATTTCAAACTCATATTTCATAATTTCTATAAAAAAATCACATTGATTCTTCAGTCCACCAAGGATTATGTCATAAAAATACATTATCACCATCATACTTTGATTACTCTCAATATTGAAATAAATATTATAATCAACTCCATCATACTTGAAAGTTATCATCTTCAAATACTAATCCAGTTATGGATACCATGCTCTCGGTACTTTCTTCAGCGTGTATAAAATATTCTTCAATCAAAAAATCTTATAATAATAATTAGGAATGAGACACCCATATAACTCATCATTATAAACTTATTATTCTTCTATAACCCCATTCCAAATATCTAACTTGACATTTATCTAGAAAAAATTAAATTTACTTTACACTATTATGACCAAGAGTAATAAAATTGTCTCTAACCTTAGAATAGGCAATAATGTTTAATCACCATCAATACCATCTGTATAGAAGTATCCCTTGCACAAAAATCATGATCTATTTTGAATCACTATTTCATATCCATTCATCTTATCATGAAAAACCCATTCTATCTTGATAACATTATTTTTTATCATCCTCAAAACATTATATTATATTTGATTATTTTTAATTTGGTCAAGCTTTTAATTCATAAAATGAAATAAATTCTTATTTCTAGTATCTTCGTCAAAATATTTTGTCTCTACTTGGGATAGGAAAATGATTTTTATAGATTTTTCATCTTTATTTTCAGTACTAGTACTTTATGATCACGGATTATATTCTTCCTATAAAATTCATCTTGGCTCTTTAGTTTCTATATAGATATAGGATTAAATTTATCATCCTTAACATAAAATATTCTTCTAAATCTTCTTCGTGTTCTTAAAATCCCTCTGATCTACACAACTATTCATCATTATCCTCTTGATATTGTTCATGGATTTGTTTAATATGTTTCTCATTTTCTAGAATAACAACATAATTTCTCTATATAAATTTTCAAATCCACTTTTTAAATAATTTTTATTCTTTTAGTTTTCTTATCTATCCAATAAATATTTGTTCTTCTCCATGAAATTCAAAATTCACGTGTTTCTTCTTATTTAGAATGAAACTCTTACTTTTAAAGACTTTAAATCACATAAATGTTATATTCTTTCATACCACATCTCAAATAGAGTATTTCCTTCATTTGGATATAGAAATTATCTAATATAAATGTACACTAATGTGGTTATTTCTTATTTTCAAAACTTCTAAAAAAGGTTTTTCTCAACAAGCATCATTCTGAACATGTTGTTGATAATCTAGTTTCTTCTCTCAACCATTCCAGTTTACTGAGGAGTTATTACTTCTATAAATTGATGAATTATACCATGATTCATGATATAAAACTTAACTTAGATACATGTTAACTCAATTCCATTGTCAATTCATAACGTATAGATTTTTTGACCAATAAACTTTTCAACTTCCCTCTAATATTGGGTTATGCAACTGAACACCTCATATTTGTGGGTGGTAATTTAAACCCATAAAATTATGCTAAAATAATCATTTAAAATTATATTATACCTCTTGTTATCAATATATCTTAGTGAAATAGGTCCAAACACCTCAATATTCACTAGTTCGATCTCTTATATTAACCTTTTCACTTTTTTCTTATATATCTTTTTAGTGATATTCAATTATTTTCAAGCATCGTGTGTATGAGTAAGATCATGTGATAACCTAGGGAGATATTGATAACAATCACATTTCACTAGATCTTATAAGTATGGTTAGCTTAGATTTCCAAGATGTTTTTACCACAACTTATTTTTTACTTCCTTAGAAAAAAATCACATATATTCTTTTATATTCCCAATGTAAAGATTCTTCTTCCTGAAATTTCCCAATAAAATAGTCACACTGTATTTTCCATTTATAATTGAAAACTTCTTAGTAAATCTTATATCATTTTAGGATTCACACATTTCATTGATACTTATAAATTTTTGACTGAGACCACCAATGACCAATACATCAGAATGTCACATGTCTTTGGCTCCAAACATGTATTTTCTTGAGTCAATAATTTTTATTCCTTCATCGTTTCTAAATATGATGACCCCTTCATTTTCATACATGATGTCTATAACTAGATCATTATTTTACATTATATAGTAGGTGTATCCATTATAAATGATGTGTTTTATAGTGTGATCTAATGATTTTAAGTAAATATCTATTACCACTACCTGGCCAAACCTTTTCATTTTTATCTATGTATCTGACTTTATAATTAATGTTGAATAATATTCTTGATCTTCTCCATCATCTTGAAAATATTCAAATATTTTTTTGAGTTCCTAGTAAATTCAATGATCCCTTGAGCTACTAGAAATAACCACTTTAGGTTTGCTTCAGTCCATTCATCTATATTATCAATGGAAAATATTTTTCCATAATTCTAAATCCACTATACAATAAATAGAGACCATAAAAATAATTCCTAGAATATTTAACTTTATTTTTATTCATAAATATCTCTCATTATCTTTGTTATATCTTGGATTTGGAACATACATTTTGAGAATATTCCATATTTCTTTAATAATAACACCTGATATGAGGTGCGTTCATTTATTACATTACTACAACACTGGTTGTCCCATAAATTACATAAATCTTCTTATTCTAATTAATAACCAAATGAATCTTCACCCTTAAAGTGGTTTTTTTTGGTATGTCAATAATTTTGAATTCTTTCTATTTGTGATCAAGACCAAAATAAGATGTATTATCTTCATTTTTTTCTTCTCCTAATATTCCTTTGACTTTTTTTGGATCTATATACTATAATTTTTATTTTACTTCACCTATGTCACCTAATTTACTAATATCATACCACGGTTCAATAGTTTCTCTTAATATTATATATTTCTTTATAGGCTGATAACTTCCCCCTAAATTTCTTTGATACATTAGACAAGACATTTTACTATGTTACTTAATCAATCAATAAAAATAGTCTACTATTCAACATTGAGATTATACTCGATGACATTATCTATGTTTTATGGAATTTAAAATTTAAGATTATAAATTTTAGCCTTTATCTCTTAATTATCTTTTTTCTTGTTGTATTATATAATGTTTGGCATCATGAACCACTATTTTGGTTTTATTTATTATTACTCTCTAGACATCTATCACCTCAAAAGTATCTTCTAATTTAACCTGGATTCCAACTCTTCCTTTTAATTATCCATCATAATTATTGTTTCCTTATTTTGTTTTTCAATTTCCAACAACTAATTCCATAGAATTATCTTCACAATCCTTTCAGTCTTTCATCTCTTCTTCCTCAAATTCTTCTGAACTTCCATTTTCTAGTGAAAAAATATTCTTCTTTCTGAAGAAAATTCCCTTATAATATTTCCTACTTTCTACACTGATTGAAGAATTCCTCCTAGGAATTTTATCATCACCCTCATTGTATTAATGAAACATCTTAGGTCACATTGCTGAAAGTTGCCCAATATTTCCACATTAGAAATATGTGAGTAGAAGTTTCCCTTTAATACATATTTTTCCTTTTGAATATTTGAGGATAGGATGACCTTAAATTAACAAAATTTCTTCATCCTAACCATCCTATATAGTGATCTTATTTATGGACATTAATACCAACTCTTTAGACCCCCCCCCCCTTCCATAGTCTCATTATCATCGTCACATCTCATTTGTGACAAGAGTGTTATACAATACATCCCATTTCAGATCAATGAATATTTATCCTCAACCACAAAAAAATTTGGGTTGATTTGAGGTGGTAATATTTTTATGATTTGTTTGTAAATATTCACATCATTAAGAATTTCTCTAAGGCCATGAATTTCTTCCATCATAACATTCACCAGGACATAGAAATCATTGAAAACTCCTTTAGGTGCATCCTTAGGTCCTCATACTAGTTCCACATAACCAACAATTTAGCTTCTTATAATTTTCATTTACCTTCATATATGATCATTAGATTTTATCACAAAGAATGTGATGACTTTCACAACATCACATTAATATAGATTTTATTGGATAAAAATATCCCTAAATAATTTATTCCTCTAGAATTGTAATAAAATTATATTTTTTCTACTTATCATAAGGATCTATTATCCATATTAACCTAAGTGGAATTAATTTTAACAGTAAAGACATCTATACCTAATTATCAGAAGTATTTTTGTATCTGATTCTTTCATAGCTAAATATTGTTTATGTCAAAGATCTGAATCCCTTTATGATTAAAAAATTCCATTTATTTTCTTAAGATAGAAACTATAACTTTATACTCTAACATTGATTCCAATTATTATCCAAATCATGTTAAATAATATGAGAGTAGGGGTCATTCAAGTTATGATAGATTTAAAAACTTCCCTTTTGGATCTTTTTTCATCGTTGCACAAAACTCTTTTCTCTCTAATTTTCATAGAAAATAATAAAATGAAATTAAAAAATGCATAGGAAATCATAATTTTAACTTAGTTCACCCTCACTAGGATATATAAATTGATAATACAAAGGCAATTTAATAATGCACCAAATTGATAAAATTTCATTGCTATTACAAGTTTTGGAATGGACTCACTATCCCTCCAAGTTTATAACTATTAACAGTTATAAATATCACTACCACGTACCATTCATAAAAAGGCCTTATCATGGGGAGTACAAAATGTGGGACTTATATTCCAATATCATCACCCTTTCATAATTTAAATGGTACTCAGGTCAAAGGTATCATGTTGAGAAACCCGTATTTTACATCGTGACACCCTACAGTCACAACCCCTAATCTATAGGGTTCTAGAAAATTTAAATTGAGATAATAAAATATACCCCTCAGTGATTTCTAAGTATATGATCTTGATGTGTAGCCTCTAATTCTTAGGTAAAGCACTGAGAAGAGATAATTGAGTCCCAATTGAAACTAGTGTATTCCCTATGGATTAGGGATGCAGGGTGTCATAGCACGACATATGGGTGTCACAGTATGATGCGTTCAACCTAAGTACCATATTGGTCATGGACGGGTGTTGGGAATGAAATATAATAACTAATTGTTCCCTTCCCATTATAAGGACTTTTTAAAAAAGGTATGTGGTAGTGATCCCCCCTCCAACCATGGGAAGTGATCCCTATTGAAGAAACAAAATTATAAGGCGGTGATACAAATAAGAAAATATTATGGTATAGGGTGTACATCCCCAATTGATAGTAACATAGTTTCACTAAACTTACTCTAGTAACATTGTGGAATACCTTTTTATCTAAAGGTTTATTTTCAAAATAAATATCATAGGGAATTAGATGGTAATCCTAGTGTCTTAGCTCAAAATATACTTGAACACTCTTCTAGATATTAACTTTTAAACTATTATCATTTTTACCTCAAAAAGAGTTAACTATCCATAATGAGGTATTATTAGTCTTATATTTATATTTATCATTTATTATTGATTTAAAATATCTATGATTTAAGAATTATTAAAATATTAATTTAGAATGAAAATACCATAACAACATATAGCCTATAATGAATTCATTTCTCAGTGAGTCCAAATTTCCACTGAGATAAATGTTTTGTTAATAATACTAAATAGTATCTCCACTTGAATCTATATATTAATTATTAAGTAATTCACTACTCTATACTAATTTGGGAAACACCATTATTCAAATTTTAGAGAGCACAAATTTTATAGTAGTCATTCAAAACTTACTTGGTTCTTGTGTTTCAATAAAAATATGTTAAACACATTTTATTTAATACCAAAGAAGTGAAATAAAAGATTTACATTGATTAATATACTTGAATTAACAAATTCTACTTAATTTAATTACAGTTTCTCTTCCAATGACCTTTTTCTGTGTGAGAATAAAATAGCATCATGTTTCCTTCCATGCCTCTTGATTTTACTTTTGTTGTCCTAGCTTTTCAAATAATCCTAAGAGATAGGGTCGGTCTTACGAATTTTTACTTTTCCAAACCTTTTATTCACCATAATAATGAAAGGATTTTAGTCCTTCATGTCCTAATCAACTTATCAATAAAGAGTGAGGATATCATTGAGATATTTCTCAATATTATTAATATTTAAATTCAAAAAAAAATAGATAATATTTGAGGTAGTTTTCCAGTAATGAGATTGGTGCATAATTAATTAGGTAACTTAAACCCTATACTCTCTAGGTTCTCAATGTAGCCAATATACATGAGGCCCATTTAGGAAACCTTCTCTAAGTTTTCTCATGAATAGTGCATTGGATATCTCAAAACACTCCTACCTAACTCTCTCTGGATAAAGATCACAAATATTCTTGATCATGTTATATGAATCAATGTTCTCATGTGACTTCATCAGTTACTCATAAATAGATGAAATCATTAAAAACTAAACATATAACACATTGTTCAAGAGTTTTTTTAGAAAAATAACACCTAATCAATCACTTACTTAGTATATGGAATAGTAATTAGGGTATGTAGTTTGTAAAGCATTATTTCATGGGGTATTAAAATGTGAAATTACTGGTACCATTTCTACAAGTTATAGCCAAAGAGGTGATTTTATTTCTCTATAATTCCTTGTAGGGATAACATTTTTGATTAAATTTCCATTTTTTATATTAATATAAAAGTGAATTATTATTAGTTTATTTTATTACCCAAATTTTTTAGGTAAAATAACTTAATTTTATTATTAGTCTCCCATAATTTTATTTTGTCCCAATAACCCTCACCATTAAAAACGGAATGTCCGGTCAGATGGATTTTCTAGTGGCTAGGATCTAAATATCCCGTATTATAACCCAACTAAGGGCTTAATCAGTCAATTAATGATATTTAGGTAAGAAATATTTCCATTATGGGCTTGTAGATCCTATATCCATTAATTTCACTCACTAGTCTTGAATTCATGGATCTTATTTCCTCAACACTTTCCTATAATATTCAAAAACCCAAGAAAAGGTTAATCCTATTGATTTCATCATGGTTAAGTCCAAAAAACAACCTATTTATGAACTATTAGATAAAATTAAGTGTCATAAAAAGGTCTAGAACAACAATTAGTTATATTCTTATATCCATAATCAAATAAAGGAAGGATTTTTTAGACTTAATATTAAATTGATATATTTTTTTATTATGTATAAATTATCTTATTTTCCCCTTTTACATGTCTTGTCAATATTAGGTGGATTTTACTTAATTAGTTAACCATATGTTGATAAAATGTTTATGTATAATCCATTTATTTTAATTCTATATTTCATGAATGTTAATTCATTTAATTAACTTATCATAATAAAGAAACCATAAAATTAACCATGCATTAGGCAGATCTTTTTAAGAGTTCATCCATCATCTCTGATCTAGTGGATGTAATTTTTCCAAGTCTTTTTAATAAAGATTAAAATTCAATACATATTTCTTTACAATTGGATCCATATATCAAGGAGTTTATCATTGGTCTCAAGCTTAACACTTCTCCTAGCTGGGGTGGCTTTTCAACTTCTTCTTTCAAACTTATTGGGAGATAATTCAAGATGATGTTTATAGTCTTGTTTCTCATTTATTTAAAGTTGGTTCCCTTAATCATGGGTTCAATTAAAATTTCTTCGCCCTTATTCCAAAATTGTATAATTCCAATAAGATTCATATATTTAGGCCTATTTATTTTTTTAATACCATTTATAAAATTATCTGTAAGATCCTAGCAAATATATTGATTTTATCTCGAGTAAAATTGTTTCTTCAAATAAATTTGGTTTTTTAAAATCATGGTACATTTAGGAATACCTAATCCCAACCTCGGAGTGTGACAATATACTCAATAAATCCATAAGAGTGGGAAACATTTCTTTAAAAATTGATATTGAAAAGGCTTTCAATATAATAGATTATACCTTCATTAATAAGATTCTTACTAAGTATGGTTTTGATTATACTTTCAATATTTGTATTAAAATCATCTTGGGTTCTGCTCTTATATCTGTGCTTAGGAAAGAGTCTCCTAATGGATAATTTTATTATTCTATAGGTGTTAGACATTTTGATCCCATTTCTGCTATTATTTTCTCTATTTCTAAGGATTATCTTATTATTATTATTTTCATCATGGTTGTTAATAGGAAATTGAAATATATATATTCTGGTAAAGGAATATATTCTCCTAATAACCTCTTTTATGTTGGTGATAATATTATCTTCACCCAAGGGTACAAGAGAAACATTAAGAACATCAAGAAATCTTTATTTCATTTTGAAGAGGTTTCAGGTCAAGAGGTTGTTTGGAGAATGTATTTTATATAATTTAGAATGAACATTCCTGTAACTAGGGAAATTGATATGATTATAGAATTGGGTATCAAAGAGAAAGTTTTTACTTTTATCTATCTTGGAGTTCCGCGATTCTATGGAGGGCCAAAATCTTGTCACTTTTCTTGCAGTATTAGTCAGATCAGGAGGTAGCTTTCCACCTAGAAAGGTAAATCTCTATCCTTGGAAGTTTGTGTATGTTTGGTAAAATTTGGCAACATGAACAAATATATTTATTCATTTATGTTGTATGAATTTCTTGTTTATCTCATCAAGAATATTAGTGATTTTATCAAAAATAATTATTTGGAGTTGTATCATTTTGAAAATGAGGTTATCCATTTTCCCCTAGAATATTTGTACATTCTTTTTGATGTAGTGGGTTAGGAAATTAAAAAAAAATTTGTACTTTATTCTATATTTTCAAGATCCATTTATGTAGAATATCATCAATGTAAATATATATTTCTTTGTTCTGTATTTATGAATAATGTCAATACTAGAAATTATGATCACTTTGATTCCTTTGTTTCGTCTTCTCTCAAGTGAATTTTCCTATTAATTACTTATCAATCCAAAAGGTTGGTTTTAAGATATCAATCTCTTAAATTCCAAAATGCCAATTTAAATGGAATTTTACTGATTTATCTTCTCAATAATGATTAAACTAACATGGATTGGGATATCTAAATCAAATATAAACTTAATAATATAGAGTCTCTTCAAGATCACTACATAGACATTGTTTATAAATATTTCTACTTATGGTAAGGTGACTGCTGGGCATGGGTGCCTACAAAATTTAGAAATATAAATTTTAAATTATTTTATTAACCCTTCATTGGTTCATAGGTGGGTCTTCATTGGCTCACGAAATTAAATAAGATCATCATTAGTCCCTCTTAGTTTATCCTATTTTGGAGGTTAATGCATTGAAAGTTACTGATGGATGACTTTTTAAAGATCTATGGTATTTATCTTAGTTTAGTATTTAATATTTTCATAAACATAGGGAGTATGTTGATCATTTATTCTTGAGTTATGTTAATGCTTTTTTCATGTGTAAATATATTTCAAATATAATTGAAATTTGATTACCTTGCACTTCCTCTATTCAATAATTCATCAACGGCTAGTTGGATCTTCCGCTATCTCTTTATAATATTATGATTTTCTAGGATGCTATAATGGACTTGGTTACCATCCTATGGAATTCTTGAGATAAGTGTGTACATGATAGTACTACACTCATAACTCATGTTTTTTTAACTCTTTTGTTAGATACTGTAAAAAATTATAGTGTCTCTCAAAGATATTATTGTTACAATTCGATTCATGATTTATCTATCCTCAAATGAATTTAAATTAATAGTAATTTTTA
This sequence comes from Viscum album, assembly GCA_963277665.1. Classification (NCBI taxonomy): domain Eukaryota; kingdom Viridiplantae; phylum Streptophyta; class Magnoliopsida; order Santalales; family Viscaceae; genus Viscum; species Viscum album. The sequence goes on from OY728145.1 coordinate 1,423,142,617, forward strand.
TCCTCCTTTTAGAACAATTGATTTTTTCTATAAATAACCTTTTTGGGGTGGATAAAAATTAATATTTATGGACCATAAAGAGGTAATCCTGGTTCATTATGTTTTGGGTCAATTTAGAGGGATAACCATGAGGATGACTTAGGAAGTATACATGGTTCATGTAGAGTTTCTTCTTCTCTTGGAAAAGAAATTCTTTATGTTATCATTTCAATTGATCTATTAAAATGGAGATTTTGGAATAATCTTTTTTGGGAAAGTGACTCTACCATTGTTTCCAAGCAACTAGAATAGGCTTTGTTCATCTCCTACAAAAGTTGACCAATCGGTGGAAATATTTCCGGAATTTTCTCTCATCTTTTGATTATGTACGTCATCACTCATGTCTACATGGATTAAAATTATCTAGAAGATGGAATTTTCAACATAGGTGGGGATAAGGATGATGTTATTTGGTCTAGTCATATTCTTAATGATCTCATTTACATTTTTAAAGGGATAAATGTAAAGTTCCTTTTATTAAACTCTTATATAATTTTTATTTTCTTAATAAAATAGTCCTTATTTTCAGGGAAGGGAATCATATTAATAAAAAAACTTATAGGCCTAGGTTAAATAAACTTCATGATCCATGCTTGGCACATGAGTTGCAGTATTCCACCATTTTTCTATTATATATTTCTTGATTGATTTCACCTTAACTCGTGTTCTTAATCTACCCCACATTCATGGGAGATACTTTCATTTACATATGCTATTAAATCACACATAGGTAAGGGGAACCAATGGATTGGTTAAAGGTTATTTACATAAAATAAACCATGGACATACAGGTCTTGCATATTATATAATAGGGATGAATCATAGGCCATCATTTTAATTTAATATTAATAAAACCCATGATATAAAATTAACACAAATCAAATACATGAATTTTTCAATCAAATACCATGATAATTTATAAACATTCCATTAATACACATTAAACTATAATTAATTTTAACTTTATCTTTAATTAAGATAAATTTTCTTGAATTAATTGTCTTATTAATTGAAATATTGATTATTTTATCTTAATTTAACCATTTAAATTGTCCTAGAATTATCATTTATAATTAATATTAAATAAATAAAATTAACTACACTTGGATTAAATGTGATAAATACCCATCATAACTTTTTTCCACCTTATGAAGTTAGTTACTATGTATTTAATATGGCATGTTACATATATAATGATTTCTGTATTAATTACTGTATTGTATGTCAAGATAAAAAATGTAGTCTATTTAAGTCACATTGAACATTTAATATATATATATATATATATAATGTGCATATATTTTATAATTATATTAAATTTGGTGTAAATCTCAACCATGCATGGTATGTAGTTATTAATTTACATAGTAATTAATTAGGAAATGAAAATTATATAAAAGATTATAATATAGTGTATACATATGCTAGAAACTATATAGATTATTTTAATACAATAATTAATTTTCTACCATGTAATTAATCCACATGGTTACATCCTAGACGGTATGTTCTCTGTGTCGATGGGTACCAATTAAACAGTGTGTTTGTCAATCGTGTAAATTAATGAGGTAAACAACATGTATTCTTTTAAAACATTGTGTTAAATCCATGTTGAATGGTTTTTAGTCCCACACATCATGTATGATGCATCTTTTTTTTACACATGGATTCTTTGAATTACACTACAAAACAGTTTATATTACACAACATGTACACTAGGTACATAATATATAATCCAAAAAATTGTATGTAAATATAACCTATCAATGTGAGGAGTAATAAATACATCACATGATGATTATTTTAGGTGATTAATGTATCCCAATTCCTATCCAAATTTTTTTAAAATTGTTACATAGTGTGTACATTTATGTTACACACTGTGTAACTATTTCATCTACCCATAAATCTTATAACATCTCGATGACATCTATGATAATCTTCATTTATTATTAACTTTTTTAATATTATATGAAATTTCAATGAACATGTAATGCATAATTTTAGACTAATAATGAATTAAACTAGAAATAAATATAACATAAAATCCATAAAATAATAAACAAAGAGTAAAAAAATATAAATTTAACATGACTAATTTGATACCACTTAAAGGTTTCTCCTATAGTGGATGTTCCTATAAGGTAGTAGTAAGACCAAATTTTTTCATGATCAATGGATAATACGATATGTATGTGACAATAGTTTATCATAACCAATGAATTAATTCAATGATTAATTAAAATAGTCCCTAAAAATAAAGAAGGATTTTTTTTATGTTAAAATTTACAATTAAATTAAGCAAAGATAATTACATCAATCTTGAGAATTATTTATTCATAGAAGAGGTTTGTAATCTTAATTTCATTTAGATGCACTATTTTTTCACTATGAGGATCTAATAGTAAAATCCCTCTATCGATCATCCACACTTTCATCTCTTGATCTTTAAGTGACATTGATAGTACTTTGGGTGCTAGTGCAGTTGTATTGATCACCATATGTTGCTTTGTTTAATCACCACAAAATCCTTCATGTTTGAAGGATTTTTTATTTTTCAGGATCTCTTATACATGATAGTGAGGAGTAAGTAGAGGAATCTCTCAGACTTGAGAGACTAAAAGTTAGGGAATTATTTTTTGGAGATAAAACTCTATATAGAGAATATTTTGTGCACAATGAATAATTATCACAACCAGAGTTTTGTAGAAATGATATAATTGTGTATATTTAAAGATGCATTAGAGGGTTTCTAATTTTATATTGGCCCATATCCCATCTCAAAATCCATTATGAACCCTATATTTAAATAATAATATGATTATTATTATTTCATTGATGTGTTCATGTCTCTAAGATAATATAGATATCAATAAATTAATTGATATTTATTTAAATGATATTTAATATATCACAACCATCAAACCTAATACCTCAGTTTGTGTTTCCTACATGATATTTATTGAACCCTGAATAATAAAAATTATTCATTAGATAAATAAATAAATATTTTTTTCACTGTCTTACAAATACATATTTATTTGATATTCACATAACTATATAAATATGGCTTTAATAATAAATATTATTTATTAACTTGTAAATAAAGGAAGATATAAATATATATATATATATTATTTTATGGTCCTGAGAATAAATATTTATTAATTTATTATTCAACTCACACATAAATATAGTGACTAGATATATTTATCATTAAATATCAATAAAATATTGTTCTATAGTTCATAGAATAATATTAATTCAAATAACTAAATTCAAAAAAATAATTGAGAACAATAGAAACACCAAGTGTGCAACCCTTTATTCTACTTCCTTAGTGGCATTAGGCAGGTTCACCAAATTTTCAATATTAGAATTTAGTAATATGTAAACTCACCCAATGGGAAGGATTTAATGTCACAACAATGATAACCACATATGAATTCTCATTGTATAATATAATCCATTTTTCTTGATATCTTATAAAGATTTTTCATGTTCATTTCATCAACCTATATTCTTGATATATTTTTCTTTGACTTCCTGAAATGAACTCATCAATACATTATGGGCATGAAATTTAATATATATTTTACATTTCATTTAAAAGGTTAAGTTTTCAACTTCCATAAAGATGGAAGGGGAAAATCTTTCCTTGACATATTAATAAATAACATATCACTCATGATGCACCCAACATACTAAACATCATCATGAACATATGGTGTCATGGTTTATGGAAATATATCTATGTATGATAATTTTAATATATTTTATTAATAATAAAAAAATATAAGGATCATTACACATGCTCTCTTATAATAATATCTAATTAAAATCATAAAATAGGATTTCCTATAGGTGTTTATGTCCTTGTACTCTCTTATCTGGAATATTTCCAAGTTAAAACTTCATGATAAGTAGTCTCATATGCTTAAAATTTCACAAAACTTATTTTCTACATCACATGTGTCTCATTCGATGATTTTATGTGACCATAAGATATAAAACATTCAGAATATTATTATATATATCAAGGTTCTCATCATAGTGAGAACTATTGTGACCCTTTTCAAGTAAATGGATATTATAGAACATTATAGCATTAAATATATATAGTAAAACAATCAATATGTGACAAGTAATTTATTAATATTCAAGTCTATTTAAATAAAAAATCTAAACTGCAAATTAGTTGGTACTTGGGAACAAACTCTAATAGTTTCAAGTAATTGCAACCACCTTGGTGTCATCATTCTTTTTTTGTGATAAAATTACCCCAAGGTCAAACCAAAATAAAAAATCTCCACCAATAATAAAATAATAATTTTAGGGGATATTATTTACCATAATTTTCATGTCCTGGTGATCAAAATTCAAGAAAGAACAATAATTCATAAATTTGGAAAATAATTTTTATAAAATAGATCTAGAAAAAAAATAACGAAATTTTCTTTAATGGTGTATCATTGGTGCTTTATTCCATTATTTTTATATCATCCAAGACATCCTTTTATCTGTTACCCTTCCATGAGAGTGTTTTTGTGGATAACACTAGTGGAAGGGGTTAAGGGTTCTTAAATATGGTGATAGAAATTAAGGTATTATAATTAATTAATTATTCTTCAAATGATGACTACCCTTGGGAATCTCAATAAAATTGTATTTTACACCTTTCCTAGGGTAAAACCATTATTTTGGACACATCCTCACTCTTGAATTATCCATCTATACTTTATTTGAGATATATATGTTTTCTATGACAAATACATGTGTACTGACTAAAACAATTATACTTCAAATGTTATTTTCACATTCCCTCCACACTCGTAATTCCACACCAGATTATGTTTTCATCTTTAATATACCATAAAATTATTTTGAATTCCAAACACTAAAAATATTGGGCACCATATCACCATAAAAGGTATGTGAGTAAAATTTATTTATATAATAAATATTCAAAATCCCATAAAAACAATATTCTTATAAATTCACAAAAAAACATGTCCTTACAGTAAACACAACATTTTAAGATCAATGAAACCACTTAAAAATTCAATTGTTTTATACTAGTGTAAAATTAATTAATTACATTTTATTAGGTCTTGGGTCTCTGAAAAACAAAATTAAGCTAAGTCTCACTCGATAAAACACCTTGGTCACTACACAGATGATATTGAAGCTGGAATTTATGGATAAAATATCAAATATAAAAAATATTATTAAAGAATGTGAGGAATATGGATTTTTCAAAAAAGATAAGGTTTCATCATGGATAGGTGTACTTAAATAAATTAAAGAATATAATTTCACCACAATGATAAATCAAGATATTTAAGTTTCATGTTATTATAAGCAATGAAGAAGGTTTCACTCTGAAGAAGGTTTACAAGTAGCAGAATTTGATTTAGTTTGAAAAAAAACTTCCTTATTTTATTGTAATTAATAAATTAGAACTAGTATGATCAGGATAATTCAATCAAATCACAAAGAATAGGGGAAATTTAAATAAGTAAAGAGTTATTGAAGATAGTTTTTTTTAGATAATTGAGTTTGAAATTATAATTTTAGTGTTAAGATCATTGTTGAAACTTAAAGTAAATGTATTTTCTACTGTTGTGAATATCTTTTTTTATTCACTAAAAAATAAAAAGATTATTTAATAAATATATATTAAGAATTAGAGGAGTCTTTTTCTTGTGAAAAAGAAGGATAAAGAGAAAACATTATAGCATATATATAACTCAATGGAAGTCTTATTTGATTGAACACTCTATTATTATTAAAATACATTTGTATATATTTATATCAGTGTAAGATCACTTTAAACAATTAAGAGACTATTGTGACATATATTTTAAAGGATAAACCATGCTTATTAGTAATTCACATGATGAGACTAGTGGATTGTATGGTCTCAGGTGAATATAGATCTTGTTATGGACTAGTTACTCATTTTGGGATGTGACCTTTGTACATCTATTATTCATGGTGTGTGTATGTTCATTAGAGTATGTGATATAAATATAATATTCTATTTAATATTTTATGAAGGTTGTTTTAAAAAATAAACATAAAACAAATAATTTACTAATTCAACCTCCCCCTTACTCAATGAATTCTCAATGATCATGATGGTCCTTTTGGGAATTCTTTATGAGAGAACACTAAAAGGATATATTAGAGTGACTAAACATCCTTCAGGTATTCTATTAGGTTATGTTAGGTCTTATTATACACTCAGGGCCTAGCATATAGTTCATTAGTAGTATGATGACTACTAAGGTCTATAGCGTGATACTATATTGGTGATATGATGTTGTCTCAATCACAAATGAAAGATCTATTCACTTGTTAATGCATCCAACATTTCTCAATATTTCATCAATAGACCATCTAATTGTCGATCTTCTTATGTCTTTTCCTGAACCCCTTAGCTACACAGTCATGAAATTAATAGATTAAAAGTGAAACCATGGAATTTAAGTACGTAATATCACATTATTAATTAAATTCGTGATTTAAATCCATATTTATATTATGATTGAAATTATTTCTATATACTAAAAATTTAGTAAATGGAAATAATTTCATCAGTTTGAAAATAGTATTAATAATAAATTAAAATATAAAACATATATAAATTTTGTGTTCAATTGGTCGTACAAAACACATGATGGAACTACATTTCCCTGAAGTTATATTTTACCATAATATGACTCAGGAAACAAAACTAGTGACACTGAACATGTGATTTTTTCAAACTAGGATATGGAGGTACACCACTTCACTAACTCTCTTGGTAATATCCACTCCTTCTCATCTAATCTTATTGTAGTGTCAAACCACTGAATGTGTTATCACCCTTAGTTCATCGAGGTTATGATCCACCCATTCTTATGCCTCATTTAGACCTTATCTCAATAAGAATGGATTTATTCGCCACTTTAAAGAAATTTGGTATATTAAAATATTCCACCTAATATTGTAACTATTCCTTGATATCCATATGAAACTGTCTTTCCTTGAATTACTCATCTCTTCTCATATAAGAAGATAAGTGAAGTAAGAAAATTTTGTTTTGTACTCTATAAAAAATATAGATCCCAAACTCGGATCCATGAATTCCTCATATTTCACCCAATATAATGTATCAAGTTATTATTTCTTGAGTAATATATCTTATAAATTCTTCTAGGTAATGAACTGGTCCTTTTTTATCTCAAACATCACACCCCCTCTACTAGAGAGCTACTATCTATAATAAAGGTATCCAATCTAACCTTGTGTTTCACACACGTTTCTATAATTTCAAATATATAATGAAGATGATAAATCCATTTTTAGGATTTCTGATGAGACAAATCATCTCTAAATATCATAGTGTGGTGAGATTGGAAGCCCCTCATGATGTCATCTTCATGGGATTCCTTCGAGGACCTACCTGGTTAGTTACCAAAAGGATTTGAGAAAGCATTCTAGAACTTGGGCTTCTACCATTGGTTGATCTGGAAGTGCATATAAATAATTCAATAATTATAACATATAAGGAATTAACTGTTAATAAATTATAATATTATCATCAATTGAGTGAACTAATTATGGACTTATATAACATAGTCATTAATAAAAAATATGTAAGTAAATGTTTTTTATTTATTATTGACGTTTTAATTAATATGGGTTATTAGTTAGTTCTAAAAATAATATAAAACATAGGCATGTACACAAAATGTTATGTTTTAATACTTGTTCCTACCTATCTATGACAAGAATAATTCATGAGACTCAATAATATTGGAATAAATCAAGGAAAATGAAAAATAAGTTCTCGAATAATCCTTGGTAACTATAGTTTCCACAATAATTATGTTGGTTAGGGATATGTATGGGTAAATTCCTAAGTATTTATAGTATTATATATCAAATACTCTCAAGTCTTGTAGTTGATAACCCTTAGTAGGCACTGATACCATTTTGAAATATTCATGACTTGGATACCAAAATAGTACCTGAATAATAGTATCATGCCAACTTAAATATGCATCTCGATCACTGGAGGGTGGATAAACATTGAGGGTAAAATTATATGTTATTGAGATATTGTTTCTCATATTATAATAAAATTATAAATATATAACATGTATTCATATGGTTTGCATCAAATGGTCTCAACCCCAATACACATATGATATAATTAGTTGAATAACATAGGAGGATGAATATCACAACTAATCTAATAAAAATTAATGATATAGAAATAAATATCATACATTCAAGACCCCAAAACATCCATAGATTCTATAAATTGGGTGAAACTATAATAAAAACCACTGAATAAATATTAGGTGTGCTAAAAACTCCCTAAGAGACAAAATAGGGAAGCTCTAAGGTGTAAAATGAATGACATATTCCCTAAATCTAGTGTAAACCATGTAATAATTTTTTCTATATCATAATATATGATAAAATAATATCATAATGTAAAACATAAATGAAAACCATGGAATATTATTTTATATAATACATGGATATCCTATTACTATTTCTTGAGATAGTCATATTGTGTAACTTGGTTACACCCTATAATTCAATATGTATTCAGATGATAAACATTATTATTTGGGTAAAATTATATATTGGATATCATTTACTATTAATGTTTTATAATATGAAACATTTATAGGTTATTTGATGAATTCATATGATTAATTAATATGATGAATTCATAAATATATATGGAATTAACTCATACATTATATAATGTATGTGTTAATTCATTTGAACTTAGGAATGTACCTAGGAACATGAAAGGGAGTCACTTCTATTATGAAATATGTGTTCAAGTGTTCCCAAGATCCTACTAATTCTTGATACCTTGAAGATATATTCTTCTTCCTCTTTTACCCCTATAGGCACCAACATGTCATAGAGAGAAATATTGTATTATCAATAGTAGGGGGAAACATCCAACCCATGGATACACCATGGAGGATGAATTCATTTAGCTACCCGTAAGGGATATTCATCAAGTACTTAGATGGAAGTAAGCTGAAATGGTTATTAATTAGTGAAATGTATGAATGTATTCTCAATTTTATATATATCATGGTTTTAGTTTTAATCAAGGTAGATCATGTAAAAATAGTTTTCTAATAGATTCTATTATTTTAATTAACTGTAATTTGATCCTAATAAATCCATCAGAAACACCCATTCAGAATCCAATTTAAAACCCAAATTTCAATGTTTTTTGATCCACTAAAATCCCAAAAATAAACCACTCATACTCTATAATTCTAGTACTACTAGATCTGGTGCTCTAGAATAGTATTTTTTGGGAATCCCTATATCACTCCTCCTCATAAAATCAATATAAGATTCCTTCATTAACCAACATAATTAACCCAACAAACAAAGTCAAGTGGATGATATGTGGAAAAAACAGTCATCCATAAGGACTCCCTTGACTAAGTGTACCACAAGTAGATAGTCTATGTACCCTACTAACCAAAAAATGTCGAACCTCACATATAACTTGAGAGAAACTCATAATCAAATAGATAAATGGAAATACATTAAATGAAAGTGGATAAGAAAAGGAAAGAATATAAGATATTAATGTTCTTTAGAAAATGACTCATATGTTCACATGAGAAACATTGTTATTACCTTTTCCATTATAATTAAAATTTACAAGATTTAAATGATAGATTATGAAGTATAAGTAATATTTATAATCTATCAACTAATCATAATTAATTCATCTATTGTTCTCTCCCTATCTATCACTCATTACGAAGAAGGCCCATTCCATTTATATAGTAAGTTTCAGCAAATCAATAAGTTAGACCAGCTTCCTTGAAATCACTATCAACCTAAGATGACCATCATAGCTAATTAAACCAAACTAGTAAAACTCTTCTCACTAAAATATAAAATTGTCATTACTACATCAAAAATATATAAACTTATATAAACTTATAATAGATCCACTATATCCAAGAGATATCTTCATATCATTGTTCACACACCATGTTAGACAATATCTGATAATGATTTTCTAGTGAACTAAATATGATAACCTAAATTTGATAACTTGAATATACTTCACATCCCAAAAATATCTCTCTTTAATACTATTTTAGGGAACCTATGGAAACTCTCCAAGATTTAGAAAATTTTATTCCCCTTCTATATCATGAATTTTTCTCTATTCTCCTTTCTTTTACACAAGTCCCACTAAGGCACGATATTTCCTGATACATTCTTAAACTATCACCATAATGAACATGTCCATAAAATTTTGGTTTAAAGCTATCTTTTAAAGATCTAAAAACTTATATTTTAGAAATTATTTAATGAATTGGTACTTCAGGTCAATATTTCCCCTTATATTGGAAATCATACTCTAATCCACTCAAAGTGAACTCAGAATTAAAATAATAACATTCATTCTTCTTAACTTCTTCTAAGTTCCTTTAATAAGAACTTTAACCATAACAACTACTTCATTACTTTCATTATAGGAATTTATTATGATTCAATTGTACATAAATTAACAATCCTATATACCAATAAAATCCAAAATACGTTTTTCCTCCATAGGTAAGTATAAAACTTTTTTCCCTCTTATGGGTGTATTAATCCCTAGAAATTTTGACATCAATATAACCATGAAAATTTTTATCCATCCCAAAACACAAGGTTCTACCTATCATTCTTTTCAAGTAGCAGATGATCCACTTCATATCCTAATAGTGTTCCCTTCCCATATGTGACATTAATCGACTTAAATTTACACTATAAATAAAACAATGTGTATATCATTTCATATATAAAACCCCTAATATTTGATGAAAATGGAAAATTCTCTATGTACCAATTATATTCTTCCAATTCTAGTGCATATATTTTTTATAATATGAAATTTCTAAAAATAGTGTTTTAGATGGGATTGTATACCATCATTATAAATCATTAAATGGCCTTATGGATATAGCCCTTTTGAGAAAGAAGAAATGTTTCATATCTCATATCTATCTCAATCTTCATTACCATTATCTTCAGGTCTTTTATAATATATTTCAACGCGACTATTCCAAAAAAAAATCATGATATATATTTATATCCATCTATCATATTTTCTAACTACCAAAATCACATCAATATAGAAGAGTAGTATGATGAATTTTCCACCATCCTATTGCTTCTGGTAACTTTAATGATATATGTTACACCTTTAAAATCATTCCGGTGAAATAAAACTATAAAATATTAATTTTCATTGTCTCAGTACTTTCATCAACCTATAAATAATTTTCTTCAAGTTACAAACCAAATTCCAGTTCCCATATTCTAGGAAACTTATTAGTTACTTAATTTAAATTTATTCCATTAAATAACCATAAATTAAATTCATTTTTACATCCATCTATTCTAATCATATATATTATGATGCCACCATTCTTAGAATTGTATAGATAGTTGCATTTTCAAACAATTGTTAGAATATTTTTTAGAAATAAACTCCTTCATTTTATTAAAATAACTTTACCAATAGTCACTCCTCAAATATTTTCTTATCATAAGACTCTACATTAAATTATAAAACTCACTTATTCTCAAGTTCCTTCTTTCCTTGTGGTAAATTTATCAACTCCAAAATTTACTTGGACTTCAATGAGGACATCTCTTCTTTATAAAGACCCATACTTTACATACATGGTTATTACTTCAAAATTGAAGCATACTTATTACAACATATAACAAAACCATGACAGGACAATATAGGTATAGTGTCTTTAGAAACTGGGAAACATAAACAACTGGTTCATAAAGCATCTACATTGTCTCTCATTTATTTCATCATATCTATATTCCCTTTTTGGAATATCCTACTTAATATCCTTGTTCCTAACCTGGAAAAAGAAAACATACAAAAGGGTGAGCTAAAATGATCAGTAAGGGTAAACAAAAGAAATATCTATCACATCATATTCATAAGAACATAACATTTTGGAAATCTTACCCTGCAAAAGAGATCATAATTTCATAACATGGGATAAATCATAGTAGTCAAATGTAATCCCAATAATCATAACATAAAACATGAAACTTTTTTTCAGACACACATAATCATAGAGAATCATTTCTTAGTAGTCAAGACTCATTTCCAAGACTATCTTAGCGGACAAAGTCCATTTCTGAACCATGTTCACTCCTCGTTTTAGTCTTGTATCACTGAACCGGTTTAACTTGTCGTTCCAGCCATGTCTATCTCATGAGATATAAAATCATTACCCAATTCATTGGAGGGAGATATAGGTCCCACTCATCTCATAATGATACCATTCTTATGTGTTCCACAAGATCATAAATCATACATCATAGCATAAACCATGTAATAAAAATGGTATTCTTAAACATCATTCCATCATAACATAAATCATATAAGATAAAAGGAATTCATAAAAATAATTCCATCATAACATAATCAAATCAATGTAAAAATAGGGATAGAAACAGAACCCTATATTATCTTAGATGTAAAATAATTTTGATAAAATGCTTGAACTCCATTCTTGAGGAAAATATCCTTTCTACTTCAAAAACATTTTTCCTTTCTTAACATGTCATACAGTTTTAAACTAAAATAAGTTGATTAAATATAAACTTGAAAACTTTTAAAGGAAGATTCATGTAAATAATGTTCTAAAAATCCATTCATTCTGTATAAGTTAAAAAACATTCTTCTCGTACTTATGTCGGAAAAGTCAAAAAGTACCTCGTTCGAAAAACGACAAAAGATTCCTTTCATATATTTTACTAAAAACTCACCGAAGGGTAAAATTGGACTTAAAAAATTTTATAAGGATATAAATATTACATATTGAGGAAACATTGATATTGATGATAAATATTCCCCAGTAAATTCTGAAGTATAAACAATATCGGATAAAAATTGAGATTGCTAGATTTTCCCTTACCTTAGGTCAGATTTGCTTCGTAAGTGTCCAAACCTCCTGTATAATGATTTAAATAATGGTATTGACTTATTCCAGAATCAGAATTATTTTTATGATATCATATATGGTCATATTCTTAACTTCTTATTAGTAATATTTCATTGTTACTTGTTATTCAGGAGTTTATTGCTTTTTGTTCTTATGTGTGTTTTGTCGAATAAATTCTTATTATTCTTTTTAGTTTAGAGATAACTCATTTCCAGAATGGTATTAGTGTAATATATATCATATTAATTCATTAAATTCATTTATATAATCATTATGAAATGAAGATCATGTTGAATGAGTCGCATCACATCGTGGAGACGGTATTCCGTACGTACGCACCAGTGATGATATCGTTCCAATGATCGTGGAATTGTATTGGAGTGTATTTATACTATTTCAGAATAAATATCACTTTAAAATAATCATATATAGTTATTATTAACACCATTATACCCATCCAAGTAAGGTGGTGGTGGAAAATAGATTACACCACGACGTGGAGACGGTATTCCGTATGTACGCACGCGTGGTGATTTCATTTTCCGTAGGATGGATAGATGGTGAAACAGGGTTGTTTCATACTTATAATAACATATCAGTATATTATTGATACTGATGTTATTACTTCATAATGAAATAACTAAAGAAGAAGAAGTGGAAGAAGTAATAAAGTTGAAAGAATCGGTAACGGACATTACCTCTTCATTGAAGCGCCTCTTTGAGACCTCCTCTTAGGGCACTAAAATTGGTATTTGAAGAAGATCAAGACCTCTATCATGTTTCTAGGGAAGTGGAGAAGAGAATTTTTTAGGGTTTGGCCGAGCTGGAAGGCTCAAAGTGGTGTGAAGAAGAGAGGGAGGAGGTGCCCTTTTATAAGGGAGGAGAGGGGCACCTTTGGAAAAACTAAAAATATAATTTTATTATAAAGACATATTCGGTTTTTAATAGCAAAAAATTGATTTATTTCGAATATAAGGTGGGTATGGGTCCAAATACTCTCATACAATATAATTTAGACAAGTTTAGGGTTCTATTTTAACCTTATCATTTAGATTTAACTTTAAGTTATATAATTTTACTTTTACTGTGTCTTCTTGTTTTCTTACACTCTAAGGTTAATAAAATTTCTATAACAATCCAAACGAACCCCAAGTTGTTTATTATTAATATATAAAACCTTATCTAAGTCATTTTTCCAAACCTTAAATTTTTAGTAATAAAATAACAATTAATAATATAATATTTGTTTTAAAAACTATTTTATGTCAATTTTGACACTATTTGGTAATTGATTTTTGTGAAAATTATAACAGAATGCTTAGTTAGAAAAAATTAATTAAATAAATATTAACCTATAAAATTATTTAAATTCATAAAAAGTTTCAAATTACATTTATTTGGGTATTTATAACATCAATTATGTCAATATTTCATTAATTAGATAATTATTGTATCATCATTGTGTCATAAATAAATTAAATTATATACTGTCTAAAAATTACAAATAAAATACCATTATATAGGAAATATTTTTATCTTTCTAATGAATATTTATAGTCGAATTTATCTTGTGTATAACCCTATATTAAAAATAATTTACTTATTAAACTTTGATTTTAACTATTTTAACCCTTCTTTAAATAAATTAATATTAAATGTCCTAATCTAATCCAAGTGGGCCTAAATGGTCATATTTTATTCCTAAGGTTGTTTTTGGTATAATTACACTTATCCAATAGGATTATGACATGTGTTAGGGTAATAATAATATCATTTTTACCCTTAATTACCCTATTTACTTTTAACCGTGGTAAAAAAAAGTAAAAAGTTATTATTCACCAAAAATTATTTTCGTCTCATTGAACCACATTTTAGTCTTTGATATTAACCGTGTCTCTCGGATTTTCAAAATTCCAATCATAGAAGTGGTAAAATTAAGTTTTTTGTGAATTTAGAATTTCTTCTATGAGGTGGGTAAAAGACGGTGAAAAGTTCAATAAACTTTTTATATATCTAAAATTATTATAAAATGACTCCAATGAATTGCATTGAACCTATATAGGTATTATGTATCAATTTTGACCTAAAATAAATTTAAATAAAATAAATAATTATTTAAATGAAGAGTCGGTTTTTAAATAGTAACCCAATGTTTTCACTATTCATCAAAAATTGAATGTTTTCAGAAAAATACCAAAATTTCACCTTAGGCTAATTTCGATATTCCGAATCCAAAAATGAAGTCCATTTTGAAAGAAGAAATTCACAAAATTTCAAAAAGTGGTTATTACTATTCATAACGGCTAGTTTTAATAATATTTTAATAGCATATCGTTGTTTAGTGAAACTCGGTATTGCGTACGACGCAAGATATCAAGGAAGGTCGTGATTGCATATAAATCAAGCTAAGCTAGTGTTGTGTGTAGTGAAAGATCCCTTTGATGATTTATATAACATAAAAATAAAATATTTCTCATAAAAGTCTCGGCTGTTACATTCTACCCCCCTTAAAATGAATGTCGCCCTCGAAATTCATCACATTGTAACAAACAGATGAGGATACCTCTCCCTCATCATATCCTCAAGCTCCCATGTAGCTTCTTCTAATTGGTTGTTCCTCCATAAAACTTTCACCAAGCGAGTGGTCTTGTTCCGTAGGAATTTTTCACTACAATCCAGAATCTCTATCGGTTTTTCTTCATAAGAAAGATCTTGCTCCAACGGTACAACTTCTGAGCTGAGTACATGTGAAGGATCAGGTATGTACTTTCTCAGGAGAGATACATGGAACATATCGTGAACTTGAGAGAGATTTAGTGGAAGAATCAATCGGTAAGCTACCTTCCCAACACGATCCAGTATTTCGAAAGGACCGATACACCTAGGGCTCAGCTTTCCCTTCTTTCCAAATCTCATTACTCTCTTCCAAGGAGATATTCGTAAGAACACTTTATCACCCACTTCAAACTCTAGGTCTTTTCTTCGGTTGTCGGCATAACTTTTTTGTCGACTCTGAGCTGCTCTTATGTGTTGTTGAATAGATCAGATCTTTTCTTCCATCTCATCAACAAGATCAGGTCCTAATAGCTTTCTTTCCCCGACTTCATCTCAGCAAGTTGGAGTCCTGCATTTCTTTCCGTAGAGAGCTTCATAAGGAGCCATCTGAATACTGGAGTGAAATCTATTATTATAAGAAAATTCCACCAAAGGTAGGTGTTGATCCCAACCACATTTGAAATCCATAGAGAAAGCTCTCAACATATCCTCTAGAGTTTGAATTGTCCTCTCAGACTGACCGTCTGTCTGAGGATGATAAGCAGTGCTGAAACTCAAATCTATATCTAGAGTATGCTGAAGACTTCGCCAGAACTTTGAGGTAAACCTTGGATCCCAGTCTGATATAATAGAAAGTGGTACTCCATGCAGTATTACCACTTACTTCACATATATCTTGGAAAGCTGATCTAGAGAGAAATCCTCTCTAATAGCGATGAAGTGTGCTGACTTTGTAAGACGATCAACTATGAACCAGATAGCATTATTGCCTTTGGATGTTTTAGGAAGTACAGTGACAAAGTCCATAGTGATGTTTTCCAATTTCCATTCTGGTATGGGTAATGGTTGTAAAATCCCCTTTGACTTCTATCTCTCATCTTTAACTTGCTGACAAACCAAGCATCGAGAGACATATTCAGCAACATCCCTTTTCATGCCATCCCACCAGAAGTACTCTTTCAGGTCCCTATACATCTCCGTGATTCCAGGATGAATAGAGAATGAAGAAATATGAGCCTCATCGAGCAGCTCCTTATTTAATTCTGGGATGGGAGGAACACAAAACCGATTCCTGAACTTTATTATCCCATCACAATCAAGGTTGAATTCAGGAACATTTCTCACCTTCTTTTGTAACTCTAAATCTTCTTTCTGTGCCTCTTTAATCTTAAAATGTATAGATGGTTGAACATTCATTTGATAAAGATACTATTTTTCCCTTTCATTATAATTCCAATATCCATCCTTTTTAAATCCATAAATATTAGATCTTTTGTGATCTTCATCATGGATAAGCTAGCATGGTCTTGTTGACTTAATGCATCTTCCACCTTGTTTTCTTTCCCAGGGTGGTAATGAATTAAGCAGTCGTAATCCTTAATCAACTCCAACCATCTTCTTTGGTGCATATTCAGATCCTTTTTTGTGAAAATATACTTTAAACTTTTATTATCAGTATAAATATCACACCTTTCTCCATAAAGATAATGCCTCCAAATATTTAATGCAAAGATTACCACAGTTAACTCCAAATCATGAGTTGGGTAATTTTTCTCATGGATTTTCAACTGTCGTGAGGCATAAGCTATCACCATATTGTTTTACATGAGAACACACACCAATCCCTTCTTGGATACATCACTGTAGATCACAAACCACTCTCCACTACAAGGAAGTGTGAGTACAGGTGCACTGGATAACCTTCTTTGCAACTCCTAGAAATTATCTTCACATTCCTCCGTCCATACGAACTTAACTCCTTTTCGAGTCAACCTTCTGAGTGGATTAGTTAATCGTGAAAAATCTTTCACAAAATGTCGATAATATCCAGCCAAACCAAAAAAACTTTGGATCTCGGTTACTTTTGTTGGTCTCGACCATCTTTTGATAACCTCTTTTTTTGCTGAATCCATAGATATCCCCTCTTTTGAGATTATGTGACCCAAAAATGCAACTTTTTGAAGCCAAAATTCACACTTGGTAAATTTGGAATAAAGATTCTCCTTTCTTAGGGACTTCAATACAATTCTCAAGTGATATTCATGTTCTTCCTTGCTCTTTGAATAGACAAGAATATCGTCTATAAAGACTACCACAAACTAATAAAAATAGTCTCTAAAGACTCTATTCATCAGATCCATGAAGACAACAGGGGCATTAGTAAGACCAAATGGCATCACTATAAATTCATAGTGTCCATACCTAGTGCGGAAAGCCATCTTTGGTATATCCTCTCTTTTGACCCTTAATTGATGATACCCTAAATGAAGATCAATCTTGGAAAAGTATTGAGCTCCGTGTAGTTGGACAAATAAGTCATCAACGTGCGGGAGAAGATATTTGTTCTTTATAGTGATCTTGTTAAGTTCTCGATAATCAATGCAGAGTCTCATTGATCTATCTTTCTTCTTAACAAACAGAACTAGTGCTCCCCAAGGTGACGCACTTGGGTGTACGAATCCCTTATCAATATTCTCTTGTAGTTGCTTCTTCAATTCCTGTAACTCAATTGGGGCCATTCTATAAGGTATCCTTGAAATAGGCAAAGCACCCGGTACGAGTTCTATTGAAAACTCTACTTCATGATTTGGTCAAAGACCCGGAAATTCCTCCAGAAAGACATCGTCAAACTCTCATACAATGGGCATATTATTAATCGTGAGTTTATCTCAAACCATTTGAGATAAATAGCCCTCATTTAGTGGAATCAAGACCCATAATATGGAAGAAATTTCCACTGGAAGGTTATGTTCATCCTTACATCGATAGACGATCATATATTGATCTGGAATATGAAATGTGACATCCCTTCTTTGCCAATTGATATGAGATCCATATAGAGAAATCTAATCTATGCCAAGAATCACATCAAATTACACTATATGATGGATCACAAGATTTGTAGGAAGAACTTTCCCACAAACATCAATCGGGGAAGAATTATAAACTTTCGATGTGACTGTTGTGCCATTAGGGTTTGTCACAGCTAACTCAACATCTAATTGTTGAGGTAATACGGTGATACCCATAAGAAATTATTCAGAAATAAAAGAGTGGGTGGATCCAGAATCAAATAAAACATTTTCTAATTTAGAGTGGATGGTAAGTGTACCCTTCAACACATCGTTATCGTACTCCACATCGCTGATAGAAATTGCATGTGACTTTCCTTTGTCTTTATCCTTAAGAGTTTTTTGACGTCGATCATCATCAACAACCCTTGGATTAGGGCATTTATTAGCATAATTCCCCATTTCCTTGCACTTGTAACATTGAAGTGTAGGAGGTGCTCTCTGTATAGCCTTTTCTTTGTTCACATCACTAGACATCTTTTTCTCATCATTGCGGCATTCAAATGCCCGATGACCTTTCTTTCCACATTTGAAACATTTACTTTTCCCTTTAAGAAAACTCCCTCCATGTTTCTTTCCACACTTTGAGCATAAGGGAAAACTCATCTTCTTTTCAGTTTGCTCTTTAGATTTTCCTTTGAATTCCATTTTCCTCTTCTTATAAAACCCATATGACTGATGGGTTATTCCAATATCCATCTCAACCTTGAGAGAACATCGAATGATTTCCTCGTCACTATTGAAGTCCCTTATGGCTAACGCCCTTCGAAGACTTGGTTTTAAGCCACTAAAGAATCGATAGATCTTACTATCAGGTTGGATAATAATACCAGAAGCGTACCTTGCAAGTCTTGTAAAATTTTCTTCATAGGTACCAACAGATTAATCATCATTTTTCTTCAGTTCAAGAAACTCCTTCTCCATCTTTGTTCAAAGAATACGAGGGAAGTACTTATTGAAAAATAAGTTCTTGAACTCGTCCCATTCCATGGACTTAATTTCATCCCTTTGCATCATATTCTTAATAAGATTCCACCATTAATCAGCATCTCCTTCCAAACGATACACTATTAAGATGACTTTATCATGTTCAGAACATTGAAGAACTGAAAATATCTTTTCAGTGGTACTGATCCATTGTTCAGCCACTAATGAATCAAAAGACCCGATGAATGAAGTTGGACGCTGCCTTATGAAGGATTCAATAGAATGTTCCTCCTTCCTTTGCTCATTTGGAAGTCCTGCATGATTCATAGCTTGAGAAAGTTGTGTGAGCATGGCTACATGATTTTGCATTCCATCTCCCATAACGTTTGGTTGCTCAGGGGGACAATCATTTCATTGCCCGTCGCATTCTGCATTAACACGGTTCCTTCGGGTTCTAGCCATTGACTAAAACCAAGAAGAATAGTGTGAGAAACAATAATTATAATAGGAAAAACACATAATAAAGAAGAAAATTTCACACTTAAGGTCTTATCATAGGTTTTTCATGGCCATTTTTAAAACACTAAGATCGTGTTCTATGCTTAGACTTATCCGTAGGGTTCTTACTAAGGCTTTCACATCCTATTTTCCAAAGGTTGACTATACCTTTCCTCTGATACCAACTATAATGACCCATACATTACATACATGGTTATTACTTAAAAATTGAATCATACTTATTACAACATATAACAAAACCATGAAAGGACCATATAGTTATAGTGTCTTTAGAAACTGGGAAACATAAACAACTGGTTCATAAAGCATCTACGTTGTCTCCCATTTATTTCATCATATCTATAGTCCCTTTTTGGCATATCCTACTTAATATCCTTCTTCCAAACCTAGGAAAAGAAAACATACAAAAGGGTGAGCTCAAATTCTCAGTAAGGGTAAACAAAAGAAATATCAATCACATCATATTCATAAGAACATAATATTTTGGAAATATTACCCTACAAAAGAGATCATAATTTCATAACATGGGATAAATCATAGTAGTGAAATGTAATCCCAATAATCATAACTTAAAACATGAAACTTTGTGTTATACACACATAATCATAGAGAATCATTTCTTTGTAGTCAAGACTCATTGCCAAGACTATCTTAGCAGACAAAGTCCATTTCTGAACCGAGTTCACTCCTCATTTCAGTCCTGTATCACTAAACCGGTTTAACTTGTTGTTCCAGCCATGTCTATCTCATGAGATATAAAATCTTTACCCAATTTATTAGAGGGAGATATAGGTCCCACCCATCTCATAATGATACCATTCTTATGTGTGCCACAAGATCATAAATCATACATCATAGCATAACCCATGTAATAAAAATGTGATTCTTGAACATCATAACATCATAACATAAATCATATAAGATAAAAAAACTTCATAAAAATAATTCCATCATAACATAATCAAATAAATGTAAAAATATGGATAGAAACAGAAACCTATATTATCTTAGATGGAAAATAATTTTGATAAAATGCTTGAACTCCATTCTTGAGGAAAATATCCTTTCTACTTCAAAAACATTTTTCCTTTCTTAACATGTCATACAATTTTAAAATAAAAGAAGTTGATTAAAAATAAGCTTGAAAACTTGTAAAGTAAGCTTCATGGAAATAATGTTCTAAAAATACATTCATGCCGTATAAGTTAAAAAAACATTCTTCTCGTACTTATGTCAGAAAAGTCAAAAAGTACCTCGTGCGAAAAATGACAAAAGATTCCTTTCATATCTTTTACTAAAAACTCACCGAAGGGTAATATTGGACTTAAAAAATTGTATAAGGATATAAAAATTAAATATTGAGGAAACATGGATGTGGATGATAAAAATTCCCAAGTAAATTCTGAACTATAAACAATCTCGGATAAAAATTGAGATTGCGATATTTTCTCTTACCTTAGGTCCGATTTGCTTCGTAAATGTCCTAACCTCCTGTATAATGATTTAAATAATGTCATTTACTTATTACATAATCATAATTATTTTTATGATATCATATATGGTCATATTCTTAGCTTCTTATTAGTAATATTTCATTGCTACTTGTTATTCGGGTGTTTATTGCTTTTTGTTCTTATGCGTGTTTTGTCGAATAAATTCTTATTCTTATTTTTAGGTTATAGATACCTCATTTCCAGAATGGTATTAGTGTAATATATATCATATGAATTCATTCAATTCATTTATATAATCATTATGAAATGAAGATCATTTAGAACGAGTTGCATCACATCGTGGAGACGGTATTCCGTACGTACGTACGAGCGATGATATCATACCCATGATCGTGGAATTGTATTGGAGTGTATGTATACTATTTAAGAATCAATATAACTTTACAATAATCATATATAGTTACTCTTAACACCATTATACCCATCCAATTAAGGTGGTGGTGGAAAATAGATTACACCACGGCGTGGAGACGGTATTCCGTACGTACGCACGCGCGGTGATTTCATTTTCCATAGGATGGATAGATGGTGACATATGGTTGTTTCATACTTATAATAACATATCAGTATATTATTGATACTGATGTTATTACTTCATAATGAAATAACTAAAGAAGAAGAAGTGTAAGAAGAAATAAAGTTGAAAGAATCGGTAACGGACATTACCTCTTCTTTGAAGCGCCTCTTTGAGACCTCCTCTTAGGGCACTAAAATTGGTCTTTGAAGAAGACCAGGGCCTCTAGGATGTTTCTAGGAAAGTTTAGAAGAGAATTTGGCAGGGGTGTTTTGAGCTTGAAGGCTCAAAGTGGTGTGAGGAAGAGAGGGAGGAGGTGCCCTTTTATAAGGGAGGAGAGGGGCACCTTTGGAAAAACTAAAAATATTATTTTATTATAAAGCCATATTCGGTTTTTAATATCTCCAAATTTATTTATTTCAAAGATAAGGTGGGGATGGGTCGAAATAATCTCATAAAATAGAATTTAGGCAAGTTTATGGTTATATTTTAACCTTATCATTTAGATTTAACTTTAAGTTAAATAATTTTACTTTTACTGTGTCTTCTTGTTTTCTTACACTCTAAGGTTAATAAAACTTACTATAACAAGACAAACGAACCCCAAGTTGTTTATTATTAATATATAAATCCTTATCTAAGTCAATTGGCCGAACCATAGATTTTTAGTAATAAAATAACAATTAATAATATAATATTTGTTTTAAAAACTATTTTATGTCAATTTTGACACTATTTGGTAATTGATTTTTTTGAAACTAATAACAGAATGATTAGTTATAAAAAAGTTAATTAAATCAATAATTACATGTCATATTAACCTAAAAAATTATTTAAATTCATAAAAAGTCTCAAATTACATTTATTTGGTTATTTATAACATCAATTATGTCAATATTTCATTAGTAAGATAATTACTGCATCATCATTGTGTTATAAATAAATTAACTTATATAATGTCTAAAAATTACAAATAAAATACCATT
The DNA here is from genome assembly GCA_963277665.1 of Viscum album. Taxonomy (NCBI): domain Eukaryota; kingdom Viridiplantae; phylum Streptophyta; class Magnoliopsida; order Santalales; family Viscaceae; genus Viscum; species Viscum album. The sequence goes on from OY728145.1 coordinate 1,423,165,765, forward strand.
ATGTAGGAAATAATTTGAGATTTCTAATGAATATTTATAGTCAAAGTTATCTTATGTATAACCCTATATTAAAAATGATTTACTTATTAAACTTTGATTTTAAATATTTTAACCCTTCTTTAAATAAATTAATATTAAATGTCCTAATCTAATCCAAGTGGGACTAAATGGTCATATTGTATTCCTAATGTTGTTTTTGGTCGAATGACACTTATCCAATAGAATTATGTCATGTGTTAGGGTAATAATACTATTTTTTTTTACCCTTAATTACCCTATTTACTTTTAATTGTGGTAAAAAAAAGTAAAAAGTTACTATTCACCAAAAAGTATTTTCATCTCATTGGACCACATTTTGGTCCTTGATATTAACCATGTCTCTCGGATTTTCGAAATTCCACTCACAGAAGCTGTAAAATTAAGTTTTATGTGAATTTGGAAATTCTCCTAGGAGGTGGGTAAAAGACAGTGAAAAGTTCAATAAAATTTTTATATATCTAAAATTATTATAAAATGACTCCAATGAATTGCATTGAACTTATATAGGTATTTCGTATCAATTTTGACCTAAAATAAATTTAAATAAAATAAATAATTATTTAAATAAAGCGTCGGTTTTTAAATAGTAACCTAGTGTTTTCACTATTCATCAAAAATTGAAAGTTTTTAGAAAAATACCAAAATTTCACCCTAGGATAATTTTGATATTCCGAATCCAAAAATGAAGTCCATTTTGAAATATAAAATTTAAAAAATTTCAAAAAGTGGTTATTACTATTCATAACGGCTAGTTTTAATAATATTTTAATAGCATATCATTGTTTAGTGAAACTCAGTATTGCGTACGACGCAAGCTATCAAGGAAGATCGCGATTGAGTGTAAAGCAAGCCAAGCTAGTGTTGTGTATAGTGAAATATCCATTTGATGATTTATAAAACATAAAAACAAAATATTTCTCATAAAAGTCTTGGGTGTTACATTCCTCCATCCCTAAATTTCACTATTTTACATCATTAAATGTGGATTCCAAATCTAAGAACGTTTGTTCTTCTACATCCATTAAATTTAAAAAATTCTTATCATCCCCAAATCCTTGAAATTGTATTTTAGTTCTCTCTTATCTACTTGACTAAATGAGCTTTATTTTCACTTGAACTTTTTCTCATATATTTTATTAGTTTAAAAACCCAAGTGATGTTATGATAAATAATTTTATTAACTTATTAGTAATCATTAATTTTATTTTATGTAGTTATAATTTTTATAAGAATATTAGGTAATTTTTATTTAAAAAGTAAAAAGGATTTTTTTCTTTACAAATTGGGTTTTCATGTATTATATAGTTTTATTAAAAATATTAAATTATAGAATTTTAATTTGTAAATACTAAATTCATTTTTGAAATAATAATGTCAAATTTATTTTAGGATTAATATTTTTGAATTTTCTGAAATTTTTTATTTTTCAATGAATTGTGAAAAAAATATTATTTTTATTAAAAACTGTATTTTTATTTTCAAGTATTTAAAAGGTTAAATTCTATTTTATATTTTTAAAAAAATTAAATAGATAAATTTTATTAAAAAAAATAAATTATGCTCTTTGGAATTAATTTTATAATTAATTATACATAAGAAGACATTTTTATGAAAAATAGTTTTTCATCGTGTTTTGAGGTTTTAATTTTAAATCAAATTATACCACTTATGTGAATTGAACATTTAAAATTGATTCTATATTCTTAATTGGGAGGTATAAAGTTTTTAAATATTTTCCTTTTATTTTTAAGAATTATTAATTGTAATCATATAAATATTTATTACAATGGTAATGGTAAAATAGTTAACTTAGGTTAAAAATAATTTTATAAGTACTAAAAAGTAACAGTAAAACTTTTATTACTTTAATATAATGATCATATGTCATCCATAATTAGAAAAAAATTAAAAATATGACCTTTTTTCAATTTTCCCATTATTTTTACCCTTATAATATATTTTATATAGAAAAGTCAAAAATTTCATTCTCTTTATTTTATTATCTTTAAATTTTTACAAATGGATAAACATAAGATTTGTTATGTTTAAATTTTTATTTTAAAGATAAATAAGTTTTTATCATGTCAATTTGTATCTAATTCTTATTTATGAAATAATTACCATAAATTTTTACGCAATGCTGACACAGTATTTATCCTATTAATAGAAAAATAAAATGAATTATTTTAAGAATATTAAAACTAGTCTAATTTGAATTTATTTTTATATTACATGAATTTTTTAGATATATATAACATGTTATGGAAATTTTTAAGTATTATATTCAAATTCATTTGTTGTATTTTATTTTCAAAGTCAAATTAAATAAATAGTTTCAAAAAACACATTAATGATATTCTTAATAAATAATAACTAATTAAATGATTTAAATATTATATAAATACTATATTCATCCTAGTGATTTTAATTTTTTTTAAAATATCAACCATGTTCCATTTATTTCCCAATTTATCTTTTATAGTAATTATCTTACCCCCTAAAGAGAAAAAAACTTTATTATCATGGTAATCATCAAAAGGGTTAATGAAGGGTCAAAGAAAGATAAAGGTGAAAAAATATCCTAAACCAATCCAATTATTATTAGATTATATAATTTATAATAATACATGTCTTTTAATTATATTAATTTGGATCCATTTTTCTATGATAAATATTTTTATTAATTTAATACTTTAAGAAATTTCAAGAATACACCTCCCCTCTCTTATAAAAGGGAACCTCCTATTTACTTTTCTACAGTATTAAAAACATTCCTCAGCCTATATCTGAAAAAATACCATCATAACATATCAAATCACATCCAAGAGGAATTTTTTTAATCATAAAACCAATCTATAAAATCTTTTGGTGTAAACTATAAAAGGTTATATGAAGAAGAGGTATCATCCTTTACCATGCATTTTTTTATTTCTTCTTTTAACTCCTTTAAATATTATTCAACCATGATGAAATAATAACATAAGTATCATACATATACTAATATGTTATTATATTAATATAATAATCTATATCCATCTCCTCTTCCATCAAATGGGAAATAAAAACATCATTCATGTGTGTAGAGGATTACCGCCTCATGAACCGATGTAATTTTTTTCCATCACTGCCTCTCATGACTATTTATAATGATGGATTATAAATATATAAATATATATTATTAATAATAATATATTTTAAAAAATAGAATTAATATATTATATATTCTCTTACCTTCCCATACACTACAAAATATATTACCGTTCGTGCATACATGTGGACTACCACCTCCATGAAGTGATGTGATTAATTTTTCATCACGATGTCACATATATGACATATATATATAAGTGTACTAAAATAAATATTATGGTAATAATAATATATTTATAATTATATAAATAAAAAATAATTTTTCCCTTATTTCCATCATGATCGTTGAAAAATGTAAATGTTACCCATGTGTACATACAACCTATCATCTCCATGACTGTAACGTACATAATTTTTTCACAAACATATTTTATAGTTGATTTTAAATGTATAATTTATATATAAAAATTATAATTATTTCATTATAATTATTCTTGAGATGCTGTAACAATGATCACATTGACCATAGTCATCCTACCAAATTCATTTTTAATATATGAGTTGAATATCATTAAAACGTCTACTATGAACTTTATGGATAAAGAAATTGTATATAACATGGTATTAGATAAAATAAAATAAATTTAGAACATGAAATATTTTCTTAATAAATTGAATAATTAAAATAATTTTGTTGTTTAAGAAGATAAATAACATATGTGATGATGCAAACTCGAGGTAATGAGATTTATTTTAAAAATACTCTTTTAAAGTTTCCCTTCTGTATTTTTTTCTTCCATGTCTATATTTCTTGAAATATTTTATTAGTGTATGTATATGGACATAAAATAATTAAAAATGAAATTTTATCTCTATTTTAACTTTATTTAAAAGGTGTTTATACTTTTTATAGAGTGTTTTGACTTTCCTTACAAAAAGTAAAAAAAGGAATATTTTATTTCAATATATGTGATGTCAATGTATTTTCCCACCATTAAAATCATTATTTGAAGTTTGGATCCCTTTATAATTTTCCATGATTTATTCAAATAAAACTCATTTATTCTAGGTACATTAGCCTTTATATGTATTTTTAAAAGGAAAGGGTATTTCTATAAATGAAAAATGTTTTCCATATGAGTTCAAAAGAGTATTCAAGGGTTTTATTATAAACGATGAAAGTATAAAAAGGTTTTATTCATGATATGGTACTTGAGAATTATATATGATTATGGGGGATCCCAATACATATTTTATGATGGGTGTTATTGATATATCTTATTTGATATGTGATCATGATATAGTTTATATGATGGTTGCACATAAGTAACACTCCAATTCATTGGGTAATGTTCCCTATTTTTATAGGGAATAATGAAATAGTTAATCAGGGAGATTTCTCCTATAAATTAAACTATTACTCTTTATTTCTTATATGGGTTATGAATATAATTTTATAAGTTTCCAAAAAGGGTTATTATTTTCTTTTATGCATTTTAAAGGTTTTTTATAAGAAAAAAGGCATATAATTTTCGAGTGAAAATGATTTATTTCACAAACACAAAGAATATTTTGATAATGGTAAACAATTTATGGTTTTTCATGTTTTTCATTTGACTACTATAATTCTTCTCTTTATGTTCCTTACTGATATTTTTTTCTCATCCCATATATTAAAAAAATTCCATGGGATTAAAGGTTGGGTAAGAAAAAGTAAGAGTCAAGTTGGAAGTCATGAATATTTTTCATGAAAAGAAAACATGTTTCTTTTTAAAAGAGTTATATTGTGTGAAAAATGGATACTGATCAAAAGTGTCCACCTTCTAAAATATGGTTTTATTATGTTTAATTTTTGACATAATTATCTAAAACTCTAAACCATAAAGATCCCAAAGTATATAATAATGTGAATTCTATTCTAAGGTCACAAGAATATATAATGTCAGAGTTTTAATCCATATATTTGGTATTATAGAAAACGTTTAGATAATGTTATAGTTTAATATAATGTTAATATAATACCATTTAAATATTATAATTTATTTTTAATTTTAAAGGATATATAATTTTAAGATTACCATATTGCTTCAAGTAATATATGTCTATTCAGAATGGTATTCCAAAGATTAAATAGGGAAGATGAAGTAGTAAGGTATAAATAGGTAAATATCCTTCCAAATCAGCATCCTATAGAATTTTAACATATCAATTTGTTATTTTGATGGCTCAATTGATGTGGGATATAAATTATGGTGGCATCCATGTTAGAGAGAAACTAGATTTAACATAGAGTAACATGTTGATAATTAAGAATTTCATGAAATATAACCCTTCATATTTTGGTATACCTGCAGATCTAGTGGTATTCAAAGGATATATTGATGTCGAGTAAAATATATTTAAAGTCATATGATATTCATAATGTCAAAAGGTAACTCTTCCCATTTATCACTTTGAAGGTAAATCACATTGATGGTGGTATTTGGTTAAGAATAAAAGAGAGTGATAATAGATTTATTCCACATAATGGAACACATTTAATAATATTTTACATGAAAAATATTTCTTTAAGGTTGTTTGACTAATAATTTAGAAACAATTATTAAAATTGAAGAGAAATATGAAGATTCATAAGTTTTAATTGAAGAATATTTTATAATATTGTCTAGGTACTCAATGAATTTTATTCAGGACCTTTATTATTAAGTTAATATACTTTACTCAGGATTGAAACCAAGTTTACAGAGAGATGGGAATTGTGAAAATTTAAAATTTATAAAAGGGTTTTTCATTGTGAAGAGAAGGTGGATATGGAGTTTACTGACACTTATGTGACTTATGATGAAAAGAGTAAGAAGTAGTCATGGTGGAAAGTGAAAAAGAAGTATCCAACTAATAAATATTTAGGTAAGCCAATAAAATGTTCCAAATATGGTAAAATACATTTTAGTGAGTGTTTTATAGGATCCATAAATTGTTACTAGTTTGGTCATCTTGGTCATAGGGCTCGTGACTGCAAAGTAAAGAGTCCTGTAAAATCCAAAAATGTGGTAATAGATATTAATCAAATAGTGAGTTGTTTTAATTGCAATGAGTTGGGTAATTATTATAATATGTGTAAAAATTTAGTTTCTCATGGTGTAAATCATCAAGATTAGAGGAAAAATGGTGAGGAAAAATTATTTTCTACTACAATGGTTGATGTTGGGCCATCTAAGGTAGTGATGATGGGAATGTTACTTATTTATTCAAATTATACCAATTCCCATTTTGACTTGGGGTCTTCGCATTCCTTCATTTTGGAGAAATTTGGAAGTAAAATGGAAATATCACCTTATGAAAAGAATATGTAACTTTTGGTTAAAACTCTGGTTTGAAATATTAAAGCAACCAAGATTTATTGGAATCTTAAAATTATTATTAGTGGGATGTTCTTTCTTAAAAATATTATTGAAAATCCATATTATATTTTGATATTATTTTGGTTAAGGATTTTCTTTTAGTTTAACATATTAAGATGGATTTTATAGTCAATAAATATTTATTCAATTATTTTATACCTTTGATAACCTACCAAGAAGGTAAGAAGTTTATTAGATGTGCAGTTAAAGTTACATAGATCATGTTGTTCAAAAGAAATAAATTGTTACAATTAGTAATGTTCTATTAGTAAAGGAATATTTGGATGTATTTCTTAATGATTTTCTTGGCATTATTTTTAGTCAAGAGGTTGAGTTTACTATTGAATTAGTGTCTATCGCTAAGCCTATTTTAAAACCCCTTTATCTAATAGAACAAGTACAAATTTTTGAATTGAAAAAAAGTTGCATTATTTTATAGATAAAGGTTTAATTCATCATATAACTTCACCTTAGGGTTATCATGTTTTATTGGTTTAAAGGTAATATTTTTCAATGAAACTTTTCATTTATTATAGATCCTTGAATAACATCACTATTAAGAATAAGTACCCTTTCCCTCATATCGATGATTTTATTGATCAACTATAGAAATTGAATTATTTTACATAAATTGATCTCAGGACAGGGTATCGTTAGTTGAAAGTGAAATAAGAATATATTCTAAAGATACAGTTTTAGACTAGATATGAGCATTATTAGTTTTTAGTTATTCCCTTTGGATTTTCTAATGCACTGATTGTATTCATGAGTCTCATGAATAGAGTTTTATATGACTATTTACATAATCTTATGGTTGTGTTTATTAATGATATATTTTTTTATTATAAAATTAATGAGTAACATGGATGAAACCTAAGTATTATTTTGTGAACTATAAAATAAAATATGTTATATGGAAAATTTAGTAAGTGTGAATTTTGGTTGAAAAAATTTTCTTTCCTAAGGAATATCATTTCTAACGATGGAATAAATGTCATCCCTACTAAAAATTATTTTTTTGATGAATGACCAAGACCTAAAAATGTCAAATAGATTCATATTTTTATTATATTATCAGGTTACTATATATGGTTTTTTGAAAACATTGCTCAATTATCAATCATATAGACTAAGTTAACTCAAAAAGGAGTTAAATTCATTTGGATAAAAGGATGTTATTATTTTTTTCAAGAACTTAAAAATAGTATTAGTGAATTATTCAATATTTTTATTTCCCTGCCTAAATAGTGAATTTATAATCTATGGTAATACTTTATTAAAGTGAAATGGTTTCAGAATGATCAATTAATTGCATATGCATCAAGATAATTGAAACCAAATTAGTTAAATTATCTTGCACATGACCTAGAATAATATATTATGTTTTTTTATATAAAAATTTAGAAACATCATTTATATGTAGTAAATTATGAAATATATTTTGATCATAAAAGTTTGAAGTATATACTCACTCTAAAAGAGTTTAAAATGATGTATAGAAGTTGGATGGAACTAATTAAATATTATGACTACATGATTTATTAACATTATAAAAATGAATACAAAGTAATTAGTGCATTGAGTTAAAAAAATTATTTATATATTAAACATGTTATGTTTTGAATGTAGACATTTTGTTAATGATTTGATGAATTCTTTCCTATATATTGTACATGAATAAACTTCCTATATTTTGTTTCAGGCTTCATTATAATCATCTCTGTTAGAAATAATTAAGTAAGCTCAAAAATTTGGATCATGTTTTATATAGAAAGGTAGAATCTATTAAGAATGGTAAGTTTTTAGAGTTTAATATTGATTGAAAATGTGTTATCAGGTTTCTAAATATACTATGTATGCCTTGTGATTCCCATTTGGAGAGATAATTGTTCATTGAATCAAATAGTTCCCCATTTTCTATTTAATTTGGTAGTACTAAGATGTATGAATACCTTCAGACGTATTACTGGTGAGATTTAATGAAAAAATATATTATTGACTTTACCATGAAATTTTGTAATTTTCAATAGGTTAAAGTAGAAAAACAATTATTGAAGAGGATACTTCATCCTTTTCTAGTTCTAGAGTGGAAATGTGAAAATATATTTGTTGATTTTGTGGTGAGGTTACCAGAGACATCTCAAGATAATAATGAAATTTGGGTTATTAATGATTAACTAACTAAATTTGTACATTTAAATACCATTCAATATAGTATATATTAATATTTTTATTATAAACTATATCTCATGGAGATAGTCAAGTTACATGTATTTCCCCTATCCATTGTATTTGTCCATGATCCAAAGTTCACTTCTAGATTTTGAAACGGACTTTAAAAGTTGTTTGGTACTGAATTAAATTAAAATATAGAAATTCATCCTCTATTTGATGGAAATTCTAATAAAATCATTCATACCTTAAAAGATATGATGCTTACTTGTTTAAAAGATTACTAGGGAAGTTGGGATCAATAAATTTCATTGTTTTAGATTTTTTTATAATAATAGTTTTCACTCCAATATACATATGACGCATTTTTATAAATTTTATTGAAAGAGGTTGAAGGCTCCATATTTTTTGGGATAAAGTGGGTATAATAAAGTTATTATAACCATAAATTATAGAAGAAATGGTTGATAAGGTAAATATGATATATTATCACATGAGGATGTCTTGTGTATGGAAGAAACATTATGTGGATAACTAGAGGAAAAAATATTTCTTTTAATGTTGGTGATCTTGTTTTTGTTAAATTATATCCATGAAAAAGTGTTATTTATTTTGGTAAAAATAGAAGCTAAGTCCATGGTCCATGGGATCATTTTAAATCCTATAAAAATTTAGTTTATTTTTCTACTAAGTAGCCTTTCCTACCATTTTATCATAAGTACATAACATATTTCATGTTAAAATATTGAGAACATGTGTATTGAATTTATCTCATTATTTTATCCTTAAGGTAGTTTAGTTGGAAGATAACCTTTATTATGGGGAATATAGTATAAAAATTATATACCACTGATATAAATAGTTGAATAATAATTTAATTCATTGAGTTACGGTTTCTGTAGAAACCATATGGTTGAAGAAGCAACATGGGAATCTAAAAGTGCTATGAGGGAAAGATATCCTCACTTGTTTAATAAGTGAATAAAATTGTGAGGATGCAATTTCAAAAATCATGATAGAATGTAACAAACCAGTTAATGTTAATATATATCATTTTAACCTCTTATTAGTATTCATTAATTATATTTTATGGAGTTATAATTATTATAATAAAACTAAGTAATATTTTAATCAAAAAGGGAAAAAGATTTATTTCTAACCAAATTAGATTTTCATCTATTATATAGTTTTATTTAAAAATTATAGGATTTTAAATTTAAAAAATTAACATAATCTTGGAATTCATTATATAAAAACTATCTTAGGATGAATTTTTAATAATTTTCTATAAATTTTTATTTTTCAATGAGTAATGAAAAATACTGATTTTTATTGGAAAATGTATTTTTCTTTTCAAGTATTTACAAAGTCAAATTTTATTTTGGATAAGTTATATAACATAAATATATAATTTTATAGTAAAAAAACCAATTATTATATTTAGAAATAATTTAATAGTTTAATTTGGTATAAAAACAATTTTATAATTAAAAAATAACTTTTTTGAAAAATTGTTTTTTATCCCAATGAGTGGGTTTAATTTAAAACTAAATTCTACCACTTAAATGATTTTAATATTTAAAAATGAATTCCATATTTTGAATTATGAGGTTTTAATTTGGTAAATATTTCCCTTTTATTTTTAATCATTATGAATAGTAATCATATTAAATTTTGTTATCATGGTAATGAAAAAATGAGTTAATTAAGGTTAAAAATAATGTAATAAGGATTAAAATAAGACCCTAACACTTGAATTACTTTGATTTAATGAGTTAATTTTATCCATAATCATCAAAACATCAAATAGATAACATTTTTTCTTCCATTTGGACATAATTTTAAACTTCATAAAATTTTATGTAAAGAAAAGTAAAAAATATCATCTCTTTATTTTATTAACTTTAAATTTTTTACATAGGGACAAAAAGACATAATTTTTTATTATAGATTTTTAATTTATATATATAATCTATTTTTATTATAGTAATTTATTTCTAATTTTTTATGATGAAATAATTACCTTAAATTCTTATGCAACGCTGACACTATATTTATTCAATTAATAGAAACATAAAATAAATGATTTTAAAAATATTAAAAGTAATATAATTTGAATAAATTATTTTATTCCAAAAAAAAATTAGATAAATATATAATTTTATGTATTTTTAAAGGATTATATTCTAATTTTTTTTATTGTCCTACTGTTTTCAAAAATCAAATTAAATAAATAGTTCCAAAATGGAATTAATAATATTTTAAAATAAAAAATATTATATTAAAAGTTTAAAATTTATAAAAAATATTATATTCAGCCAAGTTATTGTGGTCTGGTTGAAAATATCAACCATGTTAAATTTATGGGTCAATTTTCCATTTATAGTAACTATCTTGACCCCTAAAGTTTAAAAAACTTTATTATAATCTTAATCTGCAACACAATTAAGAGAGGGTTAAAACAAAACAATGAGGGTGAAAAAATCACCTAAACTTATATAGTTTTTAATGAGATTATTTAGAGTCTTAATTATTTTATATTCTAACTATATCATTTTTACCCATTTTTATTAAGAATAATTTATATTAATTTAATGCTTTGGGAAATTCCAAGAATGACTCTCCCCTATATTATAAAAGGACACATCATATACACTTTTATACACAATTAAAAACCCTTTTTTCATCCAATTAAAACCTAAATCCATTCTAATGATCCTAACCATGTCATAGAGGCCTTTTTCTAATCAGAAAACCAACCAATGGAATCTTTTTTGTAATGATTAAGAGGTTTTCTGAAGAAGATGTATTGTCTTTAACTAATATTTTTCATCTTATTTCTTCTCATAACCATTTAGAATATTATTCAACCATGAAGGAGTAATAACATAATTATCTTCCATATAATAATATTTTATTATATTAAATTAATAATCTATATCTATCTCCATTTCCATCAAATAGTAAATGAAAATGTTTTTCAAGTGTACGAATGATTGCCACCTCACAAACCGTTGTAATTCATTTTCCATCATTGCATCACATGGATGTTTATAATTATGTATTTAACGTATATATTACTCATGATATATTTATCATTCTGAATAAGTATTATATCATCAATTTTCTTACCTAATCACTGAAAAATGATAACGTCGTTTGTGCTTATGTGTGGACTACCACCTCCACAAAGAGATTTAATTTATTTTTCATCTCCAACTCACATGGATTAAATATATAAGTGTATTTATAGAAATAATATGTTATTAATGAATTAATTATCATTATGTAAATATAAAATTATACTTACTTTATTTCCATCATGATTTTTGAAAAATTGAAATGTTACTCTTGCGTACGCAAAGCCTACTATCTCTATGATTGTGACATAGTTCATTTTTAAATACTATATTTCATATTATGTTTTAAATTAATAATTTATATATATATATAATAATTATTGTTTGATAATTATTCTGGATTTTGTTGTCTAATGACCACTTTTAGCATAGTTAACCTACCGAAGTCATTTCTGACTAATGAGACAAATATTATCAAAATATATGATGTGAACTTCATTGATAAAGTGATTTTATATAAATTTGTATTAAATAAAATAAAATAAATAATTATATTTATTATATTTCTTAATTAATTAAATTATTAACTTAATTTTATTATTTAGTAAGATAAAGAACATACATGGTAAGTCACACTCAAGCTAAGGGAATTTCTTTCAAAAATAATATTGTAGAGTTTCCCTTCCAAATTTTTTATTCAATGTATGTATTTTAAAAAATATTTTATTAATGTATTTATATATAGATAAAATAATTACAAAAAAATTATTTTTCTTTTTAATTTCTTTACTAGTTTTTAAAAAGAAAACTTCTTACACAATGTTGTGACTTTGTTTATAAAAAAAGAAAAATTAATGTTCTATATTAATGTATATAGAATTAATAGATTTTCCCTCCACCATCACAATTATTTAAACTTTCAATTCCTTTAAAATATTCCATTAATTATTTAAATAAATCCCATTTGTTTTTTGTATTTTAGTTTAAACTGTTTTTTATATTCATAAAAAAATACATAGGGGTTCAAAAGAGTTTTCAAGAATTTTACAATAAAATATACAGTCATAAAAAAATTATTCATGATATAGCACATGGGTACTATATATGATAATGGGTGTGACTAATAGAAATCATAATATGGGTGATCTGGATACATCTTATATGAAGGGTGAGCCCAATATATCTTATTGAATAGGTGGTATTAGATAGTGCTCAAATGCATTGGGTAAAGATTATTGTCTTTATATGTATGATTGGGAGAGTTAACCGAGGAAGTTTCTCCTACCAATTTAATTGGTCTCTATTTATTTCTGATACATGTTATGAATATGATGCTCTATGTTTTCAAAAAGGTTTTTTATTTTCTTGTTATGGGATTTAAAGGTTTTCTTTGAGAAAAAGGTTTGTGTTTATTTAGTGGAAATTATTTTCTTCATACACATGAGTAATATTCTAATAAAGGCAAGAAATTTATGGGTTTTCATTTTTTAATTGGACTAATGGATTTATTTCTTTTATGTCCCTTACTAATCTTTTTGTTCTCATATAACATTTAAAATGTTTTTTATGGTGTTTAAGGATGGGTAATAACAAATAATAAGTCAAGTTGAAAGTTATAAATATTTTTTATAAAAATAAGATGTGTTTATTTTTAAAAGTATTATATTATAAGAAACATGGATATTGATCAGAAGTTTCCATTTTTAAAATATGGTTTTTTATGTATGATTTATGGCTTAATTCTCTAAAACTCTAAACTCTAAATATCCTTGAGTATTTAAGAAAGATAATCCTTGTATAAAGTCACTGGAATATGTAATTTTTAAGGTCGGATCCTTATAGTTAGAATTTACTTTTAGTTATTTCATCTAATTTTTCCATAACTTTATCCCTTCTAGATTTCTTACTTAGATCAAATTTTACTTTTCTAGTTGATATATGTCCCCCAAATTCCATTTTCTCCATGTTATTATCCTTATAAAAAACCTTTTCATTAAACATAATATCTCAGCTCCATATGACTTGTTACCTTTCATCATCCTAAAATTGAAATAAAATATTTTCATCTATATACAAAATGAGAAAAAGTTATTTGGATTTTATATCAAGCTTGTATAAATCCTTGGAATAATTATTCATATATTTCAAATATTGAAGGACCTTAAGATGGTTAACTTCTAATTGTTTACTAGACCATAACTTCTCCATAATTTCTACCCAACTACCGATGTTGGACTTTAACTCATAAGGTATGTCGATATATTGAGTGCTGCTTCTGAAATTACAATATAAATTCTAGAGTAAAAACCTATGCTTATAGAATTCTATATCAAGGTATGATTCATTCTTTTAGCTGCACCATTTTTTGTGGTGTTATGGGAACCATCTTCTCATGCCTTATTCTTTTCATCTCAAAACAATTTTGGAAGTAATGTCTAGTGTATTCACCACTATGGTTGAAACAAACTAATTTTAACTTTTGAAAATTTTCCCTCTCCACCATGGAATTCCATTGATTGAAACCTTAAAACACATTAGATTTATACTTTATAAATTAAACCCAAAAATTATTTTTATAATAATCAATAAAATTTACAAAGTAAAGAGAACCACTAGAGGACTAAACAAGGGAATGTCCCGAAATCTTAGAACCTTTAAATTTTCCTCACTAATATGATAGATCATACAATTCTAAATCACTAGATCCTACAATAATGTAATTCCAAATATTGTAATTCCATATGTTTTTTTGATCAACTACAAATTATCCTCCTTTATTGATCATGCAGCCATCATGGATCCTCAACTCACTTTCTATACTCTATCCACAAATATAGTCTGATAACCTACTTCGTCAAGTTGTCTTATAGAAATCAAGTTCTTCCATAGGCATGAGGTATATAAAGATTATTTCATCTTCAAGACACCCCCCTTACTCATCCAGATATTATAAAATCATTTTAAAAATATATCTAGGACTTTATCATCGACGAAATATAATTTTCTGAAATTTCTAGATACATAATTCCCAAGGAATATATTCTCTATAAAATAATGGAATGATGATCTAGATTTAATCATCCATGATTTAATTGGAATATTTACAAAAAGAAACAATTAATTTCTCCATATCATTATACTAATTGAATTTGATCTTTTAAATGATGATTTCCTTCCAAATCACTCTTTGTGACTTTTCAATTTTTCCTAGTATGTCCTTTATTCCCACAACTCTAGCATATAGGACCAGGATTGTCCAACATTATTCAGCTCTTCTCCCATGAGATATCTTCTAATTTTTTATTCTAATATATCTTATATTTAGGTGACCATCATAATCTATCAGTATTAATACCACTATAATATAGTTCTTGGACTTCCAATGAAGTTATTCATTTAGGATCAAATTATTATACATCCTTAAATACCAAGTTCACCTTTTAATTGTAGTTATTGACAATGGTCACCATCACATACCAACTCTTCAATAGTTTTGATAGTGGTAGTAGTTATCATACATAATCCATGAATGTAACCTTCAATGATTCAACCTTTCCTTTAATCATATTGAAATCATTCAAGTTAATTTCTATGGTTCTTTCTCCTAATAACCCTCAGTTGGACAATCACCGCATCATAAACACTTTTTAATTATCATAGTGTTCCCTTAATTATCCTTCAAGGATTTCATGAGTTCTACCACCATATTCACTTCAATGATATTAATGTAAACATTTCATTCCAAATACATCCTCACTAACACTAATATATTCCTATCCAATTGTTCCCATTGTATCTTCTCCATTTTATCTAGATAAACATCTATAGGTAGAGCATGTAATTCCTTTTCAATTATATTATCCACCATATTAATTATCTTAGAATCCAAATACCTTTCCATAAAACTTATCTATTTTGACCATTCTTTTATCCTACAATATAACTTCCCTTGATAGTAAACTCCCATATAAAAAATAATTTTTTTATGGAAGGAGAGAGTGAAACTTGAACTGCTTATGACTATATGGAGTGATCATTGAAAAAAAAAGTTTTTCTATAATACCATTTATTAGTATTATATAGTAGAATAATAACCCACTCTAATACTACTTGTTGGGAATCTTTAAATTACTCCTTCTAGTAAAATCTCTAGAATATTACTTCATCAAATAATGAAATATCCCCACTATAAGAAGACCATGGGATGATGTGTAGTTGAACTAGACCATTTGAAAGGACTCCCTAGACTGAGTGTACTAGATGTAAGATGTCTTCTCACCCTACTCACCCCAAAAAGTGAACCATCATACAAAACTCAAGAACAAATAATACAAAAACAAAGAAACAAAAATATATTCAATATAAATACATAAAACAACGAAAGAACACAATAAATTAATGTGATTTGGATAATGAGTCATACATGCATGGGAGAAACAATAGTTTTTCCTTTTAAATTATAATAAATTAATACATGAATTTCATGATATATTACTAAGTAAAATTAATCTTTAGAATCATGAAACTAATTAAAATTAATGTTTCACTTTATATATCTCTTATTATACTAAAGGCACCACCCACTTATATTGTAAGTTTCATCTATTCAATGAGTTAAACATGATCCCTTGAAATCATGGTTAACCTAATCTGACCACCATAGTTGGCTATACCAAAATTTTAACCCTCTACTAATTAAATTTTTTTACCTTCATCACTTTATAATAACTTTATCAAAATATATGAACTTCTTATGGGCTCAATGACTCATAGAGAGATCTCACTGTCATTTTATACACATAAATCCTACCAACTCCCACTGACCATTTTTTGATGAACTAAATTTGGTAACTTGAATAGAATTTACATCCCAACATTACAATTACCAATATCCCATATAAAAGGTTTTTTACATATACCATAGGGGCCCATACAAGGTGTGATTATATCATAAATAGTGGGAAATATCTACCCCCACTGGTAACCTATCATAATTCAAGATGCATGAAGAAACAATATATATATACAATAATATGTATTTTAGTTTCCCATCAAGTTATAAAAGTAATAACATGATTGTAAAACATAATATACATTGAACCCCTAGTACAAGGTGGGTTCATACTTGTTTTTCTACTTTAAGACTACTCTCAGGATATGAAATAAACCATCTAAAATGATTCAGGGTGAAATTATTATCCCATGAGAAAGGTATTTATGTAAATGAGTTAGGAGAAGGGGAAGGGGTATAATGATCCATTGCATTATGAGGCCATAAAAACTACCAATATGTCCATCTATATAACATATACATTATTACCTCTTATACAATCACAACAACCTATCTCAATGATAATTTACCTCTATCAATTATTAATTAAAAAATTAATATCAAAAAAATAGTTTTATAAACATAACACCTTTAAAAAACTATATATATCATTTATGAAATATGTAAAACAACCACTATAATAATTATACTCATTTAAGAGCCCATAAATTGTTAAATGTGAATTATATTTGTTTTCAACCATGGGTGAATATCATTTGAAGTTATTTATAATGTGTTTGGGGCCTTAAATAAGGCTTTTAAGTGATTTTCCATGAATTTGAGTGGTTGTGATTCTCTGGGGTTGTTTTGAGAAATCATGGAAAAGTATTATATATTTCAATATTATTTGGATAATTTGGAAATTTACTAGAGTTACACAGTGATATATAACATATTCTAAATGGTATATAAAATATTATTTTTGATACATAAAATATTATAGTATATAAAGAATATATCTAAAGCATACAAAGGATATATAATGAACTGGAAGCTAATATATAGAAAATGAAATATCCTACTCTAATATATTATATATTTCAGATAATAAAAATTATATGTGTTGAATTTCTTATTAAAATGTAGAAAAGAAAACATTACACTATGAAACAATGAATATTTAGAGAATACCTAATATAAAATAATTGAAAAGTATTCAAGTGAAATAATTGTTAAATGATTCATTTCTTTAGAAAAGGAAAGGTATTTACGTAACTCAAAATTACACAATCCACATTCAGCAGCTCCAAACAACTCAATTTTGGGCATGAAAGAAGAAGTTTCACAAACTGATGTTGGAGTGTCACACAACTCTCTAATCTCATGATCATGAAAATCTTGTATGAACTACCACTCATTATGATCCATAGCCTATAAATACCCATACACATTTCATTTTAAGGATTATACCTTTGGACTTCCAAGAAAAATCTCTCAAATCATGCAACTTTGTCTTCTATGAATAACACACCTCTAAATATCACCATGGACTCTCATAGGTGAGAAACTTAAATGAATTACATCACATAATTCCTTGAAAGAATTATCATATGTTTGATATGATTTCACATAGCTCCCTTCCATGAAGAACAAAGTTTACACTAGAGTCCATGTCTCAAAAAACCCCATGTTTTGTGAAACACCAAACCTTTATAAAATCCTTGTTATATTTTCCATAAATACCATATGTGTTAGAGGCCCAAGTCTCACACAGATTCAAGATTTATGAAACATCCATGTTATATGAACCCTATTCTATGATTACCCTCCTCAGTACTCCTTTAAAATTAATAATTCCACGATAGTTAGTGACGTATGGTTCCCATGTCCATTTTATCTAGGCTTACTCAAGAAAAAACAATATACACTACTCGATTCATCAAATCTCATAACTAATCCCTTCGTATCCAACAAAATATGGTTAGTGTCCATGCCTAGTGCTCCAAAGAAAAAGGATGAGAACCAACCATTGATCCCAAGAATTTTATGGGTACAAAAAGATATGAATAATCCCCAATACTATTAATATATCTCCCAAGTAGCATCATGGGACTCATATTAAGTTTAATACATAATTTTTAACTCAATAAGGGAAACAACCTTGGCCTGCCCAAGGAGCCACACTACTACTGGGAATCAAAAATCATAATCCCCACATCATCCATTTTGTTACTCCTTTTAAGAAACAATCATCCTTAAAATATTATGTTAAACTATATTTTATAATCCTATTATATGACCATAAATTGTGTACCTATAATTATGTGGGTTTTTATTCTTATTTTTTGACAAGATACGTAAGATTCCTCTTTGAGGTCTAATCCCAATGTTTTCATCATCCTATCTCTCCCCTGGGAAGTGGTACCTCAAAAGACTAATTATCCTGGTAGAGTATACCAAACATATCACTAGACCTTCCAAAAGTATCCAAAATACATTAAACTATAGGTCATCCCCACTAGATATTAACCTATGTATGCCCATGTGTGATGACTATATGTGGATTCATCTCTACTAGGAACTAACTTGGTACTTCCCATATGTGGTAAGAATATATAGATCCATACCCACTGAAAGTTAACATATGTTATCCCACATGTAATGATTTTATTTGGATTTATCCCTATTATATGTTATCCTACACCTACCCATATGTGATGAGATTATTTGGATCCATCCTCACTAGATTTTAACTTATGAATATTCATACCTGGTTAGCATATATGGATATTTCCCATCTATATATTCTCATATGTTTACCCTTTATTAATGGTCTTAAGAAGATTTCTCCCTCATATTATGAGCATGAGGTGTTCTACATGGTGAGTGTAGGATAAACCCCACTTGATGCATCAAAAATCCTACCTTTAGCAATGAGACTAGGGTTCCATTACTAAAAATCCAAGGATTCCTTATGTGATGATCATAATAATCCTATATATCGAACATTTTATATCTCCATTATTTCATTAGGTGAAGACACTAAGATTCTTAACACATGTGATGAGCATGAGGTGATTTATATTAAGTGCATAATAAATAAATGTGAATAAAATATGATCCATTCGTTCTATGCTTAGGTGATGAACCTACAATTTTACCTTTCCCTAAATGAAAATCATAGGATTCCTAATGTGATAAGAAAAGTATGCCTCTTTTAATGAGATAGGGATGAATTAGGTTAAAATCCTATGTTTTCTAGTCTGATGAGCACTAGATGTATCATGTGATATGATAAGATACCTTGTATAATGAACACAAGGTTCCTTGAGAAACAATCCTATAATTACTTATGTGATGAGAATATTTTTCCATGAATGAAAATAAAAAGATTCATCGGGTCTTAAACCCAAGTCTACCTATATAAAATACATATGACTCCCTCTCATCCTATCATGAGGAAGAATTTTTAGATGCCCAATATACCCAAAAATGCCTAATGATGTGTGAATATTAATCCTCTATAATAAAAGGTGTTCACCCAGTTAAGGAATCTATAGATATAATTAATTGGTGTCCACTTGAATATAACATCAATAATAGGATAAACAAGCATGTATTAGAAATATGAAAGAGTCTTAGACTATAAACAAACAGTATAAATAAATCCATGGAAGAAAGGGTTGATATCTCATCATCTTGTTTTTAATAATGAGACAACACTATCAACCCTGAAGTTGATAAGTCACCCACATTAATAAATAATAAAAGAACAACCAGAAGATCATAACCATATAAGGTTATTTAAAAGAAATTAGATAGTAATCCCCAATGAAAAGGATCAGATTACAGAATAGTTAACCTAACATGAATCCCATATCTTTTGATAGTGAGAGGATAATTAATTTTATGCTTCACTATAATAAAACATCACTAATATTGGGAATTTTGGGAATCGCAATAATTTAAAATTTGCTTATGGTTGGCTTAAAATGTATCTTGAAAAATTACAACCACTATTCACGCTCAATGATTTGACCTAAATACCAATATCAAACATTGTCATGGGAGAAATACTTATATGTTGATTCTACATACCTATATCCATGCTGCAAAGAATGTCACTCAAATGAATCATGGGAACCCTCAACCTATATCCCAATCAAAACTCATAAATTGGAGTGTAATGCCCCAAACCTAGTTACCCAGAGTCGGTGCATTATTACATAACATTGGAATGATCACAAAATATCAAGTCTCGAAAGATCGATTAGTTTAGTAGCCTTGGAAATACTAGATACATTTATAAGTTTTACATTACATTATAAATGAAAAACTATAACAACATAGTCTCCATAGGCCACACTCATATCCCTTAGAGTATACCTATAGGTCAGTTATAATATACTTCTTTGCATCCTGGGAAAAATAAAACATAGAAAGGGATGAGCTCATATGCTCAGTAAGGATAACAATATAGCAGAAACTTTCATAAATAAGCATAAACATTTAAGGCAATGTATAATACAAAAACAAAATCCTTTTAAACTTGAAATTAAATATAATATGGAAAATATAAAATCAAATAATGTAATTTACTTATTCACATGGATATTCTACTAGTCTAATAATTACATGCAATATCAATAGCCACTTTCATAATGATGGAATTCATAATTCTAGACTTCATAACCACATAGTCAAGGCCTTGTGCCAAGACTAAAAATAAAATTTTGTCAAAGCCTTATGCCAAGACACTAGTTTATCTCATGAGACCTACCGATCCATCGAGGATCTATAGAGGTCTCCACCTGTCACTTACTAAGTACAACGCATTCTTCATATGAAAAGTTTTAAACATAACATAAATATTCGTATAAAAACTAGCATACAAAATGTCAATACATTATCCATAAACCATGAATGGTATAAAAATAACACATCCACAATCAAACATATCACAAAACCTTCAATACAATATAGAATATTTTTGTCATAATAAATCAACCTCGATCAAGAATAATATCACGTAAAGGATGTTCACATAGTTGAAAATGATCAGTAAACTTTTTTGAGAGAAATGTCCCTTTTTCATGAAATCATTTAAAAGTCACATAATTTATAAAGGAAGTTATTTAAAAGATATTTTTGAATCAAAGTGTCCCATACCACTTTTAAACTTTTGAAAGGAATTGAAATTTTAAAACATTCATGTCCATATAAATAAATACTTAAAACCATTTTGAAAACATGGACATTAATGATAAAGGTTTAGAAGAATAAATATTTAAAACATTTAAAATGATGTTTTAGTAAAAATTACCTTAAAAATAATCCCTTTTAAAACACGTTTATGAAACAGGGACATGGATAATAAATATGTCCTAGTAGATACTTACGTAAAAACAACCTCGGATAATAAAGAGATTGTGAAATTAACCCTTAACTTGTAATTTTACTTAGTAGATGGTATGTTAACCTCATGCATAATAGTTAAAACATTGTTATTAAATTATAAAACAACTATATACATAAATATGATATCATATATGATCTTATAATATTTCTTTGTTAATAATATTTTAGTAGTATCATTGTTTCGGGTGTTAACTAATTAGTTTTCCTTTATATTCTTGGTTAAGTAAGCCATGTTTGTTATGGATAGAATGTATTTTATTCTTATACAAAATTATATTATGTTAATTAACATTATTTTTAATCATAAAATGAAAATTATTCTTGAATGATTACGATGGGGAATGAATCTCATCACGTTCATCGAGACAGTAATTTGTACGTACGCACGAGCAACAATATCATTATATTAATGAAGAAATAATATGTAATTGGATGGTATATCATATATACAGAATAATTAACATGTTATATTTATTATCTACATCATTTATACTCATTATTATACCCATCCAAATAATGATGTTTTAGAATAACTAATTACACCATGACATGGAGACGGTAATCTGTACGTACTCATGTATGGTGACTTTGTCATTTATAGGATGGATAGAATAATAAATATGGTTGTAAAAATTTTTAATAACATCAAAGTATATAAAATATACTGAAGTTATTATTTTATAATGGAAAAAATAAAGAAAGAGGAAGTGGAAGAAGAAAATAACTTTAAAGAGGTGATGAAATATTTACCTCTTTTTCGGATTCTTCCTTTTGATTTGATCAAAAGGGATATTTAGGTTGTCTTTTTGACAAACTTAAGGCCTTTTAGATGAATGGGGGAAAGTTGGGATGATATTTGGGTAGGTTTTGGCTGATCCAAAAGGCATTGGAGGTGTGAAATAAGATAAAAGGAAGTGCCCTTTTATAAGAGAGGTGAGGGACACTTTTGGAAAATCTTGAAATATTATTTTATAATAACATCATTTCTAGTTTCTAATGGCTCACAATGAATTTATTTTGATACTTAGATGATTATGGGTCTACATAATCTCAAAAAATAGGTTTTATACAAGTTTAGGCTACCATTTGAACCTTATTTTTAGATTTAGCTCTTAGTTAAATAGTTTAACATTTACAATGTCTCTTTGTATTTTTATATTATATGGTTAATAAACTTACTATAAAAATCCAAGAGAATACAAAGTGGTTCATTAGTGATAAACCTATCATTTTATAATTCTTTTTTTTTAACCTTATATTTTTATGATTATTATTTCAACCAATAATATTGTATTTTTTTGAAAAAACTCATTTATTTCAATTTTGCCATTATTTAATAATTGATTTTTTGTTAAAGTCATAAACACTTTATTACTTTGAGATAAATACATTTAATCAACCCTAACATTTCATAGTCACCTATAAATTTTTTTATGGAATAAACACTTTAAAATTATATCTATTTTAGTATTTATAATATCATTTATTTGATTGTTTCATTAATAAGGAAAATAATATATCATTATTGTGTCATATATAAATATATTTATTTTATGTCTAAAAATTATAAATAAAATATCTTGAGGTACTAAATATTTTTATATTTATAATTAATATTTATATTATAATAGATAAATTATACAACCTCATATAAAAATTGTTTTACTAAAAGATATTTTCTTGTGTTATTTTGGTCTTTACTTTAGATTATTTAATATAAAATGTCAGTATCACTCCCAAGTGGCTCCATGGGGTCCCAAAATCGACCCAAGGATGCCCATGGTCAGAAATGTATCATAAAATAGTAATAGGACACATGTTATGGTAATTTAATATTATTGTAATATTATTTGTTTACCCTTATTTACCAGATTTACCCTTTAACCAAGGTAAATAAAATATTTACCAAAGTAATTATTCATAATGTCTAAAAATAAAAGCTACCTATTTACAAAATTTTTACCTCCTAATTCAAAATATGGAATCCATTTTTACAAATTCAAAACACATAAGTAGAAGAAATAAATTTAAAATTAATTCCCATTGTCAAAACAAAAAATGTGTCTTTAAGAAATAATAACTATTAAAAGATCGACACTTATTTATGTTTAGTTTAATTGTTAAATTACACACAATGACCTAAATAATATTAAATGATAAATATATAATATAATGATAATTTAAAACCACTCAAATTTATAATTTAACACTATAAATTATTTTGATTATAAAATTTGTTTTTAATTAAAATTTAGTATTATTTATCAAAAATGAATGTTTTCAGAAAAGTACCAAAAATTCACCGTAAGCTAATTTTGATGTTCCAAATTCAAAAAATGAAGTAAATTTTGAAAAATAAAATTTATAAAATTTCAAAAAGTGGGTATTACTATTCATAACGGCTAG
This sequence comes from Viscum album, assembly GCA_963277665.1. NCBI lineage: Eukaryota > Viridiplantae > Streptophyta > Magnoliopsida > Santalales > Viscaceae > Viscum > Viscum album. The sequence goes on from OY728145.1 coordinate 1,423,190,142, forward strand.
TTTGATTGGTCACGGTGTGTTAGAATCTCGAAGTTGCGTACAATGAAATATATTATATTATTCAAAGGGAAATGTACCATAGAAGCTTGGGGCGTTACATTCTTCCCTAATTCAATATATTTCATCCTCACAATTTGAAATTGTTTTTTTTAATAAATGGTTAAAATAGAAACATACCGTTGTGGAAAACCCACATCGGAAATTGAGTTAATAAAATTTATTCTTAATAAGAGGGAAAGAGAAATGAAAAAGTCACTACCAAATTATTATCTCGATTATGAGAACATTGGTGGAAATTAGAGACACATAATTTGAGGAGAAAATTAAATATTTATAGGGATTTATTGTGGTCATCAATCACAGAAAAGTGTAAAATTGAGGGCCTAAAAGCCATCAATCTATGATGATTTAAAATATCATCAGTTCAAAAAAACATAAGGTATTTGGATAACACATTTTTTGTTTTAATATCCCTTCTATAAATTTTAATAATTAATTTATTCATATAATATATATATATATATATATACTTGACAAGTAGAGTTTCATCCTCCAACTAATTTCTACCACAAACTCATCTTTCACTCCAAAAGATAATAGAACTCAAAAATATTCTATTTATCCTAATCGTAAAATGTTCCAAATACTAACATATACCATTTAAATGAAACAAAAATCTTTTGTAAAAAACTAGGGACATATTATAGGCTAGTGGTAGGTAATAAATCATTGTCACACTTTGGTTGCGGGTTCAAGTCATGTGGCCTTACCGAACATGATGGGTTCTCACCCGACCTCTAGGTTATCCTTTTTATGACAATCCAAAAATAATCTCAAGAAATGATTTAACAATAACAATAGTATCCAATTTCAAAATTAATCAATTCCAACCTTTAGACTTATCCAAAATAATTCTGTCCAAACTCGCAGTACAAAATTTATAACGAAGCTAAACACAATGAAGATCCTTTTTTCCATGTAATAAGATGTGAATACCTTCATCATGTATTCTTTGAAAATGTGGTAATAAAATGAATTTCCAAAAAAATATATTTTAATAGGTATTTACTTACTTATTCCTTCTATAATAATAGAATTCTGGATATACTCATTAAATCCAAAAATATTGTAATCACCAACAATGATGGAATAAAAAAAGATTAATTAGTTCCAAGGTAGTCAATAATATCCAATATAATTTATCGAAATCAATCATATCTTATTCCAAAATCACTAACTTAGTATTTGGACCATATTATGGTTTAACTTTCCTTCAACCATGTATTTTCAAAAAAGTTTAACCTGAAACTCTGTCACTTTACTTGGTACCATACAATCTCAAATTCGTAATGAAATAGTACTACAATACAATCCTTATTTAATTTATAATTCTTATAACATGTACCTCATTAATACAATACTCAAATTACATAATACTTTAACAACATAAGAACTATAATCATTCCTCTTCATCTTCGGTATTATCATAACTTGATTATTATCTAATAGCATCATTTGGTGTATACTCTGATGATTTGGATATTGATTCATGTAGTGTCCCAACTCCTTACAGATGAAGCATTGTACATTTGAAACATTTTTCTTACCATTGAAATCATGTAATTGGTTTCCTTTTTCTCTACACTTATAACAAACTCCCATTCCCTTCAAGCATTTACTAAGGTGATTCTTTCCATAGTTATCACATCTGAGAAATTCCTTCTTCCCCCTCTTCCATTTATCCATATTTATCTCTTCCATCCTTTTCTTCTCTTTCTTCCCTTCAAAGCCATAGGAATCAGATAATTCTATACATATATTATTAACACATGATACTATTTATTCATATGATGAGAATACATAGGAGACTATTTCCCTTTTAAATTTTGGATTAATACCATAAAAGATATGATAATTCATAACCTTTTGATCATGTGTATTGCTAGAATTCTCATTCCTTCTACTAGGTGCCATTTATAAACAATGTTATACACTAGGTTGGTTTATGACTCGCAATGCATAATTCCAAAATTGTAAAATACCTCATGTAAATTGAAAATATTATGCATATAATCTATAATCATAAAATTTTTTCTTTGTGGAAGTATTTTCTCTTAAATCCTTCATAATGTCTTGTAATGAAAATGTGAATTTTCCTAAGCATATCTCCCAGAAGTTTCATAACCAAGAGTGCAGTAAGGCCCGTTTTCGTGCACCAGTTCCTATTCAAGTCATGCTCAAAGTGGTGTTTTCAGTTTTTACCCCTAGGTACATCTGTGGTAGAGCCACTTCTACCAGATCGTATCTAGATTGGGATGTATTGCTTGGAAAACTGAAAAAATCTCTACAGTACCAAAATTCTAGGAAGATCTTCTATACTAATCCTCAAAGTCTTTCATAGGGTAGTATTCTGTAATCAATGTTTTTCTAAATCTAGCTTCCGAGGTTTGTACTAAACATCCTCTGATACCAAATTTAATGCCTCGACCCTAGTTACTCAGATTCGGTGCATTATGACATAACATTATCATGATCACAAAAGATCAAGTCTCGAAAGATCGATTAGTTTAGTAGCCTTGGAAATACTAGGTACATTCATAAGTTTTCATTACATTATAAATGAAAAACTATAAGAACATAGTCTCCATAGGTCACACTCATATCCCTTAGACTATCCTTATATGTCATTCATAATATACTTCTTCACATCCTGGGAAAAATAAAACATAGAAAGGGGTGAGCTCAAATGCTCAGTAAGGATAACAATATAGCAGAATATTTCATAAATAAGAATAAACATTTAAGGTAATGTATAAGACAAAAATAAAAGACTTTTAAATGTTAAATTCAGCATAATATGGATTAGATAAAATCAAATAATACCATTTACTTATTCACATCGATATTCTACTAGTTGAATAATCACATGCAATATCAATATCCACTTTCATAATGATGGAATGCATAATGCCAGACTTCATAAAAACATAGTCATGGTCTTGTGCCAAGACTAAAAATAATATCTTGTCAGTGCCTTGTTCCAAGACACTAGTTTGTATCATGAGACCTACCGATGCATCGAGGAGCTATAGCAGGCTCCAGCTGTCACTTTATTAAGTCCAATACATTTTTGATATGAAAATATTTAAACATAACGTAAACATTCATATAAAAAACTAGCATATGAAATGTCAATACTCTATCCATAAACAATTAATGATATAAAAATAACACATCCACAGTCAAACATATCACAAAACCTTCAATACAATATAGAATATTTGTATCATAATAAATCAACCTCTATCAAGAATAATACCACTTAAAGGATGTTGACATGGTTGAAGATGATCAGTAAAAATATTTGAGAGAAATAACACTTTTCATAAAATCATTTAAAAGTCACAAAATTAATAAAGGATTTTATTTAAAATATATTTTTTAATGAAATTTTCCCATATCACTTTGAAACTTTTGAAAGGAATTAATATTTTAAAACATTGATGTCCATATAAATAAATCCTTAAAACCATTTTGAAAACATGGACATTAATGAGAAAGGTTTGGAAGAATAAATCATTAAAACATTTAAATTGACGTTTTAGTAAAAATTCCCTTAAAAATAATCCATTTTAAAACTCTTTTATGAAATATGGACATGGATAATAAATATGTCCTAGCAGATACATACATAAAAAAACCTCGGATAACAAATAGATTATGAAATTAACCCTTAACTTGTACTTTTATTTAGTAGATGGTATTTTAACCTCTTTTATAATAGTTAAAACATTGTTATTAAATTATAAAAGAACTATATACATAAATATGATATCATATATGATCTTATAATATTGATTTGTTAATAATATTTTTGTAGTATCATCATTTCGGGTGTTAACTAGTTTGTTTTCCTTTATATGATTGGTTACCTAAGAAATGTTTGTTATGGATAGGATGTATTTTATTAATATAAATAATGATATTATGTTCATAAATATTATTTTTAATCATAAAATGAAAATTATTCTTGAATGGCTATGATGGGGAATGAATCTCATCGCGTTCGTGGAGACTGTAATCCGTATGTATGCACGAGCGACAATATCATTATTTCGATAGAGAAATAGTATGTAATTGGATGATATATCATATATATATAAAAATTAACATGTTATATTTATTATTTATCATAGCTATACTCATTATTATACCCATCCAAATAATGAAGTGTTTGAATAACAAATTACACCACGACGTGGAGACGGTAATCCGTACGTACGCACATATGGTGACTTTATCATTTATAGGATGGATAGAATAATGAATATGGTTGTACCATTTTTATAATAACATCATAGTATATATAATATACAGGATTTATTATTTCAGAATGTAAAAAATAAGAAAATAGGAAGTGGAAGAAGAAAAGAACTTAAAATAGGTGATGAAATATTTACCTCTTCTTCGGGTTCTTCCTTTTGATTTGATCAAAAGGGCTCCATAGGATGGATTTATGACCAAATTAATGCCTCTATGATGAACCAAGGAAAGTTTTTATGATATTTGGTCAGGTTTTGGTCGATCCAAAAGGCTTTGTAGGTGTGAAATTAAGAGAAAATAAAGTTCCCTTTTATAAGAGAGGTAAGGGTCACTTTAGTAAAAGCTTGAAATATTATTTTATAATAAAATAATTTTCGGTTTCTAATGGATAAAAATGAATGTATTTAAAGAATTATGTATTTATGGGTAGAAATAATCTCAACTAATAAGTTTTATACAAGTCTAGGTTGCCATTTTAACCTTATCGTTTAGATAAAACTCTTAGTTAAATGGTTTAACATTTACCATGTCTCTTTGTATTTTTATATTATATGGTTAATAAACTTTCTATAAACTTACAATATAACCCCAAGTGGTTAATTACTGATAAAAATATCATTATATAAGTCTTTTTCCCAACCCTTATATTTTTAATATTATTATATCAACCAATAATATTGTATTTGTTTTAAAAACACATTTATGTCAATTTTGACATTATTTAATAATTGATTTTTGTTAAAGTCCTAAAAACTTTATTACATAGAAATAAATATATCTAATAAACCATAACATGTCATATTAACCTGTAAAAATTTTTTATGACATAATAACTTTCAAATTATATTTATTTTAGTATTTATAATATCATTTATTTGATTGTTTCATTAATAAGGAAAATAAAGCATCGTTATTGTGTCATATATAAATATATTTATTGTATGTCTAAAATTTATAAATAAACTATAATGAGGTAGGAAATATTTTTAAATTTATAATGACTATTTATAGTCGTATTTATCAATTATATAACCTCATATAAAAATTGTTTTACTAAAAGTTATTTGCTTTTGTTAATTTTGTCTTTACTTTAGATTATTTAATATAAAATGTCATTATCACTCCCAAGTGTCTCCATGGGGTCCTAAAATCTACCCAAGTATGTAAATGTTTGCACATTTATCATAAAATAGTAATCTGACACATGTTAGGACAATTTAATATTATTATAATATTTTTTTTACCCTTATTTACAGGATTTACCCTTTAACCATGTTAAATAAAATATTTACTGAAATAATTATTCATAATATCTAAAAATAAAAGTTACCTATTTACATAATTTAGACCTCATGATTAAAAATATGGAATCCATATTTCCAAATTCAAAAAACATAAGTAGAAGAAATTAATTTAAATTAATTTCCATTGTCAAAACAAAAAGCGTGTTTTTAAGAAATAATAATTATCAAAAGATCGGCACTTGTTTATGTTTAGTTTAAATGTAAAATTACACACAATTAACTAAATCATATTAAATGATAAAAATATAATCTAATGATACTTTAAAAACACTCAAAAGTATAATTTAACACTAAAACTTTATTTGATTAAAAAAGTTTTTTTTTAATTAAAATTTAGTACTATTCATCAAAAATTGATAGTTTTTAGAAAAGTATCAAAAATTCACCCTAAGATAATTTAGATATTCCAAATTCAAAAATGAAGTAAATTTTGAAAAATAAAATTTATAAAATTTCAAAAAGTGGGTATTACTATTCATAATGGCTAGTTTGATTGGTCACGGTGTGTTAGAATCTCGAAGTTACGTATAATGAAAGATATTGCATTATTCAAAGGGAAACATACCATGGAATCTTGGGGTGTTAAATTCTTCCCTCCTTCAATAAATTGTGTCCTTGCAATTTGAAATTCTTTTTTTAAATAAATGGTTAAAATATAAAAATACCTTTATGGAAAACCCACATCAGAAATTGGGTTAATAAAATTTAGTCTTAATAAGAGGGAAAGGGAAATGAAAAAGTCACTAACAAATTATGATCTAGATTAAGAGAACATTAGTGGAAATTAGAGCCACATAATTGGAAGAAAAATTTAAATATTTATAGGGAGTGATTGTGGTCATCAATCACAAACAAGTGTAAAATTGAGGGCCTCAAAGCCATCAATCTATGATGATTTAAAATATAATCAGTTCAACAAAACATAAGGTATTTGGATAACACATTTTTGGTTTTAATATCCCTTACCTAATGTTTAAGAATTAATTTATTCATATAATAATAGAAATATATATATATATATATATATATATATATATATACTTGACATGTAGAGTTTCATCCTTCAACTAATTTATACCACAAACTCATCTTTCACTCCAAAAGATAATAGAACTCAAAAATATTCTTTTCTATCCTAATCGTGTAAGGTTCTAAATATTAACATATACCATTTAAATGAAAAAAAAAATATGTTTTAATAACTATGGACTTCCTATAGGCTAGTGGTTGGTAATAAAGCCTTGTCACACTTTGGATGTGGGTTCAAGTCTTGTGGCCTTACCGGACGTGACGGGTTGTCACCTGACCTATGGGTTATCATTTTTATGACAATCAAAAAATAATCTCAAGAAATGATTTAACCTTAACAATAGTATCCAATTTCAAACATAATCTAATCCAACCTTTAGACTTATCCAAAATACTTCAGTCCAAACTCCCAGTCCAAAATTTATAAGGAAGGTAAACACAATGAAGATCCTTTTTTCCATATAATAACATGTGAATACCTTCATCATGTATTCTTTTAAAATTTGGTAATAAAATGAATTTCCAGAACACCATATTTGAATAGTTATGTACTTATTCCTTCTGTAAATCATAGAATACTGGATAAACTCTTTAAATCCAAAAATGTTGTAATCACCAACAATGGTGGAATAAAAAAAGATTAACTAGTTCCAAGGTAGTCGATAATATCAAATATAATTTATCCAAATCAACCATATCTTATTCAAAAATAACTACCTCGGTATCAAGACCATATTATGGTTTACCTTTCCTTCAACCATGTATTTTCCAAAAAGTTTAACCTAAAAGTGTGTCACTTTACTTGGTACCATACAATCACAAATTTTTAATGAAATAGTACTACAGTATAATCCTTCTTTGATTTATAAATATTATAACATGTACATCATTAATAAAATACTCAAATGACATAATACTTTAACAATATAAGAACTCTAATCATTCCACTTCATCTTCGATAGTATCATAACTTGATTATTATCAAATAGCAGCATTTGAGATATTATATGATGATTTGGACATTGATTCGTGTAGTGTCACAACTCATTTATGATGAAGCATTGTACATTTGAAACCATTTTCTTACCATTGCAATCACATAATTGGTGTCCTATTTTCTCCACACTTATAAAAAACTCTCATTCCCTTCAAGCATTTACTAAGGTGATTCTTTCCACAATTATCACATGTGGGAAAATCCTTCTTCCCCCTCTTCCCTTTATCCATCTTTCTATCTTCCATCCTTTTCTTCTCTTACTTACCTTAAAATCCATAGGACTCAGATAAAGCTTTACATATCTTATTAACACAAGATACTATTTTTTCATATGATTAGAATATGTAGGAGACTGTTTCCCTTTTAAATGTTGGATTAATACCATAAAATATATGATTCTTCTTAATCTTTTGATCATGAATATTTCTGGATTCTCATTTCTTCTACTATGTGCCATTTATAAACAATGTCATATACTAGGTTAGTTTGTGAATCGCAACACATAATTCCAAACAAGTAAAATACCTAACATAAATTGAAAAGATTATGCATATAATCTATAATCATAAAAAATTTTCTTTGAGGAAGTATTTACTCCTAAATCCTTCATAATGTCTTGTAATGAAAATGTGAATTTTTCTAAGTATATCCCCTAGGAGTGTCATAACCAAGAGTGCAGCAAGGCCCATTGTCCTGATCCAGTTCCTATTAGAGTCAAGCTCAAAGTGGTGTTGTTAGGTTTTACCCCTAGGTACATCTGTTCTAGAGCCACCTTTACCAGCTTGTATCTAGATAGGGATGTATTTCTTGTAAAACTCACAAAATATCTACAGTACGAAAATTCTAGGAAGTTATTCTATACTAATATTCAAAGTCTATATTAGGGTAATATTCTATTATAAGAGTTTTTATAAATCTAGCTTCCAAGGTTTGTACTAAATATCCTCTGATACCAACTATAACGCCTCGACCCTAGTTACCCAGAGTCGGTGCACTATTACATAACATTGGCAAGATCACAAAAGATCAAGTCTCTAAATATTGATTAGTTTAGTAGCCTTGGAAATACTAGGTACATTCATAAGTTTTACATTACATTATAAATAAAAAACTATGAAAACATAGTCTCCATTGGCCACACTCATATCCCTTAACTATCCCTCCAGGTCAGTCATAATATACTTCTTCACATATTGGGAAAAATAAAACATAGAAAGGGGTGAGCTCATATTCTCAGTAAGGATAACAATATAGCAGAAACTTTCATAAATAAGCATAAACATTTAAGGAAATGTATAAGACTAAAACAAAAGCCTTTTAAACTTTAAATTCAGTATAATATGGCAAAGATAAAATCAAATAATATCATTTACTTATTCACATGTATATTCTACTAGTTGAATAATCACATGAAATATCAATAGCCACTTTCATAATGATGGAATGCATAATGCCAGAATTCATAACCACATAGTCAAGGCCTTGTTCCAAGACTAAACATGAGATTTTTTCAAGCCCATATTCCAAGATACTAGTTTGTCTCATGAGACCTACCAATGCATCTAGGAGCTATAGCGGGCTCTACCAGTCACTTACTAAGTCCAATGCATTTCTTATATGAAAAGGTTTAAACATAACATAAACATTCTTATAAATACTAGCATACGAAATGTCAATAATTTATCCATAAACCATTAATGGTATAAAAATAACACATCCAGATTCAAACATATCACAAAACCTTCGATATAATATGGAATATTTATATCATAATAAATCAACCTTGATCAAGAATAATATCTCGTAAAGGATGTTGACATGGTTGAAGATGATCAGTAAAAATATTTGAGAGAAATATCCATTTTTCATGAAATCATTTAAAAGTCACGTAATTTATAAAGGATGTCATTTAAAATATATTTTTGAATCAAAGTGTTCCATACCACTTTGAAACTTTTGAAAGGAATTGAAATTTTAAAAGATTCATGTCTATATAAATAAATCTTTAAAACTATTTTGAAAACATGGACATTAATGAGAAAGGATTAGAAGAATAAATCTTTAAAACATTTAAAATTATGTTTTAGTAAAAATTCCATTAAAAATAATCCCTTTGAAAAATCTTTAATGAAACATGGACATGGATAATGAATATGTTCTAGTGGATACATAAAAAAACCTTGGATAATAAAGAGATTGTGAAATTAACCCTTACCTTATACTTATCCTTAGTTGATGGTATGTTAACCTCTTCTATAATAGTTAAAATATTGTCATTAAATTATAAAATAACTATATACATAAATATGATATCATATATGATCTTATAATATTTCTTTGTTAATAATATTTTAGTTGTAACATCATTTCGGGTATTAACTGATTCATTTTCCTTTATATGATTGGTTATGTAAGCCATGTTTATTATGTATAGGATGTATTTGATTCATATAAATAATGATATTATGTTCATAAACATTATTTTTAATCATAAAAAGAAAATTTTTCTTGAATGATTACGATGGGGAATGAATCTCATTGCATTCGTTGAGACGGTAATCTGTATGTATGCACGAGCGACAATATCATTATATTGATGGAGAAATAGTATGTAATTGGATGATATATCATATATACATAATCATTAAAATGTTATATTTGTTATTTACATCATTTATACTCATTATTATACCCATCTAAATAATGAAGTGTTTGAATAAAAAATTACACCACGACGTGGTGGTGGTAATCCGTACGTACGCACGTATGGCGACTTTGTCATTTATAGGATGGATAGAATAATGAATATGGTTGTAACATTTTTATAATAACATCATAGTATATATAAGATAATGGATATATTATTTTATAATAGAAACAACAAGGAAAGATGAAGTGGAAGAAGAAAAGAACTTGAGAGAGGTGATGAAATATTTACCTCTTCTTCGGGTTCTACCTTTTGATTTGATCAAAAGGGCTCCTTGGGTAGGATTTATGGAAAAATTAAGGCCACTAGGATGAACTTATGATATTTGGTCAGGGTTTTGTTGATACAAAAGGCTTTGTAGGTTTGAAATTAAGAGAAAAAGAAGTTCCCTTTTATAAGAGAGGTGAGGGTCACTTTAGGAAAAGCATGAAATATTATTTTATAATAAAATAATTTTCGGTTTCTAATAGATCCAAATGAATATATTTCAAGACGTAGTTGTTTATGGGTATACATACTTTCATCCAATATTTTTTAGACATGTTTAGGTTTCAATTTTAACCTTATCGTTTAGATTTAACTCTTTGTTAAATAGTTTAACATTTATCATGTCTCTTTGTATTTTTATATTATATGGTTAATAAACTTAATATAAACTTCCAAGAGAACACCAAGTGGTTTATTAAGGATAAAACTATAATTATATAAGTCTTTTGACCGAACCTTAGATTTTTAGGATTATTATATCAACTAATAATATTGTATTTCTTTTAAAAACTCATTTATGTCAATTTTGACATTATTTAATAACTGATTTTTGTTAAAGTATTAACATATTTATTAGTTAAAAATAAATATATTTAATCAACTATAACATGTCATTATCACGTATAAAATATTTTTATGGCATAAAAACATATAAATTATATTTATTTTAGTATTTATAATATCATTTATTTTTATTGTTTCATTAATAAGGAAAATACAGCATCATTATTATGTCATTTATAAAAATATTTATTTTATTTCTAAAATTTATAAATAAACTATTATGAGGTAGGAAATATTTTTATCTTTATAATGACTATTTATATTTGTATTTATCAATTATATAACCTCATATAAAAAGTTTTTACTAAAAGATATATGCTTTTGTTATTTTTGTCTTTACTTTAGATTATTTAATATAAAATGTCATTATCACTCCCAAGTGGCTCCATGGGGTCCCCAAATCGACCCAAGGATGCCCATGGTCGGATATTTATCATCCAATAGTAATAGGACATGTGTTAGGGTAATTTAATATTATTATAATATTATTTTTTACCCTTATTTACTGGAATTACCCTTTAACCATGGTAAATAAAATATTTACCGAAGTAATTATTCATAATGTCTAAAAATAAAAGTTACTTATTTACATAATTTGGACCTCCTTATTCCAAATATAGAATCCATTTTTCTGAATTTAAAACACATAAGTGGCATAAATTAATTTAAAATTAATTCTCGTTGTCAAAACAAAAAATCGTGTTTTTAAGAAATAATAACTATCAAAAGATCGACACTTGTTTATGTTTAGTTTAAATGTGAAATTACACACAATGACCTAAATCATATTAAATGATAAAAATATAATCTAATGATACTTTAAAACCAATCAAATGTATAATTTAACACTATAAATTATTTTGATTAAAAAAGTTGTTTTTAATTAAAACTTAGTATTATTCATCAAAGATTGAAAGTTTTCAAAACAAGTACTAAAAATTCACTCTAAGCTAATTTATATATTCTGAATTAAAAAATGACGTAAATTTTGAAAATTAAAATTTATAAAATTTCAAAAGGTGGGTATTACTATTCATAATGGCTAGTTTGATTGGTCGCGGTGTGTTAGAATCCAAAAGTTGCGTACAATGAAATTTATTGCATTATTCAAAGGGAAATGTAATATGGAAGCTTGGGGTGTTACATTCTTCCCTCCTTCAATAAATTTCATCCTTTTAATTTAAATTGTTTTTTTTAAATAAATGGTTAAAATAGAAAAATACTTTTATGGAAAACCTACATCGGAAATTGGGTTAATAAAATTTAGTCTTAATAAGAGGGAAAGGGAAATGAAAAAGTCACTACCATATTTATAGGGAGTGATTGTGGTCATCAATCACAAACAAGTGTAAAATTGAGGGCCTCAAAGCCATCAATCTATGACGATTTAAAATATCATCAGTTCAACAAAGCATAAGGTATTTGGATAACACATTTTTGGTTTTAATACCACTTCCCTAATGTTTAAAAATTAATTTCTTCATATAATAAGAGAAATATATATTTATATATATATATATACTTGACAAGTTGAGTTTCATCCTTCAACTAATTCCTACCACAAACTCATCTTTCACTCCAAATGATAATAGAACTCAAAAATATTCTATTTATCCTAATACTATAAGGTCAAAAATATTAACATATACCATTTAAATGAAAAAAAAATCTTTTTTAATAACTAGGGACTTCCTGTAGGCTCGTGGTAAGTAATAAAGCCTTGTCACAATTTGGTTGCAGGTTCAAGTCTTGTGGCCTTGCCGGATGCGACGGGTTGTCACCCGACCTCTGGGTTATCCTTTTTATGACAATACAAAAATAATCTCAAGAAATTATTTAACCTTAAAAATAGTATCCAATGTTAAACTTAATCAATTCCTACCTTTAGACTTATCCGAAATACTTCTATCCAAAATCACAGTCCAAATTTTATAAAGAATGTAAACACAATGAAGATCCTTTTTTCCATGTAATAACATGTGAATACATTCATCATGTATTCTTTTAAAATTTGGTAATAAAATGAATTTCTAGAACACCATATTTGAATAGTAATGTACTTACTTATTCCTTCTATAAATCATAGAATACTGGATATACTCTTTAAATCCAAAAATGTTGTAATAACCAACAATGATGGAATAAAAAAGATTAATTAGTTCCAAGGTAGTCAATAATATCCAATATAATTTATCCAAATCAACCATATCTTATTCCAAAATAACTACCTCAGTATCAGGACCATATTATGGTTTACCTTTCCTTCAACCATGTACTTTCCAAAAAATTTAACCTGAAACTGTGTCACTTTACTTGGTACCATACAATCTCAAATTCTTAATGAAATAGTACTACAGTACAGTCCTTATTTAGTTTATAATTATTATAACATGTGCATCATTAATACAATACTCAAATGACATAATACTTTAACAACATAAGAACTCTAATCATTCCTCTTCATCTTCGGCAGTGTTATAACATAATTATTATCCAATAGTAGCATTTGGGATATACTTTGATGATTTGGACATTGATTCGTTTAGTGTCCCAACTCCTTGCAGATGAAGCATTGTACATTTGAAACCTTTTTCTTACCATTTCAATCATGTAATTGGTGTCCTTTTTCTCCACACTTATAAAAAACTCTCATTCCCTTAAATCATTTACTAAGGTGATTCTTTACACAGTTATCAAATATGGGAAAATCCTTCTTCCCCCTCTTCCCTTTATCTATCTTTCTCTCTTCCATCCTTTTCTTCTCTTGCTTCCCTTCAAAGCCATAGGACTCATAGAATTCTTTACATATCTTATTAACACATGATACTATTTATTCATATGATGAGAATACATAGGAGACTATTTCCCTTTTAAATGTTGGATTAATACATTAAAAGATATGATTATTCTTAATCTTTTGATCATGTGTATTGCTGGCATTCTCATTCCTTCTAATAGGCGCCATTTATAAACAATGTCAAACACTAGGTTAGTTTATGAATCAAAATGCATAATTCCAAACTTGTAAAATACCTAACGTAAATTGAAAAGATTATGAATATAATCTATAATCATAAAAAATCTTTGAGGAAGTATTTACACCTAAATCCTTCATAATTTCTTATAATGAAAATGTGAATTTTCCTAGTTATATCCCTAGGGAGCGTCGCAACCAAGAGTGCATTAAGTCCCATTGTCATTCACCAATTCATATTTGAGTCAAGCTTAAAGCGGTGTTTTCATGTTTTACCCCTAGCTACATCTGTGCTAGAGCCACCTCTACCAGCTCGTATCCAGATAAGGATGTATTTCTTGGAAAACTCACAAAATCTCTACAGTGCCAAAATTCTAGAAAGTTTTTCTATACTACTCCTCAAAGTCTATATTAGGGTAATATTCTCTAATAAAAGTTTCTCTAAATCTATCTTCCAAGGTTTGTACTAAACATCCTATGATACCAACGGTAACGCCTTGACCCTAGTTACCTAGAATCGGTGCATTATTACATAACATTGGCATGATCACAAAAGATCAAGTCTCGAAAGATCGATTAGTTTAGTAGCTTTGGAAATACTAGGTACATTAATAATTTTTACATTACATTATAAATGAAAAACTACAAAAACATAGTCTCCATAGGCCACACTCATATCCCTTATACTATCCCTACAGGTCAGTCATAAATTAACTCTTCACATCCAGGGAAAAATAAAACATTGAAAGGGGTGAGCTCAGATTCTCAGTAAGGATAACAATATAAATGAAACTTTCATAAATAATCATAAACATTTAAGGAAATGTATAAGAATAAAACAATATACTTTTAAACTTTAAATTCAGTATAATATGTTAAAGATAAAATCAAATAATGCCATTTACTTATTCACATGGATATTCTACTAGTTGAATAATCACATGCAATATCAATAGCCACTTTCTTAATGATGGAATGCATAATTCCAGATTTCATAACTACATAGTCAAGGTATTTTTCCAAGACTACCAATAAGATTTTGTTAAGTCCTTGTTCCAAGACACTATTTTTTCTCATGAGATGTACTGATGCATTGAGGAGCTATAGCGGGCTCCACCTGTCACTTACTAAGTCCAATGAATTTCTCATATGAAAAGGTTTAAACATAACATAAACATTCGTATAAAAACTAGCATAAGAAATGTCAATACTTTATCCATAAACCATTAATGATATAAAAATAACACATCCACAGTCAAACATATCAAAAAACCCTCAATACAATATGGAAGATTTGTATCATAATAAATCAACCGTGATCAAGAATAATATCTCGTAAAGGATGTTGACATGGTTGAAAATGATCAGTGGAAATATTTGAGAGAAATATACCTTTTTCATGAAATAATTTAAAAGTCAAATAATTTATAAAGTATGTTATTTAAAATATATTTCTGAATCAAAGTGTCTCATACCACTTTGAAACTTTTGAAATGAATTGACATATTAAAACATTCATGTCCATATAAAAAAATCCTTAAAACCATTTTCAAAACATAGACATTAATGAGAAAGGTTTAGAAGAATAAATCTTTAAAACATTTAAAATGATGTTTTAGTAAAAACTCCCTTTAAAATAATCCCTTTTAAAATTCTTTTATTAAACATGGACATGGATAATAAATATGTCCTAGAAGATACTTACGTAAAAAACCTCGGATAATAAAGAGATTGTAAAATTAACCCTTACCTTGTACTTTTCTTAGTAGATGGTATTTTAACCTCTTTTATAATAGTTAAAACATTGTTATTAAATTATAAAATAACTATATACATAAATATGACATCATATATAATCTTATAATATTGCTTTCTTAATAATATTTTAGTAGTATCATTATTTCAGGTGTTAATTGATTCGTTTTCCTTTATATGCTTGATTACATAAGCCATGTTTTTTATGTATATGATGTATTTTATTCATATACATAATTATATTATGTTCATAAACATTATTTTTAATCATAACATGAAAATTATTCTTGAATGATTACGATGGGGAATGAATCTCATCGCGTTCGTGGAGACGGTAATCCATACGTATGCACGAGCGAAAATATCATTATATTGATGGAGAAATAGTATGTAATTGTATGCTGTATCATATATACATAATAATTAAAATTTATTATTTATTATTTATATAAGTTATACGCATTATTATACCCATCCAAATAATGAAGTTTTTGAATAACAAATTACACCACGACGTCGAGACGGTAATCCGTACGTACGCACATATGGCGACTTTGTCATTTATAGGATGAATAGAATAATGAAGATGGTTGTACCATTTTTATAATAACATCACATTATATGGAAGATAATGGAGTTATTATTTTAAAATGGAAACCACAAGGAAAGAGGAAGTGGAAGAAGAAAAGAACTTGAAAGAGGTGATGAAATATTTCCTTATTCTTTAGGTTCTTCCTTTTGATTTGATCAAAAGGTCTCCTTAGGTTGGCTTTATGACCAAATTAAGGCCTCTAGGATGAACTTAGGAAAGTTTTTATGATATTTGGGCAGGGTTTGGTCGATCCAAAAGGCTTTGGAGGTGTGAAATTAAGATAAAGGTAAGTGAGCTTTTATAAGAGAGGTGAGGGTTACTTTAGGAAAAGCTTGAAATATTATTTTATAATAAATTAATTTTAGGTTTATAATGGCTCAAAATGAATTCATTTCAATAATTAGGTGGTTATGGGTCTACATCCTCTCAACCAATAGGTTTTAGAGAAGTTTAGGTTGCCATTTTAACCTTATCCTTCATATTTTACTCTTAGATAAATAGTTTAACATTTACCATGTCTCTTTGTATTTTTATATTATATGGTTAATAATTTTAATATAAACTTCCAATAGAACCCCAAGTGGTTAATTAATGATAAAACTATTATTATATAAGTCTTTTGGATGAACCTTATATTTTTAGGATTATTATATCAACCAATAATATTGTATTTGTTTTTAAAACTCGTTTATGTCAATTTTGACATTATTTAATAATTGATTTTTATTAAAGTCTTAAAAAGTTTATTGCTTAGAAATAAATATATTTAATCAACCCTAACATGTCATAGTCACCTATAAAAAATTTATGGCATAAAATCTTTCAAATTGTATTTATTGTAGTCTTTATAATATCATATATTTGATTGTTTCATTAATAAGGAAAATACAGCATCAATATTGTGTCATATATAAATATATTTATTTTATGTCTAAAATTTATTAATAAAATATACTGATGTAGGAAATATTTTTATCTTTATAATTACTATTTATATCCATATTGATCAATTATATAACCTCATATAAAAATTGTTTTACTAAAATATATTTTCTTTTGTTATTTTTTTCTTTACCCTTAGATTATTTAATATAAATTGTCATTATCACTCCCAAGTGGATCCATGGGGTCCCCAAATCAACATAAGGATGTATATGGTCGTAAATTTATCATAAATTATGAATATTACACATGTTAGGGTAATTTAATATTATTATAATATTATTTGTTTACCCTTATTTACCAGATTTACCCTTTAACCATGGTAAATAAAATATTTACCGAAGTAATTATTCATAATGTCTAAAAATAAAATTTACCTATTTACACAATTTTTACCACATGATTCCAAATAAGGAATCCATTTTTCTAAATTAAAAACATAGAAGTGGCAAAAATTAATTTAAAATTAATTCCCATTGTCAAAACAAAAAAACTGTTTTTATGAAATAATAACTATCAAAAGATCGACACATGTTTATGTTTAGTTTAAATGTGAAATTACACAAAATGACTTAAATAATATAAAATAATAAAAATATAATCTAATTATACTTTAAAACCACTCATATTTATAATTTTTCACTATAAAGTATATTGATTAAAAAAGTTGTTTTTAATTAAAAATTTTTACTATTCATCAAAAATTGAAAGTTTTCTGAAATGTACCAAAAATTCACCCTAAGCTAATTTCGATATTCCAAATTCAAAAATGAAGTCCATTTTAAAAAATAAAATTTATAAAATTTCAAAAAGTGGGTATTTCTATTTATAATGGCTAGTTTGATTGATCGCAGTGTGTTAGAATCTCGAAGTTACTTACAATGTAAGATATTGCATTACTCAAAGGGAAATATACCGTGGAAGATTGGGGTGTTACATTATTCCCTCCTTTAATAAATTACGTCCTCGTAATTTGAAATTGTTTTTTTTTTTTTGAAAATAAATGGTTAAAATAGGAAAATACCTTTGTGGAAAACCCACATCGGAAATTGGGTTAATAAAATTTATTCTTAATAAGCGGGAAAGGGAAATAAAAAAGTCACTATAAAATTATGATCTCGATTATGAGAACATTGGTGGAAATTAGAGACACATAATTGGAGGAAAAATGTAAATATTTATAGGGATTTATTGTGGTCATCAATCACAAACAAGTGTAAAATTGAGGGCCTCAAAGCCATCAATCTATGATGATTTAAAATATCATCAGTTCAACAAAACATAAGCTATTTGGATAACACATTTTTGGTTTTAATATCCCTTCCCTAAATTTTAAGAATTAATTTCCTATATAATAAGAGAAATATATATATATATATATATATATATACTTGACATGTAGAGTTTCATCCTTTAACTAAGTTCTACCACAAACTCATCTTTCACTCCAAAAGATAATAGTACTAAAAAATATTCTATTTATCCTAATCGTATAAGGTTCCAAATATTAACATATATCATTTAAATGAAAAAAAACGTTTGTAATAACTAGGGACTTCCTGTTGGCTAGTGGTAGGTAATAAATCCTTGTCACACTTTGGTTGTAGGTTGAAGTCTCGTGGCCTTTCCGGACGCGACGGGTTGTCACTCGACCTCTGGGTTAACCTTTTTATGACAATACAAAAATAATCTCAAGAAATGATTTAACCTTAACAATAGTATCCAATGTCAAACTTAATTTATTCCAACATTTAGACTTATCCAAAATACTTTTTTCCAAACTCACGATCCAAAATTTATAAGGAAGGTAAACACACTGAAGATCCTTTTTTCCATGTAATAATATGTGAATACCATCATTATTTATTCTTTTAAAATATGGTAATAAAAGGAATTTCCATAACACCATATTTGAATAGGTATGTACTTACTTATTCCTTCTGTAAATCATAGAATACTGGATATACTCATTAAATCAAAAAATGTTATAATCACCAACAATGATGGAATAAGAAAAGATTAATTAGTTCTAAGGTAGTCAATAATATCCAATATAATTTATCCAAATCAACCAGATCTTATTCCAAAATCACTACCATAGTACTAGAACCATATTATGGTTTACCTTTCCTTCAACCATGTATTTTCCAAAAATTTTAACCTGAAACTGTGTCACTTTACTTGGTACCATACAATCTCAAAGTCTTAATGAAATAGTACTACAGTATAATCCTTATTTAATTTATAATTCTTATAACATGTAAATCATTAATACAGTAATCAAATGAAACAATACATTAACAATATAAGAACTCTAATCATTCCTCTTCATCTTTGGCAGTATCATAACTTAATTATTATCCAATAGCAGCATTTGGGGTATACTCTGATGATTTGGACATTGATTTGTGTAGTTTCCCTACTCCTTGCAGACGAAGCATTGTATATTTGAAACCTTTTTCTTACCATTGCAATCACGTAATTGATGTCCTTTTTCTCCACACTTATAACAAACTCTCATTCCCTTAAATCATTTACTAAGTTGATTATTTCCACAGTTATCACATATGGGAAAATCTTTCTTCCCCCTCTTCCCTTTATCCATCTTTCTCTCTTACATACTTTTCTTCTCTTGCTTCACTTCAAAGAAAGAGGACTCCGAGAATTATTTAAATATCTTATTAACACATGACACTATTTATTCATATGATGATAATACTTAGGAGACTATTTCCCTTTAAAATGTTGGATTAATACCATAAAAGATATGATTCTTTTTAATATTTTGATCATGTGTATTGCTAGAACTCTCATTCCTTATACTAGGCGCCATTTATAAACAATTTCATACACTAAGTTAGTTTATGAATCACAATGCATAATTCCAAACTTGTAAGAACCTAACGTAAATTGAAAATATTATGCATATAATCTATAACCATAAAAAATTTTCTTTGAGGAAGTATTTACTCCTAAATCCTTCATAATGTCTTGTAATGAAAATGTGAATTTTACTAAGTATATCCCCCAGGATTGTCATAACCAAGAGTGCAGTAAGGCCCGTTGTCATGCACCAGTTCCTATTCGAGTCAAGCTCAAAGCGGTGTTTTCAGGTTTTAACCGTAGATACATCTATGCTAGATCCACTTCTACCAGCTCATATCCAGATAGGTATGTATTGCTTGGAAAACTCACAAAATCACTACAGTACCAAAATTTTATGAAGTTACTCTATACTAATCCTCAAAGTCTATTTTAGGGTAATATTCTATAATCAGAGTTTCTCTAAATCTAGATTCCAAGGTTTGTATTAAACATCCTCTGATACCAACTATAACACTTCGACCCTAGTTACCCAGAGTCGGTGCATTATTACATAACATTGGCATGATCACAAAAGATCAAGTCTCGAAAGATTGATTAGTTTAGTAGCCTTGTATATAATAGGTACATTCATATGTTTTACATTACATTATAAATGAAAAAATACAAAAACATACTCTCCATAGGAAACACTAATATCCATTAGACTATCCCTACAGTTCAGTCATAATATACTTCTTCACATCCTGGGAAAAATAAAACATAAAAAGGGTTGAGCTCAGATTCTTAGTAAGGATAACAATATAGCGGAAACTTTCATAAATAAGCATAAACATTTAAGGAATTGTTTAAGACTAAATAAAAATCCTTTTAAACTTTAAATTCAGTATAATATAGCAAAGATAAAATCAAATAATATCATTTACTTATTCACATGGATATTCTACTAGGTGAATAATCACATGCAATATCAATAGCCACTTTCATAATGATGGAATGCATAATTTCAGACTTCATAACCACATATTCAAGGCCTTGTGCCAAGACTACAAATAATATTTTATCAAGGCCTAGTGCCAAGAAACTATTTTGTCTCATGAGACCTAATTGTGCATCAAGGAGATATAGCAGGCTCCACCTGTCACTTACTAAGTCCAATTAATTTCTCATATGAAAAGGTTTAAACATAACATAAACATTTGTATAAAACCTAGAATATGAAATGTAAATACTTTATCTATAAACCATTAATGGTATAAAAATAACATATCCACTTTCAAACATATCACAAAACCTTCAATACAATATGGAATATTTTTATCATAATAATCAACCTCAATCAAGAATAATATCTCGTAAAAGATGTTGACATGGTTGAAAATGATCAGCAAAATTCTTTGACAGAAATATCCATTTTTCATGAAATCATTTAAAAGTCACATAATTTATAAAGGAAATTATTTATAAGATATTTTTGAATCAAATTTTCCTATACCACTTTTAAACTTTTTAAAGGAATTGAAATTTTAAAACATTCCTGTCCATATTAATAAATCCTTAAAACCATTTTGAAAATGTGGACATTAATGAGAAAGGTTTAGAAGAATAAATCTTTAAAACATTTAAAATGATGTTTTAGTAAAAACTCCCTTTAAAATAATCCCTTTTAAAATTCTTTTATTAAACATGGACATGGATAATAAATATGTCCTAGAAGATACTTACGTAAAAAACCTCGGATAATAAAGAGATTGTAAAATTAACCCTTACCTTGTACTTTTCTTAGTAGATGGTATTTTAACCTCTTTTATAATAGTTAAAACATTGTTATTAAATTATAAAATAACTATATACATAAATATGATATCATATATGATCTTATAATATTTCTTTGTTAATAATATTTTAGTAGTATCATCATTTCAGGTGTTTACTGATTCATTTTCCTTTATATGCTTGGTTACGTAAGCCATGTTTTTTATGGATAGGATTTATTTGATTCATATACATAATTATATTATGTTCATAAACATTAT
This sequence comes from Viscum album, assembly GCA_963277665.1. NCBI lineage: Eukaryota > Viridiplantae > Streptophyta > Magnoliopsida > Santalales > Viscaceae > Viscum > Viscum album. Next base: position 1,423,212,455 of record OY728145.1, read on the forward strand.
TTTTAATCATAAAATGAAAATTATTCTTGAATGATTATGATGGGGAATGAATCTCATCACGTTTGTGGAGACGGTAATCTGTACGTATGCACGAGCGACAATATCATTATATTGATGGAGAAATAGTATGTAAATGGATGATATATCATATATACATAATCATTAACATTCTATATTTATTATTTACATCATTTATACTCATTATTATACCCATAAAAATAATTAATTTTTTGGATAACAAATTACACCACGACGTGGAGACGGTAATCTGTACGTACGCACGTATGGAGACTATGTCATTTATAGGATGGATATAATAATGAATATGGTTGTAAAATTTTTATAATAACATAATATTATATAGAATATAATGGAGTTATTATTTTATACTGGAAACAACAAGGAAATAAGAATTGGAAGAAGAAAAGAACTTGAAAGAGGTGATAAAATATTTACCTCTTCTTCAGGTTCTTCCTTTTTATTTGATCAAAATGGCTCCTTAGGTTGACTTTATGACAAACTTAAGGCCTCTAGGATGAATTTAGGAAATTTATTATGATAGTTTTTCAGGTTTTGGTAGAGCCAAAAGGCTTTGGAGGTGTGAAATTAAGAGAAAAGGAAGTGCCCTTTTATAAGAGAGGTGAGGGTCACTTTGGGAAAAGCTTCAAATATTATTTTATAATAAAATATTTTTCGGTTTATAATGGCTAAAAATGAATGTATTTCAGGCCTTAGGTGGTTATGGGTCGAAATAATCTCAAAAAATAGATTTTAGACAAGTTTAGGTTTCCATTTTAACCTTATCTTTTAGATTTAACTCTTAGTTAAATATTTTAACATTTACCACGTCTCTTTGTATTTTTATATTATATAGTTAATAAACTTACTATAAACTTCCAAAAGAACCCCAAGTGGTTAATTAATGATACAACTATCATTATATAAGTCTTTTAGCCGAACCTTATATTTTTAGGATTATTATATCAACCAATAATATTGTATTTGTTTTAAAAACTCGTTTATGTCAATTTTGACATTATTTAATAATTTATTTTTGTTAAAGTCTTAAAAACTTTATTAATTAAAAATAAATATATTTAATCAACCCTAACATATCATAGTCACCAATAAAAAACTTTATGGCATAAAAACATTCAATTTTTATTTATTTTAGTATTTATAATATATTTTATTTAATTGTTTCATTAATAAGGAAAATACAGCATCATTATTGTGTCATATATAAATATATTTATTTTATGTCTAAAATTTATAAATAAAATATAATAAGGTATGAAATATTTTTATCTTTATAATGTATATTTATAGTTGTATTGATAAATTATAAAACCTCATATAAAAAATGTTTTACTAAAAGATATTTGCTTTTGTTATTTTTGTCTTTACTTTAGATTATTTAATATAAAATGACATTATCACTCCCAAGTGGTTCCATGGGGTCCCAAAAGAAACCCAACTATTCTCATGGTCAGAAATGTATCTGAAAATAGGAATAGGACACATTTTAGGGTAATTTAATATTATTATAATATTATTTTTTTACCCTTATTAACCAGATTTACCCTTTAATCGTGGTAAATAAAATATTTATCAAAGTAATTATTCATAATTTCTAAAAAAAAAGTTAACTATTTGCACAATTTGGACCTTTAGATTCCAAATACGGAATCTATTTTTCTAAATTCAAAACATAGAAGTGGCAGATATTAATTTAAAATTAATTCCCTTTATCAAAACAAAAAAAGTGTTTTTAAGAAATAATGATTATCAAAATATTGACACTTGTTTATGTTTTGTTTAAATGTGAAATTACAAAAAATGACATAAATAATATTAAATGATAAAAATATAATATAATTATATTTTAAAACCACTCAAATATATAATTTTACACTATGGATTATTTCAATTAAAAAAGATGTTTTTAATTAAAATTTAGTACTATTTATCAAAAATTGAAAGTTTCAGAAAAGTACCAAAAAATCACCCTAAGCTAATTTCGATATTCCAAATTAAAAAATGAAGTCCATTTTAAAAAATAAAATTTATAAAACTTTAAAAAGTGGGTATTACTATTCATAACGGCTAGTTTTATTAGTCGCGGTGTGTTAGAATCTCGAAGTTGTGTACAATGCAAGCTATTGCATTATTCAAAGGGAAACGTACCATGGAAGATTGGTGTGTTACATGGAGGATCATAAATACCCTTGTTGGAGGATATGATTTGAAGGATTTATTCTCACTAATAAAATGGATTTTAAGGATTTGGAAGCTTTGGTGCCACATTGACACCACTATAAAAAATAATATTAAGGGATAAATTCCCCTATATACACTACCAATTGTTATAGGAGTCTCCCAATAATTCTTAGACAGTACATCCCCCTATACTGAGGATGTAGGAGGAATCAAGTTATGGAATCCCCATATACTACTCAAGAGTCTCTAAGTAGGTATCTTACCACCCAACATCACCAATATTGTAAGTCTCCCCACTGGTAGAATATTAGTTTAACATCACCCCTACCTACCCTTCCCTAATCTAGGGAGTATTAAGCACATGTCAGTGGTAGGTCACTAATCCTAATTTTTGTGAATTATCTCAAAAAATATTATATCCCATTCCAAAAATGTCCCACCCTTTTATACTTTTCAAAATGTGCAAGGGAATACATTTTCCATGATGACATTGATACACAATCATCCACCAAGTATAATATGTCGACTATCTCAACATCCAGACCTATAACCCACAATGATAGTGATCATCCCCATGTAGAGGAATTAAATCTCCCTAAATGCCTTCTCTAAGGTAAAGAAATAAAATTCATCTTATAGTTCCTCTTCATGAAGATGACTTCAACAATAATGGTAGATTTCATTGTGACTCCTAAAAGATGATTCTTAGAAAACTCTTATACTATCACCAAAGGTAGGAAGTGGGGCTCCAATTCTATGACACCCCTTTTATTCCATAATTAGATAAATTTGAATATTCAAAAAAAAAATCTAGCCTCTTTTATCACAATATATAGAGGAAACCTATCGGTTGATGATGACCTTACCAAAGTCTGAATTTCATAAGATCCAAAGATCTCTCTATAGATACTTTTATATAGAAGATATCATAGATTCCTTCTCGGGACTTGCAATGTATCCATACTTATATTCATTGAAATCTCTCTACCTCCATACTAGAGTTAATGAATATGATGAATTCTAGTTTCACTCCCTCTATTGAGGAACATAAATTGATCGATACATGGGTGCTTGATGAATTACCTCTCCAACTAGAGGTTGTAAAGTCCTCATATCACATGGATATGGTGATAAATCGTGTATCACCACTATAGGTTTTATCCTCCTCACAAGGAAGGATGTATCATATGATTACTCTCGAATTGAATAACCAAAAGTATATTAGTTCTATATCACTTAATTCTTCATCAATCTGATAATCACATATACAATATTAAGATGATCATAGGAAAGACTTCCCACTTGATCAAGAGTGGGATGATGAGGGACTATGGGAAATCTTGGCCATCAAGCAGTTACTAGTTAGGTTTTATCCACCAATATCCTTATACATTCATAACCAAATGATTTTTACTGAAAATAATAAAACATTTCTCTAAAAATAATACAACATTTCTCAAGAACAATCATTGGGTGATGTTTAAATACTATATGGTCTATAAGTTGGCTTACCCAGGGAGTCATGAGCACCTTCGATCCCTCTATCAATAGTGTCAAAAGGATGATATTCCAATTCTTCCAAAGGCTCAACATTCTAAATCTAGTGAATACCGCCATATCTTCTTGATAGTGTAAACTAAGAGACTCATATTGATTCTCTATATCATAAAAGAGGTGTAACCCATGATATTTGAGAATATATTTCTCTTTAATAAATTTGAAGCATTCAATAGCTTATGATGCACGCAAAACAAAAATTATGTAAATATTTTAATACTAAAATAGGAAAAAATATATATTAAATTAAAAATAAATGAAACTTGATTATTAGAATTAATAAATTAATTTAATAATTCCTACTTTAATTATTCTTAGTTAAGAAAAAATATATTATTTACAAACACTGTTTTTTTATATGTTTTATTTAAAAGATAAATTTTTTATTTAGAATATTAAACTTTTGGAAAAAATTTCTATATAAAAGTATAAAAAATTAATAATCATTCATATATTTATTATTTGATGGTTAAAAATAAAGATAAAATCATTTAAAGTAAAAAAGAGTTATTTTTCAATAAAATATTTTTTTGTAATTTTTTTATTAACATATAAAATTAAACAACATTGATGAATTATTATAATGAAATTTGTAGATAATATATTTATTAAAATAAATTAACATTCATATAATGGTTTTTACCATACAATTTATGAGAATAAAATCATTTTATTATTAAAAATAATATTTTTATAAAAATGGTTTTTACACATCTTGTGCATGGGTATTAGAATTAATTTCTACCACCTCTTGTAATTCAATATTTTAAAATGGATTCCATATTTTTAATCATCATAATCAATATTAGGTAATAATTTTAACTTAATTTTCTTCAATAATGAATAATTACCCAGGTAAAAATATTGTCACCATGGTAGGGGTTAAAAGAGCTAACAAGAGGGTTAAACTAAGATATAAGGATTAAATTGTAATTAAAACTATCTAAATATGATTGGTTGAGTATTTTTTACCATAACGTATCCTATATTTTAAACTTTTTTCATTTTTCCCACTTTCCCATGAAAATTATTTTATATTATTTGTTAAGGGTATTTACAAGGGTGATACATCCCTCACTTATAAAATGAAACCTCCTATTGTCACTTATTCGCACCAATTGAGACCCTTATATTGACTAATATAGACCCAAATATCTTATAAATATCCTTATCCATGACTTAGATTTTTCCTTTCCAAAAATACCCATCTAAGAATACTTAAGGTGTTTTTCAAAGGATATTTCCCAAGGAAGAGGTAAATGTTATTACCAAAAAAATTCATGTTTATTTATTCTTAAAATACGCCAAGATATTTCAGAAAAATATTAAAATAATGAAATAAGTATATTTAACATAATTAAATAAAATTATTTAAATGGTACAACTAATTTATATCTCCTTTATATACAATGGAAAATTAAAACTTTCCTTATGTGTATTTATGGACTACCGCCACCATGTAGCGACATAATTCATTTTTCATCTTATTAAAAAAAGTAATGCATTACCCGTGAGTACGTGCGAAATACCGCCTCCATGAAGTGATGTAATTAATTTTTCATCACCGCAACATATGGTTGGTTATAAAAGTTTATATAATAAATATATCTGATATTTAATACATTATTAACATCTTGGAACCATTAATATGGTGAAAGGACTAAAACTTCCAATCTAGAACATGAATTGAAAATTGAACAATTAACACTGAAATATTGATTTTAAAGATGAATTGTTAATAAATGGGTTATTATAATTTATTATTGTAATATATGTAGTAATATAAATATTAATATAGTTTTGTTATAGATTTATAATAAGTAAAAATTTCAATATATAGGAGTTTAGATTGTATACAAAAAAAATGTTAGGACTTCAGGTAATGGTTTATGTTTCAATCTCACTTTTAATGGATTGTTTATGCTTGAATATCCTTAGGGGGAATTATATATAGTTTATATATTAAAAATTATATTTTATTCTAATCTAGTTAGTTCATGAGTTTTCAAGTATTCTTTTCATGTTACTTATCTTTGGTACTGAAAAGGACCAAAAAGGTGTTTTTATGAAACGATGAGATTATATCTCTTTTTAGTCAGGAATATTTTTTCTCTAAGTCAATGTTATACAAATTATTTTATAGATTTTTTTATAAATACATAAATTTTTTATAAATATATTTTCTACTAACTTAAACATTATTTTTAAATAATTAATATAAATTTTTTTAAAATTTTTCTATACAACTCACTTTTAACTTTTTACAAAAGTAAAAAATATTTTTAAAATATTTACGGATTGAATGCATTTTCCCTACATCATTAACATTATTATTTATCAAGATTAATTTAAAAAGTTTCTATTTCATTACTGAAATTCTGATTCCCATTTTTTAAATTTTTAGTTATTATAAGTTACTAAAAGAAAATGATGTTTTCTCTAATTTTTTAAATAATAATTCTATTACTTTTATACAAGTATTTTTCATCTAAATGAATATATTTTAAGGATTTTTATTATTCACTAGGGTTATAATTTTATGATACCATCCACCAATTTCCTCTAAATGGATTTATTGATGATGTTATAAAGAATTTTTTGAGAAAACTCATTTCATTCCCATGGGTTCAGCATGCTATGATGAAATAATAAATTATTTATGATCTTATGGTACATGTATATATGGTTTTAATTATGTGATGGGTGGGACTATAATTATAGATTCATCCAATGCATTAGAAAAATCTCAATATCTCATGATATAATATGAAAGGGAATGGGGAACAAACCATCCATCCATCCATCCATCCAACATTGAGATTTTTATTATATTAAAGGAAAAACAAGGGTCGTGGCCCGAAACAGATCAGGGAGGTCTGAAATAATGCATGCCTAAGGCATCCGCATGAACCAAGCTAACACATTCAAGGGGAAGGGGTCTGATACTACTAAAAACAATGTGAGGGTTGGTCGGGGAGGCCCAGGACGCCAGGAAGTCCACGACTGTGTTACCATCTATCCACGAGTGATTAAGACAAGTGTCGCCTTGAAGAAACTTTTTTCAGTTGCGAATTAAATAGGAGATAGTGTAACACCCCAGGTAAATAAAGAATATGACATTTTCATATTTATCCATATTTGTGAATAAAATATTAATATGACTTTAAAGGGGACGCTATGCTCGATGGTGTACCCAACACGCAACAACGAGTTTCTTGGGAATCTTACGTTGCACTTTAATAATAAAATAATATTATTTTAAATGGTAGTTAACATGTAGTCGTTGTAATGGTGCGAATGGATAGAAATAACTAAAATATGATTATATGTATTTTTAAATATTTTTACATTTATCCAATAAAGGATAAAGGCTTAAAATACGGAAAGAGTTCAATTTTAGGCATTTATACCCTAATTTTCACGAAAGGTCCACTTATCACCTTTTGACGGAGAACCGTCATTAAATATAGTTTTGATAGATTTTATAAATTCTATTGGACCAAATATAACTGTTCTTTAGAATCGGGACATCAAAATTTACTTTGTGTAAATTTTTGGTACCTTTCTGATAAAGTTCATTTTTTTTAATGAATAGTGTAAATGTTGTATTTTAATTCAAAACCTCTTTTTAATCTAATTTATTTATATGATTAGATTATCTTTTGAATTGGTTTTAAAGTGGAATTAGAAAATATTTTTACCATTAAATCCAATAGTGGTCGTTGGAATTAATTTCACTTTGAAATCGGGCTTAAACTAGTGTCAATCTTTTGATACTTATTGTTTCATAAAAACACGTTATTTGCTCTGACAGCGGGAATTAATTATTAAATTAATTAATGTGACTTATATGTTTTTAATTTTGTAAAATAGACTTAATTTTTGAATTCGTAATATCAAATATAGCTTAGGGTGAATTTTTGGTAATTTTCTGAAAAACATCAATTTTTGATGAATAGTGAAACCACTAAGTGGTACTTATAAAGACTGATTTTCCGTTTAAATGAAATTTTGCCATCATTGTGTTTTGAATTTCAAAAAATTCGACATACATGGTTGTCATTAAGAAGTAAAATGTGGTTCAATGAGATTATAATAATTTTTTGGTGAATAGTAACTTATTAAGTTCTTAATCGCGATTAGTGGTAATTAGTGTAGTTTAAGGTAAAAATAATGCTTTAATAAAATAAGATGAGCTTGAAACATGTCCTACCCTCATTGGTTGTGTCATGGCCTACCAAGAAAATCCATGGGTCAACTTGGGGACCCCATGGATCCACTTTTGTTTGGAAATGACATAAATTACTTTTTATTTAATGTAAAAGTAAAAATGACACAAACATAATATGTTTTACGAAAACAATTTTTACATGGGGTTATAAAGATCAGATTTTTTATTATAAATAGTCATTGGAAAGATAAAAAGATTTCCAAAATCATAGTATTTTTTTATAATTTTTAGACATTAAATAAATTAAAGTATTTATGACATAATAATGATGCAGCGATGACATCATTATTTGACGATTTAAATAAAATGGAAATATAATGTAAAATCTATGAACTACACATGTCCAAAACCAATTGGATGAGTTTATTTCGAACCCTTATCACCTTATACACTAATTATATCAATTTGGGACCTTTTAAAACCGAAAAACATTTTCAAATAAAGTAATATTTCTTACTTTCCAAAAGTGCCCCTCCTCTCCTCTTATAAAAGGCCCCCACCTCTACCTCATTTCACACACTCCTCAAGACTTTCGCTTGGCCAACCCCTGCCCATTTACTCTCTCCAAATCCCTCTCCTCATCCTAGAGGATTCCCTTTGGGCATAATCCTTTCAAAGGAAGCCTTTAGGCTCAAATCAAAAGGAGTTACACTTTTAAAGGTAATTCATTCTCTCTTGTTCATTTGTTTTATTTTGCTTCTCCAACCCTCTAAACTCTTTTTATTTACTTCTTTTGTAACAACACCAGTATATTAAATATACTAGGATGTTGTTATAAGATTTATTCGAGCTAAACTCTCACACAACTACATCAAATGGTTAAATAACATACGGTTTCCGTGGATGGCGAAATTCTGCCTCTCGAAACGATGATTGTTCAATACTCATTTAACACCTTCAAAGGTGGCCATTATGATGTCACTATTTTTATATATGATATATAATATGTTTATGTTTTACTTATGCTTCTGTATTTTTCATTTGTGTCTTACCTTTATGGCTTCCATTATGGGTATACGCGATATCTTCATTTTAGGAAGTGCGGACTACCGCCCCCACAATGTGATGTGATTCGTTAATGCCGTAAGTGGGACGTATAAAGGATGGATTTAATGTTATTATATATTATGTTATACTGGAACTATTATATGCCTCTATATCATTATTATTTCTTTCCATTAAAGTATGAGATAGAAATGAAAGTAGCGTTCATGCGTACGTACGGCTTACCGTCTCCATGAACGGTGCATTTTATTTCTTATCCCCAAATGTAATGTACTATTATAAGTACATGTATATAATGGATATATATGATGAATTATACATCTAAATGATGAATATAATTCTGTAATTCAAATATACATACCTCTCATTTAGTTTTAATTCCATTAATATGACAAAGAAAAGAAAGTAGCGTTCATGCGTACGTACGGCTTACCGTCTCCATGAACGGTGCATTTCATTTCTTACCTCTAAATGATTATGTAATATTATAAATACATGTATATGATGGATATATATGATATATATAATATCCAAATCAGGAATGTCATTATGGATATAAATAACCTTTGACCACACGAACAACATGTAATTGTAAGAAGTCCACTTTCGACTTAAGAACCAAATTTCGACAAAACAAATATTATTAAATTAAATGATTACATAATGTTTATGACATGGTAATAAGTGATATAAAAGAAATAATGAACTTGAAAAAGGTTATTAAGGAAGTATAAATTAACTCAAGTTTATTATTCAGGAGATTAAAGAACGACCGAGTCAAGTCGGACCCAAGGTAAGGGATCCTACACCTCTCTTTCTTTTTAAGTACACTCTTTTATGTCATTCCTTTTAAGCTAATATTTATTATGATTAGGATGTTATTTTATATTAATCCCACTGTACTTATTATGTTCATATGATGAGAGACCCTATTTCCTCTCATCAATCCATTTTGGAAGTTTTAAGTGGCGCCGTTAGGCTGCCGAGTTTTTGTAAGGGATTTTTCATCTCACTTTTATTCCTGTGAGATTTATGCTACATTTGCCACAATTTCATTTGAGTGGTGTATGTACTGACCATTATTTTAATCATTGTGTAATATTCTTTCATTTATGATTATTTACATCAATGATGTATTGTCCTTCTTTCACGGGGCGTATTTTCGAAAGATACCCATGTCGGTAAGGGAACCTTTCACCCTCCGCTTTTTAAAAGACTTCTTTTGTTGGGTCTTTTAATGTACATATTGTTATGTTGGGATATGTTCTCATATATCCTTATTGATGTAAATTTTATGTCCAAGTAATGAGATAGTTTTTTTTATATCTCATCAACTCATTTTGATGTGACGTCGTTAGGCTGTCAAGGGAACTTCATAACCCAATTTCGATTTCTTTGGGTTCAACATATAGTTATTGAATATGTAATCCTTTTAATATGTGTGAATAACCTTTGATTGTTTTACACTTAATATCCACTTATATTGGGTGTATTTATATTTGTCACACATAATTATGAGATTGATTTATCCTTAATTTAAGGATACCTTCTTTATAATGGATTTCATCTCATTTTACATTTCTTTTGAGACTTCATTGTTGTTATGCACCAATTCACTCTTATATGGTGTGTATACTGTCCTTTGACATATTATATCAAGAATCCTTTTATTCTCATGATATTATAAAGTTCAGATTAAATGTTATTCCACTATTATTTGTATTCAAGAGTCTCTCATTTTGTTAAAAACTCTTTAACAAAAATATCATTTTAAATGTTTTAAAGATTTATTATTCTAAATCTTTATCATTAATGTCCATGTTTTCAAAATGGTTTTCAGTATTTATTTATATGGAAATTAATGTTTTAAAATTATAATTCCATTAAAAGCTTCAAAGTGGTATGGGACACTTTGATTCAAAAATCTCTTTTAAATGGTTTTTGAAAATGGATTGATTAATTCAATATATGGGAATTATTTATAGTGATTGCAAATGAAATATTGTTATTTAAATGTTTATATTTTCCATATTTTATGTTTAATAATGGTACTTGGACATTATGACGGGTGGTTCCGTGAATACCAGGACGGGTGGTTACGTTATAACCTCCAATGCATTGGGTATGGAAGTCGGTCGTATGGCTATTCCATTAAGTATGTATGGAAATTGGCCGTATGGCTATTCCATTAAGTGATATGTGTGGAAGTCGACCGTATGGTTATTCCACTTAAGTATGTTTATGTCCCAAGTTACCTTTATATATGTTATGTGTTCTTTATATGGGTTTTATGGTAATCCTTTGGTTACAAAAAGGTAAGTAATGATACTTTATTCAGTGAAGAGTTTTTACTACTTCATGAAGGTGAAGGTATTACTTTGATAGATTATACATGGTTTACTTGATGTTTGAAAAGGTAACAGTTTTTATTCTTTGTGTATCCCTTACTGAGCGTTTTATGCTCACCCCATGTTTTTTTTTTTGAAATGTTTTTCACAGGACATAAAGTGGAATAAGGTCAAGGATGGGATCAAGGTAATGTCACGCTATATAAGACATGGAACTATACATGTTTCTTTTTAAGAGTTTTTATTTTATGGAAATTTAGTAGAAGCGACTACTTTGTAATCTTTTGAGATGTAATAGTTATGTCCTAATTCTCTAAAACTCTAAACCTGAAAGGATCCTCAATGTGAATTACTCATTTAATTCAATATTAAGTAAGGTTTAAGGCTGGGGCCTTATAGTTGGTATCAAAGGTCGGTTTAGATAACTTTGGAGGTTAGGGTATTCTTTAATCATAAGTGACATTACCATAATGGTTAGGATTTTAGAAAGAGTCCTAGTTTTAGATAAAGTGAATGATTAAGTGTATCTTAGTGTTTACCTTCCTCATTAGTACATGATGTTTTTGTTGATATACTCACACTGACATTTCTATTTTTAGTGAATGGATGGATCTAGAAGGCACCAAAGAGACAACAGGTTTGAAGGAAACTGTGGTGGTTCTCTGATTAAGATACTAGATAAAATGGAGGATTCAATGAGGAAACTCGTGGTTGTTCTAAACCAAATATCAAGGAGTCATGATCAACCACTTCAACCTTGGTGAGTTCTCTAATGCATTATGTACGATATGGACAACTCGATGTGGAAATTCAGGTAATAATTATTAAGGTAACCATTAGGGTTTATATGATACTTAATTTTTAGGTAATTATGGGTTACTATATGATATAATGGAAAATGAAAGGAATGAGATAAACTTGAGTTTAAAATATGTTATGATTATTCTTGAAGATTTTATCTCATTTTGGGGAATGTTTTAAGAATTATATAGTTTTGGAAAAAGGACAACACGCAGACCGTGTGACATCCCGTCGCGTCGGACAAAGCTGTGGGAATCGAACCCACAACCAATGTGCGACTGGTATTTATCGCCTACCACTGGACTACGTGAAGTCCCTGGTTAGTTTGACTGATTCATTCTAGTTATATGATTTTATGAATTAAGAGTAAGTTTATTTTGGGTTATTTATGAAAATGATTAACCTATCATGGAGGATATGTGATTAGGTTAATTACTTTTCAATACGAGACTTTAGGAGAAACTGATGTTGTTTGGAGATAAATGTTACGATTTAACTTGTAAGACTATGTGACTAAATCCTTCAAATATTTGGGTCTCAATCTTATATTGGATTACTTTGAATAATTGTATGGACAAATTGTTTATCGGATGGTCCTTGTTGAACTTTAGGTTTTGTTGGACAAATTTTGGAGATTAAGAATAGATTTTCTTTTTATAAAGGGTTATCCTTTTCTGGATTATCTGATCTTGTACTAGCCTTTTTGGTTTTGGTTTTGGTTAAAGTCTAAAGACATGGGAAGTATATAGTTCTATTTTGTGGATTAGGTGATTCTCTAGAATTTGATTATAGTACTCTTAATGTGAACAATTCTTCCTAAATACTCGTCTTTTAGAGAAAATATGAGTTTGTGTAAGGAATCTAATAAAAGTTGAAAGTCAATATGATAAGTGATTATGTTTCCTTATGAATAAATTCCTCAATAAAAAGTAACTTAAAACAAAAATGTTGTCTATTAACTTTTACTACTGGGGAATCGAATACCGTTTAACCCATCACAAGTTTGTGATTTTCTCGTGGTTAACTTTCTCCTAAACATGTTTTCTATCACTCTCCATCAGAACATGACCCTTTGTTTTTTCCTCCATGTCCATATTTTCATACTTGGAATCCTAGTTTGGGTTAACTCGGGTGACCTTTGTACTTATCTTTCTTTATTTTAAAGTGTTTGTTTTACCGACTTTTGTTCCGATGTGGGACTTTCAAGGATGTTTCCAAGCGCAATTTTAAAATTGCGAGGACGCAATTCCCAAAAGGGGGGAAGGATGTAACACCCCAGGTAAATAAAGAATATGACATTTTCATATTTATCCATATTTGTGAATAAAATATTAATATGACTTTAAAGGGGACGCTATGCTCGATGGTGTACCCAACACGCAACAACGAGTTTCTTGGGAATCTTACGTTGCACTTTAATAATAAAATAATATTATTTTAAATGGTAGTTAACATGTAGCCGTTGTAATGGTGCGAATGGATAGAAATAACTAAAATATGATTATATATATTTTTAAATATTTTTACATTTATCCAATAAAGGATAAAGGCTTAAAATACGGAAAGAGTTCAATTTTAGGCATTTATACCCTAATTTTCACGAAAGGTCCACTTATCACCTTTTGACGGAGAACCGTCATTAAATATAGTTTTGATAGATTTTATAAATTCTATTGGACCAAATATAACTGTTCTTTAGAATCGGGACATCAAAATTTACTTTGTGTAAATTTTTGGTACCTTTCTGATAAAGTTCATTTTTTTAATGAATAGTGTAAATGTTGTATTTTAATTCAAAACCTCTTTTTAATCTAATTTATTTATATGATTAGATTATCTTTTGAATTGGTTTTAAAGTGGAATTAGAAAATATTTTTACCATTAAATCCAATAGTGGTCGTTGGAATTAATTTCACTTTGAAATCGGGCTTAAACTAGTGTCAATCTTTTGATACTTATTGTTTCATAAAAACACGTTATTTGCTCTGACAGCGGGAATTAATTATTAAATTAATTAATGTGACTTATATGTTTTTAATTTTGTAAAATAGACTTAATTTTTGAATTCGTAATATCAAATATAGCTTAGGGTGAATTTTTGGTAATTTTCTGAAAAACATCAATTTTTGATGAATAGTGAAACCACTAAGTGGTACTTATAAAGACTGATTTTCCGTTTAAATGAAATTTTGCCATCATTGTGTTTTGAATTTCAAAAAATTCGACATACATGGTTGTCATTAAGAAGTAAAATGTGGTTCAATGAGATTATAATAATTTTTTGGTGAATAGTAACTTATTAAGTTCTTAATCGCGATTAGTGGTAATTAGTGTAGTTTAAGGTAAAAATAATGCTTTAATAAAATAAGATGAGCTTGAAACATGTCCTACCCTCATTGGTTGTGTCATGTCCGACCAATACAAGCCATGGGTCAACTTGGGGACCCCATGGATCCACTTTTGTTGGGAAATGACATAAATTACTTTTTATTTAATGTAAAAGTAAAAATGACACAAACATAATATGTTTTACGAAAACAATTTTTACATGGGGTTATAAAGATAAGATTTTTGATTATAAATAGTCATTGGAAAGCTAAAAATATTTAATACATCATAGTATTCTTTTTTTTAATTTTTAGACATTAAATAAATTAAATTATTTATGACATAATAATGTTGCAGCGATGACATCATTATTTGACGATTTAAATAAAATGGAAAGATAATGTAAAATCTATGAACTAAACATGTCCAAAACCAATTGGATGAGTGGATTTCGAACCCTTATCACCTTATCCACGAATTATATCAATGTGGGACCTTTTAAAACCGAAACACATTTTCAAATAAAGTAATATTTCTTACTTTCCAAAAGTGCCCCTCCTCTCCTCTTATAAAAGGCCCCCACCTCTACCTCATTTCACACACTCCTCAAGCCTTTGGCTCGGCCAACCCCTGCCCATTTACTCTCTCCACATACCTCTCCTCATCCTAGAGGATTCCCTTTGGGCAGAATCCTTTCAAAGGAAGCCTTTAGTCTCAAATCAAAAGGAGTTACACTTTTAAAGGTAATTCTTTCTCTCTTGTTCATTTGTTTTATTTTGCTTCTCCAACCCTCTAAACTCTTTTTATTTACTTATTTTGTAACAACACCTGTATCTTAAATATACTAGGATGTTTTTATAAGATTTATTCGAGCTACACTCTCACAAAACTACATCAAATGGTTAAATAACATACGGTTTCCGTGGATGGCGAAATTCTGCCTCTCGAAACGATGATTGTTCAATACTCATTTAACACCTTCAAAGGTGGCCATTATGATGTCACTATTTTTATATATGATATATAATATGTTTCTATTTTACTTATGCTTCTGTATTTTTCATTTGTGTCTTACCTTTATGGCTTCCATTATGGGTATACGCGATATCTTCATTTTAGGAAGTGCGGACTACCGCCCCCTCAAAGTGATGTGATTAGTTAATGCCATACGTGGGATGTATAAAGTATGGATTTAATGTTATTATATATGATGTTATACTAGAACTATTATATACCTCTATATCATTATTATTTCTTTCCATTAAAGTATGAGATAGAAATGAAAGTAGCGTTCATGCATACGTACGGCTTACCGTCTCCATGAACAGTGCATTTCATTTCTTATCCCCAAATGTAATGTACTATTATAAGTACATGTATATAATGGATATATATGATGAATGATACATCTAAATTATTAATATAATTCTGTAATTAAAATATACATACCTCTCATTTAGTTTTAATTCCATTAATATGACAAAGAAATGGAAGTAGCGTTCATGCGTACGTACGGCTTACCGTCTCCATGAACGGTGCATTTCATTTCTTACCTCTAAATGATTATGTAATATTATAAATACATGTATATGCTGGATATATATGATATATATAATATCCAAATCAGGAATTTCATTCTGGATATAAAGAACATTTGACCACACGAACAACATGTAATTGTAAGAAGTCCACTTTCGACTTAAGAACCAAATATCAGCAAAACAAATATTATTAACTTAAATTATTACATAATGTTTATGACATGGTAATAAGTGATATAAAAGGAATAATGAACTTGAAAAAGGTTCTTAAGGAAGTAGAAATTAACTCAAGTTTATTATTCAGGATATTAAAGAACGACCGAGTCAAGTCGGACTCGAGGTAAGGGATCCTACACCTCTCTTTCTTTTTAAGTACACTCTTTTATGTCATTCCTTTTAAGCTAATATTTCTTATGATTGGGATGTTATTTTATATTACTCCCACTGTAATTATTATGTTCATATGATGAGAGACCCTATTTCCTCTCATCAATCCATTTTGGAAGTTTTAAGTGGCGTCGTTAGGCTGCCGAGTTTTCGTAAGGGATTTTTCATCTCACTTTTATTCCTGTGAGATTTATGCTACATTTGCCACAATTTCATTTGTGTGGTGTATGTACTGACCATTATTTTACTCATTGTGTAATATTCTTTCATTTATGATTATTTACATCAATGATGTATTGTCCTTCTTTCACGGGGCGTATGTTTCGAAAGATACCCATGTCGGTAAGGGAACCTTTCACCCTCCGCTTTTTAAAAGACTTCTTTTGTTGGGTCTTTTAATGTACATATTGTTATGTTGGGATATGTTCTCATATATCCTTATTTATGTAAATTTTATGTCCAAGTGATGAGATAGTTTTTTTTATCTCTCATCAACTCATTTTGATGTGACGCCGTTTGGCTGTCAAGGGAACTTCTTAACCCAATTTCGATTTCTTTGGGTTCAACATGTAGTTATTGAATATGTCATCCTTTGAATATTTGTGAATAACATTTTATTGTTTTAAACTTAATATCCACTTATATTGGGTGTATTTATATTTTTCACACATAATTATGATATTGATTTATCCTTAATTTAAGGATACCTTCTTTATAATGGATTTCATCTTATTTTACATTTCTTTTGAGACTTCATTGTTGTTATGCACCAATTCACTCTTATATGGTGTGTATACTTTCCTTTGACATATTATATCATGAATCCTTTTATTCTCATGATATTATAAAGTTCAGATTAAATTTTATTCCGCTATTATTTGTATTCAAGAGTCTCTCATTTTGTTAAAAACTCTTTAACAAAAATATCATTTTAAATGTTTTAAAGATTTATTATTCTAAATCTTTATCATTAATGTCCATGTGTTAAAAATGGTTTTCAGTATTTATTTATATGAACATTAATGTTTTAAAATTATAATTCCATTAAAAGCTTCAAAGTGGTATGGGACACTTTGATTCAAAAATCTCTTTTAAATGGTTTTTGAAAATGGATTGATTAATTCAATATATGGGAATTATTTATAGTGATTGCAAATGAAATATTGTTATTTAAATGTTTATATTTTCCATATTTTATGTGTAATAATGGTACTTGGACATTATGACGGGTGGTGTCGTGAATACCAGGACGGGTGGTTACGTTATAACCTCTAATGCATTGGGTATTGAAGTCGGCCGTATGGCTATTCCATTAAGTATATATGGAAATTGTCCATATGGATATTCCATTAAGTGATATGTGTGGAAGTCGACCGTATGGTTATTCCACTTAAGTATGTTTATGTCCCAAGTTACCTTTATATATGCTATGTGTTCTTTATATGGGTTTTATGGTAATCCTTTGGTTACAAAAAGGTAAGTAATGATACTTTATTCAGTGAAGAGTTTTTACTACTTCATGAAGGTGAAGGTATTACTTTGATAGAGTATACATGGTTTACTTGATGTTTGAAAAGGTAACAGTTTTTATTCTTTGTGTATCCCTTACTGAGCTTTTTATGCTCACCCCATGTTTTTTTTGAAATGTTTTTCACAGGACATAAAGTGGAATAAGGTCAAGGATGGGATCAAGGGAATGTCACACTATATAAGACATGGAACTATACATGTTTCTTTTTAAGAGTTTTTATTTTATGGAAATTTAGTAGAAGCGACTACTTTGTAATCTTTTGAGATGTAATAGTTATGTCCTAATTCTCTAAAACTCTAAACCTGAAAAGATCCTCAATGTGAATTACTCATTTAATTCAATATTAAGTAAGGTTTAAGGATGGGGCCTTATAGATAGTCCATGGTATGCTAGAGGTACCTTGAATTGAGTGAAGAAGAATCATTGATTCAGGTTCCACTTGATGAATAGGGAACCCGTGGGCGTGACACAAATCCAACCATGTGAGTAGAGAGGTAGCCTCGGCCCTGAGGGAATCACCTGGACCAAACCACCAACTGAAGGCCAAGACCACTGAGCCATGCAGATTACGAACAATGACCCCACCCCTCATGCAACCATTCATATAGGAGCCATCAACATTCATCTTGAGGCCTAATTCGGGAGGATTACAATGAACCCAATGACCTTGAGGATACACCCTTGGAGAAATAGAAATCTGGCTACTAGCCATGAAATGCCGAAAGGAAGGAGCTCGTTCACCAAGTTTAAGATGTAGCAACAATTCAAGAGCAAGGGACCTCTCCCAAGATCACAAGGCCAAACCGGAACTGGAGTATCCCTCATGTCTGGAGGTATTACAAGCAGACCAAATGACCCAGCATCCAACTGCGAAGACCACTAAGTGCACCCTTTGTTCCTGAACATGATCCGAAGAACCAGAGAATCAGGCCTAGAGAAAGGCGTCCCCAGAGAGACCCGAGAAATCATGCCCGGAGAATTCACAAAAAAGGGACCATATACAGAATGCCCAATCACTCCTAAAAAACATATGCTCAGACGTCTCTTCCTTTGGGCCATTGCAGCAAAGACATTTGGAGGTGAGAGGAATACCCCTGCGACATACCTCTTCATCAGTGGGAAGTTCCCAGTTGCGAAGCCTCCAGATAAGAAAATTGAATTTGGCCAGGATATCAAGACAGCAAAGGAACCCACCCCAAGAAATATGACCCTCGATGGTAATCAGGACCCCACGGAAAGCCTTCGCTGAAAACAAACCAGACTAGGAACCCATGAACACTAGCCGGTCCAGTTCAGAGGTAATAGAAATACTGTGAAACACATCCAGTTGAGAGTGGGAGAGGATGGCTTGTGTGAAAGCAGGAAAACAAGAGTCCTGCAAGAAGGAAAATTCAGGGATGGGGCACCCTAGAAAGCTGAGGATACTCCCCAACCAATTTTGCCTCCATAGGTTGATCTCCCCCTCACCAACAATCCACCTCGAATGATGCCACAGAGTAAAGATATGGCGACGAGTAATATTCCCAAGCTTAGAGCCACTCCTATTAACAATATCAAACTGGGATCTGTATTATTTTATGGAGAAACGTTCCCATAAATATTTCCCCTCCAAAACATCCCAATCCATCTTTGCCTATAAAAAGGACATGGAACCTAAAACACTCCAAAGATTAAACCCACCCTCTTCAAAGCTTCAAGAAATCCTTTTCCACAAAGCCCAATGATATTTCTTGTCTGCTTTAGCATCCCATATAAATTTTACCAGAATCCATTCAATATTACGAAGAACCATCTTGGGAACAATAGTGGCAGACAGGACATGCATGGGGATAGATGTGAGAACACTATTGACCAAGGTGATTCTCCCCCCCAAAGGAAAGGAAACGGTTTTTCGAGTTGAGAATACGAGCATAAATTTTATCCACAATACCGTCAAAATGATGAATCTGAACCTTACCTGGAGAAATTGGGGCCCCTAAATATTCCATGGTAAAATGTCTTTGAGCAATCCCTAGGCTGTCAACAATCCTCTTGCCCCTATAATTGGAACACAAAATTGAAATATATATCCCACTCTTCCGGCAGTTGATGTCCTTCCCGCTCCACTTAAAATACAGCTCAAGGATATGGTGAAGATTATGAATGTTATTGCTACTACCATTGAGAAAGATAAGAAGATCATCCACAAAGAAAAGGTGTGAGATTCCTAGAATGTTTGGCTTACACCAGAAAGGCCGGACAAAACCATCAGAACTCCTGGTGTTCAGATATCTACTAAAGGTATCCTGGACCAAAATAAAAACACTGGGAGAAAGAGGGTCCCCTTTCCTCAATCCCCAGACCGATTTAAAGAAACCATAGCTCTTCCCCATAAAAGTAATTGAGAACCATGGAGACCCAATGCACCTAAAGAAAAGATCAACCACTCTCTCAAATAACCCCATACATCTCAGGACTCTGATGATGAAACTCCACTCTACCTTGTCATAGTCCTTGTCCATGTCCAGCTTAACGGAAATGTTAGAGCCCATGAATTTCTTTTTGATATCACCCAACATTTCCTAGGCCAAGACAATTGCGGATTGAGTAGACCTACCTTGAATAAAACCGTGTTTCTCATCCGATATCCACTTAGGGAGGTATCCCGCATGTCTGCAGTTGATGATGGTAGCAAGCACTTTTTAGGGGAAATTTCACATACTGATCAGTCTGAATTTATTTAAAGAAGAGGGGTATTTTACTTTAGGAATGAGAATAAGTGTGGTGGCACATTCCACCCTTGGTAAACTGCCTCCTCTGAAGTAGTTCTGAACACATTCCACCATATGACGCTTGATGAAATCCCAAGAGATGTGGTAAAAGGATCCTGGAAAACCATCGGGGTTGGGGGCGCTCTCAGAGTTGAGATCCAAGATAGCCTGCCAAACCTCTTGCTCATCTGGAACCCTTTCTAAGACTTCATTGGTGTCATGGGAAACCACCTGAGGGATGGAGTCAAAGAGATCCAAGTGACCTGCTGGGTAACTATCCTACATGCAAGTGTTAACATCTGCAAGAAGGGAATGGAAATGACTTTCACCCATACCTCCCACCACCTGAGGGTCATTGAAGAAGGAACCATCATCAAGGTGGATGTTTGGATCCTTATACCTCTTCCTCTACTTGATGCATGCATGAAATAAAGTTGTGTTTTTGTCACACTCTTTTAGCCAAGACACTCGTGACCTCTCCCAGGCACTTTTTTCTTACTCAAGGAGCAGGTCTACAAGTCGATTTTTCAGAACCATGAGGGAGCTGAAAACATCATTGTCCCAATGAAATTCTAGCCCCTACTCATGCTATTCAATATTGGATTTAGTAGTATCCAGGTCGGGGAAGCGAGAAGGTTTAGAATTCGCCCATATACAAAGATCCTCTTTCAGCCTTCGAAGACGGTTATGAAATCCTATCCAAGAATTCATGGCCAAAGGACTTTCCCATGATTACTGTGCCAAAGAGAGGAAATTAGGGTCACCCTACCAATATCTAGTATACAAAAAGTGACCATGACTAATATTAGAACCAGCCAAGCTGAGGAGAAGGGGGGAGTGATCCAAGATAGCATGAACTAAATGTTCCACCTTAGTAGCAGGAAAAGAAGAGATAAACTTCAGGTTAGCAAAGCACCAGTCAAGCCGACTCCACATTCGTTGACTACCCTTATGGTTATTACACCAAGTGTATTTATCTCCTGAAAATATGAGGTCAAGAAGACCATCTCAAGACACAGATCTTGAAAAATCTTTCATGTCTCTTAAAGTGTAAATGCCTCCACCTTTTCTTTCTTGAGGCTCAAGGATGAAATTTAAATCACCACTAACGAGCCATGCCTCATGACCGGTGTCGAGGTCAGACAACTCTTTCCAAAGAGGATCCCTGTCCTTTGGATCACACTTGGAATAAACAAAATACATCAAACAATAAGAGATACCATGACTAACTTTCACAGAAATAAACTGATTTGAAACTGCAACCCTCTGTACTGACACTGAAGGATTCCAGAATAGCCAGATGTGCGGGTTAACTGAGTCCCCATGCATGTAGTGACAAAACCCTATCTTGTAGGAAAAATCTCGAATTCTTGATTGTTGCTGTTTGTATTCCAAGATAGCCACCAAGGCCACATGTCTATATCTATGTTCAGAAAATGGGGAGCGAACCCAATCTACTATGGGACTCTTTCCACTATAATTGTCTTGGAAGTGATCCTTGACTATAAAAATGAGTTTCCATGAATATTTTTATTCCAAGAAAAATATGTCTTAATCTTTTGATATACTCTCATGGATCATGATTTATTATTGATGATTTTACACAATTAATATTCATGTATTTTTTATGAAAAATTTGTCTCTAATGACTCTTTATTTATGTTCTATGAAATATTGGGTAGTTTTTTATAAGTTATGATCATGTTATCATACACTTATGGTTATATAATTCTCACGTATGATCATCGATTGACGTATCCCATGTTTATACTTACGGAGAAATTGAGATCATGCTTTCTTATGATTATATTTTCCTATGTTACGAATAATGGTTTTAAGTATAATTTTTATAATATGGGAACTATGCAAGAATGAAATTGTGGGAGATTTTGAATAACTTTCATGAAATAAATTGATGACATATATAGTCTCTAAAGACACTATACCTTTATAGTTCTAGGGATTGTATTATTTTCTAAATATAAGGAATAATAATCTAAAATAGTGGTATATATATGTATGTTAATCTTTTGTCACCTCAAGATCCATTCACTATTAATAGATCAATGTATGGGGAAGTATACCGATTTATTGTTCAATCCTCTTTCAAGAAAAAGTATTCCTTAATCTGGTCTATCTTAGAGTGTCATTAACTCCTCATTGTGGGCCAATATCAAATTAAATATCATCATAGTAAATCCCCTTTATGATTAGGGGTGTAATGTTGGTGATGGGTCATGAGAAAAATATATACCCTAAGAGGATTGAAAATCCTTAGTGAACCCTCCTGTTCATATCACACCATTCAGAAAAGGTGAGATATGGGTCTCGAAAGTCTCATTAACATAATGCTCTCGACTATCATCTAATGGTCCCTTGATAAGTGAAAAGGGATAGATTAATCTTATAGTCTGACCAAATACACTAATTTAAATGAGATATATTCCAAAATAATTTCTTTTCTCTAAGATATCGGGATCTCTAAAAAACTTAATGAATAACTCTTCAAAGGGTACCATCCTAATCGAAAATGCATTTATAATAGAGTTATAATGCTTCCTGCAAAACCCTGGTAACAACTTGAGGTTTGTTAACTTTTTCTTTATAAATTATTTTTCTATGATTTCATGTGTTGAATGATAAACTAAGTCAAAAAAATTATACTCTAAACCAAGATAATATTTCATTACACACAACATCGAATTGTCTTGCGTTACACGCAACAACGAGTATCTACAAAACAACATTTATTATTACTATAATTTAAATGAGATATTTATAACGTATTCATTAAACATAGTAATATAAATAGTAATAACTAATTTTTAAAGATTATTTATAATGGTTTTATATAAATAAAACATATTTATAATAAGACTTGTATTTTTATTAAAGTTTTTATATGTTTGAAAATAATATTTTCTTAAAATAACTACTTTTTTTGTCCTTCTATGAAAAATAAAAATAATAATTTTATAAAATTTTAGAAATTTATTTTGATGAAATAAAAATAATTTTTGAATTCATAATTTCAAAATTATCTAAGGGTTAATATTTGTGGTTTTTCTGAGAAATTTCATTTTAGGATGAATAAAGAAAAATACAGAATTTCAATTCCTCCAACGGCCCGAAGGCCTTCATTTTTTATTGATTTTTGATAATCCACCTTTCAAGAGGTGAGGTGGAACCCTTACAAGGCCCGTAGGCGTAAGTATTACATAGGTCGTAGGCCTTAGAGGAATTCATTTCCTGTAGGATTCAAACATTACATACAACCCAGACTAACTACTTGGAACTGCTCCTCCATAGCATCTTCATCGTGAAATCAACTCTCCACCTTCACACGGCTGTTCGGCTAGGATTTCCCGTGCATGCACAGTCTTGTCTCGATGTTAGGTTTTATACCCTATAATTATTTCAATATATAAATTATATATCTATTAATCCAATTTGGGTCATTAGAATCATTTTTACATTGAATTTATACATAAAATCTTAATGAACATTTGAACATTCTCACTTTAAAAACCTACTTTCTCGCCATGTCTGTGGAATTAGGAATAAACATAATTTTTTCACCTTTGTGACGTTAAATTAAAAAAAATTAAATACAAGGTTTTAATTATGATAATTTTTATAGTATAATATAATAAACTTAATTTTTTACCAAAAATATTAGTGAAAGTGATTAAAATTAACTATAGCGATTAAGGTAAAATTAAGCTTAATATGGGACTAAACCTTAAACTTAAGGGCCAAAATGACTTAGTAACTTTTACAAAATCCATTTTATGGAAATATTTAAGAAATAAACCTTACATTAATTTTTTTTATTACTTTGTTTAGGTAAAAATTGGGTTACACCTAACTTGTTTTCAAAAATTCCAAGTGTGTCCCCTCTCTCCCCTATAAAAGGTCACCAATTATCCCCCTTGTTCACAACTATCAAGACACTTAAGTTCATAAAATATCATACCAATTAAATTAAAATAATCCATCCATTTATCCTTTAATACTATATTTGGTAAAAAATCCAACCAAGTAAACCCTTTGGTGCAAACTAAAAGTAGTTACCCAAAGAAGAGGTAACAACCTTCCTCAATCTCCTTTCTTTTATTTTCTTTCTCCACTACCTCATTAATTATTATTTCATGCCTAGATAATATCCTAAGTATCCTAAATATACTTATATATTTTTATGATAAGTTTTTTACCTACACTTACACACATTTCTATCTAATGGGAAACAAACTTACGGTTCTAATGTATGGTGAACTACTGCCTAACGAAACAATGTTGTTCATTTTTACTTTACCACCATTAATGGTTAGGAATTATGATAGAAATGATGTTTATATATGATATATGTGATATTTATAATTTCATTATGTTTCTTTAATTCCTATATATAACATACCTTTATGGTTTCCATTTTGTGTAACTGTGATAATTTCGTTTTGGGAAGTGTGAAGTATTGCCTCCTCAAAGTGATGTGATTCGTTCATACTATACATGGAATATATTAAGGTTGGGTTTATTAAATGTATATTACATATATGAAATAATAATGTTACTATAATTAGTATATATATATATATCTTTTACTTTCATTCTTTCAATATGATAATTAAATGGTAATAACATTCATGCATACATACGCCTCACTGTCACCATGAACAGTGTCTTCTATTCCATAATTATATCATTAATATATTATTATAACAAATATATACTGAATATACATGAAATTTATATCATTTTTTAAATTATTTAAATCATGATATAAGTATGAGGATAAAAAACATAACAAATTAAGACACATGAAAAAAAAACAAAGCGAATATTACCTGAAGTGAAACCTTAACTTTGAATTGTTTATAAGAGGGTAATATAAAGTCATAATAAAACCATATATGGTATTAGATATTAAAATATGGTTATATAAAATATGTTTAATAAACTTATATTTATTATAATTTATTTTTTAAGAGTATGAATATATTCAATACATAAGGTAAGTGTATTTTTATTCTAATTTTAATTTCTATAAGATTTACACCTTATTAACCACTCATAACTTTTGTGTGAGTGATTATTCTACCATGAATATATTATATTATTTTTATCCTTAATTTATGGTTATTTATATATATATTTGATGATATCTTTTTCAAGTGGTTTATGTTTCAAGAGTTACCACATTAGTAAAGTAGTTTTTATTCAATTTTCCTTCATTGATACACATGACATGAGCTTCAAAAAGCATATTTTCAAAAATGGTTTCAAATATGATATTTTGATATCATTTTCAAGTAAAATTTATTTTTAAAAAATTATTGTTGTTAATATATATTTATAAATTTTCAAAGTGTTTTTAAAGAAATGGTTTTCAAAAAAAATTCAATATTTCTTGATAGTTTTTCATGTTCGTCTACAAAGAAAAGAATTTTCAAAAGGTAGATTTCAAAGAAAATAATATCAAAGATTTTGAATATTATATTATAAGTTTTAAAATTATTTTTAAAGGAAATGTTTTCAAAATTATTTATAAGTTTTTAATGGAAAATATTTTCAGAATGATTTCATGCATTCCTTCATTGTTTTCAAATTATTTTAAAAGAAAATGGTTTTCAAAAGACTTCATGTTTTAAAATAATTTTTTTAAATAATAAAGTATGTTTTTCTTAATAAATTTTTTTAAAAGGATCATTAAAAATTATTTCCCATCTAAGAAGCCATCCATTGGTGTTACTCATGCCTTTCTGGGAAATGATCCAAAGTTTCCATTCATATTATTTATTTTGAATGGTTTATGTTTTGATGGCATGATGTTTAGAAAACCCATTTCTATTTCATGGGTTATATGTTTATGAAACGTATTCCTCTTCCATGGGTTTTATTCTTATGAAACCTTATAGTTTTTTTGGTGTATTATTTGATGAAATGATTATGATACCTATCTTTTTTCACACGTTAAGATATGATTACATGTTTTTGACACCCATTTCATTTCATGGGTTGTGATGGGATGTTTATGAAACCAATATCTTATTATGTGTAATGATATGATAAAGTTTTATTATATTATGGAAAATGTATGAATGATTATATTATGTGATGCGTGGGACCTATATATCCCTCCAATACATTGTGTAAAGATTTATATCACATGATATAATGATGGAAATCAAGTTAATGGACTTGACCCACTATGGGAAGATAGGGAAACCTAATCCCTTATAAGGAAATAATTGTGACTGGGGATGGTGGTGTGTCCCACCCATTAGGTGTAGTCCCTATGAATATGGGAGACGGGGAAAGCTGATCTACTATAGGAATATAAGGAAACCTGATCCATTACAAGGAAATTATTGTGACTAAGGGTATTTGTGTGTCCCTCCTAGTGGGTGTATCCCCCATGAAGTTCCCTAATAAGTTCTAGTAATGTTCCTTGACTTATAAGGAATGATATTACATGTTTGTTTTCATATCACAATTCTATGTCTCATTCCTATGTTATGCTTTCATGTCTCATAATCTTGATTCCATTATAATTCATGTCTTATTATCTACTAATATTTATTCCATTATTTATGTTTATTATATTTTAAATTTAGGATATGTTCTTTTAATGTTATGATCACGTTCCCATACCCTTATGATCACGTTTATGCTTACTTATCTCCCTTTTTTACCCTTAATAATCATATAATCTCACCCATTTTTATATTTATTTCCCCAGGATATGAGGATATGTATTAAGTATGATTTTTATAAGAAGGGTTCTCATAATAAAGAACCTAGAGGTAGATTATGTAGCTCACTTATATACCAATGTTTATATTTCCATTTTTTATAAAGGAACTAGACTAATACAGTCTTTTTAAATTTATTTTTTTAATATATTATGTTTTCCACAAAAATGATGAAATTTATATGTGCATTAATATTGGGTTGTTATAACACTGACAACTGATAGTCCTTAGATGGTCAACCAATAATAAAGCGGGTGTCTCCACCCACTCGCCACATAGTTTGGTATTTCCCATAGCTCCCTCTCTTTTGGATCAGTTTGAATTCCCATTACTGGATTAAGGACACATAGTTTTATGATTTATCCAACCAGTTAGGGTGGAAACATGTACTAATACCCCCTAGGGATAACCCAATCAGTGCTCTCATTTCTCACCTCAAGTATATAGAGAAACATCTAGCTTCAATACAGCCTAAAATGAATTCATATCTCAAATGGGTGGATTATACTACCCCACTGATAGATTTTTTTAACCCTATATTTTCTTCTTTCAAAGGTACTAGTGACCTATAGTAGCACCATAACCATTTTTAATTCCATCGTGGCTCGATTTTGGGTTACCCTAAATCAATAAGAGGCCCCTAATCTATAATGATTTGTCCAAACATTTCAAGTATTTAACTTAGTTTGGTCTAACCATTTGGTTCATGCATTAATTTATAGCTATAATAATCTATATAAACTATTACTTTACCAATTCTACTCAACTATATATAGTAAAAGCATCACTAACCTCTCCAAATGAAAAAAATGTGAAAAAGAATGTGTTTCTAAATTAATTTTCCAAAGGAAGGGATTGAAATGCTCTCAATACATGTGTTTTCCCCAAGAAAAAAATTTGGATATGTGCATGTATAATGTTTGTGATGATATAGTTCCAACTCTCATCTCCTTGAATTATCTGAGTTGATTCTTTGGATTCACTAAAAATATATACGCCTCAAGAAGAAAATTAAGTGAACAAAAAAATGTCTCATTGATTACATCTAACTATTTCATGAAATCCTGTAAGAGTACATACATATGTTGTTGCTTATAATTCATCCCCTTATCCAATCTATATCTAAGAGTCCCCAAAAAATAAGACCTTTCCTATATGGACTGACACTGAGAATATTACTCAGGGATTCCATCATGGATGAGAAGGGAGAATCCCTTTTAAAGAATATAAGAACAAGGTATGCTCATTACAAGAAAATCATGTAACTTGATCCTTTATCTATTTTATGAAAAATTACTTAATCAATCTACTAAAAATCAAGAATAAATAATAGGATGAATTAAAGACTCATTACAACAACTACCATTATCGTATATTCCTTGGACACACATCTAATAGTGATTTTTCTTTAAAGACTATATCTAAGGTATAGTGAACCATTGTGTGGTGGAATTGAGAAACCCTCTAGTGTATGTCACAGACTTCTCTAGCATCCTTATGATGATAATTATTATAGGTAATATGAATGGTTCTTTGATATAGGAGCTTAAATTTTCAATGGTTGGATAGCTAGAAATTTGATCACTTAATCCCATATGATCATTAATGTCTAGTTGAATTATCCAAAACCCAACATGGTCATCTCACCTTCCTCATTAAAATCGTCAGCTTCACTTCCCACCGATACATGAAAGATAATGAAATGATATTGAATGGAAAACCAAGATCTTATTCCAATTAAAAAACTAGTGTGAACCCTCATGGTATTCATTCCTCATGAATTGATGGAGAATTCTATGATCCATCTAATTCTAGAGGACTCCTCTAATAAACAGAATTACTATGTCACTATCAATTTCATTAGGATAATGGAGTATTATGTGAAGCTTTATAATTAATTACAATATATAGATCCGAAAATTCCCATTGATTCACTTAAGGATAGGTAAAAATATCTCTCTATCATACAAAATACCCAGAGTTTTATTCTTTAAAATTTTGTTTATACTACTGAAACCAAAAGATAATAATTTCTCTAATATTAGTAAGAGATTCCCCCTTGTGGTGGTATCTTCCAATGAAGTTATATGACTCACCTAATTGTATAAACATCTACTTCAATTATAGACACATAAGGATAAAAAAAAATTATCTAAGGTTTATCCACAATTGTCCAATTGATTATAGAATGTGGTTTGTTCTAGTTTGGTCTCATCACCACAACCAGTCAAGCTCTCCATGCTCCTTATCAAGGATTAACCCCTAGGGGGGAATTATATACCCCTAGATAAAAACTATGATGTATTGAATTTATTAAATGGAATTACACCCTAACTCTTGATCATGGGAATGCTTCCAATATTAAATAAGATTCTTGAGGCTCTTATCTAGGCTCTGAAGAACCCACTGTAGTTTAACACAGAGGTAGTTTCCACTGAATCCTACCACATAAAGGATACTAAGTGTGAATATTGTTAGGTTGTCATCTCATTCTCTAATGATAATGAAGTTTCAATCATCTAGGGTCACATAAATACCCTCTACATCTCATGAAATCTCAATAGAATTAACATCCAATAATGTTTGGATAACACTACCTCTAAGATCAATCACATATCAATTCATATGCTCTATAAGATGGGGTATACAGAAACTATTTAGTCCCTATCCAACCTAACAATAATGGGATATAAAAAAAGTGGGTATAATAAACATGGAAATATCCACTTGAGGACCTAGGTTTGAGATTTCATTTCCAGTATTAAATTATTAGTGGTCTCCTAAAACTTAACTTTCATCACCTTACTAGGAACTCCCTAGTGTCCATTTTAAGTTATTGTTCCACCATCATATCACCAATACCTCATATATTATTTAAATGTCCAATTAGGGGTGCATTATAGTGATGTTTCTCCCTTTAACTCATGTGAATACAACTACCTTGATGTTCGGTATTATAATATGGAGGTAAATCAACCCTTGATCTATGATCCTAAGCACGTAAATTCTCTCAATAACTTGACACCCACCCCAGTAGATCATTAGGATGAAATAAATAGAATTTTTATCCTACCTATCCACTATATAGAAGAAAAAACTCCAGAACTCAAGAAATAATTCATTTTTCTTTGAAAAAATGAGTAAACATAGATCAACTTCTACTAGTATAAACAATAGGTTCTTCTGAGTCTTGGGATGTTTGTTCCAATTGTGTACCAAAAATTTTGGCATATTCCTATCAATTAGTTACTTAATTTCCTATATAAAAGAGAATGAATATTCAAATTAAAGCTGACTAAGTTGTATTACTTCAACATTATATATGGACCATGTTGATGAAGACCACATGGGATAGGAATCTCATCCTCTATCAACATGGTCTCTTCTAAAGTGGTGGTACAAGAATCTGAGTCTGAGGATTTCATCCCCACAAAGGATGGTTATGCTATATCATAGTCTTTTATACTTGTGGGGTTATATCCTCACTTTAATCCACGTTATTATGGTGAAGATTAATTTCATGAAGCTTCTAATTCCTTCAAAGATTCTATTTCCACCATTGTCAATGAGAAAACAAAGGTAAACCTCATCACCATGGAAGATTCAATGTTGACACTGATCTGTGTCATCATGCTTTCCAATTCCCAAGAGTACTATGTTGCATTCCTAAAATATTATTGTTAAGTATTTTAATATAACTACAAGTAGATTTCAGGTATCAATTCCTAGTTCATCATCCACTACCATGGTCTTCCCATTAACCATCATGGATTCAAATAGGATCCCAAAAGGATGTATCCCTCCCATGGTGTTATGGTTGAGAAAAAAATTGATAAGATGATCAAAGATAAATTTCATAGGTAAGTCTAGTATCCTATGTGGTTGTACAATATTCTCCTAGTAAAGAATAATGATGTATAGATTGTAGTTTAAATCAACTTCTAGTACCTCAATATCCATTTCCAAAGGTTGACTTACCCATCTCAATCATAGATTTACATACCGATGAAACTATCAAATTACAAGCCCTTTTCTTCATGAATTGATTCTCCAGATACAATAAAATCTAGGTGGATCCAACATATAAATAGGCCACTTCATTTAGTATTCCCCATGAAACGTTTTTCTACTAGGTAATTCCCTTTATCTTGAAGAATATTGAAGCAACCTACTAGTGGGATATGAATTATATCTTCCTACCCCTCCTTAGAATGATAGATGATTTCTATATGGTTGAATTGATGATAAAATAATTCCAATGTCAGGACCACCTCAATGATCTTGACATAGTGTTAATAATTCTATATGCCTAATAATTGAGGATGAACTTCTTGAAGTGTGTATTTATGGTTACCTTTGGGAAGTTCCTTGGCTTTGTTGTTAGGTAAATAATCTTCAAGATCAACCTCGAGAAGATAAAGGACATCATTAGAATGCCACTTTCATATACTTTGTGGGATATATAAGGACTATAATTATATCTAAATTATATTAGGTCTTTTTCACCAATCTATTAGTCGAATGTAATCTCTTTTATAAGATAGTGAAGAAGTTTTCCACCTTTTAGTGGGATGAAGACTATTAGGCCTTACATATTAATACCTTTTATCCCATTTTTTATTCCACATATCCCTAAAAAACCATTGATCCTCTATTTTAACACCTTTCAATATTACCTCAACACTATTTTAGCCTATAAGAAAGAAAAATTCAATGATAACAATCTATATTATCTTGGTTTCATGATGTTAAACACTGAGACTTAGTATTAACTCATCAAGAAGAACTACCTTTCCTTGTCCTTTGTGATCCAAAAAATTATGTCACAATTTTAATAATCATAAGTTTTAGATGATCCCATCACATTGACTTGTTGAAGTACATATTTAACCATACTGTGTTTTTTGGATGATAGGAATTATGGTTGGTGATCCTTCAATAGATCGACATCAGGTTCATCCCCAAGAATTTTGTTAATGTCTAAGAATTAGGGGATTTTATTATTGTGAAATAAGCCTCTAAGGAATTACCTTTGTATATTTACTTCAAAAATAAAGAAATTGTATCTATAAATAAAGTGACTCCATTCTAGAATATACACTTCAATAGTTCCTCCCAGTGACTAAATATAAGAAGTCTCAATAACCTAAAGCTTAATAGTGTTAGCCTTAGAGTTTTCTTTAGCACTTTCTATAAGTACTACATTCCATACTCATTACTCTTATTATAAGGATTCACCAACAATGAGGATAAGTACTAAGACCTCATTAACAGTCCTAAGTTGGGCCTTAAGATCTAGATTCTACTATTTCATGTGAATAGTGATTCTGATCTAGTCATCAGAAAAATCAATGCTAACTACTCTATCTAGAAATAGTAATTTATCCCCTTACTTGAGAACACTCATTAGTTAATGGACCAGTAGCATTCCAAGATGAAGGTCAATCATATACCATGATCTTAGAATTATTTATCAGATTCTATGGAAATCTTAAATGCATCCCTCACATAGCTAGGCAGGGACAACATGGTCATACATATTGCACATCATAGGGTTTTTTCCCTGTTATTCCTAATGAGAAAATATATAATGTGAATTAAATCACTACTAATTCACCCCAAGAAAATTAATAAAACCTAATTTCCACAAATTCTCCACAATTGGTAAATATAGGAACACTTGTGATAAAAGATAATTTTAATTGGATAAAACATTTAATTGATTACCTCTAACGTGGAACTTCACCATCTGATCAAATTGATAATGAGGAAATCCATAAGAATAAATACACTTTCACCCTCTATGATTTCACCAATTCAAATCAAGTCCTCTATAGATGCATTCGTTATGGGACCCTTCTCTATTTCATTCAAGTAAATGAAATACCTTAGGTTTTTAAAAAGGAATGTGTTGGATGATATAGGGATCTTTATTCAAGATTGAAGCTTTCCCATCAGATCAGATGATTGGGTTACTTCCATCCCATAAAGCATCATGATTTCATTTATATTACCTATAACAACCCAAGTACTTATAGAATAATTTTTTCATATTTATTAGTATTATTTGATTAAATAGTTAAATTCATTATAAATATGTCATGTAGGGTGTAGTTTTATTAAACTTATTTATTATAAGGTTATAGTTAAAAGATTGATTTTAAAATTATATAATTTTAATTTAAAAAATAATAATTTTATTTTTTAATTCACCCTGTCAAAATTATCTTAGGATGAATTTTTTATAATTTTCTGAAAATTTTAATTTTCAATGAATAGTGAAAGATACTGTTTTTTGTAAAAATGTCTTTTCTTTTCAATAAATTAAGAAATTTAAAAATCCCATTATGTTTTTTATATGGATTAATGTAACATAATTATTATTTATTTATATTTTATCCACTTAAATTATTTTTAATAAAATTTATATTGTATTTTAGAATAAGTTTATTTTTGGGTTTAAAATTGTATTTTTTAGAAAACTGTTTTAAAGTACATGATGTTTCTCTTTTTTAATTATATAAAATAAACCCTAATTTGGTATATTTTAAATGAAATTTATATATTATATATTATTAAATATTAATTTAGTTTCATAAAATTATAATTATTAGTCATAGAGTTAATATAAAATCATCTTTTTCTTGAAAAATACACTTGAAAACCTGATTTTCATTGTGTTTGTGGGTTTCATTTTAAATATAATTTTTACAATTATGTGAATTGAATTTTGGTAAAATGAATTATATATTTTTAATAAAAAGTTATAAATTATTATTTAAGGCCATTTTCATTTTTAGGCATAAAAAATTACTGTGGTAAAAAAAGATTTATCGTAGTATAGGTAAAATAATGAAATGAGTTAAAGTTAAAAGGTAAAAGCTCAAAATACCTAAAAAATACAAAATTAAATGGTGGTTTGATGTATTTCATGACCTTAACCATCCTTTATAACGTTAATTATTAACCAAATTATTTTTAATTAATTCCACCCAAATGTGGTTTTCTTTAAATATAAAATAATCATTATTTAATCACTTAAAACCACCCCTCCCCGAGTATAAATATCACCCCTCACCATCTTCTTTCTATTAAAAAGACATGAATCTCTTAAAATATCTAAAAAACCTATCTTACCAACTATCCTAACATACACGTTCTTATGGTCTCACCCAAATACCAATTCTAATTTCTTTAATGGATCCTTTAGGGTAGTGATACTCAAGTGGTAACTTTCTCATACCAACTCTCTTAATTTATGTTCTTTTTCATCCTTCTCCTAAACTCCTTCACCCATAAATAAATAATATATCTAGTATAATTTATATACTATAATTTTATATTTATAATGGAATATATTATATCAATCCATTTTATTATGTCCTCTTATTCAAAGAAACAAAACTATTTTCCAAATCATGGCGGTTAACCATCTCTATGGATAATGTTTATTTGATTTCAATTACCACCTTCATGGATTTTCATAAAAATATTATTATGGTAAAGTAATATTTTAATATGTATATTATATAATATTTCATTTTCTGGAACTAATATATAGACATAATATGAAATAAAATTAAACTAGTTTGTGATGTTCGAGAAACCCACCAAAATAGAATAAACATTTATCATTAACATTTTATCAAATAAATCACCATCATGTTAGAAAAAAATGATATATGGAACCATTTATAATTTTGGATGTTATTTAATACCATTTAATTACAATTCAAGATTATTATTTCTATCTTACAATAAAATCCATAATTATACACAAATGAACTTACCATGAAACAAATAAATGAACGCACTTAAAATAATGAAAATAATGAAATTTTATTAATGAACAGGTGGTAAGATGTTTTAAAAGGATAATATAAGGTATTATAAATACTAATATATTTATTTAATAAATTATTAAAATTATTTAAACCATTATATAAGAGACTTGAATAGGTTTTAACAAAGTCAAACCTGAGGTAAGGGAATTATTAACCCAATTCCATTTTTTGGGTTTACCTTCTACTTAATTGATTGTGTCATGCAAAGATTATGTGTGAAATTACTATTTATTATCTTATGTTTTATTTAAAATTATTTTTGGGTATTTACAGTGTATTCAAATAATAGTTTAATTTATTAATGCTCACTTCAATGATATTATATTTATAAGGTACTTTCCTTTAAAAAAATGTAGTTCTGTATTTTTTTATAAAATTCAAAAACAATGTTTATTTTTTCAAATATTGACTGAACTGAATTTCCCACCTTAATTTCACATTAATATTTTGAATATTTCTTTAAATGATTATATGTTCACTTTTAAAGAAATGTTTTTCCATTATATATGCACTATTTTTAAAAATGAGTGATTTCAAAATGGAAGAATTATTGTATTCAAAGAGTGTTTTATGAGGAAATAATTAATTAATTATGTTTATATTATGGTTATTGGAAATTTTTTATGATTATGTGTGGTTAATTTATAAAAAAAGTATGGTTGTTTCCATGATAAACCAAGGACAGGTGGTTTTGTGATAAACCAAGGATTAGTGGTTGTGTTATAACCTCCAATGCATTTGGTACTATAGAGTTGGAGGTTATCCATTGTAAGAACCCAAGTTTTTGGAATAGGTCAAAATCCCAACCCTTTTTGAATTTTGACTTGCTTCTAAGAAAACTAGAGAAATTGGAAATTTTTGGGTTAAACGCTTGAAGTTGGGGAGGTCGTACAGGTGCCCACGGTTGGGGCACGGTCTAACAAATCGTGCAGACAAACTGTGCTAGGTCCCTGGGAGAGACAGTAAGCTCTGCACGAGCGGTGCACGGTTTGACAAACTGTGCGAGAAAACCGTGCGAATTTCCTAGGTGAGGCAGTGGAAACTGCACGGTTTGCGCACGGTTTTCCAAACTGTGCGGATCAACCGTTAGACCACTTAAGGTTAGGGTTTTTAAGTCCCTAGCCACCCAGTATTTCCTATTTCTCCCTCTTTTCTTCCTCCCACTCAGGGCTTACACGGGGAGAGTCGGTCGGACCTTCTTCTTACTCTCGAATCTTCGTACGAACTCCGTTTTGAGCACCTTTTGATCCGTTGGAACCCCCTTGGTAAGGCCTTGGTTCCTCTTGAGCCGTTCTTCTTGATTTCTGTCCGAGAATGAGTTGTTAGGGTTTGAGTGGTTTTGATTCTTTTGTATATATATCGTGTTTTAGACCTAATTAGAGGTCGTCATCAGAGGAGTAACATCGTACTAGTATGAGGTATGTGGTGCATACCGTCTTTCGTGTTTTCGTGGACTTTTGGGTGGCGCGACCTATGTCGCGTTTTGGGTATTTTTGAGAGAGACCCTAGTTTATCTGATATTTCATATTAAGTTACTTATTAGACCTATGGGGTACCTAGGGTTTTCCCTTCGTCCTGTTTTGATTGAGTAGGGTCGGGCGAGAGGTCATTTCTCATATGGGGAATTTTGGACGGGGTGCCAAAATGGTTTTAATTGAACTATTTTTTTTCAAACTATTGAGTTTAGTTGATTAAACCTTGAGATGAATTGATAGAGGCTTTAGTGACCTCGGTGTTGGTTTGGGACAACACACAGTTAGGGCATTCAATTGTTTATTTGTTTTTCTTATTTTAAGTATTTTTCTTTTGATGATATATGTGATGTATGTAATTATTGAATTGTATCTTCTAGAACTATAGAGACCCAAAGCTTGACGTACATGGACATTACATTACTTTTTTGGAATACTTAAAACATAACATGAACCAACACTCAAGGACTGTAATAGTTTAGTTTCTTTGCAAACTCGGAACATAATCTTCTAATCATGGTAAAAGATCTTCAACATCTCCCATAAATATCTTCCCCTTTTTGTTTTCTTACCTAAAACCTTTCTTGAAATCTTGGGGAAAATAAAACATATAAATGGTGACCTCAAATTATTAGTAAGGGTAAGCATGGAGAAAATAAAACAAACCATATAAATTTGAACTTCAACACATGAACATAATATTTAAACATCAAAATCTTTCGCAATGACATAAAACATGATATTACATAAGGCATAGATCATAAAGGATCATCAATCATGATAAAATACCATGGGAATAAAGAATGTAATTTTCTAAACCATTAATCACATGTTATGATTTCCATAGTAGCAAAGGCATTGCTGCCAAGACCATCTTAGTGGACAAAGTCCCTTTCTGAATCGAGTTCACTCCTCGTTCCAGTCCTATATCATTGAATCGGATTAATATACTGTTCCATCCATGTCTATCTCATGAGATATAAATCTTTAACCCATGCATTGGAGGGAGATATAGGTCCCATACATCTCATAATGAAATAATTCTTTCGAGTTCCACAAAATAAACATACACCATTCATAATAACCCAATGAATAAAATAGGTTTCATAAACATCATTCCATCATAACATAATCCATATAAAAAAATGGATATAATTTCATCATAAGAAATGTGAAACCATGTAAATAATGGAGACATTATACTTGAAACATACACATATGAAATAATGTCCTCTTAGATGGAAAATGGTTTTGATAAAACACTTGAAATGAATTCTTGATGAAAATATCCTTTCTTATTCAAAATCATTTTCTTTTCACAAAATGCAATGAAATTTTAAAATAAAAGGATTTTGTTGAAAATAGTCATGAAATCTTGCAGAGTAAACTTCATGAAAATAAGGCGTTATGAAACCGTAAAAATCTATTCACGCCATATAAGTTAAAAAAACATTATTCTCGAACTTTTGCCGTAAAAGTCAAAAAGTCCCTTGTATGGTAAAAAAAAGAAAGATTCCTTACATAACATAAAGTAAAACTCAAATAGGGGTAAACATGACTCTAAACATATATGGAATAATATTAAACACTTTATTAAAAACATTTTTATGGACATGGATGAAAAATATAACCCCAGTAAATTCTAATGTATAAGCAATCTCGGATAAAAATGAGATTACAAAATTATCCCTTACCTTAGGTCTGATATGCTTCATACGTATCCAAACCTCGTGTATAATGATTTAAATAATTTCATTGACTTATTAAAGAATCATATTCATTGTTATGATATCATATATGGTTCACTTATTACTTTATATTACCCTTTCTTTTGTAAGTTCCATGTTAAAGCAGCGTTTCGGGTAAAATTGTTTTATTTATCGTACGTGTTTGTACTTGTTTTTCTTGATATTATTATTACTTATATCTTGATTTACTTACTTCCAGAATTTAAATCATGATTTATATATCATATATATATATATTTATTATATATATATAATAGATATATAAATGAAATTAAATACACCGTTTAGGGACACGGTAGGTCGTACGTACGCATGAACGCTGTTTTCGTTTCCTTATTGAATTAAATGGAATTAAGTAACTAAAACATATATTTACATAAATATAGTATCATTATTATGTAATATATTTCATTATTATTTATTTTATATACTTTATAATCATACTTGAATGGTTAATCGTGGAAAATGAATCTAATCGCGTTCGTGGAGATGGTAGTCCGTACGTACGCACGAGTGATGATATCATTCCCATGATCATGGAATTGTATTGAAGTGTATGTATAATATTTAATAATAAATATCAATTTACAATAATCATATATAGTTATTTATTTACACCATTATACCCATCCAAGTAAGGTGGTGGTGGAAAACAGATTACACCATGGCGTGGAGACGGTATTCCGTACGTACGCATGCGCGGTGATTTCGTTTCCATAGGATGGATAGAAGATGAAATTGGGTTGTTTCATATTTATAATAACATTTCAGTATATGAGTGGTACTGATGTTATTAATTTATGATGAAATAAATAAAGAATAAGAAGTAGAAGAGGAAATAAATTGGAAAGAATCGGTAAAGGATATTACCTCTTCTTTGACGTGCCTCTTCTTAACCTCCTCTTAAGGCACTAGGGTTGGTATTTTGAGGAGACCAGAACCTCTATAATGTTTCTAGGGAAGCTTATAAGGTAAATGGTCCATGTTTGGCCATGCTTCAAGGCTCAAAATGGTGTTAAGAGAAGAGGGAAGGTGTGCCCTTTTTAAAAGGGAGGAGAGGGGCACTTTAGGAAAAACTTAAAATATTATATTATAATAAAGTAATATTCGGTTTATAATTGCTCCAAATTGATTTATTTCGAATATAAAGTGGGGGTGGGTCAAAATAATCTCAACCAATAGGTTTTAAACAAGTTTAGGTTACTATTTTAACCTTATCATCTAGATTTAACTCTAAGTTAAATAATTTAACCTTTACAGTGTCTTCTTGTTTTCTTACACTATATAGTTAATAAACTTACTATAACAAGCCAAAAGAACCCCAAGTGGTTCGTTATTAATATATATAACCGTATCTAAGTCATTTTTCTGAAACTTAGATTTTTAGGAATATAATAACAATTAATAGTATAATATTTATTTTAAAAACTATTTTATGTCAATTTTGACACTATTTGGTAATTGATTTTTGTAAGAATCATAACAACATTATTATTTCGAAAAAAGTTAATTAAATTAATAACAACATGTCATGTTAACCTATAAAATTATTGGAATTCATAAAAAGTCTAAAATTACATTTATTTGGGTATTTATAATATCAATTTTGTTAATATTTCATTAATAACTAATTACTGCATCATTATTGTGTCATAAATAAATTAAATTATTTAATGTCTAAAAATTATAAATAAAATACTATTATTTATGAAATCTTTTTATCTTTCTAATTAATATTTATAGTCGAATTTATCTTATGTATAACCCTATATTAAAAATGTTTTAGTTATTAAAATTTTAATTTAACTATTTTAACTCTTCTTTAAATAAAATAATAATAAGTGTCCTAATCTAATCCAAGTGGACCTAAAGGGTAATATTTTATTCCTAAGGTTGTTTTTGGTCTAATTAAACTTATCCAATAGAATTAGTACATGTTTTAGGGTAATAGTAAAATCATTTTTACCCTTAATAACCCTATTTACTTTTAACTGTGGCAAATAAAAGTAAAAACTTACTATTCACCAAAAAAACATTTTTATCTTATTGAACCACATTTTAATCCTTGATATTAACCATGTCTCTCGGATTTTCAAAATCTCACTCACATAAGTGGTAAAATTAAGTTTTATGTAAATTTTCAAATTCTTCTAAGAGGTGGGTAAAAGACGGTGAAAAGTTCAATAAAATTTTTATATATCTAAAATTATTATAAAATGACTCAAATGAATTACATTGAACTTATATAGGTATTATGTATCAATTTTGACCTAAAATTAATTTAAATAAAATAAATAATTATTTAAATAAAAAGTCGGTTTTTAAATAGTAATTCAGTGTTTTCACTATTCATCAAAAATTGAAAGTTTTCAGAAAAATACCAAAAATTCACCCTAGGATAACTTCGATATTCCAAATTCAAAAATGAAGTCCATTTTGAAAGATAAAATTTATAAAATTTTAAAAAGTGGGTATTACTATTCATAATGGCTAGTTCATAATAATATTATAATAATATCCCGTTTAGTGAAACTTGGTATTGCGTACTACACACGCTATCGAAGAAGGTCTTGATTGCATGTAAAACAAGCCACGTCAGGGCTGCATGTAGTGAAAGCTCTGTTTGGTGTTGCGTATAACATAATCAAAACTTATTTCATTTATACATTAAACAAAATCTATTCTTAATGTTTCGTATAATAATTTCCACAAAACGAACTTGAAATTGTGTGTAACACGAGCCAAGAATAGTGTTGACTATACTGCAAGCTAATACGGTGTTGCATATAGAGAAAGATAATCTTATTGTAGCGTAAAAAAAAGAATCAAAGAAAATAATTCTCATAAAATCTCAGGGTTTTACAGTCTACCCCCCTTAAAATGAATTTCTCCCTCAAAATTCGTCGGGGTTATAAATGGTTTACTACTTGAAAGTTTCTTTCATAGAAACCCACATCGTAAAAATGAATACTAAAACTTCATATTAAAAAAGGGAAGTTAGAATCATAACAGTCACCCAAAGTAACTCAACACTGTGTTTCCACATAGGACAACATAGGTGAAAATATGGATATGGAAGAGAAATATAATCATCAACTTCTGATGAAGAGTGGTAGAGGACACGGCTATGAAAAATCCAACAATCAAAAAGCCATAAATTTTTGATGATCTAAGGTACCATATAATTCATCAGATATAAGGGCACTGGGACAACATTTTTGGTTTTCAAGATCATTTCCCTGAAGTTGAAGAAATTGGAATTAGGAGAAATACTTTCTTGATCTTGGAACAATCTCACTGTTGGTTGTTCCTTGGACAATTTCCACTTCATCTCTTAAAGAAATGGAGTTGAATTTTTCATTCGGGAAGTGTTAGTAGATCATGTGATAGAATGATGGGTCATTCCATCTGTCTCAAATAGAAGGTTAGAAAAAGTTATCAAAAATACATAATTCCATCTATAGTGAGATTAATCATATATGGTTCAAAAAATGGACTTATACTTCATATATCATATTTTTTAATATAATAAAACTAGTTTCTACTAACCAGGGACATCTTTTAGGCTAGTGGTAGGCGATAAAGGCATGTTGTACTTCAGTTGTGGGTTCTATTCCCACAGCCTTATCTGACGTGATGGGTTGTCGCCCGTTCTGCATGTTGTCCCTTTTTTTAAAATACACTATTATAACATTCCATCAATAATATCAAAAAAAGTTCTAGCCTTAAACAATACTGACTTATGTCCAACATAATCCATTCTAATCTTTAGGCTTATCCAAAATACATCTGTCCAAGATCATAGTATAATGAAAACCATTACTAGAAATTTCACCTACCGATCATGTGAATACCATCAATTATACCCCATATATCATAAGATATATCTTTTTGGTCAAATTAAAAACATTTGAATACATTAATCATGTATTATATTGAAAAATTAATACCCATTGACCCTTAGTGAAAACATGAATGCTGTCAAAATTTAACACTTTCCACATACCAAAATCCCAAAATTTCTATATACTCAAACCAGGATATAACTTTGTCCTTATATCAGTCATGAGCTCATTTCATTTTTTCTTTATCGCTTCATTATGCGCATGTCATATTCTTTCCAAAAATATTTCAATCACTTTTCATGGTTACT
The DNA here is from genome assembly GCA_963277665.1 of Viscum album. NCBI lineage: Eukaryota > Viridiplantae > Streptophyta > Magnoliopsida > Santalales > Viscaceae > Viscum > Viscum album. Next base: position 1,423,255,126 of record OY728145.1, read on the forward strand.
GGTACCATATAATTATTGAAAACCAATACATAGATATTCCAAAATTCCATGATGCCATAAATGAGATTCCATGATACTATTTTGAAATCCCATTACATAAACACTTAATCATTACACAACATCATTGTCATACTCAACATCACAAATAGTGATCGCATGTGACTTCCCTTTATCCTTTTCCTTAAGAGGTTTCTCACGTTGATCATCATTAACCCTTGGATTAGGGTATTGATTAGAATAATGCCACATTTCCTTGCACTTGAAGCATTGAAGTGTTGGTGGTGCGTTCTCTACAGTCTTTTCTTTATTTACATAATTAGAAACCATTTTTCCATTACTTCAACACTCAGATGCTCGATGACCTTATTTTCCACACTTAAAAACATTTTCTAGTCCCTTTTAGACTATCCCCACCATGCTTCTTTCCACACTTTGATCATAAAGAAACACTCATCTTCTTTTCACCATTATTCTAAGATTTCTCCTTAAACTCTATCTTTTGTTTCTTGTAAAAACTATGAGATGGATATGTAACACCAACTTACATTTCTACCTTGATAGCACAACGAACAATTTCTTCATAGCTAATGAAGTCTCTTATAGTTAATTTCCTTCTAATACTTGGTTTTAAGCCACTGAAGAATCGATCAACTTTACTTTCAGGTTGGATGATAAAGCCAGATGCATACCTTGCAAGTCTTGTAAAATTCTCTTCGTATATACCAACAGATTCATCATCCTTTTTCTTAAGCTCAAGGAAATAATTTTCCATATTTGTTCGAAAAATACGTGGGAAGTACTTATTGAAAAATAAGTTCTTGAACTCATCCCATTCCATGGATTCAATTTCAACTCGGGGCCTCAAATTCTTAATTAGAGTCCAACATTGATCTGCTTCACCTTCTAAATGGTAAATAGCCAGAATAAATTTTTCATGTTCCGAACAGTGAAGTATGGAAAATATCTTTTCAATGGTATTGATCTATTGTTCAGTAACAAGTGGATCAAAAGACCCAATGAAAGAAGGTGTGTGTTGCCTCATGAAGGACTCAATAGAATATTGTTCCCTTATATTCTCATTTGGAAGTCCATAATGATTCATAGCATGTGTAAGTATAGCAATAATATTTTTCACTCAATCTCCCATAACATTGGTTTGTTCAAAATTACAATCATTTCATTTTCCATTATATTGATCAACACGGTTCCTTCGAGTTCCAGCCATCGTCTAAAACTCAGAAAGAATAGTGTGAGAGGCAAAAATCATGCTAGGGAAAACAACATAACAAAGGGGGGGTTACCTTCAATATATAACATCTTAGGGTTAATTCTAAGATTGTTACCGTAATTCTAGGACTCTAACCTATACTTATACTTAACCTTAGTGACATCCCTAGACATACCTTAGAAATATCTCTAGGGATCTCACTAAAGTTTTCACATCATAGTTTCCAAAGGTTAACTAAACCTTTCCTCTGATACCAACTGTAGAGACCCAAAGCTTGACTTACATGGACATTACATTACTTTTTCAGAATACTTAATACATAACAATAATCAACACTCAAGGATCGTATTAGTTTAGTGTCTTTGGAAACTTGGAACATAATCTTCTAATCGTGGTGAAAGATCTTCAACATCTCCCATAAAGATCTTCCCCTTTTTGTTTTCTTACCTAAAAAATTTCTTTAAATACTGGGGAAAAGAAAACATATAAAGGGTGAGCTAAAATTCTCATTAAGGGTAACCATGGAGAAAATAAAACAAACTAAAAACATTTGAACTTCAAAACATGAACATAATATTTAAACTTCAAAATCTTTAGCAATGACATAAAACATGACAGTACGTAAGGCATAGATAATAATGGATCATCAATCATGATTAAATAGAATGGGAATAAAGTATGTAATTGTGGAAACCATTAAGAACATTTTATGATTTACATAGTAGCCAAGGCATTGATACCAAGACCATCTTAGTGGACAAAGTCCCTTTCTGAATTGAGTTCACTCCTTGTTCCAGACTTATATCACTGGACCGGATTAACTTACCGTTCCAGCCATGTCTATCTCATGAGATATAAATCTTTACCCAATGCATTGGAGGGGGATATAGGTCCCAGCCATCTCATAATTAAATCATTCTTTCGTGTGCCACAAAATAAACATACAACATTCATAATAACCCAAAGAATTAAATTGGTTTCATAAACATCATTCCATCATAACATAATCCATATAAAACAAATGGATATCATTTCATCATATGAAAAGTGAAACTATGTAAATCAAAGATACATTATACTTGAAACATACACATCTTAAATAATTTCATCTTATATATAAAATGGTTTTGATAAAAGACTTGAAATGAATTCTTGATGAAAATATCATTTCTTCTTCAAAATCATTTTATTTTCAAAAAATGTCATGCAATTTTAAAAGAAAAGGATTTTGTTGAAAATAGTCCTGAAATATTGTAGAGTAAGATTAATGAAAATAAGGTGTTATGAGACCATAAAAATCCATTCACACCGTATAAGTTAAAAAAACATTCTTCTCGAACTTTTGTCAGAAAAGTTAAAAAGTCCTTATATGGTAAAAAAAGAAAGATTCCTTCCATAACACAAAGTAAAAGTCAAATATGGGTAAACATGACTTTAAACATACATGTAATAATATTAAAAACTTTATAAAAAACATTTTTATGGACATGGATGAAAAATATAACCCCAGTAAATTCTAACGTATAAGCAATCTCGGATAAAAATGAGATTACAAAATTATCTCTTACCTTAGGTCCGATATGATTTGTACATATCCGAACCTCCTGTATAATGATTTAAATAATTTCATTGAATTATTAAATAATCATATTCATTGTTATGATATCATATATGGTTCACTTATGACTTTATATTACCCGTTCTTTTGTAAGTTCCATGTTAAATCAGTGTTTTGGGTAAAATCGTTTTATTTATCGTACATGTTTGGACTTGTTGTTATTGATATTATTATTACTTATATCTTAATTTAATTACTTCCAGAATGTAAATAATGATTTATATATCATATATATATTCATTATATATATATTTAATATATATATAAATGAAATAAAATACACCGTTCATGGAGACGGTAGGTCGTACGTACGCATGAACGCTGTTTTCGTTTCCTTATTGAATTAAATGGAATTAAGTAAATGAAAAATAAATGTACATAAATACAGTATCATTATTATGTAATATCTTTCATGATTATTTATTATATATAATTTATAATCATACTTGAATGGTTAATCCTGGAAAATGAATCTCATCACGTTCATGGAGACGGTAGTCCATACGTACGCACAAGCGATGATATCATTCCCATGATCGTCGAATTGTATTTAATTGTATGTATAATATTTAAGAATCAATATAACTTTAAAATAATCATATATAGTTATTTATTTACACCATTATACCCATCCAAGTAAGGTTGTGGTGGAAAACAGATTACACCATGGCGTGGAGATGGTATTCCGTACGTACGCACGCGCGGTGATTTCGTTTCCGTGGGATGGATAGAAGATGAAATTGGGCTGTTTCATATTTATAATAATATATAAGTATATTAGTGATACTGATGTTATTAATTTATGATGAAAAAGATAAAGAAGAATAAGTATAAGAAGAAATAAATTGGAAAGAATCGGTAAAGGATATTACCTCTTCTTTGACGCGCCTCTTCTTAACCTCCTCTTAACGCACTAGGGTTGGTATTTTGATGAGACTAGAACCTATATAATGTTTTTAGGGAATATGATAAGGTAAATTTTCAGGGTTTGTCCATGCTTCATGGCTCAAAAGGGTGTGAATAGAATAGGGAAGGGGTTCCCTATTTATAAGGGAGGAGAGGGGAACTTTAGGAAAAACATAAAATATTATTTTATAATAAAGTCATATTCTATTTATAATAGATCAAAATTGATTTATTTCGAATATAAAGTGGGTATGGGTCTAATTACTCTCAAAAAATAGGTTTTATACAAGTTTAGGTTACTATTTTAACCTTATCATTTAGATTTAACTCTAAGTTTAATAATTTAACCTTTACTGTGTCTTCTTGTTTTCTTACACTATATGGTTAATAAACTTACTATAACAAGCCAAAATAACCCCAATTGATTCATTATTAATATATATAACCTTATATAAGTCATTTTTCCGAACCTTAGATTTTTAGGAATGTAATAACAATTAATAGTATAATATTATTTTAAAAAACTATTTTATGTCAATTTTGACACTATTTAGAAATTGATTTTTTTGAAACTCATAACAGCATGATTAGTTCTAAAAAAGTTAATTAAATCAATACTAACATGTCATATTAACCTTTAAAATTAGTTTAATTCTTAAAAAGTCAAAAATTACATTTTTTTGGGTATTTATAATATCAATTATGTTAATATTTTATTAATAAGGTAATTACTACATCATCATTGTGTCATAAATAAATTAAATTATTTAATGTCTAAAAATTATAAATAAAATACCATTTTGTAGGAAATCTTTTTATCTTTATAATGAATACTTATAGTTGAATTTATCTTTTGTATAAACATATATTAAAAATGTTTTTGTTATTAAACTTTGATTTTAACTATTTTAACTCTTCTTTAAATAAAATAATAATAAATGTCCTAATCTAATCCAAGTGGACCTAAAGGGTAATATTTTATTTCTAAGGTTGTTATTGGTAAAATTAATTTTATCTAATAGAATTAGAACATGTGTTAGGGTAATAGTAATATCATTTTTACCCTTAACTACCCTAGTTACTTTTAACCGTGGTAAATAAAAGTAAAAAGTTACTATTCACCAAAAATTATATTTATCTTATTAAACCACATTTTACTCTTTGATATTAACCATGTCTCTCAGATTTTCAAAATTCCACTCACAGAAGTGGTAAAATTAAGTTTTATGTAAATTTTAAAATTCTCCTAGGAGGTGGGTAAAAGACGGTGAAAAGTTCAATAAAATTTTTATATATCTAAAATTATTATAAAATGACTCAAATTAATTACATTGAACTTATATAGGTATTATGTATCAATTTTGACCTAAAATAAATTTAAATAAAATAAATAATTATTTAAATAAAAAGTCGGTTTTTAAATAGTAACTCAATGTTTTCAGTATTCATCAAAAATTGAAAGTTTTCAGAAAAATATCAAAAAATCACCCTAGGCTAACTTCAATTTTCTGAATTAAAAATTGAAGTCCATTTTGAAAGATAAAATATATATAATTTCAAAGAGTGGATATTACTATTCATAACAACTAGTTCATAATAATATTATAATAATGTCTCATTTAGTGAGACTTGGTATTGCGTACTACACATGCTATCGAAGAAGGTCTTGATTGCGTGTAATACAAGCCAAGTCAGGGATGCGTGTAGTAAAAGCTCTGTTTGGTGTTGTGTATAACATAATCAAAACTTATTTCATTTATACATTATAAAAAATCTATTCTTAATGTTGCATAGAATAATTTCCACAAAACGAACTTGAAATTGTGTGTAACATGAGCCAAGAATAGTGTTGCCTATACTCCAAGCTAATACGGTGTTGCGTATAACGCAATATAATCTTGGTGTAGCGTACAACAAAATACATCAAAGAGAATAATTCTCATAAAATCTCAGGGTGTTACATTCTACCCCCCTTAAAATGAATTTCTCCCTCGAAATTCGTTGGGGTTATAAATGGTTTACTACTTGAAAGTTTCTTTCATAGAAACCCACATCGTAAAGAGGAATACTAAAACTTCATTTTAAAAAGGGAATTTAGAATCATAACAGTCACCCAATGTAACTCAGCACTGGGTTTCCACATAGGACAACATAGGTGAAAATATGGATATGGAAGAGAAATATAATCATCAACTTCTGATGAAGAGTGGTAGAGTACATGGCTATGAAAAAGCCAACAATCCCAAAGCCATAAATTTGTGATGATCTGAGGTACCATATAATTCATCAGATATAAGGGCACTAGGACAACATTTTTGGTTTTCAAGATCATTTCCCTAAAGTTGAAGAAATTGGAATTAGGAGAAATACTTTATGGATTTGGTACAATCTCACTGTTGGTTGTTCCTTGGACAATTTCCACTTCATCTCTTAAAGAAATGAAGTTGAATTTTTCATTCGTGAAGTTTTTGCATATCATATGATAGAATGATGGTTCATTCCATCTGTCTCAAACAGAAGGTTAAAAAATGTTATCAAAAATACATAAGCCCATCTATAGTGATATTAATCATATATGGTTCCAAAAATGGACTTATACTTTATATATCATACTACTTAATATAATAAAACTATTTTCTACTAACCAGGGACATCCTATAGGCCAGTGGTACGCGATAAAGGTCTTTCGTACTTCAATTTTGGGTTTGATTCCCACAGCCTTATCAGATGCGATGGGTTGTCACTCATTCTGCATGTTGCCCCTTTTCTTAAACTACACTATTATAACATTACATCAATAATATCGAAAAAAGTTATAGCCTTAAACAATACTGACTTATGTCCAACATAATTCATTCCAATCTTTAGGCTTATCTAAAATACTTTTTTCCAAGCTCATAGTATAAAGAAAACAATTACTAGAAATTTCATCTGTCGATCATGTTAATACCATCATTTATCCCCATGTATCATACGATATATCTTGTTGGTCAAATTAAAAACATGTGAATACCTTAATCATGTATTCTCTTAAAAAATGAATACCCATTGACCCTTAGTGAAAACATGAATGCTGTCAAAATTTAACACTTTCCACATACCAAAATCCCAAAATTTCTATATACTCAAACCATGATATAACTTTTTCCTTATATCAGTCATGAGATCATTTCATTTTTTCTTTATCGCTTCATTATGTGCATACATATTCTTTCCAAAAATATTTCAATCTCATTTCATGGTTACCGGTACCATATAATTATTGAAAACCAATACATAGATATTCCAAAATTCTATGATTCTATAAATGAGATTCCATTATACTATTTTGAAATCCCATTACATAAACACTTAATCATTACACAACATCATTGTCATACTCAACATCACAAATAGTGATCACATATGACTTCCCTTTATCCTTTTCCTTAAGAGGTTGCTCATGTTGATCATCATTAACCTTTGGATTAGGGCATTGATTAGCATAATTCCCCATTTCCTTGCACTTGAAGCATTGAAGTTTTGGTAGTGCGTTCTCTGCAGTCTTTTCTTTATTCACATCATTAAAAACCATTTTTCCATTAATTCGACACTCATCTGCTCGATGACCTTCTTTTCCACACTTAAAACATTTTCTAGTCCCTTTAAAACAATATCCACCATGCTTCTTTCCACACTTTGAGCATAAAGAAACATTCATCTTCTTTTAACCATTATTCTGAGATTTCTCCTTGAACTCCATCTTTTGTTTCTTGTCAAAACCATGAGATGGATATGTAACACCAAATTCCATTTCTACCTTGATAGCACAACGCACAATTTTTTTATAGCTACCGAAGTCTCTTATAGATAATGCCCATCGAAGACTTGGTTTTAATCCACTGAAGAATCGATCAACTTTACTTTCAGGTTGGATGATAAAGCCAGATGCATACCTTGTAAGCCTTGTATAATTCTCTTCGTATATACCAATAGATTCATCATCCTTTTGCTTAAGCTCAAGGAAATCCTTTTCCATCTTTGTTCGAAGAATACGAGGGAAGTACTTATTGAAAAATAAGTTATTGAACTCATCCCATTCCATGGATTCAATTTCATCTCGGGACCTCATATTCTTAATTAGAGTCCACCATTGATCTGCTTCACCTTCTAAACGGTAAATAGCCAGAATGACTTTTTCATATTCTAAACAGTGAAGTATGGAAAATATATTTTCAATGCTACTGATCCATTATTCAGCAATAAGTGGATCAGAAGACCCACTGAAAGAAGGTGGACCTTGCCTCATGAAGGACTCAATAGAATACTATTCCCTTCTCTGCTCATTTGAAAGTCCAAAATGATTCATAGCTTGTGTAAGTATAGCAATAAAAAATTTTCACTCCATCTCCTATAACATTGGTTTGTTCAAGAGGACAATCATTTCATTTTCCATTACATTGATCAACACGGTTCCTTCGGGTTCTAGAAACCGTCTAAAACCCAAAAAGAATAGTGTGAGAGGCAAAAATAATGCTAGGGAAAACAACATAATAAAGGGGGAGTACCTTCAATATATAACATCTTAAGGTTAATTCTATGATTGTTACCCTAATTCTAGGACTATAACCTATACTTATACTTAACCTTAGGGAAATCTCTGGACATACCTTAGAAATATCTCTAGGGATCTCACTAAAGTATTTGCATCGTAGTTTCCAAAGGTTAACTAAACCTTTCCTCTGATACCAACTGTAGAGACCCAAAGCTTTATGTACATGGAAATTACATTACTTTTTCGAAATAATTAATACATAACAAGAACCAACACTCAAGGACCGTAATATTTTAGTGTCTTTGGAAACTTGGAACATAATCTTCTAATCGTGGTGAAAGATCTTCAACATCTCCCATAAAGATCTTCCCCTTTTTTCTTACCTAAAACACTTCTTTAAATCCTGGAGAAAATAAAACATATAAAGGGTGAGCTCAATTTCTCAATAAGGGTAAGCATGGAGAAAATAAAACAAACCATATACACTTGAACTTCAAAACACGAACATAATATTTAAACATCAAAATCTTTAGCAATGACATAAAACATAACAGTACATAAGGCATAGATCATAATGGATCATAAATCATGATAAAATATCATGGGAATAAATAATGTAATTGTGTAAACCATTAATCACATGTTATGATTTCCATAGTATCCAAGGCATTGCTGCCAAGACCATCTTAGTGGACAAAGTCCCTTTCTAAATCGAGTTCACTCTTTCTTCCAGTCCTGTATCACTAAACCGGATTAACATACCTTTCCTGCCATTTCTATCTCATGACATATAAATATTTACCCAATGCATTGGAGGGAGATATAGGTCCCAACCATCTGATAATGAAATCATTCTTTTGTGTGCCATAAAATAAACATACATCATTCATAATAACCCAACGAGTAAAATGGGTTTCATAAACATCATTCCATCATAACATAATCCAAATAAAACCAATGGATATCATTTCATCATTAGAAAATTGAAACCATTTAAATCATAGATACATTATACTTTAAACATACACATCTGAAATAATGTCATCTTAGATGGAAAATGGTTTTGATAAAACAATTGAAATGAATTCTTGATGAAAATATCCTTTCTTCTTCAAAATCATTTTATTTTCACAAAATGCCACGCAATTTTAAAAGAAAAGTATTTTGTTGAAAATAGTAATGAAATCCTGTAGAGTAAGCTTCATGAAGATAATTCCTTATGCAACCATAAAAATCCATTCACACCGTATAATTTAAAAAATATATTTTTCTCAAACTTTTTCTGAAAAGGTTAAAAAGTCCCTTGTATGGTAAAAAAAGAAATATCCATTCCATAACACAAATTAAAAGTGAAATAGGGGTAAAAATGACTTTAAACATACATGGAAGAATATTAAACACTTTATGAAAAACATTTTTATGGACATCGATGAAAAATATAACCCCAGTAAATTCTAATGTATAAGTAATCTCGGATAAAAATGAGATTACCAAATTATCCCTTACCTTAGGTCTGATATGCTTCATACGTATCTAAACCTCCTGTATAATGATTTAAATAATGTCATTGAATTATTACAGAATCATATTAATTGTTATGATATCATATATGGTTCACTTATGACTTTATATTACCCGTTCTTTTGTAAGTTCTATGTTAAAGAAGCATTTTGGGTAAAATCGTTTTATTTATCGTACGTGTTTCGACTTGTTGTTCTTGATATTATTATTACTTATATATTGATTTAATTACTTCCAGAATGTAAATCATGATTTATATATCATATATATATTCAGTATATATATATATATATATATAATAGATATATAAATGAAATGAAATACACCGTTCATGGAGACGGTAGGCCGTTCGTTTGCATGAACGCTATTTTCGTTTCCTTATTGAATTAAATGGAATTAGGTAAATGAAACATATATGTACATAAATAAAGTATAATTATTATGTAATATATTTCATGATTATTTATTATATATACTTTATAATCATACTTGAATGGTTAATCATCGAAAATGAATCTCATCGCGTTCGTGGAGACGGTAGTCCGTACGTACGCACGAGTGATGATATCATTCCCATGATCGTGAAATTGTATTGAAGTGTATGTATAATATTTCAGAATAAATAAAACTTTACAATAATTATATATAGTTATTTATTTACACCATTATACCCATCTAAGTAAGGTGGTGGTGGAAAACATATTACACCATGGCATGGAGACGGTATTCCGTACGTACGCACGCACAGTGATTTCATTTCCATAAGATGGATAGAAGATGAAATTGGGTTGTTTAATATTTATAATAACATATAATTATATGAGTGATACTGATGTTATTAATTTATGATGAAACAAATAAATAATAATAAGTAGAAGAAGAAATAAATTGGAAAGAATCAGTAAAGGATATTACATCTTCTTTGACGCGCCTCTTCTTAACCTCCTCTTAAGGCACTAGGGTTGGTCTTTTGAGGAGACTAGAACCTCTATAATGTTTCTAGGGAATACTATAAGGGAAATGGGCCGGGGTTGTCCATGATTCAAGGCTCAAAAGTGTGTGAAGAGAAGAGGGAAGGGGTGCCCTTTTTATAAGGGAGGAGAGAGGCACTTTTAGAAAAACTTAAAATATTATTTTATAATAAAGTTATATTCAGTTTATAATAGCTAAAAATTAATTTATTTGGAAGTTAAAGTTGGGATAGGTCAAAATCCTCTCAACCAATAGGTTTTAGACAAGTTTAGGTTACTATTTTAACCTTATCATTTAGATTTAACTCTAAGTTAAATAATTTAACCTTTACCGTGTCTTCTTGTTTTCTTACACTATATGGTTAATAAAATTACTATAACAAGTAAAAACAACCCCAAGTAGTTCATTATTAATAAATATAACTGTATCTAAGTAGTGTTTCCAAACCTTATATTTTTAGGAATATAATAACAATTAATAGTATAATATTTGTTTTAAAAACTATTTTATGTCAATTTTTACATTATTTGGTAATTGATTTTTATTAAAATCATAATAGCATGATTAGTTCGAAAAAAGTTAATTAAATCAATACTAAAATGTCATAGTAACCTATAAAATTAGTGTAATTCATAAAAAGTCTCAAATTACATTTATTTGGGTATTTATAATATCAATTTTGTTAATATTTCATCAATAAGGTAATTACTGCATCATCATTGTGTCATAAATAAATTAAATTATTTAATGTCTAAAAATTATAAATAAAATACTATTATGTAGGAAATATGTTTATATTTCTAATGAATATTTATAGTCTAATTTATCTTATGTATAACCCTATATTAAAAATGTTTTAGTTATTAAACTTCGATTTTAACTATTTTAACTCTTCTTTAAATAAAATAATAATAAGTGTCCTAATCTAATCCAAGTGGACCTAAAGGGTAATATTTTATTCATAAGGTTTTTTTGGTCGAATTAAACTTATCCAATAGAATTAGGACATGTTTTAGGGTAATTGTAAGATCATTTTGACCCTTAATTACCCTATTTACTTTTAACCATGGAAAATAAAAGTAAAAAGTTATTATTCACCAAAAATTATTTTTATCATGTTGAAATACATTTTACTCCTTGGTATTAATTGTGCCACTCAGATTTCCCAAATTCCACTCATAGAAGTTTTAAAATTAAGTTTTATGTAAATTTTCAAATTATCCTAGGAGGTGGGTAAAAGACGGTGAAAAGTTCAATAAAATTTTTATATATCTAAAATTATTATAAAATGACTCAAATGAATTAAATTGAACTTATATAGGTATTATGTATCAATTTTGACCTAAAATAAATAATTATTTAAATAAAAAGTCTGTTTGTAAATAGTAACCTAGTGTTTTCACTATTCATCAAATATTGAAACTTTTCAGAAAAATACCAAAAATTCATCCCAAGCTAATTTTGATATTCCGAATTCAAAAATGAAGTCCATTTTGAAAGATAAAATTTATAAAATTTTAAAAAGTGAGTATTACTATTCATAACGGCTAGTTCATAATAATATTATAATAATATCTTGTTTAGTGAAACTTGGTATTGCGTACTACACACGCTATCAAAGAAGGTCTTGATTGCATGTAATGCAAGCCAAGTCAGGGCTACGTGTAGTGAAAGCTCTGTTTGGTGTTGCGTATAACATAATCAAAACTTATTTCATTTATACATTAAACAAAATCTATTCTTAATGTTGTGTAGAATAATTTCCACAAAACGAACTTGAAATTGTGTGTAACACAAGCCAAGAATAGTGTTTCCTATACTGCAAGCTAATACATTGTTGCTTATATCCCAAGATAATCTTGATGTAGCGTACATAAAAATACATCAAGGAAAATAATTCTCATAAAATCTCGGGGTGTTATAAGAACCATTTGGTTGTGTTGGGCATGGCCCAGGTATTTTTGGGTGGTTTTGACCACGGGATTGGGCGTCATGGAAGTCGTCTTGAGGCAGTACGACTATCAGGTTGAGCTTGACCCAGGGTTACTATGGGTGGTTTTGACCATGAGATTGGCCGTTATGGATGTCAGCTTGAGGCAGGATGACTGTCAAGTTGGGCATGACCTGGGTTACTCTTGAGCAGCATGGTCGCAGGGACACGAGGTGTCAGATGTGGGGTGGCTTAGTTACTATTTTGGTGATTACTGCTCACCTGGAACTTTTATTAGTGTGCACACATAGATACTTCGTGATGAGGTGGTTTTGACCACTCGTGTGGGTAGAGGCCCCCGTGGATGCGGTTTAGGTATTTTGGTTGGGGTGCTTTGTCATAGAAAGCCACGTGGAAGGTGAGGAGCCTTCAGGGGATAGCATTGAGGCTATCGGGTTGGGGGCTAAGGCTCGCCTTGATTTGAGGGCAGAAATATTTGTCCCTCCGGTTACTTATTTGAGAGCAGATATCGTTGTCCCTCTGGATTCTTATTTGAGGAAAGGTATCGTTGTTCCTCCGGGTTACTTCTTGGGTGTGCCTTCGGGACGTCGGTACTTGAGACACGAGGTGTTAGGAGGCACATGGTGATGGGTTACTATTCTTGGGCATGACATTGGGACGTCGGTACTTGAGAAACGAGGTGTCAGGAGGCACAAGGTTCCGGGTTACACGACAGAGATTACGGCGTTGGCCGAAGCAGGTGACACTCCATGGTGGCTGTTGAGCACCAGTGGAGTTGTGTTTATTTGTGCATTGTTGTGTTTACTGTTTTCCTTATAAATTCATGCCCCCTTAAACACTTATATTAGGTACGCACCATTGGGTGGTGTCTTACTGATATTTTTCTCACACCCTGCACGGGCCCTTTGGGACGCGTGCAGACTTGATGGATTTACATGCAAGAAAGAGGCCAGCTTCAGAAGATGGGCTGCGTTAGTTGTTGCATGGAGATGATATGGACCTTGAGGTCATGCCTAGCTGGGGTTTACCTTGTTTTGGTTACTTTTCTGTATCGTCATGCTTACTTGTTGTAGCTACTATTGGTTAGCCATTGGCGCCCTTTTTATATTCAGTTGAGTATGACCTGCTTTGGATGCATGTTTTACTATTTTATAGTAGATACATGTTATCATTATGCTATTGTGTTATTTCATCTACTTTTTTTATATTTATTTCTTTCTCTATTTATCTATATTGATTATGCTTCCGCTCTGCGGGTCTGGTTCGAGTCTGCTGAGTCTTTCTTTCCGCTGTATCTTTACTATTATACTTGGACCATTACCCTTATTATGATCCTCTGAGAGGGTATAGCCTCCCCAATATACCTAACATACCCTCGCTGCTAGTCGGCATCCTTTGGCGTTCAAGGGAGGTGCGCCTAAGGTAGTGACACCCGACCCGTTCGGCACTGTTCGGGTGGATGGCCAGGTCCAGGTCGTTACAAAGTGGTATTAGAGGAGTTCTTGACAAGGATTTAGTAGCAGTATTTTTCTGGCTACTAATGAGATTCAGACTTCTCTTTTTATTTTTCCTGGTTTTACTATTTGGGATATGGTAGACTGGAGATAGGTTGTTGTTACTAGAACTGGGTTTCTAGCTTGTGCTTGGGTGCCTGCAGCCCCAGGTACGAGGGATGGACCAAGTTTCCATGGGTGGGAATTTCTGTTTTTCTTTTTGCTCAGATTATGGTTTATATGATTTCCACCTCGTTAGATCACTTGATTGTGATATGTGACCCTTGACCCGGTGCAGTAAGGGAGAATTGGACCTTGGCCCGGTACGGAAAGGCTACTTTTCTTGGCTTTTTATAGGAACATTTTAGGGTATTTCAATTTCATAACTGCACGTATGCTTTGTGAAGTGATAATACCATGTGAATAAAAAAATCAATTGCCATGCTTTATATTCTTTGAAATGTAAAAGTTGAAATTCCTGATATAATTTCTTGTTGTTGAAATGTGTATTCCATGCTTTGTATATTGTAGAATTGCATATGACCGGGTTTTTGGGTCTGACTCTTATGAGATCAGGCAGGTACTATCGGTTGAGGTGATTTTTATCACTAGGATTGGGTGACTCAGTCGTCGGTTTGAGGCAATGTGAGTTGTTAGGACAGGCATGGCCCGAGGTACTTTTGATACTTGGCCCTGGTTGGGGCGAGTAAGGAGGTCATCAGGTCTTGATGTCGTGGGGCATGGGTTGCGGTGGGGGAGAGTAAGGGTAGTAGTTATGCACTGCCTTTTACTTCTTTCCTTATCTGCGTAGTATATATATTGTTATATATGAATATGGGATGTCTGACCATTTATGGTATTCAGCGGGTTCCTTTTTGGGCGACTCAGATGGAGCGTCAGACGGGAGATGGTACAGTGCCGCAGGTGCAGGATCAGGTTCAGGATCCGGTACATGCAGAGCAGGAGCCGCAGGTACAGGCTTAAGGACAGGATCGGGTTCATGATCCAGTGCAGACCAGACAGCAGCCGGGTTTGATAGCATTCCGGTCATGACTCGACGAGCAACTCTGAGCTATCATGGTGAGGGTCTTGCAGGGGATCGACGGAGGTGCGCATGGTACAGATCCATCTATGGCTTATCTGACGCGGGAGTTCCAGTCATAGCACCTGCTGCTTTTTTAGGGTGAGGGTGGTCCGCAGGCGGCTGAGAATCGGATTGAGAACATGCAGATGATCTTCGAGCAGCTCGAGACGCCTCCACAGCAGAGGGTCAAGCTGGTGATATACATGCTTAGAGGATCGGAAAATTGATGGTGGGATGTGCAGGTTCAGGCTCGCAAGCACGATGAGTTGGTATGGAAGGACTTTGAGGACAGGTTCTTTGAGCACTATTACCCAGAGACACTAAGGGCAGAGAGAGATCGGGAGTTCTTGAGCCTTCAGCAGGGAGACCTATCCATCATGGGATACGTAGCTACTTTCACTAATTTATCTCACTTTTCACCTGGTATGGTTAGCTATGACATGGCTAGGGTGAGGCGCTTCGAGGATGGATTACGACACGTTATTCGGGTCCAGGTGGATATCTTTCGGCTAGGTTCCTTCTCAGAGGTATTGAATCAGGTGCTCATAGTGGAGGGCAACCAGAGGGATAGGACCTAGGTTGGCTGGGTGGCCGCTTTAAGTGATGGTTCGGACAGCAGGAAGTGAGGACGGGATGAGTTCTAGAAGGGCGGTCAGGCCAAGGATTCAGCTAGACCACCTCGTGGTAGTCCTTCAGTGATTTTCTTCCAGTGTGGACAATCAGGACATGTTCGGACTCAGTGTGATAGGCCTCCTAAGGAGTGTCGATCATGTGGACAGTTTGGGCATCTGGAGAGGTTTTGTAGGAAACCTTTTGGTTCACGCCCAAATTTACCCAAGAGAAGAAGGGTAGAATGGTCCTTGTAGTGTAGCTTGGGTTTTCGATTCCACAGAGACCTAAGAAGATACCTAAGATACACAACCTAAGGGATGGATTTTTGGCTATGAAGTGGCCAAATTGGATTGATTTTTATGGGTTTTAAAGATATCTAATATATTTAGGTGTATTCAATTTAAAATAATGAGTTGATCCTAGGTTATCGCTCGGGGTGGATTGGACGTATTTTCTTTTTAATGATTTCAATTTCTTAAATATGAGATGGGTTCATTTAAGGAGATAAAACTACATCATCACTTACTGGTTTAATGCCTACACCCTCTAATACTAATCACCTATACACTTGAAGGATCAAAGTTTTGAGCACTTCAAGGTAAAGGATCGTATTAGTACTTGAAGTGTGTGACCTTAAATTCAACAAGGACGATGGAGTTTAAAAATCATCAAATAAAAATCCCAATTAAAGAAGTGATTATACATTAATTATGTGATAAATAACATCCAATCCAGCCCCTTTCTAGTCCCTTGGATCAACCCATAAGTGGGTTTTCCCTCCATTTATCTCATGGTTTCAATGGAAGCGGAAAGTAGACTCATGAGGGAGGAAATGGAGAAGTAAAGAAAACAACAAAAATAAAATGATCACTCCACCGTTGTGTGAATAATTTCACAAGGGTAGGTGTGAATAAATTCACACCTTGATCCAACGGTATCAAAGTGATATTAATAACAATATAATAAGAGTAGAAGAAGAACTTTTATTAAGAAACTAAAGTGAATTGAACAACTTACATGTGAAAGACAAAATTGAGGCAACAAAAATGCAGCATAACCTTACAATTGAACAAAGCATTCAAGATCCTCAACTCCTTCACCACCAATGTCTTAAATAGGCATTTTGGGAGCCTTGGGTCTAGACTCAAACAGTACAAAGCATCTCAATTAATTTTGGTAGGCCATAGGTGGTGGAAAGCTTGTGGAATTTGAACTTTTCCACATTTGACCCGAGGTGGCAGCAAGCTTTCCTTCACCGAACAGAAGCGTCTGGAAGCCCATCTATAAGGCTGAATCGGAGTGGTCCATAGAAGAAGAAAATGGATATAAGGATGTCTTCTGACCGTTTATAAACTTTGGGCCCATTTGGAGTTAGGGATTCCGAGATATGATAACATTAGTGGACTGTTTTTCTGGGCCACAGAATCTGGCCCAGAATTGTATCTCTACCTTGGGCCGCTTTAATTACCACCATAGAGGCCGAATTAGCATTAGATCATGAAGATTTATTTGTTACTATTAATGTCTTATAGTATCCCACAAAATTTGGGATTCATTGGGCCTGTATGTTGGGCCCCACAGTCTCATCAGTGGACTAGTGTCCAATCTGCCTTCTCTAGAATTGCTTCCTTTCATCACAAAATATCCCCATCTTCTTCCATGAATTCTCCATTGATCCCTGAATGAAAAATGTTCACATTTAAGTGTAGATAAAGTTCCCAAAATATCAAATTAAAAAAAATTGATAATTACATTCCTTAGAATCAGATGACTCATTGGGCCTAAATTGGTGTATATTAGGCATGAAGTGCACAAATGATGAGAATGGATGTTCATAATGAAAATGCACTAACTCAGGCCCATAAGATCAAAAATGAACATTTAATACTATTAAAATGTAATTAAAATATATGTTTTTATTGGATAATCACACCCCCCAACTTGAGATTTTCTAGTCCCGATCAAATAATTCAATGATTTTATTTGAATTCCTTTCTTCAAACACATTATAACAAACAGTGCTCACAATGTAAACTGCACACAAATATATTTTTATAACCTATCAAGATAATTTAAAACAAGATGAATTTAAAAGAAGATCCCAATACCAAGCCCATTCCTTTGATCAAATCCATCATCATACTTCATCCAACTCAATTAGGTGTAATGATGTGTTGTGTATCACAATAGATATGGGGGTTCATTTTCATTCAAGGGGGAAATCATGGAAGCGCTAGGTGGAATCACATTTAATCCTAATATGATTATTCTTCATTCTTTTTTTATTTTATTTTTTCAATATTGCCATAGTAATTGAGATTGCAGTTAATCAAATTAACCCATGTAGCAAGACTTTTCCGATGACTTCCAGACTCAAAGGCCTTAGGGCACCAAGTGAAGCCCACATACTCGGGCATCGTCTCGAGTTAACTTAATCAAAAACAAGGTCATATTACCATAAATAGAGATATATTGAAAAACTCGGGGCTAGACAACTCTGGAGTCATGATCCACAAGTTCCGAAAGCCTCGCATTTTATCAATCCATTGCTCTACACGCAAATTTTTTTTTATTTTTTTATTTTTTTATTTTTTTTTATTTTTTAATAATTTTTTTTTAGTTTTTTTTTTGAACACTCATATTATTCATAAAAATAAAACCATCCTATGCTATTTATTATGGGACCCCAAAAATTCAAATTAGTACCCCACAGTCTAGAGGACGTGCATTGTGGCATTTT
Organism: Viscum album; assembly: GCA_963277665.1. Lineage (NCBI taxonomy): Eukaryota > Viridiplantae > Streptophyta > Magnoliopsida > Santalales > Viscaceae > Viscum > Viscum album. Next base: position 1,423,273,785 of record OY728145.1, read on the forward strand.
TTTATTTGGATGAAAATATAAACGATGAAATATCACATTGGACAGCCACACTTTCCAAAATCTATGCTTTTAAACTTAATCATGAATTAAATTAAGAGTCAAGGAAATAATAATTATTTGATATGTAGTTTTTATGTGAGCAAAGATGTTATTATATGAATGATAAAGGAATTTTACTTCTTTTTGTTATCATTGTTTTTTTTAAACAAACATTTTGTTTCCACACCCCCCAACATAGAATGAAATTGTCCCTAGTTTCATAAAAACAAAATTTAGAATTGGGTAGAGGAATAAAAAGGGGATTTCAATAAGGAAATTGAAATATGAGGATCATGGAATGAAGTCACCTGGTGGTTGAAGTTTGAATTTCTTGCCGTTCGAATTTATTCCTTTGATATCCATGTCGCTTGCAAAGTTCCCTAGTGGAAAAAGGAAAAACAAAACAAACCAAACAAACAAAAACAAAATATATATATATATATATAATAAAGGAAGTAAAATATAAGAATATATATAAAAATTATAGAATTAGGAAGCACAAGAAGCCGCAGGTCAGTGGTAAGCGCGCGCCCCTGTCTCCCTTCGGTCCCGGGTTCAAGTCCTCGCGGCTTCTCCGGTTGTGACGGGGTTTGCCCCACGGCCTATGGTGTGGACTTTTTTTTATTATTATTTTATTTTTATTTTTATCTTAACCTATAAAATAATAAAAATAAAATAAAAATAAACTGATGATACATTGTCTTCTTTTTAAATTTCTAGGTAAGGTATTACTCAAGTATCACACCACGTGACACGGATGAATATGGTGCTCCCCTTTCGTACCCATCCATACTCATTATAGAAGAACAGGTCAACAGTTTATTATTTTTTTTCAAAATATCAAAATGTCTCATTAACCCTATTTAAAATATAAAGTTGATTAAAACAACAAAATTATTGGAAACTTGAAAACCATGGGTTGCCTCCCATTCAGCGCTTTGTTTAACGCCGTTAGCCTGACATGGACCCTAAATCTATTAATTTGTTCCTTGTTCATAGGTTGGCTTAGTTAACTCAACCTCTATTTCCTATTTATTGAATGATTCAATGAATGGTTTTAACATTTGACCATTGACCTTGAAAATGTAACCACTTGTGGGATCTTGAATCTCTACTGCCCCATGGGGGAATACATGATGCACTATGAAAGGTCCTGACCATCTAGACCTTAACTTTCCCGGATGTAAATGAAGTTTTGAACTATACAAGAGCACAAGTTTTCCTGGTTCAAAATGTTTGACCTTGATATTCCTAGATTGGTAGGCTTGAACTCTATCTTTATTGATCCTTGAATTTTCATAAGCCTCCATCCTTAGTTCCTCCAGTTTATTGAGATCTAATTTCCTTTTTGTTCCGGCCAATGAGAGATCATAATCCATTTTCTTAATTGCCCAAAAGGCCTTATGTTCAATCTCCACTGGCAAATGGCATGCTTTACCATAAACCAACCTATATGGGTACATTCCTAAAATGGTTTTATATGCTGTTCTATAGGTCCAAAGAGAATCTAAGAGTTTCTTAGACCAATCTTTCCTAGAGGGGTTGACAGTTTTTTCAAGAATTTTCTTAATTTCATGATTGGCTAACTCAGCTTGACCATTGGTCTGTGGGTGGTAAGCAGTGGACACTTTGTGAGAAATTCCATATTTTTCCATGAGTGATGAGAATGGACGATTGCAAAAATGAGTTCCACGATCACTTATGATAGCCCTAGGAATTCCAAATCTAGAGAATATGTTTTCTTTTAGGAATATAATCACAGTTTGATGATCATTGGATTTTTTGGGAATGGCTTCAACCCATTTTGAGACATAATCAACAGCTAAGATTATGTAGAGGTATCCCTGAGAGTTTGGGAAGGGACCCATGAAATCAATTCCCCAACAGTCAAAGATTTCAACCACTAAGATGGGAGTGAGTGGCATTTGATTCCTTTTTGTGATGGACCCTACTTGTTGACACCTAGGATAGATTTGACAAAATGTGTAGGAGTCCCTTGAGAGGGTGGGCCAGAAGAGACCACATTGAAGAATCTTAGCAAATGTTTTCTTAGAGGAAAAGTGACCTCCACATGCCTCACTATGATAGAATTTAAGGATGGACCCTTGTTCAGATTATGGAACACACCTCCTAATGACTTGGTCAGGGCAGAACTTATAGAGGTATGGATCATCAAACACATAGTGTCTAACATCATAAAGGAATTTCCTTCGAGATTGAGTCCCTATGAATTTTGGAATGACTCCTGTCACTAAGAAATTTGTTATGTCAGCATACCAAGGGAAGTCACTCACAGAGTAGAGGTGTTCATCAGGAAACGAATCAGACACAGAAAGGTGATTTGAGTTGTCTTTGAATTCTATCCTAGAGAGGTGATCAGCTACAACATTTTCAACTCCCTTTTTATCCTTGATTGTGAGGTCAAATTCTTGTAAGAGAAGGACCCACCTAATCAGTCTAGCCTTATCATCTTGTTTTTGGAAGAGGTATTTAGTGCATAATGGTCAGTGAACATAGTGATGGGTGATCCTAAGAGGTAGGACCTAAACTTCTCTAAGGAAAACACAATAGCAAGTAACTCCTTTTAAGTGGTGGTGTAGTTGATTTGGGCATCATTTAATGATTTGCTTGCATAAGCAATGACATAAGGAGTTTTATCACAACGTTTTCCTAACACAGCTCCAACAGCAAAGTCACTGGAATCACTCATAAATTCAAAATGAAGGTTCCAATTTGGAGATTTCATAATGGGAGGAGAGGTGAGAGAGGATTTGAGGGTTGATAATGAACCCTCAAAGCTTTCTGTCCAAACAAATGGAGCATCATTTACTAAGAGATCACAAAGGGGACGGGATATTGAACTAAAGTCCTTGATGAATCTTCTATAGAAACCAGCATGTTCTAAGAAAGACCTCACTTCCTTGACAGTTTTGGGTGATGGAAGGTGACGAATGATGTCAACCTTTGCTTAATCAACTTCAATCCCCCTACTCGAGACCAGATGGCCTAGAACAAGTCCCTCTTTAACCATGAAATGGCATTTTTCCCAGTTTAGGACCAGATTTTTTTCTTCACATCTTGACAAGACTCTCTCCACATTCTGCAGACATCCCTCAAAAGTATCCCCAAACACAGAGAAGTCATCCATGAAGACCTCAAGAAAATCCCCTACCATGTCTGAGAAGATTCCCATCATGCACTGCTGGAAGGTTCCAGGGGAATTGCATAATCCGAAGGGCATGTGTTTGAAGGCAAAGGTACCGAAAGGACATGTGAATGTAGTCTGCCCTTGATCCTCTAGGGAGAACACAATTTGATTGTACCCCGAGTACCCATCTAAGAAATAGTAGAAGTCATGACCTGCCACTCTCTCAAGGACTTGGTCAATGAATGGTAAGGGTAAATGGTCCTTCTTGGTGAATGAGTTTAGTTTCCTATAGTCAATGCAGACCCTCCATCCACTACTCACCCTTGTTGGAAGAATCTCTCCATCCTCATTGGTTATCACTGTGATTCCAACCTTTTTTGGAACCACTTGGATTGGGCTCACCCATTCACTCTCATCTATGGGATATATGATACCAGCCTTTAACAATTTCAGAATTTCCTTCCTTACTACCTCCATGAGATTAGGATTGAGTCGCCGTTGAGGTTGACGACATGGCTTTGAATCAGATTCCAGAACAATCCTATGAGTCCCGATAAGTGGGCTAATCCCAGGAATATCAGAAAGGGTCCAACCAATGGATTTCTTATGCTTCCTAAGGACATCTAGAAGCATCCTCTCATGATTGGCTTCAAGAGAAGAATAAATGAAAATAGGATGTGTTTGATTTTCCCCTAGGAAGGCATACTTTAGTGCAGCAGGAAGTTCCTTCAATTCAAGACCAGGTTGGTTCAGAATTTCAGCAGAATATTGGGACATTGGATCAAGATCAATTTCTTTTTTTAGAGGTTCAGATAGGATTGATTCCTCACATGTAGAAGTTTCAGCTACTAGATTGGCTTGATCAGATTTAGGGAAGGAATTTAGAGGGGTCTCTATGAAATTGGTTTCTTGAAAGGTTTCACTGATTGTTGGACCTAAGACTTCATCATAAGAGCAATTTGAAAATGATTCAAGCCAAGGAGATAAACATCCTTCATATGAACAAAGGAAATCAATCTCATTCTGACTTAAACATTCATCAAATATTCCTTGATGTTCCTTGTATTCATTATCAATGCTTCCTATCATGTTTACTTCATGAATATCCTCGTCATCTCCTATTTGTGAGCTTGCATTATAGATGTTCAAGTATAGACTCATGTTCCCAAAGGTGATGGTCATGTTCCCATTTCGGACTCAGATAACAGAGTTTATTGTTGCAAGGAAAGGACGACCAAGGATGATTGGGGTTTGTTCCTTATTTACTAAATTTGGATGGTTGTCAAGGACAATGAAATCAGCAGGGTAGATGAAGTTTTCAACCTTTACCAAAACGTCCTTTAAAATTCCCTTTGGAACCCTAATTCTACGATCAGCAAGCTGAAGTGTGATAGATGTGGGTTGGAGTTCTTCTAGGCCTAACTGGCAGTACACAGCATATGGGATGAGATTGACACTAGCACCTAGGTCACACAAGGCCTTGACAACTTTACTTTCTCCTAGTTCAACATTGATGTAAGGGCAACCTGGGACTTTCAACTTAGGAGGAATGGTCCCCTGAATGGTGGTACTCACATTAGCAGCCAAAAGGACTTGGTTTTTATGTGAAAATTTTCTTTTAAAAGTGCACAAGTCCTTAATATACTTTGAGTAGGCAGGTATGGTTTGGATTGCATCGAGAAGGGGTATGTTCAACTTGACTTGTGAAAATATTTCTCTCAATGTTTCATTTAGTTCAGGCTTGGGTTTCCCCCTCATGCGTTGAGGAAATGGTGCAGGTTGTGGGGTTGTTTGTTGAAGAGTTGTTTCCTTGACAATGTTATCAGTTTCCTCAGTTTGATCTTGTGGTTCATTTGAATTTTCATCCAAGTTTGAATCTTCAGGTGGGTTCTGAATTAGTTGTTCAGGTTTCTCAATTGATTTCCCACTTCTTAAAACAGTCACATCCTTTAGTTGTTCATGAGTTGTTTGAGCACAACTTGACTCTCCCCTTGAAGTTGAGGATGGCACCGCCTGAGTAGGCATGGGTTCCTTTCCAGTTTTGATGGTTTTAAGTTCTTGTTTTAGGGAAGATACTTCTGAGTTTATCCTCTCCATTTGTTTGCACAGTTGTTCTAGTAGGCTTTGTGGAACAGTTTGGGTTGGTGCTTGAGTAGGTTGGTTTATCCCAGGGGGATATTTTGGATGTGGGATGGTTTGTTGAAAATGGACCGGTGGCTATTGGTATTGGATAGGTTGGGTTTGGAACTGGTTATGGGTTTGGCAGTTCTGTTGAGGGTAAGGATTTTTCCCTTGTGGTTGTCTATGTTGTTGGTTATCCTTCCATCGGAAGCCTCGGTGGTCATTGTACCTTGGATTGAAGGTGTTTTGGTATTGGGACTTTTGAAAGTTTAGGGAATTTACTTCCGCTGGGGGTCCTCCTAGAAGAACATCCTTGATGGATGGAATGGTTGGGAAGTTGTCTGTTTTATGGTCATGTTTGTCACAAATTGTGCAAACAAGGTCTACATTTTGGATTTCATGGACTTTCCTAAGGTCTATCTCTTCAACCTTCCTAGAGAGTGCTACGAGTTTAGCCCTAAGGCTTTCCTCTTCTCTAAGTGTACGAATTCTAGTGGTTCTTTGTGGATTTTCAGAATAAGGTGAAGTTCCCCAAGTTTGGTTTTGTTCAGCCAGACTTTCCAGATACTCGTAAGCATCATTTGGGGCCTTGTTTTTAAAAGTTCCATTACACATCATGTCAATGAATTGTTTATTACCTGGACCCAACCCTTCATAGAAAATTATCACTTGTTCGGGTATGGAAAACCCATGGTGTGGAACCATGTTTAGGGTGTCTTTGAACCTCTCCCATGTTTCATAAAATGACTCTCCCTCTTTTTCAAAAAAGTTTTGGATGCTCTTTTTAAGTGCAATTGTTTTGTGATGAGGGAAGTATTTTTTGTAGAATTCTCTTTGCAGTTGGTCCCAAGAGTGGATTGATGCAGGTCTCAAGTTGTTTAGCCAATTTTTAGCTCGATCCATTAATGAAAAAGTAAATAGCCTCATCTTAGCGAATTCTAGTTGATGTGGGGGACACATGGTTTAAACAATGTCATTGAACTCTTTGACATGAAGGTGTGGCATTTCTGACTCCATCCCATGAAAGGTTGGAAGGTGGTTTAGGACATGGGGTTTGAATATGTAGTTGGTGTCTCCTATGGAATTTTGTCTAATGCATGAGGGGGCATTGGTCCAAGCTGGATTGAGGTAGTCGTTCATGGTTTGATCAACTGCATTCCCTAAGTTTGGAGCTTCTTGGTTTTGGTTTCCCATTTGATTCCCCCCAGGGTTTACAATTTGATTTTGTGGATGACCCTCCATTGGACTTGTTTCAAGTTCTGACTTTGGGGTTTCAAGAATATTTGAATCTGATTTAAACAATCCCTTAGGTGCACTTGACTCCCCTATCCTAGGACTTTCCACCCTAACTAGTCTGTTTGAGAAATCGCGGGTGTAGGCGGACATGCGCCAAAAAAAAGCGAGAAAGGGACAAGATAAGATATCTTGGGTGAGAGTAGAAGAATGGAAGTGAGGAAAGAAGGTTTTTTTTATCTAAGGTACTTAATTGGTCCCCGGAAACGGCGCCAAAATTTGGTTCACGCCCAAATTTACCCAAGAGAAGAAGGGTAGAACGGTCCTTGTAGTGTAGCCTGGGTTGTCGATTCCACAGAGACCTAAGAATATACCTAAGATACACAACCTAAGGGATGGATTTTTGGCTACGAAGTGGCCAACTTGGATTGATTTGGATGGGTTTTAAAGATATCTAATATATTTAAGTGGATTCAATTTAAATGAATGAGTTGATCCTAGGTTATCTCTAGGGGTGGATTGGACGTATTTTCTTTTTAATGATTTCAATTTCTTAAATTTGAGATGGGTTCATTTAAGGAGATAAAACAACATCATCACTTACTGGTTTAATGCCAACACCCTCTAATACTAATCACCTATACACTTGAAGGATCAAAGTTTTGAGCACTTCAAGGTAAAGTATCGTATTAGTACTTGAAGTGTTTGGCCTTAAATTCAACAAGGACGATGGAGTTTAAAAATCATCAAATAAAAATCCCAATTAAAGAAGTGATTATACATTAATTAGGTGATAAATAACATCCAATCCAGCCCCTTGCTACTCCCTTGGATCAACCCATAAGTGGGTTAGCCCTCCATTGATCCCATGGTTTCAATGTAAGTGGAAAGTAGACTCATGAGGGAGGAAATGGAGAAGTAAAGAAAACAACAAAAATAAAATGATCACTCCACCATTGTGTGAATAATTTCACAAGGGTTGGTGTGAATAAATTCACACCTTGATCCAAAGGTATCAAAGTGATATTAAGAAAAACATAATAAGAGTAGAAGAAGAACTTTTATTAATAAACTAAAGTGAATTGAACAACTTACATGTGAAAGACAAAATTGAGGCAACAAAAATGCAGAATAACATTACAATTGAACAAAGCATCCAATATCCTCAACTCCTTCACCACCACTGCCTTAAATAGGAATTTTGGGATCCTTGGGTAGAGTCTCAAACAGTAAAAAGCATCTCAATTAATTTTGGTAGGCCATAGGTGGTGGAAAGCTTGTGGAATTTGAACTTTTCCACATTTGACCCGAGGTGGCAGCCAGCTTTCCTTCACCGAACAGACGCGTCTGGAATACCTTCTATAAGGCCGCATCAGAGTGGGCCATAGAAGAAGAAAATGGAGCTCCGGATGTCTTCTAACTTCCTGTAAAATTGGAGCCCATTTGGAGTTACGGATTCCGAGATATGATAAAATTAGTGGACTATTTTTCTGGGCTGCAGAATCTGGCCTAGAATTGTATCTCTAACTTGGGATGCTTTAATGACCACCATAGAGGCCGACTTAACATTGGATCATGAATAGTTATTTGTTCCTATGAATTTCTTCTAGCATCCCACAAAATTTGGGATTCATTGGGCCTGTATGTTGGGCCCCACAGTCTCATCAGTGGGCTAGTGTCCAATCTTCCTTCTCTAGAATTACTTCCTTTCATCACAAAATATTCCCATCTTCTTCCATGAATTCTCCATTGGGAATGAAAAATGTTCACATTTAAGTGTAGATAAAGTTCCAAAAATATCAAATTAAAAAAATTGATAATTATATTCCTTAGAATCAGATGACTCATTGGGCCTAAATTGGTGTATATTAGGCATGAAGTGCACAAATGATGAGAATGGATGTTCATAATGAAAATGCACTAACTCAGGCCCATAAGATCAAAAATGAACATTTAATACCATTAAAATGTAATTAAAATATATTTTTTTATTGGATAATCATCTTTTCAGACAGCCATCAGGCAGGGACCAGGACAAACTGTAGCATCTGGAGTTGGTTTAGGTTTGGTACCAGGAGAGGGTAGTCGAGGTCCAGCTGCACGCGAAGGATGTGACAGAGACAGCGGCACCCAGTTGAGGGGTCAGTGGCCAGTGACTGGAGCAGTACTACAGGGAGGTCAGGCTTTAGGCAGTCGTACTTCAGGCCAGGTGCACGCCGTGGAGCTTCCAGAGGCTGAGTAGGCTGGTGAGACGACGACGGTTAGAGGTACACCTAGGGTGTGGCCGTGACTTCCATGTTTTATTTTTGGCATGACCTATAGAGGCATATCCGTTTTGAGTGCATGTGATGCACAGGATCTATGTGGACTGACTAGATTCTAGTCAGTGGGATTGGAACCCTATCGAGTGCGTGATATATTTATATATATGTATGAGATGCGTAGCATCAGGGGCATCGAGGATGCAGGTTATTTGAGGTGCCATGGGCATCGGGGCATCGAGGATGTGGGTTACTTGAGGTGCTAGGCACCAGGATCGTTTTGAGAATCCATGGGATGCAGGACCTCGTGGAGGCGAACACTGATGTGGTGTGGGATACATTTGGGTGTCAGAAACGACATGGGAGCTCTAATGAGGGGCAGGGGTGACAATGCATCACGGGAGGACCTTGAGTCCGGAACACAGGTTTGCGAACATTTTCTTGTTCTTAGTTTTTTCGGGTTGAGACCGAGTGGGGAGATTCCTAAGGTGGGGAGCCCCTTGAGGAATTTATCCAGAACCTTGTGACTGGGGAAGTCTGGGTTTCTTTGATCGGGGTGTTATGTTCAGTGCCATCCCTGGGTTTTGTTTTATATCTCGAGGACGAGCTATGTTAAGGTGGTGAGATTGTAAGAACCTGAGTTTTTTGGAACGGGTCAAAATCCCTACCCTGTTTGAATTTTGACTCGCTTCTGAGAAAACTAGAGAAATTGGACATTTGTGGGTTAAACACTTGAAGTTGGGGAGGTCGTAAAGGTGCGCACGGTTGGCGCACAGTCTAACAAACCGTGCGGACAAACCATGCGAGGTTCCTGAGAGAGACAGTAAGCTCCGCACGGGCAGCGCACGGTTTGACAATCCGTGCAAGAAAACCGTGCGAAGTTCATGGGTCAGGCAGTGGCAATGGCACGGTTAGTGTATGGTTTGCCAAACCGTGCAGCTCAAGCGTGCGGCCACTTAAGGTTAGGGGTTTTAAGTCCCAGGCCACCCGTGATTTCCTATTTCTCCCTCTTTTGCTTCCTCTCACTCGGGGCTTACGCGGGGAGAGCCATCCGGACATTCTTCTTGCTCCCAGATCTTCGTCCGAACTTCGTTTTGAGCACCTTTTGATCTGTTGGAACCCCCTCGGTAAAGCCTTGGTTCCTCTTGAACCGTTCTTCTTGATTTATATCCTAGAACAAGTTGTTAGGGTTTGAGAGGTTTTGATTATTTTGTAGATCTACCGCATTTTAGACCTAATTGGAGGTCGTCATCAGAGGAGTAACATCGTACTAGTACGAGGTATGTGGTGTATACCTTCTTTCGTGTTTTCGTGGACTTTTGGGTGGCATGACCTATGTCGTGTTTCGGGTATTTTTGAGAGAGACCCTAGTTTATCTGCTATTTCATATTAAGTTACTTATTAGACCTATGGGGTACCTTGGGTATGCCCTTCATCCTGTTTTGATTGAGTAGGGTCAGGCATGAGGTTGTTGCTCATATGGGGCATTTTGGCCGGGGTGCCAAAATGGTTTTAATTGAACTGTTTTTTTTTAACTATTGAGTTTAGTTGATTAAACCTTGAGATGAATTGATAGAGGCTTTAGAGACCTCAGTGTTGGTTTGGGACAACACACAGTTATGGAATTCAACTGTTTAGTTGTTTTTCTTATTTTAAGTATTTTTCCTTTGATGATATATGTGATGTATGCAATTTTTGAATTGCATCTTCTGGAACCATTTGGTTGTGTTGGGCATAGACCAGGTATTGTTCGGTGGTTTTGACCACGGGATTGGGTGTCATGGACATCAGCTTGAGGCAGTACAACTATCAGGTTGGGCTTGACCTGGGGTTACTATGGGTAGTTTTGACCATGGGATTGGGCGTCATGGACGTCGGCTTGAGGCAGGATGACTGTCAGGTTGGGCATGACCCGGGTTACTCTTGAGCGGCATGGTCGCAGGGACATGAGGTGTCAGATGTGTGGTGGATTAGGTACTATTTTGGTGACTACCACTCACCCAGAACTTTGAGTAGTGTGCACACATAGATACTCCGTGATGAGGTTGTTTTGACCACTCGTGTGGGTAGAGGCCCCCGTAGATGCGGTTTAGGTATTTTGGTTGGGGGTGCTTGCTGTAGAAAGCCACGTGGAAGGTGAGGATCCTTCAGGGGATATCATTGAGGCTATCGGGTTGGGGGCTGAGGCTCGCCATGATTTGAGGGCAAACATCGTTGTCCCTCCAATTACTTATTTTAGGGAAGATATTGTTGTCCCTCTGAATTATTATTTGAGGATAGGTATCATTGTTCCTCTGGGTTACTTCTTGGGAGTGCTTTCGAGACATTGGTACTTGAGACACGAGGTGTTAGGAGTCACATGGTGCCAGGTTACTATTCTTGGGCATGCCTTCAGGACGTCGGTACTTGAGACACGAGGTGTTAGGAGGCACATGGTGTCGGGTTACATGACAGAGATTCTGGCGTTGGCCAAAGCAGGTGACACTCCATGGTGGCTGTTGAGCACCAGTGGAGTTGTGTTTATTTGTGCATTGTATTGTTTATTGTTTTACTTATAAATCAATTCCTGCTTAAACACTTATATTAGATACGCGCCATTGGGTGGTATCCTATTGAGATTTGTCTCACACCCTACACGGGCCATTCAGGACGTGTGCAGACTTGATGGATTTAGGTGCAGTAAAGAGGCCAACTTCAGGAGCTGGGATACGTTAGTTGTTACATGGATATGGTATGGACCTTGAGGTCATTTCTATCTTGGGTTTACTTTTTTTTGGTTACTTTTCTGTATCGGCATACTTACTTATTGTAGCTACTTTTGGTTAACCATTGGCACCCTTTTTATATTCAGTTGAGTATGCCCTACTTTGGATGCATGTTTTACTGTTCAGTAGTAGTTACATGTTATCAGCACACTATTGTGTTATTTCCACTTCTTTTGTTTATATTTATTACTTCTGCTGTTTATCTACATTGATTATGCTTCCGCTCTGCGGGTTTGGTTCGAGTCTGCTGAGTCTTTCTTTCTGCTGTATCTTTACTATTATACTTGGACCAGTACCCTTATTATGATCCTCTAAGAGGGTATAGCCTCGCCACTATACCTAATAGACCCTCCCTACTATTCGGAAGCCTTTGGAGTTTAGGGGAGGTGCGCCTAAGGTAGTGACACCCGACCCGTTCAGCGCTGTTCGGGTGGCTGGCCGGGTCCGGGTCATTACATCCATATTAGTTACCCTATTTGTAAGATTTATATATAAATTTATTTCACAAGTTACATACTTATATATTATATGCTTGATTATTATTTTTCATTAAAATAACTTTATTTTTAAAAGGTAAGATAATGATAACTTTGAAAATATGATTCCTTTTTTGGGGTAAAAAGGTATGTTCTTAAGAAAATTTTATATGGGTTTTCCTTAGACTAACAGTTTCCTTTTTTATGTCCCTTATTAATATTATTTGCTCACCAAAAGTTTAAAAAAATACTAGGATTTAAAGGATAATAAATATAAGTATGATATCAAGGGGAAAATTGTAAAGATTTATTTTGAAATGAAACAATGATTTATTTTAAAAAGTTTTGTTTGGTAAAAAATGGATACGGTGTATAAGTGTCCACATGTAATGTTTGGGTTTAGTAAGTAAGATTTATTACTAATTATCTAAAACTCTAAACCAAATAGATTCTTGGGAATTTAATAATATGAATTATGGTTTAAAATCACTTGAATATGTAATGTTTAAGGTTGGGTCCTTACAATTGATATCAGAGCACAGTTTTAATAACTTTAGGGGTTAGGATAATGTTAATAGAATACCCATAAATCATTTTTACTTTATTTTTATTTTTAAATGATATAGAATTTGATAATTATCATGTTTTTTTATATAAGATATGCCTATTTAGGATGGTTTTCATAAAGGAAACAAGGTATCTGTGTTGGGAAGGCATCGAAAGGAAAACATCCATCCAAATCAGTACCCTAGGATGGTTAGAATTACAATAGAATAGTTTTTCATTGTTATGGATCATTTGAAATAAGCTATAAATGTTGTTGGTATCCATGTAATGGAAAATTTGGATCAACCATAGTGGAATATGTAAATAGTAGAACATTTTATGAGGCAACATCCTCTATCTTTTAGTGGAACTATAGATCTAGTAGTAGCTAAAGGACGGATCAAAACTCTAGAAAAGATATTTGAAGTCATTAGATGTTTATAACACTAAAAGGTAAACATATATGTTTATCATTTTGAAGTTGAAGCTAATAAATGGTGGTCTATGGTTAATAATACTAGAGAGAAATATGATCTATACATTATGGAATAAGATTATTTTAAGAGTCTTTTTCTAAAAAATTATTTTCCTAAGACTATTCAACTTAGAATGAAGAAATAAATCTTGGAACTAATTCAGAAATATAAATATTACATAGATACATATAAATAAAATGTTATAATACTAGCTACATATATTTCAGGTTTTATCCATTACATAGATAACATAATTAGTAGATTTTACTCGAGTTTGAAACCAATTTTATGAAGAGATTTGGATTCAAGAAGATTAAAATCTACGAGAAACTTTTACATTGTGCTGAAAAATTTAAGATGGAGTTTTATGAAATGCATATTCCTTGTTATGAAAATAATAAGAATCATTTAGGTTCGAAGGCATTAGGGAATCATTCATAAAAAAGAATGGTGGTAAGAAAGTCAAATTCCCTTCGTTTAGAAAGTGTGGAAAGAAGAACCCTGGGAAATGTATATCAAAATCCAGGAAATGCTTTCAATTTGGAAATTTTTTTCACATTACTCGTGACTACAAGGATAATGAGCAAACAAGTTTAGAAAACCCTATGGAAAGATGCTTTAATTGTAATGATTTGGGACCTTATTCTAATGTGTGTCCAAATTCAGTCACTCAGGGTGAATCAACATGATCAAAAATAGAAAGGTCTATCAAAGTCATTTTCTACTATTACGGTTGATGTGGGGACATAAAATGAATTGGTGATAGTTATGTTACTTGTGTATTCAAATTATGTCAACACTACTATAAAATAGGCCTTTAATAGCACTGGCATTTATCAATGCTAGAAAAATGCACTCAAAACTCCATCTTTATCAATGATAAAATAAGATCTAATAATGGGTAACCTTTATCAACACTCTATTTTAGGTTTGATAAAGGGAACCCTTTATTAGCGCTTTATTTTTAGTGCTGATAATGGTTACCCTTTATCAGTGATTTATTTTTTTTGCGGATAAAGGGTATCATTTATCAGTGCTCTTTTAATACTAATAAAGGTCAAGAATAAAATTAAATAATTCAAAAATTAAAAAAAAATATTAATTAAAAAATTATTGTTAAAAATGAATAAATTGAATGTACATACATATAAATTTTAAAAATTAATAAATAGTATATATTAAATATATATATATATATATGTAAAATAAATAAAATGAAATTATTTAACAAATAAAAATTAAAAAAGAGTAAATTAAGAAAAATGTTAAACATTTTATTAATTAAATAATTATTGATAAAAAAGAAAAAATTAATATAAAAATTTATAGATTTTAAATATTAATAAATAGTATATATTAAATATAGATATATAAATTGAATAAATTGTAATAATTAAACAAAAAAATAAAAATAAATAATTTAAAATTTTATTAATGAAACTGTTATTAATAAAAATGAAGAAGTGTAATATATATATATATATATATAGTAATAAAAAATACATATTAAATATAAATTTATAGAAAATTAATGAAATTTAAAAATTAAAAACATATTAATGTATTATTCATTTTTTAATGTTGTTTGATTTTTTAATTTAACATATATCAAACATCGTGTGTTACATTGATTTCACATACATATATACATGTGTGTGTGTGTGTCCGTGTTTGTGTGTAATTAATACATTTTTATATACAACGCACACAAAGAATATATATTGCATAATTAATGAAATCTTATATAAAAAAACATACACCTAATATTTCTGTAATTTATTCAAATTTCTGTATATTTTAGAATTTCAATTTAACATGATAAATTTAATATATTATGTTTTTAATCGATCTATTTTATATATTTATTTTTAATACTATTATTGTAAGGGAATTATTTATTTATTTTTAATATTTTTTATTTTTTATTTTTATTTATTTTTTTAATTTGATCATTTTCTATTATTTATTTATATTTATTTATTTACTATGTTTTAGTATTTTCAATATGGATTCATCTTTACTTTAATATATATATATATATATATATTACTAATTTATATTTAAATAATCAAACTTTTCCATTTTTTCAATATTTTTAAAGTGTACTCATTTTGAATTATTCAATTTCAATGTCACACCTGGGTTTATTTGGATTTCATCTTTTGTTTTGGTTTACACTTGGATCTCAGTTTTTCTTTCGAGCTTTGGGTGTGACGGGTTTGAATTTTGAGATGGTATTTTTTATCTTTGGTCTCAAGGTCATTCATTAGTTTCCTCCAAGATCTTTTGGTGAAAAAATTTAAGTTTTGGGGGTTGGTCAATTGATGTGCATGGTTGGCTCAAAATCTTTCAAATTGTACACTATTCACTAGGTAACTTTGTCATATGTTGGTATTTTTGGATAGAATCTGATGCACATCTTGTGCACAACTAGTCAGGTCGTGCAAGCTATTCATGTAGTAGATTCCCCTTAGATAGAGAGAGGCACACGGACAATGCACGGTTTGACAAATTGTGTGGGAAAACCGTTCACATGTCTAATACATTAAAAATTAGGAATTTTCTAAACTAACCTCATTTTAATTTAACCCTAATGCCACCCCCATCTACCCCACTATAGATTTTTTCAATGGGAACCTCCTCCAATCTCTCCTAAGCTCCTTGGGCACCTCTCCTAGGATGTATTTGACCTTAATTCATTAAGGGATATCCAAGTAAGCATTCTTACTTCTATTCTTCCCTCTTTTCTAGGGTTTTTTCTCTTCTCCTTGGAGTTTTTATATGGTTAGTGGGTTGGGTGGTCTCTTTTGGGTTGAATCATAATTATTAGGGTTCGATCTTGATTTTTCTGGTTAGATCTCACCTTGCCTGTGTCATGTGGTTGTGTGGTTACAGTTTCTCACCAATTTCTAGATGTTTATACACATGAGTTTGGTGGTTTCATGCCTTAACATTTTTAGATTCTTTTAGTATGATTGTTTTGGTATTTAATCATGTTGTATAGTTTAATTTTGTGGTGTGAAATATATTTTTGGAGTGTTTTAGCATGTGTACATGATGAAAGTGAATTTTAAAAAACATAAGGTTATGTTTGTGTATGTTTTATTGTGATGTTTCTCAAAAAGTTTTTTATGCCTTGTGTGGAAGGTTCAGAATGAGTTTTTAAAGGAACTTATGGTGTGAACATGTTTCAATGTAAGTTTTCAATGGAAAATGGATTACTTAGGCATGTTGGATTTTTTATGCACCCTTAAATGCGAATTTTAAATTGTTTAAATGATGAAAGGCATGTTTCAAACATATTATTGGTTATGTGAGGATTTATAAAGGGTCTTTGCCCATGGAATTGGTTGATCAATTGTGTGCTTTTCTTGTGCTTTGTCAAATGGGTATTTATGAATTATGTAAGAGATGGTAAATGTATTTGAAAGTGGTTTTTGGTGTGTGTAAAATGGGAAGTGGTTTTGGTTTATGGAAAATGGTGATTTCTCTATATGTTTATAATTCTTGGAATGTGTATTTTAAAAAGGGTATCTTGTATAACATGTGAAATATGGGATTGATCACAAGGGAATCCTTCGTATCTTGGTGGGTTGACTAGTTCTAGTACTCTAGTGATTCGAAAGTTTCTTACCCCAGTTTCACTTGTAAGGATTGATAATTACAACACTAACTAAAAATGTATAATGATTAAACACACTATGCCATTGGGGTGTCCCCTCCAAGTGTCTCGTGCATGAGAAATCTGATGGTCGTGGTTATTATACCACATTTCACTGAGATACAATGTTTTAGTCTCTTACTCGAGCTAGATTACCCTTATAGATTTACCCATGGTGCTCTCTTGAGACTTATGTGATGCGGTTCCATCTATTGGATTATGGTGGACCTTGAGTACATTTCATTTATAAAGAAAGTTTATTATAAAAAAAGTTTCCTTTTGAGATTTTACCTTTAAAATTGTTGTTCTAAAAATGGTTTTCTTTAAAATGTTTTATTAAAAATGTTCAAAAGACTTTTTTATCAACTGTTCATGTTAGTTGATCATTTAATGTTATATCATGGAACCTTATCTTTTTGGAGGAGTCCTACTTGGATTTTGATCACACCCTACATACACCTTTGGGGTGTATGTGGACTTCATTTACATGACACATGTAAAGGTAGGATGAGACATGGAGATGTTGGTGGTTTAGATTGATAGTGTTTTTCATCTTGTAGGTATTGGTGGTGGTATATTGAGGGTGATTCCCCTCATTTTCATGGAGCTTTTTGGGATTTTTTGTGTCTTACCATACATTTTAGTATTTTTTTAGTTAAAATTGTAAAAATATGAATCTGTAAATTTTTGTACCTTGTTTTGCTATAGTTTTTCAAGTATGTATTGTTTATTTTAGTTGGTTATTTATGAATATATAAAAAGGTGAAATCATTCAAAAACTATAATTTTGATACCCAAGCACTAGTTTCCAGCCCGTGGGGATCGAGAATTCCCTTCGGTCCATGCCATGGGCCAGGTCGGGTGTCATGTTGGATGGTAATCTGTCTTGGTTAGTGAAAAAATGGTAACGGTGGAGGTTCCCTCTTGTTGGGTCATGTTATTTTGGGATGATTCTGGGTAGATCGGAGATAGGATTTTCATGACTTGATGTTATAATTATGAGTAGGGTGGATGGCCATAAAATCTCATGATAGAACTTTAGTTTCTATGGGAATACGGGTTACATTTTGTTTGTTTGGTTCTTGTGGGTTTTTTATGGTTGGGAAATGAAACAAGAGTTGGGATAACAGTCTCAGTGAGATCGCAAGGCCTACAAATCCATGTGGAACTGATAACATGGTCCTATAACACCCTCCATTATGGCAGTGTGATTGGCGTATGGCCTCCAACCATATTTTGAAGTCACCCATCGACAATAGTTTCATCTTGTGAATTGTTTAGTGCATTCTTGTGTTCGGAAAATCATTTTGAAGGTACTTGTTTTGTAATTGTGAAAACCAAATTTTAAAGTAGAAATGGTATAGTTTTGGTAATATAGAAAATGAGTTTTTAGAATAATTTAAAGGAGGATTTTGAAAAGAGAATTTTTGTAAGATGATTTTTGAATAAAGTGGAAATGATTTTATGGAGAATTATGTTTTAGTAATAAAAACTTGTGGTTTATTGAAATTTATCTTTTGGGAAACATGAACTATTTCGAGGTGGGTTTATAAAATCTATTTTAAATGAGATTTTTTGAACTACTAAACACATTTTGAATTGGATAAAATGGAATTTTGGATGAAATCTGTGGGATTTTATTATGCTAAAAATGAAAGGGATTGAAGTGTAGAGTTTGAAAATGGTTTCTGATTGGGTGGCTAGTGAATCTTTAAAATGTTTCTTGAATTTTGAAATGGGAAGTAAAATTGAGAAATTGAAAAGTGTGGGTTGAATTTTTTGTCTTGAAAAGTTGAAAATTCTTGTTTTGAACTTTGGTATTTCCATGAATGACCACAAGAATAGAGACGTATGGATAGTTAATGATGTGAGGTGATGGGAAACTGGTTTGGAATAAGGATATACATGTGTGAGAGTCTATGGAATACCATTTTCGAGTGTAAAACACACTAAGTTTTTTCCCTCTCAAAAGTGATTTTAAGATAAGGTGTGATGTTTTTATAATCATTCATTATGTGGTGTGTGTCTTTGTGAGTTGATAATGTTGCTTGCGAGGTGTTTTGGTTTTGAGAACTCTTTTTTTTTAATATGGTTTCAAGGTTGATTCCTTGTCAATGAGTTGGTTTAAAATAATGGTTAGTGGATTCTTTTGAGGAGTACTTTATGAAACCTTTGATTTGGTTCCCTATTGTGTGTTCAGAGATTGTTTACAGTGATTTTTGACCAATGGATTAGATTTATTGGGTCCTTAGTTTCCTTATTGGCTAGTATACGCCCCCATAATAAATCAGTTCATATTCAAAGTGTGTTCAGGGGTGGTTCATAGTTGGAAAACCTCCAGTTGATCAACGTAGGGTCTCTATTATTTATTTTTGGAAATATACCCACTTTTTCTTGGTTAATAAGATCCTCTCAAAGTAGAAGATAGGATATATGAAGTTGAAGGAAACCTTAGATATCCCGAGTTACCTGAGTTGTCAAAATTTAATTTTTCCACCTTTATGCTTGATGGTTTGGCCTAGAAATGGTGAAGGGAATTACAGTGATGGGAAGTGGTCAAAAGTTGTTGGTAGTATATGCGATATTAAAAAGGACTATGGATATTTCATCATATTCTATCAGGAATAGGATCATGTTGTTCCATCAGTGTGGAAAATATGGTCATAAGAATCCATCATGTCCATTTGTAGAAGTAGTGTGTTATTTGGGGATCGGTTAAAAGTACCTCTCTTTATAAGGAATATTTTTTGTTAATGGTCATGTTTAGTGGAGTTTCATGGTGTTGTGTTTTATTTTAAATCGAAAGGTGGGTGTAGTGAAATATTTTTATAACTTCTACATTAATATAAGTAGTTATTTATTTCAAGAATTATGCATTTCTATGTTTTAAATATAATTTTCATCTATCTTTTATTTTTTATTTTTTTTCTCATTTGATGTGAAAAAGGTATGATTTGTGTGCATCTTCTAAGCCACAATCCCGGTGGAAGTGCCATGTTGAGGTGATGTATGATCTATGGCATGTTGTTCTCCTTTGGTTCTACCTAGGTTGCTCATGAAACTAAAGAAATTGTTCCAGTTAGATATCTTTGATGCCTGGGTGTGAGGTAAAATATTCTTCAAACCTCAGGGCTCTAGCCATAGGCCTATGAGAAAAGCTGGTGCATAGTAAAGAATTTTGTGGGGTGTGAGGGACCTTAGTATAACTTGGTTTCCAATTTTTTATGGGTACAGTTGAATCTTCTCTATTATAAGTCCTTTATTTTGGAAAGGTCATATTTTGTGGACAGTGGTGTAAAGGACTTGTTCTTCACTAAAACCAGTGTGGGAAGAATATTTCCTCCTTGGTTATAAGGAGGTGTGGTTGTCTCATTTTCTTGAATATATATGTGGTTTTCCTTATGTGTTCATCCTTGTAAATCAGTTTCATTTTTGGTTTTTACTCATTTGGAATCATTCTTGTCCCATGGGGAATGGGGAACTACATAGTGTTTTCCATTTGGTTGGGAGTTTCTCTTTTTAGATCCCTTGTGAAAGGGTATGTTGAATTGTTTTTGTTGGTCCATGTGGGAAATTCCTAAGTTAGACAATTTTGAGTTTTCCATTTTTTTATATGCTAATTGGTTATTTTGGTTGGTTATTTTGGTGTGGAGACCCATCGTAGACCTCACTGAGAATTTATTATAGGTAAAATCATTATTGGCTCGATTCAAATGATGGGGAGTCTATTCGGGCCTCACCATGTTGGTAATCTGAGTTCATTTATAGTGTTTCCTTAGTATAGGGTAGTCTCATTTGGAGCTTTCTAATCTCTATTCCCTCCCTTTATTAAACACTAGGGTTGGAGTGTTCCCAATAGTGTTGTTGAAGTAAGGTTGTGGAAGTATTCATTGAGATGTGGTTTGAGTTTGTTTTCTCATTCCAAGTAAGTGGTATGAGTTTTATTTGGATATGTATAAAGTGTTATTGGCTTAAAAGTATAGATTATGTGGTTGTGAGGATTCTATTCCTTCTAATCAATAAACTGGAGTTGTTTCAGCTTTTGGGGGAAGAAGGCATAAGGTGGGGGTCCATTTTGGCCTCCCAAGGTAAAACTTGTAAACCACTATTTCTATATAGGGTGCTCTTGTTTTCTTCTATTTTTATGTTTTTTGGGAAGTTCTTTCATCTATAGAGGAGTATTAGATTTTTCGGATCAATCCTTATGGTGTCTTTCCTGGGGTGGAAAGTATTATGGTGGATATAATTTTCACACCAAGTATTTTTTGGATTTTATTTTTTGTTTCGGTTCAAACATGGATCTCGGTTTTTCCTTTGATTTTTTGGTGTGATGAGTTTGAATTTTGAGATGGAATTTTGTTCATATTTGGTCCTGAGGTCATTCATTAGTTTCCTCTAAGAGATTTTGGTGAAAATGTAAATTTTTTGGGTTGTCATATTGATGCACGTGATTGGCACACAGTTTTTCTAACCATGCATCATTCTCCAGGTAATCGTGTTGTAGGTTGGGATTTTTAAATAGAAGCTACCACATGGCTTACACATAGCTAGTTAGGCCATATGAGATTAATTTGTAGTAGGTTCCTATTAGAAAGATAGGGGTGCACGATCACTGCATGGTTTGAGAAATAAAAACTGTGTACCTGTCTAGGTCATCAAAAAGTGGAAATTTTCTAAACTTCTCTCCTTTGAATTTAACCCAAGTTCCACCCCATCCACCGCAATTAAGATTTTATACCATGTGAGCCTCCTCCAAGATATCCTAGTCTCCTTTTTAACCTCTCCTATGGTGGATTTGACCTTGATTTGTTAAGGAATCTCCAAGTAACTAGTTCTTCCTCTTGTTCTTCCCTCTTTTCTAGGGTTTCTTCTCTTATCCTTGTGGGTTTCATATGGGCAATGGGTTGGATGGTAAATTTTGGGTAGAATATTAATTATTAGGGTTTGATATTTTTTTGTCTAATCTCGCCTTTATGGGGTTATGTGGTGATGAGGTTTTGATTTTTCACAAATTTTTAGTATTTTCTACACTTGAGGTAGGTTGTTCCATGACTTAACATTTTTAGATTCATTTAATATGCTTGTCTATGTCTTTAATCATGTTATATTGTTTAATTATGTGGTGAGAAATATATTTTTGGTGTTTTTTGGATTTCATTCATGATGAATGTGGGTTTTCAAAAGGGTAAGGTTATGTTTCTGTATGTTTTATTGTGATGTTTCTCAAAAAGGGTTTTATTCCTTCTGTGGAAGGTACGGAATGGGTTTTTAAAGGCACTTATGGTGTGAAACATTTCAAAGTGGTTTTTTAATTGAAAAATACATTACTTTGGAATGTTGGATTTTGTTGTGCACCCTTAAATGTGAATTGTAAATTATTTAAATGATAAAATTTAGGTTTCAAAAATGATCTTGGTTTATGTGTGGATTTAGAAAGGGTCTTGTCTCATGGAATTAGTTGATCAATTGTGTTCATTTCTTATGATTTTTAAAATGGGGATTTATGAACTGGGTAAGTGATGGTAAATATATTTGAAAGCGGTTTTTAGTGTGTGAAAATAGGAAGTGGTTTGGTTTATGGAAAATGTTGATTTTCTGGTATGTTTATAATTCCTGTAAAGTGTATGTGGAAAGGGTGTTTTGTGTAACATGAGATATGAGGGATTAAGTATAAGAGAATATTAGGTATCCAGGTGGGCTGACTAGGTCTAGGATGTTAGTGATTCGGAAGTGGATTGTCCTAGTTTAACTTAGATGGATTGACCATTACAACACTAACTAAACATGTATGATGATTGGAGACCACTATATCATTGGGGTGTCCCCTCCTAGTGGATCATTCATGGTAAAACTGATGGTCTTTGATATAGAACCACATTTCATCGAGGCATGAGGTTCTAGTTTCTCACTCGAGCAAGATTACCCTTAAGGATTTACACATGGTTATCTATTGATACTTATGTGATGTGGTTTCATATGTAGTAATATGGTGGACCTTGAGTGAATTTTATTTTTAAATAAAGTTTATTTTAGAAAAAAAAATTCTTTTTGATATGTTACCTTTAAAAGTTTTGTGCTAAAAATGGTTTTCTTTAAAATGTTTTCTTGAAAATGTTCCAAAGGATTCTGTATCAATAGTGCATATTAATTTATCTTTTAATTTTATATAATAGAACCTTATCTTTTGGGTGGAATCCTGCTGGGATTTGGTTCACACTCTATATAAACCTTTGGGTGTATGTAGACTTTGATTACATGGCCTAGGTAAAAGAAAGATGAGATGTGAATAAGTTGGTGGTTTGGGTTTCTAGTGTTCTGCAGGTTGTGGGTATTGGTGGTGGTATCTTGAGGGTGATTCTCCTCATTTTAGATAGATTTTTTTGGGATGTTTTGTGTCTTACCTTCCTTGGTAGTATTTTTTGGTTAAAATTATAAAACATTGAGTTTAGAAATTTTTGTACATTGTTTGATTATGGTTTTTAGGTATGTATTGTTTATTTTAGTTGGTTATTTATTCTTATCTAAATGGGTGAAATCTTTCCAAAATAAAAATATTGATACCTAGATACTAGTTTCTAGCCTGTGGGGATCGGGAATTCACTTCAGTCCATTCCACTGGTTGGGTCTGGTGTTAGGTTGGATGATACTTCTTCTTGGTTCGTGACATTCACTCATTTTTAAAATTCATGTATTTAATATTATATATCCACTAATAATGTTAAAAATATATTTGTAAATAAATATTTATAATTAAATATGTTTATAAATTTACATTTAATATATTTATAAATTTATAAATTTATAATTATTATAAATAAATAAATATTATTTTTAAAATAAGTATTTATATAATTATAAATAAATAATATTACATATTTAAATAATTAAAAAAATATAATAAACTTATTTAAATAATTTTAATTATAAATCATTTATTATTGCTAATGTTTTATCACTGATAAAGGTTCATTTTATTAGCAATTGTTTAGCACTAATAAACATCAATCTTTGTCAACATTAAAAATGCATTGTTAAATGAAATCTTTTTCAGTTCTAAAATGTTTGTGATGATAAAGATGTATTTTACCATTTCTTTTTTATCACAGATAAATATCTATCTTTATCATTATTATAAAAACCACTAATAAATATTCATTTTATCATTTCTTATCAATTTAGCACTAATAAAATGGATCTTTATCAGTACTTTTTTGAAAGAGTTGTTAAAATTTTCCCCAATCTATTTAAAAGAACCCAAAACCAAGAATTAGTCACTTGTGATTATCAGGATCTCACAGAACTCCTCTGCTACCAACATAACTCCTCGATGTTCCCTTAGATGAATCAAGGATAAAATCCAATTTATGTTATTTTCTAGTATTCATATATCATTGTTTCATTTTTTGGGTTCCACGGTTTGTGTTTTTGTACTGTTCATAACCATGAATAACCCTTAATATCATCTCTATCTCACACACACACACTTACCTATACCTATGTAATGACACCCCTACTCTATAAACTCATTTTGGATTTATACAAGAGCACTGTGAACACATCTCCATCTGTTGTTTCCACTAATTGTGATTTTTTTTATATTTCCATTATATTATTTCTTGTTACCTTTTAAAATAGTGTGGTTTTTCATTATTTTAATCTCATTTCCATTGTATGACATGCACATGAAGATGAAAAAAAGTTTAACATTATATTGTACTAATGTTAGGGGGAATTTTATTTGATATAAATAATATAATGTGGGTTTATATATATATAATTTTAATGAGAATGGGTTAACCGTATTCAGGGAACTAAAGTTTAAATTTTCTAGTTTATATTTGTTAATATTATTAACATGTTATATAGATATAATTTAATATGGGAAAAACTATTTAAATTTTCATTGAAATCAAAATAAGCATACTTTTTTAGTTTTTTATTTGATCTAAAATAAAAAGTTGTGATGTATTATTAAGAAGATGCATGTTTATAATTGATTGATAGGTTCGTGTTATTAATACATTCATAGAAAAATATATTCACTAAAACATTATAGTTATGAGAGAATATGTTATTCAATGGGTTAGTGAGATCATTAAAGGATATACCATTTGTTTTCATTATCAATGAATCGTTTCCAATAATTTCCCATTTCCTTTAAATTTATAATTAGTTAAAATATAGTTCGAATTGTTATAAACTAATATTAAATATATTTTATGAATTTACATTATTTTACATTTATAAATGAAATCATTTCATAACACAGCACACTAAAACACATTTTACTAGAAGAGATTCCTTATGCAGCGTCATCTATAGAAAATGTTATATATGAGTTTACTTTTCTATCGAATTATTTAGTAAATAAATTCATCTCCAATAATGAAGTGATTTTTGATGAAGTAAGCTAATTTAAGGAAATTTATTTTCTTTAATTATGTGTGTGTTATCTTAACAATAAATTTCTATTTTATAAAACCATAACATTAAAATATAGTACAATTATTCATAACTTATCTTGAGCTAAATCAAAATGTTACTCAACCCTTAAAACCATCAATCAACTTCCAAAGAATTGATAATAAATATGTAGAATTAAACATGATCAATCAGAAATGGTTTAAAAAGACAAATCATACAAAATTTTAATCTTTGTAAAATAGCACACAATATAATCCCATGAATATAAATGCCTACATGCATAAAACCAATAACAATTTTATAAATCCTACGTAAAAATAAAACCCTATACGAATAACCAACCTACCATTGATGACACAAAATCCACAATTCACCACTATCTATCATATGATGATCTATTCCTTCTAATAAATTATTAATCCTTGCAACCTTGAACCCAAGGAAACATTAGAAACATGTGAACTAATATGAACATAAAGTGGTTATGTAAAGTAACTGGGTAGGTTTTCTCTAATGATTTTTCATTCCTCTGATCAACATGAAAACCATGTATCTAATTTTCATTTTACAAAAATACTCCTCATGTATGATAATTAAAAGAATCATACAACACATAATTTTCATAAGAAATATAAATAACTTTTCATAAAAAACGACCATAGCTGTAACAAATAAGTTTGTGTAAATAAGGATTCATTTTGGTAAGATATATATATATATAATACAATACACTCCATGTGTAAAAGTCCACATTTTCAAGAATATTGAAAGAAAAATCTTACTATATTGAATAGAGATATAATACTTCAATACTCTAGTATAAATAACATCCACAAAATTTATTTAATCAATCTTCTGGTGCTTGATTTAATTCAATCTCTTGATGATGGATTGGACTCCCTCGTCAAACTAGCCTTCCTACCATCATTGTGGTTCCAAATTTACTTGATGAAATACCTCCTGTTTGGATTATATTCATTAATATCCATCAAATCCACTGCCATGGATTTAAATACTGCATCTCCCATCTCATTCTTCAACTCTTTAATCCTTTCATTCTCATCATTTAATAATTCATGAGAACACAAAAAATGACCCCTAAAAATTAATCAAAACATAATGAATGAATTTGTTTGGATTCTTGATATGAATTTTCTTATTTAACTCACTCAGTTAATTTTGAAAATAGTTTATCCAAAATTACTTTTAATTTTAGTGTAGACACATTGGATCCTTTCCTAATTCTGCAGTCAACCATACTTGGAGGGGAGTACTAAAATGATGGTTAATATCTTGAAAATACTCATATTGCATGTTTTTTATGAAAAAAAAACACCAAACACACATTTTGTTTATCTTCCCCTTAAACCTTGATAAATTTAAAATGGTTCTAATCTGACTCTCAAATGTATTCCTCCCACAATGAGAAGAGCTCTCCAGTTTTGCTTTTGACTTCATCTTCAGGATAATTTCTCTTGCTATATTGGATAAATGGTCGGCTGTGAAGCTCTCCCATCCACCTCACACAAATACCACCACAAGTTTGTATCTCCTCTAATCTCTTCCAAAAAAATAAACATTTTAGAGGAAGTGGCAAACAATAAATTTTTGTGATTGGAAGTAAATGAATGCGAGTGGAAGTCATGTGGATTTAAATGTAAATTCCATCATTTTTTAAATGTAATATTTTATAATCTATAATTAAAATTGAATTTAGGTTTTTTTAATCTTATTGGATATAGAGTTATTATATTTGAGATAAAAGTGAGGGAAACGGACTGGTATCATATGTTAGAGTTAGTGCAGATCAGTGGGGATGAGTTGAAGTTCTCACGATTGTGTTGGGACCTTTCTTCTTTCTAAAAGTTATTATTGTATTTTGTTTCTTGAGACTCACCCCCCATCTCTTATATGTATTTTAAAATACTTTTAGTATTAGTCACCCAAAATGATCACCATTTTATGGAATGACTTTTGGGGAGAGTATTTCAAACAACATAGGTGGATGTCCAAAAAATATGGGGGATGGGTATCAAGAAAAAAATGCAATAAAAATTGTTTAGGAGGTACTTCATCAAGGAACATTGGAAACAATTTATGGGATGAAGGCTAGGTTGAAAGAGGGAGTCCAATCCATCATCAAGATATAGAAGGAAATTAAGAATATGAGAGTGGATTAAATAAATGTAGTAGAGGTTAGTTGTATAGGGGTATTGAAATATTATATCATTGTTCAAGATGGTAATAAGTTTCTTGAAATATATATTAAGATGTGTACTTTTATGCATGGAGTGTATTGTATTTTTGTTATTAAAGACAAATTAAATGTTTGACTACTCATACAAACAATTTCTTCTCCACATGATGATGTTACGAATCTCAATGAAGAATTGACAGTTGATGATAAAACTGCAGAATTATTAGGGGATCAATAGCATGTTGATCAAAACAACAACAATGAAACAACATCAAAGTTTTGAATAAAATTATCAATTAAAAATTTTAGGGTATAAAATTTGAGGTTAGTACAAATAAACACAACCAACCTATTGAACCCAACAATTTAATGTTCATTAGCTGTCTTGGGGTCACAACAAGGATGAATTTTCTGATTGATATTTTTTCGTGGAACCACATCCAATATGTAACAAATGAAATTATTTGGAAAGATATAATGGTAATGTTACAATATAATATCTCTATTTTACTAAAAAATATATAATGAAATGTTGATTTAATTTTCATTATTCCTTGCAAAGTTCATTTATTTTAGAATATTTTCATAATAAATTTTTATTAATGGCCACTGGAAAATCCCATAGAGGCATCGAGACTCTTCTTACGAAGTTACATCTTAGGGATTCTTAAGGAAAAGTAAATCACTTCCCACTAGTTAGTTATGAACACATTATAAAGCAGGATAAATGGACTATTTCATAAATCATATCAATGATAAATCATTTCAAGTACATTAAAATTGATAATATATTATTTGAAATTATTTATTTTATCCAACATGATTCAAAAAAAATTAATTTATGAAACAAAAAAATAGTGCTGAAAAAAAATAATGAGCATCAAAACAAATGTACCCCTATCACAAAATAAGGATGGGGTATGCTTCATTTAAGAAGAAATTGGTATGTATTTAAAATAAACAATAAAAGTTTAATTATGTGATATGAAACAGCATATGTTTCTTTGTTTATATGCAGACTATTGAATCAAAATATGAAGCAACTTTATCTTACATCATGTTCTATGGAAGGAGGCTCGTGTAAGTAAAGAGGGTAATTTGTTAATAAAAACACAAAAAAAATATGGGAAGAATGTGTTAGTATGAAATAATTATAATTAACTATTATTTATAATAATATTATATAAAAATATATATTTATGATCATATTATTTTAATATGATTTAGATAGAAGAATCAGCAGTGACAGTACCAGAAGAAAAGCTACTTTTAGTAGCTTTGAAGTGGCCTGAAAAATATGGTCACGTTATAGTATTAGGTTTTGGAGTCTCTCATAAAACATATTTCAAGAATATAAAACAACATGAAGGTACATACAATATGGTGAGATTATTTCATAGAAAAATAGACTCACTGAAATATAATATTTTTTTGTATGGTTTGGCAGACTAATGATTGAGAAAGGTTCAAAGAGAACTGCCAGGGGAGAAAATATCCAAACATGAACCAAATGATCTCACTACCTTTAAGTCTATTCATTTCCACCAATTTAATACCTTACCTTATGTAATCAATTTTTTCATTAAAAAATCTACTAAATATGAATCAAACAAATTTTTATAACTTGATATTATTAAAATTCTGCATGGTATAATTGTCTATGATTTGTATCTATCAACACCCACACATTGCTATGTTGTGATGGGTATAGTGTATAATATATCATGAGACAAGATACACCATAAAGACCTCCCAAAATATCACATGAGAGTGGGTATTGAGGTAGCTTATGAGATGACTACTAAGTTTTATGTTCCACTTGATGGTTCGGATATTACAACAGTCATTGATACTATTGTAGATTAAATAACATAGATGTATAATCTTATAAAGATACATTAGGTATGTTTTTAGAAAAAAAAATCATATGAAAAACCTATAAGAGTTGATGATAAAATGTATAAAGTGAGGTATGATATTACATATGGATAAATCAGTAGAAAAATGGAAGGTTGAATAATGAAAATCTATTGAATCAACCAAGAAAACAAAATAACCCTTCGAGAGTACCTTCTCCCCACCAGTTCCATAGAAACATTTATTATCATTAAAACTTAATACAGAGAACAAATTTAAAGATAAAACTATGTATTACATTGAATATGAAGAATAAATATATGGAGATACCTTGAAATATGGAATTGATCTTGAGACTCTAAATGATATTCTCAAGCATGAATGTTTGGGAATCTTATTTGTGAATAAATACATAAGGTACATTTTCATAATATTTCTATCTAAATAGTGGAATAATATGTTTATTAAAGTAAATAAATATTCATATTTTCTACAGGTGTTTATATTACAACTATATAAATGTATGATCATGAAAAGTGCAATTTGGATTCATTAATCCTTATATAATTTCTATGGAAGAACTTAATTTGGATAAGAAAAAAATTGAGAATAAAAAATATGAGTTTATTGAAGTTTTTAATAAACAAGTGTCATACGAAAGATTATTTTTGATTCCTAAAATGATAATTTAAAACTCTACAATCTAATCACTAAAAATATATTTTCAATTTTTTCATTACATAATTTTTTTTGTTTTTTAGGGTGCACTAAATTCCAATCAAAGTCAATATAGACACATTGAATATTTAGTTTTTGGATCCAACTCATAGATATGAAACCAATAACCACACATAATGTGTATTTTAAATCTGTAATGCACTAAAATCAATATTTTATAAATAAAAATTAAACTATATGTTTAGTCTATATTTTAAAAATAATTTTGTTATGATATGGAGGTCACCAAATATAGGCTTGATCATGGAATGAAGTCAATGTTTGAAGGGATAAATCCTGTGAATTATTACAAATGGGAACAAATTAAGGTATATATAGAAATATTTAACTATCAAAACATTTCAACACAATTTATTTATTTTTTTCAATGTTTTATAAGTATCTAAAACAAGATAATGACATTGATTTTGGATTTATATTATTCAATTTATAAGAGAAATCATAAATTATGAAAAACTAGCATCCCCCAATAGGTAATTTCTGAAGTTAATTACAATTTCATTAAATAAATTTTATAATCAATTTTTTTCTATATTTTCTCAGTACTATCATGATTGTTGACAACCTAGATACTCAAAAGAATATATGAATATGTTTAAAGATGAGTGGGCGTCATACTTTTTGTTATAATGTATGTTGACAAATAATTTAGGTGATCACCTGCTATGTTTGTGATCTAGTATATGTTATAACCTTTGAAATATATTTAGGGTGTGAAGCATTAGTTTCATAATGCTTATATATTGTTTTTTATCTATTTATCAAGGAGAATTATAATATAGGAAATAAATTTGTTTAGAAGCGATTACCTATAAACAATAAAATTATTGGATAATCATAGAGGCGAAGGTGGAGGCGGAGGTAGAGGTGGAGGTGAAGGTGGAGGTAGAGGTGGAGGCAAAGGTAGAGGTAGAGTCGGAGTTGGAGACTGACATGGAGGAGGAGGTAGATGAGGAGATCTTGGTAGAGACTGAAGCTAAGGAGTAGATGAATCATTTTATTGAAAACAATGAAATTATTTGGAAATGAGGTAGAATAAGGATAATGCCAAGACTGTGTTTGAGAAAATTTGTTGAAAAGTTCACACAACACTTTTCACATAAGATAAGATACATTGTGAAAGTGTTTTAGGTGGATTATTGAAATAATGGATTTCACCACTTGTTTAAGTGATTCCATATAGGGTAGTAATCTACCTATAAGATCATTATGTGTTGAAAGCTTATATTTATCCATTAGTGTTATTGAAACAAAATTTGTACAACTCCCAATAATAAAACATGTAAATAATCCAACTTAAATGTTTGAATAAATATGTTTGTAATCAACCACTGAATTGAGAATTTTTCTAAAAGAGTTATTAGATGAAACCAGTATTGATATATCATGTTCATTGAGAAGGTATGATGTAAAAGTTTCCTTTATCAGTTTAAAATTTAAATTTTAATACAATAAGTATCACTCATTGAAAACTGATAAAAATGTTCTTAAATTTTCTTGATTATTTATTACAATGATTCATAATTCATTTAAGATATGTATGAGTCAGCCTCATGTCAAACCCACACATAATGTGACATGTATGATTCAAAGTGTGTGTTTTGAGTTTAAAATGAAATTTTAGTAAAAAACACAAGTGGTGTGATCAAAACTAAGGAAGCACATTCTGACTATTTTGATACTTTATTACAATAATATATAATCCATTTTAGACTTTTCTGAATCAGCAACACCTCAATCTGATGCATGGCGTGACCAGTATGACTCCAAGTGCATCTTTTTATTCAAAATTGACATTACTTTTAGTGAAAAAACAATTGACATACTCAAAACTAAGAAAAATCGTTCAAATTTTTTTGGTACTTAAGTAAAATTATCTATAACTCATTTGTGATGTGTATGAGTTAGATGCATCTCAATCAAACTCACAGTGTGACCGGTATGACTCAAAGTTTCTATTATCAGTTTAAAATTGATATTTTAATATAAAAAAAGTGTCACTCACTGAAAACTAAGAAAACACACTCAGATTGTCTTGATAATTTTTTATAACAATTCATAATTCATTTATGAATCTTATGAATTTATCCCACATCAAACCCACATACGACGCAACCTGAATGACTCAAAGTGCATCTTTCCAGTTTAAAATGACATTTTAGTAAAAAAAAGTGGCATACTCAAAATAGAAGAAACATATTTTATTATTTTTATACTTTATTAAAATGATCCATATGTAATTTTTGACATTTATGAATCATACTCACTTCAATCTGATGCATGATGTATGACTCCATGTGCGTCTTTTTATTCAAAATGAACATTAATTTTAGTGAAAACAACTAACATACTCAAAATTGAGAAAATGAATCCTGATTGTATTTTATACCTTAGAAAAATGATCCATAATTCATTTTGATGTGTAGGAATGATCCTCACCTCAATCTGACTCACGATGTGACCGGTATGACTCAAAGTGTATGTTATCTGTTTAAAATTTATATTTTAATACAAAAATGTGTCACTCACTAAAAACTGAGCAATCACGATTTGATTTTCTTGATAGGATAGGAAAATGATTCATAATTCATTTGTGATTTTTAAGAATCAGTATCATGTAAAACCAACACATGATGTGGCTTGTTTTACTCAAAGTGCTTGTTTCCTATTTAAAATGACATTTTTTGTAAAAAACACAAGTGGCGTACTCAAAACTGAAGGAAAAAATAAAATTATTTTGATACTTTTTTAAAATAATCCATATGTCATTTGAGACATGAAGTAATCAACTTCACCTCAATCCGACGTATGGTGTGACCGGTATGACTCCAAGTGTGTCTCTTTATTCAAAATTGACATTAATTTTAGTGGAAAAAACTGACTTGATGAAAACTAAGAAAATGCATTCAGATTATTTTGGTACATTAGTAAAATGAACCATAATTCATTTTTGAAGTTTAGGGATCAGCGTCATCTAAATATGACTCACAGTGTGACCGATATGACTCAAAGTGTCTGTTATCAGTTTAAAATTGATATTTTAATTCAAAAAAAAGTGTCACTCACTAAAAACCAAGAAAAAACCATCGTATTATCTTGATAATTTAGTACAATGAATCTTAATTAATTTTTTATGTGCATGAATCAATCTCATGTAAAACCCACACATGATTCCACTTGTATGACTCAAAGTACATGTTTCCAATTTAAAATGATATTTTAGTAAAAAATATTGGTGCACTCAAAATTGAGGAAACACATTTGGATTATTTTTATACATTAGTAAAATGATCCATGAGTCATTTGGGATTTTTAGGAATCAGCCTTAGCTCAATCTAACAAATAGTGTGACCAATATGACTCCAAGTGAATCTTTTTATTCAAAATTGATATTAATTTTATTGAAAAAACAACTGAAACACTCAAATCCAATAAAACACATTTGGATTATTTTGTTAATTAAGGAAAATAATCCATAAGTAATTTTTGAAATATAAGAATCAGCCAGACCTTAATATGAATCATTCTATGACCGGTATGACTGAAATTGTTTGTTATCAATTTAAAATTGGCATTTTAATAAAAAAAGTGGCACTCACTAAAAATCTACAAAACACATTCATATTATCTTGATAAATTATTAAAACTATGCATAATTCATTTTTTGTGTATAAATGAGTCTCATTTAAACCCCACACATGATGCAACCTGTATGACTCAAAGTGCATGTTTCAAGTTTAAAATTTCATTTTAGTAAAAAATACAAGTGGCATACTCAAAACTGAGGAAATACATTAGGATTGTTTTGATAATTTATGAAAACAATCCATAAACCATTTTGGAAATGTAAGAATCAACCTCACTTCAATCAGACACACGGTATGGCTGGTATGACCCCAAGTACATCTTTTTATTCAAAATAAACACTAATTTTAATCAAAAAAAACAACTAACATACTCAAAACTGAGAAAACTAATTCATATTATTTTGGTACATTAAGAAAAAACTCCATAAGTCATTTGTGACATGTAGGAATCAGTCTCACCTCAATCAGACTCATGGTGTGACTGGTATGACTCCAATATTTCCTTTTTATTCAAAATTTACATTAATTTTAGTTAAAAAACAACTAAAAAACTCTATAATAGTGTTTTTTTCTTTTATTTGTGTTATAAATTTTATTTAATTTAAATTAAGTATTGTAACTGATTTTGGTAATTTTTTATACTATTTTTAGTGATACGCTATGTTGTTACAGCACATTTTATGCCTTATTTCTGGTGTTGCGGTGTGTTGTAGCATCACACTAAAGTATTACCCTTTATCTGTGCTACTAAATGCACTGATAAAGGATCCCTTTATCATACCTTCTAAAAGAGATGATAAATATCCCTTTATCTATTATTTAAAAAGCACCGATAAATATTCCCATTATGAGTTCTTTTAAAAGCACTAATAAATGTTATATTTATCAGTTCTAAATAAAAGTGATGATAAATGGTGTATTTTAAGAGTTATTTTAAAATTGATGATAAAATTATGATTTATCGATGCTTTTTTCACTGATAAATCTACCCTTTATTAGTGTTTTTCTAGTTATAATAAAATCCATGTTTTTTAACTGTGATGTTTTAGTTAGCACTTTTCTAGCATTGATAAAGGCATATTCTAGCATTATTAAAGGCATATTTTGTAGTATTTTAATACATTGTTTTAATTTTTATCTTCACATTATTTCATTTTTTATAAATATTCAATAATAATTGGAATATCACATCATGTAAGTATGATATTGTAACATCCCAGGTATTTATAGAATAATACATTTTCATATATATTAATATTTATGAATAAGATACTCTTTTTATATTAAAGGGGACGCTTTTTCCAAAAAATTACTCAACAAGCAACAAGGGTTTTCATCGAAATATTACGTTGCACACAACATTGAGTTATACAAAAAAATAATATATTATTATTATTATTTTAAATATTAGTTAATGCCTAACTGTTATATTGGCAGGAATGAACAAAATTAAAAAATATTACTATTTTACATATTTGTTAAATGTTTTTAAATTTATTTAATGTATTACAGAGACTTAAAATGATAATGAATCCAATTTTAAGCATACAATACTCTAATATTTTTAAAATGTTGTTTTACTACCTTTTGATGGTGAGCCCTTTTTAAAATCTTATTTTTCTCAATTTTATATATTCTATTTGAAAAAAATAAAGTTCCTCTTTATAAGTGGGACATCAAAATATTATTTGGTTGAAATTTTGGTATTTTTCTGATAAAATTCATATTTTAATGAATAGTGAATAATACTGCATTTTAATTCAAAACTACTTTTTCATCTAATTTATTTATATGAATAGATTGTCCTTTTAGTTTTTTTTTAAAGTATAATTGGATTAATTTTTTATCATTTAATCTAATGTTGGTCATTGGAAGTAATTTTACATTGAAATTAGACATAAACACATGCCAATCTTTTGATATTTTTTACTTCTTAAAACCCCACTTTCTGGTTTTGACAATGGGAATTAATTTTAAAATAACTTCTACTAATTCTGTGTTCCGAATTTGGAAAATAGATTATATATTTGGAATCATAAGGCCCAAATTGTGTAAATAGTTCCCTTTTATTTTTAGACATTATGAATAGTAACTTCAGTAATTATTTTTATTTACCATGGTTAAAGGGAAATCAGGTAAATAAGGGTAAAAAATATTATAATAATATAAAACTATCCTAAAACATGTCCAAATCCTATTGTATGAGATATTTTAGACCATGATAATCCTTGGGTCAATTTTAGGACCCCATGGATGTAAGAACCCAGATTTTTTTCAGGTATGAATCTTGTTTTCTGGTGTTTTTGGGGAAAAGAGGAGAATCTTGAAATTTAAGGAGTATATGATGTGTACTTTGGAGTACATGTCGTATACCCAGTTACCATGGGTGACCATGTACTGACTATGTAATGGCCGAGTACATGTCCATGTGGGGTGACTTGGATATCACCTAAATCAGAGGCTGGTTAAATAAAGTACATGTCATGTACCCTTGAAGAACATGTCATGTACTTTCTTTTTATTTCATTAAACGGGTCGAGGTCACGTCTCATTCATAGAAATACCTTCTTCTTCATTCGTCTCATCAAGGAGTGACTATAAAACATGATTCTTATCTGAGCCCCCAACCCATCATCCATTCTCTGAATTGGCCACCATCAATTGCATTGGAATCGCCACGGTAAGCTCTTCCTTCTTCTAGAGCCTCATTTCTTGATTCCACCTCTTTTGTGATATATCCTTGGTTGAATGTTTTAGACGTTTTTATATATTTACCACGTTCTATGGTGATTCAAGGCCTGAGGCACACATATATCAATCTTATAATGTCTAGGTAGGTGGTTTGTGCCTTTCTATGGTTATTCATTGAATATTATGTGCAAAAGTGCCCAATACCCTATAATGGGGTATTGTGTATTTAGGGATTTTAGCCCTCTTAATGTCTTTTATGCCTTGTGTGTCTTATTAGAGGTTGTTTGATTTTGAATAGGTTTATTTACCTTACTATGGATGTCTTTTCCCATGTTTGAACTGATAATGGTCGTTTGGTCTGGATTTTCCTATTAGATTGCTTGCTTTCCATGCCTAGTGTTGTTAGGATAGAGTGTTTTATCTGATTTTGTTTTATGATTGTAGCTGTTAGACAAGAAGTTCTTGAAATCTGTTAGCCAAGTAGTTCTTAAGGATTAATGTCGTTGTTAAACATCCTTGTGCATGATTAACTTACACAGGGCTATGGGAACCTGGTGTAATATACCATATGGAGAATGGATTTTAAGGGCTTCTCCAGAGTGTTTGTTTACTTTTCACATTACGAGACCATATGGGGGATGGATGTGAGTGCTCCCTCAAAGTGTTTGTAGTTCCAAATTATGAGACCACATGAGGAATTGGACATTGAGTGCTTCTCTAGAGTGTCTATAGTTACCGATACAATACCACAGGGGGAATTGATGGTGAGTGCTTCCTCATAGAGTCTTTGATAAAGCTGAACCAGAGGGGTTAGACTATGAGTACTACCCAAAGGGTTTCTTATGTTTGATTGGTTGAACCAGAGGGGTTAGGCTGTGAGTACTTCCTAGAGGGTTACTTTTTTTGGTTAGCTTCTTACTTGATATATGAAAAATGAATGTAATTTAAACTGTAGGATTGTCTACTTTTGAGTAATTCCTTGTTTACTACGTCATTTTGCTTATTGTATGTCATATATATTCATTGATTGTTAGGCAAAGATCTTTGTGTGGTTTCCTACTGGGATTCATCTCACACCCTATTTGGGTTATGATTTTGGGCCCAAACAGATTATATTTTTTCAAGTATAGATAAATAAAATCATCCTTCTACTTCAGGTACTTGATTATTGTGGAGGTGGAGAGCATGGTACCAAGCTAAGGCTTGCGATGCTACTGGAGCTTTTTTTTGTACTTTGGTTTAGTACTATATTCCAGCATTGTGACTTGTTTGGATATTTTCCTAGACATATGTATCATGTATCATTTATATATATGTGTGCTCCAATTGTTTATTACTTCCAGTTTTCCATTGTTTACTTATTGCATGTTATTACTACTTTCGCTATTTTTATCTATTTATTTTCACTGTATTACTCTCCCAAAGAGGGCATAGTTTCCACACTATCACACCCAAGGTCTTCGTTGCTAGTCAGCAGGCTATGGTGTTTGGGGAAATATGCTTGAGGCCATGTGACTAACCGAGAATGGGGCACCTCTAAGCGGCTCCCAGAACTGTGACGTTGCAATGGAGCCACTTGGGTGTGATAATGACCTTTTATAATATTTATTTTAAATAAAAGAAAAATATAATATAAATATGTATCTTCTAACTGAAAAAATTAATTTAATTTATATAAATGATATATTAGACTATAAATAGTCATTACAAAGCTAAAAATATTTCCTACATCATTATATTTTATGTATAATTTTTATACATTAAATAAATAAATTTATTTATGACACAATGATGATGCAATGATTACCTTATTAATGAAATATTCAAATAAATGATATTATAAATATTAAAATAAATGTAATTTGAAAATTTTTATGCAATACACAAATTTTATGGATGACGATGACATATTATTTTTTATTTAATACTTTTGGATCAAATTAATCAATTTATTATGACGTTAACTGAAATAAATTTCTAATTAGTGTCAAAATTGACATAAATGAGTTTTTAAAACAAATACTATTTTATTAAATGATATAATAGTCCTAGAAATCCAAGATTTGGAAAAATGAATTATATAATGTTTAAAATTTTATTAATTATCCACTTGTTATTCTCTTGAGATTTTATAGTAACTATAGTGACTATAGTAACTATATATTATAAAAATTTAAGAAGACATGGTAAGAGTTAATGTATTTAACTAAGGGTTAATGATAAAGATAAGGTTAATTTTGTGACCTAAAGTTTTCTAAAAGCTATTGGTTGAGAGTATTTTAAACAATACTCCTATAATTCTTGAAATATATCACCTTAGATCTATTAGAATTTGAAAATCAATTTATAATAAAATAATATTTCAAGAATTTCCTAAAGTGACCCTCCTCTCTCTTATAAAAGTCCACCACATATACCCACTTACTCACACCTCTCAAGACCTATGTCTCATCCAAATTCTGCTAAAATAATCTCCCAACATCCCTCCCTTTCTTCTAGAGTCCTTACCTTTCGAATAAGGTAACTCAAGGAATCATTTTGGCTCAAATCAAAAGGAGTTATCCGATTTATAGGTAATGTCTTATCTTAATCCCCTTTCCATTATTTTATATATCCAACACCCTAACCACTATTTATTCCATTATTTTATAAAAAAATAGTATAATAAATATATTAGGATATTTTTATGCTAATTTTTCAACCTACACTCACACATACCTCAAACTAATGGATTTAAAACATATTGTTTCTTTGTACGGTGAACTACTGCCTTACAAAATGATGATTGTTCAATTTTCTCCTAACACCTCTCATGGTGTAAATTATGATGGAACTATATTTATTTATGATATATATGAATTTTATATTATCTCTATTCTTATGTAATTTTAATTTATAACATACCTTTATGCTTTTCATGTTGTGTAAATACGATAATTTCATTTGAGGAAATGTGGACTACCTCCCCCTCAAAGTGATATGACTTGTTCATTCCATACATTGAACATATTAAGGATGGTTTTAATGAGATTATATAACATATATAACATATATATTATACTTTAATTATAATATACATATGTATCATTTAGTTTTCATTCCTTAAATATGAAAAAGAAATGAAATTAGTGTTCATGTGTACGTACGGCCTACCATCACCATGAACGGTACATTTCATTTATTATCTCCAAATATTATGTACTATTATAAATACATATATAATTGAAATATATGATATTTAAATCATAAATAATATTCTTTAGATGATGGAATTTTTACCACATGGACAATTTACATCAATACAAGGTCATTTTTTACTCAAGAACCGGATTTCAACTAAATATATGATATGAACTTAAATCATTAATTAATTGTTATATCAAGGTAATAAGTGATATAAAATGAATAAAAATGAAAATGGTTCTCAAAAAAGTGTAAATTAACTTAATTTTATTATTTTTTAAGATAAATTTTAAACGATACAAGTCGAACTCAAGGTAAGGGACTTCATCTCAATCTTCTCTCTTTGGGGAATATATTGATATTATGCACCTTTATTTTTCTATAATGTGTATATATAACCCTTTGGTAAGGAGAGTTCTATGGGGAGACTTGTCTGATTTATCCTCTTCCTTTCCTCCCAACTGGATCATTTTAGGTGATTTTAATACTGTTTTGAGACCATATAAAAAAACTGGATCATGATTTCACAGAATTGATGCAATTGATTTTTCACATTGCATTGATTCTTGTAACCTCATTGAGGTCTCTATGGTTGGTGTTGATTTTACATGGGGTAGATATACTCTTAATGGGAGGCAAGCCGGTAAGTTGGATAGGTGCTTCATTCAAATTGATGATAATAATGGTATTTTCAGTGCATATGGGCTTCTTCTTCCCAAATTACACTCTGACCATAATCCTTTGGTAGTGGACATTTCTTCTGGTGGGATGCGTATGGCCCCCATCCCCTTTAAATTAAATAATGCATGGATTGTGATATAGGGTTGTCGGGAGATAGTCATTGATTTTTGGAATTCTGGGAGTATGGGATTTGCCTCTCAGATCTTATCATCTAAGCTTAAATCTACTAAGCAGCGGCTTAGGGAATGGAGTAAGTTTACATTTTCAAAGCTTGATGCTGATATCCAGGATGCTGAGACTAATCTCCTTAACTTTCAGAATGCTAACCAGTTGATCTCTTTGCCTTCAAGTGATGAAACTTAGGCTATTTCTCGGCTGGATGAATTGCTCAACACAAAGGAGTGTCTGGCCAGATCCCTCTACAATATCAAATGGCTTAAAGATGGGGATAGGAACTCCAATTTATTTTATCTTATTCATAAGGAAAGGAAATTTATAAGGGGGTGTCTGCTCTTTGCATTAATGGAAGAACCTTCACTGATGAATCTTAAATTTCTAATGTGGTTGTGAGCTATTTATCAGAGTTATATTTGGAAAATGGGAATGATAATTCTCATCCGATTGCTCAGAATATCATTCCAACCATTGATGATTAGATTAATATGGATCTGGTTAAGACTCCGGGGGGGAAGGAGGTTAGGGATGCATTATTTTCCCTAAATATTGATAGTGTTTCAGGGCCAGATGGATTCTCTAATAAGTTCTTTATATTTTACTGGGAGATTGTCCATGAGGAAGTTGTGAATGCTGTAAGGCAGTTTTTCCTCTCTGCCTCTATAAATTATGGTGCTAAATCCAACTTCATTTCCTTGATTCCCAATAAGGAGAATGCAATTTACATTAAGGATTTCAGACTGGTGGCTATTGGGAACACCATCCCTAATATCATCAGCAAAATCATTTCTAATAGGATGTGTCAAGTGGCTAAAGTTGTTATCACCTCTAATCAATTTGGGTTTGTTCCTGGAAGAAGTATCCAAACCTGTATCTTTACTGCCTCTGAGTGTGTTAATGCTATGAGAAGGAAGATTAAGCAAGGGACTTTTGCCATAAAAGTGGAAATCTCTAAATCTTTTGACACTATGAAATGAAGTTTTCTTCTATCCATTCTTAGGATGCATGGATTCTCCACTAAGTTCATTAACCTGATTCATTCTATACTTAGGAGTGCCCGGTTATCTGTCTTGGTTAATGGATCTGCCAGAGGTTTCTTTAAATGCTTTAGGGGATTTCATCAAGGGAATCCTCTACCTGGTCTTTTTCTCTTGTTGAGGACTATCTTAGTCACTATATCAATAATTTGGTTCAAGGTGGTTTGTATAATCTGATTCCAGTTAAAAGGGATCTATATGCTCCTTCTCACCTTTTTTATGCTGATGACATCCTAATTTTTGGAAGGACTAATTTTAGAACTGTTAACTCCATTAAATTCATCTTTCTTCATTATGAAGATGTGGTTGGGCAGGCCATTAGCTTTCAAAAGTATTTTGTAGTTTTTGGGAAGGGTGTGAGCATCAGAAAGCATATCAAACTCTCAAGATCTATTGGGGTTAAGAGGGGTTCTTAACCTTTCACTTATCTTGGTGTTCCCCTTTTCTGGGGAAGGGTGAAAAGATTTCATCTTCAATTTATCTTTTCCTGCATCACTGCTCAAATGGATCATTGGAAAGGGAAGGCTATGACTCAGGCTGGAAGAATCTTCCTTGTCAACTCGGTGATTAAATCTATGTTTTTTTATGATTTTTCTATTTACAGACGGCCCAGGAATCTTATTAAGGAGCTTCAAAGGCTTATCAGGAACTTCATATGGACTGGATCTATGTTTGAGAAGAAGCTAGTTGTTGTGGCCTGGAAAGATTGCATAAAGCCCATTGAGATGGGGGGCCTTGGAATTAAGGATCTGGTCCTTTTTAATGAGTCCCTGATTAGCAAGTTTACCTAGAATATCATTACCTCTTCTGATGCTTCATTGGATTTCATTTCATCCCGGTTTTCTTCAAGATTGTGGACAGCATATCCTCATTATCTCTTTTCTTCTATTTGGCCTGCTTTGAGGTCTTCTTTTA
The DNA here is from genome assembly GCA_963277665.1 of Viscum album. NCBI lineage: Eukaryota > Viridiplantae > Streptophyta > Magnoliopsida > Santalales > Viscaceae > Viscum > Viscum album. Next base: position 1,423,315,995 of record OY728145.1, read on the forward strand.
ATGGGTTTCTGACTTTATCAAAATGGTTGGTGAGCAGGGATTCTTCCATGAATATATGGCTCACTAATTGGTTATCCAGATCTCTTCAATAGGATGTTATCATTCCTCCTCAGCTATTAAATGCCCAGATCTCCTTCTTAAAGGCACTGTACGGGATTATTGGAGCTTTTTCCCTCTGATTTGCAATCTGAAATTTTGAATTACCGGTTCATGGATATTGACACTCTCATCTGGGAACCGAGAAGCACTGGCCTTCTTACTGCTCAGCATATGTACAGTTTTCTATGTACTGGGAAGACTCCTTCACCTTGGTGGCTTCTTGCCTATAAGAATTCCTTCATTCCACCTTCCATTTTCCTGCTCTTGTGGAAGATCTGGAAAAGACGTCTACCTGTTCAATGTATTCTTTAAAGAGTTGGATTCCAGCTTGCTTCGGACTGCCCTGTTTGCTGTGTGGCTATTGAATCTATTGATCATCTTTTTCTCTCTTGTTCTATGATATGCAATCTCTGGAAGTACATCCAAGACATGACTGGGTGTTGTTTGGATGTCAGCTCTATGGATAACCTTCTTCAGTCTGCTGCTTCTGCCCGGTGCAGTGATCAGGTCAGGAATATCATTATGGTTTCTTTTTCTTCTTCCATTGGGTTCATTTGGAGAGCACGTAATGCTCAACTTTTTGATGACATCACACCCACTTTTCATTCTGGTGTAAGGGCTATTCATAGGTTTGTTTTCACTACTTCAAAGATTCAAACTGGGTGTATGCACAATGGGCTGAATGACTTTATTGTTTTGAGGAATTTTGGTGTGAGTGGTAGACCCAAGAAGCATTGGGTTTTGAAATCCATCAGATGGATTCCCCCTATCCCTTCTTGTTTGAAAGTCAATGTTGATGGTGCGGCTGCTGGTTCACCTGGGCCTTCGGGTTGTGGTGGAGTTTTATTCACCTATTGGGGTTTTTTCAAAGGATGCTTCCATCATTATATTGGGGAGGGTTCTGCTATTTAATCTGAATTGTGGTCCATGATCAAAGTTATTAATTATGATTTTAATTTTGGATGGCAATTTCTTTGGTTGGAATCAGATTCTATGGTGGTTGTGGATCTTCTTAAAAACCAATCTAGGAATGTTCCTTGGGTTTTGATGCCTTATTGGATTGAATGTCTACATCTTCTTAATTCGATTGTCATTGATGTGACTCATGCTTATAGGGAGTCCAATCAGGTTGTTGATGCCTTATCAAAGAAGGCTATTGAGGATTCAAGCTCAGAATGGTCTTTCGTCACCCCTGATTGTTGTGTGCAATTTATTGAGGCTGATGCATGTGGTAAGTTATTTTCTCATCTTTGTAAACCTCCCTTTTGATGATCTGACTTTGTAATTTATTTTTTAATAAAATTTTGGTAAGGGTGGATCTTTGATTCATTCCTGGCCCTTTTGGTTATTTAAAGTTTTTTATAATGTAATTCATTAATGATATAATATCAAGTGATTCTTATGTGGTAAGGAAATTATCAACTTCTCTTTCCTTTCAAGCTCTCTTTTATGTGGTATATCTTTCAAATTTCCATACCATGTTCTTTTTTTCATTTTATTAAATCTCTATAATATATTATGAGTCATTTATGGGTGGGATTCCCTTTTCCCCTCTCTTTTTAATGTTTTCTGAAACCTTTTTTTATAGTCATTATGCTGTAAAATTTTCGTCTCAAAATCTCTCTCTTTTTCTCAAGAAATTCTTTTATTTTGTTTATGTGATTACACAAAACTATTTCATTTACATATGTATTCAAAAATACATAAAATTTATTTATTTTATTTTTTAATTGACATACATAAAACCCTATTTTCCTTTTCGTGGGTTATAAATGACATAATGATCATGTTTTTTAGTACCTTTTAAAATTCCATGATTTTCATATAAAACCAATTTATTTTTATCTCTATGGGTTATTTATGAAATTTTTTATTATGATCTATGTGGATCACATGAAAATAAAGAAATTTTAAGGTTGAACCCTAATATATCTCTAATTCATTGGGTAAATAAATTAATCTCTTGGGATGAAAAGTTTTACGATACCTTTGTGAATAACCTTTGTAATTTTTATGACACCTTGGTGGTGGAACTTGGTGACATGACACCTTGGGGATGGACCTTAGTGATATGGTTATGGATGTATAAATTAAATGTTGTATCCAAATTTTCAGGTTATGATCCAAGTTATTATTTTTATGATATTCCTCTTTCTCATTCCTTTATGAAATTCCTTATGTTCTGATGTATATCTCTCAAGATCACATGTAAATTGTTTCCCTTGTTTTCACTTTCTGAGATTTTTGTGCTCATCACAAGTTTATAAATGTTTTTCATAGGTTTTAAGATTGGTAAGGACAAAGAATATGCTATGATGAAAGTATTTGAATATGTTTCTTGAAAATAAACCATGTTTATTTTTAATAGTTTTTGTTTTATGAAAAAATAGATGGCATATAGACTTATATACTTTGTAATATTGAAAATTTATGTAAGATTTTATCATAATTATCTAAAACTTTATACATAAAAGATATTTTGGAATGAATGAAAATAAATTCTAGTTAAAAGTCACTAGAATAAGTTATGTTTAAGGTTTGGTCCTTATAGATATAACTTTTGGTTAAATATATGGGTTTAAGTATTAAAGAAACTAATATTTGTAAGAATATTTCTATTGATAATGGTGAAATGGTATTTCCATCAAATCTTATTAAACTGCCCATATTTTAGTTTGTTATTATTTTTTATATGGATTATATTTTAGTTTCCCATGCTAAGATATATTATAGAGCTAATAAAGACTTGTTCATTGATTGCATACCTTTAATAACATTCCAAGAAGTAGAGAAATTGATTATAAGTGGAAGTTAAAGTTACTTAGCACATTTTGTTGAAAAAAAATCAAACTATTCAGATTAGTGATGTTCTAGTTTTGAATGAATACATGTATTTTTTCCTGAATAATTTCCTTGTAAAATTCTTGATCAGGAGTTTGAGTTTACTATTGACTTAGTCACTGATACTAAGCCTATTTCAAAACCCCATTATCGAATGGCACAAATAGAAATTTTGAAACTAAAAAAATGAAAGAGTTTATAGATAATGATTGTATTCAAACTAGAACATCACAATTGAGTGCTCCTATTTTCTTCTAAGAATAAATATGGTTCCATGATATATTGAATTGATTATAGAGCTTTGAATAACATCACAATTAAGAAAAGTACCATGTTCCTTATATCGATGATTTTTTCATCAAATCCCAGGAGAGCAGTGATTTTCAAAGATTGATATTGGGTTTGGGTACCATAGGTTGAAAGTGGAAGATTTAGATATTTTTAAGACTTCATTTCAAAATGGATATGGGAATTATTATTTTATAGTAATTCCCTTTGTATTGAAAAATTCACCTACTGTATTTATAAATCTTATGAATAGAGTATTTTGCGAATATTTGGATAATTGTTTGGTTGTTTTTATTGATGATATTTTGGTTTATTTAAAAAAATATTTGAGGATTATGAAAAATATCCATGTATTTTTTTATAAACCCTTTAAGAAAATATGTTATATGAAATATTTATGAAATGTGATTTTTTGTTATAATAGATTTCATTTCTTGGGAACGTTATAAGAAAATATGGAATTATATTTGATCCTTCCAAAAACAATGTTTGATGAATGTCCAAGACCCACAAATATTACTTATATTACAAGTTTTCTTGAATTAGTAGTTTACTAATGATGGTTTTTTGAAAACATTGCTCAATTTTCTAGCCCGCTAAGTTAACTCAAAAGAGTGTAAAATTTATCTGTACAAAATAATATAATGATTGTTTTTAGGAATTAAAAATAAGATTGGTGAATGCTCTAGTTTTGGCATTACCCCCAATAAATTTTCATTTTTTTATCTACAATGATTCTTATTTGAAGTGAATTTTTTGTGTCCTAAGTAATAATGATCATTTAATTTCTTATTCATTGTATTAATTAAAACCTCATGAGAAAAATTATCCTACACATGATTTAGAATTAGTTATTGTGGTTTTTACGTTAAAATTTTTATGTAATAATTTATATGGAGACAAGTTTGAAATATATATTGATCATAAAAGTTTAAATTATATATTTACACAAAAGTAATTGAGAATGAGGTAAATAAAATGGTTGTAATTGATAAAATATTTTGATTACAGGATCAATTATAATCTTGGAAAAGTAAACAAAGTTATAGATGATTTGAGTCATAAAAATAATGATACATTAACCATGTTACATTGAGAATTTGGCCTTTTGGTTAATGATTTGATGAATTTTGGTCTGGAAATTTTTCTTATATGAAAATTATCTATTTTGTTTGAGGTGTCATTGAAATCATATTTATGATATAGAATTAAGAAATCTTAGAAGGAAGGCCATGAGTTATAGAAAAAGTTATAATTGGTTAAAAATGGTATGTTTCCTAAATTCAATGTTGAAAAAGAATTTTTTTTTGATATTTGGTAAGAGATCATGTGTGCCCTGTGATTCAATTTTGAAAATAGAGTTGTTAAATTAATCTCATAGTTCCTCATTTTTTCATCCTAGCAGAACTAAGATGTATAAAAATATTTAGTAGTATTACTGGTGGGATGGAATGAAAAGAGATATTATTGATTTTATAATGAGATTTTTTAGTTTCCAATAGTTAATAGAAGAATAAAATTTAATTAAGGGGGCGGTTCAACATTTTCCAGTGTAAGAGTGGAAATGGGAAAATATATTCATGGATTTTGTGGTGGGATTCCCAAATACTTTTCAAGGTAATAATGTAATTTGGGTTATTATTTATTGAAAGACTAAGTGTTCTAATTTCCCTACCATTCAAGATACTCTATCTTTCAATAAAATTTATTAGATTTATATTAAATGATATAGACAAGTTATATAGAGATCCTCTCTCTATTTTATCTAATCATGATCTCAACTTCACTTATAATTTTTTGAATGGCCTTCAGAAGTTGTTATGAAATGAATTAAATTTCAGGACATCCTTTTTTCCTTAGTATAATGGACATTCTGAATGAATAATTAATAAATTGGAATATATGTTTAATTCTTTATCAATGGATTAGTAGGAAATTTTGGATCAACATCTTTCTTTAGTTGAGTTTTCTTATAATAATAGTTTCTATTCCAGTATAAAGATGGATCCTTTTCAGGAATTATATAGAAAGAGATGTCGAACACCAAAATTTTGGGATGAAGTTGGTAAAATAAAATTGATGGGACCAAAATTGGTAGAGTAAATGGATAATAATTCCAAAATGATTCACCAATATATAAGGACATCTTAGAGTAGTTATAAAAGTTGTGTAGATAATAAGAGGAATGACCTTTCATTCAAAGTAGGTGATCATATTTTTCTTAAAATATTTATATGGAAAGTGTTATGCATTTTGGTAAAAATGGAAATATAAGTCCACTATTCATTGGAATATATGAAATTATTGAAAAGTTTGGATTAGTTTCCTACTGAGTGGCTTTGCCTACAATTTTATCCCAGTTACACAACTTTTACCATGTTTCGATGTTAAGAAAATATATTTTGGATTCATCTCATGTTCTGATCCCTAAAGTAGTTCAGTTAAAAGAGAAAATTTATTATGAGAAACATCCTATTTATATTATTTAATATAGTGATAAATTATTTCAAAACAAGGTAATTCACTAGGTTAAGGTTTTGTGGATAAACCATATAATTCAAGAAGCAACATGGGAATCTAAAAATGTTATGAGGGAAAAGTATCCCCAATTTTTTAGTAAGTGAATAAAAAAATGAGGAAAAATCTAAAAAAAGGGTAGAATATAATAACCTAGGTACTGATAAAATAATATTTTTCATATTTATTAATATTCTTGAAGTAAATAGTTAAATTCATTATATATTTGTTAAGTAAGAAATAGTTTTATAAAACTCATTTTTTGTAAGGTTATATTTAAAAGATTAATTTTAAAATTATAGAGTTTTAATTTAAAAAATAATATTTTTTTTTTGGATTCATAATTTAAAATTTTTCTTATCATGATTTTTTAATAATTTTATGAAAAGATTAATTTTTCAATGAATAATGAAAAATAACGATTTTTGTAAAAATGTCATTTCTTTTCAACAAATTAAGAAATTTAAAAGTCCCATTATGTTTTGAATATTGTTTCAAGTAATGTAAGTATTATTTAGTTATATTTTACCCACTTAAATTTTGTTAAATCAAAAATTTTATAGTATTTTAGAATAAGTTTATTTTTAGGTTTAAATTTTATTTTTCTAAAAAATGTTTTAAAGTGCATAATGTTTCTCATTTTTAATTAAATAAAATAATCCATAATGTGAAATGTTTTAAATTAAATTTATATATTATATATCATTAAAAATTAATTTATTTTCATATGATTATAATTACTAGTCATATAGTTAATATAGAATATTCTTCTTCTTGAAAAAATTTCTTCTTGAAAACTCACTTTTTCATTGCATCTAAGGGTTCTGTTATAAATATAATTTTTCCAATTTTATGAATTTTATTTATTAAAATAGATTCTATATCTTGAATCAAATGGTAAAAATTATTTAGTAAGTATATATTCATTTTTAGGCATAAAATATTTATCATGGTAAAAAAAGATTTACCGTTGTGTGGGTTGAATAATGAAATAGGTTAAAATTAAAAGGTAAAAGCTGAAAATAACTAAAAACTAAAACATTAAATGGGTTTTTGATGTTTTTATTGACCTTAAAACCATTAAAAAAATAATTATCAACCATATTTGTTGTAATTAAGGCCACCCAAATTTGGTTGTCTTTAAATGTAAAATAATCATTATTTAATCATTTAAAACCACCCCTCCTCAAGTATAAAGACCACTTCTCACCACCCCCTTGATCCTCACAAGCCATAAATCTCTTCAAATATCTATAAAACACTCTAAAACCAACTCTCCTAACATATATGTGTTTTTTTTCTCACCCAAATCCCAATTCTATGTTCTTTATAGGATTCTTTAAAGAGGTGATATTCAAGAGGTAACTTTCTCAAACCACCTCTCTTAACTTATTTTCCTTTTCTACCTTCTCATCACCTCCTTCATCTATATGGGAATAATAACTCCAATATAATTTATATAATTTAATTTTATATTTATAATTCAATATATTAAATCCATCCCTTTTATTATCTCCTCTTATTCAAATAAATGAAATCATTTTCCAAATTATGACAGTTAACCGTTTTGGTGGATAATGATTATTTATTTTCCATTACCAACTTCAAAGCTGGTCATAAAACTATTAATATGTTTAAATAAGATTTTAATAAGTATATTATAACATATTTTATATTTTGGAACTAATATATGGACATACTATTAAATAAAATAAAACTAGTTTATGATGGTCGGAAAAACCTCCAAAATAAACTAAACATATTTCATTAACATTTTATCAAATTAATCATACTCATGTTATAAAAAATGACATATTGTGCCATTTTTTTAAGAAGGTAGTGTTCTGTTCAATGAACAAAACACAAATTTTATTGAAAAAACTAACGGTTACACAAGTCTGAAATAAGGAATTTTGTTTACATACCTAACATAAAGCGGGAGTAACTCAGAAGGAAGACCATACCTCCAATGAATATTGTGAGCAACACCCATATTAGAAAGCCCATTAGCAATCTTGTTTGCTTCACGATACGTATGAGTGATGATGAAATTGATATCTAAAAGACAGTTTAGGCAGTCTATCCAACGAGCAGTGAGCGTCCAAGCAAGATGAATGGTACCATTCCAAACGGCGTGGGCAATAGAAGTGGAGTCACTCTCAATCTAGATGTTCTTCCAGTTGTGTATCATGGAAAATGAAATAGCATGGATAATGCTCATTATCTCTGCTTACAAAGAGGAAGAAAGATTGCAAGATCCATAGAAGCAGTCGAGTGTCTGGTCAAGGTGATTTCTAAAGATGGATCCACAACCCGCTGGGCCAGGGCTGCCATTAGAGGCACCATCCATATTGACTTTAATCCAGCCTGGGGGAGGAGGCTTCCAGAAAACATAAAAGGTAGATTTAGGCCAAGGGTAATTCCTGTCAACCCCAATACGTCTAATAATCCCAAGGTCATGAAATGAGTTGTTGAGATGATCCTTTTGAATTGAAGTCGTCCCCCAAATCGTGATGAGGATTCTCATTTTACCTGCATTAATCGTGAATGATTTGTTACGAAAAGTAAAATAATTTATACCATACCAGATCACATGAAGAAGCAATTCTATAGGTGTGACAAAAAGGTTCTTGATTTTTTTGGAGTTAATTAGGTCCATACACCATTGTAGCTTCCCAAATAAGAAAATCATTCGTAATTTTTAGAGTCAAGAATTCCATTATGAGCAGCTTCCCAAATAAGAAAATCATTCATATTAGTGAAGGGACTGTTGTCAATAATGTTTTTGATATCCTCCGGTAAACAAGGGTTTTGTGAATGCCTGAAATTATATATGGTGTCATTGGTGAGGAGAGGAGGATGGTTAATGGGAATTAATGAGATCAAGGGAGTGTCAGTCCAGTTATCCAGCCAAAATTTTAAATTTTAATCTTTGCTAGTGTAGGGTCCTGAAAAATCCACAAAGGAATATAATAATCCCCTTCATTCGAGAGGGTATTTTTACCCAATTGTGCAAAGGAAAGAGGCCAATACTCAAAATTGTCAATGGACCAACTGGTCCGCGAACCAGCCCAAGTGTTACGTGGCCAGTTCAGCGAACCGCTCCCCTCCGTGGACCAGCCTCATTCGTGAGATGGAGGTGGAGATCCTTCACGGGCACGAAGCAGAACAGGCGCCGAACCGGTCCACCATCACGAACTACCCCAGCTGCGGACTATGTCGACCGGCCCAAGCCGCATCTGTTGTCTTTCACAGAATGAAGGCAGAACCCTCTGCGACCGTGAAGCACTCTCCAAGCTCATTTGGTTTGTGGGGGAGATTTGCTCAAATGCCCCAAGCGAGTTCCGGATTGACCGAGTCATCCTTGAATCAGGTTTTCGGTCATGGGCCTCCGAAAAAGGTGTCGCATAACCATAGATACATCCTCTTCCCCTCTCTATAAAAGGATATTGAGGGGAAGAGAAGAAACGGGGTAAAACGGAAAGGATATCAATCAGATTCGGGTAGAAGGATTTCGAAGGAAGGCTTAGGATTTCGAAAGTTCCAGTTCGTGAACTAGAGCAGGTATGAACCTGGGGACGAACTAATAAGGAACCAAAAATGCATAATAACTTGTTGAACCGAGAACCTAAGATAAAAAAGAAGATAAAACCATGAACCATGGTCCCTCCAGAGATGCACTCCTCATATACCAGGGAGTTTATGCCTCTTTACTGATCCACTGCACCGTGTAGCACCCTCCTACGCGGGTGAAGCCCCGACCGACGAGCCTCCGGTCGGTGATGCCCTTGGCCGCTACTGCCTACATGGAACCCTCTGTGGACCACCATGGTTCGTGGATCGAACCCAAAGCTATGAACCACCTTGGTTCACGGGATGCCCATTAGTTCGCGGACTACCCTGGTTTGTGAACAGCTTCTCCAACCGTATATCACTTCCCTAAGTGAAGGGTGCCACCACCCATACCCCTGTGTGGCCCGCCAAATTATTCGGAGTTCCCATTCCCCAAGACACATAAAATCCTTACAATACGGCCTGATCCTTCATGACTCCCCCACTGTCCTACTCATTGACCCCGAGCCGAAGCCTCCACTGGGGCCACCAGACCCATGTGATGTAACCCTTAGGCGCATCAGCACACCGTTTTGAGTCCACATACCCACGGTAAACAGGGGCGAAGGGGTTGCCCCGACCATTGAGAAGATTCCCGAAGCATTCCTGGGTTCACATTCCCACGGTAATGTGGAGTCTGGCCTCGAGATCCCCCTTTATGACCCTCCACTTATTGGGGCTGGGGTACTTCTCCGTTCTTCGGAGGATAGTAAAATACCCATCAGAAGGAAGTCCCCATGCAATTCGATACTTCCCCCGGGATCCGAAGAGGTGACAGGCACAGGATCACCTCTTTCCCTCTCCCGCTGCGCTTTGTCACCATGGGCGTTCATCCCGGAGTAAGACCCGAATTTATGGGTTGCCCTCATGCGTAAACCCCACTCCACTTCTCACGGATGCACCTTTCGCGACGTGATCCTTTGGTCCCTACTGCCTATTGTTTCTCACACCGAGAATGACTCACGTGGGCTTAGAGTAAGCATCGACCATGACATCCTCTTATGGGCCTCCTCATAATTTAAGCCCAAATCCATCACCATGAGCCTCCTCAGAGTGTAAGCCCCAATCCATCACTCTGGGCTACCTCAGAGCGTAAGTCCCAAGCAATGCGAACTATGAGGACTTTGATTCCCTACCACAGGGATACGTGGGAAGCCTCCATGAGGCTCAAGCCCGATCACCAGTGGACCCCCGGGTCCACCTTCACGTCGGTTCTCCGATGCCCCCGTTTGAACTATGTGGACTTTGATCCCTGTCTCCTAGGCAGGGTACATAGGAAGTCTCCATGAGGTTCAAGCCCAAAAACTAGTTGATCCGACTATCTTCACATAGGTTCATTACACCACTCATAGTACCGCCTTAATGAGTCCCAACTCCTCGGGGTCATTAATCCAACGAGGAATGGTAAAACTCAGGAATAAATGATTTTGAACCCCTACATTCAGCTGACCATTTCCAACCAAGAGAAATCTGTGGATACTATGCTTGGGTATAAACCAAAGATTCGTGAACATATGAATATGTATTAAATCTATAAGAGAGTCTCGGAACAGAAAATAATTCCCCCCAAAAGGGTGCGATGAGCCCGACTTCCCATCCAATCGACCAATGTGATTTCTTAAGCATCATTGGACAAACCATCCGGCGAACGCCTACCATTGGAAAACAGGTCCACATGTCATCAGATACGGAACTGTTGGGCGTTTCGAGACAGACCTGAAACAAAAATGGTGAACCTGACGTGAATCTTTAACCAAGCATGATGGATTTAACCTAATCCCACTTTGTTCCCCCTTTTACTCACAAGGAGGGCCAAGCAAGGTCATTAATTACACATGGGATCAGGATATGCTTCTTTGATGGTTTTGCTGTTTGTATTTGTTAAAAAATTTTACCTGTACTATACAGAACTCCCTTCGATCCAATTTAATCGCAAAGGAACTCACAAGCGTGAGCTTCTAACAAGTTAAGGACCGGACATCCTCACCTAAGAAGGACCCCATCACCCACCCAGCATCTTCAATGCTTGGTCTTAGACGCGTTGATTCGAGAGTACCACCTGAACGGTACTCTCCCAACGGTGGAGGCGGCCATGTACACCCTCCAATCTGCCAGAACTCACCAGTCACCTACCTAGCAGCGGCCATAGAAGCAGATCCAGATGGCCCATGTTATCGTCTCAAACCATTTCGGGACTCTATCCTCAAAATGGTACAATGCGTACCTCCCTTATCTTAGGGAGTCAGATGAGGTTGATTCTGAGGACTTCATCCCTGCCAAATGGGGGTTCCACTCAAAGGCCCCCACCGGAAGGTGTCATCGTGTTCATTCCATGACTCAACATCCTTACACCGAGGAGGATGTCTCCCCGAGGATCCAAACCCACGCTCCCTGAGCTCCAGCCCCTCAGACCACCCGATGAGGGCGGAAAACTTACAACCGGGGACCGGTCATCACCCTTGTCCCCGAGGAGGAGCTTCGCTGCCTAGTCACGGAGATGCATTACGAATAGTCACATAAACCTATTCGTTCCTCCAAGGCCCGCCATCCATACATGGCGGCATCATACGAGCCGGCGCACATCCCCTCCGAGCTCCATTACGCCCGTCGCTCACACAGGATGGAACCTACCCGGCAGGCACCTCTCCTTGCCCAGGGTCATGAAGCTCACCAACCTAAAGTGGTGGCGACCCAGCGCCTGCAGGACCAGCTCCTAGCTGATGCTCCTGATTCTTACCATCCCGATATGGTGGTGATCAACAAAGCCTGCCACCCAGATGTGGCGGAAAATCATAGGTGGGCACGTCTCCCTGTGAAAAAAGGCCACTGACTAGATACGGTGGGGAACCAATATATGTAGGGCCAGCTCCCTGCGGATGCAAGTAAATTCCGCCATCCCGATGTGGTGGAAAATGGAGAGATAAACCGATGTATCCCGGTACAGGGGAAGATTCGTTCACCTGCCCTAACATAGGAGAATTGTCAGTACCCACTGACAACTGGAGGACCGGAGCAGGATATTCCTAATCCGATACTGGAATGGGCCTTCAGACTCGTTCCAGCCAAAGATGTATCTCTACATATCCTGGAAATGATGGAGGAGCAGTTATCGATCCCAGATCATATCTTGCAGACTTTCCAAAATGTAATTGCATCAGCGGAAACAGTAAGGATTCGGGCCCGTGATCCCATCTCCCCAATTGAGGTGACTCATCTAAGAGATGAGATAGCCTCCTCGGAGCAGATCTGCATCCCTGTTCCCACATAGTAGGGTCACCGACTATATTCTGTGATGCAAGGGCAGCCGGATCGAGCAGCTTCACTCATTCCAACTGGGGGACACCTGTCCATCACGGTGGATGATCCAGAGCAGGCGTATATCCCTACTAAATGTTAAGATGTTCGTCGGGATATCCCGGCGGCATCACAGGACCCAATTATACAGGGGACCAAAGGTTAAGGTCGTTGTCAACAGCATACGGTCCCCGCTGCCCACAAGAAAGCGCCCCGAATGCGCCAAAGGCAGCCAGAAAATAAAGAGCGGGTTCATGACTCCGCTCTGCTGGAAGATGGGGTTCCCAACACCGCTAAGCACACATCGAGGGAGCAAAACCATGCCCACTCGTTACCATATTATGGGAGTGTAATTAGAAGTTTCGAAGGCCCTCCCCGCAATGTTGCTACCAGCAGCTCTGAAGGTCCTCCCTAGAGCACCTGTGGGGGCCTCCCCCACAGGAATATAACGGTTAACCACGAGAGCTCCTATTTTGATGTGAGTCATGGAAACCCTCCATGTGACTGGAAGAACGAGCAGCAAGAAGGTACTCCACTTGTTGTGGTCCACCCTAAAGGTCCTCCCCAGGGTATACACTGCAAGCACTCTCCATGTAGTGGGACCACAAATTATAACAGTATTCCTCGCTATCATAGTCGCAACTGCAGAGGCCCTCCCCGCAGTGACGTCTCATCATGACAAGAAGTCCCTCCCCTTTTCGTTGCCTGCCCTAAAGGTCCTCCCCAGGGGTTACGTTTCAAAGACACTCTGTGCAGCCGGGCATCAGATCACGGTGGTAGTCCTCGCCACCCTGATAACAGAGGTCCTCCCCGTAGAGACGTTAAGAAACAAGAAGGCCCTCCCCACATTGCGGTACATTCTGGAGGCCCTCCCTAGGATTTATCCCACAGATATTATCCTTACGGTAGCTTTAATGGTATTCCTCACCATTGTCGCAGCTGCGATGGTAGTCCTCACCACCACAGCCGCCATTGCGAAGGTCCTCCCCGCATTGGCCCCAAGCAACAAGAAGTTCCTACCCTTGTCACAGTGTGTCCTGAAGGTCCTCCCCCGGATTCACATCGAACGTCAATCCATGATGGTCATCCTCACCATGATGGAAGTTGTTGTGAAGGCCCTCCCTGTAACGACACTACACAGCCAGAAGGTCCTCCCCTTACTGCAACACGCCTTGGAGGTCCTCCCCAGGGCGTGCACTACAAAAGTCCTCTATGCAGTGAAGCCTTAAGCAGTAACGGTAGTCCTCTCCATTACGGCCGCCATTATAGAGGTCCTCCCTGCGATAACATATCATATCGACAGGAAGGTCCTCCCCCTACCGAATCAAGCATAGAAAAGCCCTCGTATGTCGAGGCACTCAGAAGGATGGGATAAAGCATGTCAGATTCCCAGTTAGTCTCCAAAGACATCCTTCTTCAATCAAGAGATGGTCCAGGGCTGCGTTCATCTTCTAAACCACCTCGAAACCGCCCACATGACAATTCAATACCTACCGGTCCCACTGCCTCTGACCACACTATCAGTGAGCGCCTCGGTTAGGCTGACCAGGTAGAGGAGTCACTAGTAGAGGAGTATGCCGATATGTTGCACCTGAGGAAACGACTGGCCAGGGATAATATACCAGTTATGTTTTGGCCCACGTCCACCTCTCAGTTCGACATACCCAGAGAGTTGTTAGAAGAATGCGTGCACAGAATCCGCCATAATATATGGACGACCCTCCACCGACTGAAATCAAGCTTTCATCCCTATGACGGGTATGTAGACCACATCAAGGCAGTGGGAGACCTCCTGCGTCACATCGACATGGAATCCCTTCCTTTGGTGCGGCAACAGCGACCCCAAGAGGCGTAAAGGAAACATGGAAATAGCATGCCTCCATGCGCTGCACCAGCTGGACCACCTCATCGGTGACACTCCGACAGGAGTCCATATCGGGGGATGGGGAGAACATGGAGATCTATGTTTCACTCTGCTCCCCACCCAGAAGAACCCATTCGACATGGTGTCTTGCAACATCATCACGTCAAGACGGCAATCGAGTGGTCTTTCTGATCAGGAAAGGCAACACATCCAACAGAGTCGGGCCTTGAGTAAGTCCCAGAAGCGTCAGGCCCGACGATAACGAGTTATTCAAGAACTCCTAAATCAGGCCACCGAGAGCATACAATAGGCCTCTCTCCTAAGAGAGTCCAATCAACAATCTTTTCCTGCCGCCCCAGAAGGGATAGGTTCACAGAAGAACTCGACACCAAACCCAGTTCAACCCCGAATGGGGGCACGCAAGATCAAGAAGGTAGCGATAGCCACGATCACTGCCACAATCCAGGGTCAACCCCAGCCTGCAGGGCTGGGGGAATTTTTAACAACAAATTCCCCCGTAAGACCAATAAAAACGGGAGGTGACTCAACATCCAAGGAACAGAGCCAACCCCATCCCTCAGGGCTGGGTGCATTATTACCCCCTCAACAACAACCTCCCCCATGAGAGTCAGTATTCACTCATCTAGGGAGCACAGTTAGAAGAGGAGGTTTCCATCCTATCCCATCATTTGAATCATCATCCCCTCCGAGAGGAAGGCACACTGTAAGGTCGCATCAAAGAACTCTTTGTGTCACCCTTTGTCAAGAAGTCTGAAGGCAATCCCAGGTCATGAAAGGGAAGGCCAGCAGAAGATACAGGAGATCATCTTCCTGTTTAGAAGATGACATATTCTCCGCCCCACGATATGAATCTATCAACGTCATAGAGGTTAACCCCACAAATGACACCAGAGATGCTGCAAATCAGGATGGACTGGGAGATGATGGTTCCGGTCAGGCTGTGACTCACAACGAATCCCCAAGTGTGCACACCTAGAACCAGAGAGCCGCCCTAAATATGGTCGTCCTTCCTAACAACCCTCCTCCACCTACCCAGTGAGCTTCCAATAAGGATAAGAATAAAGGACTGGTTACCCTTAACCCACCTCCTTCTCTCGACAAAGATGATCCACTCACACTTGAAGATATATTCGCTCGACAGGAATAAGAGATGAAAGAATTGAGGTGGCTTAATGCCGAGCTACTCCATAGGAACCGCTTTATTGAAAGTGCGTCCCAGGAGGAGCCACATCATGCACTCCCAAAAAGTGCACCTCAAAGACTAAGGTTTGCCCCGACAAATGAAACACGATTAAGACTCTCGTCTAATGAGGCGCTCGTCCTGTCCAACTACCTAAACGTAGATTCAGATGAATAATAAGACTTTCCTCCACTCAAGAAGCAATCGGAGAGAGTACACCTGAACCCTCTAAAGGTGCTAGAAACAGCACACGCACCCCTGGTGCTGGCCAATCAGGATCCTCAACCAATGCCTCGGGCTACGCCTGCCCAGGACCGGGCCCAGCAGGATGTAAACCAGGGTCTCACCAACACCATCGAGGCACTAACAGCTTGATTGGAAGTTATGGAAGGTCGACGTGCTCTGATACATCCAGAGTGGAAACCCTACCCAGATTGGGTGACCAACACACCACCTCCACCCAATTTTGGGAGCCCTGTATTCCCTATTTTCAACGGTTCAGGCGATCCGGAACAGTATTTGATGCACTACGCGTCTTATTGCGACCCTATGATGGGGACTCCGGAACAACAAGAAGCAGTAAAACTCAGATGCTTCATACAGAACTTGAAAGGATCTGAATTTGTCTAGTATACGAGTCTACCAACCCAGTCAGTAAAGAGATGGGAAGACCTTCGGCAGTAGTTTCTATTCCACTTCAGTTCAATGTTGCCTAAAACAATGGTCAGCAATCTCATGAACTCCAAGAAGAGGGAGAACGAGAGGGTCTCAGATTTCATCACCAGATGGAATGTTCTGACCTATTCCCTGAAGAGGACAATGCCTAAAGATGAGATGTTATCCATATGAATCAATAATCTTCAAGATGAGCTGTGAACACCGCTCATACCAGTGGAGCGCACCACCGGCTTCCGCCATCTCTCAGCCATTGCCCAGAGAATTGAGGAATCCCTACAGCGGACTAATTTGAAGTCCCAAATAGCCTCACAGGCTCCTGCAAAAAGATCCCCTAGAGCTGAATTTTCCGTTTTCACACTCAATCCGGCCTCTGTGCCCACTCCACCGCTCAGGCCTCCACTAAATCGTCAAGGGCCTTCTATATATCAGCGGTCGCCTCCGCCTAAACGGGACGATCAGAGAGGACCGAAGCGGAACCAGTTTGAGGAATGAAGACAAAAAGTATACTCATTAGAGACGATCAAGTCTGTGGCTAATTTATTTCCTCCATGAATTACAACTTGCTCTGCCTCCCAGAGCCAAGGAAACCTGAAGAAGTCGACCGCGATGACAGGCCAGATTACTTCCCCTACCATCGAATGTTGGGACACAATATCCGAGAATTCTTCGTCTTCAAAGACCTCCTGCAGAGGATGGTGGACTCCGGACAGGTCGAGCTGGGACCACCCCCCAGCACATTTGGCATGTATCTGTACCACCGACTCCAAAAAAGAGGAGGGGTGGCAGAAAGTCACCAGAAAGCAGGGGTAGAAATTCACTGACTGGATGACTCAGAAGACTATCAACCAAGCCCAGGGCATACTCCGGGCTCAACTACGTCAGCCAGTGTTATCGTCAATAGCCCCTGATGCCACACAGTCGAAAGCATCGGCCTCAAAATCCTCCATGAGTCGGTCATCTGGACATAATTGAAGATGGAAGAAACAATTCCAATAGGAGCAGTCTGCAATGGGGCCAAAGTTAGTCCCAGCTCTGGCAGATTATATGCCCTCAAATTTGGCACCACGGTCACCGACCCACCAAACGGAACCATTAGGGACAACCGACCAGGTTGACCTGTCAGAGGATGAAGATCCAATCTTTGGTTCTATTAACGTCATACATATTATGGAATCAATCCCTGATGAAGGGTATGGTTATGAACCCGAGTTCCCTACACGAGGAGTCGGGAGGAGGAATTGCAGAGGTAGGTGATACCAGGGGAGGCGCAGCCGCGGCCGAAACCAACCCTACAGTTGGACCCCGGACCAAACCATTAATATCACGGAAACCCATGGGAGAGCCCTTCAATGGACTCAGTAGGAGAAAGAATTCCCCTCCACCTCCACAAGTAGCCACTCTGGCCCTGTTTTTCTACGATACCCACCAGAGGAGGAGCAAGTGTCTGGCCGCCAAGTGTGCACAAACAGACTGGCCAGGCCAAGTCCTCAAAACACGGGAACACCATCGATATCCGACCCTGAAGCCGGTCCCTCCTCGTAAAATGATTCAGCCCCTAAAGCACCCGCTAAGACTCTCCCTCCAACAGATAATCGTCAGCCGCTAGAGTATAAATACAATATCCTTAAGCAGCTAGCATCGGTACCAGCCAAGTTGTCAATCCTTGATGCCTTGATTCTGTCAGCAGACCTCAGGGAGGTGCTTATAGAAGCTTTGATAAGCCCCCATGAGTTTCAAGTCGAGGTAGCTACCGCTGAGATTTACCGGACAGAGACTGACTCGGCTGAATGCAATGCGGTGATTTCCTTCACAGATCAGGATGAAGATGTCATCATGCAAGGACACATCAGACCACTATATGTTTCTGGAACACTGAATGGTATTGAGATCCAGAAAGTCTTTATAGACAATGGCACTAGAGTTAACATCCTTCCCCTACGGACACTCCGTAAGTTAGGCTACAGTGAGGATGATCTAATACCCTCGGCCACAACTCTCTTGGGTTACGACAAGAGCGAGAAGAAACCAATGGGACAAATTAAGATAAAGACCCATTTTGGTGACCTGGTTTCCTACACGGAATTCTTGGTGGTCTGGCAGAGCACAGCATTCAATGCCCTGCTGGGAAGGTCATGGCTCCATAAGCACATGGTCGTTCCTTCATCCTACCACCAATGTATCAAGTATTGCGTCAATGGACAAAGTAGAACATTGCACGCCAAAAAGGCCCCTTTCGAGCTCTCCAAGTCACATTACATTGACGCTGGGTTCTATGAGAAAAAGAAAAATAATCCTTTGGTCGATGGTGTCGACTGGATCCTCGCTCCAAATGGCCTGGAAATGGTTCCTGATGACCCCCTCGGGAAACTTGGTAGAGATTATGTCATGCCCATTAACCATGTTGAAAGTAGGAGTTCAAGTCCAGACATGCACTTGGATGTCCTCATGACTTCAGCCATAACAGCCGAGCGTGACAATGTGGGAACATCCACTGACCCTCGATCTGGGGATGAAAACTCAAGTAAGGACGACCACGATACCTCACCTCTGAACTCCCAAAATCCCGTGTCAGGAGCTCTCTCTTCGTCAGATCAAGAAGATGAGGATTTGGGAGAAGAAGAGGGGGAAGATCTCAGGGATGAACCTCCAGTATTTGAGGAAGGTATCTCCACTATTGTAGACGATCTCAGGGAAATAAACCTGGGTACTGAGGAAGACCCAAGGTCCGCTCTCATTAATGCAGCCATGTCTCCTGAAGAGCACAAGGTATATACTTCCTTCTTAAGGAAACATCGAGATGTGTTAGCCTAGAATTACATAGAAATTCCGGGACTTGATCCCGAAGTGGCAACACACCACCTAGGTCTGCCAGAAGACCATCGAGGCTATAAACAGGCTGCTAGAAGGACACACCCCTCACATGCTACCGAAATAGATGTTGAAGTTGATAAGCTCATTAAAGCAGGCTTCATTCGGGAGGTCCAATACCCCATCTGGTTGGCCAATATCGTCCCTGTCAAGAAAAAGAACGGACAAATCCGTGTCTGCATTGATTTTAGAGATCTCAATCGGCATTGTCCGAAAGATGATTTCCCGGTCCTAGTCACCGAGTTATTAATCGATGCAACGGCTGAGTATGAGGATATATCATTCATGGATGGATATTCTGGGTATAACAAAATCAGGATAGCCCAAGAAGATGAAGAAGCCACTGCCTTCAGGGCCCCTCAAGGGGTATTTTGTTACGGGGTCATTCCCTTTGGTCTTAAGAACGCTGGCGCCACATATCAACGCGCCATGTATCATATCTTTAAACCATTACTGGGGAGATTCGTCGAATGTTATGTAGATGACTTGGTGGTTAAATCAAGACAGCGCTCAGATCACCTGTCATCCCTTAAGACCATCTTCAACAAACTTCGATAGAATAACCTAAAGATGAACCCCTTGAAGTGCGCCTTCGGGGTTACCTCAGGGAAATTCCTTGGCTTCATAATACGCTATCGTGGCATCGAAGTCGACCCTAAGAAGACAAAGGCTATCCTTGTCCTACCACCTCATTTCAACCTCACTGATTTGAGATCATTCCAAGGGCACTTGGCTTATATCAGGCGATTCATAGCCAACCTGGCAGGAAAATGTTTGCCCTTCACCAGGTTAATGAAGAAGGGGGTCACATACCAATAGACGGATGTCTTCCAAGAGGCGTTCGACAACTTGAAGAAGTACCTCTTAATCCCACTGGTGCTCATTCCCCTAGTTGAAGGAAGACCTCTCATCCTATACGTGACGGCCCTAGAACGGTCACTAGGATCCTTCTTCACACAAAAGAATAACGTCGACAGTGAAAACAGTCTCTATTACCTCAGTCAAACCATGATTGATACTGAGAATCGATACTCAAATATCAAGAAGAGTTGTTTGGCCTTGGTCTTTGTAGTTCAAAAGCTGCAACATTATCTGCAGCATCATAAAGTCCATTTGATCTCGTGGAGTAACCCGCTCATGTACATCCTCATCTACCCGATGCTAACCGGATGCCTATCCCGATGGTTGGTCATCCTGCAACAGTTTAACATCTGGTTTTGTGCCTCAGAAATCCATCAAGGGCTAGGAATTAGCAGAATTTCTGGAAGATCACCCTTCGACATGGACCACTGCACTAGAAGCTGAGCTACCTGATGAAGACATCTTCTCGGTTTGAGAGGAGTTCCCAGCATGGGATATGTACTTAGACGGCGCATCCCGAAGACCAATTGGGAAGAGGATGGAGGATCCCAGATTCAACAAAGTGGGTTTGGGAATAATACTCATGTTCCGAGAAAAGGCAGTCTTTCCATATTCCATCCTCCTGTCAGAGGGATGTACAAACAATGAAGCTGAATATCAAGCTCTCATTCCAGGCCTGGAGCTCACACTCTAGGCACAAGTGCAACACCTTAAGGTAAAAGTTAACGCAGAGCTGGTCATCAAGCAAGTAAATGGTGACTATGCTATTAAAAAGGAGGAGATGATCCCCCTATTTGACCATGTCTGAGGGTTAATGGCATAATTCTCCACAGAACCAACATTGACCTATATTCCCCAGTCTTAGAATGCTCAGGTTGATGCATTAGCCAATGCGGCCACAGCCCTAGCTGACCCAGGCCAGGATGAAACGGTTATCAGTATTTCTCACCATAGAATGGTATTGACATTCTTTCAAGATAAGATGGAAGAAATCCACGAAGTCAGTCCTTCCCCTGAGAAATATTCTCCTACCACCGGCTGGATTACCCCCATTTAAAACTACCTTCAATGGGGAGAACTTCCATCATACAGGGTTGAACGAGAGCAAATACGGAGAAGGGCAATCAACTTTGTCCTATGTGGAGGGCGGGTCAGCAAGAGGTCCTCTACAAATGAGGCCTAGATGTAGTGCTCCTCAGATGCATTGATGGAGAAGAAACTGCTGCTGTAATGAATGAAGTACATGTCGGAGCGTATGGAGCACATCAACCAGGGACCAAGCTTTCCCATTAGGTTCGAAGTCTTGGGTGTACTACTGGCCCATAGTGGCACGAGACTGCGAGCATTTTACAACAAAATTCCACTCATGCCAGATTCATGCGAACTTCATACACCAACCCCTGGAGTTACTTCATCAAGCCAAGTACTCCTGGCCATTCGCCGTATGGGGGATGGATGTCATGGGACCATATCCTCCCGCCACAGCCAAACAGCTGAAGTATATCCTCACAGCAACTAAATTCTTTTCCAAATGGGTAGAAGCCATACCCCTCAAGGAAGTCGGGGCAAGAAATATTGTCAGCTTTGTGAAGACCAATATCATCACCAGATTTGGTGTCCCCCATACCATACTGACGGAAAACGGCACCAACTTCTACTCTGTGGAATTGGAGAAACTATACCATGAGTATGGTATCAAGGATAACCACTCATCCCACTACCATGCAGCGGCCAACGGACAGAAGGAGGCTTTCAACAAGACCATTTCCAAAATTCTCCATAAAATGGTGGACAAAGACAAGAAGTCGTGGCCAGATAAACTCCTTCATGCGTTGTGGGGTTATCGAACCACAATCTGCACTGCTACTCGGGCTACTCCGTAATCACTAGTATACAGAACAGAAGCGGTCCTACCCATTGATCTCCAATTACCCTCTCTCTGTGTTTCCATTTGTGATCAATTATCCAATGATGAGCAATCAAAAAAGCAGCTAGGTGAATTGGAATAGCTAGACGAGATGCAGTTGCATACGTTGCACCATCTGGAAGTATACCAGAACCGGATCGCACGAGCCTTCAACAAAAAGGTTCGTCTTTGGTCTTTCTTGTAAGTATAATTAGTTTTGGTCATCCAAACCCCAATGATACCCGGCAACAAGCCTCCAAAGCTGGATCCCAAGTGGGAGGGACCATATGTTGTACACAAGGTCTACTCCAATGGAACGTATGCCCTGATCTCCATGGACGGACAATTTATAACCGCTCCTACAAATGTGAGACTTATGAAGAAGTATTTCGCATGATAACTAAAAGAGTATTCTTCATCCGAGCTACATGAAGATAAACTACCAATCACCCAATGGTTCAAACTCTATGACCTTAAACTAAGAGTATTTCATCCTCACTGCACGATGTTAAACTGCACGGAAAAGACGTTTTAAAAAAAATGTCCTTCCCCTGTGTACGGACCAGACCTACGTGGGGTGTGTCATCTTTCAAAGAACTATGTTTGGCCTGATTCCTGCTCTCGTAGGATACGTAGAGACGCCGGGGTTCCTCATCCTGGCCCGTCCACCCCCTGATAAGAAGTTAAAATGTATTATTTTCCCCATGTATGGACCAAACCTGCATGGGGTGTATTCCTCGTCCTTACCACACGACGTTAAACTGCACGGATAATAAGATTTAATAATGCTCCCTCCCCCCGTGTAAGGACCAAACCTGAACGGGGTGTACTCTTCATCCTCACCGTATGACGTTAAACTGTACGGATTTCATAGAACTATGTACGGCTTGATTCCTTCCCTCGCAGGATATGTAGTGATTCCAGGGTTCCTCATCCTGGCCCAGCCACCCCCAAATAAAAGTTAAAAATTCCTTCTGCCCATGTGTATGGACCAAACCTGCACGGGGTGTATTCCTCATCCTACCTGCATGACATTAAACTGCACGGATTTCAGAGAACTATGTGCGGCTTGATTCCTGCCCTCACAGGATACGTAGCGACATCGAGATCCCCTATCCTGGCCCAGCCACTCCCAAATGAAAATAATGTTAAAAATGCCCTTTCCCCCGTGTATAGACCAGACTTGCACAGGGTGTATCATCTTTCAGAGAACTACGTGAGGCTTGATTCCTGCCCTCACAGGATACGTAGTGACGCCATAATTCCACACCCTGACCCATCCTCCTCAAAAAAATCCCCCTTCCCTCATGTACGGACCAAACTTGCATGGGGTGTATTCTTCGTCCTTACTGCATGACGTTAAACTGCATGGATAAGAAAAAAATGCCCTTTCCCCCTTGTACGGACCAGACCTGCACGGGTTGTATACTTCTTCCTTACTGCATAACGTTAAACTACATGGACTTCGTCCCCGCCACATGACATTAACTGGATGGACTTTGTTGTGACCCACCCAAGACACATGGAGAAACGAGATGGAGATACTCCTTTCACATTTGGATGCATCCTCTCCATACATCAAACTCCACGACCCGGATAATTGCGGATCTTCATAACCATCCATGGCCATCGGAAGTGGAAATTAATCGACCCGTGGACACCTTTGCATGACTATGCATACCATGCCCTCAGGGGCTCTGCATATTGATAGTCCCTAGATCGTCTACCAAAGGTAATATTTCCTCGGGCGATACTTGTCCTAGCTCCGTACGCTTACCGGACTCAGAGCCCCCGTATCATGTCTCCTAATCCAAAATTTATGGAGTAGTGGTTTACAAGTTCGTCCCCTCTTCACATCCAAGTGTTTCCAGGGTATCCTCACCTGGCTAGCCTATGTGTCTACCGGTGGTTCACATAGCGACCTGCATCAACAAACATCATGCCAGTACTAGGCTAATTTGACTCAACGGACAATTTCAGTGAAGATGTTTCTTGTATACTTGGACACCATTATCCCCACGTGCTGAACTCTGCACTATGAGCAACTACGGATCCTCATAACCATTCATGGCCATCGGAAGTGGAAAGTCATCGACCCTAGGACACCTTTTCATGACTATGCATACCATGCCCTCAGCGGCTCTCCATATTGATAGCCCCTGGCCCGTCTACCAAAGGCAAGATTTCCTCGGGCGACACTCTTCCTAGCTCCATACACTTATCGGCCTCAGAGCCCCCAAACCATGCCTCTTGATCCGATAAAACTCAAAGTTGCAGTTTACGACCTTCATCCCCCACCTTGTTCAAAGTATATCAGATCATGTTGACCCAGTTATCCTTCGAGTGATTTTAGCAATATTCACCCAATGGTATGAGCTCTATGACCGCTAAAATAGGAGTACCTAATCCTTACTTCACGACGTTAAATTGCATGGAGTAAAGTTACACCCCCGTGCACAAAAATAAATCAGCGCAGGGGGATATTTAAGCTTTAATAGCAACCAGGGCTGAGTATGCCCGACATGTTCAGACATTTCCTTCCCCGATGACAGACTTCATGGCCCAGATAATTGCGGATCTTCATAACCATTCATGGACATCGGAAGTGGAAATTCATCGACCCGGAGACACATTTTCATGACTATGCATACCATTCCCTCAGTGGCTCTGCATATTGATATCCCCTGGCTCGTCTACCAAAGGAAAGATTTCCTCAGGCGATACTCTTCCTAGCTCTGTACGCTTACCGGCCCCAGAGCCTCCATGTCATCTCTCCTAATACAAGAATCTCTGGAACCATGATTTACACCATCAACCCCCCTCCAAATCTTGGACATGCCAGGATACTTAGGCCCAGTTACATTCTAATCAAGAGTGGCCTTTTTAACTACGTCCTTGTTGCATGACGTCAAACGGCACGGAGCACATCTTGGCCGCTTGGCATAAGGATTAAAAGACCAAGCATTAAACATCCAGGGGAATGCCTCCAACAACAAGAATTTTCACTGGTTTAATAATGCTTCATGTCCTTACCGCACGACGTTAAACTGCACGGTCAATCGTCCTTGTTGCACAACGTTAAACTGCACATCATTGGCAAAGGAAAGAAAAATTCCCTCTGTCCTCACTGTATGAAGTTAAACTGCATAGCATCCTTTAATAATGTTCTTTGTCTTTACCGCATGACTCTAAATTGCACGGTCAAACCCTTCATGATTTCAGTAAGGAATTGAGTCTTTTCTCTGTCCTTCAGTGCACGGGTCAGACCGGCACAAGCCACCATCCCACACCCGTGTGAGAAGGGATTAATTCACCCATTATCGATAAGTTTGGTCTAGATGTTTCCCCCGTATCCAGGCACCCTCTCATCATAAACCATACTCTGTACTTAGAAAAATCTGAACTCTCATAAGCCACCCTTGGTGGTCCCGAATCTCAAACTTCCCTGAAGTTGCTTGGCTATTGGGGGAATACAATCATTGACCTAAGGACACCTTTTCATGACTATGCATACCATGCCCTCAAAGGCTCTGCATATTGATCTCCCCTGGCTGGTCTACCAAAGGAAATATTTCCTTAGGCAATGATTCTCTCCATATGCCTCTTGGCCTCTGAGCCCCCATGTCTATCCCAGGATTCGGAAACCCTCTGAGCTACAGCTTACCAACATCTTTCACAACCCTGCCTGAATATGGTGGAACGTCTCTGACAATATTACCAAGGACCAGGAGAAGCTGTTCCATTCTAGATGATGTCCCAACTGCATGACTTTAAACTGCGCCAAGCCCCAACCATCCTTTACGCTAAATAAATGCGTAGGACGGGAACCTTTCTTCCACACTCCTGATTGATACAGATGTTCTAAAAACCTTTCAGATGTCACATACCCTTTCCAAGCCACCCCCGGTGGTTTTCATAATTATCCAAGCCACCCATGGTGGTTTCCATAAGTCGGACTATCATGAATTCCTATGGCCATCAGAAATGGAGAGTCATTGACTTAAGGACACCTTTTCATGACTATGCATACCATGCCCTCAGCGGCTCTACATATTGATCTCCCCTGGCCTGTCTACCAAAGGCAATATTTCATTAGACGATGCTCCTCCCACCTATGCACGCCGATATGGCTCCCATGCCTTGAGACATGCCTTTCGTTTCATTCAAATCTAAACATGCTCCCTCCACATGCGTCTAAAGGATATTGAGACATCTTTTAATCAACCAAACATCATTGGGTCCCTCGCCCCACCATAATTGGTCAAAGTTGTTTAACCTAAAACATCAGTAATGATAGTCTTGATGGCGGGACTTTAAACCGCTCACAAAAAGAGGCACAAAGCCTGTTAGGCTGAAAACCCGAAAAGGAAAACCTAAGCAAAAGTCGGGCCATACCCGCTGGGTCCACACCAAATGGGCCTAGGAAAAATTATGGTATTAAAAGAAAAGACCAAAAGTTTGTGGGATTTTTCTATAAAATCCTAGCAACAGTCAAACTGTGCTTGTTGAGTCCCTTGGCTCAGGCAAAATTTAGAGCATTGTCCAATCACTCATCGATTTTCAGGACCACTCTACATCGGAATACCCTCCTCTTCGTTCCGATCGGACCCTATTCCGATGGGGGGCATCTATAGGGTCCTGAAAAATCCGCAAAGGAAGATAATAATCCCCTTCATTCGAGAGAGTATTTTTACCCAATTATGAAAAGAAAGGAGGACAATACTCAAAATTGGCAAAGGACCAACCGGTCCGCGAACCAGCCTAAGTGTTACGTGGCCGGTTCAGCAAACCGCTCCCCTCTGCGGACCAGCCTCATTCGCGAGATTGAGGTGGAGATCCTCCACGGGTGTGAAGCAGAATAGGTGCTGAACTGGTCCACCATCATGAACTTCCCCAGCCGCGGACCATGTCAACCAGCCCAAACCGCATCCGCTGTCATTCGCGGAACGAAGACGGAACCCTCCACGGCCGTGAACCACTCTCCGAGCTCGTTTGGTTCATGGGGGAGATGCACTCAAATTCCCCCCACGAGTTTCGGATTGATGAGTCATCTGTGAATCGGTTTTTCGTTCATGGTCCTCCACAAAAGGTGCCTCATGACCATACATACATCCTTTTCCCAGCTCTATAAAAGGATATTGAGGGGAAGAGAAAAAAAGGGGTAAAATGGAAAGGAGATCAATCAGATTCGGGTGGAAGGATTTCGAAGGAAGGCTTGGGATTTCGGAAGTTCCAGTTCGTGAACCAGAGCAGGTATGAACCTGGGGACGAACTAATAAGGAAACAAAAATGCATAATAACTTGGTGAACCGCGAACCTAAGATAATAAAGAAGAGAAAACTATGAACTATGTTCCCTTCGCTGATGCACTCCCTGTGGACCAGGGAGTTTATTCATCTTTACCGATCCGCCGCACCGCTTAGCACCCTCCTATGCAGGCGAAGCCCTGACCGACGAGCCTCTGGCCGGCACCGCCCTTGGCCGCCACTTACCTCATGGAACCCTCTGCGGACCACCCTGGTTCGCAGATCGAACTCGAATCTGTGAACCACCTTGGTTCGCGGGATGCCCATCAGTCCGCAGACCACCCTTGTTCGTGGACGGCTTCTCCAACCGTGTAGCACTTCCCTACGTGAAGGGATCCACCACCCATACCCCTATGTGGCCCACCAAATTCTTCAAAGTTCCCATTCCCTAAGACACATGAAATCCTTTTGATCTGGCCTAATCCTCCGTGACTCCCCCACTGGCCTAATCATCTGCCCCGAGCCAAAGCCTCCACCGGAGCCACCGGACCCGTGTGATGTAAACCTCAGGCGCATCAGCGCACCATTTTGAGTCCACATACCCATGGTAAAAAGGGGCGAAGGGGTTTCCCCAACCCTTGAGTAGATTCCCAAAGCATTCCTCGGCTCACATTCCCAAGGTAATGTAGAGTCTGAGCTCGGGAGCCCCCTTTCTGACCCTCCACTTTTTTGGGCTGGGGTACTTCTCCCTTCTTCAGAGGGTAGTAAAATACCCATCAGAAGGAAGTCCCCATGAACTTCGGTACTTATCCCAGGAGCCAGAGAGGTGACAGGCACAGGAGCACCTCTTTCCCTCTCCCGCTGCACTTTTTTTCCATCGGTGTTCATCCTGGAGTAAACCCCGACTTTATGGGTCGCCCTTATGCGTAAGCCCCACTCCACTTCTCACAGACGCACCTTTCGCGGTGTGATCCTTTGGTCCCTGCTGCCTCTTGTTTCTCACACTGAGCATGACTCACATGGGCTTAGAGTAAGCATCAACCATGATGTCCTCTTATGGGCCTCTTCAGAGTGTAAGCCCCAATCCATCACCATGGGCCTCCTTAGAGTGTAAGCCCCAATCCATCACTCTGGGATGCCTTAGAGCGTAAGTCCCAAGCCAATGCGAACTACGAGGTCTTTGATTCCCTACCACAGGGATACGTAGGAAGCCTCCATGAGGTTCAAGCCCGATCACAAGCGGAACCCTGGGTCCACCTTCATGTCAGTTCTCCGATGCTCCCATTCGAACTACGTGGACTTGGATCCCTATCTCCTAGGCAGGGTATGTAGGAATCCTCCATGAGGTTCAATCCCAACAACTGGTCGATCCGACTATCTTCACATTGGTTCACCGCGCCACTCCTAGTACCGCCTCAATGAGTCCTGACTCCTTGAGGTCATTAATCCAATGAGGGATGGTAAACCTCGGGCATAAATGATTCTGAACCCCTACGTTCAGCTGACCATTGCAAACCAGGAGAAATCTGTGGATACTATGCTTGGGTATAAACCAAAGATTCGAAAACATATGAATACGTCTTAAATCTATAAGAGAGTCCCAGAACAGGCAATAATTCCCCCCAAAAGGGTGCGATGAGCCCAACTTCCCATCCTCTCGACCAATGTGAGTTCTTAAGCATCGCTGGACAGACCATCCGGCGAACGCCTACCTTTGGAAAGCAGGTCCACGTGTCATTGGATACGGAATTGTTGGGAATTTCGAGATCGACCTGAAATAGCTATCCATCTATCTGGAATTTTCTATAATGTAAGTAAAGGGGTTTTTAATGGAGGGCCATATAGAGGATGTGAGAAAGTGAGAATGATTATTTCTAATTTTTTTAAGGAATCGAGCCCTAAGAAAATCCATGGAAGGAGAGTTATTATGGTGCCATTGATACTTATAGAAGTGAATTAATACCATTTTATTCCAATTTTTTGGTATTATTTCTATTTTAAAATAAAATCCATAATTATACACAAATGAACCAACTATAAAACTGTGAAAAGAACACTCCCTAAATAATGAAAATAATGAAATAATACTATTGAACGAGTTGAAATATGTAATAAAAATATAATTTGAGGTATTATAAATATTAATATAGTTCTTTAATAAATGAATAGCATTCCTTAAACCATTATACTGGAGGTTTGAACCTATTTAAAGGATGTAAAACCTATGGTAATGGAATTCTTAACCCAATTTCAATTATTTGGGTTAACCTTCTACTTCATTGACTATATAATGATAGGATTATGTGTGAAGGAATTTTTATTATATTACTTTATATTTATGATTATTTTTTATGGATTTATATTGTTTACACCTAATCAATTCATTGATTAATTCTCACTTCCATGATATGATATTTGTAAGGTATTTTCCTTTAAAAAACATATTTTTAAGTTTCCTTTTACAAAAGTCATAAAAAATGTTTTTTTCTCATATATAGAATGAATATATTTTATCTCCTTCATATTTCCTTGATAATTTGTAGTTTAATTTACAATTTTATATGGTTACTTTTAAAGAAAAATTTTTCCATTGTACGTGCATAGTTTTTAAAAATGATGATTTCAAACTGGAAAGTTTATTTTCTTTAAATAGTATTTTATGATGAATTATTTCATGATTTTTATTTATGATATGGTTCTTTGGAATTTTTTATGATGATTTTTGGTTATGTTATATACCAATTATGGGTGGTTCCATAATAAAACAAGGACGGGTGGTTACTTTATTAACCAATGACGGATATTTCTGTGATAAACCAAGGACGTGCATATATATTATAACCTCTAATGCATTGGGTACTCTGGAGTTAGAGGTTGGAAATATTTGTTACTCCATTTGTAATAGTGATACATAAAATGATTTCCCAAGTTTTCTACTCATATATTATATGTTTTATTATGAGTTTTCATGAAAATCTCTTGATTTTCAAAATTAAGATATTGATATTTCCGAAAAGATGATTCCTTTTTCAGGGTAAGAAGGTATGTTTTTAAGAAAATGTTTTATGGGTTTCACAAGATAGAAAGTTTCCTTTTTTATTTCCCTTACTGAGATTTTTTGTTCATCCCATGTTTTAAAAAAGATCATGGGATTTAAGGTAGAATAGAGACAAGGATGAGATCAGGGGGAAATTGTAAATATTGATCCTAAAAAGAAACCATGTTTTAGTTTAAAATGTCTTTTTGGTAAAACATCGATATGGGGTATAAGTTTCTACTTGTAATGTATGGTTTTACTATGTAAGAGTTTGTATTAATTATATAAAACTCTAAATTGAAAATATTCTTGGAAATTTATTAATGTGAATTCTAGTTTAAAATCACTAGAATGTGTAATGTTTAAGGTCGAGTCCTTTCATTAACAAAAAGTGTCAAGCATGCCAGGTTTATACCAACTTCATCCATAACCTACCAAATTATCTCCATGAAACTGAGTATTCTTGTCATTTTCTTACAAGGGGAATTTATTTCATCAGTCCTTACCGATAACAATAGCTTGATAGTGTAGGTTCATCCTTACTGCCACTGATTTCATTTCAAATTTGTTTGAATCAATTCCCCTTAAGGAGGTAAATATAAATTCAATGATCAAGATTATGAAATATCACATAATAAATTATTTTTGTATATCTCATAATATTATCATATAAAATATAACTAATTATTATTCCAATAATTGGAAGAATTTTTTATCCAAATATTACATCTAAAAAAGCTATGGATGTAGTATAAGTTCCAATTTAGGTAGGTCCAGACTCATCATTTTTAAAAACATAGTGAATAATTTATAATGTGAATGATGATAAATGTAATGAACAATAAATAAATCTGATTAAAATTGAAAAATATCACTATAACCAAGTAATAATATCTTCTTTATATAAAATTTATAATTAATTAGATAGCTGAAATAAATACTTCAGTCTTAAGTAAATTATTTTATGTAGATGTTCATCATTTGAAATTTTTTCTATTGTATCATTGATCCATCGATTTAATACAAATTAAAATTCCTCTAGCAACAATCTGAAAGTTATCATTTTATTTCTCAGTGTCATCGATGGTACTATGGGTACTAGAATAGTAGTATTGGGCATTTTGTGTAAATTCCTTAGATCACCACACAATCCTTTGAGTTTGAAGAATTGATTCTTATTATTTATCTATAAAAATATAGAGGGAGGTGGTGGTGGAAGAATCTATCATTATTTAGTGAATAAACCCTATAGTGTTCATCATTTGAGAGAGAGATACCTAGGGAGAGAATGAGATATGCATGATGAATGATTCTCACAACCAATTTTTCACAAAAATTATATAATAAGGTATCTATAGAGCTAGTTTTGAAAATTATTAATTTCACATAATCCCCTTATCCAATCTTATAATCCATAGCGAACCCCTTGTATAAATATTTTTATTATTATTGTTTCTTTGATGCATTCATGTCTAATATATAATATAAATATCAATAAATTAATTATTATTTATTTATTTGATATTTACTATATCATTTCCATTACCAGACATTAAACTCAACTCATCCACCTTTCTCGGCATTTACCTAATATCAAATAATAAATATATTTTATATTTGATAAATAAATAAATATTATATTCATGGTTATGAAAATAAATATTTATATAATACTCACTTAACTAAATAAATAATTCATAATTAATATATAGTACTTATTATCTTATAAATAAATCAAGAGAAAATAAATATATATTCGTTAATGGTATTGTGAAAAAATATTTATTTTTTTAATATTTATCTCATGCATAAATATGGTGACTAAATATTTACTATCTGTAAATCATGAATCAATATTATTCTATGGTATGGAGAAAAGTATTTATTCTAATAATTAAATTCAAAAACATTGTAATCAATAGATCGATAAGTGTGTAACCCACTTGGATTCTTCCTCAATGGTATTAGGAGAGTCCATATAATTTCTAAAAACATTTAAAGGCACCCAATAATAAGAAGTTAATGTAAAAATGTTGAAAACCACATATGAATTCTCATATTGTAATTTAATTTATTTGTATCGATATCGCATCAAGAATTTTTCATACTCATGTCATTAACTTAAATGTTTGATTCATCTTACATTAAAATCAAAAAATGAACATGTCCATACATAATTTCTATGAAATTTAGTTAAAAATTTCATTCCAATCCAAGGGATGAGATATAAACTTTCACAAGGTGGAGGGGAAATCCTTCTTTGACTTATTCATTAATAACATAGAATCTTTGATGCACCCAATATACCTCACTTCATTGAGAACATATGGTATCACGATTTATGGTAATAAGTATAATTAAGAGACTCGTTGAATGAATTAATCATAATCCTAAAGTCTAAGGACCATTACACATGTCTATAGATATGAATATATAAATACACATAAACATGTGGATTTTCTTCTGGTAGGTCTATTCTCATAAACTACTCTCTTGGAGATTACCAAGGATAAACTTACTGAGATAAAGTATCAATGTATTATGAGACTCATATACTTGATAACTTGTATCTTCTCTATCCACAAAGATAATTTTATACTACCATAGAACATATATTTAATAATATAATTATAGCACTACAAGGTTATTTTCATTGTAGTGAACTACTATAATCTCTTAATGAGATAGATATTCTTAAAAATTTATCATATTAATGTTATACAGAATATAATGACCCAAGATTTCATTATATATTATTATTATATAAATAATATATTAAATATCATGTTTCGCACACTATACCAAACTAAAATAAAAAACATTGATTTTTTTAATTTTAAATATGACTATTAAAACATAACTATTAAATTAGTTGGTATAAATTGAATTAAACATATCACATAATCAATAAAGTAAGAAGAAATGGCATCTGTAAGTCTAATTCATCCTTATGAAGCCCTTTTTTCTAATCTTGTAAGGGAGGTGGCTTTGCTATGGTTTTCCATTGACCAAAACTAAGATGAACTTAAGCATTTATGATTTTAGTACAACCATATAAAGAAAAATTTAAATCTCATGGATATTTCCATAAGATCCATCATAACTAATGTAACACCCCAAGGATTCACAAATAAATTTAATATTTAATGCATGAAATACCAAGTCTTTAAAAACAACACTTTTCTATAAACTATCTAGTAAACATAATTTTTCCACCATTATGATTTGAATTTCAAAAAACTGACATACATGGTTGCGTTCGGTAAGATATTTAGAGCCTGATAAGACAAACTTAATTTTTGATGAATAGTAACATACCCTTATAAATAGTAATATTAATAGTAATTTGAACCTTATGAATATTAAATCATATTATTATTCTATTATCTTAGGGTTATAAGATCATGAGATCTTGATTAATTTTTCAAGGTGATATGAAATGAATTATAGTTTTAAAGTTGTTATTTTTTTAATAAATTATGATTTTATTTAAAAATTAAATTAATCATATTTAGAAAATTATTTTCAAAAATAGAGTTCTTTTTCGAATTCTAAATTTCAAAAAATGTTTGGGTTAATTTTTTGGAATTTTCTGAAATACTTAAATTTTTTATGAATATCAAAATATAGTAATTTACTGTATATAAACATTATCAGTTAAATTAACTATTCCTAGAATCATTTCTGATTTAATAACACTTAGTTAGAACTCACATGGACTTATTACTATTATAGATCACATTAATAAATATTATTTTTTTCTTGAGGAAAATAATAAAATAATGAATAAGATATTTAAAAAACACCCCTCTCCTCCACTATAAACCCCCCTATCACTCCCTCTTCTCTTCACTCCACTCAAGCCTTTATCCTTGTCTAAATTCTTCTCAAATATCCTCCCAAGCTCCTCCCCCATGTCCATCAGCCCTTGTTATCATAAAAATACAAAAACCTCTCCTCTAAAGCGTCTCTCAAGGAAGATAACTTCAAGAGGTAAATTCCACTTTTCATTTCTTTTATTTTGAGTTTCTTTCTTTTATTTTTCTTTCCTCACTTCCTTTCATCCAAATGTTATGATAACTTTAGTACCTTTCATGTACTGTAATGTTTTTATGATAATGAAATAATTTATCATCATCTAGAATTTCCCCTTCTTTTATACTAGAAATAAAAACATCATCCGAGATGTGTTAATTTATCACATTCAAGGACAAGGAGTTTTCAATTTCTATTACCATCTTCAATTATAGTTATGAAACAATTTTTATGGTTAAACTCGACTATAATATATGTATTATAACATATGTAAGTGTTTTTTATCTAAACATCCTTTTTCATTCTATTTTCTCTTATTCTCTTCTTACCTCAACTAAATTATTATTTATTCATATATACTCCTCATAAATTTTGTGTGAATTTTCTATATATGTTTACCAACTATAATATTACATTAATTTATGGTGATTTATATGTTTTAAAAGTATCTTTCAAAAATTCTTCCTAAAATATGTGGCCAACTCAAGGGAATTTCTTAAATTCTTACCTATTTTCAAGGGAACCCTATAATCATTTTTTATCAACCATTATCTTTCTAAAATCACACATTTTATTATGAAAATAATATCTTAATTCACTTATGGTTTTATACAAATACTTTTCCAAAATAACTCTTATTTTCAAATTAAAATATTATTACTCGATGATTTTATAAGAGTGTATTCATCTATTTCAACACACTTTTTGATTCTTATGTATTATTGAGATTAATAATTTATAATATCATCTACCATATTTAATTGAATGGTTTAT
The DNA here is from genome assembly GCA_963277665.1 of Viscum album. Classification (NCBI taxonomy): domain Eukaryota; kingdom Viridiplantae; phylum Streptophyta; class Magnoliopsida; order Santalales; family Viscaceae; genus Viscum; species Viscum album. The sequence continues at coordinate 1,423,351,116 of OY728145.1, forward strand.
GATTAGTTTCACTGTGGATGTGCTATCTTAAAACCATCCACCTATTTACTCTGAATGGTTAGTGTTTATGCTTAATGTTTGGGGAAATTTATTTACATTTAATATGTTAGTTTCAATATGAATATATATATATATATATATTGTTTATATTTATCCCTATTCATATGAAAAATTAATTAGACTTAGAAAGTGATGGTTGGGGCTCGCAATATCCCCTCAATGCATCAGTAGTTATCATGAGACAAACTATGGTCTTGGCACAAGGCCTTGACTAAATGGTTATTTATGGTCTTGGGATGAGGCCTTGACGGTATGGTCATGATGTCTATCATTATGCATTATCTCATTATGAAACTAATAATTGAAAGTTCATGCGGTTATTTGACTAGTATAATACCCATGATTATGCTTTACTATGTAATTATTTGTTCATCTCTTATTCATGCCATAATGTGTTAAAGTTTATTTTTAAAGGCATGTTTTTTAGTTATTCATCGTGCCTAATGTTTATGTTTATGATGTCTTTTGTTGTGTTTCTTACCCTTAATGAGAATTTGATCTCACCCCTTTCTTAGGTTTCATTTTCCCATGACATGAAGAGGTATATTATGAATGACATGCAGGGATAACCTAGGAGTTATGGATGTTTTCGAATAAATTTATATATTTTATTTCCTTTCAAGTTATAATTTTGAACTTAAGTATGTATTTGGTTTTCCAAATCTATTAAACTATTTGTTCCTTTAGGATAAAACTTTCCTGTAATCATGATAATATAATCAAATAAGGCACTAGATCCAGGAAATTGGGGTCAGGTCTTTACAGTTAGTATCAAAGGAAGTTTAGTAGAAAACGTGGAAAATAGATTTAGAAAACATAGATTATGGAACAAAACCCTAAGATATACTTTGAGGATAAACATACAAGAACTTCCTGGAATTTTGGTGAGGAATATATTATGTGTATCTTTTTAGAAAATATATCCTTGTATGGATACTACAAGTGGATGTGGTTCTAGAACAGATGTACCTAGGAGTAATAACTCTAAAAAGGAGTTTTAGGCTTGAATCGGTGTATCCTACTACATGAAAATGGGCCTTACTACACACCTGGTTTGACACTCTTAGGGGATATTCTTAAGAAAATTCACATTTTATTTTCAATCTATTATAAAAGATTTAAATGTAAAGTTTTCCTCAAAGAAACCATGTTTATGATTATGAGATTAGCTATGTATAGGATTTCAATTTATGAAAAGTATTTTTCTTCGTTGAGATTATACATTATGATTCATAACCAAATCTATTGTATTCCATTATTTAGAAATGTAACATAGTAAAGGAATAGAAACTGCATGAATGTGTGTATCCCATGTTGTGATTTCCTATGATGGAAGATAATGATGTTGGCTCTCATTTTGCAACTGGTGCTGATAAAATTATAACTATACTCGGATAGATACATTATTTTATGAACAATAACCTTACCTATATGGAGCATATGTATCCACAATATGGAAGAGCTATGTTATACCACTTTATGCAACAACATTCTTTATCATTAAATGGGACTAAAAATCCATTCATAGTTGTGGATAAGCTCATTAGAGAATATATTTCTTACTTTGGTATATAACAAAAGAGAGAAGGTTGTCATGGCAGTTTATCATCTATTGGGAGATGCAGATAAGTGGTGGTATTTAATTCAAAACACAAAGGAAGAGGAAGAAATATATGAAATGTAATGGAGGTTTTTTAGGGAAATCTTCTTATAAAAATACTTCCCTCATGAACAACGAGAAAATATGGAAATGCAGTTTTTGAATCTGAGGCAAAAAGAGGATGAGAATGTTTCAAAGTATGAATCTAACTTCACAATGTTAGAAAGACATGTTGTGGACTACATACATAATCCAAGGAGAAAGTTTGATTGATTATTTGATGCTTTAAAACAATTCCTCTTAAGGGATCTAGCCTCCCAAATTTTCTCATCATATAAAGATATAGTCTCATGTGCTATCAAGACGAAAAAGGAATTATCTAAGTCTTATGATTTTAATGGAAAGCAAGAGAATAATAGGGATACTGAAAACTTTGTAAAATTAAATAAAGAAATGGGGAAGAAGGGAATATTTTACCTTCCACCCTACGATAATTACAGGAAGAGACACCCTAGTACTTTCCTGAAGGCCATGGGTGTTTGTTACAAGTGTAGTGAAAAAGGCCACCTATCATGGGATTGTAAGGGGAATAAAGAAGCTACCAATTCTCAGTGATAAAATTTCAAGGATATGGTACATTATGAAAATTATTTTCCTAGGATTAAAGTAAACATTACCAAAATAAGGCCAAGGGATCAAGGACAAGCTTATACAATCACAAATACTAATATGGAAGTTCCTAATGATGTGGTGGAAGGTAATTTAATTGTTTCCTCAAAGTTATCCAATGATTCATTTGATTCTGGATCATCACATTCTTTCATATCTTCCTAGTTTTCTAATAAAATTATATATTTTCAATTTTATTTAATAAGGGAGTTGTGAGTCAAAAATCCTAAGGGAAGTATCATTGCAACAAAGATGTGTCAGTAATTCCCTATTACTGCATATAAACATACTTTATCTACTTATTTTATTATCATACCCATGATTTCGTTTTATATAATCCTTGGTATTGATTTTATTTTGAATAATTATGCCAAAATCTATTACAAGAAGAAGGATGTTACAATTTTTTAGAATGATGTATAATCCTTTATCTTTAGAGAATAGACATAACCATCTGGTTCTTATCAAGATCCACCAATAGTAGCTCTACTAAATTAAATTATTAGGGAGGATTAGAACTTAATATCTATGATTGGGGAAAGGAATATTCAAATTGAGGATGTATTTATTTTGAAAGAATATATTGATGTTTTTCTAGAGGATTTTCTTGGACATCCTCCAGAGTAGTACGTTGAGTTCTCTATTGATTTAATTCTTGGTTCAAGGCCTATATCAAAGACTACTTATAAAATAGTCACTATGGATATAGTAGAACTGAATAAACAACAATAGGAATTTAGTGATACAAGGATTTTTCTCCCTAGTGTCTCTCCATGTGGATCCCTATTCTTTTTATTAAAAATAAATATAGATCTATGAGGTTGTGCATTGACTATAGGGAAATCAGTGATATAACAATAAATAACAAGTATCCCTTACCTCACATTGATTATTTATTTAATCAAATTCATGGAGACTAATATTTTTCATATATTTACATTTGATCAGGATATCATCAGTTCCGTGTGAGGAAGGAAGATATTACAAAGATAGCATTTCGAACTCGGTATGGGAATTACGAGTTTACATTAATGCCTTTTGGACTGACTAATTCACCCTCTATCTTCATGGATCTAATGAATAGGGTTTTAAAGGAATATATTTATGACTTTTTTTATTTATTGATGATGTCTCGGTATACACCAAAAGCTACAAAGATAAATAAAATCACGTGTGCATTATTCTGAAGACTCATAGAAGAAATGAATTATTTTGGAAGTTTATAAAGTGTGAATTTTGGCTTTAATCAGTTTCTTTTCTTGGATATATTATCTCTAAGTATGGAATATCTATTGATCATATGAAGGAAACGGTTATTCAATAATGGACTACACCAATGAAAATAATAAAGGTATGTAGTTTTATTGGTTTAGTAGGTTATTATTAGCATTTTATTCAGAACTTCACCCATTTATCCAACCGGTTAACCAAAATTACTCATAAAGGGGTTAAGTTTATATGGAAAAAATAATGTGAGGAATGTTTTGAAGAATTAAATAGGAGATTAGTGAATGCTCTAATCCTAACTCAACCATTGGGGAATGATGAGTTTGTGATCTATAGTGATGCATCAAATAAAGGACTTTGTTGTGTCCTTATACAGGATGATAGAGTTATTGCCTATGTATCAAGGAAATTAAAATTCATGAAAAAAACTATTCTACTCATGACCTTGAGTTATTAGTTGTGATATTTTATCTAAAAATATTGATACATTCTCTCTATGGTGAAATATGTGAGATATATATGGATCAAAAGAGTCTAAAATATATCTTATCATAGAAAGAACTCAACATGAGGCAAATTAGATGGCTTTAGATACTCAAGGACTATGATTGTTCCATACACTACCACCCAAGAAAGGAAAATAAGGTAGTTTATGCATTAAGTAGGAAGGATCATGGATCCCTAATAAAATGAGGATTGAAATGGGTCATGTGTATATAGATCTAGTAAAGTTGGATGTGGGAATTATCAAAGAAGGTGAAACATAGTTACTTTTTCAATTGGTTTCCCAAACATATTTATTAAAAAGGATTAAAAGTTATCAGCCTAATGATGAGAATCATCAAAATAAAATTAATTATGTAAATGATGGGAAGCTAGAAGAATTCATATATAAATATGGAATTTTGAAGTTTGGAAAGAGGCTTTGTGTTCCTACTATACCCGAACTAAAAACGGAGTTATTGGATGATCCCATAGTTCGAATTTATCAATACACCCTGGTAGTACTAAAATGTATAGAGATTTGAAGGAACATTTCTGGTGGGATAAAATGAAGTGTGGAATTACTGTTTATGTATCAAGATTTTTAGTCTTTCAATAAGTGAATGTCAAACGACAACATCCTAGAGGAGTCATGAAACCTCTTCCTATTCGAACATAGAAATGGGATGACATCACTATATATTTTTTCATTATATTTCCCAAAACTCCAATAAATAATGATGTGATATGGGTAATTTTGGATTGACTTATAAAATATGCACATTTCCTTTCTATAAGGGATTATTTTCCACTGAAGAGTTGTTCATGACTCTATGTCAATAAAGTTGTAAGAATTTATGGAGAACCACTTTCAATAGTGTCTGATCACGATCCTCGATTTACGTCAAAATTCTGGAAAAGTCATCAAAAATTCATGGATACTAATATTTGATTGAGTACTTCTTATCACCCTCAAACTGACGGGAAATCTGAAAGGACAATACAAACTTTAGAAAACATGTTTATATCATGATAACTTGATTATCAAGGTTTTTTGGATCAGTATTTACATTTGGTATAGTCTTCCTACAATAATAGTTTCCATTCAAGCATGAAAATGGAACCATATGAAGCATTGTATAGAAATAGATGTTGCAAACCAACATGTTGGGATAAAGTTAGTGAAATGAATATTGTGGGTCCATAGATTGTGGAGGAAACAATAGTAAAGGTAAAGACTTTTCAAACCCATATCAAAGCATCTAAAAGTATACAAAATAGTTATTCTGATAATCAAAGGAAGGATTTGGAATTTCAAGTAAGAGATCATGTTTTCTTGAAGATAGATCCATGGAAGGGTGTTATATGATTTGGGAAGAAAGGGAAACTATACCCTAGGTACATTAGACATTTTGAAATCCTAGAGAGAATTGGATCTATTTCATATCATTTGGCTATGCTTCCTAGCCTGTCTAAAGTACACAATGTGTTCCATGTCTCATTATTGAGAAAGTACATGACAGACCCAACGCATGTCCTCACTTATGAAGGTATAGGATTGGAACATGACATATCTTACTATGAAGAGACAATCCAGATTCTAGACACTAAAGTATAGGTGTTGAGGAATCAGATGAATCTACTAGAAAATATTCTTTGGAAAAATCATAAAATCGAAGAGGCAACATGGGATCCTGAGGAGTTTATGATGAAGACCTACCCAAATCTTTTAATGAGGTAACATTCTATTAATTTTGAGGATGAAATGCTTATAAAGAGGGGTGAATGTAACACCTCAAGGATTCTCAAATAAATTTAATATTGAATGCATGAAACACTGAGTCTCTACAAAATACAACTTTGTTATAACCCAGCCAGTAAACATAATTTTTCCACCTCTGTGATTTGAATTTCAAAAAACTGACATACACGGTTGTGTTCAGAAAGATATTTAGAGTCTAATAAGACAGATTTTTTTTTTTTTTAATAGTGACATACCGTTATTAATGGTAATATTAATCTTATTAATAGTAAATCATATTATTATTTTATTATCTTAAGGTTATAAGATAATAAGTTCTTGATTTATTTTTCAAGGTGATATGAAATGGATTATAGTTTTAAAGTTGTTGTTTTTGGAATAAATTATTATATTATTTTAAAATTAAATTAATCAAATTTAGAAAATTATTTAAAAAAATGGAGTTCATTTTTTAATTCTACACATCAAAAAATAGTTTGGGTGAATTTTTTGGATTTTTCTGAAATACACGAATTTTTAATGAATAGTAAAATACATTAATTTATCGTATATATATATATTATCAGTTAAATTAACTATTACTAGAATCATGGATGATGTAATCACACTTATTTCAAACTCATGTTCACTTATTATCATTATGGATCACATTAATCAACATTATTGGTTATCTTGAAGGAAAAAATAAAATAATGAATAAGATATTCAAAAATCAACCCTCTCCTCCACTATAAAAACCCTCATCACTCCCTCTTCTCTTCACTCCTCACAAGCCTTGTTCCATGTATAAGGTTTTCTCAAATATCCACCCAAGATCCTCCCCCACATCCAATAACCCTTGGTTTCATAAAATGACCAAAACCTTGCCCCTAAAGAGGCTCTCAAGGAAGATAACTTCAAGAGGTAAGTTCCTCTTTTAATTTATTTTCTTTCAAGTTCCTTTCTTTTATTTTTCTTTCCTCACCTCCTTTAATCCAAATTTTATGATAACTCCAATACCATACAGGTACTTGAATTTTTTATGATAATGGAATAATTCATCATTATCTCTCTTTTCCCCTTCCTTTATACTAGAAATTATAACACCATCCAAGATGTGTTAATTTATGACATTCAAGGAAAATGGGTTTTCGATTTCTATTAACATTTTCATTTCTAGTCATGAAACCATTTTTTTGGTTGAACTAAACTATAGTGTATGTATTATAACTTATGTAAGGGTTTTCTACCTGAACCTCCATTTTCATTCAGGTTACTCTTATTCTCTACTAACCTCAATTAAATTTGTATTTATTCATATGTACTCCTCATAAATTCTGTTTGAATGTTCTATATTTGTGTACCAACTATAAACCTACTTTCATTTATGGGGAGTTATATGTTTTAAAAGGATCTTTCAAAAATTCTTCCTGAAATATGAGCCCGACTCAAGGTAATTTATCAAATTCTTACCTATTTTTTAGGTCACTCTATAATATATTTTTAGAAACCATTATCTTTCTAAAATCACTCATTTTATTATTAAAATACGATATTAATTCACTTTTGGTTTTATACAAATACTTTTCCAAAAGAACTGTTCTTTTAAAATTAAAAGAGTATTACTCGATGATTTTATAAGAGTATATTCATCTATTTCAACATTCTTATTGATTCTTATGTATTATTGGGATTAATATTTTTTGATATCATCTACCATATTTAATTTAATGGTTTATTATTATTTTTAAAATGGATGTGCTATATTAAAACCATTCACCAATTTACTCCGAATGGTTAGTGTTTTTGCTTAATGATTAGGGAAAGTTATTTAAATTTAATATGTTAGTTTAAATATGAATTTATATATTGTTTATGTTTATTGTCATTAATATGAAGAATTTATTTGACTTATCAAGTGATGGGTCTGGCTTGCTATAGCCTCTCGATGTATCAGTAGGTCTCATAGACAAACTACAATCTTGGCACAATGCCTTGAAAAAATGGTTATCTATTTTCTTGGCATGAGGCCTTGATAGTGTGGTTATGGTGTTAGGTATTATGCATTCCCTTATTATGAAACTAGTAATTTAAAAGTTCATGATGTTATTTGACTATTAGAATACCCATAATTATGCTTTATTATGGAATTGTTTATTCAGATCTTATTCATTCCATAATGTGTTCAAGTTTATTTTTAAAGGCATGTTTTTAGTTATTCACCATTCCTAATGTTTATGTTTATGATATATTTCATTGTATTTCTTACCCTTACTAAGAATTTGAGCACACCCATTTCTTATGTTTCATTTTCCTAGGACATGAAGTGGTATATTTTGAATGACATGCAGGGATAACCTAGGAGTTATGGATGTTTTCAAAGGAATTTCTATATTTTATTTCCTTTAAATTTGTAATGTTTAACTTAGGTATTTTTATTTCCAAGTGTACTAAACTATATTTTCATTAAATATATAACTTTCTTGTAATCATTTAATCAAATAAGGCACCATCTTTTGGAAAGAGGGGTTGGTTTTTTACAGTTGATGTATTTTCCAAAAATTGGAATTTTATTTCAAGGAACTAAGTTTATTATGATTTAATAATAACAAGATATACTAATCATATAAATAACTATTTAACATTATATTAATTAATATTGTATAGGGATAATAATAGATAATATACCAAAAGTTTATTTCCTATAAAAACAGTGTTTCATTATATTTTATTTTTTAATTAAAAATGAAATTTATAAATTTTAGAATTTTAATTTTAAAAAATTTAATTTAATTTTCTATTTATCAAGGAAATATTATATTAGTACTAAATTTAGTGATTTTTCTAAAAATATTAATTTTTAGGTGAATATTCCAAAATATCACTTTTTACAAATAACATAACTTTTATGGAATTATTATTATATAAGTATTAATTAGAACTTAATGAAACCATTTTATAAGAACGTATATGTATTTTATAACTGAATTTATAAATTAATATATATATATTTAGTTTATAAACCCATATTCAACATTTTAGAACTTAAGTTATATTTTTTAAAAAAAAATAGTTTATAATACATTATACATTTAGTATTTTAAAATTATTTTTATATATTTTAGAAAATTAGAATAATAAAATTTATTTAAAATTTGGAATCATTATGTCTAAATTATTTACCATTTTATTTTAAATTATAAAGGATAAATTACTTTAGTAAAAACTAGTTACCCTGGTAAAAAAAGGTAAGGGGGTTTAACTAACTAGGAAATACCACAAACATGTTTAAAAAATTTGTGGGAATGGATATTTGAGGCCTTTATTGAACTTATACCTTCCATTATCAATTATTTCCTAATTTTGGAGATACTTTCCTTGAGATTTACTTCCCATTATTAATTTTTTTTTGTATTTTCAAAAAAAGTCGTACCTTTTTACTTATAAAAGAGGAACTCCTCTCTATACTTCCCCTCACACAAAAACTCACTTATTTCAACCCTAAATCTTCCCAAAACTATCTTAAACATTTATATACACCTTCAACAGGTTCTTGTATTCTCAAAAAACCATCCCTCAAAGTATTAACCCCTTTGCGAAGGTGATAGTCCAAAAAGTGAGGTATAAATTTCTAATTGGTCCTTTATCATTTCTATTGATTTATGTTTATTTATTATACCTAAAATTATGTTACACCATATTAAAATGATAAATTTATTATTATTAGTATGTTGTTATATTATTATAATTATCTTATAATAATTAACCACCTTTCACTTTTCCTTTAGGAAAAACAAATATGTGAATCGTGTGTGCGTATGGACTACCACCTCCATGAAGAAACATGTTTCCTTAACTGTGTAATTTGGATAGTACAAATGGGTAACTAGTTAAATATATATTTTATATATATATATTATAATTAATTTTTTAAATTAAAGAACATTTTAATTTTTTCTTTCTCCCTTTGAAAAATGAATTCATCATCCATGTGTATGTATGGACTACCTCCTCTATAGAATAATGCATTTTGTTTTTCACTACTTAATGGATATTTTTAGTTTATATTTTATTATTTTATATTATATATATAATTTATATGTATCATTCATATTGTTCTTTATATATAACACAAAAAATAACTATAGTTATAAGGTAATCGATCAATATTAGTGAATGACGTGAAACTACTACATCACTATTTTGTTATTCACAAGTCATGACTAAAAGTCCCATGTAATGGAATTATAACATTATAGGTCTTTATAAAATTTAAATTATAGTTAATTAAATCGTCTTTAAATGATTATATTTTATAGAAAAAGGAATATAGACACTGTTATTATGAACGAAGTTCAAAACAGTCAAGATTATCAACACCTGATGTTGAAAAGAGATTATAAAAATCTAATTCATGAAGAAAATTATTATTAATAAAGAGTATAAATATAAATTTATAATAATAAGGTTTTGAAATATATAATAATTATGTTTACCTTTATGATATGGGAGGTTCAATCACTTTCATGGAAATCAATGGTAAAGGTAAGGGACTTTATAACTCAAACTCATTTCTTTGAGTTCTATAATTTCTTATTGAACTTTGTTCTTCCAAGAGTTTCAATTTTGAATGATTTTACCTCTTTTATTTTTAGTAAAAAATATATTTTTATCCAAATCCATTTCTATGAAAGGTTTTCTTTTTAATTATTTTTTAAAAATCAATGGATACTTTTTGAAAAGAGACTCATAACTATGACTTTTACAAGGATGAATAAAAAATGTTTTCAAAAAAATATTTTCATGATTGGGTTTTAATTATCTATAAATGATCTATCTTCAATGGAGTTATGTGTCATATTTCACCCTATATTTTTATTTCATTGTGTGGTTATTTTAGTTTTTTTGTATTAATTGATTTAATTCATGATGTTATTTTATACTATATGGATGTGTTAAGAGACCTATTTTTATTTTAATGGGTTATATATTAAAAATGAATGATTTTCATTTAGATTTTTTATGAAAACTATTTAATTTCCTTAGGTTATTTACGATTTGAGAAGTTAATTATTACTAATTGACCAAGTAAGTATGGATTAGTGATGGGTGGAGTCATATATCTCCCTCGAATTAAATAATTAGGAGTTTATATTTTATGATATAGGTATTCATGAGTACATTTTAGTTTCTCATAAGCATGGGAACTATTGGTGTGGCTTGTGAAATTAATGTTTCCCTATGATAATTTTTTTTCCAAATTTGATGGATGTTATTAGATATGATCTTTTACTCTCATGATTTAAGATTTATATTGAATGCTTTTAATCAATGTTATAGCTATTATGCTTCCAATTTGATATTTTGTGGCTTTAAGTTTTTATTTCATGTACTTTGAAGTTCACTTATATATTATTATAGTCACTCGTGAAGTTATTATATTTCCCTTATGCTCATTCTAACACTCCAATATTCCATGGTATGTTTCTCTTTGAATTATACAATAGTGTGCGATGTACGCAACATCGAGTTCAAGCACACCACGACCTATCAAACTAGTCATTTAAAAATTTGTTATGAATATTAATAACCACATTTTAAATTTTATATATATCCCATATAATTTTAACATTTATATTTTTTTTGTTTCTTAGACTTAATATAAGGAAAAATTCATTTTTTCAGATAAAAGAAGTATTTTTCAAAAATACAGTTTTTCCGCCTTTTAATGGAGAAACCTTTTTAAATCCAATATTTGACACTTTTATATATTTAATTTGATGAAATTAAATTATTATTTAGAATAGGGACATAAAAATTTAGTTTGGATAAATTTTTCATGTTTTTCTAATAACTTTCATATTTTGATCAATAGTGAAAGATACTAAATTTTAATTGAAAACAACCTTTTTAATTCAAATAATTTATAGTGTTAAATTATAAATTTAAATGGTTTTGAAGTATAATTAGATTATAGTTTTATCATTGAATCCAATTTTGGTCATTGGAAGTAATTTCACTTTTAAATTGGATATAAACACATATCAATCTTTTGATAGTTTTTACTTCTCAAAAACCCACTTTCTGGTTCTGACAAAGAGAATATATTTTAAATTAATTAATTAAACTTATATGTTTTAAATTTGGTAAAATAAAAAACATTTTTTGATTCATAATATCAAACTTATCATAGGATGAATTTTTGTTATTTTTTTGAAAACTTTCAATTTTTGATGAATAGTGAAAAACACTGCGTTATTGTTTAAAACTGACTTTTTATTTAAATAATAATATATTTTATTTAATTTTTTTTAGGTAAAAATAGATACATAATACCTATATAAGTTCAATTTAATTCATTAGAGTCATTTTATAATAAAATTAGATGTTTAAAATTTTATTAAACATTTTAACGTATTTTACCCACCTTCTAAGCACATTTGAAAATTTGAATAAAACGTAATTTTACCACTTCTGTGAATTTAATTTCAAAAATCAAAGAGATATGGTTGACATCAGAAGGTAAAATTTGGTTCAATATGATGAAAATAATTTTTGGTGAAAAGTAACTTTTGGATATTATTTACCACGGTTAAAAGTAAATAGGGTAATGAAAGGTAAAAATGATATTATAATTACCCTAACACATGTCCTAATTATATTGGATAAGTTTATTTCGACCAAAATAAAACTTAGGAATAAAATATTATCATTTTGGTATAATTTTATTAGATTAGGACATTTATTATTATTTTATTTAAATAAGAGTTAAAAGTGTAAAATTCAAAGTTTAATAACTAAACCATTTTTAATATAGGGTTATACATAATATAAATTTGGATATAAATATTCATTATAATTAAAAAAATATTTCCTATGTCATGGTATTTTATTTATAATTTTTAGACATTAAATATTTAAATTTATTTATGATACAATGATGATGTAGTAATTACTTTATTAATGAAAATTTAAAATAATTGATGTTATAAATTTAAATATAAATGTAAATGTATCCTTTTGATGCATTCCACGAATTTTATAGGTTGATATTACATATTAGGGTTTATTAAATAAATTTTTTTCTAAGTAATAATATTTTCATGACTTTTACAAAAAACAAAATACAAAATAGTGTCAAAATTGACATAAATGAGTTTTTAAAACAAATACTATTTTATTAAATGATAAAATACTCCTAAAAATATAAGGTTCAGCCAAATAAATTATATAAGATTATATACATACATAATTAACCACTTGGAGTTCTCTTGGCTTTTTATAGTAAGTTTATTAACCATTTATTATAATAATACAAGAGGACATGGTAAAAGTTAAACTATTTAACTAAGAGTTAAATCTAAAAGATAGGGTTAATATGGTGACATAAACATGTCTAAAACCTATTAGTTGAGAGTATTTAGACCCATCCCCACCTTATCTTAAAAATAAATTAATTTTTATCCATTATAAACCGAAAATGGATTTATAATAAAATAATATTTCAAATGTTTCCTAAAGTGACCCTCACCTCTCTATAAAAGGGTACTTTCCCTTCTCTCAAAATCACACCTCCAAAGGCATTTGTCTCAGAAAAAACCTACCCAAATATCCTAAAAACTTCACTCAATTAAACCTAGATGCATTACCTTGATCATAAAGGCAGCCTAATGATCCCTTTTGTTCAAATCAAAAGGAAACACCCAAAGAAGAGGTAATTATTTTATCACCTCTTTCAAAGTTCTTTTCTTCTTCCACTTTATCTTTCTTTGTTATTTCTATACCAAAATAATAACTCCAGTAACTTATACATACTATGATTTTATTATTAATATGGTACAACCATATTAATTATTCTATCCATCCTATTAATGATAATGTCACCATGCATGTGTACATACGACTTACCGTCACCACGTCGTGGTGTAATTTTTCATTCAACACTATGTTATTTAGATGGATATAATGATGAGTAATATGTATATAAATAATAAAAATAACATGCTAATTTATCTATAAAATAAATATACCATCCAATTCCATACCTTTTAATCATTAAATAAATGATATCGTCACTCATGTGTATGTACGGCTTACCATCTCCATGACACGATGAGATTCATTTCCACGTTCACCATTAAATGATGATTGTAAAAATATATATTATTAATAAGTATGTAATTTATGAAATAATAATGCTACTGGAGATGTGTGTGTGTGTGTGTGTGTGTCTTTATGTATATATGTATGTATGTATGTATTATGTGTGTGATGTGTGTGTGTGTATCTTATTCACTTACTTCTGTTCAATATGATATGAAAATGGATACAGCGTTTATGCGTATGTACGGCCTACCATATCCATAAACAGTGTTTTCAATTTAATATATCTATCTATTATAAATAGTTATATTCTGAATATATATAATATGTAAATCATGTTTTATATTTTGGAAGTATTTAAATCATGATCTAAATGATACAATCAAGAATAACAAGTTAAAATGTGCACGATAAAAAAAATGATTATTACCCAAAATGTTAATTTAACATGTAAATCATTATTAAATGGGTAGTATAAAGTAATAAATGAATCATGTATGATATAATAAATATGAATATGGTTCTTTTATAATTTAATAACATACTATAGTCATTATACATGAGGTTAGATTTACCTTCGACCAAAGGAAGGTGTATGGTAAGGGTTAATTCCTCAATCTCATTATTTTCTGAGATTGTTTATGTGTAAGTATTTTCTAGGACATATTTATTATCTATTTCCATGTTTCATAAAATAAATTTAAAAATGATTATTTTAAGCTACTCTTTAACTAAAACATCATTTTAAATGTTTTAAATATTTATTCTTCTAAATCTTTCTCATTAATGTCCATGTTTCCAAAATATTTTTAAGGATTTATTTATATGGACATGATTGTTTTAAAATGTTAATTCCTTTAAAAACTTTCAAAGTGTTATGAGACACTTTGATTAAAAAATATATTTTAAATTAATTCCTTTATAAATGTGTGACTTTTAAATAATTTCACAAAAAGGGATGTTTCTCACAAAAATTTTTACTGATCATTTTCAACTATATCAACATCCTTTACTGGATGTTATTCTTGATTAAGGTTGATTTATTATAATATAATATTTAATATTGTATTGAATGAGTTATGATATGTTTGACTGTGGATGTTCTGTTTTTATACCATTCATGGTTTATAGTTGAAGTATTGACATTTCGTATGCTAGTTTTAATACGAATGTTTATGTTATGTTTCAACATTTTCATATGAGGAATACAGTGGACTTAGTAAGTGAAGTGTGGGACCCGCTATAGCCCCCCAATGCATCGGTAGGTCTCTTGATACAAATTAGTGTCTTGTAACAAGGCATTGACAAAAATTTTATTTATAGTCTTGGAACAAGGCCTTGACTATATGGTAATGATGTCCAACGTTAGGTATTCCCTCATTATGAAATTAATTATTACATGTGATTATTCGACTAGTAGAATATCCATGTGCTTGTTTATATGGTAATGTTTGATTTATTTTCTCCATATTATGTTTAATTTTATGTTTAAAAGGCTGTTGTTTTTATTACACATCTTGCCTTAAAATTTTATAGCTTCTGCTAAATTATTTACCCTTACTGAGCATCTGATATCACCCATTTCTTATGTTTTTTTTTTCAGGATCACAAGAAGTGTATTATGTTTGATATGCAGGGTTAAGCTAGGGGAATAATGGAATTCTCAATAGATTATTTATGTTTTGTTTTATGTTTGAATATATAATGTAATTTCATGTATGTAATCTATTTTACAAGACTACTAAACTGATCGGTCTTTTGGGACATGATTCCTTGTAATCATGCCAATGTATTAAAATAATGCATCAGATCTAGGTTTTTGGGGTCGGGGAATTATATTTGGTATCAGAGGAAGTTAAGTAAAAAAATTGGAAACTAGATTTAGAAAAACTATGATTAGAGAAAATTACCCTAAGATAGAATTTGAGGATTAATATATAAGAACTTCCTAGAATTTTGGTAATATAGATATTTTGTGTATTTTATAATCAATACATTCCTATCTAGATATGATAAGGTAGAGGCAGTTCTGTCACAGATGTACCTAGGAGTGAAAACTCTGACAAGGAGTTTTGGGCTTGACCTGGGGTATCCTAATACATGACAATGGGTCTTGCTACACTCTTTCTTATGAAACTCCTAGGGGATATGCTTAGGATAATTCACATTTTCCTTACAAACCATTATGAATGATTTATGAATAAATACTTCCTCAAAGAAAACATTTTTTATTAATATGGATTATATGCACAAATTGTTCAATTTATGTTAGGTATTTTACTAGTTTGGAATTATGCATTGAAATTCATAAACTAATCTAGTGTATGCCATTGTTTAGAAATGAAGCCTAGTGGAAGGAATGGAAACTGTATTAACGCACATAATCCTTGTAGGTATTTCCCTCTTACTCAGGATAATTATAGTGGAGTAGGTGATTCAACTAGTGTTGATCATATTATAACCATACTGGGACAACACACTCAGGTTATGAATAATAACCTTACCTGTATGGAGCACCTTAATCTACAAGATAGAAGATAAATGTTAGACTTCTTCATGAGAAAAAAACCACTAAAATTCAATGGGACTACAAATACATTTTTATCTGAGCAATGTATAAGTTCCTTAGAGAAACTATTTTATGCTTTGGGGAGTAACAAAAAGGAAAAAGTTGTCATGGAAGTTTATTGCCTCACAGGAGATGCAGATCAATGGTGGTTATTGATTAAAAACACAAAGGAGGATGAATAAGTATCAAATATGGAATAGAGGTAGTTTAAAGATCTTTTCTTATAAAAATACATTCCTCATGACCATCGAGAAAATATGGAACGACAATTTCTGAGTCTGAGGAAAAAGGAGTATGAGAATGTCGCAAAGTATGAGGATAACTTTAAAAGGTTAGAAAGGCATGCAGCAAATTATATACATAACCCAAGGAGTAATATTGATCAATCATTTGATGGGTTAAAACCATTTATCCATCGAGCATTAGTCTCACAATACTTCTCATTGTATGAAGATATAGTTTCGTGTGCTATCAAGATAGAAAAGTAATTCTGTAAGTCTTATGACATTAAAGTAAAGTAAGATAATAAGAGAATGGTGGATCAAGATATAGATAATGGGAAAAGGGGAAAGAAGGATTTTCCCTTCTATGATAATTGTGGGAAGAAACACCCTGGTACTTGCCTAAAAGGAATGGTAGTTTTCTACAAATGTAAAGAAAAATTTCACCAGGCTTGTGATTGCAAGGAAAATAAAGAGGCTTTCAATGTTGAATGCTACAATTGTAGAGAAATGGTGCATTATGCAAATGAATTTCCTAAGCACCAAGGAAACTTACCATAGAAAATGACAAGGGATAAAATCCAAGCTTATGTTGTTACTACAGTTGAAGTAGAATAATTAATGTATTTGTATTTTTGGATCCAAGAATTATATTATGGCTATAAGAATAATGTGATATATATATATAAGGATTATACTACATTACTTTTTTTTCATTAAGGTTTTAATATGATGAAGGTATTCATATTTTCAGTATGTGACAATAAGAGAAACTTTACGTTGTTTAGGGAATATAATGTTACAATTGATTCTGGAATTTAGATACCTTTTAGAGAGAGCTTGGACAGAAATATTTTGGATAACTATAAATGTTGAAATGGATAAAGTTGGACATTGGATACTATTGTTTAAGTTTAAAATATATATTAAGATTACTTTTGGATTGTTATAAAAAGGACAACCCGGAGGTCGGGAGACAACCTGTCGCGTTCAGAAAGGTCGTGAGACTTAAACCTGCAACCGAAGGGAGAAAAGGGTGCATCACCTAACAATGGATTATGTGACGTCCTGGTTTGTATAATATAGTTTTTTTAAATGGGATGACATATGAATTATAAATTTTTTTTAACCCTATACGATTAGGATAAATATAATATTTTGTAGTTGTATTATCTTTTGGAGTGAAAGATGAATTTTTGGTAGAAATTAGTTAACAGATGGAACTCTACCTATCAAGTATTCTTTTTTACTTATTCTATGAAGAAATTAATTCTTAACCTTTAGATAAAGGATCTTAAAACCAAAAATGTGTTATCCTAATACCCTGTGTTTTTTTGAACTGATGATATTTTAAATCATTATAGATTTATGTCTTTGAGGCCCTCAATTTTCCCTTCACTTGTTTGTGATTGATGACCTCAATCACTCCCTATAAATATTTACATTTTTCCTCCAACTATAATTTTCACCAATGTTCTTCTATTTGAAATACTAATTTGGTGGTGACTTTTTCATTTTTCTTTCCCTCTTTTTAAGACTAAATTTTATTAACCCTATTTCTGATGTGGGTTTTCTACAAAGGCATTTTCTATTTTTGTAACCTTTTATTTTTGAAGAAAAATTTCTAATTTCTAGGACACAATTTATTAAATGAGTGAAGAATGTAACACCCCAAGATTCCACGGTACGTTTCTCTTTAAATAATACAATAGCGTGTGATTTTTACAACACCGAGTTCAAGCGCACCATGACCTATCAAACTAACCGTTTAAAAAGTGGTTATGAATAGTAATAACCACATTTTTAATTTTATATATATCCCATATAATTTTAACATTCATATTTTTTGTTTCTTACACATAATATAAGGACAAATTCAATTTTTTAGATAAAAGAATAATTTTTCAAAAATGCAATTTTTTCACCTTTTAATGGAAAACCCTTTTTAAATCCAATATTTAACACTTTTATATGTTAAATTTGATAAAATTAAATTAATATTTAGAATCAGAACATAAAAATTTAGTTTGGATAAATTTTTGGTGTTTTTCTGATAACTTTCATATTTTGATCAATAGTGAAATATACTAAATTTTAATTGAAAACAACTTTTTTAATTCAAATAATTTATATTGTTAAATTATACATTTGAATGGTTTTGAAGTATAATTATATTATATTTTTATCATTTAATCCAATTTTGGTCAGTGGAAGTAATTTTACTTTTAAATTGGACATAAACACATATCAATCTTTTAATAGTTTTTACTTCTCAAAAACCCGCTTTTTGGTTTTGACAACGGGAATTAATTTTAAATTAATTAATGAAACTTCTATGTTTTGAATTTGGTAAAATAGAAATAATTTTTTGATTTGGAATATCAAAATTATCTTAGGGGGAATTTTTGGTATTTTTCTAAAAACTTTCAATTTTTTATGAATAGTGAAAAACATTGTTATTGTTTAAAACCAACTTTTTATTTAAATAATTATTTCTTTTATTTAAATTTATTTTAAGTAAAAATAGATAAATAATACCTATATAAGTCCAATTTAATTTATTGGAGTCATTTTATAATAAGTTTAGATATATAAAATTTTATTAAACTTTTTACCTTCTTTTACCCACCTTCTTGGTACATTTGCAAATTTGCATAAAACATAATTTTACTTATTCTGTGAATTGAATTTCAAAAATTTGAGAGACACGGTTGACATCAGTAAGTAAAATTCAGTTTAATAAGATGAAAATATTTTTTGGTGAATAGTAACTTTTGAATTTTATTTACCACGGTTAAAAGTAAATAGGGTAATTAAAAGTAAAAATGATGTTATAATTACCCTGACACATGTCCTAATTGTATTAGATAAGTTTTTTTAGACCAAAATAAACTTTATTAATAAAATATGAACTACTTTGATCCACTTGGATTATATTAGGACATTTATTATTATTTTATTTAAAGAAGAGTTAAAAGTGTAAAATTCAAAGTTTAATAACTAATCCATTTTTAATAAAGGGTTATACATAATATAAATTTGACTATAAATAATAATTAGAAAGATAAAAATATTTCCTACATTATGGTATTTTATTTATATTTTTTAGACATTAAATAATTAAATTTATTTATGACACAATGATGATGCAGTAATTACTTTATTAATGAAAAATTAAAATAATTGATGTTATAAAAATCACAATAAATGTAAATTAAGACTTTTTATTCATTCCAAGAATTTTATATGTTAATATGACATGTTAGGGTTCATTAAATGAATTTTTGTAAAATTAATAATGTTGTTATGACTTTCAAAAAAACCAAATACTAAATAGTGTCAAAATTGACATAAATGGGTTTTTAAAACAAATACTATTTTATTAAATGATAAAATAATAAAAAAAATATAAGGTTCAGAAAAAGGACTTAGATAAGATTATATATGTAAATAATGAACCACTTGGGGTTCTCTTCTCTTTTTATATTAAGTTTATTAACCATTTATTATAATAATATAAGAGGACATGGTAAAAGTTAAACTATTTAACTAAGAGTTAAATCTAAAAGATATTGTTAATATGGTGACCTAAACTTGTCTAAAACCTATTTGTTGAGATTATTTCGACCCATCCCCACCTTATCTTCTAAATAAATCAATTTGGAGCCATTATAAACCTAAAATGATTTTATAATAAAATAATATTTCAAACTTTTCCTAAAGTGACCCTCACCTCCCTTATAAAAGGGTATTTTTTCTTCTCTCAAAATCACACCTCAAAAGCCATTTGGCTCATCGAAACCCTACCCAAATCTCATAATAACTTCCATTACTTCAACCTATAGTCATTCCATTGAGTATAAAGCCAACCTGATGAACCCTATTTTCAAATAAAAAGAAAACACCCAAAGAATAGGTAATTATTTTATCACCTCTTTCAAAGTTCCTTTCTTCTTCCACTTTCTCTTTCTTTGTTATTTCCATAACAAAATAGTAAATCCATTACCTTATACATACTGTGATGTTATTATAAATATGGTACAAAAATATTCATTATTTTATCCATCCTATTAATGATAATGTCACGATGCGTGCATGTGTGCGACTTACTGTCTCCACACTGTGGTGTAATTTTTTATTCAACACTATGTTATTTAGATGGATATAATGATGTGTAATATGTATATAAATAATGAAAATAACATGATAATTTCACTATAAAATTAATATACCATCAAATTCCACACCTTTTAATCATTAATTAAATGATATCATCGCTCGTGTGTACGTACGGCTTACCGTCTCCATGACACGATGAGATTCATTTCAACGTCACCATTCAACGATGATTATAAAATATATATATTATTATTAAGTATGTAATATATGACAGAATAATTCAAATGGATACACACATATATATATATATATGAATGTATTTACTTACATATATCTTATTCACTTACTTCCGTTCAATACGATATGAAAACGGAAACAACGTTTATGCGTACGTACAGCCTACCATCTCCATAAATAGTGTTTTACATTTCATATATCTATCTATTATACATATTTATATTCTAAATATATATGATATATAAATCATGTTTTATATTATGTAAGTATTTAAATCATGATCTAAATGATACGATCAAAAATAACAAGTTAAAACACGTACGATAAAAAATGAGATTATTACCCAAAATGTTAATTTAACATAGAAATCATTATTAAATGGGTAGTATGAAGTAATAAATGAATCATGTATTATATAATAAATATGAATATGGTTCTTTTAAAATTTAATATCATACTATGGTTATTATACAGGAAGTTAAATGTACCTTTGACCAACAGAAAGTGCAAGGTAAGGGTTAATTCCACAATCTCATTATTATCTGAGATTATTTATGTGTAAGTATTTTCTAAAAAATATTTATTATCCATGTCCACATTTTATAAAATAAATTTCAAAATGATTATTTTAAGGTACTCTTTAACTAAAATATTATTTTAAATGTTTTAAATATTTATTCTTCTAAATCTTTCTCATTAATGTCCATGTTTTCAAAATAGTTTTAAGGATTTATTTATATGGACATGATTGTTTTAAAATGTTAATTCCTTTCAAAAGATTCAAAGTGGTATGGGACAATTTGATTCAAAAATATATTTTAAGTGAATTCCTTTATAAATGTATGAATTTTAAAATATTTCACAAAAGGTATATTTATATCAAAAAGTTTTACTGATTATTTTCAACTATTTATGAGGACTCAGTAGGTGCATCTAAGAGACTCGAGATCAAATACGGGTGGAGGTGTATTTACTGTACTATAGTAGTACTATAGTGGTACTGTATAAGGAACTGTATAAGGTACTATTTGGTACTGTATTAGCCGGAACTATTCATCCATTTGGGCCTTTGGGCCACTGGTTTGGGCTTCGAGTCCTGCAAGGCTTTTGGGCCACCCAAGGCCTTCGGACCAATTGATTCTCAAGGCCTTCGGGCCACCTTAAGGAATTAGGGCCACCCCAAGGCCTTTGGGCCACTTGAATTCAGATGTACCATTTTTACTATAAGGAATAAGGCTTCATATGAGGATTCAGGGCAGGCGCATTCACTGGAGCATAGCTAACCGGATTTGGAAGAATGAAAGGGCATGGCTTTGCCATTGGTACTAGGCCTGTGCAACTTTGCATAGGACAGCTAGCTGACCAGCCCTGCGAAGTTGGAGTGATGATATAATGATATATGTTGGGGAGGAGCATTTCCAAGTTGTCTTTTCTAGGTGATTCCCTCTAAGACCTACAGGTCATGTAATTGTATCTAAGCCTTTGGGCCTTGTAAGGGTTCCACCTCACCCCTTGAAAGGTGAATTATCAAAAAAAAATGAAGTCCTTTGGGCCATTCTGACCAAGGTTGATTTTTTATAATACAATCTTTCATATTTTATTGAATGAGTTATGATATGTTTGCATGTGGATGTGCAATTTCTATACCCTTCATGGTTTATAGTTGAAGTATTGACATTTTGTGTGCTAATTTTAATATGAATTTTTATGTTATGTTTAAACATTTTAATATGAGGAATGCAGTGGACTTAGTAAGTGATGGGTGGGGCCCACTATAGCCCCTTAATGCATCAGTAGGTCTCATGAGACAAATTAGTGTCTTGGCACAAGTCCTTGACAAATATTTTATTTGTAGTCTTAGCATGAGGCCTTGACTATGTGGTAATGATGTCAGACGTTAGGCATTCCCTAATTATAAAATTAATTATTACATGTGATTATTAGACTAATAGAATATCCATGTGCATGTTTATATGGTAATGTTTGATTTATTTTCTTTATATTATGTTCATGTTTATGTTTAAAAGTCTGTTGTTTTTATTACACATCTTGCCTTACAAGTTTATAGCTTCTATTAAATTATTTACACTTACTGAGCATCTGAACTCACCCCTTTCTTATGTTTTGTTTACCCAGGATTCAAAGAAGTGTATTATGATTGATATTAAGGTTTAATATAGGGGAATAATGGAATTCTCAATGAATTATTTATGTTGTGTTTTATGTTTGAATGTGTAATATAACGTGCATCTATGTAATCTATTTTCCAAGACTGCTAAATTGATCAGTCTTTCGGGACTTTATTCCTTGTAATCATGCCAGTGTATTAAAATAATGCACCAGCATTGGGTTTCTGGGTTCAGGGCATTAAACTCATGTTTTTAAATTATGTTTATAAAATTATACTTTATTTAATCCCTTACTGAGCAATTGAGTGCACCCTTTTCTCATTTTTTTTATTCCCTGGTATTTATGGATTAGTTTTACTAATGATTTTCTATAAAATGTTTTGGTATAGTTTCTTTAAGGTGTAATATGCATGACTTTCATAAAATAAGCTTATTATGTAGCTAGTCCCTAAATACAATGAATCTATTATTTCATGAGGTATTATTATTTATAGAATATAATTTTTAAATCATGTAAAAGATGTAATATAAATTCATGTTTGTCTTTAGTCTCTTTAGTTGGTATTAGATCAAAGGTTTAGTTATTTTTGGAGATTAGAGAGGTAGTTTTAAATAATTTGGGTTAGAAAACATTAGTTTAACACCTAAATATGAGTCTATGTATAGGATGGTAACCTAAAATTTTATTAAAGTATTGAGTATGTGTTTTCTTAAAAATAAATCACTGTCTAGATACTTATAATTGGATGTAGATGTATAAAAAAATGAACCAGAATTTAATCACCCCAAAAATGATTGGTTAAGCATTAACTTGATTATCACTTTAATATATAATGACTGGGCCTAAGACTGCACACCTGGATAGAGACTCTCATGGGATATGATTTTATTTATCATATTATCTTTATGAACTTATTTTAATGGTTGATTTTATAGTTACTTTGAGAAACAAGGTTGAGAAGTATAAGATAACCCAACATAAAGTAACATAGGTTAAACTAAGATAGATATTGGATGAACTAAAGTAATTACAGGCTAACATGATGATATAAAATTGTAAAAAAATTTATGGTTGAATCCCTTTTTTGTCATTGATTATGGTAATTCCCCTATGATGTTAAATGTTCATCACTCATGTTAATACCTTCTAGTTTTAGAGATGGATGGAACCAGAAGGAATTGAGTTAACAATGGGTGTGAGGGAAAATGTAGTGATTTTCTAAATGATCAAACCATTATAATGGAATATGGACTAAGAAATTTGGTGATTTTACCAACCAAATATCATGTAATATGATTGAAAATGTAACCATAGTTTAAATCTTGAGTGAACCAAATAAGAAAAGGATATAGTCTCATGAAATTTTGGGTAACACATTTATTGAAGTAAATAAGATTAAATTCTCTTTGTGTCAAAAATGTGCTAAGAATGCCCTAGGAGAATGTATTAATGTAATTTTTAGGTGTTTTATGTATGAAAAATGAGGGTATAGAGAAATTATTTATTGAGAAAAAATGATAAAATTAGTTAAAACAATGAAGTTAAAAGATGTATTTTCTAGTCATACCTAATATATTAAGGTAGAAAACTTATTTTAAAATATATCATGAGTTGTGCCTATCTTTTATATACCCTTAACTAATTTTACTATTAAGTGATTTTCAAAATTGTAAGAATTAAATTCATTTAAGGGGGGAATGTAATGGCCTGAGATATCACTATATATTCTCCTTAAAGAAATAATATATTAAATATCATGTTTCATTCATTGTGGAAAACTAAAATGAAAAAATTTGATATTTTTGGGAATGTTAAATTTGACTGTTAAAACATAGTAGTTAAATTAGTTGGTATAAATTGAAGTAACCATAACACTAAATAAATAAGGAAAGTGAGAAGAAATGGAATCTAGAAGTAGAATACATCCATTTGAAGACCATTTTTTAGCTCAGAAGGGTGGTATCTTCTTTATTTTTTACCTAGATCAATCCAAAGACAAACTCAAGTAATTATAGTTTGAAAAAAATCATATATGGGAAAGGTTCATGCTCGAGGATATTTCCACATGATCCATGCTAGCTAAACCGCCACCTGAAGGCGCAACAAGAGCTTATCTGATGCCTAGTTCATATGTGGAGATCATAAGGGGATATTTAAGTAGAAATTAGTATTATATAAATATGTAATAAATTATTTATATGTATAAATATATCATGAATTTTTATACTTTTGGGATGGACATTTTTTCTCAGTTCACTTCAGGCTGAAAATTTTATTTTCCAGAAATTTGATTTTTATTTCAAGAAACTAAGATTATTATGATTTAATAATAAAAATATATATTAATCTGATTAATAATAATCTGGAACTAAACTAATTATTAAATTATAGTAAAAATAATAGTAAATATTCAAAAATTCATTTTCCTTTAAAAATAGTATTTCTATATATTTTATTTTTTTTAATTAAAAATAAAATTTATTGATTTTAAAATTTGAATTTGAAAAAAATTTATTTCATTTTTTGATTTATCATGGGTTTATTTTCTTAAGATTAATTTTTAGTATTTTTTTAAAAGATTTATTTTTAGGTGAATAGTGAAAATTTTATTTTTTTTAAATAACATGATTTATGACATTATTATTATACAATTATGAGTTGAAAATTCATGTAACATTTTTATAATACCAAATACATATTTTAAAATTGGTTTTTAGTTTAAAAATAATAATTTATAAATCTATATTTTATATTTTAGAACTTACATTATATTTTTCAAAAAAATAATTTTAACACATTATACAATTAGTATTTTAAAATTGATTTTTAACAATTTTATAAAATTAATATAATAAACTATATTTGGAATTTGGAATCATTAATTCTAATAAAATTAATAAGGATCATTTTATTTTCAATCCTAAAGGATAAATTACTTTGGTAAAAACTAGTAACCTCAATAAAAATCTAAAGGGTTAAAAATAGTTTAACCAAGAGGGAAAGACCCCAAAAATGTTTACAAAATGTGTGGGAATGGGTGTTTGAGGCCTTTATCAACCTTATCCCTTACCCTCTATAATATTTCATAATTTTGGAGATACTTTTCTTAATAGTTTATTAAAATGCTTTGAGTATTTTTAAAAATGGAATCCCTTTTCACTTATAAAAGGGTAACTACTCTTATCGCTTCCCCTCACACCAAAACCAACTTACTTCATCCCAAACTCAAACCATACCTATTCTAAACATTCATATACACTTTTAATAGGTTCATGTCTTCTCCAAAGACCATATCTCAAGGACTTAACACCCATTATAAAGGAGATAATCCAAGAAGTGGTGTATAAATTTCTTACCACTAAATTGTCATTTATATTTCTTTTTTTGCACTTATTCTTCCTAAAATATCATTAAACCATATTAAAATAATAAACTAAATATCATTAATATACTTTTATGTTATTATAATTATGTTATAATCATTAATCACATATCCCTTTTATTTTAAGAAAAATAAAAATGTGAATCGTGTGTACGTGTGTACGTGTGTACATGTGGATTACTGCCTCCATAAAGAAATGTGTTTCCTTCACTGCCAAAACTGGATGGTGAAAATGGGAATTAAAAAATATTTATTATATATATATATATATCATATTTATTTTTCTTAAATGATGAACCATGTTACTTCTTTCTTCCTCCCTTCAAAAAATTAAATCATCATCCATGCATACGTGCGGACTACCTCCTCTATGGAATGACGCGTTTTTTTTTTCACTACCACCTTTATAGATGGTTTTTGTTTAAATTTCATGATTATATATGATATATATAAATAATTTATATATATAATGAATATGGTTCTTTATGGATAACACAAAATTAGTGATCATTAAAAGGTAATCTATTAATATCAGTGAATAACCATAAACTAGTTCATCGCCATTTTCATCTTCCTAAATAATGACTAAAACACCCATGTAATGGAATTATTACATTATATATATTTATAAAACATATATTTAAATACCTTTTATGGTTTTGAAATGGTAAAATTTGGTAGAATAAGTGATATTTATATCACTTTTATAAACCTAGTTCAGAACGATCAAGATTATTAACACCCAATGTTGAAAAGAGATTATAAAATTATAATATAGGCAGAGAATTATTATTAATGAAGAGTATAAATTTTAATTTATGTGAATAAGGTTATAAAATAGGTAATTAATATTTTTATCTTTATTATATAGGAGGTTAAATCACTTCCATTCAAATCAAGGGTAAAGGTAAGGAACTTAGTAACTCAAACTCCTTTCTTTGAGTTATATAATTTTTTATTAAACTTTGTTCTTCCAAGGATTTATATTTTTAATTATTTTATCTATTTAATTTTTGGGAAAAAAATATTTTTTTATCCAAATATATTTCCATGAAAGGTTTTATTTTTTAAAATACAGAATACTTTTTGAAAATATACTCATAACTATGACTTTTAAAATGATGAATACTAAATGTTTTCAAAAAAATATTTTTTCCTGATTTGGATTTCATTATCTTCAAATGATCTATATAAAATAGCGATATGTTTCATTTTTCAAATTATTTTTTTATTTTTTTTTATTTTTTTATGTTATTATTTGGGGTGATTGAGTTTTTTCTATCAAATAATTTAATTGATATTGTAATTTTAAACAATTTTGATATTTTATGAAACCCAATTTTGTTTCCATGGGTTCTTTAAAAAAAATGAATGATTTTTATTTTGAATTTGTATCAAACCATTTTTATTTATAAGGGTTCCTTATTATTTAAAAAGTGAATGATTTTTAAGCGTCACACATAATTATTTTTAAATGATGAGTTTGGTCCTATATCACTCTCTAATGCATTGGTTAAGATTTTATATATCATGAGACAGATATTCATGAATACATTTTAGTTACTCATAAACAGGGGAACTATTAGTGAGTCTCGATAAAGTAATGTTTCCATATGATAATTTTTTTTCTATAGTTAATGGATGTTATTCATTATGATCTTATACACTCACGGTTCGAGTTTTATGTTTAATTCTTATAATTCATTTTATAGATATTTTGTTTCCATGTTAATATTTTGTGGATTTAAGTTATTATGAAACTTAATTTAAATCTCACTTTTTTTATTATTATTATCATCCATTATTTTATAATATTTCCCTTATGCTCATTTTTTACATAATCTTATGA
Organism: Viscum album; assembly: GCA_963277665.1. NCBI lineage: Eukaryota > Viridiplantae > Streptophyta > Magnoliopsida > Santalales > Viscaceae > Viscum > Viscum album. The sequence goes on from OY728145.1 coordinate 1,423,379,506, forward strand.
ACTCATCCATGATGGAATTTTCATTCATCCCTTACTGAGAATTTTAGCTCACCCCTTTCTTATGTATCCATTCCCTAGGTGTTAAGGATGATTATTACTAATTATATATCTAGAATATGGTATAGTATAGTTAATTTAAGTATAAATTATCATGAGTTTCATAAAATAATCTTATTATATAGCTAGTCTCCAAATACATTTAACATATTAGTTCTTAAGATATTATTATTTGTGGAATATAATTATTATATCATTAAGAGATATAAAATAAAGGATTGTTTATATAGGGTTTATATAAAAGGAATATATTAAGTGATAATATATTTTTTAATATTTTTTCCCTTAAATATATAAGTAATCTAAAGTGAAAAATGTAGTTGGTTATAGGGAACCAACTCCAACAGACTCTCACTTACACTAGAGACAATTTCTAACTACTGGTTAGTTCTCACATGTTAAAACATGATTCTACTAAGTATGGATATAGCCAATAGGGCCACTACATTTCAATTTATAGGTTTGGTATTGAAACAATTATTTGTTTCAAATATAATTACTATGAATTTATTTTATTGAGAAAATCCCTCAAGTAGTAATATACCAAGTGTTCATTTTTTCCCTTCTTATAAGTCTGACATATTCGATAATACCATAGTCAAAGTTTATCATAAAATTATAATACTAATATTTTTTTGGTAGAACAAAAAATTGAAAAAAAATGATAAACTACTTCATAGGATGCATTAAAAGACACAATGTACTCAGTTATTGTAGTAATAGAAATTGTTGGCTACAATAAATTTTTATTTCATATTCACTTAGACTCACTATGATTTTTTACCAAATATAATATAAATAAAAACTAGTGTTATATCCCCTTAAACACTATCATTCTCATTTCTCCTTTTACTATGAATACAACCAGTACTACTTTCTCAAGTACTATCAAATAGTTCTAACTACAAGTATAAGCAGTTTTCTTGGGATTTTTTATATTTTCATTCCACAAAACATGAATATGAAAAAATAAAGAATAAATATTTATCATGGAATATAAGATAGATTCTTAGAACTTAATATTATAAAATTTTATCCATATTCTCACACACATTATCATGGAGAGATTTTATACCCTATTACAAGGGAAAAATTTTGGTTTTTAATTTTTTAATTCTATATTTTAAATATATGTTCAACATATATACAATGAATAAATTATGAAACCCCATAGATATAAAGATAATTTCCACTACAAATGGTCTTATATTTTAATTTATTATTAAATAAATTTATTTCTTTAGTTTTATTAATATGGTAAGAACAACTATTTTTTATATATTATCAACATATTCATCCAAGAAAACTATAGTGATACCACTAACCCTTTGTAGGCACATGTAACTCCCACATTTAAACTAAACATTATAACATCGCTATACTTATAAATATCCATAAATGTATATGTGAAATTTTTATATCTTATTAACACTCATTAGTGTAATCAATCATTTTGGTTATGTCATATAGACATGTTCCATAAGTTCTATATTAAGGAAATTCACCTTGATATCTAATAACCCAATAAAATGATCATAGAATGATGTTTTGATAATTATTATTTAAATGGAATTTATCATGTTGATTGAGGTAAAGGATATTATTAAATATTATGTCTTAGACATAATTTAAACCTTATAATAATCAATTGTTATTTATTTGGTACTAGATTATACCATCCTTGTATGGTTTTTCTTGAATAATAACCAGTATTATCATGCTTAGAAACATCTAAAATATAGTTCCCATAAATTTTGGCTCATGGATTACATTATTAAATGCATACATACTTACCAATCTTATAAGGTTTCCATTTATTACTTCTTTATTAGAAACATTAATTTTAAAAAATAATATAATTATATCCCATCATGGTGAATAGAAAACCACATATTTGGTTTAAATTTCCAATACCTTATGTGTCACTTGGAATAACTCTTCCCACTGAGCTTAGTGAAGTCTATGTTCACATGCCAACTCATATGCATCTAGACCCTATAATTCATCAATGTTTAGCATGCTCCCACTATCTCAAAATGAGAGGTGTTTCCCTCTTCTAAAATATAATTAGTCTGGATAAATAAGGCATGTTAATATACCTAGTGTCTATATTATAATTAAATGATATTTAGTTAGTTTTTTCCTTTGATGTTCATTTGTAGCTAAAGTTTTATTTTAAAAAACAGCTATAAAAACACTAGAATTTATACCTAATGGATTCCAAATATTATCATATTCATTTTTTGAAATAGTTGGAACATATTTACTGATTGTGTTATTATTTATGAAACATGTCTTAGAATAAATTTTTTAATAATTCCAATGCATATAAAATATTTCATCGATCTCCTTTCATGACCATAAAATTTTTTATGTACAAGGTAATGTGAGGTTAGTATTTCCTTCACTACACATATTAATGATCAATAATTACTTGATCATGATCCACTATAACAATCCATCATAGAGTAACTAGTATCCTTTACAAAGTGTGTTCATTTATTCAGTAAAAATTCCTGAAATATCTTAAGGGGATCTCATAAAGTATATGAACATACTTCTTAGCTACCCCATTAGAATAGTTCATATGGTTTTTATGAACTAAATATAGTATATATATGGAGTACCTTTAATTTTAAAGGTTTTTTTAAAACATGATATGAATTAGTAATTATATCTAGTGTCTTATCCCAAATAAGACTAAAACACCCTTTTATATATAAACATGTCAAATACTAATGGGTTTTCTTGAAAAATAATTATCTTTACACTATGAGGTACTCTGATTATTATATTTATATTCATCATTAATAGTTTATACAGGATATTTATGACTTAAGAATTACTAAAATATTAGTCGAGTAAGAAATAAAATAAAAATATCTATTTTAAAATGAAACAACATCTCATTGTGTCTAATTATAAACTGATATAAATGTTTTGGTAATGATAAATATAAAATAAAATTTGAACTTGAATATATTAAGAAATTAAGAAGTTTTGAAATTCTTTATATTGATCTAAAAATCACACGTCTTCGTCTTCTTTAATAATGAACCAAAATTCTAGGAAAATCTCTATACTTGCTTGATTACTGTAACACCCCGAGATTTTATGAAAAATATTCTTTTCATTAATGTCTTGTGTTGTACACTACACCAAAAGGAGCTTTCACAACACGCATCCTTGACTTTCCTTGCATTATACACAATCGCGACCTTCCTCGATAGCGTGTGTAGTACGCAATACCGAGTTCCACTAAACAACGATATGCTATTAAAATATTATTAAAACTAGCCGTTATGAATAGTAATAACCACTTTTTGAAATTTTGTAAATTTTATTTTTCAAAATGGACTTCATTTTTGGATTCGGAATATTGAAATTATCTTAGGGTGAAATTTTGGTACTTTTCGGATAACTTTCATATTCTGATGAATAGTGAAAATTACTAAATTTTAGTTAAAAACAACTTTTTTAATAGAAATAATTAATAGTGATAAATTATTAATTTGAGTGGTTTTAAAGTATATTTAGAATATATTTTTACAATTTAATACAATTTTGGTCATTGGATGTAATTTCACATTTAAACCAGTTATAAACAAGTGTCAATCTTTTGATAGTTATTATCTCTTAAAAACACGCTATTTGTTTTGATGACGGGAATTAATTTTTAAATTAGTTAATGTAACTGATATGTTTTGAATTTGACAAAATAGACATCATTTTTGAATTCATAATATCAAATATAGCTTTGGCCTAATTTTTGGTATTTTTCTGGAAACTTTCATTTTTTGATGAATAGTGAAACCACTAAGTGGTAGTTAAAAAACTGAATTTTTTCATAAAACTTAATTTTACCGCTTCTGTGAGTGGAATTTCGAAAATCCGAGAGACACGGTTAATATCAAGGACTAAAATGTGGTTCAATGAGATGAAAATAATTTTTGGTGAATAGTAACTTTTTACTTTTTTTTACCACGGTTAAAAGTAAATAGGGTAATTAAGGGTAAAATGATATTATTATTACCCTAACACATGTCCTAATTCTATTGGATAAGTGTAATTCGACCAAAAACAACCTTATAAATAAAATATGACCATTTAAGCCTACTTGGATTACATTAGGACATTTATTATTAATTTATTTAAAGAAGGGTTAAAATAGTTAAAATCAAAGTTTAATAAGTAAATCATTTTTAATATAGGGTTATACATAAGATAAATTAGACTATAAATATTAATTAGAAATATAAAAAGATTTCCTACATAATGATATTTTATTTGTAATTTTTAGACATTAAATAATTTAATTTATTTATGACACAACGATGATGCAGTAATTATCTTATTAATGAAATATTGACATAATTGATGTCATAAATACCCAAATAAATGTAATTTGAGACTTTTTATGACTAAAATTAATTTTATAGGTTAACATGATATGTTATTGTTGATATAAGTAACTTGGTTCGAACTTATCATTCTGTTATGAATTTCATAAAAATCATGTACCAAATAGTGTCAAAATTGACATAAATTAGTTTTTAAAACAAATATTATATTATTAATTGTTATTTAATTCATAAAAATCTAAGGTTCGGCCAAATAACTTATATAAGGATAGATATATTAATAATAAACAACTTGGGGTTCGTTTGGCTTGATATAGTAAGTTTATTAACCTTATAGTGTAAGAAAACAAGAAGACACGGTAAAAGTTAAATTATCTAACTTAAAGTTAAATCTAAATGATAAGGTTCAAATTGATACCTAAACTTGTCTAAATTATATTGGATGAGAGTATTTTGACCCATCCCCACCTTAGCTTCGAAATATATCAATTTGGAGCTATTTAAAACCGAACTTGACTTTATAATAAAATAATATTTTTAGTTTTCCCAAAGGTGCCCCTCTCCTCCCTTATAAAAGGGCACCTCCTCCCTCTCCTCCTCACACCAATTTGAGCATTCAAGCTCGGAAAACCCCTGCCAAAATCTCTTCTCCACTTTCCTAGTATCATCCTAGAGGTCCTGGTCTTCTTCAAAGACCATCCTTAGTTCTTTAAGTGGAGGTTAAGAAAAGGCGTGTCAAAAAGAGGTAATATCCATTACTGATCTTTTTCAATTTCTTTCTTCTTCAACTTCTTCTTCTTTGGTTGTTTCATGATAAAGTAATAACATAAGTATTTCTTATATACTGATATGTTATTATAAATATGAAACAACTCTAATTAACCTTCTATCCATCCTACGGAAAAAGGAAATCACCGCGCGTGCGTACGTACGGAATACCGTCTCCACGTCGTGGTGTAATCTATTTTCTACCACCACCTTAATTGGATGGGTATAATGGTGTAATGAGTAACTATATATGATTATTATAAAGTGATATTGATACTGAAATAGTATACATACACTTAAACACAAGTTCACGATCATGAGAACGATATCATCGCTCGTGCGTACGTACGGACTACCGTCTCCACGACGCGATGAGATTCATTCTCCATGTTAACCATTTAAGAATGATTATAAATTATATATAAGAAATAATAATGAAATATATGACATTATAAAGATACTTTATTTATGTATATATGTATGTCATCTACTTACTTCCATTCAAGACAATAAGGAAAGGAAAACAGCGTTCATGCGTACGTACGGTCTACCGTCTCCATGAACGGTGTGTTTCATTTCATTTATCTATCTATTATATATATATATATATAAATACTGAATATATATGATATATAAATCATGTTTTATATTCTGGAAGTAAGTAAATAATGATATAAGTAATAATAATTTCAAGAACAACAAGTCCAAACACCTACGATAAATGAAACGATTTTACCCAAAACGCCTCTTTAACATGGAATTTACAAAAGAACGGGTAATATAAAGTCATAAGTGAACCATATATGATATCATAACAATGAATATGATTCTTTAATAAGTTAATGACATTATTTAAATCATTATACAGGAGTTTCAGACACTTACGAAGCAAATCGGACTTAAGGTAAGGGAAATATCACAATCTCATTTTTATCCGAGATTGTTTATACTTTGGAATTTACTGGGGTGTATTTTATCATCCACATCCATGTTTCCTCAATATTTAATATTATTTCCATCCATATACAATTTTTTAAATACAATTTTACCCTTCGGTGAGTTTTTAGTAAAAGATATGAAAGGAATCTTTTGTCGTTTTTCGTACGAGGTACTTTTTGACTTTTCCGACAAAAGTACGAGAAGAATGTTTTTTTAACTTATACGGCATGAATGGATTTTTAAAACATTATTTCCAAAAATCTTCTTTTACAAGTTTTCAAGTTTATTTTTAATCAACTTATTTTAGTTTAAAATTGTATGACATGTTAAGAAAGGAAAATGTTTTTGAAGTATAAAGGATATTTTCCTCAAGAATGGAGTTCAAAAGTTTTATCAAAATTAATTTCCATCTAAGATAATATAGGGTTCTGTTTCTATACCTGTTATTACATGGATTTTATTATGTTGTGATGGAAATATTTTTATGAATTCCTTTATCTTATATGAATTGTTTTATGATGTCACGACGTTTAAGATTCCCATTTTTATTACATGGGTTATGCTATGATGTATGGTTTATGATTTTGTGGCACACATAAGAATGGTATCATTATGAGATGGGTGGGACCTATATCTCCCTCCAATGCATTGGGTAAAGATTTTATATCTCATGAGATAGACATGGCTGGAATGGTAGGTTATACCGGTTCAGTGAAACAGGACTGAAACGAGGAATGAACTCCGTTCAGAAAGGGACTTTGTCCACTAAGATAGTCTTGGCAATGAGTCTTGACTAACAAGAAATTATTCTCTATGATTATGTGTGTATGCCACAAAGTTTCATGTTTTAAGTTATGATTATTGGGATTACATTTCACTACTATGATTTATCCCATGTTATGAAATTATGATCTCTTTTGTAGGTTAATATTTCCAAAAGATATGTTCTTATGAATATGACGTGATTGATATTTCTTTTGTTTACCCTTACTGAGAATTTGAGCTCACCCTTTTATGTTTTCTTTTCCCTAGGACATAAATAAAGGATTTAGGTTTAGAAAAAAAAATAAGATCTTTATGGGAGATGTTGAAGATCTTTCACCACGATTAGAAGATTATATTCCGAGTTTCCAAAGACACTAAACTATTACGGTCCTTGTGTGTGTGTTTTTTTTATGTACTAAGTATTCCACAAAAGTAATGTAATGTCCATGTACGTTAGGATTCGGGTCTCTACAGTTGGTATCAGAGGAAAGGTTTAGTCAACCTTTGGAAACTAGGATGCGAAAACGTTAGTGAGATCCCTAGAGATATTTCTAAGGTATGTCTAGGGATGTCCCTAAGGATAAGTATACGTATAGGATATAGTCCTAGAACTATGGTAATGATATTAGATTAAACCAAAGATGTTACATATTGAAGTTACTCCCCCTTTATTATGATTTTTGCCTCTCACACTATTCTTTTTGGGTTTTAGAAAATGGCTGGAAACAAGATGATTCACGATAATGGAGGATATAATGGACAATGGAATGATATTCTTCATGAGCAACCAAATGAAATGGGATTTGGAAGTCCAAACATCATTATTATGTCGAATTAGCAGTCTCATAATATGATTAATAAAGTAAAATTTGGTAAGTTTCCTGACTCGGCTAATAAGAGAAAGATGGAGTTTCATGATGATCATAGAGGAAAGAAAGTTCAATTTCCCCTATGTAAATCATGTGGGAAGAGGCATCAATGAGAATGTTTCAAAGGAACTGGAAGATGCTTTGGGTGTGGAAAAGAAGGACACAAAGCCAGTAAGTGCAAAGGAAAAGGTTCAGTTAACACCAGGGATGAGGATAATGGTATTTCTACGACATCAACAATGGTTAAATGTTTTAAATGTGGAATGTACGGGCATTATGCAAACCAATGCTCTAAGGGAAAGACTCATGAAGAGAATCAGTATGGTCGTATGGGTAGTATTTATGTTGATGATGATGAAGAGACTACAAATGATATGTGAGATGAAAGAATTGTTGAAGCTCAGTCAATGGTTTAAGAATTTAGTGGAATGATTACATTTTTATCATGTGTAATGTTGTATAAGTAATCTCATGGTACTATGGAATAAAGAGACATATAAGGATTGTTACACTGTTGTCTTTCCTTGAGTTTTGAAAGTGTATGATTAATGGTACCAGTATCCATTAAAGGTTATTCAGATATTTTTGGAATGTAGATGATATGCGCATAATGAAGGGATAAGGAGAAAATTAAATGTTTGATAGTATAAGGAGAAGGTTATATCATGGTTTGAGTATATAGAATTTTTGGATTTTGGTATGTGGAAAGAGTTAACTTTTGACAGCATTCATGTTTTCACTAAGGTTTAATGGGTATTCGTTTTTCAAGAGAATACATGATTAAGGCCTTCGAATGTTTGGAATGTAACCAACAAGAAATATCTTATGATATATGGGGATCAACGATGGTATTAAATCTCTGGTAATCGTTTTCACTATATTATGAGAGTGGACTGTAGTATTATGGATAATCCTAAAGATTGGAATGGATTATGTTGGACATAAGTTAGTATTGTTTAAGAATAGAAGTTTTTTCGATATTATTGATGGGATGTTATAGTAATATAGTTTTAGAAAAAGGACAACCTGCAGGACGGGCGACAGCCCATCACGTCGGACAAGGCCGTGGGAATAGAACCCACAACCGAAGTGCGACTGGCCTTTATCGCCTACCACTGGCCTACAGGAAGTCCCTGTTTAGTAGAAACTAGTTTTATTATATTAAGTAGTATGATATATGAAGTATAAGTCCATTTTAGGAACCATATATGATTAATCTCACTATAGATGGACTTATGTATTTTTTGATAACTTTTCTAACCTTTTGTTTGAGACAGATGGAATGACCCATCATTCTATCACATGATCTACTATCACATCACGAATGACAAATTCAACTTCATTTATTTAAGAGATGAAGTGGAAATTTTCCAAAGAACGACCAACGGTGAGACTATACCGAAATCACGAAAGTATTTCTTCTAATTCCAATTTCATCAACTTTAGGGAAACGATCTTGAAAAACAAAAATGTTGTCATAGTGCTCTTATATCTGATGAATCATATGGTACCTTAGATCGTCACAAATTTATGGCTTTGTGATTGCTGGATTTTCCATAGCCATGTTCTCTACCACTCTCCATCAGAACATGATGGTTAGATTTCTCTTCCATATCCATATTTTCACCTATGTGGAAACCCAGTGATTAGTTTATTTGGGTAACCGTTACGTTTCATACTTTTTTTTTTAAAGATTGGTTTTGGTATTCCTTTTTACGATGTGGGTTTCTATCAAAGAAACTTTCGAATAGTAAACCATTTATAACCCCGACGAATTTTGAGGGCGAAATTCATTTTAAGGGGGGTAGAATGTAACACCCCGAGATTTTATGAAAAATATTCTTTTCATTAATATCTTGTGTTGTACGCTACACCAAAAGGATCTTGCACAACACAATCCTTGACTTGCCTTACATTACATGCAATCACAACCTTCCTCGATAGCGTGTGTAGTACGCAATACCGAGTTCCACTAAACAACGATATGCTATTAAAATATTATTAAAACTAGCCGTTATGAATAGTAATAACCACTTTTTGAAATTTTGTAAATTTTATTTTTCAAAATGGACTTCATTTTTGGATTCGGAATATCGAAATTAGCTTAGGGTGAAATTTTGGTACTTTTCGGATAACTTTCATATTCTGATGAATAGTGAAAATTACTAAATTATAATTAAAAACAACTTTTTTAATAGAAATAATTAATAGTGATAAATTATTAATTTTAGTGGTTTTAAAGTATATTTAGAATATAATTTTACAATTTAATACAATGTTGGTCATTGGATATAATTTCATATTTAAACCAGTTATAAACAAGTGTCAATCTTTTGATAGTTATTATCTCTTAAAAACACGCTATTTGTTTTGACGACGGGAATTAATTTTTAAATTAGTTAATGTAACTGATATGTTTTGAATTTGATAAAATATACATAATTTTTGAATTCATAATATCAAATATATCTTAGGCCTAATTTTTGGTATTTTTCTGGAAACTTTCATTTTTTGATGAATAGTGAAACCACTAAGTGGTAGTTAAAAAACTGAATTTTTTCATAAAACTTAATTTTACCGCTTCTATGAGTGGAATTTAGAAAATCCGAGAGACGCGGTTAATATCAAGGACTAAAATGTGGTTCAATGAGATGAAAATAATTTTTGGTGAAAGGTAACTTTTTACTTTTTTTACCACGGTTAAAAGTAAATAGGGTAATTAAGGGTAAAAAATGATATTATTATTACCCTAACACATGTCCTAATTCTATTGGATAAGTTTAATTCGACCAAAAACAACCTTAGGAATAAAATATTACCATTTAAGCCCACTTGGATTAGATTAGGACATTTATTATTAATTTATTTAAAGAAGGGTTAAAATAGTTAAAATCAAAGTTTAATAAGTAAATAATTTTTAATATAGGGTTATACATAAGATAAATTCGACTATAAATATTAATTGGAAAGATAAAAAGATTTCCTACATAATTATATTTTACTTTTAATTTTTAGACATTAAATAATTTAATTTATTTATGACACAACGATGATGTAGTAATTATCTTATTAATGAAATATTGACATAATTGATGTTATAAATACCCAAATAAATGTAATTTGAGACGTTTTATGACTTACATTAATTTTATAGGTTAATATGACATGTTATTGTTTATATAAGTAACTTGGTTCGAACTTATCATTCTGTTATGAATTTCATAAAAATCATGTACCAAATAGTGTCAAAATTGACATAAATTAGTTTTTAAAACAAATATTATATTATTAATTGTTATTTAATTCCTAAAAATATAAGGTTCAGAAAAATAACTTATATAAGGATATATATATTAATAATAAACAACTTGGGGTTCGTTTGGCTTGATATAGTAAGTTTATTAACCTTATAGTGTAAGAAAACAAGAAGACACGGTAAAAGTTAAATTATCTAACTTAAAGTTAAATCTAAATGATAAGGTTAAAATTGATACCTAAACCTGTATAAATTCTATTGGATGAGATTATTTTGACCCATACCCACCTTAGCTTCGAAATATATCAATTTGGAGCTATTTAAAACCGAACTAGACTTTATAATAAAATAATATTTTTAGTTTTCCCAAAGGTGCCCCTCTCCTCCCTTATAAAAGGGCACCTCCTCCCTCTCCTCCTCACACCAATTTGAGCATTCAATCTCGGCAAACCCCAGCCAAAATCTCTTCTACACTTCCCTAGTATCATCCTAGAGGTCCTGGTCTTCTTAAAAGACCATCCTTAGTTCTTTAAGTGGAGGTTAAGAAAAGGCACGTCAAAAAGAGGTAATATCCATTACCGATCTTTTTCAATTTCTTTCTTCTTCAACTTCTTCTTCTTTGGTTGTTTCATGATAAAGTAATAACATCAGTATTTCTTATATACTTATATGTTATTATAAATATGAAACAACTCTAATTAACCTTCTATCCATCCTACGGAAAAAGGAAATCACCGCGCGTGCGTACGTACGGAATACCGTCTCCACGCCGTGGTGTAATCTATTTTCCGCCACCACCTTAATTGGATGGGTATAATGGTGTAATGAGTAACTATATATGATTATTATAAAGTGATATTGATACTGAAATAGTATACATACACTTCAACACAAGTTCACGATCATGAGAATGATATCATCGCTCGTGCGTACATACGGACTACCGTCTCCACGACGCGATGAGATTCATTCTCCATGTTAACCATTTAAGAATGATTATAAAGTATATATAAGAAATAATAATGAAATATATGACATTATAAAGCTACTGGATTTATGTATATATTTATGTCATCTACTTACTTCCATTCAAGACAATAAGGAAAGGAAAACAGCGTTCATGCATACGTACGGACTACTGTCTCCATGAACGGTGTGTTTCATTTCATTTATCTATCTATTATATATATATAAATACTGAATATATATGATATATAAATCATGTTTTATATTCTGGAAGTAATTAAATCATGATATAAGTAATAATAATGTCAAGAACAACAAGTCCAAACACCTACGATAAATGAAACGATTTTACCCAAAACGCTTCTTTAACATGGAATTTACAAAAGAACGGGTAATATAAAGTCATACGTGAACCATATATGATATAATAATAATGAATATGATTTTTTAATAAGTTAATGACATTATTTAAATCATTATACAGGAGTTTCGGAAACTTACGAAGCAAATCGGACTTAAGGTAAGGGAAATATCACAATCTCATTTTTATCCGAGATTGTTTATACTTTGGAATTTACTAGGGTGTATTTTTTCATCCACATCCATGTTTACTCAATATGTAATATTATTTCCATCCATATAAAATTGTTTAAATCCAATTTTACCCTTCGGTGAGTTTTTAGTAAAAGATATGAAAGGAATCTTTTGTCGTTTTTCGTACGAGGTACTTTTTGACTTTTCTGACAAAAGTACGAGAAGAATGTTTTTTTAACTTATACGACATGAATGGATTTTTAAAACATTATTTCCAAAAATCTTCCTTTACAAGTTTTCAAGTTTATTTTTAATCAACTTATTTTAGTTTTAAATTGTATGACATGTTAAGAAAGGAAAATGTTTTTGAAGTAGAAAGGATATTTTCCTCAAGAATGGAGTTCAAGAGTTTTATCAAAATTATTTTCCATCTAAGATAATATAGGGTTATGTTTCTATCCCTATTATTACATGGATTTTATTATGTTGTGATGGAAATATTTTTATTAATTCCTTTATCTTATATGAATTGTTTTATGATTTCATGACGTTTAAGATTCCCATTTTTATTACAAGGGTTATGTTATGATGTATGGTTTATGATTTTGTGGCACACATAAGAATGGTATCATTGTGAGATGGGTGGGACCTATATCTCCCACAAATGCATTGGGTAAAGATTTTATATCTTATGAGATAGACATGGCTGGAATGGTAGGTTATACCGGTTTAGTGAAACAGGACTGAAATGAGGAATGAACTCGGTTCAGAAAGGGACTTTGTCCACTAAGATAGTCTTGACAATGAGTCTTGACTAACAAGAAATGATTCTATATGATTATGTGTGTATGCCACAAAGTTTCATGTTTTAAGTTATGATTATTGAGATTACATTTCACTACTATGATTTATCCCATGTTATGAAATTATGATCTCTTTTGCAGGTTAAGATTTCCAAAAGATATGTTCTTATGAATATGACGTGATTGATATTTCTTTTGTTTACCCTTACTGAGCATTTGAGCTCACCCTTTTATGTTTTCTTTTCCCCAGGTCATAAAGAAAGGATTTAGGTTTAGAAAAAAAAAAGAAAATCTTTATGGGAGATGTTGAAGATCTTTCACCACGATTAGAAGATTATATTCCGAGTTTCCAAAGACACTAAACTATAACGGTCCTTGTGTGTGTGTTTTTGTTATTTACTAAGTATTCCGCAAAAGTAATGTAATGTCCATGTACGTCAGGCTTCGGGTCTCTACAATTACTATGTTAAAAAATAAATAAATATATTTTATTTTATTTTATTTCCTGATAAATAAATAGAATTATTACATATAATGATGAATATACCTAATGTGGATACAAATGATTATTTCTTCATCAATTAATTACAGTTTTTATTCTAGTTTCATTTCCTGCCACATGAGAATAAAATATTATCATCTTTATACCTTTCCTCTTGATCCTAATTCTCTTGGTTGGGCATTTTATAGATTCCTTATACTTAGAGTTAAACTTAAGGAATCTTACTTCTCACTTCCTCTTATTCACCATAATTACATAAGTCTTTTCATTCTTTTTTCCTTATTAAACTAGTGAAGTAGAGTATGGTGATCTATGAGTGGCTTCTTGATTATTTTCATATTGAATTTTATAACAATACTGATGAAGCTCTAAAGTATTTAAGTAATAAATATATTGGTATGCAATTCATCAGGTAGTTTAAACCATAAAAACAATAAACTCTTAATTTATCCAATAATCATGACTTCATGAGGCCTATATGGTTCACCTTATCTAATTTTTCTCATGAATAGTTCCATATAGATCTCAAAAAATTATATATAGCACTCTCCTAGTAAATATCACTAAGATTAATATGTATAATATAAGAATCCATGCTCATATGGAATTTAATGAGTTTGTTTTACATGGATGGTATCATCAAAAAGTGGATGTATAGTGCATCATCCAATTGTTTTTATTAAAAATTGATCTATCTATGACTCACATCCTTAATATGCAGATTAGGAATTGGGGATTCTATCACATCAATATTATATTCATCAAACAATAAAATTTTTAATAACCTATTATATTCCTAAAATTTAATGTTAGTAATAATATTTTATTTCTCTATACTTAATCATTGGGATTACATGGTTGATGAAATTTTAATTTTAATACAACAATATAAATGTATAAATAAGTAATTTATCTTGATTATAAAAATATGTGAGATGAAATAATTTAATTTTTGTAAGAACCTGGATTTTGTTCAAGGTATATAACCTTTTAATTTCTGTTAATTTCTTAATTTTTAACCTTAAGAACATGACTAATGAGGTCATAGGGGTTTTGGGGGTTTTTAGGTATTGTTCAGATCTTGGAGCCCAATATTTTGGAGTAAATGTGTGGGAAACATGGTTAGTAGAAACCTTTTTTCCTAGTCCTAATTATTATATTAAATCACATGGGGTATTTCAGTTCTCTATTTGGGGCCACATGGTTTTTCCTAACCATTCCACCTAGGATACATGACTATGTGAGTGTTTCATACCTCTTTATAGAGGGTTTTTTCATTAGCTGTGCATAGTTAGTCAAATCGTGAACCTAGAATGTGCATGGGGTGCCTTGGGATAGTGGAAGGCACATAGATGGGTCATAGTTTGACCAACCATGAAGCCAAAATGTGAGGCCCATTAAAAAGGTATAAATGAATATTTTTTCACTCGTTTTATTTAAAGGGGATAACCCATTTTATTTTTCTTCCACGTACGGCATCCCCCTCAACCATGGATCTCATTTTCCACCTCATCCTAGTATTTTAGATATATTTTCCATCTGGACTCTGAATCACATATTGGTCTCGTTGGATGTGTACCGGTAATCTCTCCATTACTCTTACACCTTTCATCGTTTATATTCCTATCATCAGAGTTATTTTGTTGTGAGCTAATATGCCCTATATTATATTCATTTGTCTATTTTCTCAATTTATTCCATTCTAGCCTGAATTAAAGTTCAATAATATAATATGAGTTTAATACTAATCTAAGGTAGGTGGTATCATGAGTTTACCTTAAGGTATTGGTGTTTATGTATTATTCCATTGTGTCACATGCCGATTTTTCTGAACATTTCTTATTGAATAGAATTATACTTGAATAAAATGAATAGTCTTGACCTATATAACCCACGAGACCCATTTATGACTTAAGGATGTTAAGGACCTTTCATTTAACCACCCCTTGGTTGTGCTCCTAAATTAAATAAAACTACCATGGGTGTCCTACGAATTGATTCACCTTTTGTGGTGTATTATTTTATCCTTAGCCTTATGGGATTTTAAATGAATTTCTTGATATATAAATTGAATTAAATAAAAGTGGGAATGGAAGAACATGTCCCTTTGAATTATCCATTGTCCCTTCTCACTTGGGCTTGATATGTTCTTATAACTAAAATTACCAATTAAGATAAATTTTAGGATTCATACAAGGTTAGGACTTCTACACCTAGCCTATGTTTTAAGTCACCATATGAGGGGAGTTAATTTATTATATATAAATGTGATTTCCAATTGAAATAAATGTGAACTTAAATGGTTTGGTTATACTTTAGGCCCATGACCGTTCATATTTCTATGTTTAGAGTGATACATGAGTTTTGACTTAGAGCGCCATGAGTGGATTCATCAGGCTTATTTAATTAAATAAGTTGAAAGTGGAATTATTTTATATCATGGATGAAACATGGGTTCTTATATGAATGAAATGGATATACTCACTTGGTAGTTGTATTATATATGATACAAGTGATACTTGGAATCACTATATAGACTTTCAAGGATGAACTCATAGGAAATATCATTATATATTCCATGAGCGATACTTGGAATCCCTATATGGACTACCAAGTATGGACTCAGAGGGTATATAATTATATATTCCCTGAGTGAAACATGGGATCCCTATATGGACCACCATGAATGGACTCATAGGGTGGTGATTTTGTACCACGTGTAGAGTGATATCAGAGTTTCTATGAGGAATGCATAAGACGGGCTTGTAAGACGATGGGTTCATGTTATGCCTAGATTGATACCTGGGTTCCAAATTAGGAATTCCAAGGATGGGATTATGCAACTTATAATCATAATAAATTAATTATATGACATGACTTCCAAGATAAAGAACAATCTTGGATTCATTTGGATCCTTATTGTTATATTGGCCTTATTATACAAATCTTGCTCAGATATGATTCACATGGGATTAATTGACTATGAGTTGGTTTCTGAGACTATTATACATTAAATAATGACCCGATTTTTACTCATAATATTCTATCTTAGGCCAAAGTAGGTATACTAGGATGATAATTCCATTGGAACTAAGACCTATGTGGGATATTTATTTACTGTATTTCAATTACATCTTTTAATTTTATATAAAAAGTTGTTATTATGTACTCATAGACTAGATGGAATTAGACACTATTAGTGGTGGCCTACTAAGTATATCTCATAGCCTATTTGGGATATCATTGGGTTCCTAAATAGACTTCATGGATGCAGGTAGGTATAAGGGAAAAACCTATTTTTATGTTTGATTACCTTTCTAGGATAGATTATAGAGGCATGGGACTAATCCTATACTCGAGATTTTGTTAGAGATATCCTTGGGTCTTTTGTTATTTTTTTATATCATTTTATATATTCATATTCCCTAAATCCCCCTTGTATTTCCTTTTTGTATATAACCTCATTTCTGTATATGAAATTGATGCATGTTATTCACTTTAATATTTATATGTTGGGTGATTATTCTTCTGCTATTTGGTTATCTATTATGATTCCTCTATATATTTATCTTATTATACTATTGTGCTACACTCTGATCATGATGGTATAGTCTCCCCACTGTTCCACCATGGAATCTCACTACTATTTGGTAGCCTCTGGAATATGTGGAGGTGCGCTTAAGGTCATGTGGCCAACTAGTTTTGGTTACTTCTGAGTGAAACATGTTCAAGATGTCACAAAGTGGTATTAGAGTAGTTTATTTTCTTTTATTTTTTTCCTTACTAATTGGGATAGTAGAGAGGATAAATAAAATATGTCAAGATTTGGTCATGAGCCTACACCTGGGAGTAGCTAACCCATGTACATTGAAAATCCAAATTACCTGGGATTGGACATGTTATTTTCAATTATACATGTGCATGTCATCCATGTTTTGGATTGTTCTTATTAAATTTTCCTTGAATTCACCATCAGGTGACACACTTGATGTTTTATGTTCCTTATAATTTTGGATTTTTACCCTTCGTCGATAAGACAAGGATGTATTTCTTTATTCATTATTATAATAACATGAATATTTATATGTCATGCATATGCCATGCCATTTTTATATTATTGTTTTCATTTATTGTATTATGTTTGTGTGCCTTTATTTTTATGTTTATGAAATTTTTCTAAAAATTAATGTAGGTATTGGATAAATGATTTTTTTTATTAAATTGATGAAAGTTTTCAATTTATAATGTGTATAGATCTTTATAAATTAGAATTGGTTATCTATTTAACTCAAAAATTTAAAAAAATCTTTGTAAATTAGTTTAAACTAAAAATAAATTAAATACTGAAACAAAACTATCATCATTAAATAGGGATTCCAATTTAAAATTAATGGGTTTTTCCTCTATTAATTTCAATTTACACTTCGCATACTGAGAATTTTAACTTATAATATAGAAATTGATTTAGACCTAACCTTAGTAGTGGAAATTAGAAAGTGTTTTTTACTTTTATTATGATCTGTACATTTCCCATACCAGGCTTTAGGAGTAGGAAGAGGGGTGTGACTATTGTATAGGAAGGCTTTTACTTGTCTTTTACCTATTCTATGATTCTATTAGTTATAAAATATGGTATTTAGGTGTGTGTTTGGAATTTGTGAAGACATGCCACCAAGATAACCTCAAATTGTGTACCAAGAGGTTGGAAATGACTATGCACTAGAGGTGGGTGGTCCCTGGGTCACTAGTTTTTTTTTCATCCAACGGCCCAAAGGCCTTCAATATTTTTATTATAATAAAATCCCCTTTTAAGGGAAGAAGGGGAAACCCTCACTTGAGGCACTTCTTATTATACCTACCATGGGTGTTGATTCCCAATTTTTTATAGGGTTTATTATTTTTTATACACACTATTTTGGGATCCCCACAACCTTCCATGACTATGGAAAAGTTGACACATGAGTTTTAGCCGCAGCATTCACCCACATTTTTGGGGGATGGTAGTCAAAAATCTACAAAGTCATTGCTATTGACCATGTTATTGATTTTTGAGTATCTTGAGACACCTCCCAGAGGGAGAGTGAAGCTTTATATGAATATTCTTCAGAATTATGATAAGATATGGTGGGATATTATTACCCAAATGGATTATTATTGGGATATGTCTTAGAGTGATTTTTAGATGGATTTATATGATTATTTATATCCTGTGACATTGAGGGATGATATATCCATATAGTTTATGCACTTTTATTAGGTTTTTTACCATTCATGGACTATTCTTCTTATTTCATTGTACTCCAGTTCTTCACACCTATTGTATTAGGTGAGAAGCTATCCAAAGTTAGGTGATTTGAGGATGGTCTCAGTTATGACATTTGACCATAAGTGAATGTATTTATGCTTACTATCATATCTAGGATAGTGAAATAGGTGATTATCACAAGTATAACCTGAGAGAGGATTCATGTGTGAGCCATGGAAGTTCATTAGCTTGATCTAGAACTAAATTGACCAATAGTATGAAGTTTCATCTAGAGCTTCCACATGGTGATATTAGTAGACATGGTGCATACTAAGGTAGCCAGGTGAGGTTCCATCAGTGTGGTAGGTTGGGAGATATAAAACCCTAGTGTACCAAGGATCCATTTAAGTGTTAGTTAACACTCGTTTTTTTAGTCACATTAATCCAGTAAATAATTTCCTCATTAAAATTTAGTACAATGGTAACCACGAGGTTTTCTCACGAGGAGGTTGCAGACTAAGCTAACAAACTACCACTTTGTTGTTATATTTTTGTTAAATTCATAATTAGAAATGTGTATTTAAAATGAGTTAAAAATGATAAATGATATAATATCATATTATGAAAATAAATCTACATTTTTTATTAGAAATTGAAAGCAACCCGAACTAAAAAAAAGATAAGATAAAGGTAGCAGTAGTGGATAAGTTTTGATCATTAGGCACTCCATTTATCATTACCTGTAAATTAATCCCGATTAAATTATCCAATGTATACCTTAATACCTCAATGTATACACCTATATTGGCTTGAAAATGCATTGATACCTCAAATGTGGGTTTTATCCCCTTATGAATGTGATCTGATTAACCAATGACCTTTGAGCGATCAAATATAGTTAAACATATTATGATCAATGGGGAGATATCACACAAAGAAGTTTAAAATACATGTTTAATATCCCAACCCAAGTTCCACACACTGGTACCTCAAGTCAGTCAGTCACATGAACTCAAGTGCACCTCCACATATTCCATAGGCTGTTGACTAGCAGTGAGGGTCTAATATCAGTCATAGGGAGACTATACTCTCTTTATCAAATTAATACACCAATATAAAATAAATAAACAATAACCAAATTATATAATAATAACCATAAAATACTAGTACCACATAATTACCAAAACAATAAATACAATATCAAACTGAACAATAGATATGACATGTTAAAGTATGTTTCAAGTGTCAAAATGAAACTCAAAAGTAAATACACTAACAACTCCCAAGCATTTCCTGAATCATGTCTATTTCCCCCAACCATTCTTCATCCCAACTCATTCATCTAATACAGGTCATTTTCCCTTATCTTATCTTACAAATATGAAATTTATTCAGGTACCAATCAGGAATCCCAACTAGGGTATGAGTACAACTTGGTAAGCCACCACCGATGGAATCTAAAACAATATCCTTTCAATAAAATCGTATGCAGTTGTATAAAGGAATAAGTAAAATGCATAATTAAATAGTTATCAAATTATCATTTATTCTTTATTTAAGCACATAAACCCTTGGGTTCCCATGGACACCCGTATCTCAATACCTACTTCGTCCCATGTAGAGTCTGGACTATTATCAAGGGATATCATAACTCATAATTCTATTATTAGTATTATTTAATTCATACTTTAATTCCCATGTTATCATTTATATTTTAGAGTTGAATGCCCATGTTACCATTCATAATTTCACAATTTAATATCCATGTTAACATTCATAATTTCATATTTGAATGACCATGTTACCATTAATATTTTACAATTTAATAACCATGTTACCATTCATAATTTCACAATACATGACTGAATATCCATGTTACCATTCACCAATACATAATTAATTCAATAATTAATTATTCACATAAATTTTATTTCTAATTAAACAATTGTTTAATCATATAATTCTCAATAATTAATTTCCAAATTAATTAAGTACATAAATCCCATTAGTTAATTCACCAATTAATTAATAAACATCCACCGATTCAATATCCCATAATTAAATACACAATTAATTATCTCATTAACAATCTCAATACTTCATAATTAATTCCATAATTAATTATATCAATTCTCAAATATCAATATCTCATAATTAATTTCAAAATTAATTATTCAAATAAAAAATATCAATATATCATTATTAATTCCACAATTAATTATTCTAATAAAAAATATCAATATGTCATAATTAATTCTACAATTAATTATTCAAATTAATAATCTCAATATCTCAATATTAATTCTATAATTAATTATTCAAATCAAAAATATCAATATCTCATAATTAATTCTACAATTAATTATCTCAAATAATATATCTCAATATATAATAATTAATTCAATAATTAATTATCTCAAATCAATGATCTAAATATCTCGTAATTAATTCAATAATTAATTATCCAAATATTTAATCCCAAAATCCCCAATTTCACATCTACTAAAATAATTAATTCACTAAATTAATCAATTCAATCAATAACTCAATTTATAAACATCTAATAGAAATTATAAAATTACATACACATAATTTAAATCAAGAATTTTGGATTTTAATTATATATCACCTACCTTAATTCCTTGATGAGTGATCACCCAATGGAAATACCCAATTTGAATGGAATAATGATGTAGTACGAGATCCGAATATAAAACATAATTCCAAGATTTAAAAAATCAACATCCCTTAATTCTAGATCTAGATCCATGATACCTAGATCTATATCCATCAATATATCTAGATCCAACAAAAAACAAGGGAAAACAACCTTTAATGGATGTAAGAAGAACGGAAACGAAAACCGAAACTACACGGGATGAGATCCTCTTACCAAGAGGGTGTAGATATTCTATCCTGGATTTGAATCATGAATAATGGAGTTCATAATGACTTGGAATCTATTTTAAGGTCTCTAAAATTGTGAAATAAATGTTAGTGTCAAATGGGGTCAATTAGGGATTAAAATGAGGGCTTTGAAAATTTTAAAATAAAATTTTGGGTGAATTAAAAACCCATGCACAGTTTTCTGGAGTAAGAAACATAGTTACCCCTAACCGTGCACCTTAACCATGAACCTATTATAAGGGGATTTAATGGTTTCTCTTTTTAGGGTACATGATTTGAAAAACCATGTTCCAACCATGAAAAACCCCTGTGTCCAAGGTTTCATAGTTTGTTGGGCCAAGGTGCACGGTTATGGAAAATCATGCACCAACCATGAACTTCCCTCTTTCTTCCATTTTTCTCAAATTTTTCACCCAACACACCCCAAAGTAAAATACAAGAAATAAATTACTCAACACAAGGAAAAGAAGTAACTGTAAATGAGTTTGAGACATCTCTAGAAAAGGTTAGGGTTTTAAAATCTCCCCACCTTATAACATCTCATCCTTGAGCTTTATTCCTAAGCATATCTAAGATTATGAGTCAAAACAATTGGGTTATTGATCCATCATATATGATTCTATCTCCCATGTTTCCTCCTAAACATAGTCATATTTCCACAATACATGAAATACTAAAACGGCATTTCCCCGCAACACCTTCTCACTATGATCCAACACACATATCAGATGCTCCTCAAAGGATGCATCTATCTCAAGCTCAACATCATTCACATCGATCACATGATAGGGGTCAGGGTTATACCACCAAATTTGTGACATATGTAAAACATCATTCATAGAACTATATCTTTAAGGAATAGCTAGTCGGTATGCCACTAGCCCAATTCTCTATACAATCTCAAATAGTCTAACAAACCTAGGAACCAACTTTCCCTGTATTTGTATCATGTGGAAACCCAATCTGGGAGACACCTAAAGGAATACACAATCACCCTCCATAAACTCCAGGGACTAATGACATATATTGGCATATGACTTCTGTCTTCTATGAGTCATATCCATACACATCTGAATTAGTTTTACCTACTATGATGTCTCCTATATGAGACTTGGTCCCAATAGCTTAGACTCACCTACCTCCATCCAATATAGTGGTGATCTATATGTCCTACCATACAGAGCCTCGTATGGTTCCATCTAAATAGTTTCCTAATAACTATTTTTATAGGAAAACTCCACTAAATACATGTGATTCTCCCAAGACCCATTGAAATCTAGAACACACACTCATAGTATATCCTCAAGTACATGTATAGTACGCTCTAACTTCTCATCTATATGTGGGTGTAAAGTCATAATCAAAAAAACTTTCATACCAAGAACCTTATGTAAATCCTGATAGAACCATGAGGTAAAATGTGAGTCTTGGTCCAAAACAATAGCATTTGGAACCCCGTGAAGATGGAATATCTCTCAAACATATAGTTCTCCCAATTTCTCCAATAAAAATTTTTACAGTATAAGAAAGAAATATGCTATATTCATTAGACAATCCACAATAACCCAAATAGCATCATTCTTCTGAGTCATCCTCAGAAGATCCACCACAAAGCCCATGGTAACTTCTTCCAACTTCTATTCTGAAATGTTCAACGGTTTCAACAAACCACCTAGTCATTGAAGATCATCCTTCACCTGCTAATAGATGTAGCATTATGTCACATACCCTCCAATCTCTTTTTTCAAGCATGGCCACCAAAAATTTCTATTAATTTCATGGTACATTTTGGTCACACCTAGATGTACCACCCACTTCAAGGCATAAAACTCTCACATTATCTCCTCTTGCATGATCATATGAACAAAAACCTGATTCCCCTGGCATATGATCTCATCCTCATCTATGGACCAATCAGAAGGTGTCTCCCATCCTTCAAGGATTTTCCTCAAGGTCAATCACTCTAGATCCTTATACTGTCTATGCCTGATTCATCTTAAAAGTGTAGACTCCACTAAAAAAGATATGATATTCATCTACTCCTGATTCTCCTAGACCACAACATACATTTTATCCAATAAATTATTCATCTTCCACTCAGTACTAGACTCATGAAACTTCTGAGTCTAATTTTTCCTTCTCAAATCTTCATCCACACTATTTCTCATCCCATGAGTATATACTAACTCAAAATAAAATTAATTCATATACTCAACCCATATTTACTATCAAAGATTCAAATATCATTGGGATAAGATATAATTTAAGATTTTATAATCTGTATATATTGTAAACTTCTCACCCAAAAGATATTTTTGCCAACACTTCAAGGCATGAACATCTTCTTCCAATTCTTGGTCATGCATAGGGTAGTTCTATTCATGTGTCCTCAACTATCGAGACCTATATTCAAAAACTTGGTCTCCAGGCATCAAAAATTCTCTAATACCTATTTCAGAAGTGTCACAATACACCATATACTCCTCACCTAGATCAGGTAGGATCAAGATTGATGCTGATGTCAAGCATTTCTCCAGCTCCTCGAAATCATTCTTACATGATCCATACTATTCAAACTTTATCCCATTTTTGGTCAAGACTGAAAGCGGCACTACTAAATGGGAAAAGTACTGTATGAATCTCTGATAATATCCAGTCAACCATAAAAATATATGGATATCAAATATGTTCTTGAGCTTCTCTAAAGAAACCACTACCTCAACCTTCTTTTGGTATACCAACACACTGTCCTCTGAGATTATTTCACCTAAGAAGTGTACCTGATCAATCAAAAACTAACACTTAGATATCTTGGTGTATAGATGATGCTCTCTAGGTGTACTCAAGACAATGTCAATATGTTGGTCCTGATTATCATGAGTTTTGGAGAACACCAAGGTTTTATCCACAAATACAACCACAAACCGATCTATATATAGATGAAATATCATGTTCCAAAAGTCCATAAACATTGTTGGTGTGTTCATTAATCCAAATGGCATTATGATGAACTCATATTGGCCATAAATTCTTAAAAAAGGATTCCTCTATATATTATAAGTTCTAACTCTCAACTGATGATACCCTAATATCAAGTCAAACTTAGAGAAAACACAATCTTCTCTCAACTGGACAAACAAATTATCGATACGTGGAAGAGGATACCGGTTATTCACTATCATCGGGTTAAAATTTTGGTAATCAACTCACAAGTGTTGAGTCACATCATCCTTCTTAGAAAACAAAACTATTGAACCCCAATACAATTTACTTGGGGGACATATCCCTTATCCTCCAACTCCTTCAGTTGAGTGACGAGCTCTTAAACCTCTATCAGTTCCATTCTGTATGGTGGAATATAAATTGTATCATCCCCCAAAATGAGCTCAATAATAAATTCCACATATCTCACTGTTGGAAACCCTGATAATTCTTTAGGAAACACATCCTAAAACCAATCAATTTCATGTAGAAAACATATTACTTTTTACCTCCATCATCCAATAATAGACTAAAAAAATTGGTCTATGAGATCTCCCAGTTGATAAGTAATTACCCTAATTGACCTGCATATATATACCACTCTACATAGTGAATATATTTTTCACCCTTAAGAGATGTAAAATTAACTATCCTCATATAATAATTTATGTGGGATCGGTATGCTACTAACTATCCCATACCCAAAATTAGGTCAAATCCCACATGTATTGAATGTAAAGATCCCACATAAAGTAATAATCTCTAATCTCAAGAGAACACCCCTTGTAAAAAAAATGTCTCTTGATCATACTGCTAATAGTGTATTTATCGTCAACACCCCGCTCATGAACTCCACATTCAGGATCAAACCATTCACAATTTGTGCATAAATAAAGGAATCAGAGGTACTAGTATCAAATAAGGCACTATCTATTTTAGAGGATACAAGAATAATACCTCTCAATGATAATGGTCCATCCTTTCTATCCACAAGTGTAGGCTGCGTTGGATGCAACTGTACTACCCATATTTCTTGTGTTGCATTCTGAATCCCCTGAGTTGCACCACCCTATCGGTACAGGCACTTTTTCCCAAAAGCTTCATGTCCACTTCCTCTACCACCACGTCCAGTTTAACTCCATATAACAACATGTTATGGTGTATAAGATCACATTCCTACACTCTAATTCTTCATAGCTACACCATTAGTGAGCTTATGTCACTGGGTCCTAAAGAAATTTTTTAGATTTCCCATCTTGTCATAGGACTGATACTCTACTGGTGATCAAGGATAGTATCTATGATAGTGGCCCTGCATACTACACTGGTGGAATAAAACCTAGGTAAGGCCTTGTGTGATTAACCCTTATCCCTAGCCATTATTCCTAATATTCCCCTAACTAAAACCCTTGTAATGATGCTTCATGCTCTTGGAATATGTACCTCCTAATCGTTCAGCTTGAACCACATGTCTTGCATTAGAAGCCTCCCTCAAGTTCCCTCATCTATGAGAGCCTTGTACACCACCTCAAAAAACCTTTTTAACTGAAAAGGGTTAACTTGGGACTTAATATCACATTTATATATATCCTATAAACTCCTCATCATAGTTGTCTCATCCCCTACTAACACTATATCAAATCATTATAAGTATGTAAAGCACCCAACATAGTCCATCATGAACATACTCCCCTAAGTCATCCTCATGAACTTATCATCTCTCCCCTACCTCATCATATCTTGATATAAGTGCTCCAATAACTTCTCCAAGAAGTATTTCCATAACATACCATTAGCCTATCTATTATGAGCATGAATAAGAAACCAGTGCTTCACTGATCCTCATAGAATATAAGTAACCAAATTGACCCTCCTCTCAGCAAGAGTCTCCAAATGGTCAAGTATAGTCTGCATAGACTTAACCCAGAACTTAGCCACCCTCGGGTCCACCCTCTCTAGTAGAATTCAGAGGGTGATGCAACTGATTCAAGTCATATATTCTCTTCTCAACCCACCCTGGGTCTCTTTTCATGAAGTGAGACATGTGAACTCAAAATAGATTCCCTACTTCCTCAACTATCACTATCAGTGCCTCAGGTTCCACTACTAGTAGATCATCTCTAGACCTATAATTTTGTCTCCCTCTCAACAAGAATCATTATGGAGGAATATAAATTCTAGACACACATCTCAGGACACATAACACCACTTTATCACATTTAAAAGAAACACAATACTCTACAATGATTCAATTACCTAAACTCTGCCACATGGTCAAAATCAAGACACTTTCACTACCCTTAAGCATCTTACAACTATATCAGGGTTAATAAAAGGGTAAAACCATTCTCATTATTCAAGTTTCTCATTTTGAAACCCATTTATTCTCATTTGGCATCATTTAAAAATATTTTCCATTTTCATGTTCGGCATCATTTTCAGTTCAATTTCACAAGCAATGAAAAAAATTTCAAGTTCAATAACTTACCCATAAACCATTTTTCCATGCATGCCTAAAATTATGCATACCACAATATTCCTAAGTGCCTAAAATGATGCATGAAAACTCCACTCTCATGCCATAGTGGTCCATGATTCCAATATCTAAAAATCTTAGAAACAAAAACCACATCAAACCATAAGCACATTACCCAAGGTGAAATAATATTGAACTATAACTACAAACAATAATAACAAAAATCTCACCATGGGTACTTGGGTTATCCCCCATACATGGGTTATACACTCCCATGAATGAGATTATAACTAAGGCCTAAATATTTATAGTCTCCTCTATACCTTTCCCAAATATTAAGATAAAAGAAAAAAATAAAATAAAACCCCTCTAATGCCACTTTGTAACATCCTCAATTGGGTTCCACACACTGGTGCCCCAAGCCATTCAGTTACATGACCTCATGTGTGTATCTCCGTATGTTAGAGACTGCCAACCAGTAGTGGGGGTATAATATCAGTCATTTGGAGACTATACCCTTTTTATCAGAGTAATACAGCAGTGGAAAATAAAGAAACAATAACTAAATAATACAATCATAACCAGAAAATACCAGTACCACATGATGACCAAAATAGGAAATACAATATCAAACTAAACAAGAGATATTACATGATAAAGTAAGCTCCAAGTGTCAAAATTCAACTCAAAAGTAAAGAAACTAACAAATCCCAAGAGGATCCAAAACCACATCTAGTTCCCCTAACCATTCTCTATCCTGACCCAGCCATCTAACATAGGGCCTTTTCCCTTATCCTGACCTATAACCATGAAATCCTTTTGGGTACCGATCAGGCAGCCTGAGTGGGGTGTGAGTACAACTCAATAGGCCACCACCAACAGCATCTAAAACAATATCCAATAAACAATATTTTATGAATTTTAATAAAGTAATGAGTACAATGTATAAGTAAGAAACTATCACATTATCATTTATTATTTATTTAACCATAAAAACCCCTAAGTTCCTATGGACACTTGTATCTCAATACTTTTTTCATCCTATTCCAGAGTCTGAACTATTCCCAAGGTATATCATAACTCAAAATTTCATTATTACCATTCTCTAATTCATACTTGAATTCCCATGTTACCATTCATATTTTAGACTTGAATTCCCATATTACCATTCATAATTTCACAATTGAATAAACATGCTACAATTCATAATTTCACAGTTGAATAAACATGATACTATTCATATTTTAAAATTGAATGACCATGTTAACATTCATAATTTCACAATAAATGAATGATTGTCCATGTTACTATTCACTAACATATAATTAATTCAACAATTAATTATCCACATAACTTTCATTACTAATTCAACAATTATTTAATCATATAATTTCCATTAATTAATTTACCAACTAATTAATCACAAAAATCTTATTAATTAATTCACTAATTTATTAATCAACATCCACCAATTAAATATCCCGTAATTAAATCCACAATTAATTATCTCATTCACAATCTCAATACTTAATAATCAATTCAACAATTAATTATCTCAATTATAAATTCTCAATATCTCATAATTAATTCCATAATTAATTATTCAAATCAATAATATCAATATCTCATAATTAATTCCAAAATTAATTATTCAAATCAACAATATCAATATCTCATAATTAATTCTATAATTAATTATTCAAATCAACAATCTCAATATCTCATAATTAATTCTATAATTAATTATTCAAATCAAAAATATCAATATATCATAATTAATTGTATAATTAATCATCTTAAATCATCTATATCAATATATATTAATTAATCCAACAATTAATTATCTAAAATCAATAATCTTGATATCTCATAATTAATTCAAAAATTAATTATATAAATCTATAATCCCAAAATCTCTAATTTCACATCTCCTCAAATAATTAATTCACTAAATTAATTAATTAAATCAGGAACTCAATTGCTAAACATATAAGAGAAATTATATAATTACATACAGGTAATTTAAATCAATATTTTGAGATTTTAATTGTAGATTACCTACCTCAATTCATTAAAGAGCATTCACCCAATAGAAATTCCTAATTTTAATAGAATAACAACATAGCATGAGATTTGGATCTAAAATATAAATCCAATATTGGAAAAATCGAGATCACTTTATTATAGATCTAGATACGTGATCCCTATATCTATATCCAATAATATATGTTGAGCCAACCAAAAATAAGGGTAAATAACCTTCAAAAGATGGAAGAATAATGGAAAAGAGAAGGGAAACTATACGGGGTGAGATCCACTTACAAGGAGGGGTGCAGATATTCAATCATGGCTTTGAATTGCAAATAATAAAGGTCTAAATGTCTTAAAATCTATCTATAGGTCTCTATAATTATTAAAGAAATGTTACGGTCAAATGGGGGTCTATTTGGGATTAAAATGGGGGATTGATAAATTTTAAAATAAAATTTAAGGTGAATTAAAAACCCATGCATGGTTTGTTGGGTTAACATCCAAGGTTTACCCTAACTATGCTTTAATAATAAATGAGGCTTCGGCCCCCAACCTTTTAAAAAAATGAGGGTCATCCACATATCATAGAATCTCCCTTAGTATATAATTCCCCCCTATGACTCTAACTTCTTAATGGAATGCTCGATCTCATCTATCAGTGGGCATGATGATTCAATAATCTTTTACTACCTTCCTAGCTCCACCAGCTACTTCTCTACAAATAGATGAAGCTTATATACCTTTACTTTAATCTTTACTTGTTTGACATCATATTATACCACTCAATATAATGACTTAGTCAAGTCTACCCTAACCACCACCAATTTAGTATCCAAGTTATAGATGGTCTCTTATTTGGAAAAGACAATAGCATGCTACTTGTGTGCTTCCTCTCATGGTTAGGTGATCCCTTTTTCCTCTACCTGAAGAGATTCCATACCATCAATTATGGAATAATACCTAGTAGTGTCACATCACCACCACTATAAGCACTCATTATTTCTTATAAATTCATGAACCAAATTATGAGTTGCTTGATATTCTACCCCTCTATTCCCCAAGTTTAATAAATAGTGATAGAGATATCTCCTCCAGTCACTCACCTAGCCTGATGGTGTGTGGGTGAGGATGTTATGAATGTTACTCCATGACCTATGTCAGATCACTTAGTTACCATAAACATCATTCAATATCAAGTCATATATCCCCTAAGGAGTGGAATCATACTTAGGAAACACCTCAACCATCTCTGTGGGAGGGTTGAACTCAGGCAGCCTCTCTAAAGGAGTAAGATCTATATTAAGAGGGTGATCAGATACATCATCTTATTCCCTCATAGGATATGTGTCCAATACTACCACATTTGTAGTTTAAATATCATTATTATCCTTTTTCCTAGCCTGCTACTCCTATGGAATCATAATGGTTAGCTCTTAAGTAGTGTTTACCTAAAAATCATACTTTGCTCCTGACACACGGGGAGACTCACCTTCATGAGTAGTTGTAACAACCTAATATTTCTCTATATATTCTCCTTAAATAAGTAATATATTAAATTGTAAAGACACGTAAAATTCAAGGTAAATTTTTTCTTAATTTTCTTTAGAATTTTACAAGAGCGCGGTTTCAGACGGCACCTAATTCCGAGGCCCGGAGTGCCCGGAATCAATTTCCGAAGTTTGGCTCGGGTACGTTCAGTGAACGAACGAGCGGGAATTTCTAACTTTTGATCCGGTGCTCGGAATTGAAATCTGAGGGCACCGATGAACTCGCAGCACCGATATTTGCTTAAAGAGACCTTTTCGGGAGTTGTGTTTGTTTCGGGTTGAGAGTTAGTTTTTGGGAGATTAGAATAAGTTAAATAAAAATTGTGCTTACATATTTTTATTTAAACTTATTAGTTAACTTCTCTCAAAGGAAGTTAGGGGTGGGACCCACACCCACTAAATCTCCCTTGAGAGGATTAAGTGTGGTGGGGCCCACACGAACCCCTAACTTTACATCTTCCCTCAAACTTCCTTAACCCCTCATTAAATGACATGGGTTATTTAATTTTGGAGTTAATATTTTTGAATTTCAAACCTTTGAAATTCTTGTGTTAAGTTTTTGATTAAATTAAGCTCTTCTCTCTTTTTGTTGGGTTAGAACTCTTAGCCAACTTGAGAGCTTTTGAGAGCTTCTTCTTCTTCTTCAAGCTCTGACGAAGAACACGAAGAACGCTCAAGCTCCGACGAAGAACGCTCAAGCTCCGACGAAGAACGTCGCCTCTCTTCTTCGTCTTCCGTGTCAACGAGAGGGAACGTCGCTTCCTCCTCGGACCTTCTTCATAGGCATACGAAGATTCGCCAACGACGTATCTCTTCGGGCGTATCTCTTCGTCAACGGATTTGACGAACGACGACCGCGACGCCCGACCTCCGCGACGTTGTCTTCCGCGGACGTTGTCAAATCTTCGAACCTATACCCGAGGTAGGGGTTGTTGATTTATTGTTTAATTATTTCATTCTTGATCGTGGATCTAGCATGTCTAACGTGTGGCTTTTGAATATTTTTAAGTTGTGTTTTAACGTGAGGGGGCCGGACCGCATGAACACGGCCGAACCCCCTCCTTCGTTCTTGGTGTTTAAATTTGTGGATGAATCAAGGTGGCGTGGTGCCGTCGCACCACGCGGATATTCGCCCAATCTTGATACGTGATGCCGTCGCGCGCGCACCATGGAAGAAACATCAAGAACGTGACGCCGTCGCGCCGCGTTGAAAGAAATCAAGGTGCGGCGGAGGGGCGCGGTGCCGTCGCACCGCGCCGGACGATGAACACTGCGGCTGGTTCCGGGCCGCGGCGATTTGAGAAGACCGGCGGCCGGGCCGCCGGCGTCGGAAGCCGAAGAGGGGACCGGATTTTCTGGTCCCGTTGGAGAAAACCGGTCGGCCAGCTGGTCGGCCGGATGGTAATAAACCGGGGGAATTTAATCCCCCGGCCAGCTCTAAAAAACCCCCTCATAAAGAGGGGGGCGGTTTCCTTGAGGGGGGGCAGGAGGCCCCTCGGTTTAATCAAGCTGGCCCCCGCAAGGGGGGCCGTTTTCCACAAAGGGCGCGGCATTAAGCCGCGCCGCCACTCCAAGAAATCGGGGGCTTTGCCCCCCCCCCCCCCCCCCCCCCGCATGCCGCCTCCGCCGCGCCGCCGCCGGGCCGCCGCGCCGCCGCCGGGCCGCCGCGCCGCCGCCGGGCCGCCGCGCCACCGCCGGGCCGCCGGGCCGCCGCGCCGCCGCCGGGCCGCCGCGCCGCCGGCCGGCCGGCCGGGCCGGGTCGACCCGGACCCGGACCCCCCCGTTTCGAATCATTTTAGGTCTTTTGGCCATAACTTGAGCCACGGACCTCCGATCGACGAACCGTCTGCGGCAACGCGATCCTTGGATCGAGACGGTCGTTTCGGTATATCGCACTCAAGGTTTCGGTTTACTTTGAGTTCGGCCGGGTTGGTTCGTTCACGAAACCAACCGGGCCTTCGGAGCGGAAACGCTCATATCTTGAGCTTCGGACGTCCGATTGACGTGCCGTCAGCTGTGTTGTGTTCCTCTTAGTGAGAAGAATCTTTTGGAATACTTCGCCCGAGGTTTGGACGCAGGTGGAGTACGTTCGGGTTGGTTTTTCCTTAAAAACCAACCGGGCCCCGGGGACGAAAATGCCAATAACTCTCAGACCGGGCGTCAGATCGACGCGCCGTCTGTTGCTTTGAGTTCCTGTTGACGATACGGAACTTTTGGATACATCAACTCTGGACTTTGTGACAGTTGATGTATCAGTCTCTCGGCTCGTGGAGCGGACCCTCCGAACGATCTTGCTGTGTGCGGGAACCCTAGTGTTGGCTGCGACTGTTACTGTGACTACTACTGCTACTACTGCTACTGTGACTGCGACGACGAAAGTACAGAGATCCTGTGTGGATTCGACGACGACGACTACAGCACTCAGTGATCCTACGTGGATCAGTGCTACAGGTCCTGTGTGGGCCCGATCCTGTGTGGATTTGACGACGACGACTTCAGCACTCAGCGATCCTACGTGGATCAGTGCTACAAGTCCTGTGTGGGCCCGATCCTGTGTGGGTCCGATCCTGTGTGGGTCCTTGCGCTCAGTGGTCCTGTGTGAACCAGCGCCTACAGGTCCTGTGTGGGCCCGATCCTATGTGGGTCTTTTGCGGGGGTTAGTTACCTATCGATCCTTCGTGGGTCCGACGACTTAGATGGATCAGTGATCATCTTTATCGTCTTTTGAAGAAGTATACCTGTGTGAGCTGAAACCTATTGCTTTCCTGTGTGGATTGTGTTGTGCAATCCTGTGTGGATTACGTTTTGCTTTCCTGTGTGGATTGTGTTGTGCAATCCTGTGTGGATTACGTTTTGCTTTCCTGTGTGGATTGTGTTGTGCAATCCTGTGTGGATTACGTTTTGCTTTCCTGTGTGGAATACGTTTACTTTCCTGTGTGGACTGAGTTGTACTTGGGCTCGGAGGTTGGAGCGTATTTGAAATTGATGACTTAGGTATATGTATGGGCATATACCTAAGCAGTGTCGGTTGTTACTTCGTGATTGTACCTTTCTTTGTGGTTTATCCTTTGTGGATTTGAGAGACCTTCAGGGGTCTCGGGGTCCCTACTGAGTAGCTTATACTCACCCCTGCATGGGCTTTGCCCGCACTACGTTGTGTTGGTTGCAGACGACGGACAGCGTTGACCTTAGCTGAGGCTTGCAGAGCGGGACGGTACCCGGAGGTGGACCACTGGGTGGGACGTGCTCGGAGCTGACGGCGGGACCCGTGGAGCAGAGGAGCTATCTGTACCCACCCTTCAGGTGGGATTTTCAGTGGACAGCTCGGTGTAGCGGCTTTTACTTTTCAGTTGCTGTTTTCCCCTTTCGAGTTGTACTTTACTTTCAGTTTGGGTTTGTATACTGGCCCATTTACTTTTCTGTACTTTCAGTTGTACTCTGCTTTTGTTTAGTGTTTACTTTCCGCTTGCTTACTCTGTGGTGTTTGTTTACTTTTCAAAGGCAATGTCTTCCCTTTTTACCGGGATTTACGCCTTGGTGCTAGTCGCCAGCCCCTGGCCTATGGAAGGCGGGCTTGGGGTAGTCACGGCACGGACCCCGAGGGCGGGTTGTGACAAATTGGTATCAGAGGAGTTTGGTTCTACCGCGAACTCTGATCTTTTCTATGTGAAGCAATAATGTTTAGCGTATTGAGTGTGGTTATCAGTCCAGGGAGTCCAGTGTTGGTGCGGCGGCCGACGTATCCGTACACCAGGACCCTGACTTCTGATTTCTGACTTAATGCACGAAAACATTGATTGCGTGTGTGTTTCAAAGTTTTCTTTGTGATTTCTTTGTGTCAGATCACCAGGTATACTGTTTGACCGTGGCGCACCTATTTCCTTTCAGGATGGCCCCACGACGGCAGCCAGCTAGGGTTCCGAGAGTCGAGTGTGACGACAGCCCACCGAGCGATGAGGCTTCGGTACAGGGCCCTCTTGCAGTTGAGGCACCAACGGAGGCACCAGCGATACTACCATACGTTGGGCCATCGATGCCACCAGCCCCAGCAGTAGGCGATGCACGCCACTTGAGTGCGCTGCACGAGTTCCAGCGCCAGAGGCCACCCAGGTTCCGGGGAGAGACGGACCTGCAGGCGGCTGAGGATTGGCTGGAGACTGTGGTGGGAGTCTTCAGGCTAGTGGGGACGCCGGCAGACTTCATGGTGATCTTTGCTGCCAGCCTCCTTCAGGCAGCAGCAGGCAGGTGGTGGAACCACTTGTTTCAGTTTTGCGACGGGATGACCTTCGCATGGGAAGACTTCGAGACCTTCTTCAGGGTGGAGTTTGTGCCAGTAGCTCTACACCCCGAGCATGTACAGGAGCTTCTGCCTTTGTCGCATGTTTTTCGATCAGTAGCCGAGTCATCTGTGGGCAGTAGACAGATGATGCAGAGGTCCAGGAGGACCAGACTAGCAGTTGGAAGATCTCAGGTTTTAGGACCGGTGGTGCGGGGCACCCGAGGTGGGGTCAGAGCCAGGCGTGCCAGAAACGGACAATGTTACTCCTGCGGCGGGAAGGGTCACCTAGCACGTGACTGTCCGACTCCTCGTACGTTTGATCAGCGGGTGTTAGAGGAGCCACTGAGACAGAAGCAGCAGCGAGTGCTTGAGCAACAGCCGAGTAGTGGACAAGGCAGTAGAGCTCCGAGAGCAGGTGGACAGGAGAGGAACTAGTGGATACGTCCCTTGTACTTCTAGTTCCATTTTGCTATTGTATTCGTGTCTTGTACTTTGAGCTGCAATAATAAAAAGACACTTATCTTTGTTTGCTTTACTGTCCTTTTGTCTGATTGATACTGAGTGGTCCCGGTTAAACTGTTGACTTGACCCTCACTTTAGAGTTTTCAACTGGAGGGGACCCAGTAACCTCACACTGATGCCGACAGTGTGACTCGACCCTTAGAGGCGAGAGTAACGGTTGGACCTCTTGGTAGCAGCGTCGAGGCCTTACGACGTCATCCGTGCCATAAATTAACTAATCATGACGGAATTGACTGTATTAGGCAAGGAACGTGGTTCATCCAGGGGATGAGACCAGATTTCACTTTTCGGCAAAGGAGAAATCTTTGCAGCTAGCCTCTTTGCAGATATCCTTCGTGGATAGAGATGGAGCAGCCTTCCTTCAGTCTCTCACAGTCACTCCTCCACTACTGCAGCAGGTCAGGTGAAGGCAGAGCATCAGGTACCAGCAGGCTTGGTACAGCCCTTGGAGGTTCCGGAGTGGAAGTGGTACGGCATATCTATGGACTTCGTGACTGGACTTCCACACACTTCCAGAGGTCACGACTCCATCTGGGTGATTGTTGACCGACTCACCAAGTCGGCACACTTCTTACCCATCAGAGAGCAGGGCTCAGTAGAGAGCTTGGGACGTCTCTACGTTCAGGAGATTGTGCGGCTCCACGGTGTACCATCATCTATCATCTCCGATCGAGATGCCCGCTTTACTTCCCGGCTTTGGAAGGGGTTACAGGAGGTGTTCGGGACGCAGCTACGTCTGAGCACAGCCTTTCACCCTCAGACGGATGGTCAGACGGAGAGGACCATTCAGACTCTCGAGGACATGCTCCGCGCATGTGTCCTCGACTTTGGTCGTAGATAGGAGGACCACCTACCCTTGGTGGAGTTTGCGTACAACAACAGCTACCACTCCACCATCGAGATGGCACCGTACGAGGCGTTGTACGGCCGACCTTGTAGATCTCCTTTGTGCTGGACAGACCCTGGTGAGTCAGCACTTGTGGGACCGGAGATGGTCCAGGCCATGACAGAGAAGGTCCAGGTCATCCAGGAGCGGATGAGGACAGCTCAGAGCCGGCAGAAGTCATATGCTGACAGGAGGCGGAGGCCACTAGAGTTCGAGGATGGCGACCACATCTTCTTGCGGGTCTCACCTCGACGTGGTATTCGGAGATTTGGCCGAGGCGGCAAGTTATCTCCACGCTTCATCGGACCCTTCCAGATTCTCAGCAGGATTGGTGAGGTGGCTTATCGCCTGGCTCTACCACCTCAGTTGCACCGGGTGCACGACGTCTTCCACGTGTCTCAGCTGAGGAGATACGTGCACGACCCGACACACATCATTGACCATGGGGAGCTTGACGTTGACGATGGGGTGACTTTTACGGAGGTCCCGGTGGAGATAGAGGATCGACAGGAGCGGGTCCTGCGTGGGCGATCGATTCCTCTTGTGCGCATCAGATGGCAGCACGGGAATCTCCAGGAGAGCACATGGGAGCGGGAGGCTCAGATGCGTGCTCAGTACCCTCATTTGTTTCCCTAGTTTTTGATGTATCTTTACGGGGACGTAAAGCCCTGAGGTGAGAGTAATGTAAAGACCCGTAAAATTCAAGGGAAATTTTTTCTTAATTTTCTTTAGAATTTTACAAGAGCGCGGTTTCAGACGGCACCTGATTCCGAGGCCCGGAGTGCCCGGAATCAATTTTCGAAGTTTAGCTCGGGTACGTTCAGTGAACGAATGAGCGGGAATTTCTAACTTTTGATCTGGTGCTCGGAATTGAAATCTGAGGGCACCGATGAACTCGCAGCGCCGATATTCGCTTAAAGAGACCTTTTCGGGAGTTGCGTTTGTTTCGGGTTGAGAGTTAGTTTTTGGGAGATTAGAATAAGTTAAATAAAAATTGTGTTTACATATTTTTATTTAAACTTATTAGTTAACTTCTCTCAAAGGAATTTAGGGGTGGGACCCACACCCACTTAACCTCCCTTGAGAGGATTAAGTGTGGTGGGGCCCACACGAACCCCTAACTTTACATATTCCCTCAAACTTCCTTAACCCCTCATTAAATGACATGGGTTATTTAATTTTGGAGTTAATCTTTTTGAATTTCAAACCTTTGAAATTCTTGTGATAAGTTTTTGATTAAATTAAGCTCTTCTCTCTTTTTGTTGGGTTAGAACTCTTAGCCAACTTGAGAGCTTTTGAGAGCTTCTTCTTCTTCTTCAAGCTCTGACGAAGAACACGAAGAACGCTCAAGCTCCGACGAAGAACGCTAAAGCTCCGACGAAGAACGCCGCCTCTCTTCTTCGTCTTCCGTGTCAACGAGAGGGAACGCCGCTTCCTCCTCGGACCTTCTTCGTCGGCATACGAAGATTCGCCAACGACGTATCTCTTCGGGCGTATCTCTTCGTCAACGGATTTGATGAACGACGACCGCGACGCCCGACCTCCGCGACGTTGTCTTCCGCGGACGTTGTCAAATCTTCGAACCTATACCCGAGGTAGGGGTTGTTGATTTATTGTTTAATTATTTCATTCTTGATCGTGGATCTAGCATGTCTAACGTGTGGCTTTTGAATATTTTTAAGTTGTGTTTTAACGTGAGGGGGCCAGACCGCATGAACACGGTCGAACCCCCTCCTTCGTTCTTGGTGTTTAAATTTGTGGATGAATCAAGGTGGCGTGGTGCCGTCGCACCACGTGGATATTCGCCCAATCTTGATACGCGATGCCGTCGCGCGCGCACCATGGAAGAAACATCAAGAACGCGACGCCGTCGCGCCGCGTTGAAAGAAATCAAGGTGCGGCGGAGGGGCACAGTGTCGTCGCACCGCGCCGGACGACGAACACCGCGGCCGGTTCCGGGCCGCGGCGATTTGAGAAGACCGGCGGCCGGGCCGCCGGCGTCGGAAGCCGAAGAGGGGACCGGATTTTCCGGTCCCGTTGGAGAAAACTGGCCGGCCAGCTGGCCGGCCGGATGGTAATAAACCGGGGGAATTTAATCCCCCGGCCAGCTCTAAAAAAACCCCCTCATAAAGAGGGGGGCGTTTTCCTTGAGGGGGGGGCAGGAGGCCCCCCGGTTTAATCAAGCTCGCCCCCGCAAGGGGGGCCGTTTTCCACAAAGGGCGCGGCATTAAGCCGCGCCGCCACTCCAAGAAAGCGGGGGCTTCCCCCCCCCCCCCCCCCCCCCCCCCGCATGCCGCCTCCGTCGCGCCGCCCGGCCGCCGCACCACCGCCGGGCCGCCGCGCCACCCCCGGGCCGCCGCGCCACCGCCGGGCCGCCGCGCCACCGCCGGGCCGCCGCGCCACCGCCGGGCCGCCGCGCCACCGCCGGGCCGCCGCGCCACCGCCGGGCCGCCGCGCCACCGCCGGGCCGCCGCGCCACCGCCGGGCCGCCGCGCCACCGCCGGGCCGCCGCGCCACCGCCGGGCCGCCGCGCCACCGCCGGGCCGCCGCGCCGCCGCCGGGCCGCCGCGCCGCCGCCGGGCCACCGCGCCGCCGTGCCGGCGCGACGGCGCGCCGGGTCGGACCTGGGTCGGGTCGACCCGGTTTGGGCCGACCCAGGGGGGTCGGGCCGGGTCGACCCGGACCCGGACCCCCCCGTTTCGAATCATTTTAGGTCTTTTGGCCATAACTTGAGCCACGGACCTCCGATCGACGAACCGTCTGCGGAAACGCGATCCTTGGATCGAGACGGTCGTTTCGGTATATCGTACTCAAGGTTTCGGTATACTTTGAGTTCGGCCGGGTTGGTTCGTTCATGAAACCAACCGGGCCTTCGGAGCGGAAACGCTCATATCTTGAGCTTCGGACGTCCGATTGACGTGTCGTCATCTGTGTTGTGTTCCTCTTAGTGAGAAGAATCTTTTGGCATACTCCGCCCGAGGTTTGGACGCAGGTAGAGTACGGTCGGGTTGGTTTTTCCTTAAAAACCAACCGGGCCCCGGGGACGAAAATGCCAATAACTCTCAGACTGGGCGTCAGATCGACGCGCCGTCTGTTGCGTTGAGTTCCTGTTGATGATACGGAACTTTTGGATACATCAACTCTGGACTTTGTGACAGTTGATGTATCAGCCTCTCAGCTCGTGGAGCGGACCCTCCGAACGAGCTTGCTGTGTGCGGGAACCCTAGTGCTGGCTGCGACTGTTACTGTGACTACTACTGCTACTACTGCTACTGTGACTGCGACGACGACAGTACAGAGATCCTGTGTGGATTCGACGACGACGACTACAGCACTCAGCGATTCTACGTGGATCAGTGCTACAGGTCCTGTGTGGGCCCGATCCTGTGTGGATTCGACGACGACAACTTCAGCACTCAGCGATCCTACGTGGATCAGTGCTACAGGTCCTATGTGGGCCCGATCCTGTGTGGGTCCGATCCTGTGTGGGTCCTTGCGCTCAGCGGTCCTGTGTGAACCAGCGCCTACAGGTCCTGTGTGGGCCCGATCCTATGTGGGTCTTTTGCGGGGGTTAGTTACCTATCGATCCTTCGTGGGTCCGACGACTTAGATGCATCAGTGATCATCTTTATCGTCTTTTGAAGAAGTATACCTGTGTGAGCTGAAACCTATTGCTTTCCTGTGTGGATTGTGTTGTGCAATCCTGTGTGGATTACGTTTTTCTTTCCTATGTGGATTGTGTTGTGCAATCCTGTGTGGATTATGTTTTTCTTTCCTGTGTGGATTGTGTTGTGCAATCCTATGTGGATTACGTTTTGCTTTCCTGTGTGGAATACGTTTACTTTCCTGTGTGGACTGAGTTGTACTTGGGCTCGGAGGTTAGAGCGTATTTGAAATTGATGACTTAGGTATATGTATGGGCATATACCTAAGCAGTGTTGGTTGTTACTTCGTGATTGTACCTTTCTTCGTGGTTTATCCTTTGTGGATTTGAGAGACCTTCAGGGGTCTCGGGGTCCCTACTGAGTAGCTTATACTCACCCCTGCACGGGCTTTGCCCGCACTACGTTGTGTTGGTTGCAGACGACGGACAGTGTTGACCTTAGCTGAGGCTTGCAGAGCGGGATGGTACCCGGAGGTGGACCACTGGGCGGGACGTGCTCGGAGCTGACGGCGGGACCCGTGGAGCAGAGGAGCTATCTGTACCCACCCTTCAGGTGGGATTTTCAGTGGACAGCTCGGTGTAGCGGCTTTTACTTTTCAGTTGTTATTTTCCCCTTTCGAGTTGTACTTTACTTTCAGTTTGGGTTTGTATACTGGCCCATTTACTTTTCCGTACTTTCAGTTTTACTCTTCTTTTGTTTAGTGTTTACTTTTCGCTTGCTTACTCTGTGGTGTTTGTTTACTTTTCAAAGGCAATGCCTTCCCTTTTTACCGGGATTTACGCCTTGGTGCTAGTCTCCAGCCCCTGGCCTATGGAAGGCGGGCTTGGGGTAGTCACGGCACGGACCCCGAGGGCGGGTCGTGACATAAATATAATGTTTCACACAGTATACCAAACTAAAATGAAAAACATTGATATATTTTTAATACTTAATATGATTGTTAAAACATATTCATTAAATTAGGTGCTATAAATTCAAGTAACCATATTAAAAATCAATTAAGAAATTAAAAAAATAAATGGAATATGGAAGTGTAAGTCTTTCTTTTGAATCCCATTTATCTAATATTAGAAGGGAGATATCTTCTCTAGGGTTTTCCCTAGCCCTATCCCAAGCTAAACTCAGTAAATCGCGTTTTGAGAAAAACCATATATGGGAAAAGTTTAAACTTGCAGATATTTCCACAAGATTCATACTAGCTAACTGACTAAAAAATAACTTTTAATTGAATGTAAGAAAATAACAAGACAAATTAAAGGGGGTGAGAGTGATTAATTCCAATGTAATCTCCTTAGACAATAAGGTTACATTCATTAGGGAGGGAACCAGTATAAAAATAAATAGTCTTAAGATCATCAGCATCCCCTTTACTAGATAGGGAATCTACAGAAAAATTACCTTCTCTCCAGGTGTTCCTAATAATAGTGTTCTGATCCAAGAGCTGAATAAATTTCTTAATATGGTAAATGAGGTCTCAAGGGGGCTTATTTTACCTTAGAGTAGCTCGAATAGAACTTTTGAGTCAGATTCAACCTCTATAACGGTGATATTAAAAAGAATCCATAAAAGTAAACCACTGACCATTGACCTTACTTCAACTCCAAGAGAATTTCCATCCCCATAGAAGAATATAAATATAAGGATGAAAGACCCCTTTCCATCCCGAACAAGACCACCACCTCTCATATTTCCATTCAAGAAAGACCGATCAACATTGAGCTTTAGGGCATGTGCAGAAAGGATCCATCATACCCACAAACCTAAGATGGTTCTAATACCTTTGTTCTCTTACATCATCATATTAGTGATAAAATTTCATAGAGGAGAGGATTTGATGTCATGAGAGATTATGGCCACATGTTCTGCCACTATATAGTGAATACGGATCTGTAATAAGTGGTGTGAGATTAGATCACCTTCTCTTGCACTGTTGTGCACCTCCTAGATTGTTCAGTAAGCATTAGTGAACATCATAATGCAGAATTATTTTTCAAGAATGTTCTAGATCGCACCATAGAACCACACTCCAATAAATAGATCAATGACATCCCTACCACCAGTGAGGTCTATGTTTGAATTAAATCTAAGTGAGCTCCAAACACAATGGGACCAATCCCCTTTGATAAATAGGTGCTCAACATATTCCTAGCACCGCGAAGTGTAACACCAGATCTTATTTGATATATAGGTCTTTCATGTAGATCCTAAGGGGTTAAGTAAGTAGAAATTAGGATTATTTTAAAATGTAATTAAATATTTATATGTATAGATATGTCGTGAATTTTTTTAATTTTTGAAAGGTTATTTTTTCTCAATTTACTTTATGTTTAAAAATGTATTATCTATAAATTGACATTTTATTTCATGGAACTAATTTTATTATGATTAAATAATAAAAATATGTGTTTATCTTATAAATAATAATTTAACACTAGACTAATTATTAATTTATAGAAAAAAATGAATAGTTATTATACCAAAATTCATTTTCCTATAAAAACAGTTTTTCACTATGTTTTATGTTTTCAAATAGAAATAAAATTTATAAATTTTAGGATGTCAATTTACCAAAATTAACTATTTTACCTATCTCTCTCTTATGGTTTTTTCATGATCAAAAACACACTCTTATGTACCTAACACTTTCTTTTAAGTGAATTTAAATATTTTTATTGAATTCAAAGTGGTTAAATTTTTAGAATCTTTGATATCTATTAAAGACATAATGAAGAATTTTTCATGTCTATTTTCATTCTTAAAAACCTTAGAATGGAGATAGAAGATTTTTTGAAGTATTTAGAATGATGAAAGAGAAAAAATTGAAGTGTTTTGGAAATGGTAGGCTGTATTAGCTGCCTAATACAATGAAACAACTACATGATGCCATGGTGGAAGCATCCTAAAAGTGAAGATCTCCCACTAACTAGTTGGTGGAGGACCACCGGTTGGATGATCACTCCAATAGGTGTGTGGCAATTCTTTTTGAAGGAAACTTACTATCTCTTAGACTATCATAGAAAGTTGGTGGTGGATCTCCAACATCACCTAAATATAGCTAATCCACCATCTAAATGATGGAGGCTAGAGGGTATATGGTGGTGTTGTCACATCCTAACCCTAGATCCACTAAAACGGTGCCCCGGGTTGGTTACAACATGGAATCAAGCGTTCCTCCCCATATGATAGAGGCTACTTACTAGTAGTGAGGGTCCAATGGAGGTATAGTGTAGACAATATACACTTTGGATTAGTACTAAATAGTAGAGGAAGTGTATAAAATGGAAAAATAAGTAAAATATAATATTAACTTCATAACCTAACCAGTGGAAAATATATATCCATGCATGAACATGATATATAAAAAATAAAATTAGTCAGTATATAATAGTTAATATATAAAACAAGGTTATACTAAATTATGATGAATAAATAAATAAAATACCCAACTCCTACAGGAATACCAAAAACATGCTTAACCCCTGGTTCTATGTAAAATCAAAACTCATAGCAAGAAAAGAGGCAAAATATGGGGTCCTAGACTGTAACCAAGAGATCTGTTCAAGTACCCAACGGATTCCTGAATAGGGTGTGATTAAAACTGGGTTTTTCATCACTAATGGTGTCTAATGAAAATATGGTCTTTTAATATAATATTAGTAGTGTGCAGGAATAATGAATAAGGATAGTAAATAAATAAACCATGTTGTTCTCAGGTTTCTAAAGGTAAACATGGTTGACCATACTAACTCCAACCTAATCTAGTGTCACTAGCATAAACCTGAAATATAAGAAGACCTGATACCCATGGTTTATAACCCAGGTGTCTATGTATTTTGATAATCATAATGGATTTTAAATTTAACTAAGTAACATCTTTTAAAATAATTATTATAAATAATGATAAGTAATTCCATATCCAATAATCCCAAATATGTAATGAGGGATTCCATGTCCACGAGTTTTGATAAATAATATAGAATTACATGTCTATGAGTTTTGAAAAATAATATGGAACGGCATGTCCATGTGTTGTTTAAATAATAATGAATTCCATATCTATGAGTTTTAACAAATAATAATGAACACCATGTCAATTAATTATTTATAAAAAAATAAGGAACATTGTTTCCTTTAATAATTACATAAATAATGTGGAGCATCATGTCCAATATATAAGGTAAGAAAGATAAAAACACATCATGTGATTTCACAAAACATGGCCAATGAATGTCATCCTTGACATTTTAAAATTAAATTAATTATTTAATTCATATAACTAATAGTAATAAAAATGGGACAAGTGTAATATAATTTCCACTATATATTTTAACAAGCGCCAAGTGACATGGTCTTACCATTCACCTTTCATCTAATTCGATCATATAGCATTCCACTGGACACCACCAAGATAAACATTTTAAATTCACTAATTTTATATTAAAAATATTAAAATCAAGTGTTAATAAGGTCCAAGTAATTTACATATGTCATGCATCCCCTCTTTTAATAATTAATCAACCCATAAGGCTCATTATGATTCTCAAAAAAAGCCAAACACACCTCAGGGGTGTTTTAGTCAAAGGGAGAGTAAATAATACAAGGAATTTAATCAAACCCGCCCAAGGGGTG
Organism: Viscum album; assembly: GCA_963277665.1. Classification (NCBI taxonomy): domain Eukaryota; kingdom Viridiplantae; phylum Streptophyta; class Magnoliopsida; order Santalales; family Viscaceae; genus Viscum; species Viscum album. The sequence goes on from OY728145.1 coordinate 1,423,424,495, forward strand.
GATTAGGTTGAGGTCATCATACCAAGTATAAACAAGGTCTGTGTGATAAATTTAAATCATTTTTTATTTTAATAGAAACACATGGGAAGTCCAACGTGCGGTACAATGAAAACATATTATATACATGATAAAATTTTAGGTAAAATATATAAAACACATTTATCATTCTTATAAATCTTAACTCATCCAATATCAATATTTTATTCGATCCAATATGATAGAAATTGAAGAAATCAAAAAACTCCCTAAAAATAGGTCATATGAGCTCGTGTGTAAATAGCATCTGATACGGTAATAGAAAAGGATAAAGTAAGAAATATGAATAATAGACTAACCGAGGGAAATCCAATGTGGCCAAGGGTGTTTTATTTTGAGTCCAAGAAAAGGATAACCATCCAAACCTAAAGGAGGAGGAGAGGGGAGCTCGAGAGGGGATTTTGTGTGTGACTAATGATGGAGGAAAGAAAGAAATAATGTTTAAATAAGAGGGTAAATGGTAATTTCCATCCACTTTAATGAGCTACATGGTTTGGTAGCACTATTTGGATAACTGTGTTCCATCAATGGAGGTCTCACTATCTAATCACCTCTAAGATACACTATTTCCTCACATGGTTCACCAACCGTGCAACAGCCGTGTGGTGCTACTACCCAACCACACCCCTACCTCGCATGTTTTCAACACATGATTAGGAAAAATGTGTTCCAACCATGAATGGACCCTTTTCACACATGTACCATGTCATGTTTTTTCCCTATAATGCCACATATTTTTAATAGATCATGTCCCTATACAAACAGACTACATGGTTTGGGCTGCAAGATTAGCACTAACCATGAGAAAACCATGCACCCTTGTCTGTTTCTCCCGATAGTGAGTTTTCAAAGCTTGAATCTCCTGAAACTCATCCAGAAACCCAAGACACCTTTTATTACATAAAATTTGTCTAAAATAAACACTTTTATGTAAACCAACTCTTGTAATTTCATTCTAATGGTCGATTTGTAATTTGGACCATCCACTAAACCAAAAACTCAAATTCCCTTCGAATTTAAACTCATCCCAAAATTTGTGATTTTAGAACCACCCTTCCTTATAAATTCTCATCCCCAAATCCTTTAGAAAAACAAAATCATTAACTAACATAATGGGGTCATGAATCTCATTCTCAAATGGCCGCATTACATCTTCAACACCCATCATGGCTCCAGGAACCGCTTTAAATATATGGTACTTAAGACACTAAAACTTAAGCTAACACTAATATCCAAAAATAAAACATTTATAGGGTTCTTACTCAATCCTTTCTAAGTTGATATATGATCACATCATCATCTCTTTAAAAAATCATCCTATGGATCTTCAAACTATAGGCTCTATCTTTTGATGACCAATTCTAAGATATGGAACTTACACTATTGAAATTTCCTATTGAAACACATCCTTAGTGTCCTAGAGACACTCCCTAAATGTTTATCAATTTAAAATCTAATTTTCATATTCCAATCAAACCATATTATCCTAGTAATTCCATATTTTCCTTGAAAATACTCAACCAACCTTTAAACTACACCTGTCTCACCCCAACAGTGTTCCCAATATGGTTCCTCACTGACCACATCCAACATTGTAAGGAACTCAAGTAAATCCCCTATCATCCAAATACTTTAAAAAAACACTTGGCTTTAATAATCAACATATCACCAAATCTTATTCCAAAATACTTTATCCCAAGGTGTACCGAGATCATTCTGAGCATGCTCACTAAAGCCTGTACCTGAATTCTAGTGATGTCTCATAGCCAAACCATCTCCCGATAAAAACCATTATTTTTTATAGTAATATAACTGATAGATACTTGATCCAACCCTAGGATTATCACAACTGTCTTAGGCCTAGTGCCCACATCTAGACATTCACTAAGTCTATATTTTAAACTATACCTATCATTTACCAATAAATACATTTATACATTATACCCTTTATTCAAAAGAATACAATACCTAGAATGACCATCCAATGATTGGTCTCAAGGTCTCATGACCATTATCATGAGAGGTCCATACACTGATGATCAATCTCCCACTCCCCACCTTAGGATAATCCTTATCATTATACCAAGGAAAAAAATTTCTAATTACTACATCCCATGCTTTCTTTAACCTCATATATAATATCCTACTTGGCTAAGAATCTATTCATTTCTATGATATAAATAAAGTGTCACCCATCACCCGTTATTTCTCCTTAAGAATAGTTACCATGGAATTCTTTAAATTTTAAATCATAATAAGGGTCAACATCCTTAATGGACAATGGTCCTCTCCCACCTTCTAGTTTACCCTTAAATCACTCCTCGAGTGCTACTCCTAAGGATTCCCACCATAATACCAGAAAAGATATTTAGTTAGATCAATGTATATCCAATGATCTCTTAGTGTACTTAGGATGATATCAATATAAATAAAATAATCATATCCAACTAGTAGTACACTAAGATTCCATAAATATGTGGGTATTTCTAACCAAGAGCTATACTTAGATCAAAACCAGGGTATACCTACCTATATCCAACCCCAAACACCATGTATCCTGACATTTAGTTTCATGGTTCAATAATGGGCCAACTATCCCACAGTACCCCATTAATTTCCAAATTAGTACTCATCATAGACATTTCCTTTAATTTACCCAAAGATATGGCTTTATATACCCACAAGCATCATTTCCCTAAAACCATTGATCATTTTATAACACTCAGCAACTCACTAATGTCCCATTATAAATAGTTCCCATTCACAACTAGTACAAACTAAACCTACCATACATAGTGGGTGCACATCCCGTACCACCTGATTCAAGACTTGACTCACACTCCCGAAATTCATTCACCAACAAAACAAAGATGATCGTGATAATCATCATATCAGTATTATTATTCTGAAAGTAACCTTTGAACTCCTCTTAAAAATTAGAAACATACATGTTCCATGATTTATTCCACATATATCCCTCACACGGCATCATTCCATAAACTAAAACATAAAACACATAAACACTACTCAACAGGGTCAAGCATCTGAATAGTACTACTAATCAAATCTAGTCTTGATACCCAGTTTTCTAAGTTCTTTTAATAAAACCAAAGTAATCATCAAGCCTATATCACAATACTTGAGCACATCTTATGCATCAGTCTCGAAATGAGCATAAAACAAAGCTCATTGAATTTAAGAAATCTAAAAACACTGGGAAAACCCCTCTCATAAGTTTCCCTTGATGAAAACAACATTACTACAAAAACCCCTTTTATTAGCGCTAAAAATGGCCTTTAACACACTAGAAAAGTGTTGTTAAAGATGATGAAGATAAAGGAGGGTCCCCTTTATCAGTGCTCCAAAAAGCACTGATAAAGACCCCTTTTATCAGTGCTAAAATAAAGCGTTGATAAAAGGGTCCTTTATCAGTGCTTTCTTTTTAGCACTGATAAAAGTAAAAAAAATTTAAAAAATTTAAAAAATTTAAAAAAATCCTGCAAATCGGGGGGGGATTTTATACCGCTTGAGCCCCATTTTAACAGTGGTTTCCAGCCCCTCCAGCACCCACACGTACCCCCCTCCACCCTATATCAGCACTACATCCACCCCCTTTATCAGTGTTAGCCCCCCAAATCCACACCCATGCACGCGCCCTTGCATCCACCAAGATTTGATCTCGAGACCTCCCCCTTGTGCGCCTAAAGGCTTTACCACTCTGTCATATTGATTTGTTCTCCATTTAATGACATATCTATTTATTTATATATGTATTTAGTTATATTTATTCATATAGTAATATATATTTATATTAATATATATATATAGTTATATTAATATATATATTTATAGTGATATTAATATATATATATATATTTATAGTTATATCAATATATATATGTAGTTATATTAATATATATATATATATAGTTAGATTAATATATAGGTATATAAATATTTATATATTGGTATTTTAAATAAAATAGATATTATTTATTATTTATATAAAGCTAATATATTTTTTATGTAAATATATTTTATTATTTATATTTATAATTTAATTTTTATGTGTGAATATATAAAAAATATGTATATATTGTTATATATTTGATTATAAATAGCAGTGAATTATAAAAACTGATAAAATTTTAAAAACATAATATCAATATGAATTTAATACCTTGGAATAAATTTAGTCCCCACCAAAAAAAATCCAATAATACCCCCTTAAACGAGGCTGAAAATCCACAAAATGTTAAAAAATCGGAGTATCCCGACTAAAAACTTAGTTTTGGAGACCTTCTGGGCCTTTTATGGCCTTAACAAAACCTTTATTGAGGCTCTCCTTAATTATAAGGGTGTAGAGCTCGCCGCAAGCTTCGATTTTATATGTGGTAGAGCTCAAAGGGATACTCGGATCAAAAGTTATGGTTGTTTGAAGTTTGAGTTGCGTTTTCAACATATTTTGGATATTTTTTTAATTTTTTTTTTTAGTCTTCAAAATTTTATTAAATGACTATTACTCCATAATAATTAGAAATTTATTAATTAAAAATATTTTTTAAATTTTTTTATAAGCCATTTTCACTAAATATCTTATATATTAAGTGTAACTGTATATTTATACTTATCTAAAATATATTTAAAATTATATTTAAAAAATATATATTATATTTATATCAATATAACTATATATATATATTAAAATATTAAAATATTTTGTTAATGAATTTTTTTTTGAAGTATACCCTTTATCAGCGCTTTTAAAAAAAGCTCTAATAAAGACCCCCTTTATCAACGCTAATAAAAAAACGCTGATAAAGGGGTACCCTTTAACAGTGCTAAACAAAATTGCTATTAAAGGGGGTACCTTTATCAGTGCTAAAAAACGTGCTGATAAAGGGGTACCCTTTATCAGTGCTTTTTTTAGCACTGATAAAGGTACCCCCCTTTATCAGCACTTTTTCATTAGCACTGATAAAGGGTGGTGCTGGCCTTGCCCCATTTTGTGGTAGTGCAAAGTTTTCTAACTGACTATGGTCTGAGTCAAAGATGAGGTATTCTAGTTCTCCCACCTAGACCCACCATTTGAATCTTAAAATAGAGCCACTGGTTCCATCCACCTGGCCCTAAGGTCTCTCACATGAGATCTATTTCTTAGTTAATGGAATTTATTACATGGAATCTACCATACTTGTAAACTCTTTCAAAAAGAGGTAAAATTGGAGGTAGGTAAAAATTTCATCAAACTGCAAGGGTTAAAAACCTATTAGCCATTAGCCTGCCAGGATTTGATCCTCTCTGAGCATCCTCATAAGTGACTTCTCCTAGGAGGTTCACATCGTCAATGGAAAAGGATTTGGAGCTAACACTCATTAGGTAATTGTATAAGGTAATACCTCCTTGAGGTGCAACATAACAAACAACCACCCTTCTACCCAAGGTTTTGTTTCATCAACAAGGAGTCTTATCAGAATCAAATGATCAATGAAAGACACTTATCATGCCTAATAACTTTTCTTAAAAGTATATAATCTTTCTATTCTCCAAGGGAACTACCAAAATCGGATGACCCATTATGTTCACATAAGGAATAAAATTTTGAACTAGAGTCTCACCCAAAAGGGTCACTAAGCTCTACCTCCTGTTATTTAAGTTCAAGAAATAATATAAAATAATCTAACTGAGATCTATGAGAAATGATCATGCACTCATTCAAAGAATCTCTTAAGGAGACATTTAAAACTAACCCTTGTATGAGGGTCCATGCTATAAACACTTTTTAAAGGTTTCATTTTAATGTATTTTATTGATGATCATTTATTACAATATTTAAAGTGGATCATATATAAGGGATATCAAGTACCATTTATAATGGAAAACTATAAAAAAGAACTTTATTTAGATGAAACAATGTATAATTAAGAAAATTATCTCATAAGGTTATTTTAAACTATCATTTTTTGATAATTTCTCAAAAATGGGATCAGTAAATAAAATTTAAATTCCAAGATATAGAGGAAAACACTCTTTTGGTTGTAACAAGAATTTTGATTAACTAATGCCTAATATCAATAAAAATTAAAAGAATAAAAATTTTATTTCATCAATTTAAGTGGAATGGTCAATTAAGATACCACCATACATTTATATGTAACATCATATAAGTGGCTACTATCACTTTAAATGACCATCTCCATTTATCACAAGCATTTCCCCTAAGGGGTCAAGTATGAAGATATAAAGGTAAAGGCAACCTACAAATAATGATTAAAAATGGGCTTGTGGCTTGCGGTCTTCACAGGTATTTGGTGAATATGGAGTGGGGAGGGCTTAGAAATTTTGACCATTTAGAGTGCATGTCAATACAGGTTAATCTCACATGGGTGCAGGCCAAGGCTGGTTGAGCCTGAGCTTGTGTGGGCTTACCCGTAAAACTGATTTAAAAAAAATTACAATATATTATTCTTTAAAATTTTAGTTTTTTTAATAAAAAATCATGATTAAACCATGAAATATGATTTCTCACCATAATGGTCATACTAATTTACCATTCATTCACATGTGAATTTTAAATAGGTCTGTATTTATAGTTTTAATATAACATTATAATATTTATATAGTAATTTTTAACCATATTCACATGGTGTGTCATCCCACCTCTTAAAAAATGGATCCCATATCCCCTGAATGTGGTTTTAATTCTAAAAGAGTTATTATAGTCATAATATTTTTTGAGTCAATTTAATTTTTTTATTATTTAATTTTATTTTTTTATTAGGAAAATAGGAATATGCCTCATGAGAACCCTAATAGCCTCCTTTGAAATTAGTCATTACCTAGAGAGTCGACATTCATTTATAGGTCCAACCCTTTTCATGACCACACACCCAACATCATCATTAATTTCCCTTAACCAATCACTCACCTAATTTTCATCAAAATAGTTTCCATCACATCGACATTTTCCCATGCAACCATTAACCAATAAAAAAACTTTCCATCACATCCCTTAAAACTCTATATATTGTTAATTCATACTCTTCCCCACAACTACCATTATGAATGAGAAAAATACAATATTTAAATGATTATAAATATAGTATTTTTTTAAATGTGGGCAAGCCTGAGAGCAACCCGCAGACTTATACGAGGTGGGTGGGCTTGAAATATTTTTTTTTTCATTATACACGGGATTTTGTGAACAAAACTGCACGAGATCAAACCTATGAAGGCTTGGCTCACCTCGCCCTAGCCAACCCATTTCACATTACTACCTAAAAGTGTCCCATCATTCCAACCTGGGTTCAGTTATATGGGTAGTTATTCCTAATTTATGTAGGAAACTCTATAAATTATAATTGGCATCACATTTAAGTGAAACCCATTACAATTGATTTATTAAATGTTAATCATACCCTTAGAGTGTTTATCCCGTAAGCATATAATGTCAAGAATATCCTACTTACATCGATTCAAGTTTAAGGATTTAGTTACATGATTAATAATTCCCATGTTATGAAGGTACAAGCCTTTATAAGTTTCAATTATCACACCATTTAACTGGAATCCATCACTAATCATTTTAAATTTATTAAGAAGGAGCTTCTATATTAGAACTCAGCTATATAGGTAGTCATTCCCAAGTTATAAAGGCAACTACTCTATAAGATATAGTTGGTATACCATTTAATTAACACCCATAAAAATCACTTGAATTTACTAAAAAAATTGAATCCCTTTTACATTTTAAGAATTCGATTCAGGCTAATTCATTAACCATTTAAAACTATTTCATTTCTTTAATAAATTTCAGATTGGTTAGATATAATTCCATAATCAAGATATACTAGAAAAAAAATTAGGTCCATGTAGACACTTTATTTAACCAACCTTAAACTACAACTATATCCAAGGAATCCATCACATTAACACAAAATACAAAAATGTAAGCAGAAAAAAAACATGGTATACTTGTAATTATGCTAAATAATCACACAAACATGGTTTAGAAATAAGCATGGAACATAATTAGATAAGAATTTAAATGAAATTTGAATACTATATGGATGAATTGATGAATTAACTCACCATATCCCTTTCTATACTGGTCTAAGAGGTAAATCTCATAAATCAATAACCATCTAAAGTACAGAAATCACTCAAGGTTAAATAATAATCAACTGTAATAACAATAACATGAATAGCTATAACATCCCTGGAAACTTGATCATTCCCTCAATCATGGGTTGGTTAAACCCAAACATAAGGTATTTACCAAATTGTGACATGTTCCTAGTCTCATGTATACTAGTTCAAAAGAGTAATACATGGAAAAAATAAAGCATCTAATACCACTTTATCACATCCTATCCTGGGATCCACTAAAATGGTTCCTCGAGCTAGTTGGAAACATGGCCTGAAGTGCACCTCCCCATACAAAAAATACTAATAACTAGCAGTGAGGTTCTAATGAAGGTATTGTGGGGATACTACACCATCTAGATTAGTAAAAAATAAAAGATTAAGTATATAAAACGAAAAAATATTGGAAAACAATAAATACTATGTGACCCATCTAGTGCCAAATAAATATCCATGCTTGAACATACTATATGAAAAATACAATCAATAAATATATAATAGGTAATATATACAACAGGGATAGATGGACGCATGATAAATAAATAAATAAAATTCCCAAATATTGCAGGTAGCCCCGTTATATACTCAGTCCCATGAACTATTTCAAGTCCAATCCCAAAATAAAGAAAACAATCATAATCGATGGTCCTAACCTATAACCAAGATATCTATCTGGGTACCCGATGGTGGCCCGAATGGGGTGTGAGTAAAACTTATAAGGTCACCACCAACGGTTTCTAATGAAAACTAAATATATAAATATAACATGATTAGTGTAAAATCATAATTAATAACGATAGTAAATAAATAAACCATGTTGTTCTTAGGTTCCTCAAGAAAAACTAGGCCAATCATACCCTCTTCGGCCTAAGTTGATGTCAGTAGCATAAGCCTGAAATATAAGAAGACCCAAGACCCATAGTTTATTACCAAGTTTTCCATGTATAGTGATAATCATAATGGATTTCACATTTAATTAAGGAAAATCATGTCAAATAATTATTATAAATAATGATAAGGAATGTCATATCTAATAATCCCATATATGTCATTAGGGATTTATTTTCCTTGAGTTTTGATAAATAATAAGGAACATCATTTCAATGAGTTTTAATAAATAATAAGTAACACCATGTCCATGATTTTTATTAATTATAAGGAATTCCATGTCCATGGGTTTCAATAAATAATAATTAATTCAATGTCAATTATCGATAAATAAACAATAAGGAACACCATGTTCTTTAATAATTACATAAATAATTTGTAGCATCACATCCAAGATATAAGATAAGAAAGATGAAATAACATCATGTGATTTCACAAAAAATGGAAAATAAATTTTTTCCTTTCCATTTAAAAATTAAATTTATAATTTATTTCATACAACTAATAGTAATAAAAAGGGTCCAAGTGTCATCTACTTTCTACTATATCATTTAACAAGTGTTAAGTGACATGGCCTTTCCATTAACCTTCATCGAATTAAATCATATAACATTCCATTGTCCATCACCAAGATAAAAACTATCACTTCACTAATTTTATTTAAATATCTCAAACTCAAGTTATAATAAGATCCAAGTATTTTATACAAGTCGTACATCCCCTCTTTTAATAATTAAACAACTCAGAAGGGTCATTCCAATTATCAAAATAAGAAAACACACCTTAGTGGTGTTTTGGTCAAAGGGAGAGTAAAAATTCTAGGTCATTTAATTGAACCCACCCAAGGGGTGTCTTGAGTTTAGGTTTTAAACCTTGAACCATGTATAAGGATGTCATACCAAGTCTAAAAAGGGTCTAGGTGATCAATTTAAATCATTTAATATTTTAGGAGAAATGTATGGGAAGTTTAGCATGAGGAATAATAGAAACATATTATAGAAATGCTATAATTTTAGAGAAAATATATATATCACCTACCTCATGCTTAGGAATCTTCACTCTTCTAATATTTGTCTTTGATTTAATTCGAAAAGAGAGAAATCGAATAAATCGACAAATTCCTAGAAAATAGTGAATATGAGCTTGTAAAGACTTGAGATTTTAAAAGAATGAGAATATTTTAAATAGTGTACATGACATGGAACACTAATATTACAAGATAATATAACACCCTGATACTTTATGATATATTTATTTTTAAATAAATTCAATCTCTTTGATAGCTTGCAATGCACGCAACATTAGGTTTAAACAAAACATGATACTCTATTAAAATATTATTATTTAAACATGACCATTATAACCTAGCCTTTAAGTTATAGTGTATGAATAGGAATCACTAAATTATGAAAATTATATGTCTTACAATGGTTATATATTTATTAAAAAATAATAATCATCATTTGAAATAAAAAATAAATGTTTTCTAAAAAACTATATTTTTCTAAAAGGTGGTTTAGTCGCGCTTTGCACAGGTAATTTAAAATTATTTTTTACAAGTTATAGAAAAATTATTTTAAAAAAAATTAATTTTTTAAATCTACATTTCAAAATTATATTTTTTTGAATTTTTGAGAAATATTTGAAAAGATAGATTTTTTTATCAATAGTGAAAAATACTGATTTTTATTGAAAACTACCTTTTCATTTAAATTATTTAAAAAGTTAAATTATGTTTTAAATTGGTTTTAAAGTAAAATTAGTTTAATTATATTAAAATTTAAATAATATAGTTCATTTTAATCCATTTAATATTGAATTATAATATAAAAACTTTTTATACTTTTGAAATTATTTCTTTGGAAAAACTGTTTTTCAACACATTTGTGGGTTTAATTATAAATTGAATTATTCCACTTATGTTAATTGAATTTTGAAAAATTGATTCCATATTTTTAATTATCATAATTAATATTATATAATAAGGTCAAATTAATTTTTAACCATAATGAATAATGAAATCCGTAAAAATTAATTATTGCACTTAAGGTAAAAACTAGTTTTCCAGGGGTTAAATTAAAAATATAAGTGTTAAAAATTGCCTAAAACTTGTCCAAATCCAATTTTATGGACTTATGTAGACATTATAACCTTTATTTTTTGATAATGACCCATTTTTTCCTTTTTTAATGTGAAAAAATTGAGTGCTTTATTATTTTCAAAATTTCTATGCGTGTCCTCTCCCATAATTATAAAAGGCTACCCCCTCTCCTCTCTTTTCCACACTTCCAAAAAACATCAGCTCATCAAATAACTACCAAATACCCTACTTAATTTCCTACAAACATCTTAGAGGAAATTTTTTACCATAAATACAACCTAGAAAGTATTTTGGTGTAAACCTAAAGAAGTTTTCTAAAGAAGAGGTAACGTCTTTAACCGAGAATTATATTTTATTTCTTCTTCTACCTCCTTAAAATATTATTAAACCAAGATGACATAATAAAATAAGTATCTTATATATAAACCTATTTTTTATTTTAATATAATTACCTAAAATCATCTTCTCTTCCTAAAATGGGAAACGAAACTATAGATCATGTGTACGGTGGACTATCACCTCACGAACTGACGTCATTCATTTTTCATAACTACTTCTCGTGGATATATATAATGATATATTCACTACGGGAAAAATTGGTTTTTGCGACAGGTTATTTGCGACGAAAAAATCAACCCGTCGCAAAAACATACGTGCGGTTTGGCACGGTTTGTATGCCAAACCACGTGAAATGGTATTTGCGACGGGCAGGCACTGCCCGTCGCAAATACCTGGAGGCGGTAAACACTAGTTGGGATGGGGGATCCCACGTTGCAACTAGTTCGACCCCCGAAGGGTATTTACGACAGGACCTGTCGCAAATAACTGGCGGCGGTAAAAACCAATTTGAGATGGGATGTTGTCTCATCGCAAATAGTGTGTCGATATGTTACTTTTTGCGACGGGTCTCGTCGCAAATAACCTTTTAACCACTGACAGTAATTAATGCGGTCGAAGTTATTTGTGACGGGAATCCCATTGCAAATAGTCTCGTCGCAACTAATCTAACCTATGTATACCCCCATCCATTTTTTTCTTTCTTCCTCCTCAATTCCTTCTTTCTCTGCTTCTTTAAACTCTAATTTTAGAGTGAAAATTTTTCATAGTTAGTTTTTTTTTTACGAAGAAGTTGTGAAGCCGTCTACAATTATAAGAGATCAAGTTTAAAGGTATTTAGGTTTTATTTAATTTAGTATTTATTTCATTTCTTTATATTAATTTCAATTATTGTTGATTAGTTGTAATTAAGTTAGATTTAAATTGTTTTGTTATCAGTATTTATTTGTAATAATAAAATTAAATTATTAGTACTAATTCTTAGTAATTAGTAATAATTAATAATTATTAATGATAATTAGTAATGTATAAAAATAATTAGCAGTAATTAGTAACTAGTAGCTGTATTTTGCAGTAATTAATAGTAATTAACACTAATTAGTAATAATTAGAATAAAAAAAGTAATAATTTTGAAAAAATAGTAATAAATATTTACAATTAGTAATAAATACTAATAATTAGTAATAAGTAATAATAATTAGTAATAAATACTAATAAATAGTAATAAATAATAATAAATAGTAATAAATACTAACAAATAGTAATAAATAGTAATAATTAGTAATAATTAGTAATAATTATTAATAATTAGTAATAATTAGTAATAATTAGTAATAAATACTAATAATTAGTAATAATTAGTAATATTTAGTAATATTTAGTAATATTTAGTAATATTTAGTAATATTTAGAAATATTTAGTAATATTTAGTAATATTTAGTAATATTTAGTAATATTTAGTAATATTTAGTAATAATTAGTAATATTTAGTAATATTTTGTAATATTTTGTAATATTTTGTAATATTTAGTCATATTTAGTAATATTTAGTAATATTTATTAATAATTAGTAATAATTAGTAATAATTGGTAATATTTAGTAATAATTATTAATATTTAGTAATATTTAATTGGTAATAATTAGTAATAATTGGTAATAATTAGTAATAATTGGTAATAATTAGTAATAATTGGTAATAATTAGTAATAATTAGTAATAATTAGTAATAATTAGTAATAATTAGGAATAATTAGTAATAATTAGGAATAATTAGTAACAATTAGGAATAATTAGTAATAATTAACATTAATTAGTAATAATTAGCATTAATTGTCATTAATTAGGAATAAATAGCATTAATTAGCATTAATTAGCATTAATTATGATTAATTAGGATTAATTAGCATTAATTAGGATTAATTTGTATTAATTTGGATTAATTAGCAATAATTAGGATTAATTAGCAATAATTAGGATTAATTGTCAATAATTTGGATTAATTGTCAATAATTAGCAATAATTAGCATTAATTGTCAATAATTAGTAATAATTGGCATTAATTGTCAATAATTAGGATTAATTAGGAATAATTGTTATTAATTTGGATTAATTGTCATTAATTAGGATTAATTAGGAATAATTAACATTAATTTTCAATAATTATCAATAATTATCAATAATTAGGATTAATTAGGATTAATTAGGAATATTTAGCAATAATTATCAATAATTATCAATAATTAGGATTAACTAGAAATAATTATCATTAATTATCAATAATTAGAATTAATTAGGAATAATTAGGAATAATTATCAATAATTATTAATAATTATGATTAATTAAGATTAATTAGGATTAATTAGGATTAATAGGATTAATTTGGATTAATTTGGATTAATTTGGATTAATTTGGATTAATTAGGATTAATGAGGATTAATTATGATTAATGGGGATTAATTAGGATTAATTAGGAATAATTAGCAATAATTAGGAATAATTACGATTAATTAGGAATAATTAGGAATAATTGGGAATAATTAGAAATAATTAGTAATAATTAGTAATAATTAGTAATAATTGGTAATAATTGGTAATAATTATTAATAATTGGTAATAATTAGTAATAATTAGTAATAATTAGTAATAATTAGTAATAATTATTAATAATTAGTAATAATTAGTAATAATTAGTAATAATTAGTAATAATTTGTAATAATTAGGTATAATTAGGAATAATTAGGGATAATTAGGAAGAATTAGGAAGAATTAGGAATAAAATCAATTATAATAAATTGTAATAACTTGGCATAATTTTTAGTGGATTGATGGCACTCCTTTTGCTCAATGAATCTTATCCTTTCAACCCTAATCGACTCAAAACATTATGAAAAGTATGCTTCTACATATGCATATCCAATATCATATGCATGAGTTTGAATATGCATTCATAGGACCACATTTTTCATAATTTTTTCAAGCGGTGACAATTGCAAGAAGATGATTCATCGATTAAAAGGGGGATCCTTTGTCTGACGGCTCGTTTACTTATATCTTTATCACAGTGAAATCACAATGAAGAATATGCTCAGAGGTAGGCTTATACATTCTTGTATGCACGAGAATGAATATGAGTATCTCTGAGAAGATTCTGCAATGTGATTTTAGTGTGAGAAAGTTGTAAGTAAATGAGCCATCGGACAAAAGAGTAGCCATCAATCCACTAGAAATTGTGTCGCCCGTAATTAATGGTAATTATTAAGAAGTAGTTGTAATTATTTATCTTCTTTTTTTGGATAGTGTTTTTTTAATTTCAAATTATTCAAAAATAGTAATGATTTTATATTTTGTAGAAAAATATAGAACAAGAAAGTCGGCAATAATCATTATTAAATGATCGTGCTTGGATAAATCAGTGTAGAAATACAAATGGTTCTAGTTTAAATATTGTATATATTGAGGGTGTTAAAGATTTCTTATCATTTGCATCATCAAAACCAGAATTTGTTTCAGAAGTCACAATTAAGTGTCCTTATAAAAAATGTGCTCTAAGAATGTTTGACACATTTGACAAGGTTGGGGGACATCTCTTGCGATTTGGTTTTCAACCAGATTATGTTTTTTTGGTATCAACATGGTGAACATAGTTCCAGATAAGATACTAATAACTTGATTATGGATCCATCACATTTCAAAATTTAGTATATGATGTTGCAGGTCCATATGTTCAACAAACTAAAACTCAGGATGATATCGATTTAACTTCTGAGTTGGAACCATCTGAATTTTATGAGTTGTTGAGGTCTGCTAAGGAATCATTATATCCTAGTTGCAAGATAAGAAAAGTAAAAGCGGTTGTAAAATTTATGGCTATTAAATAAGATAATGCGATGTCAAAAAATTGTTTTCATCAGATATTTTCTTTGGTTAAAACACTGTTACTTGAAGGAAACGTGTTGCCTACAAATTACTATGAGAGCAAGATTCTAGTTTGTAATCTGAGCCTTAGTTATCAGAAGATTCATGCATGTGAAAATGATTGTATATTATATTCTGGTGAAAATGAGTTGTTGGATATTTGTCCCACATGTGGACAATCGGGGTATAAAGAAGCTTAACCGGGGAAGTCTGGATCAGTTCCTGTAAAAAAAAGTTGAGATATTTACCCCTTACACCCAGGTTGCAGCATTTATTTATGACTCAAAACACAGTTTCAATGATGTCATGGTACAAAATTGATATTTCAACCGATAAAAGCTTGAATCATCCATCTGATAGTGATTCAGGGAAACATTTTGACCGACTGCATCCGTCTTTTTCTTTAGAATCCCAAAATGTGTGATTGGGTCTTTCTACTGACGGTTTCTGTCTGTTTGGTTCTTATGGTGGTTAGTATTTATGTTGGCCTATCTTTATAACTTCGTACAATTTACCTCCATGGATGTTGATGAAGGATCCCTGTATCTTTTTGACCTTATTAATCCCAGGACATCCAAAAAATAATATTGATGTTTATTTGAAACCATTGATTGATGAGTTAAATTCATTGTGAAGTAATGGTGTTAGTACATATGATGTTGCTAAAAAAAATTCATATTAAAATCCGCATTGATATGGATGATTAGTGACTTCCTGGTATATGGCATGTTATCTGGTTAGAGTACACATGGTCTGAAATCATGTCCTTATTGTAAGAAATGAAAAAAAGCTTTTATGCTCTTCAATGGAAAAAACCTTACTATTTTGACTATCATCGCAGATTTCTTCCAACCGATCATCCTTTTTGGAGGAATAAATATCATTTCAGAAAAGGCACAATTTAAAGGGATGAACCTCCAAAAATGATCTCGGGTACAGAAGTAAAATCTGTTTTATCTTCATTACCTCCCATCACATTTGGGCCAACAATAAACCAACAGAAAATTCATGGATTTGGGAAAGAACATAATTGTATAAAATAGAGCATTTTTTTGGATCTTCCATATTAATCTGATTTTTTGGTCCGCCACATGTTGGATGTCATGCATATTGAGAAGAACCATTTTGATAATTATTTCATATATTTTTGGATACACCATGTAAGACCAAAGATAATTTAAAGGCATGATTATATCTTGCCCAAATTTACAGACGACTAGAACTTGAACTGTTTCAAAATGTTAGGTCACAAAGGTTAATGAAGCCAAAAATAGATTATACATTGTACAAAGAGAGACTCTTGTTATTTTTTCATTGGATTGCAGATTTAAGACTTCTATATGGATATGCTTCTAATTTGGTTAGATGTGTTAAGAATGGTCATATTACCGGATTAAAAAGTCATGATTGTCATGTTATAATAGAAAGACTTATGCTGATTGGATTCATAGGTTCGTTTAATTTTATGATTTTGGATTCGATAACAAACCTATAATATTTTTTCGAGACATTTGTGCAATGACAACAGACTATGATGCACTAAGAAAACTAGAAGAAGATGTTGTTGTAATTATATGTAAACTGGAAAAAATATTCTCGTCGGCTTTCTTTGACTCAATGGAACATCTGATATTATATTTTCCACATGAAGCTAAATGTGGAGTTCTAGTACAGTTTTGATGGATGTACCCATTCAATAGATGCATGAATAAATTGAAGAAAAAAGTACGTAATAAAGCATCAGTTGAAGGCTCAATTGCTAAAGCTTATTTACAAGAGGAAATTTCTTTTTTATACTCTCATTATTTTGAATCTAAATATCCCTCAAAACACAACTGCATGGGATAGAATGAGGAGAATGTTGATAATGAAATGGACAATCAATTATCAGTTTTTAATCAGCCAGATCTTGGCTTCAGTGGAGTTCATGAATGATGGCTTTCAGATAATGAACATCATAGAGCTCATACATATGTTCTGATCAAATGTGAATAAATGACATCATTTGTATTGTGAATGCTTCTATCACTTATTCTATAATTTATGTTATAGTAAGTAAACTAATTTTATTTGTAGGTTATATGATAATCATATCAAGAAATAGATTCCACAAATTACAATAGTTGCTCTTGAAAAATGACGAAAAAAAATTCTCAATGGTTTCATAAAATGGTAACATAAATTATTGATGGTTTAACATATCAATTTAGTTTATTATTTATTATATTGATAATTTTTTTAAAATTTTCAGGTGTCTCAACATACTGATAAAATTGATAATCGACTGTGTATATTGAGTAAACCACTATCCAAAATTGTTAGATCTTATAATTCATATGTGGTGAATGGTTTTTGATTTCATATATGTGCATATAGGGAATCAAAAAAATAATGAATAGTGGAGTTTTCTTGAGAGGATACATCATAGAGAAAATGAAGTAGACTTTTACGGCATGCTGGATGAAATTATTGAATTGTGTTATCTAGGGATAAATTACATAACAATGTTTAAATGTCGGTGGTTGGATACTGAGAGAGGATTGCATGTTCATCTGATTCATGGAATCATCGATATTAAATATAAAAGTCTTCTTGTAGTAAATGAAATATTTTTACTAGATCAACAATCACATCAAATATATTATGCAAAGTACTGTGATACTTCAAGATACCTAAGTGATTGGTGGAGCATAATAAAAATGAAATATCAGGAAAATCGGTTTACTCAAACTGAATGTGGTTTCGATGAAGTACAAGGAATTGAAATTTTTCAAGAGACTACTCAAAATCCATATGTTTCATAAAGAGACATGAATATCGATGATAACACCCTACAATTAAGGGTCGATGGTGATAATGATGTTAATGATGTTACAAATGAATTTGAAATGGCAAGATATGATGAAACTGAAACTCATATGGATATTGATGAAGTCGATGATGAATATGAATACATTGACGTCATTGGATATAAAGATGATGATGAAGGTGAACATTGACACAGTTAAATGTTGGTTATAATCATAGGTAATATATATCTATATGTAATAGTTATTTTCAACTATCTTCTAGCAACAATCATTTTGTATTTCAGATGGACCCTGGTCTATTTTTTGAGTTGGATGAGGCTGAGCTACCTTTGTATGAGGAGGATTTGGGATCATATGACCCTCAGCCTATCGGCGGTTCAGGGGTTATGCAGAGGGGGCACAGTCTTACGCGACTGATGATTCTTGACCTTATCCCTGAGCAACGTCCACGTCTTGGCTTCGATCTACAAACGCAAAGGTATGGTAACCTATATATTTTAGTTAGTTTTTATTAATTTATTTATATACTAATTTTTTGATTATTTGTTCTTTTTTAATAGTTTTTTGCATGTAGATTTTGGACATGGGAGCGCTATCTTGAAAAATTATTTTTCTCAGCAATGGATCACATGAGAACAGATTCCCGTCGATATGCAGCTTGAAATGTTCAATCATTGGATGGTATGTAAATAAATAATATTTATTTAGAAATTTATTTCATTAATAACTTGATATTAAAAATTATTTTTTGGGTTTAGAGTATCTCATTGATGATAACATGTGTGACGTTATCCATGAGGCATGAGAGGTGTTTATGCATGAGCGTTTCTGTCAGTTTTTTCACAATTTGAGAAGGACAACCATTAAGAAATCAAGAGTGACAGTATTTGATGATTCATGTAGAGACCGCCAACTAGAGTACATTTTATCTCACGTTTGGGATGGATTATGTTCACACAAGTTGAGTGGTGGATTTCAGAGGAGATCTTCATTAGGATGACAGAACTGGGGGATAAAGGAGGTGACACATCGAGCTGGTAGTCATACATTCAATACGCATAGAGAGCATTTGGTAAGTATCTTTTCTAAATATTTTATATAACATTAAATATAAACAGTTTATTTTATATTCATATAGGCAGTCAAGCATCCCAATATTATAGAGTACAATGTTTATCGGAGGATGCAAAGTGATCTAGCCACTGGGGAGATTAGAGGTGATCGCCAGTGTCAGATTGTGGTCAGTATTATTTCTTTTTCAGTTTAAAAATTAACTGCATATAATATTTTCACTATTTTAATTTCAAATTGGAACTGAAAGAGTCATATGAGGTCGTGACCTCTCAGACATGGGCTGAGATACAGGCCGAGATGACTGATCAGACTAGTGTCCACCATTTCGATGAGGCAGCATAGATGCAGGCGGCCTAATATGCCTTCAAGAAGGGCCAAGTAGATCGTATCGACTCTCATTTGACTCTTGGGACTTATTATGGTATTGTTTCGATGTCGGCCTCCAGCTTGAGAGGAGATCGTGGAGAGGAATCATCTTCTGGCTCATAGTATCAGGAGAAATTGCAAGCTTAAACTGAGCTTATAGAGAGTTTGCAGAAGCAGCAGGAAGAGATGCATTAGCAGTAACAGCAGCAGCAGCATCATGAGGAGGACATTCGTCGATGGAAGTAGCAGCAGCATGAGTAGATGGAGTACATGTGTCGTCGGACTCGTAGTTTAGGGATTGAGTTTCCTCCACCATCTCCTCCAACTCCTCCAGAAGACTATCCCCCCAGTGATTTTTTTATTCTATTAAAAACATTTGAATTCAACATTTGTTGTAATATGACCTATTTACAGTTTTTGTCTTTTATATTGGTGCGAATATTGCATAATTTAATTTTTTTTATTATTTTTAATATTTTAATATTTTATTACATATTATTTGTATTATATTTTTTAACGTTTTTTTATTTTACTAATAATAATAATAATAATATTTTATAAATTTTTTATGTTTTTTTATGAATATTGAGAATTTTAATATTTTTTATTTTTTTTATTATTTTAATAATATTAATATTATTTTTTCATTAATCATAATTTTATTATATTTTTTATTTTATTAAGTATTTTCGACGGGACCTTTTGTGATGAGACTCCATCACAAAGAGATTACATATATATATTTTTTAAAACTTATTTTTCATGGGTTACTTTACCGTCGCAAATAATTTTTTTGCGATGGGCCGGTCGCAAAAGGTTTAGGTATATATAACATATATAAATAGAGAACTATTTTCGATGGGACGACAAGCTCATCGCAACTACATTTTGCGACAGGCCCGTCACAACAGGTTATTGTATATATAATGTATTTAATCAGAGATCTATTTGTGACATGACCGCTTCCCCTCGCAAATCGTATTTTTTTGCTATAGGATCATCGAAAAAAATACTAGTTGCGATGTTGTTTTCTACAACGGACTATTTTCCACGGGACCCCATCGCAAAAGAGTTTTTGCGATGGGATCCCGTCGAAAATAGACCCTTGAAAATAGATGAAATTACAGTAGTGATTTAATGTTTATATATTATATTTATGATATAATTATACTTCTATAAATATAATATTACATATATATTCTTACTTTCCATTCTGTAAGTAATATGATAATGTCGCTCGTGTGTATGGCGGACTACGGCCTCACGAAATGATGTGATTCATTTTTCAGTTATCCATTACATGGAAGGTAATAAGGATTAATTTGATTTTTATATATTATATTCATAACATAATAATAATTATTTAAAATAAATATATCATTTACTTTATTATCATACCATCTATTGAATAAATCATAATGTCTTCGGTTTGTACGGCGTACTACCACCCCGTAAAGCGATATGATTTTTTTTATTACTTCATCACATGGATGGTATATATAAGTTTATTTAAAGAAATAATATTATATTTATGATATAATTATCAATAAAACTTACATTATTTCCATCATGATAGTCAAAAAATAGAAATTTTACTCATGCATACGTACGACCTCCCATCGTCATGACTGTAACGTAGTTCATTTTTAAACACCATATTTAATCAATGGTTTTAAAAGTAAAATTTATTTATAAAAATTATTATTATTTCATGATTAAAAATATTTAAATTATTAAATAATAATCTATTTTATCTTAGTCAACTTACTAAAGTGATTTTAGACATATGAGTCCTTTTTTATTAAAACGTCTGATGTGAAATTAATTTGTTAAGTAATTGAATATGTCATGTTAATAAATAAAATAATAGGATTAATAAACTTGAAAAAAAAAATCTTAATAAAGTGAATAATTAACATGATTTTATTATTCATGAATATAAGGAATTCACATGATGATTTAGGCTCGAGGTAAGGGTTTCATCTCAAAATTTCTTTCTTTGAGACATGTGTTCTTTTATATACCAAATTTATTTTAAATAGTATATATACTACCCCTTTATATACTATGACATGAATTATTACTAATTTATTATATTTTAAGTTATGATTAATTTATTTCATCTATGTGAAGTTATGATTCAAAAGTTACTCAATCGGTAAGGGTTTATGTTTCAATATCATTTTAATCAAGATTGTTTATGCTTGTATTTCCATTGTTGGAAATTATTTTATCACTACTTAAAGAAAACCTTATGTTTTATTATCCTTTGTTTATTTATGAAATTTTTAATTAATATTAACATTTCCCTCTCTTTTTTACTTAAAATGGTTTAGAATTTTTTTTTACAAAAAATAAAATTCATTTCTCTCTTTGGTCGAAAAATAATTTTTCTTCCATATACATATTCTGTAAAAATGTTTTCAAAAATGTTTTTACTATTATTAGATGATTTTTATAATTAATTTTTATTTATGTTTTAATTTTCAAAAAATGTTTTAAAATTAATCTTCCTATCTTTTTTGAACAATTTACTTTTTAACTTTTACTAAAAATGTAAATAGAATCTTTGTTTTAACGTGTATGACATGAATGGTATTTTCCACCATCATTACCATTATTTTACATGAATATTAATTTATAATTTTTTAAGTATATTTTGAAATAAAATTATTTACACAATATTTTATTATTATTATTATTTGAAAAGTGATTTTCAATTTGGAAAGGTTATTTTTCTGAAAAAAAAAATTAATATTTTTTAAGTTATTTCTATTAATCAACAATAATAAAACTTAATATTATGGAATGATTATAAATTTTATATATATTTCTCTTAAATATATACATATCTTATTCTCCCTCCCTTTTATAGGTTAATACATACCTTATGACCATTTCTCAAATACCTTATTTAAGAAATCTATTTTGATTATATTATGAGACAAGATTATGAAAACCATTTCATTCCATGGTTAATTTTTATGTCTATTCCATATGATTGTTTTCCTTATATGGCATGTATATGAATGTATATGAAATGAATGTGATGGATGGACTTGAAATTATATATCCCTACAATGCATTAGGTAATTTTTTAGTCTCATGAGACATCATGTATGGGATTAGGGAGTGAACCTAATCCTTTATGGTACTTTTTCCACCATGTGATGTTATCTTTGAAGTTTCCTTGACTTGGGTTTATTTTATGTTTTATATCATTTCCATTTTCTCTAATTTCCATGATCTTATGATACCATGATGTTAATGTTATTACCACCATTATATTACTCATGTACCTTCTTTTTTATGATATCATGTTATACCTTTGACTCACATGTTATATTTCTTTGTCATGTTTATTTCCTTACTGGGCATTTGAGATCACCCCTTTCTTTTTTTATTCCATAGGTTATCTTATAAAATTTAGAAGTAAAAATCTATTTAGGATCTCACAATGTAAAAGGAAAAAATTTATGCCATTTTTTAGTTTCCTTTGATTTATTATGATTTTAGTCTTCTAAATACATTAGGACTTAAGAAACTTGGGTTGTAATTAATGGATGTTTATGTTAAAATTCATGTAATAATATGTCTAAAAGGTTTGGGTCACTATATTTGGTATTATATGAAAGTTATAGTTAACCTTTGGAAACTAGGATGATAAAATCATAGTGATAACCATAGAAATAAGTCTAAGGATAATTATAAGGATATGTATAAGGATAAGTCTATATATAGAAAAATATCCTATAATTTTGGTAAAGTTTAGAGTGAGTGGTTATTGAGAAATTACATCCCTATCTAGATACTACAAGTGGATGCGGTTATTGAATAGAAGTACCTAGTGTTAATAACTCTAAAAAAGGCACATCAGGCTTAACTCAATCAGTACCTGATATACAACAATTTCCCTTATTGCGTACTCAGTTTGAAACTCATAGGGGATATGCTTTTGAAATTCACCAACTCTTTATAAACCATCATAAAGTATTTTAATATATAATGACCATCAATGGAATTGGATAAACCTAAGGTATCATAGTTTGAAAAGAAAGTATCAGTATTTAGACATCCTATAAATGCTTTTTTATGATTATGTGGTTTCCCAGTATCACTATTATTGCTTATACTATGCCTTGTGGTTTTAGTTAATGGATTGAACTCAGGGGAATCATGTTAATGATTATGTGATTGAAACATTCATGATTATGAGAAACCTAATTGGATGATGACTAAATAGAAAAATATTATGATTATGCCTAATCATCTATTGCAATATATAATTAACAACATGAACTTCAATGAGATTCCAAAAAAATAAACTAAGAGGAGGATTGACTTTTATGAAAGTTTGTGTGGAATTAACATAGATAAAAGAATATTATTCTTTCCATATATCAATAAGGTGGGAAGAATCACCTAGAATAAAATAAAAAATAGAGGGGAAGACGTTTTCTATATAGAAATGGAGTTTATAGATAAATAAATTTCTAGAGGATTTTATTTCTTATATGTAGATAACTTGGGAATTATCTAAGTAAATGAACTAAACTAAGGGTTGGACCCTAAACCAAGTAAGTAACTATGTTATAAAAAATCATTTAAGTAAAAGGGTTAAAGTATTTATGTATTGGTATTCAATAATTATGTTGTATAAGTATGTTTACCAATGGTATTTTGGTTATATGAATCATGAAATTTCTAAGGATTATGTTAATTTTGTAATCATATATGTTTTCATATTAGATTAACTTAAGAGTTATAGATACCATCATGGGTTTATGAGTTTAAGGTTGGTCATAAGTTTAATGTCTTAGACACCCTTTTTGAGGTTTTAAGTAATTTGACCTCGAGGTGATAAATAATATTTTGGGAGACATTTTATTAAGTTTAAGTATATATAACATTTTTCTATAACATAAATTATTATTTTGGAATAATTATATACTGTTTTTGGAGATGTAAGTTGAAATGGTGTGATATAACATTTTAGGTTAAAACATTATTTCATGTTGAGGTTATTGAGGTTACTTGAGATATAGGGTTATTTATTTAAGGAATGATCTATGTTAAACCTTTGGTTTCATTATTTAATTTTGGAGATTAATATATTCATATTCATTTTGGGAATTATCCTACATTGTGCTAACTATTTTAGTTTTAATAAAGATTATAGAATAGCATGTTATTATTTTTTGGATTATACAATCCGTTAAAATTATATTAGTGCTTCAGGCATGAAAAATCATATTAAATACTCATTATTTGGAGAAAAATATTATATTTTAGTATAAATTTGTTAAATTATGAAATTATACTTATCAAATATGTATATTTCCTTTAATCTTAGTATAGATAGTAAAATAATCCATCAACTCTAGGAAATGGATATTGAAACAAAAAAATTATCTTATTACCTCCAAATATATGGAATTAATGGTCACCTAATTCCTCACATATTTATTTTTTTGATATCCTTAACTTTATATTGATCATTCACTTACTTATTATCAATTATTTCTATCACTCTCCATAATTATTTACACTTTTCTTCTATGTCCATATCTTCATTTTCCACCAATATTCTCTTATTTGGAGACCTAGTACATGTTATTCTATATAAAATTAATATGTACCTATATATCTTATAAAGAGTTTGTTTTATTAACCCTTTTTATGATGTGAGTTTAAAACAAAGTTATTTTAAAATTTCAAACCCTTGATTAATGAAATCAATATTAAATTACGAGGAAGCAGTTTTTTTAAGGGGGTATAATGTAACACCCCAAGATTTTATAAGAATAAAATTATGTTTGATATCATATATGAGATGAAACATCAATATTATAAGATAATGTATCACCCCAATATTTTATTATATATATTTTTTAAAAATAAATTTAATCTCTTTGATAGCTTGTGATGAATGCAATGCCATGTTTAAACGAAATACAATACACTATTAAAATATTATTATTTAAACATGACCATTATATCCAAGATGATAAGTTGGAGGTTATGAATAGGACTAACTAAATTATAAAAATTATATGTATTAAAATGGTTATATATTTATTGAAAATAAAATAAAAAACATTTTAAATAAAAAAGAAATGTTTTCTGAAAAAACAGTATTTTTCTAAAAGGTGGTTTAGTCATACTTTACGCACATAATTTAAAATAAAATTTTAAAAAATTTATAAAATTTATTTGAAAAAATAAAATTAATTTTTTAAATATAAATTTCAAAATTATCTTTGGGTGAGTTTTTTAGAATTTTCTGAAAAGATTTATTTTTTTGATGAATAGTAGAAAATACTAATTTTTATTGAAAAATTATTTTTTTTTGAAATTATTTAAAAAGTTAAAATATATTTTCAATTGGTTTTAAAGTAAAATTAGTTTAATTATATTATAATTTAACTATTTTATTTCATTTCAATCAATTTCATATTTTATTATTATATAAAAACTTTTTAAACTTTTAAAATCCTTTCTTTGGAAAAACTGTTTCTTATAAACATCTACGGGTTTAATTTTAAATTGAATTATGATACTTATTTTAATTAAATTTATAAAAATATATTTAATATTTTTAATTAGAATATTTTATATTATATAATAATTTTAACTTGATTTTTTAACATAATGAATAGTGAAAATAGTAAAAATTAATTAATGTGGTTAATGTAAAAATTGGTTTACTAAGGTGTTAAACTAAAAATATAAGTGTTAAGAATGACCTAGAAGTTTTCCAAATCCAATTTTATGGAAATATTTATACCTTTTAATCTCTAATTTTTGATAATTACCCTTTTCATATCCCTATATCATGTAAAAACTTGTGTATATTTTATTCTTTTTAAATATTCCATGTGTGCCCCCCCTTATAAATGGCCACCCTCTATCTAATCATTTACACACTTCCAAAACCCATTTGTTAAGACAATATCTACCCAAATACCTTTATTAATTATCTTAAAACATACTATTGTCCTTTTTTAATCATAAAGTCAACCTAGAAAGGATTTTGGTACAAACCTAATGAAGTTGTCCAAAGAAGAGGTAATGTCCTTAACCGAGCATTTTATTTTATTTCTTATTCAACCTTATATAAATATTATTAAAACATGATTATATAATAACCAAATTATATTACATATACTTATTTTTTTTAAGGTCATGAACTAAAACCATCTCCTCCTCCCTCAAATGGGAAACAAAATCATTGATCTTGTGTACGGTGGACTACCATCTCACGAACTGGTGTAATTTTTTTCCATAATCACTTAACACATCTAGATATAATGTTTTATTTAAAATTTATATATTATATTTATTATATAATTATACTTTTTTAATTATAATATCACATATTCTTTCTTACTTTCCATTTCATAGGGAATACTATAACATCGTCCGTGTGTACAGCGGAATATGACCTCGCAAAGTGATGTGATTTTATTTTCACATATGTTTACATGGAAGGTAATAAGGAATAATATGATGTTTATATATTATATTCATGAAATATTAATCATTATGTGAAATAAATATATGATATATTTTCTTACTTAACATCCATTGAATAAATGATAACGTCATTCATGTGTATGGCGAACTACCACCTCACGAAGTGGTGTGATTCATTTTTTATTACCGCATCACATGGATGGTATATATAAGTGTATTTAAATAAATAATATGATATTTTTATCATCATTTTATGATAAAATAACACTTACCTTCTTTCCATCATGACAGCCAAAAAAATGAAATGTTACTCATGTGAACATACGGCCTACCAGTTCTATGATTGTAACGTGGTTAATTTTTGATAACTATATTTCATGATTGGTTTTAAAAGTATGATTTATATATAAAAATAATTATTATTTAATTATTACCATTATCTAAATGATTAAATAATAATCTCTTTGACCTTATTTAACTTAATAAACTGATTTTATACATATGAGTCATTTATTATTAAAATGTCTGATGTGAAATTAATTGGTTAAGTAATTGAATATTTAATGGTAAAAAATAAAATAAAATTAATAATAAAATTTTAAAAGTTTATTAAGAAATTAAATAACTAAAATAATTTTATTCTTCAGGAAGGTATGGAACACACATGATGATTCTGGCTGAGGTAAGGGTTTCTTCTCAAAACATCCTTATTTGAGGAATATGTTATTCTATGTACCTACTTTATTTTAAAAATTGTATATAAATAACCTTTAAATAATATGAAATTAATAATTCCTAATTCATGGTATTTTAAATTAAAATTGATCTACTTTAAAAGTTATCAAAGTGTGCTTCAAAAGTTACCGAAGCGGTAAGGGTTTTTGTTTCAATCACATTTTAATTGAGATTGTTTATGCTTGAACTTAAATTATTGTAAATTATTTAATAATTTCATAATTAAACCCTTATATTTTATTCTAATATATTTATTCATGATAGTTTCATTTAATAGTACCATTTCTATCTCTTTGGTTCTTAAAATGATTTAGAAAATGTTTTTAGGAAAAATCGACTTTATTTCTCTCTTTGGTTAAAAAAAAATTTCTTATATATCCATATTTTCTAAAAATGTTTTTAAATTTTTTTTTGATATTATCATATGATTTTTAAAATTCCTTTTTACCTATGTTTAACTTTTTTAAAAAAATTAAAATGAATCTTACTATCATTTTCCAAATAATGTTCTTTTTACTTTTACAGATTATGTGAGAGTATTTTTTAACATATACAGAATGAATGGTATTTTCCACCATCATGAACATTATTTACCTTGAAAACTCCTTTATATTTTTTCAAGTATAGTCTCAAATAAAATTATTTCCAAAATATTTTGTGAATTTTAATTTTTTAAAATTGGTTTTCAAAGTTGAAAGGTTATTTTCTTCAAGAAGGTTTTAAATATTTTTAAAGGTATTTGTATTAATCAATGAAAACAACCTTTAATGTTATAGATTCATTCTAAATTCTATATATATTTCTATTAAATATAAAATTATCTCATTCTCCCTCAATTTTATGGGTGAATGCATACCTTATTACCATTTCTCAAATTCCTTCTTTAAGAAATCTCTTTTGATTATGTTATGAGACAAGATTATGAAACCCATTTATTTATATGGATAATTATTATTTTTATGCATTATGATTATATTCCTTATGTGTAAAATATATTCATATACATGAAATTAATTTAAATTAATTTAATAGTGGACCCATAATTATATATCCCTCTAATTAATTAGGTTGTGTTTTAGACTCATGAGATGTCATGTATGGGATTAGGGGGAGAACCTAATCCATTATGGGACTCTTTCCACCATGTGATATTGTCTTGGAAGTTTTCCTTGACTTATGTTTATGTCATGTTTTATGTCATTTATACTTTTCCATGTTTCCATGATTTTATTATACCATGCTCTTTATGTTATACCCCCATTTGATTACTCAAGTACCTTCTCTTTTATGATATCATAGTATACCATTAACTCACATGTTATGTTTCCTTATCATGTTTATTTATTTACTGAGAATTTTAGATCTATCCATTCTCTATGTATTACCCATGTTATCCTATGTAGTTTATGATCTAAAATAGATTTAGGTTCCCACTATAGAAAATAAAAAAAATAAGGATTCCATGTTTTAGTTTCCTTTGAGGTATTGTTATCCTGGTATTTTAAAGACACTAGGCCTCATGATCTTTAGGTTGTAATTAATATACTATTATGTTAAACATCATGTAATAATATGTGTTAAAGGTTTTAACTACTATATATATCACATGTAAATAGCATATGGTATGAAAATATAAAGGGAGAAAAGAAGTAAAAAGAATTTTAGACTAACTGAGGGTGATCAAACATGACTGAAAATGTTTGATTCCATGTTCAGGTGAAGGAGAACATTGCAAGACTAAAGTAGGATAAGATGAGAGCTTGAGATGGTGTGTTGTGTATGGTGAATGATGGAGGAGAATAATAAATATGTTTTAAAGAAAATAAGGGAAAATAGAAATTTAAAACCCCTTTAATGAGCCACATAGTTTGGGTGTATGGTTTGGATAAACATATGTTAACCATACAGGACACAATATCCAATCACCTCCAACCAACACAGTTTCCTCACACTATTTACCAACTATGCACAAACTATGTGGTGTTACTAGAAAATCACACCCCCCATGGATGTATCATATGGCTGAGAAAATTGTGCGCCAACCATTTGTGGTCCCTCTCGACACCAACACTAAGTCCATCGGTTTCAGCTAGGGTGTCAAATAGTTTCAACAAACTATTTTCCTATACAAATAGTCCCCATAGTTTGGGATTCATGATTATAACTAATTGTGAGCCAACCATTTTCCCCTGTTTGTTTCTCCCAACACTAATTTTTCAAAGCCCAAAGCTCCCAAAACTCATTTGAAGACCCCAGACACCTTTCGAGACTTAAAAATTTTCTAAAAATATTAAGCATCCCAACACTAGGAATTTCATTCTAAAGATATATTTTCAATTTAGAAAATCCACCAAACCAAAAACTCAAGTTTCCTTTGAATTTTAACCCATCCTAAATCATGGGATATTATAGGAATTTTGAATACTTATCCTGGGGTATAATTATTATAGTCAAAAATACTATAATTGTAGTATACCTTGGCTTTATTGAACCTAGTTATTTGCAAAACTTTTCTTAGAGATTTTAGATCCTATAAAAGGCCTCCCCCATCTCTTTGTAAGATCACCTTTCACATCGGTTTCTAATGATGTGCAGTCAAAAGATCAATTGAAAAGAAAGTTATAATTATATTTAATCATCATGAGATACAACTTTAAAGTTCTAACTTCATCAAAGATCTCTAAAAAATCTCTCTTCCTCCATTTTATATCCTTTTATAAAATATATTTTTGAGTACCATGTAAAGGGTTTTTCTAAAGAAAACCTCTCACTCTTAAACCTCCTTTTTTAAAATGGTTTATAATCCACAAAAGTGTAGGACAGGTCACTTGGATACCAGTAAAGCTCAAGAGGGTACTCACAAACCATAATTTTGAGGGATGGGTTATTAGTCACCGTTGAGACCAAGGGATTTATACCATTAACCTCTAGATTCAATGGGTGGAGACTTAGGATCTAACAAAAATATTTTTCTGAACTCCATGTTATGTATCCTATTTAAATTTCCACATTGCATCATTTAAAATTAACTCTCACACTTTCATAAATTTGGTTCGATCATTTCCATGCTTTAATTATGTAACACCTCAAGATTTCATAGTAAGTTATCTTCTTTAAAGTAATTCAATAGCTTTCACTACACGCAACATCGAATTTGAGCGCACCACGACTTACCAAACTAGCCATTAAAAAAGTGGTTATAAATAGTATTAACTGAATTTTAATTTTTATATACTAAAAATAATTTTAGAATCCATATTATGTGTTTTCTTAGACATAATATAAGAACTAATTCAATTTTTCAGATAAAAGAAGTATTTTTCAAAAAATACAATTTTACCGCCTTTTAATGGTGAACCCTTTTAAATCCAATATTTGACACTTTTATATATTCAATTTGAAAAAATAAACTTCTTATTTAGAATTTGGACATAAAAAATTTAGTTTTGATAAATTTTTGGTGTTTTTCTGATAACTTTCATATTTGGGTGAATAGAGAAAAATACTTAATTTTAATTGAAAACAAATTTTTTAATCATAATAATTTATAGTGTTAAATTATACATTTTAATGGTTTGGAAGTATAATTAGATTATATTTTTACCATTTAATCTAATTTTGGTCATTGTAATTAATTTCACTTTGAAATTATACATAAACAAGTGTCAATCTTTTTATAGTTATTGTTTCTTAAAAACATGCTATTTTTTTGACAACGGGAATTAATTTTAAATTAATTAATAAAACTTCTATGTTTTTAATTTGGTAGAATGGGCATCATTTTTGAATTTTTAATATCAAATATATATTAGGCTGAATTTTTTGTATTTTTCTGAAAAACTTCAATTTTTAATGAATAGTAAAACCACTTAGTAGTAGTTAAAAAACTGAATTTTATGTTTAAATGAAATTTTACCACTTTTGTAAATTTAATTTAAAAAATATGACATACACGGTTGTTATTAGTAAGTAAAATTTGTTTTAATAAGATGAAAATAATTTTTGGCGAAGAGTAACTTTTGACTTATTTACCGCAGTTAAAGGTAAATAGGGTAATTCAAGGTACAAAAGAATATTATAATAATATAAAATTACCTTAACACTAGTGCTAACCTTATTTTATGAGTCATGGATAACCATTGGAATCCTTGGGTTGATTTTGGGACCCCATGGAGCGACTTAAGAATGATAATGACACATTATTTTAATTAACTTAAAGTAAAGACAAAAATGACATTAACAAATATCTTATAGTATATCAATTTTAACATGGAGTTATATAAGTTATAATTTAAACAATAAATAATAATTGTAAATATAAAAAGATTTCATACATTATGGTATTTTTTTATAATTTTTAGACATCAAATAAATTAAATTATTTATGACACAATAATGATGCAGTATTTACCTCATTAATAAATGATTTAAATAAATAAGATTATTAATATTAAAAAAATATCCAAAACCTCTCCAATTATTATTTTATGATTTTATTTCTAACATGAGTCATCTTATCTTTCACTTTAATGAGTTTTGGACCTTTTGAAACCTAAGATAAGTATATAATAAAATAACATTTTCAAACTCTCCTAAAGAGCCCCTCCTCTTCCTTATAAAAGAACACCACTTCTAAACCATTCCTCACACCTCTCAAGCCCATTTTATCATCAAAACCCTGCCCAAATAAGCTCTCAATATCACTATATTCCACATAGAATCCTTACCTTAGGCATAAGTCACTTCTAGAAGTCGGTTTGGTTCAAACCAAAGGGAGTTACCCAAATTAAAGGTAATGGTTTCTCTTAACTTCTTTTCTTTTTTTTTTTACTTCTCCAACCCCTAAAATATTTTTATTCATTTATTTTATAACAAAACCAGTATCCTCAATATAATAGGATATTTTTATGAGAATTATTTTAACTACACTTTCACACACCTCCATATAATGGGTAAATAACATATTGTTTCTGTGGATGGAAAACTAACGCCTCACGAAACGATGATTGTTCAATTATATCCTACCACCTCCCATGGTGGACATTAATATAGAATTTTATTTATATATAATATATATTATTATTTATTTATGATTTTTTATTTTCTATTTATATCATTCCTTTATGGTTTCCATTATGGGTAAAACGCGATAATTTCATTTGAGGAAGTGCGGACTACCGCCCCCTCAAAGTGATATGAATCGTTAATGCCTTATGTGGGACGTATAAAGGATAGAGTTAATGATGTTATATATTATATTATACTGGAATTATAATATACCTATGTATAATTATGTTTTAATTCCATTAAAATACAAAATAGAAATGGAAGTAGCGTTCATGCGTACGTACGGCATACCGTCTCCATGAACGGTGCATTTCATTTCTTATATCCAAATGTTATGTACTGTTATAAATATATATATATATATACTGGATATATAATATATATATTATATCTAAATCATTTATATCATTCTGTAGATAATGTACTTTTAACCACATGGAAAAATTGTAATTATAACAAGTTCATTTTTGACTCAAGTTCCGAACATCGACAAAATATCCAATATGAACTCAAATAATTAACTAATTGTTATATCAAGGTAATAACTGATATAAAAGGAATAATAAACTTGAAAAAATATCTTATTCAAGTATAAATTAACTTAAGTTTATTATTCAGGGAGAACAAGGAACATACAAGACAATTCGGACTTGAGGTAAGGGGTTTCTTATCTCACTTTTACTTCTGTGAGATTTCCATTGTTGGCCACTTA
The DNA here is from genome assembly GCA_963277665.1 of Viscum album. Lineage (NCBI taxonomy): Eukaryota > Viridiplantae > Streptophyta > Magnoliopsida > Santalales > Viscaceae > Viscum > Viscum album. The sequence goes on from OY728145.1 coordinate 1,423,458,162, forward strand.
TTTATTGCCTATGGTGTATTGTGTACTTCCATTTGATATATATTATCATGATTTTATTTATATTCATGGTATTCTGTGAATTATTTGGCGGTTATTAACTTTCGGTCATATGACTCGATTGATTACAACGTGGTAAGGGGATTTCACCTCACTTCTTATTATCGTGAGATTCACGTTGTATTGCCACTATTTCCTTTTGTTTGGTGTATGTACTATAAATTATTGTATTACTTTTGTGATATAATTTAATCTATTTGTATTTACAACTTCATTGTATGATCCTTCTTTCATGGGGTGTGTGTTTCATGAGTCACCAAATCGGTAAGGAAATTTCAAATTTCAATTTCCACTCATTGGGCTTTACGTATACTTCATTGATTATTTTACTCCAAGATTATGTGTGGAATCACTATTTATTATTTATTTAGTAATTTACACTCCACTTTATTTGGATATACATTTTATACACATAATAACTACATTGATAATTTCTCAAGTCATTGATATGAACTTGATAAGAGTAATCTTAACTCAATTTCCATTCATTGAGTTAAACATCCAAGTCATTGGTGTTGTTTTTTCAAGAATATGTGTGAATGTCCTCTGATTTATTTACACTGAATATCCAGTCATATAAAGTGTATTTATATTTTTCACACATAATTATGTCGTTTATTTATCCTTAACCTAAGGATATAGTCTTCATAAGGTATTTCATCTCAATTTACATTCCATTGAGATTTCTTTGTTGTTATACGCCAATTCACTTTTATATGGTGTATATAATGTACTTTGACATAGTATATCATGAATACCTTTATTATCATGATATAATAAGGCTTTTATTACCTCAATTATTTGTATTCAAGTGTCTCTCATTTGGTTATGAACTCTAACTAAAATATCATTTTAAATGTTTTAAAATTTTATTCTTCTAAATCTTTCTCATTAATATCCATGTTTTAAAAATGGTTTTAAGGATTTATTTATATGGACATTAATGTTTTCAAATTAAAATTAATTTTAAAAGTTTCAAAGTGGTATGGGACACTTTGATTCAAAAATCTATTTTAAATGGCTTCTTGATAAATAATGTGACTTTTAAATGTTTTCAAGAAAAAGGGGTATATTTCTCTCAAATATTATTGATGATTATTTTCATATATGTAAATATCATTCATTATTCTTGATTGAGGTTAATCTATTATAATAAAATCTTCCATATTGTATTTAATGAGTTATTTTTGACTGTGGATGTGCTATTTTTATGCCATTCATGGTTTGTGGTTAAAATATTTACATTTCGTATGCTAGTTTTAATATGAATATTGAGATTATGTTTCAACCTTTTCATATAAGGAATGCATTGGACTTAGTAAGTGACGAGCATAGTCCACTATAGCTCCTCGATGCATCAGTAGGTATCATGAGACAAACTAGTGTCTTAGCACAAGGCCTTGACAAAATGTTATTTCTAGTCTTGGCATGAGGCCTTGATTATGTGGTTATGATGTCTGGCATTATTCATTCCATCGTTATGAGATTAGATATTGATATTTCATGTGGTTATTCGACTAGTAGAATACCCATGACTATATTTTATTATGGCATCATTTACTCAAATCATATTCCTACTATAAAGTGTTCATGTTTACTATTTGTAAAGGTATGTGTTTTCAATTATTAATCATGCCTAATGTTTATTTATCTTCTGCTATATTTCTTACTCTTACTGAGAATTTGAGCTCACCCCTATCTTATTTTTCATTTTCCCAGGATATGAAGAAGTTAGTTATGAGTGACTTGTAGGAATAATCTTGGAAGCTTGGATGTTTCTAATAGAATAAATTAGTTTTGTTTTTCTTTTCAAGTTATAATGTTGAACTTATGTATGTATCTTGTTTCCAAGACTACTAAACTAATCATCCCTTCGGGACTTGATTCCCTATAATCATGCTAATGTATTAAAATAATGCACCGGCTCCTAGATTCTGGGGTCGGGGTGTTACAGTTGGTATAATAGGAATTTTAGTACAAACATTGGAAACTAGATTTAGATAAACTTGGATTAGATCACATTACCATAAGATAGAATTTGAGGATTAGTATAGAAGAACATCCTAGAATTTTGGTAATGTAGAGATTTTGTGTATTTTCCAAGAAATATATCCCTATCTGGATAGGAGCAGGTAGAGGTGGCTCTGGCACAGATGTACCTAGGAGTGAAAACTCTGACAAGGAGTTTCTAGCTTGACCTAGGGTATCCTGGTACATGACAACGGGTCTTGCTGCACTCTTGGTTACGACACTCTCAGAGGATATTCTTAGGATAATTTGAATTTTATTTACAAATGGATTTGAAGGATTTTAATATAAGATGAGAATAAATGACATTGGTTAATCCTAAGGTGTTTTAAATTGAAAATAAGGTGTAATGATATTCTCTAAATTATTTTATGGCTATTGTTAATCACACAATGCTTTATGGTTTTAGTTAATGGATGGATTCCAAGGAAGTCATAGTAAATTTGAGAATGATGTACAAGGTGGGAACGGTGGTGGAAATTAGCAACAAAATGGAATGTTGATAGGTGTAAAAGATATTGTGTCCATGCCGAATCATTTTTCCAAAAATATGATCAACAACATATATATTAACCAACTCCCGAACTCAAAAAATAAGAGAAAGGTGATAAATGATAAGATCTCCATCAGTGGAGACCATGGAGAAAAGAAACCTCAATTTCCATCATGCAAGAAATGTGGAAGGAGACACCCAGGAAAGTGTCTCAATGAAACAAAGAAATTCTTTACGTGTGGTAAATAAGGACATAAAGTAAAGAATTGCTGAGGAAAAATGAAGAGTACTGTGGAAGAAAATAAAAATGGTCCCAAGAATCCATTTACAGTCATTTTCTGTAAATGTAGGGGACCTGGATATTACCCGAGTGAATGCCCTATTCTATAGGATATCCTCTTGGTCAAGGAAGAAGCTATGTGGAAATAAATGGATGATGAAATGTTTAAAAGTATCAGTTCTCTTTGTTGATGGGATTACTTTGGAAGACTTTTCTCTTGTATTTATAACCCTGCAGTTTTTCATGTGAAAATGGTATTTGAGGAAGAATTATCTTTTCTCTTGTGGGTATAGTTATAAATAGCCATTTGGTTTTATATGATCATTTAGTTTGAGGAAATTACAAGTTATTAAATTTTGGGACGAAAATGCAAGGTCTGAGAAAACATTTGTGGTTAAATTATGTTATGGTTATTTTGAGGAATTTATCTCATTTTGGTAATGTTATAAAATATAGTTTCTGAAAAAGGACAACACGCAGACCATGTGACAACCTGTCGTGTCAGACAAAGCTGTGTGAATCGAACCCACAACCAGAGTATAGTTGGGATTTATCACCTACCACTGGACTACATGAACTCCCTAATTAGTTTGACTAATTATTTTTAGTTAAATTATTTTATTGTTCAATAATAATTTAATTTGGGATCGTATGTATAATCAAATAGATACCCTTAGTATAGGAAAATGATTTGGTGATTAAGTGATAAATGTTATTTTAGAAGACGTTCGCTCTGTTGGGAACACTATATGCCTAAGGAAAATAGAATACTATGAGATTTAATTTTAGGAGTAATGGTAGATTTTTATCTATGTTTTTATTATGGATTTATAGTGATTTTGGTTATTTATGGAAATAATTAACCTATCATAAAGAATATGTGATTAGGTTAATTACTTTTAAGTATGTGACTTTAAGAGTAGTCGATGTCATTTGGATATACAATTTAACGTGGAAGACTACATAACAAAATTATTCTAAGTTTTGGGTTTCAATATTAGTTTGGATCATATTGAAGGATTTTAAGGACAATTGTTTATTTAATGGTATTTATTTAACTTTGGGGTATTGTTGGTTTAATTTTAGAAATTAAGATTAGTATTTTTTTTCTATAAAGGATTATCCTTTTTGGGGATCATCTGATATTGTACTAACCATTATGGTTTTGGTTAACATCTAAAGACAAGGTAAATATATATTTTATCCTTTGTGGATCATTTGATTCTCTAGAAGTTTATTCTAGCTCTTCCGGTGTGACCAAGTCATCTTAAATACTCATAGTTTGAAAAAAATATGAGTTAGTGGTAGAAATTTATTAAAGAATGAAACTCTAATTAAAAATTAAGTATATCTATTTATGTTCTTAGTCAATATCATAAATAATTCCTCAACTTTATGAAATGGAACTTAAAATAAAAAAGAAACGTTGTCCATTTACTTTTCCTACTGGGAAACTAATGACCGTTTATCCCATCACAAGTTTGTAGTTTTATTATTGTTAACTTTCTCCTGATCATGTTTTATATCCCTCTCCATCAGAACTTGACACTTAGTTTATCTTCCATATCCATGTTTTCCTACATGGAATCCTAGTATGAGTTATCTCGGGTGACCTTTGTACTTCTCTTTCTTTCTTTTAAAGTGAGAGTTTTATTGACTCTTTTTCTGGTGTGGGATATTCAATGAAGTTCCCAAGTCCAATTTTAAAAATTTTGAGGATGAAATTTCCAAAAGGGGGGAATAATATAACACCCCAAGATTTCATAGTAAGTTATCTTCTTTAAAGTAATTTAATAGCTTGTGCTACACGCAACACCGAGTTTGAGTGCACCCCGACTTAATAAACTAGTTGTTCAAAAAGTGGTTATGAATAGTATTAACTTAATTTTAAATTTTATATACTACATATAATTTTAGAATCCATATTATGTGTTTTTTTAGATATAATATAAGAACGAATTCAATTTTTCAGATAAAATAAGTATTTTTCAAAAAATGAACTTTTACCGCCTTTTAACGTTGAACCCTTTTAAATAGAATATTTTACTCTTTTATATATTCAATTTGAAAAAATAAACTTCTTATTTATAATCAAGATATAAAAATTTAGTTTTGATAAATATTTGGTGTTTTTCTGATAACATTCATATTTGGGTGAATAGTGAAAAATGCTAAATTTTAATTGAAAACAACTTTTTTAATCAGAATAATTTGTAGGGTTAAATTATACATTTGAATGGTTTGGAAGTATAATTAGATTATATTTTTACCATTTAATTCAATTTTGGTTATTGGAATTAATTTTACTTTGAAATTATACATAAACAAGTTTCAATCTTTTGATAGTTATTATTTCTTAAAAACACGCTATTTGTTTTGACAACAGGAATTAATTTTAAATTAATTAATACAACTTCTATGTTTTGAATTTGGTAAAATAAGCATAATTTTTTAATTCATAATATCAAATATATCTTAGACTTAATTTTTGGTATTTTTCTGAAAAACTTCAATTTTTGTTGAATAGTAAAACCACTTGGTAATAGTTAAAAAATTGACTTCTTCTTTTAAATAAAATTTTACCGCTTATGTGAATTGAATTTCAAAAATCCAACATACATGGCTGTCATTATTAAGTAAAATTTGGTTCAATAAGATGAAAATAATTTTTTGTGAATAGTAACTTTTGACTTTTATTTACCACGGTTAAAAGTAAATAGGGTAATTTAAGGTAAAAAGAATATTATAATAATTCAAAATTACCTTAACACTTGTGCTAAAATTATTTTATGATTCATGGACGACCATGGGCATCCTTAGGTCGATTTTGGGACCCCATGGAGCCACTTAAGAATGATAATGAAACATTATTTTAATTAACTTAAAGTAAAGACAAAAATGTCATTAACAAATATATTTTAGTATATAAATTTTTACATAGGGTTAAATAAGTCATATTTTCTAATATAAATAATAATTGGAAAGCTAAAAATATTTCATACATTATGGTATTTTTTTATAATTTTTAGACATCAAATAAATTAAATTATTTATGAAACAATAATGATGCAGTATTTACCTCATTAATAAATGATTTAAATAAATGAGATTATTAATATTAAAAAAATATACAAAACCAATCCAATTATTATTGGATGATTTTATTTAGAACATGATTCATCTTATCTTCTACTTTAATGAGTTTTGGACATTTTGAAACTGAATATAAGTTTATAATAAAATAACATTTTCAAACTCTCCTAAAGAGCCCCTCCTCTCCCTTATAAAAGGACACCACTTATAAACCATTCCTCACACCTCTAAAGCCCATTGGCTTGTCCAAACCCTATTAAAATAATCTCTCAATATCCCTATATTCCACCTAGAAGCCTTACCTTAGGCATAAGTCACTTTAAGAAGTCTGTTTGTTTCAAACCAAAGGGAGTTACCCAAATTAAAGGTAATGGTTTATCTTGACTTCTTTTCTTTTTTTTACTTATCCAACCCCTAAAATCTTTTTATTCCTTTATTTTATAACAAAACCAGTATCCTAAATATACTAGGATGTTGTTATGATAATTATTTTAACTACACTTGCACACACCTCCATTTAATGGGTAAAGAATATATTATTTCTGTGGATGGCAAACTAACGACTCACGAAACGATGATTGTTCAATTATATCCTACCACCTCTCATAGTGGCCATTAATATGGAACTGTATTTATATATTATATATATTATTATTTATTTATGCTTTTTTATTTTCCATTTATATCATTCCTTTATGGTTTCCATTATGGGTAAAATGCGATAATTTCATTTGAGGAAGTGCAGACTACCGCCCCCTCAAAGTGATATGACTCGTTAATGCCTTATGTGGGATGTATAAAGGATGGAGTTAATGATATTATATATGATATTATACTGGAATTATAATATACTTATGTATCATTATTTTTTAATTCCATTAAAATATAAAATAGAAATGAAAGTAGCGTTCATGCGTACGTACCACTTACCGTCTCCATGAACGGTGCATTTCATTTCTTATCTCCTTATGTTATGTACTGTTATAAATACATATATATAATGGATATATAATATATATAAATATATGACATCTAAATCATGTATATCATTCTTGATATAATGGACTTTTAACCACATGGAAAATTGTAATTATAAAAATTTCATTTTTGACTCAAGTTCCGAACATCGATAAAATATCCAATATGAACCCAAATAATTAACTAATTATTATAGCAAGGTAATAAGTGACATAAAAGGAATAATAAAATTGAAAAAATTTCTTAATCAATTATAAATAAACTTAAGTTTATTATTCAGTAAGAACAAGGAACATACAAGACAAGTCGGACTTGAGGTAAGGGGTTTCTTATCTCACTTTTAATTACATGAGATTTCCATTGTTCGCCACTCATTTATTGCATGTGGTGTATTGTGTACTGCCATTTGATATATATTATTATGATTATATTTATATTCATGGTATTATTTGAATTATTTGTTGGTTATTAACTTTTAGTCATACGACTCGATTGATTACAATGTGTTAAGGGGATTTCTTCTCATTTCTTATTCCCGTGAGATTCACGTTGTATTTCCACTATTTCCTTTTGTGTGGTGTATGTATTTTCCATGATTGTATTCCTTGTGTAATATAATTTAATCTATGTGTATTTACAACTTCATTGTATAATCCTTATTTCATGGGGTGTGTGTTTCATGAGTTACCAAATCGGTAAGGAAATTTTAAATTTCAATTTCCACTCATTAGGATTTATGCGTACTTCATTGATTATTTTACTCCAAGATTATGTGTGGAATCACTATTTATTATTTATGTAGTAATTTACACTCCCCTTTGTGTGGATATACTTTTTATACACATAATCACTCCATTGATAATTTCTCAAGTCATTGATATGAACTTGATAAGAGTAATCTTAACTCAATTTCCATTCATTGAGTTAAACATCCAAGTCATTGGTGTTGTTTTTTAAAGAATATATGTGAATTTACTATGATTGATTTACACTGAATATCCAATCATATAGAGTTTATTTATATTTTTCATAAATAATTATGTCATTGATTTATCCTTAACCTAATGATATGGTATTTATAAGGGATTTCATCTCAATTTACATTCCACAGAGACTTCTTTGTTGTTATATGCCAATTCACTTTTATATGGTGTATATAATGTACTTTGACATATTATATCATGAATCCCTTTATTATCATGATATTATAAATTTTTTATTACCTCAATTATTTTAATTAAAGTGTATTTCATTTGGTTATGAACTCTAACTAAAATATCATTTTAAATGTTTTAAATATTTATTCTTTTAAATCTTTCTCATTAATGTCCATGTTTTAAAAATGGTTTTAAGGATTTATTTATGTAGACATTAATGTTTTAAAATTAAAATTACTTTTAAAATTTTCAAATTGGTATGGGACACTTTGATTCAAAAATATATTTTAAATGGATTCTTTATAAATAATGTGACTTTTAAATGTTTTCAAGAAAAAGGGGGATATTTCTCTCAAATAGTCTTGATGGTTATTTTCATCTATGTCAATATCCTTCATTATTATTGATTGAGGTTAATATATTATAATAAAATATTCCATATTGTATTTAATGAGTTATATTTGACTGTGGATGTGTTATTTTTATGTCATTCATGGTTTGTGGTTAAAATATTGACATTTCGTGTGCTAGTTTTAATACGAATGTTGAGATTGTGTTTTAACCTTTTTATATAAGGAATTCATTGGACTTAGTAAGTGATGGGTGGATCCTGCTATAGCTCCTTGATGCATCGGTAGGTCTCATGAGACAAACTAGTGTCTTGGCACAAGGCCTTGATAAAATGTTATTTGTAGTCTTGGCATGATCCCTTGACTATGTGGTTATGATATCCGGCATTATGCATTCCATAATTATGAGATTAGCTATTGATATTTCATGTGGTTATTAGACTAGTAGAATACCCATGACTATATTTTATTATGGCATTATTTACTCAACTTATATTCCTGCCATAAAGTGTTCATGTTTACTATTTTTAATGGCGTGTGTTTTCAATTATTCACCATGCCTAATTTTTATGTTATCTTCCGATGTATTGCTTACTCTTACTGAGCATTTGAGCTCACCCCTTTATTATGTTTCATTTTCACAAGATATGAAGAAGTTAGTTATGAGTGACTTATAGAAATAATCTTGGAAGCTTGTATGTTTCTAATGGAATAAATTAGTGTTGTTTTTCTTTTCAATTTGTAATGTTTAACTTATGTATTTATCTTGTTTCCAAGACTACAAAATTGATCGTTCCTTCGGGACTTAATTCCTTGTAATCATTCCAATGTATTAAAATAATGCCCCGGCTCTTGGATTCTAGGGTCGAGGTATTGCAAATTAATTCGATATTATATTTACAAACTCTAATCAAATTTATCAACTATTAATATTTTATTTTTGATTTTATTTTTTAAAAGGTAAATTCACCCCCCCCCTCCCCCCACTTTCTACAATCTCTGACCAACAATTGGTATCAGAGGGAGTGTTTTCCCTTTTTATAAAAAAATATTGTTTTTCAAAATTGTATTTATTATAAAAAAATGTCAATACTAAACAATCAAATCTAAATTTTATTATGTCTTATAATTCCAATTTACATGAACCTATTCTTGATGGCACCAACCATTATTCTTGGAAGAATCATATGTCAAATTTTCTAGGTAGTATTTATTATCCTATATGGGAAATGGTAATTCTTGAGTATGTTCCCATAAAATAATCCAAAGAAAAATAGACTCCTAGAGATATTAATAATTTTGAGTTGAATTAAAAATCTATAATGACTTACATTATAGTCTTGATATAAATGAATTCAATTTTACTTTTTCTTACAAAAATACTTAAAATATTTGAAAATTATTTCAATTAAAACCTTAAGACATAAATAAAGTAAAAGAAACTAGATTAGATATGTAGAATAAAGATTTTAAAAGTTTTATTATGCATTATAATGAATCTATTACAAAAATATATATGATATTTACTTACATATTAAATGGTATAAAGTCCCTTAGTGATTATTTATCTACATAAAAGATGGTAAATAAAATTATTTTTGGTTTTACTTATCTTATGGGATCCTAAAGTCACATTCATTCAAGAATATAAATATGTGAAAAAAATTAGTTTTAGGAACTCATAAACTCTTTAATGACATATTAAATTATGATGAAATGATAGGAATAGAAAGTTAAATATGTTAAGAAATCCATCATCTTTAAAAATTTCAAGGATGATCTATTCAGAGTTGAGTTAATTGAACATGCTCTTCTTACCAAAAATGTGTTCAATTACTTACATAAGAATAACTTCTATAAGTGATCCTAAAAGTAAAATAAAAATATAGAATTGGAAGTGATATGATAAGAATGTAAAAGGAAAGGTCACATCAATCCAAACTGACCCATCTACATTTAAAATCTCAAAGAAAAGAATAAAGGTAAAAATGATTTTAAAGACTCTATATGGAGTAAAAGTTATGATTACTTGTACTCAACTTAATCATCTATATCAAGTGACTTAAGCTCAAAAGTGAATCATGGTACATATTGATGAATACATCAAGGTTAGTACTCCCTTTACTATTTCCTCCTCTTCTTTTCATTCATTCTTCCCCTCTTCTGTCTTCTTATTACTCCTACAGTCACAAAAATTATAAATATTTAAAATATTCCCAAAATAAACATGTAAATGGATATCATAAACTTGATTATTTTTATCATAAAAGAAAAAAATAAATATAATCAATTCATTGAAGAAAAATATAACCTCTAAAAAGAAAAGGATATTCACTTCCAAGAAAAATAATAATTGTATATGGAAATAAAAAATCAACCACATGTAGATAAAATTAGATCCAATATTAAATATCTTAAAAATTACCTTCTAAAATTTACCCAAGGTGAATAAAATTTAACAAAAATTTTGAGTTCTCAAAAATCTTGAAAAGACTGGGCAATATTTGGTTACTCTAATTGTGCGATATATTCAAAAAAATCATTAAAAAACTAATTTTTTTAAAGGAATTTCTCAATTTAAATTATATAATTATAATAAAAGAAATGTTCATTTAATTTATGAAGTTCATGATATGAAATACCAAAGTCAAATCAACTTTCTTATAATCTTCCCAAAAGAAAACATACTAAACAAATTTGTATTCTGAAATATTTATTGGCTGATTTAAGTAAACCCATGTTTGTGTGGGTACCCAAATCATCAATCATTTAATTTTGTAAAAAAAATATTCTGATCAAAACCCAAGAATCAATGTGGTACCTAGATTATGGTTACTTGAGACACATGTGTGGCAAACTCTCCAAATTCAATCAAATCAATAAAATTCAAGGAGGTCACATCACCTGTGGAGATAATTCTAAGTCTATGATAATTGGTAAAGGTGACATCTATTTTTTCAACTAAACCTTAATTAAAAATGTTTTATTTATTAAAGGATTAAAAAAAAATTACTAAGCATTATTCAATTTTGTGATGGAAGTTTTAAAATATCTTTTGAAATGATTTTTGAATAGTTTTTAAACCCAATGGAAAAATTATTTTTATCACTTTAAGGTTTAAAAAAGTTTATACAATTAATTTAAAATATATTTCTATCCAAAAAATTAAATTTTTTAGTTTATAAGTGAATGAGTTTTGGATTTGGAATAGACACCTTGGTTATTATATCTCACATTCTCTTGTCAAACTTAGTTGTTATGAACTAGTATGAGATCTTTACAAATTTAATTTCAATGATAGAATGGTTTGTGAAACATTCCAACATAGTAAGCACCACAAATCCTCTTTTAAAAATAAAAATTGTATTTTTTCTTCAATATATCTTCAATTGATCCATCTTGACCCATTCGATCCTAATCAAATTGAAAGTATAAGAGGAAAATCCAATACTCTAATAATTATTGATGAGTTTATAAGATTTATAGGGGTATATTTATTATCTCATGAAATTGAAACTTGTAAATTAGTCATAAAGTTTTCTAAAAAGGTTTAAAATTAAGATAGTTTTAAAATAATTTTTATTTATAGCGATCATGGTAGATAATTTGATAATGAGTAATTTAATAATTTTTTTATTCTAAATGCTATAATAATTCTTTTTATTCTCCTTAAAACCCTCAAAAAAATGAGGTAGTATAAAGGTGAAATCAAACAATCCAATAAATCACTAAATATATTTTAAATTAATTTTCTCTTTTAAAATATTTTTGGGTTTAGTCTATGAATAATGCATGTTATATCATTAATCTCATTCTTGTAAGACCTTTTCTTAAAAATACCCCTTATGAACTCTAGTTTAATAAAAAACATGAAGTGGGTTTTTCAAAGTCTTTAATTGAAAATGTTATATTTTAAAAACCAAATAAAATCTTGGTAAATTTTATTCTAAATCTGATAAAGGTATATTTATTGGGTATTTTAATTTAAGTAAACCTTACCATGTATTTGATAAAAGGACTAAAATTGTGGAAGAATCAATACATGATGTTTTTTATGAATCTTTTCCAAAACCTCTTCAACAAAATGTTTTTGAAAATATTGTTTTAAATTAACCTTTTCAAACTAAAGAAGTTAAATAAGAATAAGAATATTCTTCAAAATCTCTTCCAAAAATTTAAAAAAAAATCTAAAGATCATCCCCTTGAAAATGTCATTGGTGATTTACAATCAAGAACTCATACTCATAGATCAGTCTTAAATGAGGTTGAACACCTAGCCTTTATCTCTCAACTTGAACTGAAAAACCTTAATGATGACCTTAATTATTATAATTAGATACTTTCCTTTCAGAAGGAACTAAATAAATTCAGTTGAAATAATGTATGGACTCTCATAGAAATACCTAGTGATTAAACCATTATTGTCTCTAAAATTGTTTTTTTAAATAAACTAGATGAATATGGTAATATCACTAGAAACAAAACTCGTATAGTTACAAAATGTTATAACCAAGAATAAGGAATCGACAATGGTGAATCTTTTTGACCCATAACTTATCTATAATTCACAAGAATATTTTTTCCATTCACTTCTTATCTGAATTTGAAACTCTTTAAAATGGATGTCAAAAATTATTTTCAAGATGGATTTATTTCTAAAAAAAATTAGTGTAATAACCACATAAATTTGAAAATCATCTTTTCCAAATTATATTTTAAAACTTACCAAATCACTTTATGGTTTAAAATAATACCATCAAGCTTGGTATGACTATATTTCAAGTTATCTTCTTTCAAGTGGCTTTAAAATAGGAAACTCTTATTCAAATCTATTTTTAAAACATGTATCAAATGATTTATTACCTATAAAAATTTACATAAATAGTGTGATTTTAAACTCTGCTAATGAAAAACTATGTTTTTAATTTTTTGATTTAATGAAGAATGTATTTTAGATGAGATTTATGGGTGAACTCAAATTCTTTTTCAGTTTTTAAATTTCTCAAAGAAATGATGGAATATTTTTAAACTAATGAAAATACACAAATAAGATCTTAAAATGATTCAGAATATCTCAAACTAAGGAAATTATCATGATTATGAGTACTAATTATAATTTATTATTGGATAAAGTGGATAATATGTTTAAGAATAATACTTATAGAAGTATAATTGGTATTCTACTTGACCTTACTATGACCAGACCTAATATCATGTTCAGTGTTTGTATTTATAATCAATTTCAATAGAATCATATAGAATCCCATTTTAAATGTATCAAAAGGGTTTTTTATTATTTAAAAGGTTCTAAGAATCTCATTTTATTTTATCCAAAATGAACCACTTTCAAATTAACCACTTTTTCTAAAGAAAATTTCGGTGGATGGAAACTAAATAAAAAAAGTACTGGGGGAACTTTCTATCTAATAGAAAAATTCCCCATGTTATGGAGTAGTATGAATCGGAATTTCATTGCTCTTTCTACATAAAAATAAGAATACACATCCACTGGGAGTTTTTGTTCCCAAATCATATAGATGTAACACACTCTCTTAGACTTTGGGCTAACATTTAACCATATCACTATCAACTATGATAATACCATTGAAATAAATATCTCTAAAAATATTATCCAACATAATCACACAAACAACAATGACCTTCATCTCCATTTCCAAAGATATCACTTCCAAAAATATGATATCTTATTAGATTTTGTCTTAATGTAATGTTAACTCACTAATATTTTTATCAAACCTTTAGCCTTTGATCTTTTTAAATTCATTAAATGTGAATTAGGTTTGGCTCGCTTGTGAAACTCTTCATTTGATCTATGGCTATCTTGAGTTATCTTTTTAAAATATTTTTAAAAACTTGAATTTCTTATCTTTTTATTCTCTTCTTTTTTTATTAGATATGATCCCTTTATCATACATGTGTTTTCATTTTAGGGGGATATTTATTTCATTAATTTTGAAATTTTCTTTATGAGAGATCTTTTTTAAAATTAATTATTTATTTATTTTAAAAAACTATTTTTTAAAAAAAATATCTCTAAAATAACACGTACATTTCATGATATTTTTTTAAAATTAAATTTTACATTTTTTATCTTCAAATTTGTTTCAAAATTTATTTTCTAATTTTATAAAAGTATTTATGTATATACATATTTTTATCTCTCTTAAATAAGATTAATTATGAGTAAAAATATTTTATATACTTGTTTCTAACTCTTATATTGAGTTTTCCTTGATGAAATGATCAAATAAAATAAATATTTTCAAAGTACTTTTCTTTCTATTTCCAAATGAATTTCCTTCCTCAAGCTCTTTCAATGAATAAATCAATCAATGGAGTTAAATTCAATCCTTGAGGAAAAGTGATATCATATAAAAGGTGTGTAAAGTTTCATTTTATTCTTCAAATTGTCTTTCATTTATTTCACATTATTTATTATTTTTTTATTATTTTTTTATATTTTTCCTTTTATTATCATTTTTCATATTCTCTTATTTTTAACATTTCAATATATCTCTCTAATAATTATATTATTTAAGAGTTTTGGATATTGAGAAGTGTTTTTTAAAATCCTTTCTTTTTCTTTTCTTTTTTATTTATCTCCCCTTTTTTACTTTCCTCTATCTCTCTATAATAATCATATTATTCAGGGATTTTGTAAATTAAAAGGTGTTTTAAAATATTTTTGTTCTCTTAAAAATATTTTTTCATCTTCAAAATTATTTTACAAAAAAAAATTTGATTTTTCAAATATCACTTGAGTTTCTCTTCAAAATATTGCTTAATTATCTCTTTACTCTTCTTATGTTTCCATTTTTTATATTATTTTATTTCTGAAAATCAAAAAGGGAGATCAATTTCTTAAAAAGTAAATTATTAAAGGAGAGGAATTTTTAAATTTTATTTTTAGAAGGGGTAGTTTTGTATAAAAATACCTAATTTTTTTTATTATTCTCTAGTGATAATATTTTTTTCAAAGGGGTATATTTTTAAATTATATTTATTATTGCGAACAAAATTCTTGATAGGTTTTCTCTTGATATAATTGAATATATTTAATATATTTAATATATTTAATTTCCTTTAATTTTATGAATCTATTTTACTCCTAATTTAAACTTAATTTATCTTTTTAAGTAAAGTGTTTGTGATCATAAGAAGGGGGTATTGTTATACCTCTCTCTCTCTTGAGGTGTTTTCATGATCAAAAACTCTCTCATATGTATCTAACACTTTATTTTTAAGTGATTTTTAGTATTTTTATTAAATTTAATGTGGTGTAATTCTTAGAATATTCATGATCTTGTAAATCCTAAATGAAGGCTTGGTCATGTCTATTTTCATTCTCCAAAACCTTAGAATGGGGTTATAAGATTATATGAAGAATTTAGAATGAAGAAAATAATATCATGGAAGTGTTTTTATAGTAGTAGTCTATACCGTATACCTATTACAGTGAACTGGTTACCCATTGTCATGGTGTTAATAGCTCAGATGTATAGATATCCCATCAGCTAGTAGGTGGAGGAGCACCAGCCAGTGGCTCCAGTATGTGTGCAGTAATTATATCCAAAGGCCACCAGCCAACTTTTTTCCAATAGTAGCTAGATATTGGAGGATCTCTCATGGTAACCAACTATAGGTTTTCCACCAGTTACCTGGTGAAGGATTCCAGATATCTGGTGGCATTATAGGTTCTTCTCCTGGGGTGGATTTATTATGGTTAAAATGATCATAATTTCAGTTTACCTTAGCTTTACTGCACTAAGATATTTATAGAATTTTTTAGATCATTTTAGATCTTATAAAATTCCTCCCTTAAATCCTTGTAATATCACCTTTAACACTAGTTTCCAACAACATTCTCTCAAAAGATCAATTGATGTTGAAGCTTTAGTTTTCCCAAATACTCACAAGAGATAACTTTAAATTTATAATTTATTTAAGTTTATCCAACCATTATCACAATCTATCTTCATCCATTGTATATCCTTACATAAAATATATTTTTGAGAAGCGTGTAAAGGTTTTTACTAAATAAAACCTCTCTCTCATCAACCTCTTTTCTCCAAATGGTTCACACTCCTGCAAAAGTGTGGGACTGGTCACTTATCTACTGGTGAATCTCAAGAGGGTGATCACAAACCACAATTATGAGGGATGGGTTCTTGGTCACCAATGAGAAAATTTTATTTATACCATTAACCTCTTAATTCAAGTGGTATAGAGGTAGAGTACTACATTTAGATTTATCTAAACTCTTTACCGATTGTGTTTATCTTCTATATACATTTATTCATTGCATCATTTAACATTGACTCACATACTTTCATAAATTTTGTTTGATCAATTATTCACATTAATTAATTGGATATTATCTTTATCAAATATAATCTAATTTATCAATTATCATGTATTTTATTTCTCATTTTATTATTTTAAAATTGATTAATTTTGAAATTAATCATTTATTTCTGCTTTTATTTTTTAAAATAGAAATTCAACCCCACCCCCTATTTCCATAATATTAAACAAACATTGAATTTATTTTTATATTTATCATGGTAATATTATCTCAAAAGTAATTTTTTATATTTTTCTAAAAAAATTATTTTTATATGAATAGCACAAAATACTATTTTTACAAATATTGTTCCTTTTAGGGCATTATTAATTAATAAGAATGATTTATAAATTTATAAAACCCATTTCTAAAAAATATATGGATTTTATGAGTTATATTATAAATTTTAAAATATTTATTCTATTTTTCAAACCTATATTTATTGTTTTAGAACATACATAATATTTTTTCTCAAGAAATTATTTTTAATACATTATATACTTATTATTTTAAAATTAATTTTTATCATTTTTATAAATTGAATAAAATTAACTTTATTTAATATTTTGAATTATAAGGTCCAAATTATATAATAAGGATCATTTTATTTTTAATCATAAAGGATAAGTTACTTAGGTAAAAACTAGTTACTATGGTAAAAGCTAAAATAATAGAAGTAAAAATATAAGAGTAAATAAACTCAAAAATGTTTAAAACATATGTGGTAATGTGTGGTTGAGGCCTTGATCGACCTTATCTCTTATATTCTCCATTATTTATCAATTTTGGAGCCACTTTTCCTAATAGTGACTTTCCATTATTAAAAAGTTATGGGTATTTACAAAAATTCCATCCTTTTTTACTAATAAAAAGGGTTCTCCTCTCCTCACTTCCCCTCACTCCAAAACCCCCTTAAGTTCATCCCAAACTCTAAAAAAACTCTCCTAAACATTCCTATAAACCTTAAATATGTTATTTTATTTTCAAAATACTATCCCTCAATGGTGTAACCCCCTTCTCAATGGAGATAATCTAAGCAGCGAGGTATAAATTTCTAACCGCTCCTTTCTCATTTCTATTTCTTTATGTACACTTATTCTTCTAAATATTCTATTAAAATATCTTAAAATTATAACATTAGTATCACTATTATAATTATATTCTATTATAATTATGGTACTATCATTAACCACCCTCCCATTTTCCATTAAATAAAAACAAAAATGTAAATCATGTGTGTGTGTGGACTACCATCTCCACAAAGTAACATATTTGATTTTCATAACCACAAAATATGGATAGTTAAAAGGGGAATTTAATGTATAATAATGATATTTATTACTTAATTATAATTTTTAAATTTTCAATCATATTACTCTTCTCTTTTTTTCTATGAAAATGAAACCATTATCTATGTGTACGTGCATACTATCACCTCCTTGGATCGATATATTTTGTCTTTCATTAACACATTTTATGGATAGTTATAAGAATGGTTTTAAAGAATAAATATTATTTTCATGATATGAATAATTTTTTGGTAACACAAATTGAATAACTTATTAATGATATGAATGATAAATAATAATTATAGAATTAATTATCTTAAACAAGAAAAGTAAGAAGGAAAAATAATTTATTATACTGTGTAATTATTTTGTACCCATAAATACTTCTTCTAATACTATATAATTTACATATATAACTCTAATAAACACTAAATTATATAATTATTCTTCTTGTATAATTATAATTTAATTAAATCACCTCATAATGATCCATTAATCATGGTATGTTCATGTTTGGGTTTGCTTGATCACCTACTTGAACAATGCTGCAAAATTATATCATAGATGAATATAAAAACATAATTAATGGTATAATATGATATAAATATTTAAATAGTGATTTTTTTTATAAAGTATAAATAAATATTTAACTCAATAATTATGTACAGACATTTTGTTGGTTAAGAAAATCACTGAAGTACGCTTATTATTGATTTCATCTTCAAGGATAAAGAATGAAACACTCATAAAAGGAAATATAAACTTCATAAATAATTATAATTAAGAAATTATAATAAATATAATGATATTTTAATTATTAAATTTTGAATAAGAATTAATATTGACACTTATCCTATGATACTAGTACAAATGTTCAAAACTATAAACACCTGATGTGGGAAAATATGTAAAAGCTAACTAATATACATGTATATAATGATTATAAATTAATATTATAAATATTTTTAGATATTAATATGTTTTTGGAATAATATATTAAGTTATTTATGTTTTTATATAGGAGGTTAGAGTGTATTCATGGAAGACAAGATCAAAGGTAAGGGTTTATTATCTCAAATTTTCACTCCTTGAGATATATTTCTTATTATACACCATGTTTTCTTTGGAATGGTGTATATAATATCACTTTAATAATTTTTATAATGATACTCTCATTTTTTATGAAATTTAATGTTTAATTTGAAATCATATCCTTTAAGGATTTTTTATACAAAATTTTCAAATTTCATAAGGTTTCTTTGTCTCAAATTTGAATTTCTTGAGACATGTTTATGTTATACACCAAGTTTTTTTTCATGGTGAAAATAATATCACTTTAATATTTTTTATCATGATAATCTCATTTTTTAAGAAATTTAATGTTTCATTTGAAATCATATCCTTCAAGTTTTTTTAATACAAAAGTTTCTAATTTCATAAGGTTTCTTTGTCTCAAATCTGAAATCCTTGAGATATGTTTATGTTATACACCAAGTTCTATTTTTCATGGTTAAAATAATATCTATTTAATATTTTTTATCATTATAATCTCATTTTTTTATTAAATTTAATGTTTCATTTGAAATCGTATCCTTTAAGGTTTTCTGATACAAAAGTTTCTAATTTTGTAAGGTTTCTTTATCTCAAATTTGAATTCCTTGAGACTTGTTTATGTTATACACCAAGTTTTATTTTTCATGGTTAAAATAAGAACCTTTTATAATTTTTCATCATGATTACCTTATATTTCATGATATTCAATGTTCTATTAAAATTTTATTCTTTCATTGGGTTTTAGCTCAAAATTTACAAAAGTTGAAATATTTTCTTTGTCTCATTACAACTCCATAATACATGTTTGATATTATTCATAATTTTTTCATTTATATAGTGTATTATCTTCCCTATTGGCCTGAATTATAATGAATATCATTCATATCATGATATTTTAATGTATATTTAATGGTAACTCTATCATTTTCTTTTGATTATTATGTTACCATAACCGTAAAGGTTTTTGTTAACTCAACTCCCTTTATTGAGATAAATGATTCTTATTGAATATATTTATTCTAATATTGGTTTATTCCACTATAATATTTTATTTAATGTAATTATATATTCATATCTAGTATAATATGACCCTTTATTTTAAATATTTTACCTAGCTAAAATGTCTTTCTCAAATGTATATCATTGTTGAGAATAATTCTCATCCTATTTAAAGACAGTTTCCCCTCCTTGTATATATTTTAGTCTCTCTAAAATTTTCACCTTTATAATTGGAAAAATAATTATGTTTTATATCATGTGACCACTATATTTACCTTCTCATATTTACCTTCTCATATTTTTTTACACTTTTTATGATGTCGATTTTCAACAAGGGTATTTCAAAATATTAAAAAAAAATCTTCTTTCAAATAGAATGTTTCATATTCCACCCCACATTTATTTTTATAAACTTTATGTCATATTAGGATACATTATTGATGTTTATTTTTCAAAGGTAAACATTTTTTAAAGTGTTCAATTTACCTTTTTGAAAATAACTTTTTAAAGAACCTGTAACTTCATATTTTTGAGATAATGTTAAAAATACATTATAAAATACCTTTAAAGTTTTTATTTTATGTGAGAACATCTTTCCACCACTATTGTCATTGTATATTAAACTTTAACTATAAGTTTTCATGGTTTCTAAAATAAATTATTTTTATATTAATTTTATATAACAATTCTTTGAAAATGATTTCAAAAGATCTGGGACATCTCTTATTTCAAAAGTATGTTTTTATAAAACTCATAAAAAGTATTTTTCCAGCTAATTTGTTATACTTTTACATATCTTATGCTTGATCAATAATATTATTAAATTTATACCATTAATATTATTTCTCTATAAGGGTTATGTATAGTTATTCACTTTTAGAGGAATGATTCATCACTGTCTTTTTGTTTCCTAACCATCCACCATGAATAGGCATAACTTTTCTTCCAATGACTTTGATTTATGAGTACCTTATTTTTAATTTTTTTTATTCAATGTTTTTAACCTAGATCCCATACATTGATTGATTAGGTAAATTATTGACTTAATTTTATACCCTTAATCTATACGATGTAAATACCATATGCTTTATTATCTTGATTTAGTGAAACTTACCTAGAAAGTTAATGAATATATTTGGATACTGATTTATTTTCCACAAGTGTATCATGTTATGATTATTGATGGAATTATTAATGTTTTACTTATGTGACTCCCTTTTAAAGGTATATGAAACCCATTTTATTTCTATGGTTTCCTTATGCTATGATGGTGATTTAATTTGTGTGGTGCACATATGTATGGATGATGACCATTTGGGCCCTATATTACCCTTAAATGAATTGGGTAAATCTTAAAATATCATTATATAATGGTTAAATTAATAGTGACGATCAATATAAAGTGGGGGAAAAGTTTTAATGCCTAGTTCGCTATGGGAAGTAGGTTGTGATGATTGATCTGTTATGGGAAATAAGTAGTTATTCCTGATCCACAATATTTTGTTTCTATGCTTATGTTGGTTCCATAATCCTTTGATATAAAACAATATTATTCCCCTTGTATCATGATTTAAGTCTTGTGTTTTCCTATTATTTACACCATGTTATAAGTTTGATCATATGGGATTATTTATTCACTTATCTTTCTATATGAATCATTTTTATGATTTAGTGTTCATTTAATTTAATATTTCTCTCATAATTATGTTTTCTCATATGATTATGATCTCAACTCAAGTAGCATGTTGATTTGTTTATTTTTACCTTAATGGTCATTTGATCTCACCCCTTTCTTATGTTTACATTTCTTAGGTCTTGATGATGAGTTTAAATTGGAATATGTTTAGAAGAAGACCTAGTATGATGAGATTATTGTGAAATGTTCACAATAATTATAAAATAAGTAGATTAAGTTTCTAGTATCTAAAGAAACTAAATCTCTATATTCTCAGTATTTTGAGTTTATTATGTGACGTAATGTTTTGATTATGGAAATAATATAGAATAAAGTCATGTTTAACTCCGACTACCTCAATTGGTGTCATAGAAAGTATGTAAAGTATATTTTTATAGAAATGGGCTATGAAGTATAGGTATGGGGAACCTTAGTTGGTATCAAAGTGAAGGTTTAGTTATTTTTTTAGATTAATCTATTTACCTTTGGTGTTAGGGTTAGATGATCTTAGTGAAAACCCTAAATAAGTGTATAAGTATAGGATGATATCCTAAAATATTAGTAAATTCTTGAGAGAGTGGTTTAATTATAAATGAAGCCTAATATAGATACCAGAAAGTGTATATAGTTTTGGCATATATTCACTTAGGGTTAATCACCCCCAAAAAGTTATGGTTGAGTATTGACTCGGTCATCACTTAGATGAATGATGTATGGGATTAATAATTCACATCTGGTTCGACACTCCTAAGGTATATTCTTTGTATGATTGTATTTTATTTATAAACCATTATAAAGGATTGATTTTCTTGTTACTTTGAGGGATTGGGTTGAGAATTATAAGATAACCCAACTTAAAGTAACTGAGGTTAAAATAAGATTGATGTAGGTTGAACTAAATAAATTATAGGATAACATGATGATGTAAAAGGGTAAAAGGTATTATGGTTAAATCCCTTTTATGTTATTTATTATAATAATCCCACTATGATGTTAAATTTTTATCATTTATGTTAACCCATTTTTGTTTTAGTTATGGATGGAAATATAAGGGATCAAGTTAAAAATGGGTGTGAGGGACAATGTAAAGAATATGTCAACAAATAACCCATCAGAATGGGAGATGGAATGAGAATAATTATTATTATGCTAAACCATTTATCATTAAATATAATTAACAATGTCAACATTGTCTAATTCCAAAACACACCAAAGAAGAGAAGGATAGAGTCTCGTGGAATTTCATGTGATAAGGATAATGAATGAAAGAATATTTAATTCCATATAATTTATAAATTTAGAAAGAATCATAGGGGAAATTACCTTAAATGGATGGTTAGATTCTATAATTATAGAAATGAATCCCATAAAACTTGAAATTGTGAGGGAAAAAGAGAAGCTAAAAATCTATTTCTTTAATTGTAAGGAAATTTGACATCATGCACATCAATTCCTAAATCCAAAGGATAATAAGGAAAATAAGCAACAACAACTTCTTAGACTATGGGAATAATAAAATTCCTATATAATGGCTTCTATTGAAGTAGAAATTTATTTTTCACTCTATATTTGAGTATCTCTTATATTGTGTAAGTTTTAACCAATAAATGATAAAAAAATGTGGAATTATTATTATAGCTATAGTAAAAGAATATTTTTCAAGGTTTATAAAAGTTACTTATTATTAATATTATATTAGTAATGGAATATGTCTTTTTATAAAGGGCTTGTATCAAATTGTGTATAGAGAAATATCACATCATATCCTAAATAAAACCATGATAAAATACAATTATATGGTTAATTAGAATATTATTATGTAAATTAATCTCATCTTATGAGTTTAAAAATTGTGAGGATTCAATTTATTTAAGGGGGAATGTAATGACCTAACATTTCACTGTATATTCTCCTTAAATAAATAATATATTAAATAGAATGTTTCACACACTATACCAAACTAAAACTAAAAACTTTGGTATATTTTGATTATTAAATATGACTGTTAAACATAACTATTAAATTAGCTGGTATAAATTGAAATAACCATATCACAAAATCAATAAATAATATAAGAATAAATAGAATATGAAAGTGGAAGTCTTACTTATAAAGTATATTTGTCTTATCCAAGAAGTAAATTAGCTTCTCAAGGTTTTTCTTTGAACCAATACCAATATTAACTTGACTAATTATAGTATGATAAAACCCATATATGGGAAAACTTAAAACTCATAGAGATTTCCACAAGATTCATGCTAGCTGAACCACCACCTGAAACTACAACTATATATGATGCTTAATTATAATTCAGAGATCCTAAGGTATTATTTAAGTGTAAATTAGGATTATATCAACATGTAATAAAATATTTATATGTATATATATATGTATATCATTAATTTTTATACTTTTATAAAGGTTAATTTTTCTCAATTCACTTTATGCATAAAAAAATATTTTTAAGAAATTGGAATTTTATTTCAAGAGACTAATTTTGTTATGATTGAATAATAAATATATATGAATATATATATATATATATATATTATAAAAATAATAAGTTTACACTATATTAATTAGTAATTTATAGTAAAAAATAATAGTTTGTATACCAAAAGTCATTTTTTTATAAAAACAGTATTAATTATATTTTATCCTTTTAAATAAAAATAAAATATATAAATTTTAGTATGTGAATTTGAAAAAATTAACTTCATTTTTTTATTTATCATAGAAATATTAGCTTATAATTTTTGTTATTTTTCTAAGAAATTGATTTTTTGGTGAATATTGCAATATAATATTTTTATTAATATCATACATTTTAGGGAATTATTTGTTTATAAGAATGATTTTGAAATTTATGAAACCCATTTATAGAAAAAATATGATTTTTATAATTTTTATTAAAAATTAAAAAAAATTGATTCTAGTTTACAAAGCTATATTTAATGTTTTATATCTTAATTAATATTTTTCTCATGAAATTGTTTTTATTAAGTTATATACTTATTATTTTAAAATTATTTTTTTATCAACTTTAGATATTGAATTAAATTAAATGGATTTAATATTTGGAATTATAAGGTCCATATTAAATAATAAGGTCCATTTATTTTTAATCTTAATGGATAAATTACTCAGGTAAAAAATAGTTATTGTGGTAAAATCTAAAATAATAAAATTAAAAATCAAAGAGTAAATAACCAAAAAAATGTTTAACACGTGTGTAGGAATGTTTGATTAAGGACTTGATCAAGCTTATCACTTCTACGCTCTATTATTTCTCAATTTTGGATCTACTTTTGTAACATCCTCAACCCGAAAGCCACTGTATCAGTACTCTATGTTTGGTCATCACATGACCTCAAGTGTGCATCCTTATAAGCTAGAGGTTTCTGACTAGTAACGAGGGTTTAATGCATCATGTGGGGAGACTACCCTATTTTACCATATTTTTCTATAATATATAATATATGAAATAAATAAAATAATAAATAATAAACCAAAACATGCATTAGCCTATTTAACATATCCATTAACTTCCCAAGCATTGACCCATTTAACACATTTATCATTTAATATTACTTAACCCATTTATGAATTTTCATTACCATTTCATAATCCATTTGACACATTCATATTAATCCATTTAACCTTTTCACACCTCATTCCAAACAATAAATTATTCCCTTTCCAACAACTAGACACAACCACCATTAGTTCCCCTCTAAGTTTTAAACTACATGTCAACAAGTTTAAAATTAGTTCTACTTCATCTAAAAATAATAATAGGCTTAAAATCACAAATATCTATGCTTGGGAATTCTAAAACACCCCATGGGTAGCCCTAAATTATTCTAATCAACTTCAATGCATCTTATGGGGATCATGTTGTGTTTAATTGATCATTTATCCACCCATTTTACCAAATATTAGTAAATGCATAAAATTCATGACAAGAAAAAAGCAAACACATGACCATGAAAACACAAATCAACTTCAAGACTATCGGATATAACTTGTAGACCACCTACCCCAAAGCTGAATATAAATTCATGTGTGACCTTAGCCTTAGATCTGGATTTAATCACCCCTTAAAGCCCAAACCTATGATCTACTAAAAATGAGGGTTTTAGGGATTCAGAAGAATAAGAATG
The DNA here is from genome assembly GCA_963277665.1 of Viscum album. Taxonomy (NCBI): domain Eukaryota; kingdom Viridiplantae; phylum Streptophyta; class Magnoliopsida; order Santalales; family Viscaceae; genus Viscum; species Viscum album. The sequence goes on from OY728145.1 coordinate 1,423,484,142, forward strand.
AAACCAAAAGCCTTAATCTAGATAATAGAAGCAAAAGGATCATTATAATTAACTGGTGCATTGATCTACAACCAGCGGCACTCCAAACAACCTATAATTAAAGGAGATCCACCCTTGGGAAGATTTGGGATCTTGAGTTCATCACTAGGGATAGAGGAGGAAGAAATGGGGAGAAAATCCGGTGTGAGACTTAAAATCTTGAGGAGGAGTTTAGTAAATTAACACTTTTTAAGGGGGTGCATGGTTTGGTCACACAGTTTTCCAAACTGTGTGCCTAATTCTGTTCAAGATGAGTTAAGTTACATGGTTTTCTAGGGAGGCCCGTGCAATTTGAAAAAACATGTGCCAACTATAAAAAATGCCTTTGTACAAGGTTACATGGTTTGTCTCTCCCCCTCGAAAGGTTTTTCTTAACCATGCACCCACCCCCCTCCTCTTAGATAAAATGATTTGGGTGCATGTTATCCCTAATTGTGCATCAACTATACAACATGCAGTGGATGGACAAAATCCTTGTTATTTCATGTCCCAAACCCCCAGAACACCCCCAAACATTCTCATACATTCGGTGAACATTCCATTAACCAAAATTTAAACAAGTAAATACCTCTATGATGTTTGAGATATTACATCCTACCAACCATATAACATCTCATCCACTGGACACACTTCCAAGTCTCATTGAGCTTATAAAGAAAAGATATTGGTCCACCAGGCCTACACATATGACTCCCTTTCCCATGTTTCCTTATGAAAATTACCATGTGCCAAAAAATTCAAACCAAAGGCATAGTCTTTACCCATAAGATTTTATCATTATAGTCCACAATATGAATTGGATTCTCCTTAAAGGACACACCAGCCTCAAGATGAACATCCTCAACATCAATCACATGAGATGGGTCAGGGTGATAATATCGAAGTTTTAGAATGTGAAAACCCTCATGAATACCATTATACCTTTGTGGAAGATCCAGTTGATATGCCACCAGTCTAATTCTCCAGGATCTCAAATAGCCCCACAAACCTAGGTTCCAACTTACCCTTCTTTCGAGTCAGACAGTGACCCAACCTAGGCAACACCCAAAGAAACACATGATCACCAACCACAAACTCAAGAGGTATATGACGTCGATCTACATAAAATTTCTACCTACTTTTGGCCATTTACATACATTTCTGAATCAACTGAACCTATTTCGACATCTCTTTCATGAGAATCAATCCCAAAAACTCTGATTACCCAGCCTCTAACCAACACAATAGATATCTACATGGTCTACCATAGAGTGTCTCAAATAGTTCCATATGAATCATATAATGATAACTATTATTATAGGAGAACTCAACAAGTTCCAAATGCATTTCCCACGATCCACCAAAATCTAGAATGCACACCCTCAACGTATCCTCTAGTACCTAAATTATACGCTCTGAATTTCCATCCATCTACAAGTGGAAAACCATACTCAACATTTGGGTACCAAGCACCTTCTATAACCATTTACAAAAGCGTGATGTAAAACATGGATCACAATTCTAAACTATGGTACATGGAACCCCATCCAACCATACTATCTCCCTAACATACAACTCACCCAGTTGTTCCTCAGTGAAAGTTTCTCAAATTAGTAAGAAATGAGCCACCTTATACAACCAATCAATAACCACCCAGATCACATCATTATTTTGAGACATATTCGGAAGAACCACCATGAAATTCATCATTACATCAACTCATTTCTATTTTGAAATGGGTAATGGCTTCTACAAACCACTTGGCCGCTAATGTTCATCCTTAACTTACTGACAGGTAAGGCATCATGCCACAAAACCTACAACCTATTTCTTCATCCCTAGCCACCAATACTACCTGAGTAGACCACGATACATTTTCCTCAATCCAGGATGCACTACCCACTTCGATGAATGAAACTCGCACATAATATCATTCTGAAAACATGTTGGCACCATAAAACATTCATGAACATAAACAACCCCATCATTCTTAATGGTCCAACCATAAGGTGACTCCCTGCCTTTAAAACTTCCCCATAAATAAAAAAATTTTGAATCCTCGTGTTGATTATCCTTGATTCAGCTCAAAAGAACAGACTCATATACCCTGGATTCAAGGGTCATCTTCCCTAATCCATCTTATACATCTATATTCATCTCAGTAAACAACATCATCATCTTCGACTTGGAACTATATTCTTAAACTTTCTGTTTTTTATTTTTCTAGATAAAAACATCTGTAACATCGTTTCCTTTTCCCAGTGTGTAAACCATCTCAAAATGAAAATGTATTTAAGGATCTTATGATCGGTATACACATTTAATCGCTCCCCTAAAAAGTAATGTTTCCAACACTTCAAGGAATATACCGCTACGGACAACTAAAGATCATGAGTGGGGTAATTTATTTCATGATGCCTCAACTATCATGACCCGTACACAATAACACGATCATCCTTCATCAATAATACTCCAATCCTCGTACTGTATGCATTAAAAAACACAATATACCATTTTCTTGATTCAGGTAATATCAGAATCGGTGCAGTCTTCAACTGCTTATTTAACACCTAAAAGGTATTATTACATGCTATAGACCACTCAAACTTGAATCCCTACTTGGTCAATCCCAAGAGTGGTGCTTCCAAACAAGAAAAGTATTTGATGAACCTTCTTTAATAACTAGAAAACCCCATAAAATTTTTTATATCAGAAACATTCTTGGGCTGCTCCCAAGATACAATTGCATGTATTTTCTCTGGTTCCACTGACACACCTTCCTTGAAGATTATGTAACCCAATAAATGAAAACTAGAATTCTAGATATGACACTTTGATAGATTATCATATATCTTATTCTCTCTTAGTGTACTCAATATGATATCAAGATTTTTGGAATGATCGTAATGAGTCTTAGAGTACACCAAGATTTCATTAACAAAAACAACCACAAGATGATCTAGATATGGGTGAATGATTTAGTTAATTAAGGCCATAAACACTTCTGGTGCATTTTTCAACCCAAAATGCATCATAAAAAACTCATACAACCCATACCTACTCCTGAAAGAAGTCTACAGTACATTAAAAAGTCTCACCCTTAGATGATGGTACCCCAATATCCTATCAATCTTGTAGAACACTGAAGCACCCCTTAACTGGTCAAATAGACCATTGATTCATGGAAGAGGGTATATGTTCTTAACTTTCATCTGATTTAGCCTCCTATAATTGACACATAACCACAAATATCTATCATACTTCTTGAAAAATAGAACTAGAGATCCCCAAGGTGATGCACTTGGATGAATAAACCCTTTATTCTCTATTCCTTCCAATTGGTTTTTAAACACCTGAAGTTCTATCAGTTCCATCCTATATGAAGGAATGGAAACTGGTTCTTCTCCTAGAAGAAACTCTATTGTGATATTAATATCTCTCTTGGGAGGCATCCCCAATAAGTCCTTAAGAAATACATCATGGGACCAATCCACCATAGGAGTAAGGAGATGTTGCTCTACTCCCACATTATCAATCATAAGACAAGCTACTTGGGTTGTGAGTTCACCCAACTATTAACAAAATGGCCCTGCATAGCCTTCCCAAACATCCCATTAACCATGGTGGATATAAGTATCTCCCTAAAGAGACATGAATGTTACCATATGATGGTAACAGTCAATGTGGGATTAGTACACCACTAACCAATCTATGCCCAAAATCAAATCAAAACCTATCATCTCAATCATAAACAAATCTCATAGAAAATGGTACCCACTAAACTTAAGAGAACATCTCTTACAGTGCCTATTATTTTTTTCACACCCCTAATGGTGTATTAATTGAAAAAAACCCACATATATACTCCACCACTAATCCCAACACAATCACAAACTAAGAATAAATAAAAAGAATGTGATGAATCTGTATTTAATAGAGCACTAGAAAGCATGGAATCTAAAAGGATTGTACCTCAAACAATTGATAGTCTAGCCTTTCCACCTCTAAGTGTAGGATGAACTATATAAAGTTAGTCTACCCCTTTTCCCTGGGCCCCATTCTGAGTTCCTGGTGCTGCACTAATATGCTGATATGGGTGCTCTCTCCCTAGAGTACCATGTCCACCACCTCAACTGGTACAACCAGTCAAGCTTTGGTTGCCTACCTGATATGAGGTAACTGACCCCCTATATGCACTTGGAATCTGCCTCTTCCCTCCATCCATGCCCAGTTATCATGGGTTCCTACTAAACCTCTACACATGTCAAATTATGCTACACTATAGGCACTCAACTGGTGTTTGGGGACACCGACCATGAATATGCTCTGGTCTGCCACACTAATAGCTGTAAACTTGATATCTACCCTAAGAGAATTATTATTTTTTCTGGATACCTTTTCCACCACCACCCTAGTGTAAACTCTTGAAATGGTGCTTCCTACCATCATAATTTTCACCACTGGATCTCCCAACTAAAACTACATTCCCACCACCTAAAGCCTGCTTGAGGTTACCTTCTGAAATAAGGGCTTGATCCACTACCTCAACTACTCTCTTAAAATGGAAGATATTCACTAGTGACTTGATTTCATGTCATATTCCATCCTAGAAACATATTTTCATAGCTTCTTCATCACCCTCTAATGCCAGAATAAAGAATTTAAAATCAATGAATCTGCTAGCATACTCCATCACTGACATAGATCTCTGAGTCAACCTCATAAACTCTATAGCCTTATCCTAGATCAAGGTCTCCTAATATAAATGTTCAAGAAAATTTTCCTAGAAAACCTTCCATGCCATACCATAAACCTACTAGTTTTGGACTAAAACATCCCACTAGCACCTTTCTTGACCTCACAACATATAATTTTCCAACTTAAATCTCCTCTTTATATGAGTCTATAAGTGATCAAGAATCATTTGTATAGACTCATCCAAAATTCAGCTACATAAGGTCCACCCTCACCCACAAAATTTGGATGGTGTTCTAGTTAAAGCTCCCTAGCCATCTCAAACATACTCGACACAACCCATCCAAGGTCGCATTTCATCATCTATATAAAATGAGTAAAGTTCTCATAGAACTACTTTTCTCCCTTGTTACACTGAATCACTGAGTTCCCTTGCTTCACCTCTGGAGGAACATTCTCAGTAATATCCTCTTGTATCCCAAATAGAACACGACATCATGGTGGAATCTTCCTATAATACAAATTTCACATCTGAGAACACATACATAAGGCTTTTACAATTCACATTAAATAAGGCTCTCTACTATCCATGGACAACCCATTTCGCATACACAATCTCAATGGACATCATCATGAATAGAAAACTACCCTATACCATCCCTACTATAGGTCATGGATAACATGGGGTAAAAAAATATACATAGTCACAAGTCTTTCATTATGCACCTTTTCAAAAACATTTCCACATTCACAGTGTAATACCTCCCTATTAGGCACATTTACCATTTCACCACTTGTTACGATCAATATTTTAACTCATTTACACCTTTTGTTAAGCACAATTCTTTAACCATTATTTAAATTTATTTTTATATAACCATTTTCATTATTTTTACCAGAAACCATTTTCTTCAAATTTCCAAGGAAGTGAAATGCATTCTACTCTTTATTCCCCACACACATCCCATGTGTGCCTATCATGATGTGTTTCACCTATATCCCTAAGTGCCTAAAATTATGAATGAATGAATGACCTCATAATGTCCTTTCCATGAGAAAAATATCATAAAATAATCACATCACACCACAAGTGAATCACCCAATGGTAAAATATCATTTAACTATAAAAAACATATCTAGAACAATAATTCCCACCTTGGACACTTGGGTTTTCCCTCATACATGGGTTAGCTACTCCCATGCATGACCTCATTTCCAAGTCCCAACACATCTTAATCTCCCATATATCATCCAAAATAGTAAAACATAGAACAAAAAACCTTTTATGATACCACTTTGTAACATTCCCAACTTGGAATCCACTAAACTAATTCCCCATGTTGGGTCTCCACATGAACTCAAGCATGCCTCCTTGTATGCTAGAGGTTGTTGACTAGTAGAGAGGGTTTAATAGATCATGTGGGGAGACTATACCCCCTTTTAATAGAGTGTTTCATAGTAGATAACATAATAAATAGAGAAAATAATAAACAATAAACTAGAACATGCATTACCAACCATTTTCTAAACAAGGTATAAGACACAACTAAACAAGTAAATATGTCTTATCATGATAACAGTGCCAAAGTGAATAAAACCAAAAATAAATACAACCAACTGAACTCCCAAATGTGTAATAACTCCAAGTCTATATCCTCATCCATGAATGTCCCAAGTCCAACTCAATTCCCTATAATAGGGCCTTTTCCCTTGTCCTGGCCTGCAACCATGAAATCTACTCAGGTACCCAATAGCAGCCTGAGCAGGGTGTGAGCGTAACTCAGTAGGACACCACCAATAGTGTCTAAAAATTTCCAGTCTAAGTAGATAATGTATTTAATTACTAAATAAATGATATGATAAACAAAATACAACTTGGGATCTATTAGGTAATAATATTTACTTTAGCCAATTTCATCATTTATTTCATGGGTTAGGTATTTACATCATTTACACCACTCCCCAAGCCAATCAATTTCTAAGCATAAGGAATAAGTTAGGTTCTCTATATAACTAGTTAAATCCATTTCAAAATAATTTACATCACACTTACCTTGTAGCATAATTCTAGGTAGTTTCATCCAAGGAAACCATTAGGTCCTAGAGCATCATTCGGGCACCCTAACCTGTGTATTCTAAGGGTGGGTTAGAGAATCAGTACATCCCAACCTATGGGGGAGCCTCAGTCCTTTTTCCTACACCACCAATCCATTTTCACATTATTATTTATCTATTCATCACATATATCATATCAAAAACCATTCATAATCAATACACATAACATTTTCAATTCACTTTACATTCCACATGTCATGTGTCATCAAGCCTTAACCCATTAGCACATTTTCCATTTAATTAGAATAACCCATTTAATATATTTCCATTTTTTTACCTTAACACATTTTTAATAATAAAAAATTCTCATATAATATCCCATTTAACATATTCATCAACTTCCCAATCATTAACCCATTTAACACATTTATCATTTTATATTCCTTAACCCATTTACATATATCAAGTACCATTTCATAATCTATTTAACATATTCACATTAATCCACTTACCCCTTTCTCACCTCATGGGAAAAAATACCTTATGACCTTGATAATAACTAGAAACAACCACTATTTGTGACCCTCTATGGTTTAAACTACATGTTAGCACATTTACAATGGGATCTACTTCATATCAAAACAATACTATGTTTAATGTCCCAAATCTCTATGTTTGATAATTCTAGCACACCCTATGGGTGGCCCTAAATCAGTCTAATCAACTTCAATGCATATTATGGGGTTCTTGAGGATTTTAATTCATCATTTAGACACCCTTTTTACTAAATATTACTAAATCCATCAAATTCACGACAAGTAGAAAGCAAACACACGACCATGCAAGAACAAATCAACTTCAAGACTATGGGATATAACTTATAGACTGCTTACCTCAAATACAAATATTAACGCATGCTTTACCTTAGCCTTATATTTTTATTCAAGACTCACTTAAATAAAAAACCTATGATCCACTGAAAAATGTGGGTCTTAGGGCATCGGAAGAATAAGAATGAAACCACAAGACCTAATCCAAAAAAGAGAATAATGAGGAGTGTTTAACTTACTCGGAGCATTGATCTGTAACCAACAACACTCCAAATAGCCTAGAATTGAAGGAAATATATCCTTGGGAAGATTTGAGAGCTTTATTTTATCATTAGGGCTATAGTATGAAGAAATAGGGAGAAAATTGGGTGAGAGAATTAAAATCCCGAGGGGCAGTTTAGTAAATTCACACTTTTTAATGGGGTGCACGGTTCGGCTGCACGGTTTTCCAAACCATGTGAAAACTATGCTCTTGATTCTTTAAAATAATGTTTAAGTCACATAGTTTCCTAGGGATGCCCACATAGTTTGAAAAACTATGTGCCAGTATGGGGAATGCCTCTATCCATGGTTGCACGGTTTGGATCTCCCCCTTGCACGGTTTTTCTTAATCATGCACACCCCCCCCACGCCTGTCTAACATGGTTTGGGCCTAACCATGTTCCAACCATGAAAAATCCACTGATGGAAAAAATCCTTTTTCATTCATATCCCAAACCCCTATAACACCCCTAGACCTCCTCATACATTTGGTGAACATTACATTAACCAAAATTAATAGATTTAAACAAAAAATTACCCAAGGAAATACCTCCATGAAGTGTGGGATATTATAATTTTCTTTGATAGTGTCTTAACACTATTAAAACGTTATGGGTGGTTACAAAAATGTCATCCCATTTCACTTATAAAATGGGCTATCTTATTTTCACTTCCCCTCATACCAAAACCCCCTAAGTTTGTCCCAAACTTTAACCAACCCTCTCATAAACACTCATATCCACCTTAAATAGGTATTTTATTCTCAAAATACCATCCCACAAAGGTTTAACCCCCATTTCAAATGAGATAATCCTAGTAGTGAGGTAAAAAAAATTAACAGCTCCTTTATCTTTTTTATTTCTTTATGTGAACATTTTCTTCCAAAAATTCCAATACCCTGACATAAAATGATAACATAAGTATCACTAGTTTACTCATAAATTATTATAATTATGGTATAATCCTTAATAACCCTCCCATTTTCCATTTAATAAAAATGAAAATTTGAATTGTTTTTGTGTGCAGACTACTGCCTCTATGAATTAACGTGTTTATTTTTCTTCACTGCCTAAAATCAGCATCCATGTGTATGTACGGACTACCGCCTCAATAGATTGATGTATTCCATTTTTCATTTACACATTTTTTATATGGTTATAAGAATAGTTTTATAGGATAAATATTATTTTATGATATGAATGAGGATTCTATAACATAAATTTAATAACCTATAAATGATTTGAAAGATAAGAAATCATTATAAAAGTAATTATCTTAAACAAGATAACTAAGAAGGAAAAACAATTTATTCATACTATGTAATTGTTTCATACACATTAATTATTATCTTAATTCATTATAATTCTAATATATCACACTAATAAGAACTTAATGATGTCATTATTCTACTTTTATAATTAAATTTAAACTAAATCACCTTATAATGATCCATTAATCATGGTATGTTCATGTTTGGGATGGTTTGACCACCTACTTAAACAATGATACAAATAATGTATGACTATGAAAACATAATTAATTCTATAATATGATATAAATTTTTAAATATTGATTTGGTTTTTTATAGAAAGGATAAATCCATAGTTAACTCAATGATTATTAAAACACCTTTCATTGGTTAATAAAATCACCAAAGTGTGCTTGTTATCATTTCTTCTTCAAGGATAAAGAATGAAACACTCATCAAAGAAAATTAAAATTTCATAAATAATTATAATTCATCTATTATATTAACTTTAATGATATTGTAATGATTAAATTTTTAAGAATAATGAATACTAACACTACTCCAATGAAACTAGTACAAATGATCAAAACTATAAACACCTGATGTGGGAAAATAGGTAAAAACTAAAAGATGTACATGTAGATAATGATTATAAATGAAAATTATAAATATTTTTAGGTATGAATATGGTTATAAAATAAGTTATTAAGATAGTTATATTTTTTATATAGGATTTTATAGCATATCTGTGGAAGACAAGGTAAGGATTTCTTATCTCAAATTTTCACTCCTTGAGACATATTCATTATTATACACCATATTTTATTTAGAATAGTGTATCTACTACCCCTTTCATATTTTATATCATGATCCTCTCATTTTTAATAATATTTAATTTTTCATTTGAAATCAAATCATTTAATGGGTTTTGATTCTAAATTTTCTAATGTCGTAAGGTTTCTTTAACTCAGATTTGAATTCCTTGAAACATGTTCATATTATACATCATGTTTTATTTTTCATGTAAAAAATAATTCCATATTATAATTTTGTATCATGATTCCCCTATATTTAATTATGGTCAATTTTATATTCCAAGTTCATTCTCTCATGGGGTTTTGAATCAAAAATTACAAAATTTGTAAGGGTTTATTTATCTCATTTTCAACTCTATAAGACATGTTTGATGTTACGTACCATTATTTCATTTATATAGTGTATTCACTACCCTATTTATCTCAAGTTTAATTAATATCATTCATATCATGATATTTTAATTTCTATTTAATGGTAAAAATCTCATGTTCTTTTGATTATTATGTTAACATAACTATAAGGGTTTTTGTTAACTCAACTCCCTTTGTTGAGTTAAAATGCTTATTATTGAACTTTTTTCTTTCAATATTGGTTTATTCCACTCTGAGATTTTATTTAATAGTAATTTATCTTCCTCCCTAGTGGATAACTATACTTTATTTTAAATCTTTTACCTTACTAAAATTTATTTCTCCAAATTATATCTTTGTTTAGAATAATTTCAATCCTCTTCAATGATAATTTCCCCTCCATGTCCATATTTTACTTTATATCCAAGGTTATCCTTTATAATTTCAAACCAAATTTTTTTTATCTCATGTAAAATTCATATTTTCATTCTCTTTTAAAAAATAGTTTTATTTACTTTTTTATGGTGTGGGTTTTCAATAAGGTTATTTCAAAATATTTAAATATATATATATATCCTTTCAAATAAAATGTTTTATCTTCCACCCCAAATTTATTTTTTATAACATTTATTAAATTAAAGGATCTATTATTGAAGTTTATTTTTCAAAAAGTAAATTTTTTTCAAAGTGTTTACTTTGGATTTTTGAAAATAACTTTTAAAAGGATTTATACCTTCATATTTTTATTATAATGTTAAAAATATATTATAAAATATATTTTAAGTTTATATTCCATGTGAACATATATTTTCACTTAATTTTTCAATTTATATGAAAATTTACCTCTATGATTTCATGGTTTCTAAAAGAAATTATTTCTCTCCTAGTTTTATAAAATAATTATTTCGAAATTCTTTCAAAAGATTAGGGACATCTCTTATTTAAAAATTGTATTTTTCTAACACTCCTAAAAAGTATTTTTCCATCTAAGTCATTTTCATTTGACATGTTTTATGATTAATCAAGGATATTCTTAAAATTATACCATCAACCTATTTGATATGGATGGATTATGTAATGTATTTTTATTTCAGATGAATGATCCATCGAAAACTTTATATTACCTAACCATCCACTATTAATGAGAATAAATTTTCTTCTAATGCCTTTGATTTATGAATACCTAGTTTTTTATTTATTTTATTGAAGAGTGTTCATGTAGATGTTATACATCGATTAATTGGAAAAATTATTAACTTGTTTATATACCCTTTATTTTTATAGTGTAAATACCATATTAACTTTTATCATGATTGAGTAGTACTTACCTAGAATGTTAATAAATATATTTAGATGCTTATTTATTTTCTATAGGTATATCATGTTATGGTTATTAAGTAATTATTAATGTTTTCCTTGTGTGATTCTCTTTAAAAGGGATATAAAACAAATTTTCTTTACATAGGTTATGTATGATATGATGATGATTTATTTTATGTGGAATACATATGTATGGATTACGAAAAATCGGGTCATATATCACCATCTAATGTATTGTGTAAATATTTACATCCCATGAGATAATTATGAAAATTAGTATTGATTCTCGATCCAAAAAAAAGAAATGGGTTTTGATTTTTGATCCTCTATTGGAAACAGGTTTCGATGCCTAATTATCTTTGGTAAATAGGTTGTGATGTCTGATTCACTATGGGAAACTGGTGGTGATGCATGATCCAAAATGTTGTGTTTCTATGCTTATATTGGTTCCATGGCCCTTTTATATAAGACTATGTTATCCAACTAGGATCATTATTTAATTATTTTGTTTCCTCAATATTTACACCATGTTATATGTTTGATCATATGAAATTATTTGTACTATTATATTTCTATATAACCATTTTTATGATTTCATATTATTTTAATATAATATTTCTCTCTATCTTATATTTTCTCATATGCTTATGATATCAACCTAGGTTAATATATTTATTTTCCCTTATTGGTTGTTTGATCTCACCCCTTTCTTATGTTTCTATTTCCTATAGTATGAGGATGATTTTAACTTGGTATATGTTTAGAAGAAGACTTGGTATAAAAAAATTATGGAGAAATGTTCAAAAACATTGTAAAATAAGTTGATTAAGTTTCTGTTATTCAAAGAAAATAAACTTATATATTCTAAATATGTTGATTTTATTATGTAACTTAATGTTTTAATTATGGAAATTATGTAGAATACATGCATGTTTAGCTTGGGTCACTTTATTTGGTATCAGATAAATTATGTAAAGTGTGTGTTTATAGCATTAGGCTTGGGAGTGAGGACCCAGGGAACCTCAGCAGTTTACATATTCGAGACTTGTCCTACCACTAAGGTGTTCACTAGATCATTATCACCAGCACAAAGTGATCCAAGTACTGGCTCCATCCCTTCAACCACCATAGTAGTTGGAGAAGCCTTAGTACCCTTTATCATACTAGTTATGTAGTCATTTGGAGGGATTTCCTCATAATACACTATCATTAAGAATTAAAATTTAATTATACCTATGATAGTATTAAATCAAATAAAGGTTATGGAATTAAAATGCATATGTTTCATTAATACTCTAGTGATGTAATTTCTATTGAAAAAATTATCCTTCTGAGTATTTCATAGCATGCAGACATTATGCCTACTAGAAGATCAAGTTAATAGGGCTCTAGAGGTGACTTTTTCTGCTAAATACCCCTTCTCACTAGTGATAACCTCAATAAAAACCATATGATGTCCCTCAACTAGACGTCATGGCATTATAGTAGGTTAAAAAAATTCAACAAAAAGTATAAAAATGATATATACTCAAAACATATGAGAAGATTAGAAATTACCCTATTATATTTAAGGTAGTTGGGTTATTTCCTTGGATGTATTTTTTATCTATCCATTAGGTTGAAGATCCCTCATGGTGTTAAGATGTGGCACTAACCCCACTTATTATCCACCCAAGGTTTACTCTTTATTCCTCCTCCAAGGTCAATGCACCAAGGGTTCATTAGAGATTTCCCCTTCATCCCTACTTTTTGATTACTGTATATATTAGAGAAGGATTTTAGTAAATATTGACACCAGGTAATGACTATGAGTCTATAAGACTAGTGAGTTTAACCTTTCCTATGTGAGTTATTTTTGAATCATCGATGGGTGGGGTCACCAAGCAGTCTTCATGAAACCCTTCATTTGTAGCGCTTCCCCAGGAGTCTTTATCATTAGAATCCTACATTGATTCTCTGGTCATCCCAATCTCCTTAGGGCCCCTGAGAATTTTCCAATCCAATAGTAGGGTATCCAGTTAACCCCTAGATTAGATCAGCCTCTCAAGCTCGGTGAGGTATTCTTTAACTTATATCTGTGAGGGACTAAACCTGGACCAGAAATTCCCATGACTGTAAAGGTATATACTATTTACTTATAGTTATCCCCACATCTATAACTAGGTATATTATAGTTATAAGTGATCCTATTTCATCCAAACATATGGAAAAATAGTATCTTTTTCATATCTATGTCATTGCAAAGTTACTTCCCTAGGGCCATACCAGGAATGGAATTAGCTATCCCAGAAGCTTTTCCCTACTCCCATACTCACTCCCCTAGAGGCCTCCCACTCTTGGATGTACTCACTCTAGGGGACTCATCTTGAGGAGGAGAGAGATCCCCTAGAGCTCCCCCAACCACTATAGCTACCCCCGTAGAAGTTTTCATCCTCAGTCAATGTTCTTACCCTTTTATATCATGAATCATACTCGATCACCCCTGATCTTGATCCTAAGGATATTCCCAAATTACCATACACCTCAACAATTATCCTAGATATGATTTAATCCATATCTACTCATACTCATAGAGAAACCTTATTGAAGAATCAGTCAGTTGCAAGTTGGTCTGGTCATCTCTAAATTCATAAGTGAACATATTATAGAGATGATAAAGAACCATGGGGTTAAATTCACATCATACTCTAGTATACACTTGAGGTGTAATTAATTAAAGGTAATTGGACTAATGAGAAAAATTATATAGGGTTTATAGTTCAATGATGACACTCTCCTCAACCATGTGACTAATTTCCCACCTTAAAAGTAAAGAAAATAAAATCTATACTTGATACCGCTCTAGCCATTATCCATTATCACACCCATTGGAGTAGGTAATATATGGAAGATGAACTACTCGTGCGCCCCAATAATGAAAATCATTTTTACCTACTCAATCCACATAGGCCAGATCCCAATGATGTTTAGTATTAAAGTCTTGAATTCAGTTTCTAAGGGTGATTGGATCTAGGTACTCATACCCCCCCCCCATGTTCACAGTGACCCAATTTTATAAGAATTGGAATGAGATAAAAATTATAATGGGTGAATTATTCTTGATGATATGATTCATTATCTTGTATATAATTTCCAGTACCATGAGTCAAGGCTAATCCATTGTCCATTTTCTAACATGGCCATTATGAAGAACATCATGGTCTGCACCCCCATGTGTGTGTCCCAAAATGGTAGCAAACTTACACTAATTAATACCACCAAGAATTTCACCAGCCTGATCTCTATGGTCCATTCCTTTGATCTGTAACCCCACTATGCATAACAACCCTCTTCTATAATCAACTAATATGACTCAATTTACCCACATTGATGCATTCTTAGGCCCTACTTTGGTCTCCCTATCATTCAGACATGGGGAATGTTCAAAAATTATTCAAACCATATATTAAAATTGATATATAGATGGAGTGGAGGATGAATTTTCCATGGTGTGTATAGAACTCCCAATATTATACTCGTGAATAAGGGAATTTTATCCATATATTCCCAAGAATTTACCATTGGAAAGAATTTTTCATACATATCCCCAAGAATGGGGATCCCTTAAATCCAGTGGAGGTCCTAGAGATTGATACCCATATATATATAGTGGAGGATGAAGGTGTTCATTTTGTGAGACCACTGAATCAACATCTCTGGCATAAGTTCCAATTGGTTGTAGACATGGAATTTCAAACTCCATGTCGCTTCATACAACCACACTTGGTGAAGCTCATCCAAAAACTCTACACATATTTGTAAGACCTAGAACACCTTGGCTTGTTCATTGATGAATTTTTCTCCTGAATGAAGGTCTCAATATTCCATCCATCCCTAGTGGTTATCTAATAATACTAACATAAATGTTTGGGAGTACTTTGTAAAAGAGGTTTTGATAGTTAGATCATACATACTAATTATTCAGATCAAATTCTAGGGATTGCGGGAAATTGTAAGGTCTTTCTTCCTTACAACATGAATAGTAGAAACTATGTTACACCACATGTACCTTGATGATCTCTTGAACTATTTGATAGGTTTTCCAAGGTTATAAGTTGGTATTGATACTTCATCTTATAATATGAATCTATACAATCGTAGACTCTTACAAAAGGGGTAGTCTCTTTGGACCTTCATTAGTAAATCATTGATTGCATCATGTTTAGGAATTACCCCTTCACTTAGTTTGATATCTGAGCTCTCAGAAAACTCTTTCACCTGATCCTCTGTAGAATCAGTAACTTCATCTTCCATTAGATTAATTTCTAAGTTCTTTGATAAATGTTCATGAACTATTCACATATAATATAAGATGTATTATGTAACTATTCACATATAATATTCATCATGTAAAGAATATTAGCATGGAATTTAAGGATTCATATCACATAACTTTCATATAAAATTTAGTTTTGTGAAAATATAGAAATAGTCAATCATTCAAAAAAAAAATATTGGTCCCCTCAATGAGGTTCCTCATTTTTATAGGATAAGGGTTGACATGATTTATGTGATAAGATGGCTAGAGTTATGTAAAAGTTGATAAGAACAAGTCCATAATTCATTATTTTCCTCATAATTTGATCCTCCTTTCCCCCATTGGCACCAATTTTGAGGGTTGTTTTATTTGGAATTAAAGAATTCATATAAATATAATATGGGTAAAAATGTGGGAAAAATGTGTTTCTGGAGAATATTAAAAGTTTTTTCACAACTCAAAATTATGTGAGCCAAATTTTACATCACAACGCAAATCAATTTTTCACACATGTGAAGAATTTGTATGAACTGACATAAGAGAACCGAACAACTCATAACTTGAGTGATCATATAAATCTTGCACGAAAAAACACTCAAATCAATTAAAATACTTATAAATGCTCCTCCACTCATAATTTTAAGTATACAACCTTTGTACTTACAAGTTAAAGCTCTCATCTCCCAAAACTTGGAATTTTAGAAATTGTAAATCTCTAAATATCACCATGGACTCCCATAGTTGAGAAACTTTTGAAAATTCCTCCACATAAGTCCTTAAATTCATTGTCTTGTGTTTGATATGATTTTTTGAAACTTACATCCATAAAGAAAAAATTTCATGATAGAGTAATGTTAATCCCAAAGGGAAATATGTGAGAGATACCATGAGAGGGGGGTGAATCAGGGTATCAATTATTTTCCAAATTTATCAATTTTCCTTTAAAATGATCACTACCTAATGGATATTAACCTATTACTTATAATGGTCGCTAATTTTTCTTTATTATTTATGTTGATCCAATTATAACTTTACATAAACTTCTCTTTACCAAATTTATTAATGGTTTATTAACCCAATATCACCAAGTTGTGATGTGTAGAATATAAATAAGAAATTACACAAGACACATGGATTTTACTTGGTTAACCATTATGGTATAATCGAAGGATAATTCATGGTAATGTGACTATACACTAGAAGTAATAATGGTTTTATGTTATTTCACTTATACCTAGGGTCACTCCCATTATAGAGGTTTTTAGGATAGTTTATTTCTACCCAAGGGTTGCTACCTCGAACTTCCCTCCTTTAAATCACTGCTCTAAGAAAAGAATATAAATTTTCTCATAGGAAAAACCAAAATAGTCAAACAATTAATATAGATAATTAACCAAGTATAGTATGGGTGATTTTTAATCTCTACTTACTCTTTCAAAATATTTCTATTAATATCACCATTAAAAACATCTTTTTATTTCCATGATAGGTCATAGAAACTCCTTATCTTTTGAAAAATTATTCAAAATATTCCAAGTCTTATTCTATTTATTTCCTATAGTAGATTTATAATCCCTTTAATTTTCTAGATATAGTAATTATCCTTCTTCTTTACCTTGTTCATGTTATTCAAGGGGTTATTAACCTTTATCTCTTCATTTTAGCCCCTCGTTTGGAATTCATCTACTTCTTAGTATTTGAATTTAAAATATCTTTAGGTATAATCTTTGAATCCACACACTGTAGATAATATATTGTCCATAATATGTTAATATTTAAAATTTTAAATTAAAAACATTAACTTCTAACTTATCATATTGAAATTTAGTATTTTTGTCTTCTTCTATCATTTTGAAACCATTGTAATCAAATTGAGTCATTAAAATGAAAACTATAATTGTTAAGAAATTATTTGAGTACTAAACCTATAAAAGTATTCATAAATTCTAAATATAGTCAAAATTTCCTTCAAAATTCCTTGATACTTAACATCATAGTGTGGTGAGGCTCTTCTTAAATAGAAGTTCCCTTTGAAATGCCTCAAACAATAGCCACTATATTTTTTTACTTTAACCTAGTAAAATGGATATTCACCATGCCTGGTGAAATTCTATTGTCCTTGACAATATTACATGGTGTAATCATTTAGAACATAGTTTCATTTCACCTAGCATGAGTTCTCCATGGATATTGAAACACCCATGGTTGGAACCCATTTGATATAGAGGAACTTTCATTGTAAGACATTGATTTCCACTATGTGGAACTTTCTAACTGGATATTTTAGTTTTAGTTTTAATGAATGATACTCACCACATGATTCAACCTTGACCAAAACCACTTTAAACTTCATAATTTCTATTTTTGGATTCACCATTTTACATAGTAAATCTCCTTAACCACCATTCCAAATAAAATAGTATAGTGTTCCCTTGCTGTCTATTTTGGAATATACATACTTTATGCCTTCGACCATAGCCACTTCACTATTTCACATAGTAAAGCACCAGTTTGAAAATAATTTTTTGAATCGAATATATACATATCCATGACCATATTGTGATTTATCATTTCACATAATAATTAATCATGTGAAACAACCTTCACCATGACGTAGTGAAAAATCCTTGGTCATTTTTAAACCCCATGCATGCATTAACCCTCAAAATTCAACTACATATAGTGTGGTAAAGAGGTATTAAATGATTATAGGTTTGAAAAATGGTGTTAGAGTTGAACTCGTGCATATAGAATAGGATAAGTGTTGAATATTAAGATAACAATAGCATTTTTTTCTAATCATGGGTTTTTAATGAATGAGTAGTGTCTTATTTTATGAAACCCCATTTCAAAATTATGATTATACTCCCACATGATCTATTAACCAAGATATGTAATCACTATATTGATTAATAAATTAGAAATTGTCTCATGTTGGTGTCTCTCTTTAGTTAGTATTCTTAAATGTTTCCTTATTCCATGTGTGTTGAACCATGCACCTGCTTACCTTCACATGTTCTACTGCCAACCTATGGTAGAACTCACCTTCACCATTCCATTACCTTTTGTACTAGATTTAAGGAATGTTAGTCCATTTTTTAATAAAAAAACTATTATTTCAACACTTCTCAAAATAAATAGCATCTTCCTCATGATTATATGTATAATATTTTTCTTTAAATGTTATCAAAAAAACTTTCCCAACATATTCAAGGAATCTTAATTATAAACCTTCCTTCATGAAACTGAACTACTTTATGGATTTATAACACTCCTCCAAGAATCACCATGAATCCATAATAATCTTCCAATAATTACATCCTATGATTACACATAATATATATCCTTCATAATTTTATCCAACATATCAACCTCTTTATGCAAAATATGTCTTATCAATAATGACATCTAATGTTATGAAACACCAATTCAATAACCTACCTAATATATAATGTCAAAAAATCCAACATGAACCCATATAATACCAACAAGGCCCATATATCATGAAACTCAATGTTTTTTGAAACACATGACTTCCACAAAACCCATTCCATGGTTTCCATAAAGACCATTTATTCTAGAGTTCAAAGTCTCACAAAACTTAAATATTTGAATAACATCTAAGTTGTGTGAACCCTATTATGTTGTGACCCACTTCAAGCCTCATTCATGGTGTATAATTCAATGGTAATTAATAAATTATGGGTACCATATCCATTTTATTTGGTCTTATTTACGAAAAATCCATATGCATGGTCAATATAGATGAATATCATGTTTGAATCCTTCATATCAAACATAAGTTGGGTAGCATCCATATCTAGTTCTCCAAAAAAAGGATGAGCACCAACCATGGATCCCAATATTGGACTATTCAACAAAACACCTAGATAATCCCCAATAAATTTCTCTCAGCTTTAGATTAGCAACTTATCCCTCCTATTAAGTGTAAGAACCAATAATAACCTCATTAAGGGAAACCAACCTAGTACATTCAATGATCCATGCTCTTACTGGGTACCCAAAATACAAACCCCACACCATCCCTTGTGTCACTCCTTTTATGACACAAGTATCTTTATTGTATGTTATTAAAATGAATGGTATAGTCTTGTTATATGACCTTGAACTGTACACCTCAAACTATCTGGGTTTTTATTCCTATTTTATAGTAGGATACTTATGATTCATCTTTAAGGTTTAATCCTGACATCATCTTCATCCCATATCCCCATAATAGGTAATAAATCTAAAGCATAATCATATTCCAAGATTGTACCAAACCACTCACCAGACCGCCCAAAATTCCCCATGGGACTTTAAACTATAGGACATTTCCAATAGATATTAACATGTACTTACCAATACATGATGTGCATATATGGATCTATCCCCAATAGATTTTAACTTATTCCTTCCTATACATGATAAGTGTATGTGGAACTATCCCCACTAAATTTTAACCTATTCTTACCCATACATAATGATCATATGTGGATGGATCCACACTGTACATTAACCTATTTCTACCCATACATGATGAGCGTATGTGGATCTATCACCATAGGTTATTAACATGTTCTTATCCATATATAATGAGTGAATTTAGATCTTTACCCACTATAAATTATCCTTTTATCTCTATAAAGTGATGAAACTAAGTGTATTACTTCCTTATGTGATGAGAATTTGGTGTTTTTATGTGAATATCATAGTATAAAACCCACTTGATATATCAAAAATCTATCCTTAGGTGATGAGCCTCAAGAACCTTTGGTGATAATCCTAGGATACTTTATGTGGTGAGAATAAAAATCCCATGTGATGATCATTGGATCTATCTTTCCTTTCCTTGGGTGATGAGCATAATATTCTTACCTCACATGATGAGAATAATATTCCTTATGTGATGAGCATAATAATCCTATGTGATTAAAATGATATATCTTCATTATCCCCTTAGGTGATGAACATAATATTCTACCTTTCCCTATGTGATGATCATAGGACACCTTGTGTTATGAGAAAAATATTCCTCTGGTGATGATTCAAGGATGACTTAGGTGATAAGACTAAGTTTTCGAGTGTGATGAGAACCAAATTCCTCATGTGTTAATCATGGTTCACATCATGTGAAAATCATGGGATACTTTGAGAAACAAGCTTAAGATTCCTTATGTGATAATAATAAGTTTCCATGTGTGATGAAGATAGGATGATTTGGGTCATAAACCAAAGATACCCTATGTGAGAAACATAGGATTCCCTTATAGCCCATCCCGAGGAATATATTTACAGATTCCCAATATACTCATAAATTTTTAATTATGTGTGTAAAATCATCATATCCAACAAAAGGTGTTCACCCTGCTAAGGTAGCTAATGATGTAATTAATCGATGTCCACATGAAGATAGCACTAGTAATTGGATTCACAATTATGTCTTAAATCTATGAGGCAGATCGTGAATATGAAAAAAAAAACTTCACATAGAAATCCATGGAAGTAAGGGATGACATCCTATCTTCTTTTTTGATCAAGAAGATAAAATAATTAAACCCTAGTGGTGATAGGCCACTAACCTTTTTAAATTGATAATGTGGGGTCATAGATTGTCACCATCTGAGGTATAATATGTAAAGACCCAGAAATTTCAAGGAAAATTTTTTTCTTAATTTTCTTAGAATTTTTACAAGAACGCAGTTTCTGACGGCGCCTGATTCTGAGGCCCGGTGTGCTCGGAATTAATTTCTGAAGTTTGGCTCGGGTACGTTCAGTGAACGAATGAGCGGGAATTTCTAAATTTTGAACCGGTGCTCGGAATCGAATTTCGAGGGCACCGATGAACTCGCAGCGCCGGTTATTGCTTAGGAACTCCTGTTCCGAAGTTGCGTTTACACGAGTGTTGATTATAAAAATTGTGGAAGATTATTTTATAACTACACTACAATTTTTATTAACTTACACTAAGTATTAGCTCATGGTGGAAGTTGGGTAACCACCCAACCTCCCTTGGGAGGTTATGAGGGTGGTGGGGCCCACACGAATCCCACCTCTTCATATCCTCTAAAACCCCTCAACTCCCACTTAAATGAATTTAACTTAGTTATAACTTATGTCTTAAATGAGTTGAATTTAATGTGGTGAGTTGTGTGTGTCTTTGGAATTTCAAACACTTGAATTTCAAAAGCCTTGTGAAGTTAACAAAATAAGTGGAGAACTTATTTTATTTGTTTGGGTTGTGTTGTTTGAGAGCTTTTGGAGAAAAGTCTTAGAAGTCTTGAAGTTTCTTCATCTTCTTGACGAAGAACGCGAAGAACAATCGGACATTGACGAAGAACGCCACGTTCTCGGGAACTGTCTTCCACGACGCCATAACCGCAACACCGACGACGTCTTCTTCCGCGACATCTCTTTTTGCGACGCCGAATCTCGTCACCTCTTAAATCAAGGTAGGGGTTTTAACTTTTTAAAGTTATGTGGATCTCTCCTTCGAACTTGAAGGTTTATATTTGTCGGGCCTTGATTCTAAATCTTTTTATTTAATTTAAAATATTGTGAAATTTTATCGTTCATTAAAGGCCGATTGCTATCAATTTAATGTGAGGAGTTCGGACCACACAAACCCGGCTAACCCTCCTCCTTTTTATTCGTGTTGAATCTTTGTGGATTGGTTCGGGAAGGCGTGGTGTCGTCGCACCATGCGGATTCAAGCGGAAGGAAATGTGCGGCGCCGTCGCGCCGCGCCGTGGAAAGATTTCAAGAACGCGGCGCCGTCGCGTCGAGATGAAAGAAGTCGAAGGCGCCACGGCCGGAGCGGGGCCGCGGCGGAAGGGGCGCGGTGTCGTCGCACCGCGCCGGACGGCAAAGACCGCGACCGGTTTTGGGCCGCGGCGGAACGAGAAGACCGACGGCCAGTCAGGCCGCCGGTGTCGGAAGCCAGAAGGGGGACCGGCCTTGCCAGTCCTGTTGAGGAAGAACCGGCCGGCCAGGTCGGGCCGGCCGGAAAGGAGGCAAAACCGGGGGGAATTAATTCCCCCGGCCAGCCCTAAAACGACCCCCCATAATGAGGGGGGCCGGTTTCACAAAGGGGGGAAGGCGTCCCCCCCATTTTCTCAAAGGCAGGCCCCCACGTGAGGGGGGGCCGTTTTTTTTTTCAAGACGCGGCAGGTTGTCGCGCCACCAGCTGAGGAAAGGCGGGGGCTTTTCCCCCACGCGTGGCGCTCACGCGGTACTCGGACCGCGCCGCCGCGCCGGACCGCGCCGCCGCGCCGGACCGCGCCGCCGCGCCGGGCCGAGCTCCTGGGTTGGGCCGGGTCTTCGGGTCGGGCCGCCGCCCGGGCCGGGTCGACCCGGTTCGGCCGGCCCAGGGGGGGTCGGGTCGGGTCGGCCCGGGCCCAGATCCCCATTTTCGGACCACTTTTGGTCAAATGCCCGTAACTTGGGCTACAGGCCTCCAAACGACTCGCCGTCAGTGGAAAAGCGATCCTTGGATCGAGACGGTCGTTTCGGTATATTGCATTCAAGGTTTCGGAGAACTTTGGGTTCAGCCGGGTTGGTTCGTACACGAAACCAACCGGGCCCTCGGAGCGGAAATGCTCATAACTTGAGTTCCGGACGTCCGAATGACATGCCGTCGACTTTGTTGATTTCCTCTAAGTGAGACGGATCTTTTGTCTTACTCCGCTCGAGGTTTGGATGTCGTCAGAGTGCGGTCGGGTTGGTTCGCTCACGAAACCAACCGGGCCCCTGGAACGAAAAAGCCAATAACTCACAGACCGGGTGTCCGTTTGACGCACCGTCTGTCTCGTTGTTTTCCTCTTGTTAAGACGGAACTTTTGGCATACTTCGCCCGAGTTTTGGATGCAGTTGAGATATGGCCGGGTTAGATTTTACCTGAAATCCAACCGGGCCCCTGGAACGGAAAAGTTGATACCTTTCTGACAGAACATCCGTTTGACGAACTGTCAGTGGCGTTGGTGATCTCGTTGAGAAACGGTCCCTATGAGTATACCCTATGAGTGTTCGGGGTATAGTTGAGTTACGGCCGGTTTGGTTCGCACACGAAACCAACCGGGCCCCTGAGACGAAAAGGCTAATAACTCACAGACCGGGCGTCCGATTGACGCGCCGTCTGTTGCGTTGAGACCCCTAAGACGAGGCGGTCCTTTGAGATACTTCTTTGTGGGACTTTGTGATACTTGGAGTATCGACCAGTAGATCATGGAGCGGACCCTCCCGGAGACGAGCGTGCGGAGTACGGAGACCGTGTAGCCGGCTGAGACCTGACAACTGCTTGACCGACTCGACTTGGAGTGAGTCGACTAGCCCAGTGGACAGAGCGCCCGGTATTTGGCGACAGACCCACAGTGGACGGAGCGCCCGGTAGTTGGCTGCAAACCCACGGTACTCGACAGGAGGAGTACCTCTGTAGGCTATTGGGGGGGATCGCCCGGTATTTGGCGACAGACCCACAGCGGACGGAGTGCCCGGTAGTTGGCCGTAGACCCGTGGTACTCGACAGGAGGAGTACCTCAGCAGTCTTAGGTTAGTGAGCAGTACCTCGGAGTCATGATAGGACCACTGTACACTCCAGAGACGGAGCTCTTCAGCAGTTACGGTTTCGATAAGGAAAATCCTGGTTTGAGCTGATACTTTTGACCTTTGTGTTTACCACATGATTGAGATGGGTCACTTGATAACTTAGGTATATGTATGGGCATATACCTAGGTAGTGGTTATCTGTTGATTTCACAATCCTTGTGTTTCCTCGTGATTGAGATGGTTTACTTGATAACTTAGGTATAGGTATGGGCATATATCTAAGTAGAGGTTATCTGTTGATATCTTCTTGTGGTTATCCTTGTTGGTTTAGTGAGACCTTGAGGGTCTCTGGGTCCCTACTGAGTATCGTTATACTCACCCCTACACGGGCTATGCCCGCACCTCATTGTGTTGGTTGCAGACAACGGACAGCGTTGATCGTGGTTGAGGCTTGCAGAGCAGGATGGTACCTTGAGGTGGACCACTGGGTGGGACGTACTCGGAGCGGACGGTGGGACCCGAGGAGCTGTGGAGCTATCTGTACCCACCCTTCAGGTGGGATTTCCAGAGGAAGACTCGGCGTAGCTGCTTTTACTTTTTCAGTTGCTGTTTTCCTTTTCGAGTTGTACTTTACTTTCAATTGGGGTTTGTATACTGGCCCATTTACTTTTCCGCACTTATAGTTGTACTCTGCTTTCACTTAGTGTTTACTTTCCACTTTCTTACTCTGTGGTTCTTGTTTACTTTAAAAAGGCAATGCCTTCCCTTTTTACCGGGATTTACGCCTTGGTGCTAGTCGCCAGCCCCTGGCCTATGGAAGGCGGGCTTGGGGTAGTCACGGCATGGGCCCCGAGGACGGGTCATGACAAATTGGTATCAGAGCAGTTCGGTTCTACCGGTGAACTTATAACTCTGATGTTTCTTTCTGTGAAGCAATAGTGTTAAGAGTACCGAGAGTGGTTTTCAGTTCAGGGATTCCAGTGTTGGTGCGGGCGGCCGACGTATCCATACACCAGGACCCTGACAACTGATTTCCGACTTTGTGCACGAAAACACTAATTGCGTGTGTGTGTTTCCAGAAGTTTTACTTGAATATCAGCTCAAACCAGGTCAGATCACCAGGTATAAATCGTTTGACCGTGTCACGTTGTTCCTTTTAGGATGCCTCCCCGTGGACGACCAGCTAGAGCCCCGAGAGTGGTTCGTACTGACAGCCCGCCGAGCGACGTGGCCTCGGTACAAGGCCCTTTTCTAGTTGAGGCACCAGCAGAGGCACCAGTGGTACTACTACCCGTTGGGCCACTGATGCCACCAGCCCCAGCAGCAGAGGGTGCACGTCGCTTGAGCGCACTGCACGAGTTCCAGCGCCAGAGGCCACCCAGGTTCCAGGGAGGGACGGACCCGCAGGCGGCTGAGGATTGGCTGGAGGCTATGGTGAGAGTCTTCAGGCTAGTGGGAACGCCGGCAGACTTCATGGTGATCCTTGCTGCCAGCCTTCTTCAGGCAGCAGCATGCAGATGGTGGAGCTTGATGCTCCAGATGCATGACGAGGCGACACTTGTTTGGGTAGACTTCGAGAGCCTGTTCCGAGCAGAGTTTGTACCAGCCACCCTTCGAGCGGTGCGTATACAGGAGCTACTTCAGCTGTGGCAGGGCAGCATGTCAGTGGCGCAGTATTCAGCGAGGTTCACATACCTCTCACGCTACTCCACAGATATGGTACGGGACCCGTTCTTCAGGGCACGAACCTTCGAGCAGGGGCTCAGGCGAGAGATTAGAGCTTCTGTTGTTTCTCACAGCATTCCGACCCAGACAGGGGTGTTAGAGAGAGCCCTCTTAGTGGAGAGTTTCCTTGCTGAGCAGTCTCCACCAGCACGACCCACCACTAGCCGACTTGCGGCAGAGTCTTCTGTAACAGACATTAGACAGATGACGCAGAGGTCCAAGAGGACCAGACCTACCGGTAGCCGACTGCACGACTCAGGTTCAGTTGTGCGGGGAAACCGGGGTGGAGTCAGAGCCAGACGTGCCGAGAGTGGACAGTGTTACTCCTGCGGCGGAATGGGTCACATGGCACGTGACTGTCCGACCCGCCATGCAGATGACCAGCAGTTAAATGAAGAACCTTCGAGGTAGAGGCAGAGGTTCGATCAGGGCGGACCGCAAGGAGCAGGCGGCCATGGCAGAGGAGCTGGCCGTGCAGCTGGAGGTGATCGACGCTTCGGAATGTTGCCACCACCACCACCAAGAGGCCCACCCCGACCGCAGGGGACAGGAGGACATGGGAGAGATCAGCTTCAGGCAGCTGAGATCTATGGTCATGGAGCTCCGGAAGCAAATGGACAGGAGCGGGACTAGCTTCCGACCTGGAGGCTATTGATCTTGTTGCTTCTGGTTTGTTGATATCTGTCTGTAGTTGCTTTGTGTCTTGTACTATGAGCTGCAATAATAAAAAGACACTTATCTTTGTTTGCTTTCCTGTCCTTTTGTTTGGTTGATACTGAGTGGTCCCGGTTAAGATTTTTGACTTGACCCTCACTTTCGAGTTTTCTACTGAAGGAGACCTAGTGACCACACACTGATGCCGATAGTGTGACTCGACCCTTGGAGGCGAGAGTGACAGTTGGATCTCTTGGTAGTTACGTCGAGGCCTTACGACGTCATCCATGGCATGAATGCATCATTCATGTTAGGATTGACTGTATTAGGCAATGAATGTGGTTCATCCAGGGGATGAGACCGGATTTCTCTAATAGGAAAAGAAGAAATCTTAGCAGCTCTTGTGAGACTAGAGAAGGTCCAGGTCATCCAAGAGCGGATGAGGATGGCAAAGGGCCGACAGAAGCATTATGCTGACAGGACTTGGAGGCCTATAGAGTTCGAGGATGATCATCACGTCCTTATACAAGTCTCACCTCGACGAGGTTTACGGAGATGTGGCCAGGTAGGCAAGTTATCTCCGAGGTTCAACAGACCTTTCTAGGTCCTCAGCTGGGTAGGCGAGGTGGTTTACCACTTGACCCATCCACTTCAGTTGCACTAGGTGCAAGACGTTTTCCACCTATCCCAACCGAGGAGATACGTACTCGACCCTCCGCATATTATCGACCATGAGGAGATGGATGTCGATGAGAGGGTGACATGCACGGAGGTTCTAGTAGATATTGAGGATCGACGGGAGCGGGTCCTACAAGGACGGTCGATTCCTCTTGTTCTTTTTCTTTGGCAGTATAGAAACCTCCAGGTGAGCACATAGGAGCAGAAGGCTCAGATGCGTGCTCTGTACAGCTTTTGTGACCCTAGTTTGTGTTGAAGCTTTACGGGGACGTAAAGCCCTGAGGTGGGAGTAATGTAAAGACCCGGAAATTTCAAGGAAAATTTTTTTCTTAATTTTCTTGGAATTTTTACAAGAACGCAATTTCTGATGGCGCCTGATTCCAAGGCCCGGTGTGCCCGGAATTAATTTCCGAAGTTTGGCTCGGGTACGTTCAGTGAACGAACGAGCGGGAATTTCTAAATTTTGAACCGGTGCTCGGAATCGAATTCTGAGGGCACCGATGAACTTGCAGCGCCGGTTATTGCTTAGGAACTCCTGTTCCGGAGTTGTGTTTACACGAGTGTTGATTATAAAAATTGTGGAAGTTTATTTTATAACTACACTACAATTTTTATTAACTTACACTAAGTATTAGCTCATGGTGGAAGTTGGGTAACCACCCAACCTCCCTTGGGAGGTTATGAGGGTGGTGGGGCCCACATGAACCCCACCTCTTCATATCCTCTAAAACCCCTCAACTCCCACTTAAATGAATTTAACTTAGTTATAACTTATGTCTTAAATGAGTTGAATTTAATGTGGTTAGTTGTGTGTGTCTTTGTAATTTCAAACACTTGAATTTCAAAAGCCTTGTGAAGTTAATAAAATAAGTGGAGAACTTATTTTATTTGTTTGGGTTGTGTTGTTTGAGACCTTTTGGAGAAAAGACTTAGAAGTCTTGAAGTTTCTTCATCTTCTTGATGAAGAACGCGAAGAACAATCGGAAATCGATGAAGAACGCCACGTTCTCGGGAACCGTCTTCCGCGACGCCATAACTGCAACACCGACGACGTCTTCTTCCGCGACATCTCTTTTTGCGACGCCGAATCTCGTCACCTCTTAAATCAAGGTAGGGGTTTTAACTTTTTAAAGTTATGTGGATCTCTCCTTCGAACTTGAAGGTTTATATTTGTCGGGCCTTGATTCTAAATCTTTTTATTTAATTTAAAAGATTGTGAAAGTTTAACGTTCATTAAAGGCCTATTGCTATCAATTTAAAGTGAGGAGTTCGGACTGCACAAACCCGGCCGAACCTCCTTCTTTTTATTTGTGTTGAATCTTTGTGGATTGGTTCGGGAAGGCGTGGTGCCGTCGCACTACGCGGATTCAAGCGGAAGGAAATGCGCGGCGCCGTCGCGCCGCACCGTGGAAAGATTTCAAGAACGCGACGTCATCGTGTCGCGATGAAAGAAGTCGAAGGCGCCACGGCCGGAGCGGGGCCACGGCGGAAGGGGCGTGGTGTCGTCGCACCGCGCCGGACGGCAAAGACCGCGGCCGGTTCCGGGCTGCGGCGGAATGAGAAGACCGGCGGCCAGCCGGGCCGCCGGTGTTGGAAGCCGGAAGGGGGACCGGCCTTGCCGGTCCCGTTGAGGAAGAACCGGCCGGCCAGGTCGGGCCGGCCGGAAAGGAGGCAAAACCGGGGGGAATTAATTCCCCCGGCCAGCCCTAAAACGGCCCCCCATAATGAGGGGGGGGGCCGGTTTCACAAAGGGGGGCAGGCGCCCCCCCCCCCCCCCCCGTTTTCTCGAAGGCAGGCCCCCACGTGAGGGGGGGCCGTTTTTTTTTTTCAAGGCGCGGCTGGTTGTCGCGCCGCCAGCTGAGGAAAGGCGGGGGCCTTGCCCCCCGCGCGCTGCGCTCACGCGGCACCCGGACCGCACCGCCACGCCGGACCGCGCCGAGCTCCCGGGCCGGGCCGGGTCTTCGGGCCAGGCCACCGCCCGGGCCGGGTCGACCCGGTTCGGCCGACCCAGGGGGGGTCGGCCCGGGTCGCCCCGGGCCCAGACCCCCATTTTCGGACCACTTTCGGTCAAATGCCTGTAACTTGGGCTACGGGCCTCCAAACGACTCGCTGTCAGTGGCAACGCGATCCTTGGATCGAGACGGTCGTTCTTGTATATCGCACTCAAGGTTTCGGAGAACTTTGGGTTCGGCCGGGTTGGTTCGTACACGAAACCAACCGGACCCTCGGAGCGAAAACGCTCGTAACTTGAGTTTCGGACGTCCGAATGACTTGCCGTCGACTTTTTTGATTTCCTCTAAGTGAGACGGATCTTTTGGCTTACTCCACTCGAGGTTTGGATGCCGTCGGAGTGTGGTCGGGTTGGTTCGCTCACGAAACCAACCGGGCCCCTAGAACAAAAAAGCCAATAACTCACAGACCGGGCGTCCGTGTGACGCACCGTCTGTCTCGTTGTTTTCCTCTTGTTGAGACGGAACTTTGGGAATACTTCGCCCGAGTTTTGGATGCAGTTGAGATATGGTCGGGTTGGATTGTACCCAAAATCCAACCGGGCCCCTGGAACGGAAAAGCTGATACCTTTCTGACAAAACGTCCATTTGACAAACCGTCAGCGGCGTTGGTGATGTCGTTGAGAAACGGTCTCTATGAGTATACCCTATGAGTGTTCGGGGTATAGTTGAGTTACGGCCGGTTTGGTTCGCACACGAAACCAACCGGTCCCCTGGGACGAAAAGGCTAATAACTCACAGACCGGGCGTCCGATTGACGCGCCGTTTGTTGCGTTGAGACCCCTAAGACGAGGCGGTCCTTTGAGATACTTCTTTGTGGGACTTTTTGATAATTGGAGTATCGACCAGTAGCTTTTGGAGCGGACCCTCCTGGAGACGAGCGTGCGGAGTACGGAGACCGTGTAGCCGGCTGAGACCTGACGACTGCTTGACCGACTTGACTTGGAGTGAGTCGACTAGCCCATTGGACGGAGCGCCCGGTATTTGGTGACAGACCCACGGCATACGGAGCACCCGGTAGTTGGCCGCAAACCCGCGGTACTCGACAGGAGGAGTACCTCTGTAGGCTATTGGGGGGGGAGCGCCCGGTATTTGGCGACAGACCCACAGCGGACGGAGCACCCTGTAGTTGGCCGCAGACCCGCGGTACTCGACAGGAGGAGTACCTCAGCAGTCTTAGGTTAGTGAGCAGTACCTCGGAGTCGTGATAGGACCATTGTACACTCCAGAGACGGAGCTCTTCAGCAGTTACGGTTTCGATAATGAAAATCCTGGTTTGAGCTGAGACTTTTGACCTTTGTGTTTACCACATGATTGAGATGGGTCACTTGATAACTTAGGTATATGTATGGGCATATACCTGGGTAGTGGTTATCCGTTGATTTCACAATCCTTGTGTTTCCTCGTGATTGATATGGGTTACTTGATAACTTAGGTATATGTATGGGCATATATCTAAGTAGAGGTTATCTGTTGAGATCTTCTTGTGGTTATCCTTGTTGGTTTATTGATACCTTGAGGGTCTCGGGGTCCCTAATGAGTATCGTTATACTCACCCCTGCACGGGCTATGCCCGCACCTCGTTGTGTTGGTTGCAGACGACGGACAGCGTTGATCGTGGTTGAGGCTTGGAGAGCAGGACGGTACCTTGAGGTGGACCACTGGGCGGGACGTACTCGGAGCGGACGGTGGGACCCAAGGAGTTGTGGAGCTATTTGTACCCACCCTTCAGGTGGGATTTCTAGAGGACGACTCGGCGTAGCTGCTTTTACTTTTTCAGTTGTTGTTTTCCTTTTCGAGTTGTACTTTACTTTCAGTTGGGGTTTGTATACTGGCCCATTTACTTTTCCGCACTTATAGTTGTACTCTGCTTTCACTTAGTGTTTACTTTCCGCTTGCTTACTCTGTGGTATTTTTTTACTTTACAAAGGAAATGTCTTCCCTTTTTACCGGGATTTACGCCTTGGTGCTAGTCTCCAGCCCCTGGCCTATGGAAGGCGGGCTTGGGGTAGTCATGGAACGGGCCCCGAGGACGGGTCGTGACATAGTATGATAATGTGAGATTGTAATTCTCGAGGGAAAGAATTGAAAAAAAATATAGATTAAAATTTTGGAAAAGTATTAGACCCATTTCGGTATATATCATATTTTCTATTATACCCTTATACTCTCACTTGATACTATGCATGCTCCAAAATATATTCTGTATACTCAAAATTGGATCTTTTATAAAGATATCTTTTAACTAGTTTAAATGGAGAATAATGATACTATAATTTAAGGGTATTTTTTCATATTCAAATTATGGAAATAATATTCAAATGATTAAGTGAAATAAAATTATAGAATAATAGAATGTAAAGAGTGTCAAACTGATAAGCACTGTAAACTACTAGTTTTCATCAGCATTGAGGTAAGAAGATTCAAGTTCTTATCAATTGAAGGATTTATATTGAGTGGTAAGAATATAATGTATGATTTCATGTTCCTATATATACATCAATCATTCTGGAATTTTAATAATAAGGTTGACATGAATAAATATTGTTGATCATACCTTAGTAATTGAAGTCATAGATATTGTAGTAGAAGATTGTATATGGTGACACAGTAACATCGTAGAATTCAACTGAAGATCTAGTTTGTAGATTTTAAGGAGGTTCACTATGGACTATAGGGATTACAATATAATGAACCTCTCAATAGATATTCAATAATCAAGAGATAGATATTTTCCTAGGTAATTGTACATTAAACTAACCCCATGGTTTCCTCTAGAGTAAAAATTATCAAGTGTATGTGTTAGGTTAATGATGGTATATTATAACCTATTATAATCACTTTTATATACTGATAATTAAATATTTTTCTTAGACACAACTCAAACATGGAAAATAGATTTCACCTATATTGGGGGAAAACCATATAAAAAATCATGTGTGCCTGGTATTTCTTTTATTAAAATTTCATATGAGTGAGAGTGAGATTTAAAAACAAGTAAATCAATATTTTTACTGGTCACAAAGGTTAATTTTAAAGAATAAATTTTAAAAATGGTAGAACTAATTCATCCCCCCCCCCCCCCGCCCACCTCTTAGTGATACATCGTCACCTTCATAGACTCTAAAATTAGTATCAGGGAATTTCACCTTTCCTATAAATGATTCAATCTTAGTGATGAATAGATATAAAATCACAATTCTATCAATAGTATAGGTATTCTAACATTTTATGGAAATAATTTTCATAGATAGGAGAATATGATGATTCCTTATATTATTTATCTTGTCTTGGAGGTTATTGATGCTACAATTGTGATATTTACACAAGTTACAGAATGTTCTCCCATGAAAAATGATGATAAAATGAATTTGAGGATTGATAAATAGGAAAAAAATCATTCTGATTCCCTTATCAAACCGACTATATAAAAAGTTTTTTGGACTCTAAAATTATAATGACCTAGAATTTTATAAATGGTATTACCCTTCTAATTATATGATTATATCATATTTAGTAATGTAGTATTATATAAATCACATGCACCACATGATAAAAACAAAAAAAAATTATTATATTAATTTGAAATTTACATTTATAGAATAAATATGATCATAAGAATTAAAAATATTATAATGGGATAAAAATAAAAATCAATATAACTATAATATGAAAATTTGGAACTGCTTGATCCACCATAATAACTACACTCATGAACAACACAGTAGAAATGAAAAGAAATATTAGTAATAAAATATTCCACTTAAAATGAAAATATGCATAACCTTGATATATAATAAAATTTAATGAATAATTAATGAAATATGATGTATTTATTGAAAGTAAAGAACCCATATGACTATTACAAATCTGACCGTTGGAATAGTAATCTGGCTCTTAGAAAAGTAATATGATAGTTGTGAATAGTAACCTAGCCATTAGAATAGTAACTTCACCAATATAAATGTAAAATGATATTTAGTTATGTCATAAAATGAAAATATAACATATTTTTATCATGATACAAGTAAATAAATGTTGTAAAAATGATAAAAATAAAATTTTTTATTTTTATAAAAAATATATGTTTTATTTGAATTTTTATAATAAATATAAGGATTTAAAATAATTTTTATTTTCATAAAATGGTGTTATAAATTAATATTAAGTTTTTTTATAATTATAATAAAATTTTACGATCCCATAATTAATCTTTTAAAAGGGTTAAATCTTGATTATAATATTAAAATTGGAATTTTTCAAATAAATAAGTATTATAATTAAAAATTAAATTTTTTATATTTATAAAAATATTTTAATAAAATGAATTTCGTTTTTTTAATTTATACATATATAAATGGTTTGGGTTAATTTTTAGTATTTTTCTAAAATAGTTTAATTTTTAGTGATTAGTGAATATAGTAAAACACCGTATTTAACATTATAAGTTAAATACATGATTAACTGCAAAAGGGATGATGTAAGAACCCATTATTTTAAAATCACATGCACCATTTACTATATATAATCATAAGAATAAACATTATTGGTAGTCTTGAGGAAAAATAATAAAATGATGAATATAATATTCAAAAACACCCCTCTCCTCCCCCTATAAATACTGCCCATTATTATGAAACCTTATAAGACTTGGAGCTTACAAAAACTCTACCAAAATATTTCCTCACCCCTCTAAAAACATCTATATAATCCTTTTTCTTCTAAAAATTAAATTCTCAAAGTTCCTTAAGGAGTATTTTAAAAAATGACATTCAAGAGGTAATATTCTCAAACTTTCTCTGTTGAATTATTTTATTCAATCACTTTATCCTCTCCTCCCTAATCTAACATGAAATAATGAATCCAGTATTATAAATATACTTGAATTTTATTTTGTTAATTTAATTTCCATATTCTACCCTCACTTCATTTATTTCTTAAACAAAAAATTTTTCCACGATATGGTTGGTTCATCACCTCCATGAGAAACATACTTAATTTTTATCTGACGCTTTCAAGGCTGGTTATAAAATTTTTATTATGGTTAAATATAATGATAATAAGTATAATATAATTTATTTCAGGTTATTTAATGTTTTAATCATCATTTAATTAAATATAATGAATCTAGTTCATGATGGCTGATAAAATCTCCTAAATGAGCTTACCATATAATATTAATGTTTTTACTAAATGAATCATACCTATGTTAGAACATATATGGTTATTTAGGACCATTTAAATTTTTTTAAGGTCATTAATATCATTTCATTTTAGTTCATTAGTTTTAGTTCCATTTTAAATTAACTTCAAGGGTTATCCACAAGTGATCTGACCTTGGAATCATGAAATGAACTCCCTCGGAACAACGAAATTAAACTTTATATCTCATTGAAATGGTTGTAAATGAACATAATAAAATTATATTAAATAAAATATATATATATATATATAATATTATGAATTAATTAATTAATTAATTAATCTAATTTTATTATTCAGTACATTAAGAGAAAGTGCATAATTATTATGGACATAAGGTAAGGGATCTCTCTGAACTATCCTATTTTCTATAAGTTGTGACCCTTCTCCCTATAACTCACTTTATCTCTCTCTTTGATGTTATGGAATGATTCCAAATTCTATATATATGTCTCTTACATATATAAATAATTTATTATCCCTTACATTTATGGGGTTATATATATATATATATAAGGTTCATTTATCAAATGACTTCTTCAAAACCAAATCCTAATAAGGGGAACTTTTCAATCCCTTAAACCTTTTATATAACACTCCATTAAATTATTTATTAACATTCATGATATCATTAATTAAATAAATATTTTATATATAACCATTCTTTTTTACCTCTAGTTTTTAATGAAAACTCCTTGTTCATTATCACGAACCAAGATAGGTTTCCATCCATCTTGACACCCGGCTCAGCCCATGGAAAGGACCGAAGGGCATTCCTGATCCCCACAAGTTGGAAACTAGTTCCTGGGCATCAAACATTATTTTTTGGAATAATTATTCCAATAATAATCAACCTAAAATAATTCACATGAATAAAACCTCACATAATAATCAATAACCATAACCAAAAAGAAATATAACTATCATACGTTAAACAGTTTACATTTCCAACTAAAAACTGAAATACAAAAAGGGGGAGGGGAACCAACTACACCAACTAGAACTCCATGAAACAAGAGTTTCAACACCACCATTTAACCACCACCAATGCCTATAAGAAAGGAATCACTATAAACCGGATCCACCATCACCACCATAGAACAACTTTCCTTTACCTGGTCCAAACATAACAAGGTCTACATACACCCAAGAGTGTATGTAGGTTTTGATCCAAATCCCAATAAAATACCACCAAAATATATTCCATGCTATAGAATCATAATAAAAATCAATATGATAGTTTTTTTAAGAGAATAAAATATAGGAAAAAACTTTTAATGAAACATGATTTGAAATTAAAGATGAAAATGACTTGTCAATATGTCGAATGGAAATCATAACATCACATGATCACCACAGGTAATCCATAAAGTGTAAGGATTAGTGGGGTATTAGGATCCTTTTACCTTAGTGATAATCATAACCAAAACCCATAGTGTACTCATGAAATATCCACTAAAGGGGAACATATCCCAAGGTCTAGTGGTCTCGATTCATCATCATGTGTTTAGTTAGTGTTGTAATGTCAGTCCTGCTAGGGGAAACGGGCCTCGAACCTACTGGACCCACTAATGTAATAGACCTAGTCTACCCACCTAGATACCATGGATTCCCCTATTCTCAATTACCTATTCCTATGTCACATAAACCAAATATTACACACACACACTTATAAAATTAGTAACACCCAAGGAAAACCACCATTTTCAATTATAAAATCATAATAAACTCTTATGAAAATCAAAACTACTTGAAAACATGTTTCTCCCCACCCACACAATTAATGGAACTCAAATAAAAATCATAAAAAGAAAAAAAAACATCCAATGATGTTAAATCATGGAATCACCTACCTTTAGCTTGTAAAATTCTAGAAACTGGGTGGAAAACACAAACGCACAGAGAGGAGACCCTAAAAAGGAAAATAAAAACCATAACCATCAAGATCTAACCCAAAGAACAAGGTTAAACCCACTTTAGGTCAACCAATATGTTGTAGAAGATAAAAAACAAGAGGAAAGAAGAAATAGACTAAGAAGAAGGAAGAAACAAGAAGAATAGGATTTTAATTGGAGAGTTATTGAAGATCTGAGGCCAAACCACCAAGAATTTGAGGTCCTGGGGATCCAAGAGGGAGGGGAGATGTGCCTAGGGATGTAGAGATTGAATGGGTTGATACAAGGGGGATTTAAGGTTAAAATGGGTAAGGGTATAATAGTAATTTAAAATTTTTAATGATCTAGGAAGAATGCATAATTTGGATACACGGTCTTCCATACCATGCATCAACCATGCGGATCCTTTATCAAAGGAGAAACCAAGCTACATGGTTTCCTAGGGGAGGTCACATGCCCATGTAGTTGACTGTGCACCTCAAAAAACTGATTGATTAGGGTTTATAGTTATCCACATGCCTATGTAGTAGGTTGTGTGTTTTTAATAGTGTCATTATCTAGGGTGCATAGTCTCCTCTAAGCTAGCACATAGTTTCTACTAACCATGCGCCAATCATGTAACACCTTCTTCCAAACCCTAAAACTTCCATTTTTTATTGAAAAATCATATTAAAATATATGGAATAAATATAAGAGATGAATAAAAGAGAAAATTCCTCAAAAAATAATATATGTTACAATTCTACCCACCACAAAAAAAATATTCCCTTAGAAAGTCATTCTAAAGTCTGATCAGAGAATAAAAATGAGTATTACTCCTCAACCCAAGATATTTGATCGGATTTTGGATTCTCTTCATTCCTTTACTACCAAAGAACCTAAACCATTGTATGGAGTTACCCTAAATAACTTTCTATTAGGAATATACAATATGCATTGGTTGATCAAACACAGACAAATCAGGTTCCAGCTCTAGTTATTCCCAATTCATCACATGATACGATTTTGGATTATACTTCTTTAACTATGAGACATAGAACATGTCATGAATAGATGCCAATTGGGATGGAAAACCTATCTCTTGTGCCTCCTTACCAGTTATTTTTATGATCTCAAAAGTTTCTATGTATCTCGACATCAGTTTCCCTTGCTTGTCAAGACAATGGTGACCCAAGTGAGGGTCCACCTTCAGAAACACTCGATCACCAATTGAGAATTACAAGGATCAGTGATGATGATCAAAATAATACTTATGGAGACTCTATGCTTTCAATAATCATTGTTGGATCAATAGAACATTATTAGACCACTCATGCACAAGACTTGGTCCTAACATTGAGGTCTCACCCACCTCTGCCCAGCACAAAGCCGGCAGACATGGCCTACCAAAAAGAACCTCAATTATATCTGTTATTATTGAGGATTGGTAACTATTATTATACACAAACTCAACCAATCCAAAATATTTATCCCATGGGCCTATAAAATAAAAATCGCTTGCCTGGATCATTTCTTCCAAGATCTAATTCTCCCACTCCATCTGACCGTCTATTTGAGGGTGGTCTATCGTACTCAACTTGAGCCAAAACCCCATTTCCTTCTGATGGCCTTCCCAAAATTGAGAGGTAAAATGGGGGTCCTTGTATGAAATGATAGCGGATGGCACACCATGAAGCCTCACTATCTCCTAAACATATAATCATCCCAACTCATACACCTTGGTTGAGTCCTTGATTAGAATGAAATGGGATGATTTGGTCAGAAGGTAAATCACTAACCAAATGGAATTCCTCCCCTTAGTCATATGAGGTAACTATATGATGAAGTCCATGGTGACCTAATCCCAATTCTAGGTAGGAATAGGTATATAAAGCAACTCTAAGGGCCTGTGTTTCTCTAATTTAACCTATTGATAGTTATAACATCTATATACAAAGTCAATTATATCCCATCTCATACCTGGAAACTAGAACTAACAACGCACATCATATAAAATCTTGGTGGTCTCGAGATGAATGGCACATTTAGAATAGTGGCTATCCTACATCACCACCTTCCACGATGATAATGGAACCAAGATACGGACCATGAAACAAATAACTCTCTCATAAGACAAAGAATAATCTCTAATCACCTCCTCACCGTTTAGAAACTACATAGAGCATTGACATGACATATCACTCGGCTAATCTTGTTGAATCAGTTCCAAAAGGGAGGGTAATCAGTTGAACATTAGGCAAGAATGCACCTTCACTGTTATCCTTGCTTCCAAATGCATTTGTACAAAAATCCATATCAAAGTCCACTCATCACTAGAATTTTTTAGAGATTGCACTGAAAATTTCCTGCTCAAGGAATCTTCTACCACAATAAATTTTCCTAGGGTATACACGGTATCAAAATCAAACCCCTATAGGTACTCAGCCTAGCGAAACTACCTCAAATTCATATCTTTCTGGGATAAGATGTAGGCCAAACTCTTATGATCTGAGTAGACTAAAAACTTATCCTCAAAAAAGGTATTGACACTGCATCTTCAAGGAATGCATCGTTGCTGGTAATTCCAGGTCATGGGTTGGATAATTCTTCTAGTGTGGTTATAGTTTGTGAGAACAATACACCACCACATGTTCATATTGAATCAAAACACACCCAAGACCCATTCCTGAGGAGTAAAAAAATAACATGTATTAATTTCAAGATTCTAACAAGATCAAAATAGGGGTTGTGGTCAACTACTGATTAAGATCCTCAAAGGACACCTAAAATTCTGGGTTCTAATAAAACTTTACCCCTTTTCAGGAGATCACAGTCATGGGAAAATAGATCTAAGAGAAATCTCTAACGAACCACATATAATAACCTATTAGGCCCAAAAATCTCATGATCTTGAAAACATTCTTCAATTTCTCCCATTAAATCACAGCTTCAATCTTCTTGGGGTCCACTGAAACACCACATTCTGAAATCACATGGCCAAGAAACTTCACCACCTTGATCCATAAGGTACACTTGGAGAGATTAACATAGAGACTGTGATCTCAAAGAGTGACTAGCATAATCCTCAAGTGCTTCTCATTCTCTTGTTTAGTCCCAGATTAAACCAGAATGTCATCCAAAAACACCACAAAAAAGGAGTTGAGGTACTGATGGAACACTCTATTAATAAGTTCCATGAAGACCAATGAAGCATTTTTTAACCCGAACAGCATGAAAAAATACTCAAAGTGTCCATACCTACTTTCTAAGGATATTTTTGGGATATCCACCTCTCTAAATTTGACGTGGTGATACCTATAATTCATGTTGATCTTGGATAACCACCTTTCCCCCTTGAGTTAATTAAAGAGGTCATATATGCGAGGCAAGGTATATTTATTCTTGATCATCACCTTATTCAGATTCCATTAATCGATACATAATTGGATAGATTCATCATCCTTCTTTGTAAACAAAAGTGGGGTGGCCCAAGGTGAGACACTTGGGTGAATGAACCATTTGGATTCCAAATCGTTCATCTATATCTTTAATTACATCAACTCGGTGGGGGCATATGATATGAGGGGAGAGATGCCATATATGTTCCCAATGCCAAATCTATGGTGAAATCCACATCCCAATCTAGAGTAAACCCTGAGAAATCATCTAAAAACACCTTTGTAAACTCAAATACCACTAAAGGTAATACACCCCTAGAACCTCTGTAATAATCCTCTAATATCATTGATGATATCTAAAAAATTATATTCCACAACTTCAGAAGTGGAGGCCCAACACGTCCTAACCAAGGATCCCATTCACCTTGAAAAACATGAGTACTCCCATAAGGTTCCATGAAACTCACTCATTGGTGATAAAAATTGATGTGTTTCTAGAAAAGAACTATCTAATCTATATTGAGGATAGCATCAAAGTGGTCATTTCCAAAACTAGTAAATCACATTCTAGCTCGACTCCTAACAAATTGAATGTGTATTATGGAGACTTAAAACCATAATATCTCCTCTTACTAAGTGGTGTCACTAACTCCATCACATAAGGTATGAGATTAGTTGAAAATTTCAACAAATCCACAAGATAGGTGGAGATGAAGGAGTTAGAAGATCCTGTATCAAATAGAATAGAAGCTACAGATGATGAAATAAGAATTTTACCTCAAACCGTTGTAGGTATTACATATAATTCCAATGGAGTTTGATCCATAACATGAAGGTTCCTTGTATCTGCCTGAGCTTGGGAACAACAACTAACCTATGGGTCTGCCTTAAGCTGAATCTACCTAGAGGAAGATACAGCCCTGTTTCCATGAACATTGAACCAAGAACCTGCTATCTTGGATACTTATAACTGGTTTGACATTCCCCTAGAGGCTACAGAACCCAAACCACCCTGA
Source organism: Viscum album (assembly GCA_963277665.1). NCBI lineage: Eukaryota > Viridiplantae > Streptophyta > Magnoliopsida > Santalales > Viscaceae > Viscum > Viscum album. The sequence continues at coordinate 1,423,525,133 of OY728145.1, forward strand.
TATGGGTGTTCAACCTTGAAAAGTCGCTAAAAATTCCTCATAGGTCCACACTGATGGAAAGGCCTAGGTGGAGTTGGACACATTGACCGCATATTCCCCGGCCTTCACACCGATGGAATAGGACTGACCCAGCATCTGAAGCCATAGATGAAGGAGTTTGGGAAGGATGGTCTGAGAAACCACCTCCCCTATTTTTTATTCATCACATCTTCTATTATTTTCAAACAAACCACCACTGCCTTGACCCACTGTTGAGACTACCCCAGAAAAACTATACTTTTCAGCACAATCTATTTTTATCATCAAGTTTTGATTGAACACCTCATAATAAGTCTTCAAATTAAAAAATAATACTTGGGATTGGATATATGGCCACAACCCTATCTCAAACTGTTGATCCTTCAACTGATCATTAAAAACTACCTCGGGTGCGAAACAGACTAAATCATCGAAACAATTGGTATACTTCAAGAAGGTCTGATCCCCCTAGTGGAGATCTAGGAAGTCTCAAATATTGGAAAAGGATAAGGTCTCAAGGAAATAATTCTTATTGAATATGGCTTTGAAGTCCTTTCAACCCATCTTCTTATGCTTACTAGCCTAATCCACTGATTCCCACCACCTCCAATTGGGGCCTTCCAGTAAGAACGTATCACATTTCACATTAACTACCTCATAAGTATCAATAAACCCAAAAATAATTTTGATATTCTCAATACAATACTCTACTTAATGGTGATCCATGCTACCATAAAAAGAATGAGGATTGTTCTTGAGGAACTCCTGAGCCTTTTCCTTTTTAGGACCTGGTTCGGTTTCCCTAAAATGATTAAGACCAGATCCCACTCCCTGATCTAATTCCCAGACATCTTGAACCACTACTTCCACTAACCTATGATAAAATGGTGATAGATAACTCTCTCCATCCCCTTCCCTTGATTTCATAGGAATTCTATGAGTAAGAATGATTATAAAACAAACGATAAACACAAAGAAACCATCAACATGATATCCAGAAAATTTTTAGCAACAACAACTTTATAAATCAGTACAAAAACCATAACATGCACAATCAAAAGTCAGAATGCTCTACCCCCTCTTGGATTCCATGCACATTTTTTAGCCTATACATCTCACCTATAGGAGGAATCAAACCAAACCCCAAGAATCTCATGGTGACTCAAGTCATGTTACGAGGTGTGTTGGCCATACACTCCACTCGCAACCAGAACCTCAAGCCCCGACAATACTAGCTTCTATCTATCTAGACTCTCCCAAATATCATGACCCAAAGAAAGGGAAAAACCTACTCTTATGAAATTTTTTCATGAACTAATCCAATATTCCATCAAACCCAACACACAACCCATCTTGTGGCAAGGGACAAAGGGCATTTCTAATCCCTATAGGCTGAAAACTAGTGTCTGGGCATCAAACACAGCTTTTGGGAATGATTTCTCCCATAATAACTGAACAAAAATAATCCACATGAATAGAACCTAGCATCATAATCAATAATCATAACCAAAAGGGAATAAAACTATCATAGTTTAAACATTTTACATTTCCAACCAAAAACCAAAATACCAAAAGGGGGAATGGAACTAACTATAGCAAATAGAACTCCATGAAACCAGAGTTTCAACATCCCTATTCCACCACCGCCAACACCAACAAGATAAAAATCACTCACAATTAGATCCACCATCACCACCATGAAACAACTTTCCTTTACCTAGGTAAAACATAACATGTATACATACACTTGATGGTGTGTGTAGGGTGTGATCCAAAGCTGATTAGGATACCACCAAAATAGATTCCATGCTATAACATCATAATACAAATCAACATTCTAGTTTTTTTTAAGAAAATAAAATAAAGGAAAACACTTTTAATGAAACTCACTTTTAAATTAAAAAGGAATGTAACCCGACAACAAGATGAATGGTAAGCATAGAATCACATGAGAACCATATGTAATCCTTGAGGTGATAGGGTTAGTGGGGTCCTAGGATCCTCATAACTTAGTGATAAGCATAACCAAAACCCATAACATTCTCAAGAATGAGAAACTATAGGGGAATACATCCCAAGGTCTAGTGGTATCCATCCATCATAATATGTTTAGTTAGTGTTGTAGCATCAATCCTGCTAGGGGATCCAAGCCTCATCCCTACCAAACTCACTAGCATACTAGGCCTAGTCTTCCCACATATATACCATAGATTCCATTATGTTTATGTTATTTTTCTCATGTCACATAAACCACCTTTTTCACATACATAATTACAACATTATAAACATCCAAGAAAAACCACCATTTTCAATTTCAAAATCATCATAAAGACCTTACACACACCAAAACTAATTGAAAACATGTTTCACACCACCCACTCAATTCATAGAACTCAAATAGAAAGAATATAAATCATACCAAAATCATACAACAATTCTAAATCAAAGAATCACCTACCTTTATCTTGGAAACTTCTGAAAACTGGGTGGAAACTACAGACACACCAAGAGGAGACCCTAAAAAAGAAAAGGCAAACCATAAACATCAATATCTAACCCAAGTAAATAAGTTTCAATCCACTTTAGGTAAACCAATCCACTGATAAATATAGAACACAAGAGGTAATAATAAAGATACCGAGAATAAGGAAGAAACAACAAGATGAGGGGCTTACTTGGAGAGTTCTTGAATATATGAGGCCAAAACCACCAATAATTTGAGGTCCAAGGGAGCCAAGAGGGAGTGGGACATGCACCTAGGGATTTATATCTTGAATGGGTCAATCCAAGGGGGATTTGAGGTTAAAATCAAGGAAGGGTATAATAGTAATTTCAAATTTTTAATGATTTGGGCAGGCTGCATGGTTTATCCGCACAGTATTCCCGATCATGTGCCAACCATGTGGCTCCTCGTACAAAGGAGAAATCAGGACACACGGATTTTTGGGGGAGGGTGAACACCCATGTGATCAACTATGCACCTCAAACATATCCATTGTTATGGGTATATGGTTAGTCGCACACCCATGTGGTAGGTCATGCAGCCTAGATAGTGCCATTGTCTAGGGTGTACGATCCCCTCTAGGCTGGCACACAGTTTCTACTAACTATGCAAAAACCATGCACCACCTTCTCCAAGACCTAAAAACTACCATTTTTCTCTAAAACTCTCATGAAAACCTATGAAATAAATATAAGACAAAAATAAAAGATAAAATACCTCAAAAGGAAACCATGGATGTGACATTCATTATTTATTCAAAAGTATTAAACTAATTCCTTAAAACATTATTTTTAATGTTCATTTTTTATACCCAATTTTCCACCCTTTCTAATGAAATTTTTTTAAATGAACATGAAATATGAGTCCAATTAATATTTATTTAGATATTAATATAAAAATACTTAATTCCTTCTTCTCTTTGGATTTTTTATGAAATGTTCTTTGATTGTGGTATAATATATGATTATGAAACTCATTTATTTCCATGGTTAATTATTATGTTTATGATTTATGTATAATTTCTATTTTTAACACATATAATCATGTACATGTCATGATGAGTGTTCTTGGATATTTATCCAATTCATTGGGTAATTTTCATGTCCCGTGAGACAAAATGTATTGGATTAGGGAGTAAACCTAATCCATGATAGGACTCTATCTTTCGTGTAATATTGTCTTGGTAGTTAGCCTTGACTTAACCATATCTAATGTTTTATTTTGTTTCCACATTATTATGATGTCATGATATTATGATTCCATGTTATTTATGTTATGCACCCATAATATTATTCATGGTTTGTGCCTTTTTTGATATCATGTTATGCCCTTTTGACTCATATGTTATGTGTCGTTGTGGTGTTTATTCCCTTACAGAGATTTTTAGCTCGCCCCATATTTTATGTATTCCTCAGGTTATGATATATAGTTTTATGATCTTAAATGAATTTAGGAAATAATTTCAAATAGTAAAATAAAGATGTTTTATTTTAGTTTATCTTGATGTTTTATGTACCTTTTCTTTTAAAGTACTAGGACTCTCGGTCTTTGGGTTGTGTTTATTGGATATTTATGTTAAAAAAACATGTAATAATATTCGTAAAAGGATTGGGTAACTATAGTTAGTATCAAAGAAAGGTTTAGTTATTTTGGGGATTAGGACTAAAATACCTTTGTAAAAAACCTAGGTGTAATTATAAGTGTAAGAGAATATCCTAAACTTTTGGTGAAGTATAGAGTGATTGGTTTCTAAGAAATTATATCTATATCAGGATAATAAAAGTATATGTGGATATGGAGCATATTTTCCTGGGGGTAATAACCCTAAAAGGTATAATTGGGTGTTAACTTAACCTATACCTAGTGGATGATAAAGAGGCCTTGTTGTACACCTAGTTTTACACTCTCAGGGGATATTATTTGGAAAACTCAAAAACTATTTATGAATGATTATGAAGGACTTGAATATATTGTTAGGTTAGAAAAATTAATAGGGAAATTACCATATATCACCTAGATTAAAACATAAAGACTCATATGTTTGGATATGCATTCCATTTATAATTTATTCCTTATAAGTCCATAGTTTCCATTTATTATGATTTTATGTTTAATTATTATCATATTTAAGTTTATTTTAGATATGGTAAATAACTAGAACCTGAATTAAATAGTGAATGGTAAAATCTGTATTCATTATTAAACTTCAAATATCCTATATTTTTATATTTCTAAACATTCTTTCATATCATGTAAGTTTAGTATAACTATTAAAACACAAACCTAAAACTTTGGGGGTGATCTATCTGTGAGAATAGAAAATGGGGCAATTATTTTATCCCAAGTATATAACTCATCACCATTAAATGTTTTTGGAATTAACTTCCTATAAAATTTTGTCTTAATTCATTTAGTGGGGTTTGATTATATATTGGGAATGGATTGGATGTCCTTGTATAAATTAAACATTAATTTTAAAGAGAGTTAGATCCCTCTTCACATATTGAGTCATCCTCCAATGTTGTGAAAGCGTAAGAAGGATGATGAATCTCCTTTTGAAATATTATTATCAAGTATGGATATTATTTACTTATGAGAAAGAATATAAATCTCAAATGATAGAGACTAATGAGAGAATCATGATTAAGGACATGACCATTATGATGTAATGTAATAATATATTCTTTGAAGAGTATTTTGGTCTTCCTTATGACCAAGAGGTTGAGTTCTCAATTGAACTTTTACCTATATCTTTTCCCATATCCAACACTCCTTATAGAATATCCACCATTGAGTTATAATAACTAAATAATAAATTAAAATATAATATAAATAAGGTTTCTAGATGATTGAGTACTTCACTGTGGGGTTCCTTGGTCTTCTTATTCAAGAATAATTATGGTTTAATGCACCTCTACATTGATTGTTGTGAACTCAACAATATCATGATAAAGAACAAGTATACTCTTTCATGGATTTATGACTTAATAAATTAGATACATGGGGTCAAGTACTTATATAATGTTTAACTTCAATTAGGATATTATCAAATAAAGGTGAGTAATGAGTAAATTCCCAAGATTACCTTTATAACAAGGTATAGGAACTGTACATTCATAGTGATTCCCTTCAGACTCAATGATGCTCTGAAAATATTCATAAACTTTATGAATAAATTATTTATATATTACCTCAAAAAATTGATAGTCTATATAGATTATATATTGATATATTATAAGAGCAATGAGGAGTATAAGAAGAATTTTAATATTGTGATGAAGACTTTTCAAAATGATAATTTGTATGGAAAGTACAGTAAATGTGAGTTCTAGATAGAGAAATTATCATTATTGGGGAATGTTATCACCGGTAAAGGGATATATGTGGATCCTTCTAAGATAAAGGAGATTTATTAATGACCAAGAAAAACATATATAAAAGTTATTCATAGTTTCCTTAGACTATATGGGTATTACTGATGATTTATGATAAACTAATCATGATTTTCAAACCTACTAACTAAGATGACTCAGAATGGAGTAATTTTTTTATGAATCAATAAATGTGAATAGAACTTTAAGGTATTAATAAAAGGCTTATAATTGCACTAATAGTAACACTAACCACAAATGGGGAACTTTTAATGGTATAAAATGATGCTTAAAAGAAGGTATTGGTCTGTGTACTAATGCAAAATGATAAAGAGATAGCCTGCACTTCAAGACAATTGAAAGTTCATGAGAAAAACTACTCAACACATGATCTGTAATTTTTTACAATGATCTTCAAATTAAATATTTGGTGAAATTATATCTATGGGGATAAGTGTTAAATATACATAGATCATAAGATCCTAAAGTATATATTCACACATAAGGAGCTTAATATACACCAGAAAATATGGTTGGAGATGGTTATAGATTGTGATTTCTCAATCCATTACCATTTTAGGAATGTGAATAAAGTGTCATATGATCTAAGTATAAATGATCATGAAACCTTATCCATGATGATAATGAAAATCATCTAATTTTCATGGAATTTAATGGGTATTGAATTTGTAAAGGAAAGAACATCATAATTCCTTTCTTAAATAATTTCTCAATCATCCCTTATAGAGAGGACAAAATATTCTCAAAGATATTATATGAAAATTCATAAGAAGGTAGAATTTATAAGAAAATAGAAATCCTCATATTTAAAAATTTATGAATAAGAAGTTTTAATATATGGATCACTACTATGTGTACCATCAAATCTAGAAATAAAGAAGGGGATATTGAATAATTCCCAAAGCTTGACCTTTACCATCCACCTAGGTAACATAAAGATATATTTAGATCATTAAGAGAACTATTGGTAGGACAATATGAATAATGAGATCACTAAATATGCATCAAAGTGACTAGTATGTCATCAAGTGAATTTAGAGATGAAAAATTCCAAGGGAATGATACAATTATTATCCATGCCTAAATGGAAATGGGAAAATATCACTATGGACTTTTTCACTATTCTTATAAAGACATCAAGAGGAAATAATTTTATATGGGTTATGGCATATCATCTTACAAATAATATTCACTTCATTTTAATTCAATAGGACTTCTCACTCGATCAAATTGCATGGATATATATTAGATAAGTGGTGAGGCTATATGGAATACCACTATAGATTGTATATGAATGAGATATGATATTTACCTTCAAGTTTTGGATGATTATCCAATATTCTCTAAACACTAAGTTGAACTTTAGTTGGACTATCACCCCCAAATTAATAGTCAATATAAGTATACTATCCAAACACTTGAGTACATATTAAGATCATGCTTGATGAACATAAAAGTAAGATGGGATCATCATCTTTCTCTTGTCAAGTTCTCATACAATAATAGTTTCTAATAAAGTATCAATGGATCCATATGAATATATTTATAGGAAAAGATATAGAACACATGAATGTTGTTATGAATTTTTTGAACAAAAGATATTGGGACTTTAAATGGTAGAGGAAATGCTAGAAAATTTTATGATCATTCAACTAAACATTGGGGTAGCATAGAATTGAAAAAAGAGAAATGTTAATAACTGATGGAGAGACCTGGAGTTTGAGGTTGGAGATAAGTGTTCCTCCACATATATCCATATAAGATATTCAAGATATTTTGTAATAAGGGAAAGTTAAGTCCTAGGTACATCATCTCCTTTTAGATTCTTGATCACATCGAAGTTGTGGATTAACGACTAGCACCCCCACCAACCCTATCTCAATTACATGATGTGTTCCACACACCCCTATTAAGTAAGTACATACTTGAACCCTCACATGTAGTAAATTTAGTTGCAGTATAGCTGGAAAATGATATCTCTTATGAGGAGCATCTGATAAAGATCTTGGACCATAGAGACAAAGTTATATGCAACAAGACAACTCACCTAGTCAAAGTACTTTGGTGAAACCATAAGTATGAAGAGGTGACATGGGAACCATATGAAGAAATGAAGAAAAATCACCCTCACCTATTTTCACCATCTCATATTATATGAAATTTCAAAGATAAAATTTCTTAAGGGGGTAGAATGTAATGACCCATAATTTTATCAATGGAATTAAACTTTTTATTATAAAATTGAATCATGACTAGTAATGTAGTATTATATAAAGCATAATCCCCACAAGATAAAACCAACAAAATTTTATTATATTAATTTTAAAATTAAATTTATAGAAAAAATATGGCTATAAGAATTGAAAATATTAAAATATGATAAAAATAGAAAACAAGATAACTATAGTATGAAAATTTCGATTTTCTCAATCCACCAGAATAACTGCACTCACAAAAATTTATTTCATTCATTAATTTTCTAGAAAATTGATGCACCCATAAGGGGATCTTCTGCGATGCTAGGGTTTCCCCATCACTGCCATCATCTCTATTGGCTACGGATTTTCTCCACAGTTCTCGATGAGTTTGTGGATTTTTCTTCTTACCATGGAAACACTGTGGATCGAGATCTATGTTTCAGTGTAATCAAAGGTATGGGTTCCTTGTTTTTGAGGGTTTGTGGGTTCTATGGTGGTGTTGTGGGTAGTAGCTAACAATGGGATTCTGTGGTGTCAAAGTCTTGCAATCTTTGGTGGGCTCGAATTCTCCTTGGAGGTGTTTTAAAGGTCTTTGGTTGAGATCTGGTCTATTGTGGTCTGAGGTCGAAGCTGCGTGTCTTCCCTAGGAGATTTGGATGGATCTTCAGTCTTCATGAGTGGTGTTTGTCACACCCATCATCTTTGAATTAATTATTTTATCAATTTTCTTTATGTCGGGTGGTTCGGGTTGAGACCCGAAATAAAAAACTTGAGTAATTATTTAAAAAAATGTGTGTTTTGGCCTTAACAGCTTCCAGCACACGTGGTCGAAACCGCGCGGCCTCTCCTGGGTAGTTATGACAATGGTGTGAAACATGTTTAAAAAAAATTAGTGTGCACCTTATTTCAAAATGGTGTTTATGTGTGTAAGTGGTGGTTCGTTTTTTGATGAGTTCCTTTTAAATTTTATATATGGTTTAATTGAGTATGTAACCTATGAATATTATGTTTTGAAAATATTTTGGTGTGTGTGTGGTTTTAAAAGCAGGTTTAGGTATGAAAATCATGATTTTACATGCATAAATACCCTGTTTGGATTTTATGCATTAGTTTGACATGTGACATGAATTTGAAACTTGTTTGAGCACAAACTGGGAAGCCTGGGTAGCTAGGAGGGTGGACTAGACAAGTGAGCTAGTGTTCCAGAGGTGACTCAACCCGGTTTCACTAGAAGGACTGGCGATTGAAACACTAACTAAACATATGCTTTTATGAGGTTAGTGGACTTCTAAGCCATGTTTTGTGAGGTTCGTGGCCTTCTAAGCCATGTTTTCTGAGGTTCGTGGCCTTCTAAGTCACGTTTCACTGAGACACGAAGATCTAGGTACCCAAGCTAGCTAACACCCATGATACCTCTCCCATATTAGTGCTTACTGGTTACTTTACACTCATCAGTGTGACACATTGGTTATTTTAAAAAGTAAAGGTGTGTGTTTTTTTAAAATTTAAGTTGTTCCATTTGAAACTGTTTTCCTTAATCCTGTTTTCTTTAAAACTATTCAAGAATTTAATTCTTTTCTTTAATTAAAATTTCAAGTGTATTTGTCATTTAATAATTATGTGTGGAACCTTTTTATTGGGTGACATCCTATTATGATTTTGGCTCACACCCTATATACACCTTTGGGTGTATATAGATTCTATTTCTTTTGTATTCCAAGTAGAAGAGTTGAACTTAGTGATGGTGGTACGGGTTTTCGAAGGTTTTTCTCATGAAAGTATGATGGTGGTGGTTTGAGGAGGTGGCTCCTCAAGTTACATGAAGGTGCTGGTAGATTTTTTAGTTTTCTTTCATTACAGTCTTCTTAGAGTTTTAGTTTTTCCTTTGTTGTCGTCTCTCTTAGGTTGTTGGTTCCAATTGTAGATCTTTAAATATGAAATGTGTTAAGGGTCTATTTGGTTGTATAAAATCATTTTTTCATTAAAGTGGTTAGTTTTTTTTATTTCTCTTCTTTTGGGTAAATCATTCCCTTATACTATTTGATACTTGGGCACTTGTGCCAGCCTGTGGGGATTGGGAACGCCCTTCGGTCCATGTCGCGAACTGGGTCGGGAGTCGGGTTGGATGGAAACCCAGCCTAGTTCGTGAAAAAATGGTATCAGTGGTATTTTTTCCTCTTGGGTAATGTTCTTTTGGGATAGATTCATGATAGGTTAGAGTTAAGATTTTCAGGACTCGACGTCCTGGCTACGAGCAAGGTGCCTGGCCAGCACACCTCGTGGCGGGACTCGAGTTACCAAAGAAAGTTGAGGTTTGTCTAAACCTTTGATCTGTGTGGTTAATCATGATTAGGGGAAATGAAAAGGGAGTATGGTCAATGGTCCTAGTGAGTTCGTAGGTTTTGGCAAGCCATGTGGATTCGGGGACGTTGTCCAAGAATACTCTCTATGGCGGTGACGTGATTAGTGTATAGCAGCCAACCATATGTTCCAGTTTCCCACTGACACTATTATCCTCTTGCATCATTCCTCGTCTCTTCATTTTGGATTCATGGAAATTTAGTTTTTAAGTAAAAAATTTTTGGTCTTGAAAAAAATGTTTTGAAATGAAGTGCTTTAAAAATAAAATTATGTGTAAGGTTTGGAAAGTGTGGGTTGAATGTTTGGTTTTGAAAAAAGAAAAGGGTCCAGTTTTGATTCTTTATGATATCATGGGAAACCACATGCATGAGAGTATATGTAAAGAGAAATGGTTATTGGAACAAGTGGATGGGTGCCTAGATGGACAGGAGGTGGGTGTCGGTGTGGCATGAGAACATGCATGTGTAAGGCCCATGGGACACCATTGGTGTTTGTGCAACCCATTAACTTTGTTTATTTTAAAAAAAATTGGATAAGAAAAAAAATTAGTGTTTTAATAACCAATGATTGTGTGATGTGTCCTTGTGTTTTAGGAAGTGTTGGATCTGAGGAGTTTCGAGCTGAGAATCCTTTTTGACTGATTTGTGTCTTGAGTTTGAATTTTTATTTGTAAGTTGGTGTGAAAGCATATGGTTAGTGAATTCTTTTGAAAAGTGCTTCAAGAATTCCTTTCAGTGGTTTCCACTGCATGTGTAGTGTTCTCTTGTGGTATTTCTTGGCCATTGGACCAGTTTGACTGGGTCCATGGTTTTCTTTATTAACTAGTGTATTCCCTCATAAAGTGTTAACGTGCGATTGAAGTGAGGCCACAGGTAATTCGTTGTTATCCAACCCTCCAGTTGATTAAAGTGAGGACTCTCCCTTTTTAGTGATAGTGATAAGTTTGTCCCTTATCCTTTTCGGTTAACCGGATCCTCACGCAGTGGGATGATAGACGAGAGAGAATTTGAAGGGAGCTTTGGTCTCTTTGATTTGTCTTAGTTGTCAGGTATGAAGTTTGGAATCGTTGCGTCTGAAGGTTCCCCCTGGAAGTGGTGAAAGGAATTCCAATAGGGAAGGGTGAAGGCGGTTCAGAATTATCTGTGTTGGTTGATGTCTTGAATGGTTTGTAGTTCTTACATCGTCCTCAAGGTTCATGTTTAGTGACGTCTGCATTTTAAGATCTCTTGAAGAGAAAAGGTGGGTTTCATGGAACCCTTAGAGAATCCTTGTTTTCATAGGAGTGTGTCCTCCTCTTGGGGAGTTTTGATTTTTCTGTCAAAAGAAGAGTGTTTATCGTGCATATTCCTTTCTTAAGTTTCTTGATTGAGGTGAAGAATTGATGCATGTGCATCATCTAAAACCATGTTTTAGTGGGTGTTTCGTGATGGAGTATTTGGATGTCATGGTGTGTTGTGTTTGCAGGTGTTGTCTCAGATGCGGTGTGGTTGCATGTGACACCAAAAAGGAGAAGCTCCGTTCGGGAGTCTTTAATGCTTAACTGCAAGATAGGAGATGCTTCAAACATCAGGGATCCAACCATAGGCCTTGAAGTGAAGCTGGAGCATGGTCAGGAACCCTGGGAGGTTATGGGACCTCGACTTTATTTCTGTCATCAGTGTTGAAAGTAGAGACAGTTTAAATTGTTTCTATGGTTGTTCCATTCCGAACGAACCATCTGGCTACGTAAGGTTTCCATGACTATGTGGAAGTGTTTTCTTCTCATTGCCTTAAATTCTTGGGGGTTGTGTCCCACTGGATGTAATTTCTTTAGGGTTCCTTATGGGGTATGTTGGGTAAATCAGTATCAAAGTTGAATATGGATCATCCAAGGATGTGGAGATGCTGGTTTTTCTTGGGTCATGCTTTTGACGCCCCGGTAGTCGGGCCCCTCCCTCCCCACCCCTTGTGGTGGGGTGGTTAGTTACTATTAGGAAAATTTTGGAAGTTCTTGTATCGCTCATCAATTCTAACGGTGGGGAGACTCATGGAGGGTCTCACTCAAATGTCTCTGGAGTGAAACGGGTTGGCCCTTCTTCATAATGGTGTGGATTCCATACGGGCCTCCTCGTGTCAGTTTTCTAATCTCGTCTTGGCGTCAATAAGTTTTAAATGGTGGGGAGCCCCTTTGGGCTTTCCCCCAGTTGGCCTTTTAGATTTGTTCCTAGATATGACTTGGTGGTAGTTGATCAGAGTGTTCCTTGGACATGCTTGACCTTGTTTGTTCATTCCAGTCAAACAACGTGGTTTTAGTTCAATGGTGCTTGAGATGTTTTGGCTGGTGAAGTTGGTTTCCATGGGTGTGGGAGTTCCTTTCCTTGATCTATCAACTAGAGGTGTTTTAGCTCTTTAGGACAGATGACACATATCATAAAGCATTTTTACGAGTTTCTTGAAGTTGTATTTCAGTCACTTTCTCTGAGCACGATGTGTTTGCCTCTTATCGCTTTTTGATTATGGGGATCCTGTTGAAACCTTAGTGGGGTGTCGATTTCTTCTTTTAGTCTCAACCTTAGTTGTGTGTTTCCAGGGACAGAAATCTCTGTGGTGGGGAGAATTTTCACACCTGTCATCTTTGAATTAATTATTTTATCAAATTTCTTTAAGTCGAGTGGTTTGGGTTGAGACCCAAAATAAAAACTTTGAGTACTTATTTAAAAAAATGTGTGTTTTGGCCTTGACAGCGTCCAGCGCACCATGGTCGAAGCCGCGCGGCCTCGCCTGGGTCACCGTACAGCCTTGCTCGGTTCCCCGCACACCTATCCAATGTTAAACTAATTAAATAAAGGAGTTATTAATAAAGAAATAAAATTTAAAATAGGGATAAAATGAAAATAAAGTAAAATAAGAAATGTGATAAAAAATTAATGGTTTGTTTTAAAATTTAAGGATGTTATTATCATTATTATTATTAGTTCTAAGGATGATAAATTATTTAAGTTATTAATACTATTCCAATTATTATTATTATTATTGTTAATGTTTTAATTAAGTTATTAGTTATTATTAAAATTATTATTACAATTACTATTATTATTATTATCATTATTATTATTATTATTACTATAGCTTTTTTTAGGTTTTTTTTCTTTTGTGGTTGTTTTCTTTAGGGTTGTGTGTCTTCCTCCCCCCCCCCCTTCCCTGCTTCCCCAAGCCGCCGCCCGACTCCACCCGCCTCTCGACTTGGCACGTCACCCCCCCCCCCTTGCCTTGTTCGGCGAATCCTAATGCCCCATGCCTTGTCCAGTGAACCCCAACGCACCCCCCCCCCCCCTTCCTTGTCTGACGAACCCCAGCGCCCCCTATTTTTCACCTTAACAGGTCGTCACCCATCTCCCAAGATGACCCCCTGCTCGCTGCACCCTCCCACGCCAGACCACCCACCACCCCTGCCTCTTGCTAGAAATCTCGCCTACCTATCTTTCTCCCCTTGTTCACCTGTCACGACAACCCACACAGACCCCCCCCCCCCACCACCCCCGGCCAAGCCCTTGTGTCGTGTCCTGCTTTCCCCATGGCCAACCTCCCGGCTGACCATCTTGCACTGCCTTCCCCTTTTTTGTGTAACCTCCAACTTCACTGGAAACTTCTCTATGTTCAGCCTGATGCAACCCAGAGCCCTCCCCCTCGTCGGCCGACCCATTTTCGGCGATCCGACCTCCATGGTCCGCTGCTCCTTGGTTAATCCCCTTCTTTATTTTATTTTATTTTCTCTCTTTGAGTTTTGATTTCTCCATCAGTTTTGTGGTCCGATTTAGGGTTTGATTTTGATTCATTTTGGTTCAAATTCTTGTTTTAGGGTTCAATTTGATCTTTGTGTGGTGCATTCGTGGTGTGATTGGAGTTTCGTACCCATTTCTGGGAAATTCAACATCAAAGGTAGGTGGTTCTATGTCTAAGTTATTATTTGATGAATTAATTTGAAATCTTAATTTTTTTAACATATTATTTAATTAATTTGTGTAGTGTGAATTGGGTTTTCATTAAAGTTTGATTTGTATTGAATTTTTTTATTACCATGTTTATGTTACGTGTGTGTTTTCTGTTGTGAAATTTTATCTAGTTAGTTGTTAGTCATTTTTTAAATTATGCGGTTAGCTTATTAATTCGTGCAAGTGGTGAAAATTGTATTTTTTACATGATTTAGGGTGCGTTTAGTCGTAAAAGAGGGGGTTGTGTGGGTTTAGTGGTTAACACCAAGCGATTTCTTCTAAATTGTTTTATAAGATTTTATTTTTGGCTTGTTAAATTATGTGGTTTGTGCAATTTTGTTTTTCATATGGTGTAAGGTTTTCCATCAAACTATTTGGGTGGTGCAGGTCAAACATTGAAATTTTATTTGAGTTCGTGTGATGTGTGAATGCGTTTGAATTTATAAATGGTTACTTTAGTTTGTGCAAAGCCATATGACACCCTTTTACTATTGCTTTATATATATTTTTATGGTTTACTTAGTTATGACAATGGTGTGAAACGTGTTTGAAAAAAATGTTTTAGTGTGTGCCTTATTTCAAAATGGTGTTTATGTGTATAAGTGGTGGTTCATTTAGTGATGAGAGTATATTAAATTGTCCAAATGGTTTAGTTGAGTATATAACCTATGCAGATTATGTTTTGAAAATATTTTGGTGTGTGTGTGGTTTTAAAAGTGGGTTTGGGTGTGAAAATCGTGATTTTGCTTGCGTAAATACCCTATTTGGATTTTATGCATTAGTGTGACATCTGACATGAACTTGAAACTTGTTTGATCACAAACCGGGAAGCCCAGGTAGCTAAGAGGGTGGACTAGACTAGTGAGCTAATGTTTCAGAGGTGACTCGACCCAATTTCACTGGCAGGACTGAAGATTGCAACACTAACTAAACATATGCTTTTCTGAGGGTCGTGGCCTTCTAAGACACATTTTCTGAGGGTTGTGGCTTTCTAAGACACATTTTCTGAGGGTTGTGGCCTTCTAAGCCACGTTTCACCGAGACACGAAGATCTAGGGACCCAAGCTAGCTAACACCCACAAGGCCTCTCCCATATTAGTTCTCATTAGTTACTTTACGCTCATCAGTGTGACACATTGGTTATTTTAAAAAGTAAGGGTGTGTGTTTTTTTTTAATTTGATTTCTTCCATTTGAAACTATTTTCCTTAATCCTGTTTTCTTTAAAACTATTCAAGCATTTACTTCTTTGATTTAATTAAAATTGTAAATGTATTTGTCATTTAATAATTATGTGTGGAACCTTTTTATTAGGTGACGTCCTACTGGGCTTTTGGCTCACACCCTACATACACCTTTGGGTGTATGTAGATTCTATTTCTTTTGTATTCCAGGTTGAATCATAACTTAGTGACGGTGGTCTGGGTTTTCGATGGTTTTTCCTATGCAGTTATGACGGTGGTGGTTTGAGGAGGTGGCTCGTCAAGTTTCATGAAGGTGTGGGTAGATGTGTTAGTTTTATTTCATTATAGTCTTCTTAGATTTTTAGTTTTTTTTTTGTTGTCATCTCTCTTGGGTTGTTGGTTCCAGTTGTAGATATTTAAATATACAATGTGTTAAGGGTCTATTTGGTTGTATAAAATCAGTTTCCTTTCCATTAAAGTGGTTAGTTGTTTTTATGTCTCTTCTTTTAGGTAAATTGTTCCCTTGTACTATTTGATACCCAGGCACTTGTTCCAGCCCGTGGGGATCAGGAATGCCCTTCGGGCCATGTCGCGGACCAGGTCAGGCGTCGGGTCGGATGGAGACCCGGCCTAGTTCGTGACAGTGGTGGCAATGAGTTTTGGCTTGGGTCCTTTGTGGTTGGGCTTCTTCCAGTGTCACTTTGTTTTAGTGGTGATGACTTCATTTCTTTGATTTTATGATAGGTTGTGGGTGTTTATTATTCTTGTTGGTCTGTGGGAATTTGTTCAGTTCATCCTTCCATGAATCCAACTTTGGTCTGTGCAGATTGAAGTTGTTCTTATTTGACAATAGTTGTTTTGGATGATTTGTTGTTTGATGTTAATAATGAGATGTAGCAGGTGGTGAAGCTGTAATTTGAGTGGTTCTCTGGCTTGGTGATGGAGGAATTCTATTAATGGATTTTTCCAAACATTGTACATAGAAGTCGATCTGTTGTGTGTTGCTGCGAGTTTATGAGGCTTATGTGGTTTGAATTTTGTTTGTTTTCTTGTGGCACTGCAGCCTTAGTCCATGGGACATTGCTTCTAGTTCACTTTCATGGGACTTCTCCAGAAGAGGTTCAGAGCAGGGAGCATTATCCTTATCATTTTTATCCGTAATTGGAGGTTTTGAGAGGGTATGGCATTTTCCATCGGTATCGAGCTCGTGTATCCTTGCACGGGACAGCTGGTCGAGCAGCGATGGGAAGGTGGATGTTGATCTTATTGTTTTTGTTGCTGGGGTGGGGCTTTTTCTTGACCTTGAATTGGACTGTTTTTAGTCTTATGATCTTGGTACATAGAGGAATGGTTGTGTTTTTTTTCTTTGATGTCATTTTGGTTTCTTACTTTTTCCTCAAAAGTGATTTTAAAATAAAAATTTAATTTTTAGTCAACTGCACTCACAAAGAACACTGTAGAAATGAAATAAAATATTATTAATAAAATATTCCTCTTGAAAATGAAAATATACATAACCTTGATAGAAAATAGAAGTGAAATAATAATGAATGAAATGTTATTTATTTATAGAAAGTAAGAAACCCATATGACCATTACAAATCAAACCGTTGGAATAGTAATCTAAACATTGGAATAGTAATCAAATAATTAGGAATAGTAGAAAGATTATTTGAATAGTAACATAACCTATATAAGTGTAAAATAATATTTATTTATCTTGTAAAATCAAAATATTACATATTTATATCATGATATAAGTAAATAAACGTTGTAAAATGATAAAATAAGTGTTTTTATTTTTTAAAACATATATCTTTTATTTACATTTCTATAAAAAATAATAAGGATTTAAAATAGATTTTATTTACATAAAATGGTTTTATAAATTAATATTAATTTTTTTTATAATGATAGTATAATTTTATAATTCCATAAGTAATTTTTCAAAGGGTAGTAAAATTGGTCATAATATTAAAATTGGTATTTTTCAAATAAATAAATATTTTAATTAAAAATTAAAGTTGTCATATTTATAAAATTATTTTTATAAAATGAATTTCATTTTTGGAATCTATATGTTGGTAAATGTTTCAGGTAAATTTTTGGTATTTTTCTAAAACAATTAATTTTTTTGAATAGTGAAATATGAAAAAACACCGTATTTAACATTATAAGTTAAATACGTGATTAATTGCATAAGGTATGACATAATAACCCATTAGTTAGAACTAAAATTCACCCCATTTACTTTATATAGTAACAAGAATCAACACTATTGGTATTATTGAGGAAAAATAATAAACTGATGAGTATAATATTCAAAAACACCCCTCTCCTCCCCTTATAAATATCACCCCCTACAACCTCTTCTCCTCACACTTTATAATCCTTTTATATTATCCAAAATCTAAAAAACTCTCTCATAACCTATATTACCATTTCCCTAAAAGCCTTTTTATTTAAAAATTTATAATCCCAAAGTTCCTTAAGAAGTATTTCAAGAGACAACATTCAAGAGGTAATATTCTCAAACTTTATCTTTTAAATTATTTTATTTTATTTCATTCTCCTCAAATCCCTCATACAACATGGAATAATTATTATATTATTATAAATATATTTTAATATTATTATATTAATGTAATTTCCATCTTCTACCCTCCCTTCATTTGTTTCTTAAATGAAAACATTATTCATAATATGGTTGGTTCACCGCCTCCATGAGCAATGTACTTTGTTTTTATCCACCTCCTTAAAGGTTGGTTATAAAAATGTTATTATAGTTAAATATTATTATAATAAGTATAATATTACTTATTTTTAGTTTTTTAATGTTTTTATAATAATTTAATTAAATAAAATAAATCTAGTTCGTAATGGTTGATAAAACCACCTAAATGAACTAACTATATAACATTAATGTTTTTACTAAACAAATTGTCCCTATATAAAAACATATATGGGTATTTAGGACCATTTAAATTTTTATAAGGAAATTAATATAATTTCATTTAAATTCTATATTTTTATTCCCATTTTACAAGAACTTCAATAATTATCCACAAGTGATCTGACCATGGAACCATGAAACAAACACCCTCGAAACAAAAAAATTAAACTTTATATCTCATTGAAATAGTTTTAAATGATCATAATAAAATTATTTTAAATATAATATATATGTAAAATATTATGAATTAATTAATTAATCTAATTTTATTATTCATGAAATTAAGTAAAAGTGTAGATAGATTCTGGACATAATGTAAGGGATCACTCTGAACCACTCTATTTTCTTTGGGTTGTGGCCTTTCTATCTCTAAATTATTTTCTATCTATATTTTATCTTATGGAATGCTTCCAAATTCTATATATATGTATCTTATATATATATACCTATCTTATTATCCCTTCTATTTATAGTGTTATACATACCTTAAGTTCATTTCTCAAATGTATTCTTTAAAATTAAACCCAGTTAAGGGGAACTTTTTGATCCCTTAATCTCTTTATATAATAATATTTTAAATTATTTATTTCAATTAATGATTTAATTAATTAAATTAATATTTTATAAATAACCATTCTATTTTACATATAGTTTTTAAATAAAACTTCATGTTCGTTCTTTCTTCAAAAATCCTAAACTAATTCCTTAAAACACAATTTGAAAGTTCATTTTTTTACTCAATTTTATACCCTTTCTCGTGAATTTTTTTCAATGAACAAAAAATATGATATCTATGATTATTTATTCATATATAAATATCAAAAATATTTAATTCTTTCTTTTATTTTTAATTCTTATGAAATCTTATCTGATTGTGATACGATCTAAGATTATTCATACCATTTCTTTACATGGGTAATTATTATGTTTATTCTTTACATATGTTTTCCATTTGTGGAATATATAAGCATGTACATGTTATGATGGGTTCACCCGAATAGCACTCCAATTCATTGGGTAATTTTTTTATCTCATTATGTGTATGGGATTAGGGAGTAAACCTAATCCATGATGGTATTATGTCCACTATGTGATGTTTTATTAGAATTTATAGTTGACTTATGTTTATGAAATATTTTATGTTATTTCCATATTACTATGTTTTCATTATCTTATAATTACATTTTATTTATGTTATGGTCCCATGGATTGTCAGGAACAACTTCTTCATTCTTACCACCATTCAATATGGGATATTCATCGAGAAATATAGAATATGTATAAGGATTTAAAGGCATAGTTCTTGTTTAACGGTATGAAACGGAAGGTGGTTGAGTTTGTTTCAAAGTGCTTAACTTTTCAGCAAGTTAAGGTAGAGCATCAGAGTCTAGCAGGTATGTTGCAATATTTACCTATCTTAGTGTGAAAATGGGAGCAAATAGTGATGGATTTTGTCATAGTTCTCCAAAAAATAGTTCAGAAACATGATTCTATATGGTTGATAGTGGATCAGCGCACAAAGTCAGCCCATTTCATCCATATTCATGAATAAAATATGGTGGAGGATCTATAAAAAATCTATATTCATGAAGTGGTAAAGATACATGGCATACCAGTTTTGAAAGTCTCAGATAGAGATTCAAGTTTCATGTCTTGTTTTTGGAAATAATTACAGAAATCCCTTGGGACTCGGTTGAATATGAATACAGTGTATCATCCTCAAATGGATGGTCAATCCAAAAGTATGATACAAACATTGAAATGCATGTTGTGTACTTGTGTAATGGATTTTTGTGGATCATGGTAATATCATGTTCCATTGGTGGAGTTCTCATATAATAACATCTATCAGGCCTCGATACATATGGATCCTTTTAAATCATTGTATGGGAGTCCTTGTTGTTCTCCACTTTTTTGGATGGAAATGGGTGAGACTTCACTAGTTGGGTTGATCCTTGTCCAAGAAACAATAGAGAAGATTCAGTTGATCAGAAAAAGGATATAGATGGCTTAGAGTCATCAAAAATCATATACATATCATCATTGACGGTCGTTGTCCTTTGTAGTGAGTGATCATGTGTTCTTAAGGATTTCTCCAAGGCTTGGTCATCAAAATTTTGGGAAGTAGGTAAATTTATGTCCTTGATACATAGGCCCTTTAGAGATAATAGAATGGGTTGTAGAGGTAGAATATTAGTTGGAATTTCCACCATGGTTCAGTGTGGTGTATAATGTGTTCCATGTATCATAGTTGAAAAAGTATCAACCAGATCCTGACCATGTGATTAGATGGGATCATATTGACCTAGAGCCGGATGCTTCATTGGTAAATATCCCAATGTGGATTATGGATAATAAAGAGAAAGTCTTTCATGGAAAAATCATTGGCCTAGTATGGGTTTTATAGAAACATGGTCAAGTTCTGGAAGAGACTTGGGAATGTGAGAAGGAGACGAAAGAGAAATGGACAGAACTCTTTCAAGACACCGTTGGTTTTCTAATTTTTGAGGATGTAAAGACCAATGGTGGGGAGAATATATCACCCCCTATTTATGTTAAGTAACCATTTATTTATGCTTTTAAGTATATAAATTATATGGGTGAAGTTCATAGAACTTTAAATATGTTTTTGGGGCTAAAGAGAAGGTGCACGGGTTGTGCACTATTTTTCCAAACCATGCAACAACCTAGGATAAACTGTGCACTTTGAAAATGTCTTGGGTATTTTTGAGGTAGTGGATTTGGCATGATCAGTGTATATTTATGAAGACCATGTGAGGTGAACATGCGAGGGTCATCCTTAAGGAAGTGGCTAATGCACAGTTAGCTAGGGGTGTCTAAACCTGACCCAACCCAACCAACACGACCCAACCAGGTTGGGTCGGGTTGGTTTAGGTTCAATGTTACATATGCATGGTTTGGGTCATTTCAGGTTGACCCATGGTTGGGTTGGGTCGGGTCACGGGTTGGGAGAAAAATTACCTGACCCGACCAACCAACCCGACACTACCCCTGCCTGTACATCCTGTGGACCTGTGTGCCGCCTCGCTAACCACCCATTGTCATATCCACTTTTATGTGTGTAATCCCCCTTCCCTCCCTCCCTTTTGTGTGTTACCTCACCCTCATTATCTTCCTCCTCCACTACCTCCATCGCATGGTGCGACCGCCACTGACCCGCACGCCGCCTTCACCTCCACCTCATTCTCCACCACAACCATTATCCATGACCTCAGATCCAAAATAGAGAACCTAAAGAAGAGAGAAATGAGAATCCCACACCTGATACTGATCCCTCCACCAACCTCCACCTTTTTTGGGTCTATTCGTTTCTAAGGTCATCCTGGCGTGGTGAGTAAGACCAAGAACTGGAGCCTACGAATGAAGAAATGTTACCCTATGCCACCAATTTAAATCCAAAATCGAATGTCGACATCTTCCCAAGCTCACTAGAGGATAAAATCAAACGCCTCCTTACCGGAGGATATTCACCAATGCGCACCTCCTCCTCGATGAATCCAGCTGAACCAGCACTGATGAAGCTGGAAAATCGATATTCGCTATATTCGCTCCTCTTGAAACTAATCAAGCATTCTGATGAAGGATATCATGACCGACCTGAGAAGAAAATGTTAGCAGTGGTATCCTAAGATGAAATTTTTAGTGGTGAAAGCCTAAGATGAAAATGTCGGGAGATCACAAACCTGGCCAAGCACTCCGATGAGATGAAGGAGATCACGATTCACTACCGGCCTAAGATGAAAGAGATCACCCACAAAACCCTAAATGGTCATCTAGTGAAGAAGAGATGCAATAACACTATGAGAATGGGAAGGAGGCTCATGGGGTAATTTGGGGCGATGACCTTTTTTTTACATAACCTGATCGGCCCGATCGACCCAACCTGATGTGAAACGAGTTGGGTCAGGTCGGGTCCAAAACAAAAAACACACATAACCCGACCCGACCAGACCTGATCTATTTTGGTTGGGTTGGGTCCAGAAAACCCTCAAACCTAACCCAAACTAACCCATATATACCCCTATAGTTAGCATATGTTTTTCCTAACCGTGTGATTAAACCATGCACAAGGTCAAAGTTAGATTCTAAAAAAGTGGATCTAACACGTTTTTGCCTTTAAGTGTCTTTTTTTCCTTACTATGAGACCCTAACTCATGATTTTTCTTCCCCAAAGGTCAAGGAACTTTCTCCCATTGATATAGAGGTGATCTAAATACTACACTTGGTGATTAAAAGTTGATTCCTTTCGATTAGTGTTCATTCTTCATCGTTCTTGACGTTTTTCTTAGATATACTTCACCCCTCTTCTCAGTTTCTCATATCTATGCCCATTTTGGGTAGATATAAAGTTATGGATTATATATAAGTTTATATTTGGTCTTGGTTGTGATATGGTAAGATATCTAAGGTGGGTTCATGAATATTTAACTCGTTTTCATTAGCATTCTTCATCTGTTTATCGTTTTCACCAAAACTCTCGAGGTAGGTGGCTTTACTCTCGACTCCTATTGCTAAAATTGATTGAATTAGTTTCAAATTGATTTAATTAATTTTAATTGATTGTGAAATATTGGGTAAAATAATGATATAAATCCTCTTTAGTGATGATTTATGGTTTTTTGTGAAATTATGAAATGTTGGTGAATTGTTGTGCAAAGTGATTTAGTTTCTTGATTTTAAAATGGTGATTTTAAAATATGTCTTTAATGGATTTTTAAAATGTTTTATTGGATAAAGGTTTTTAATAAAAATATTGATTTATTAGAATGGTTTTGTCTTATGGAATATTGGAATAGTTTTTATGCATACTTGGGTGTGTGTTCACATTTCATTTATGAGGCTTGGTTGAAATGTGACCTTGTACTCAGTGACAAAGGTGTAATGGAACATAGAAAATAATTAACTTGTAAAGACATGGTAGATCAATGAGATACTTCTCATGAGTATAGAACTATCATAATTATACATTCATGGTTGGCGGTGTTAATATGTGAAGTGGATTGGTTATACTAAGTGGAACTTGTGGAATAGTTTTAAAGCATGGCTTGGTTTTTTTCTTGAAAATAGATTTTCAGGAAAATTGTTGATTCATCACTTTTTTATATTGAGTTATAAAATATTTTATAACTTTTTTATATTTAGTTATAAACTATTTTTTAAAATAGTTTCATATAAATTGTTTTATATAAATGTTTCTAACTCTTCTATCCTAGTGGTGTAAGAAGGGAAGTCATTGGGGAAAACCTACTAAGTTTTAGTTATCACCCTTAATTTGGAACTTTGGTGATTTTGTAGATGTCATCTACCGAGACATGGTAAAAGGTAAAGTATCACACATATTTAGCACTACTTCGTGATAATTGGGTTGTTTTGGTGATGTTGGAGCATAGAGCTTGTGGAGCATGGAGTCTTGTGGTATCCTTGGAGTTTTATTAGTTATCTTTAACTGTTTACTTTGATGTTAGTTTGGATTCTTTTTTATTACACTTTATTGGTTTTTGATATAAAATAATTGGTTGAGTTGTTATTTTGATCATTCATCATACAGTGGTTTGTTTATTTTGGTTTTATTGGATTAGTTGTTTTATTATTAAAGGGTAAATTGTCCCCCAAATGTTTTGAAACCCTTCGTCATTTATTTCTAGACTTTGGCATCTTGGGGGTATTTCTTAAGGACTAGTAATGCCTCACTACCTTCTTAATCCAATGATAAGGGGTGGGACATTACAATTTTCTAGACTCCGGCATGGGTCGATGTTGGTATTGAGTTTCGAGTGTCCTTGAAAACCCAGGGAGTTTGTGAGATTAAATAAAGAATAAATTTATAATGTGATAATTGTTTACTTATGCATTATATTTATTAATTTATACAATTGCATACACTATTATTGACTAGATATTGTTTTAGATACTGTTGGTGGTGGCCTGTTGAGTTAGATGGATGGTTTGGGGATGGATCATGGTTGAGGGAACTAGATGTGGTTTGAAAGCCATTTTTGAGTCATCGGTGTCTTTGTTTTTAGCTTTCATTATAGATACTTGATGCATACTTTTGCATGGCTTGTTTTTTGCTTTAGTTGGATATTGTATTTCCAGCTTGATTGTCTTTCAATATTGGTATTATTTATGGTTATAGATGCTTTTTTTGTTATTTATTTATTTCCATTGGTGTATTACTCTAATAAAATAGGGTATAGTCTCCCCAAGATTGTCTTATCAGACCCTCGCTACTAGTCAGTAGCCTCTAGCATACAGGGAGGCATGCTTAAGGTCATGTGGTATTCTGATGGGGAACTCATGTGTGGAACTTAGGACAGGACGTTATAGACCATGTTTCTCAAGTATAATGGTCATGCCATCCAATATCATGGGTCATGCCCTCGCCTGAAGACCTCACCACCTCAAACTAATGTTCATGATGCACAACCGATGGCCAACACTGACCAAGTAAATCTGGTCTAATCCCAAC
Organism: Viscum album; assembly: GCA_963277665.1. Taxonomy (NCBI): domain Eukaryota; kingdom Viridiplantae; phylum Streptophyta; class Magnoliopsida; order Santalales; family Viscaceae; genus Viscum; species Viscum album. The sequence goes on from OY728145.1 coordinate 1,423,550,201, forward strand.
CAGATGACTATGTCGCCTCAATCTTGATGGTCATTCCATTTCAATCCCTCAGTCCAAGATAGTCACAATCCCTCAAATCACATCACATACAATTAAGTCATTTCATATAATTCACTTAATAAAAAATTCAATATAAAATAATTGAATTGAACAATTGAATAAAAATTAAATTTAAAAAATCAATTCAATTTAATTGAATTGAACAATTGACTTAAATAAATAAAACATTTTAGATAAACCATTCAAATTAAATAAACAACACAATTTAAATCAAAAATCACCCCGACCTAACTACCCAAGGTGGTCGACAGCCTTTAACCTGACCTCGCACGAGCGAATATGGCTTGGGCATGCCTAAAGACATCCCATAAGGTCACACGTTCAATTTAATATCAAGTGTGAGGGTCTCATTTAATTACCCAATGGAAAACTAAAATCTCTGCCCCTAAAATGACCATAAAAACACAAATAAAATTATGCACCATTTACCCTGGACCCATAGATATAGGCATGTCTGGTATTAGCCTCTAACAACAAATAGTTTGGAAGAAATCAATGATTCTGTCAAATGAACTCAAAATAAAGTAAAATGGTTCAAATGGATTTATCTCTATCTGAGGATAGAGAAAGGATAATAGAATTATGGGTGAGGATATCCTTACCAAGATGATTCTATTGAACCCAATAGATTGAAGAACAGATCACCAACGAGGAAGATAGATCAAAATCCAAAGGAGGAAGAACATGGAGCATCCCATGTTGTTGTACATGACCAATAGGGGAGAAGGGAGGAGGAATAAATTTAAATGGTGGAAGGTAATTTTGGTAAATTCACCATTTTTAAGGCCATGTAGTTAGCTCACATGGTCTTCCAAACTGTGCACAAACCGTATGGGATACAGTGCATGGGTACTGCTTAAGTGGCACTACCCATGTGGCTTACTGTACGGTTTTCTCTAACCATTCACAAATCATGTTTAATTCTCTATAAAAAATATAGAAAATTTTTAATGACCATGCACATACCCTGTACAATTTACCCAAATTATGCGGAAATTCAAAAATAGGGCACACGATTAGCTGGAAGAGGCCGCATGGTTTACACTAACTGTGTGCCTTGACCTGCAACTCAAAAATAGGGTCTTCGAGCCTTCGATGCTCCTAAAACCCTTATGAAAAAATGAGGAACTATCCAAGCCTATAAACACATCCAAAAACATAATATTGGATTGGGGAAACTCTCATAATTTATTTTTGATGCCCAAAAAATAATTTGGCATACCCACCGATTCAAAAATTCAAAATGGGAGAGGTTTTTGACCTGATTCAAAAACCTGAGATGTTACAAGTGAGGGAATACTATGTGTATATGGGGAGACTATTACCACATGTTAGATTAGAGAACAAAGATAATATAGAAAAATGAATAAATAGTGGAAACAGTATATCAATGAATAAATAGGGTAGTATAAATGAACATAACCATCCAACCAGTAATAATCAACTCAAAAGTTGAACAGTATCACATAAAAAAGATGTATGTCATGCCTATAAAAAATGAATACACACATACATGGTAGTAGTAATTCAGTAAAATACATTCTATACCAAAGAATCAAAAAGGCCAAAAACTATCCAAGCATCTCGATCACTGGCCTGATCATCTGCTACCAAGCTCTCGTCCTAAAGCAAGCAAGTTAGGTGTCCAAAGTGGGACAGTTCCCCTTATCCACAATTGTGATCATATAATCTATCTGGGTACTAATGGAATCTTGGATAGGTTGTGTGATAAATCTCAGTTATACACCTCCAATGGCATCTATACAAATCCATTTTGTGCATATAAACTAAAACAGTGTGCAGGTATATAAAAGTAAAGCAATGTTATAATAAATACCCCATAGCTTCTTTAGCCTCAGCTAAAACTTTCTCTGAACATGGTCATTTAATTAATTATTATTCAATTTATAATAATTAAATAACATATATAAATGTATCAGTTTCACTGTAACATGAATAATAGAGGATTCAAGGTGTAACCAAGGCATCCTTGACCTCAAGGGTCGGTCCAATTCATAGTAGAAACTCGTATGGTCTAGATATAAGGGTTTGAGGGTAATCCAAGGGGTACACCCAATACATTAAATCGTAAAATATTCTAACTGAGTCCATGGATATTTTCCATAGTAATCTTTTTCTAAGAAAGACTGGGCTCAATGGGGTGAATCCATAGCGCTTCATATCCAAAGACATCAAGCTGAATTCAAGTAGTGTATCCAAGGAATTATAATATCTGGAAAAGATTCATGTGAATAATTGATACCACACCAAGGTATTCACATAATAAGATAAATACCAGATTTTATAGTGGGTATCTCTCATGAAAATCATCTCAATGAATTGGAATGGCGTCCTCTAAGTGCTCAAGGAATTCCCTCATGAATTCAAGGATGGAACATGTATGGTCATTCCTATAAAGATGAAAAAGTTACAAGGTAATATAAACCTTATAATTAGTCCATTTATATCATATTTAATCATATTCCATGTAATACTCATACCAAATAATAATTTAATAGGTTAATTCCATTACCTTTAATTAAACATGATAAGGTGAATCATAGAAATGCAACCAATATCAATTCAATTTATAATCATTTGATGGGTTTATTCCATTATATTTTATTTAACGAGATAAGGGGTATTAAGGAAATAAAACCATTTATCAATTAAATTTATAATTTAACTAGGCCAAGTGATATCTATAAATATATAATTTCTATAACTTTCATTTTAAGATTCATTAATTATGAAGAAACGCTTACCTTAACAAAGGTCAAGTCCAACGCACCTGAACAGTGTCACAGATAATCCCAACATGGGTCACCAAAGGTGTAATGGAAATCACACCCTACTTTGGGTGATAAACATAGAGGTTACAACCTCTAGTGATATAAAATTTATCAATATAGCCTTAAGTTACAATTTAGTTGATTGAATTTAAAGAGGATGAATTTAAAGGGAAATGCCTGGTGAAACCAGTGTGTGCACAATGGAAACAATTTATAAATGGTGATACTTTAAGGGATGAATCATATACCACCTACTTATGCCTATAGTAGATTCCTCATCTAGTACTAGCCCATATTTTAGCCTATATAAGAAGAAAATAGAAGAACGAATGAACACCTTGAAAATAGGTCATAAGAGACTACATCAAAATAGTATCGTCAATAGGAAGACAAATGATGAAAGGATCATAAATAGTGAATTAGTCACTGATAAGAATCAAATGATATGATTGGTTCTTGATTCTAAGTTCATATATAATATTTATCAATGAACCTAGGTGGAGAGGAGAAGGATCTCTTCACAAGTAAAAAGAGAGGTATGTTCTCTACAATGAAGAAAAGAAGGAGGGTTAAAATTATAAATACATAAGTGAAGAAAAAGTAATTTATCCCTTTAAAACTAAGTTACATGGTTTTGATGAATGGTTGGATAAACCATTCACCATGCACTATCCAAGGAGGGAACTTTCACAGTTCATGCACACGATTTGGGAAACCATGGGAAAACCATGCAATATAGATCTATTAAAAAATTCAGAGCCTCTACATAGGTGTGATTCCTCAGTCACACGGTTAGGAAAAATAATGTAGTACACTTTTTCTAAATGAAAACCCCTCATGGTTAGGAGAAACCATGCAGACTAGGATGCATGGTTTCTACTAATTGTGAAGCCTAGTTGTTTCTTCCACCATCTATGGTTTTGATCTCCAAACAAGCCCCAGATAGCCTCATTTCCTCCATAGCCTCATTAGGAATTCACATTAGGTCCAAACTAAGGAACTAAACTGAAAATTAAATTATTTTTACCTCATATAAAAATCAGGTTCTTACAATCTTCTGTCCTTAAAGGAACTCATCCCTGATTTTCCCTTCCAAGGGTGGTAGAATGCTATGTGAGAACAACTCTATACACTAGGATCATAAGTTGGCCTCCCACTCCCAAGTCTCTTCCTGTACATGGTTTTTCTTCTATAACACCCATACTAAATGGAAATACTAGCCTCAAAGATCCTTTGTGATCTGTTCAATGATGCATATAGGATACTCCCCAAAAGAATCATTGGCATCTAATTCAACATCCTCAGGATCAAAAGTATGAGATGGGTTTGTATGGTAATGGGAAAGATGTGAAATGTGGAAGATTTCGTGCATGGAAAGGTACCTCTGGGGTGATAGAAACTGATAGGCTACCTGAAAAACTCTATCCAAGATCTCAAAAGGATTTAAAAATGAGGTGATGTCTTCCCTTGCCTTTGTATCCATCTATTTCCAAGTCTAGGTGATACTTGTAGGAAAAAACGATCCCCAACCTTGAACTCCATAGGTCATTTGTAGTGATCAGCATAAGATTTCTGTCTAGAATGAGTAGTAGACATACAATTCTAATTAACCGAACCTATTTCAAAGTCTCCTAGATGATATTAGGACCTATTAGCACTGTCTCTCCTACCCTTATCTAGCATAGAGGTGAATAGTATATCCTACCATATAAGGGCTCATACAAATCCATCTAAATTGTTACCTAAACCCAATTATTATAGGAAAAATCAATGAGAGGGATATGATTCTCCCAAGAACCATCAAAATCAAGGACACATTCTTAGATCATTTCCCACAACACCTATATAGTTTGTTTTCATTTTCCATTGGTCTAAAAATGAAAATTTGTGCTCAAAAGTACCTACATACCCAAAGCTCTATATAAACCCTTCCAGAACCTTGATGTAAAACAAGAATCCATATCTAAAATGATATATTGAGTGACCCTTTGTTGGTGTATAATCTCACATATATACAGTCTTCCCAGATCATCAACTGAGAAAGTATTCTGGATAGAAAGGATGTGGGATACCTTCATCAGTCAATCCATGACTACCCAAACCACATCTCTGCCTCAATATGACCTTGATAATCTAACCACAAAATCCATTGTGATTTCATCCAATTTCTATTTTGGGACTGTTAATAGTTGTAACAATACTACAGGCCACTTATGGTCTACCTTTACCTACTGATAGGTGGAACACCTAGTAATAATACCTATAATGTAACATTTCATCCCATACCACCAATACTAGAGATGAATATCATGATACATCTTATAGATTCTTGGGTGCACTTCCCACTGAGAAGAATGGGAATATCACATCAAATACTCTCACATATTTGTAAGAACTAGATAATACCATGTATATGAAAGATTTCATCTCCATCAATAGACTAATCCAGAGGCAAGTCCTCACCAAAAATACTCTCCCATAGGATCAAAAATTTAAGGTCTGATAACTACCTTCTCTTAACCCTATCAAGGAGTGAAGAGGTAACTTTTTTAAGTATATAATAAAAGTATTCTCATGAATCTCATGAAACTCTATATGCAGATCAAAAAATAGGTCCATCAATTTCCATTCATCATTGGATTCCTAAAGGGCTTTTACTTGAGTTTTCTAGCTCAGGGCATCAGCTACTGCATTACCCTTTATAGGAATATAGGAAATATCAAAGTAAAACGACTATAGGTATTCAACCCATCTTCACTGTCTAATATTTAAGACATGTTGTGTAAAGATATATTTTAGGATATTATGGTCTATATACAACATAAAGTGTTATCCTATTAGATAATGTCTCCAGTAATGTAAGGCATGGATAAGTACTAATATCTTGAGATTGTATGTTAGGTAGTTATTCTCATGAGGTGTCAACTAGAAAGACCCATACACAACGAATCAGTCTTCCTGCATCAGTAATACACTCATCCTAATGTTGGATGCATCACAAAACATTGTATAACCTTTTCCAGACTCTAGAGGAATCAGCATTGATGCTGAAGTAATCCTTCTTTTTTTAACTCCTGAAAGGCATTCTCACATTCTTTAGACCACAAGAAATTCACACCCTTATTAGTAATACTGGTAAAAGGTGAAACAATGTGTGAGAAGCCTTTTATGAAATGCCTATAATATCCATCTAGTCCTAATAAACTCAATATATAAATATATTCTTGGGATTCTCCTAAGAAACAACAATGATCACCTTCTCTGGGTCAACAGATACTCCTAATTTTGAGATAATATGACCCATGAAGTGAAACTTATTGATCCATAAGTGAAACTTTTTGAGATTATCATATAACATATACTCTCTTAGTGTATTCAAAATGATCTCAAGATGTTTTTCATGGCCACTTTGAGTATGAAAATACACCAAGATATCATCAAAAAAACCCATGATGAAGGAATCCAGATAGGGGTGGAAAACCTTATTCATCAAGTCCATGAAAATAGTGGGCATATTTTTAAGACTAAATGGCATAACCATGTACTCATATAAAAAAACTGAATTTGGAAATATGTATGTGGTATATCTAAATTCCTAACTCACACCTGATGATATTCCAACATCATGTCGATCTTTGAGAACACCCTATCTCCTTGAAGTTGGTAGAATATATCGTCTATTTGAAGAAATGGATATTGGTTCTTAATCATAATTTAGTTCAATATCTAGTAATCCATGCATATCCTAAGGTTCTTATCTACCTTCTAGGAAAAAACATGGTTGAACTCTAAGATTAAGTACTAGGTTTGATAAAACCATTATATTTTAAATCCTCTAATTCTATCTTGATATCCTAGAGATTAGTATATTCCATCCTGTACGGAGGAATAGATATTGGAGCTTCTCCTAGAATAGTCTCCATCGTAAACTCTACCTCTATCTCAAGAGGTAATCCAAAAAATTCATCTAGGAAAACATCCCTAAAATTATCCACCATTAGAGTAAAATTAGCCAAATGCATTCTCAGCTCCTCCAGATAAAGGATAGAAATCTGGGATTTCACTCCACTTATCCCATGATGCTATGGTCTATATCTACCTTACCAGACATTCTACTCACCCTTTTAAAGATAACAATCACCCTCTAGTAATGTAAATGATACCATGTGGAGATAATTATCCATATATGTGTGATAGGGAACCAACCAGTTCATCCTAAGAATGAAATCAAATTTTTTCATCTTGAGGAAAAAGTGGTCTCATAAGAAATGAAAACTATCTACCTCAAGGTGACAGTCTCTACATTGGGTTATACCCTATGAATGTATACCCAATGATGTTTCTAGGTTCATCACCCCAAAAAAGTAATGAATTTTCATCTTGAGACTTTCTACAGTTGATACAAAGATAAAGGATTAAAATTCACCTATATCAAGTAAAATAGATATGATAGTAGAGGCTACTATAATAGTACCTCATGTGGTAGATGGTCATACCCTCTAATCCTTGGGTATCATCTATAATGTAAGCAACAAGCTAGATCTATGTACTTGAGCTACATCTGGACTACCCTGAGTATGACTGCTCTACTAGCATTGATAATTGGAAGTCGGGATACTATGGCCACGACCTACTCCTCATCCTGTTTGACTGGTATTACTCCATCTTTATTCCTGACGCGGCGTAACTAATCCTGCTCCTGAAGGTGGAGCTAGTTTGGGACTTATTCTGCTAGAAACATGAGTAAAGGTCTATAAATACCTCTGATGATGACCTATTTGACTGAAAGTGTGGCACTCAAATAGTTCTTTATCATGCTAAGGCGTCACATGCCCCTTTCATCCACACTTATGGCATATAATGGAGCTTCTAGTGTGGATACTCTGGTCGCCATTTCTCTGATGAGAAACCTTAAGGATACACTTCCGGTTACTATAAGAACATCTAACCTATCTTGGAACTAAACTTCTATTCTCAGTACTATCATCTTCCCTCAAGTTGTGATTAATAATAAGAGTCTAGTTCACAATCTCAGAAAATGTATATAAGTGAAAGACATTCACCTATGAGAGAATGGAATATCTAATCTCGTCCTCGAAGCGTCTCACTCACAATAACTCATCACCGGAAAGAAGTAATGAAAAGCATTGTAACTTGATGAACTGCACTAAATAGTATATAACAAACATAGCACCCTACTCTAGGTGCATAAAATCTTTGGCTTAGTTATCTCTCAGCGTATGAAAGAAAAAAGTAATCATAGTAGGAAATCTATAAGTATGCCCAAACCATTCCCTAATGATGACCATCCTAAGTAATCACATCCCACCAGAGCTTGGAAGAATTATGCAGCATGTAGGTAGAGATATTGACCCTCCTCTATGGAGGCATCTTCAGATGCTCAAAGATAGAAATAATTGCCTCTATCCAATAATCAGCAGCCTGAGAACTACCATCCCCTGAAAATATGGGATAGTGATACTTCTAGAACTCATGAGTTAGATCAGACATCATAGGTGCAGGTTATAGAGCACCCTATATAGAATACATCAATTGTAGAAAACCCTCTATAATCTGATCGTTAGTTCCTAGTTCGAGAATAGTAGGAGATTCCTTAGGTGGAACTATTAGAGGTATCACTGGTGGATCAAGGCTCACCTCCTCTAGAGAATGATCATTAACACCCTCCTAGAGCATGACTAGAGGACGTTGTGGTGTCATAGCTCTAAAAATGTCAAGCACATTCCTTATAATAAGATGTGAAAGAATATAGAATCTCTAAAATAAGAAAAACATAAGAAAAGGGTTCACTACCCAAGGTATACTACCCCAACTACCCGCTTAGTAGGCTAGGGTATTGGTAAGTGTTCAATTTTTTATTTTTAGGGGTTCCATTATATGGAGGGTCAATTTCAATTAAAGGAGGGAAACACTCTTTAAATTTAACTTGGCCTCTTAATTTATAGGAAATTATTTCTTTTATGAGTCAAAATTTACATTTTAAGTATGAAATTTATTTTATACATAACACGATTCTTAATTAAATGGTCTATCATTCCCAATCCATAAAGGCTCATACACTTTGTTACTAAAATTGAAACCCATTTGATTACAACCAACCCCCTTAAATTTAGTCTCAGAATGTAAAGAGTAAAATATGATGGCTTGATTTCAATGAATTACACTTTCCAATTTATAAGTTCCCAAACACCTTATAAATTGAAATTAGTAGTGATGTAATCACGGTCAAAAACCAGATCATGTGACCAAGGTTACATAGCTTACATGGGTCAAAATTGTATATTTAATATTCCACCATCAATATATATAGGAAAACATTATTTAGATTGATGCTAACATTTTAAATGGCCAATTTTCCTACCCTTTATAAGATTTTAGTAGCACAGACATATATCACAACCATGGCTCACTCAATAATCATAGGCAACATAGGAAATGAAAGAAATTAAATTCACCTATATGGCATGGAATATGCATGGAATGTGAACACTAGGTGCCTATAATGATGCATGTAAAAATGTTCCTTACCATACCAGGCCAAGGAAGATTCTCTATAAATCATATCAAAGTCCATAATTCATGTGCATCACCCGATGGTGAAAGTATATCAACTGTAATAAGTGAAAAACAGAATGAAAAATTCCAATTCCTATGCAACTTGGTGTTTACCTCGAACATGGGTTAGTTATTCCTAGGCATGACTTATAACTAGGTTACATCATGTTCCTAATCTCCTGTATACCATACCAAAATAATAAGGTAATAAAAAAAATTTCTAATACCACTTTGTGACATCCTAAACCTAGTTCACTCCTGAGTAATTGAACTTAGTCGTCTACATGGACTCAATAATTCCTCCCCATATTCCCGAGGTTTATGACTAGTAGTGAGGGCCTAGGGTGTATCCATGGGAATACTATTCCCTCATTTCATAGTTTATCAAAGCTGTAATATAGAAAAATTAATAAACATTAGAAATGGTATAGAAATGAATAGATAGAGCAACATAAATGAACATAATCATCCAACCAATAATAATAAACTCAAAATTTAAATAGTAACACATAAAAAATATGTAATGTTATGTCTCTACAAAAATAAGAGCATGAATACATGTAAGTAGGCAGTATGTACAATACATATTATACAAAAGAATCAAAAATTCCAAAAACTACCCATTCATCCCAAGCACTAGCTCAGTTATCTGCTATCAAGCTCCCATCTTAAAGAAAGCAAGTCATGTTTCCAAACCATGACACTTCCCATTTTCTAAACCTATAATCATATAATATTCCTAGGTACCTATGGTAACTCAGATAGGGTGTGAGATAAATCTCAGTAGGTCACCACCAACGGTGTCTATAAAAATCCAGTATGTGTATATAAACTAAAACACTATGTAGGTATATAAAAGTAAAGTGATTCTATAATAAATACTCCATGCCTAATTCATCCTTAGCTAGAAATATCTATTAATGTTATCATTTAATTAATTTTGATTTAATTTATAATAATGATATCACATATATAAAGGTATCAACAATACTATAATATAAAGTAATAATAACATAGGATCAAAGGTGTAACCAAGGAATCCTTGGCCACAAGGTTCAGGCCAACTCATGGTATTAACTCATTCAGTCTAGCAATAAGGGTTTGAGTATAGTCTAAGGGGTACACCCAAGGCATTCCATTGTAAAAGATTCTAACTAAGTCCATGGATTTAATTCATAGTAATATCGGTCTAAGTAAGACTGGGGACAATGGGTTGAATCTATGGTACCACATGTCCAAATACATCAAGTTGAATCCAAGGAGTGTATCCAAGGAATTTTAATATCCAGAAAAGTTTCAATTGAATCATCATTACCACACTTATGCATTCACGTAATAAGACAAATACCATATTCTATGTTGGGTATCTTCCATGGTAATCGACTCAATGAATTAGAATGGTGTCCTCTAAGTTATCAAGGAATTCTCTCAAGAATCCAAGGATGACTCAAGTCTGGCCATTCTGATAAATATGAAAAAGGTCCAAATAAATAGGCACCTTATACTTAGTCTATTTAAATCATACATAATAATAGTCCATGTAATACTCATGCCAAATAATCATTCAATAGGTTCATTCCATTACCTTTCATTAAACACGACATGGTGAATCAAGGACATGCAACCAATATCAATTCAATTTATAATCACACTCCTAGAAAAATACCCTATAACAATGGTTTGGAACCATTGGTATAGGCCTCCAAACCGTTGGTATAGGCTATACCAATGTTTTGGAGAACCATTTCCAAGTAATCTGTGAGGATGGGTCTATACCAACGGTTTTCCCAAAACCATTGGTATAAGTAATATGAAAATATATACCAATGGTTCCATAAACCTTTGGTATATGTAATTCAAAAAATAATCATCCGGTTGGTTTTGATCCCAGCACCTCCAATTTGTGATTGAACGACCTAACCACTAACCTAAATTACTTTTGTGAACATAATTTCATAAATATATATATGTGTGTATTATCATAAGTATTTTAAATTTTGATTTATTTAATGTTTTTTGTAAGAAGATTCCATTAAAAATACATGTACCTATACCAACGGTTCTCAAAATTGTTGGTATAGACCTATACCAACGGTTTTGAGAACCGTTGGTATAGGTTCTTTGATTTTTGGACTTGTACCAACAGCTTTGGACAAACTGTTGGTATAGGGGGGACCTATACCAACGGTTTGGCCAAAACCGTTGGTATAGGTTCTCTATAATGGACCTATACCAACATTTTGGCCAAACCATTGGTATAGGTCCATATAAGTGACCTATACCAATGGTTTTGTCCAAACTGTTGGTATAGGTCCAAATTAGTGAACTATACCAATGGTTTGCCCAAAACCATTGGTATAGATCATATTTCTAGTAGTGTCATTTAATGGGTACATTCCATTATCTTTTATTTAACATGATAAGGGGTATTAAGTACATGTAACCATTTATCAATTAAATTTATAATTTAACTATGCCAAGTATCTATAAATGTATATTTTTCATAATCTTTATTTTAAGATTCCTTAATTATGATGAAACACTTGCTTTAACAAAGGTCAAGTCCAATGCACTCAAATAGTGTGGCAGATAATCCTAACATGGGTCACCATAGTCATAATCGAAAGAACACCCTACTTGGGGTGATCAACATAGTGGTTACAACCTCTAATGATATAAAAATGTATCAATAGGGCCTTAGGTTATAATTTAGTTGATTGAAATTAAGGAGGATGAATTTAAAGTGAAACACCCAGTGTAACTGATGTGCTCACAACAAAAACAATTTATAAATAGAGATACTTTAAGGGATGAGTCATGGACCACTTACCTTATGGATTTATTATATTCCTAATCTAGTATCTTCCCTTAGTTTTTCCTAGATCGGAAAAAAATGAAATAATGGATGTACACCATGAAAATAGGGAATAAGAGCCTACATCAAAATGGCATCATCAATAGGAATAAAAATGATGAAATGAGCCTAAGGATTGAAGCACTTACTGATAGGAATCCAATGATATGATTGGATATTGATTCCAAGTTTGAACGGAAGATTTATCAACAATCCTTGGTGGAGAGGAGGAGGATCTCTTCGCTAGTGAAAAGGGGAGGGTTGTCTGCTGGAATGAAGAAAAGAATAAAGAGGTTTAAAATTATAAAGACACAAGGGAAATAGTATTTTGCCCCTTTAAAATTGGGTTGCATGGTTTGGCCACATGATTGGACAAACCATGCGTCATGCACTATCCAAGGAGGGAACTCACATGGTTCACGTGCAAAGCTTGAGAAACTGTGCATAAACCATGTTATATGGATCTGTTAAAAACTGCAGAGTCTTGGCACGGGTGTGTGGCTTGGGTCACATGGTTAGGGAAAACCATGAATCCCACTTCTACTAACTAAGAACCCCATATAATTAAGAAAAATAGTACAGAATAGGATGCATATTTTCTACTAACCGTGTGGCCCAGTTGTTTCTTCTATCGGTTGGGGTTCTGGGCTCTGAACAAGCCTTGGACACCCTCTTTTCATCCATAGCCTCACTAGGCATTCATATTAGGTCTAAAACAAGGAACTAAACTGAAAATTAAATGATTTGTACCTTGTAAAAAAACCAAGTTCTTACAAAACCAACCTTGAAAGCTGGTTATGAAAAGAATTATGTTATAATTATGGTGATGGTAGGTCATATGTACGTATGAGTAACATTCCCATTTTTCAATGAATATTATGGAAAGAATATAAGTGTTATTTTATATTTATTGAATTATGATTATATAATAAATATCATATTATTTATTTAAATACATTTAAATATAACATCCATGTGATGTGTTTATGATAAACGAATCAAATCACTTCGTGGAGGTGGTAATCCGCACACACATGTGAACGAAATTATCATTTTTAAATGGACTAAAAGGTAAAAAAATAGATGATGCATTATATTTCCATAATTATAAATATTTTATTAATATAAAATATATAAATTAAATCCATGATTATAACCATCCATCAGAGGCATTGATGGAATAATAATTACATCAGTTTGTGAGGTGGCAGTCCACCGTACACATGAATGATGGTTTAATTTCCAATTTGATAGAAGAAGAAGATGGATATCGGTTATTACATTGACATGACAACATATTAGTATATGGAAGATAATTTTGTAATTATTTTATCATGTTTTAAGAAGATATGAATGATTTAGAAAAATAAATAAAACTAAAACATTCGGTTAAAAGCTATACATGTTCTTCGGACAACACCCTTTGTTTGAAACCTTAATACCTTTAAAGATGAAATTATTCCCAAACTAAGACCTCTAGAACATGGTAAGGGATTTTAGAAAGGTATTTTTTAGGTATTGGATGAGATATAGTTCTAAAAAGGTGTGAGGAAGAGAGGATAGGAGGTGCCCTTTTATAAGTAAGAGGAGGGGCATTCTTGGAATTTATTAAAGTATTAGATTAATATAAATTAATTTTCATAGAAAAAAGATCCAGAATGATATAATTATAATAAAATATGATTATTATTATAAATAATCTCATCCAATAAAATTTGGATGAGTTTGGGTGATGTTATCACCCTTATCTATTTGTTTTAACTCTCCCTCGCCCCCACCTATTAATTATTTTGATGATTACCGTGATATAAATATTTTTTACTCTTTTGAGGTCAAGAAAGTTACTATAAAGGAAAAATGACCCATAAATGGACCATGTTTGATATTTTAAACCATATCCCATTCACTTTGACAAATATAGTATTTTTATGAATTTTAAATCATTTGATAGAATATTGTTTATTATAAAATATCATTAATGTCATTTTTAGAAATATATGAAATATTATAATATGATATGTGTCTAAATCATTTCAAATGGTTCTAAAATTAATTTTTTTTTGAATATAAGGAGTATATGGTCTTAATTTAACCATATAATCAAATTTAGAGAGGTTTGGATATTATTTTAAACCTTATCTTTTGGTTTAACCCCTTGGTTAACCAATTTTAACATTAATTGTGGTAAAGAATTTTTCAATATTAATGGGTTATAATTATACTTATAAGGTTATATATGGATCATAAATAGAAAAGGGATGAAATTTTAGACCATTTAACATACTAATTATCCTCTTTAAATATTTTATGATTTTTAAATAATTTAATAAAATATTATTTAACATAAAATGTCATTAATGTCATTTTAGAACTTCTCATTTATTTGAATTTGGAAACATCATGATAGAAAATTAATTTGAATATAAACCTTTAAAACATCCCTAATATTTTATATTTATCTATAAAAAATTACACTCTAACTCACCCAAATACTATTACTTTTTAAGTTTTTAAAAATCATTTACATGATTTTCTTACTGCCTATACAAGCATTGTCTTGCTATTGTGTAAGAATTTAAGGTAATTATTTCATCACTAAAATTTAAAAAAAAAATAACAATATAAAAATAAATTGATTAATTTCAATATAAACCTTTATATTTTTTCAATATGTATATTTACTCACTTCTATTTCATGACAACTTATGTAATATGTTATTTTGACTTTTCTAAACTTGTGCAAGTATTGCACAAAAATTTGGATAAGTCACTTTTTATATAACTCCAAAATTAAAATATATACATAAAATCATAAATAATACTTTATATTTATTTATAAAGTGGATAAAATAATTTTCCCTTCTCAAATATTATCTTTATGATACCAAATTTTACTTTTCAAGTGTTGATAAGCACTGTATCAACACAGAAAATGATTTTCATATTTATCATGAAATAAATTCTAATTTATATATTTTGAATTATTTTTGTATTATATTTTTATTATATTTTCATACATGATTATTTCCATAATTTAAAAAAAAATATCATATTTATGTCCTGGTGTATCATAAATGACATGTATTTTAAAAAAAATTGTACCAAAAATTTAGTTTCTTCAAAAAAATATCAAAAATCCATACTATGAAAATTTTGAATTTCTAAATCAAAAAATTAATATAATTTCATAAAATTCAGTTCTTATAAGTGAAAAAAATTACTTTTAATATAAATATGTAAAATGCAATGAAAATAGTTTTTAGAAAAATGCGTTTTTTAAGCCTAAGAATGAACTTATACAAAAAATCAAGTATAAAGTTGATTCCTATGTAATTAATTATATTATTTATAAATAAATTAATATTATATTACTTAAATATAAAATTCAAATAATAATATTTATTTTTAAGGAAAATAATGATGATTTTACAAAAAATGATATTTTTCACTATTCACTAAAAAATTAATCTATTCATAAAAAACCCAGAATTTCACCCTAATAAAATTCTGATATACTGATTTAAAAAATAGAATCTTTTTATAAAGTAAATTTTCTAAAATTTGAATAAATTAATTATAATATTCCCTTAAAAAATAAATAAAATCATTTTTGAAGAAAACATGTTTTTAAAGCATAAAATAACTTTACTAAAAATTGAGTGCTTATTTTCTAAGTATTAATCAATAAATTTGTATTGAGTATGAAATTTATATATATATATATATAATTATTTGGTTATTCATATTCACACCATCAAATTTAGAAGCTAGGTTATAAAGGTGATATTTAAATAATAATATTTCATAGTTTGTTTAAGCTCGATGTTGCATGTCATATACACAATCGAACATAGTCTTCTTTTTAAAATCTAAAGGTGTTACATTATTACATAATATTAATTATTATGATTCCAAATATGGAATCCATTTAAAAATATTCAATTTTTAAAATTGATATCAATTAATTTTAATATAATTGCACAAAACATGATGAAAACCATTTTTAGAAAAATGTTTTTTTTAAGCATAAAAATGACTTTAAAGAAAAAAAAAGTATAATGTTGATACTAGAGGAATTAATTGGGTTGTGTTAAATAAAAGGAGACTTCTTTTCTTTAAAATCAAATCAAAACTTAAAGGAACCATTTAAAAACTTTATTAATATAAAATAATGAAAATTGTTTTTATTTCAATAAAAACATCACTTAAATTTCTAAAATGTTAAACACATATTTCTATGTTCAGCATTATGTTTTTTATATGAATTATATTAATTTTTAAATATATATTTATTCTATAAAAAAGGTTTCATGATATTTTAATTTATTCTTATATCATTATAATGTCATTAAAGTGACATTTTTTGTAAAATCAGTATTTTCATTATTCACTCAAAAATAAACTATTTATAAAAAATATTAAAAATTAACCCTAATCTAAATTGGACATACTGAATTAAAAAAATTAAATTAATTTCATAAAATTCAATTTATAAAATTTGAAAATTTATATTTTAATCATATTCTTGAATAAAACTATGTTTATTGTGTTATTCTTTCTCTAGAAATAAAGTCTTACTATAATTAAAGCTTAGGTGTTACACTTATCACAAAGAAATTACAAAAATGAAAGGATAAGTATAAAGTGAAACTCCCACTAAAATTATTTAAATGTGGTGGAATTGAACACTTTTTTATTTACTGTATAAATAATAAGAGAGGTGATTATGATGAAGTGGAAATCTAAGAAATTTTTAGGAAGAAGAGATAGAGCAAAAACTATGAGAAAGATTAGAAACCAATTAAAGGAAAGAAAATATTCATTAAAAGGAAATGAAGAATCGTGTTTAGAAAATAATAGGCATACTACTCTATTGTAATTAGTCAATTCAAAGAATAATTTCCTAAAAAGTTTAGTAACTTTATAGATCATGTTTAAAATCATGAAGAACCTTCAATTAGTGTTGAAGATGATGAAGAAACCAACACTAATCATATGTTTAAATATGATCATGAATCATGATTTGAACAAAAAAACCAATATAATTTGGAAATAAAATCTATAAATAAATAGGTTAGGGATATAAAGTAAGGTTAAGATGGATTTCATAACAAGTAGAATACCTATATTGAAGAAATAAAATTTTCCAAAGTAAAAAATTGTTGAACAAGACAAAATATTAAAATATTTTGAAGAAGAATATACTACAAATTAAAAAATATCTGAACAAAATACAACCAAGGTGTCTTTAATTTGAAAAAAAAAATAGTAAACAAAATAAGAGATTACTATACTAAAGTTGTGGAACTAAATTTTGAGTCATCACAAACTTCTAATAATTATTTCAAAAAAATTCAAGTAAAATTTTAACTTGTGAGTCATAAGAATGTTAAATCTGGTTTGGATAAAAATGTAGTATCAAAAAGAAAAATATGGGAAATCTTAGACTAAGAAATATCATAAGAAGACCACTTCTATATCATGGGGTTGGGGACATCTTGAGAGGGTAAATTTTCTCAAGGATAAGACAAAAGGAACCTAGGAATGTACCTAGATATCAAAAATAATTTCATAGAAAAATTCATCAGTTTCATGTAAGATTAAGTTTTAAAGGAAATTATTTGTGTTGTGAATATTATGGTAATAAATTTTATGTTTTATGGTATAATATTTCATTTCCTTAGAGTCAAGGGAGACATGAAGTGGGGGGTAGTTATCAAAGGAATATGAGAAATTATTCTTAGAAGAGGAAAGGTGTGAATAGAAATATATCATGATTTCCTTTTCCTG
The DNA here is from genome assembly GCA_963277665.1 of Viscum album. Classification (NCBI taxonomy): domain Eukaryota; kingdom Viridiplantae; phylum Streptophyta; class Magnoliopsida; order Santalales; family Viscaceae; genus Viscum; species Viscum album. The sequence continues at coordinate 1,423,568,273 of OY728145.1, forward strand.
GATGATATATATGGAAGTTGTGACTAACATGGTCATTGTGCTAAATAATTCATGATAATGCTTCCAATATGAACTCTTCAAGTTTTTGGAGATGATAAGGTTCATAGAAGAGAAAAGATGAGAATTCACTTCTTATTGAGGTGGCACTTAAGTTTGGAAAGTAGAAAAATTCATGAATACTATATAGTGGTTATTTATCTCATATGATAAGAGATAAAAAAAATATTTATGAATTTTAAATAAAATAATATAGTTGTGGTTACTTTTTCTAATAACTAATCTTTGAAGATTAGAGGGGCTAGGATAGCTGAGATTGAAGCTCAAAAACTAAATTCCAAACTTGTTTTATTTATTGATGGGCTCAAACATAATATGTTGAGTGTAGGTTAGCTTTTTGATGATGGGATTGAATTTATTTTTAGGATGAATTCTTGAATCATCAAGTGATTAAAGGATGGTAGCATTATCATAAATGGATAAAGAACCAGTGGTAACATGATCCAAATTGGACATTCAAGTGGAACTTGTTATTTGATCTCAAAATATGAGAATAAGTTATAGCATAGAATACTTGGTCATATGGTCAAAGGATTTTGAGAAAATTTTCAAATTTTGGTATGGTAAGATACTTTCCCAAACTGAAAATAGAAAGAGAAGATATTTTTGAAACATTCCTAAAAGGAAAAATGATACAAAGGAGTCATAAGAGAGTGAAGATTCAGTCTACAAGGCCACTTGAATTAATTCATTTAGATTTATGTGGGCTGATGAGATATCAATTCTATAAAGGTTATATTTATTTCATTACATTTATTAATGATTTTACAATAATAGAAAATGTGATGTTTATAAAACACAAATCTGAAGTTGTGAAAATGTTCAAGATCTTCATAATAAAAATTGAGAAAGATTTAGGGGTCTATATCAAGAAACTAAGAAATACTAATGGAATTGAGTTCACTATAAATTTATTTGAATCTTATATTATCATTCATGGGATCAAGAATCATTATAGTGCTCCATATACACCCCAATAAAATGGAGTTTATGAGAGGTAAAATAGAAGCTTGGTTGAGATGGGAAGAAACGTGCTAGAAAAATTCAAGCTCTCAATTTTTTTTAGATATAATCTATGAGTATAGGTGTACACATTCAAAATAGGTTTCTGTTTAGGACTAAATCTAATATGAATCCATATAAAACATGTTATAAAAATAAGAATATATTGAATTTATTCAAAGTGTTTAGAAATCCATGTTTTATGAAGATAAAAAATTTAGATATGGTAGAATTAGATGAAAAGGTTGAGGATGGAGTTTACATGGGTTATTTACCCAATATAAGTGGATAAAATTGTTTTAACAAGAGGATTTATGTGATGGTATATTTTTTTATGTAAGTATTTTCAAAAAAACATAATTTTAATGAGTTAAATAAAGGAGATTTTGAAATTTTTGATGAATACAGTGAATATATTTTTGGGGAAAATAGTGGAAAAGAATATATAATTGAACTGGGAAATGTTAATATTGATTCAAATCAGGCCAATGATGATTAGGGTACTATTGAGAATGATAAATTGAAACATAATAGGTTTAAGAAACATATATAACTTGAAGACATAATTGGAAATCATAATGAAAAAGTTTGGACTAGGGTAAGATTGATACTTAACAAATAAACAGCTCTTATTTCTCAAGTTAATCCAAAAATAGTTACTAAAGTTGTTGAGCATTAATAATGGATAAATACATTGAATTAATAGATAGATCAAATTGAAAGGAATACCACTTGGGATCTTATTATAAGTCCAAACAATAAAAATTATATTGTAACCAAGTAGGTTTTTAGAAACAAGATCGATAATAAAGGTGAAGTTTCAAGAAACAAATCCAAATTATTTTTTAAAGGATACTTTCAAGTTAAAGGAGTTGATTTTGAGGAGTCATTTTCTCCTATTGTGGGATTTGAATCCATAAGTTCTTGATTTTTCTAGCTCGTAGGCATTACAAAATTTATCAAATGAATGCGAAGTTTACTTTCTTGAATGGATAAATTGAAGAAGAAGTTTATATTAAATAACCTAAAGGTTGTTTTCTTCAAAATTATGAAACCATAATGTAAATAATGAAGAAATACTTATATGGTCTAAAATAGAACCCTGAAGCCTAGTATTCAAAATTGGATGGTTTTTTGAGAGAGATGAATTTCACAAAAGGGAAGGTTGATATAAATCTTTATATGAAGAAAATGAGCAGAGGTACTCTTATTATCATTATTTATATTAATAACGTCATTTTTATAGAAGAAATTAATATAATTATGAATATTTTTTAGGGAAAATAAAGAGGCATTTTGAAATGTTTATGCTTGGAGAGATGAGTTTCTTTTGGGGATTGTAAGTTGTGTAAAATGGATATTTTATTTGTTTTTATCCCAAGAAAAATATGCCAAATAATTGTTAAAGAAGTTTATCATGAAGGATTCTAAATTATTTTCCACACCCATGACAGTTGGAGTGAAGCTAATCTAATATGGTGCAAGGTAGAGTGTGAATCAAAAGGAATTTTGAAGGTTGATTTGAAGTTTTCTTTATATCATTGTATCTAGACCTATAATTTTTTATACAGTAACATTGTGTGTTAAGTACCAAAGTAATATAAGATAATCACACCTAATGGCTACCAAGATATTTCTTAAATATATAAAAGGGGCATTGAATTATAGTTTGATGAATAGAAGAGGTGATCTCCTAAACCTATTTGGATACAATGACGTTGATTAAGCTAGATATTGTGATAAATAGAAATCAAACTCAGGTGGTGTATTATTTCTAGGAGAAAGTTATGTGAGTTGTCACTAAAATAATAAAAACTCTATAACTTTTCACACTATTTAATCTAATCATATATCTTCTAAAAATCATTTTACACAAATGATATAGATGAGAGAGAAGTTTGAACATCTGAAAGTGAGGATTGAGATAATTTCATGTGATAATAAAAGTGTGATCGATCCTTCCAAGAATATAGTATAGTACTCTAGATCTAAATACATTTATATCAAATATCGTTTTATCAAATAAAAAGTTTCAAATAGATATATGAGACTAGAATTCATTCCTATAAGGGGTCATATTTCTTATATTTTCACAAAGATCGTGCTAAAGGATATATTTTAAGGCTAAAGGATGGATATGCATGATAAGCCTTTCCCTCTCACTTAAGGCATTTTGGCATGCCCCGCATTACTTTGAATTCTATTTTTAAAGGGTTATAAATTTACACAACTCATGTGTATTACTATTTTGAATCCAAAGCTGGTTATCATGTAAAAAGGGGGAGAAATGGGTGAATTTATTGAGGGGGGCATCAAAATCATTTGTCCATTATTTTCTTATTACTAAGGGATATAAATCTCTTAAAAACGTTAATTTATCTGGTATTTTCGTTTTATTACATTTATATTTGAGAAATGTTTTAATTTTATGACATCGAGTGTGAGTTGTTGGAGTTAAAAACAAATCAATAGGGAGAGATTAAAGAACCCATGGAATTACTAAATATGTATTGTATTTATTTCCAACCATGAGTGAAGATCATTGAAAGTTTTTGGGAATGTTTTTTAGATGTTAAACATAACTTTGAAGTGATTTTTAGTGAATTTTTATGGGTGTAGTTGTTTAGAGTTTTGTTGAAAATCATAAAGAAGTATTCTGGATTGTATGGTTTTTAGATAAATTATAAAAGTACGATAGTTAGAATATGATATGTAACAAAATATTCCATATGGTACATAGGATATTCTTACTTATACATAAAATATTTCAATACATATGGAATATTTTTTAAGTATAAGAAAGATATATGTTGAAGTGCATGCTAAGATGTGGAAAAGACAATTTCTTATGTTGATACGTAATATATTTTAGAGAATGAAAAAGATATGTATTGAAGTTCATGTTAAAAAGTGAAAAAATCAATGTTGCATTATTATACATAGGATATTTGGAGCATACATAATATATCACAAATGATACAAAAGATATTGAAAAGTGAAAATTTGGATAAGTATCAAACCCATTGTGGTACGTGATATATTTTATCTCATATAGAAGATATGAAAAGACATGTGTAATATTATTTTGAGAATATTTAAGATTATCATGAGAATATGGAAGATATTCTTGAGATTATGGAAGACATTATAGATCATGTGTAGGATATTGAAGCTCTCAGCAGTGATACTTAAGATATTCCATTTCTTACGTGATGGTTATCAGTTTTAGAAAAATGTGAGATTTCTAGAGATTCAAGTTAGATGATGTTGAGCTCTTCTTCATGGATCGAATATCAAATTATTGGTGATTGATATATGATTCAAGATATTAAAAAGGAGGAATTAATGAGAATAGTTTGAGAGGATCTTAGCATGATAATTCCATTATTTTAAATAGAATTTTTGAAATATTTATTGAAGATCAAAACTAGAGATTTTATTAGGAGATCTTTTGACCAATTTTAAATACAGAATAATATTTCCATAATTTAAGGGTAGTTTTAAATATTCAAATTATGGAAATAATATTCATTTGATTTAGTGAAATAAAATTTTAGGAAAAGAGAATGAGGAGAGCAAGAGACTGAAAAGCATCTACTACTGCTAATTTTTATTTATATTGAGGAAAGCTAATTCAAGTGTTTATCAATTGAAGTCTTATTACTGAGGAGAAAGAAGAAAAGGTGTGAGTGTATGTTCCATTCATACATTGATCAGTATGAATTTTTTTGAATAAGTTTGATATGCATTTGTTGCTTCTAATCATATCCTATCATTAAAAGTCCTAAAAGTTTTTAAGATCTTTTATAGTGATAAATTGACATCCTAAAGTTCAATCGAAGATCGTGTTTAGAGAGATGAAGGAGGAAAATCAAAGACTGGAAGGATTTTAGTATAAATAACCTATCAAGAGATAATCTTCTATCATAATATAGATATTTTCCTAGTGAATTGGATATTAGACTTTCCGTGTAGTTTTTTAAGTAGCAAAAAACATCAAGTGTGTGTGTGTGTGTGTGTTGGGTTAAGGATGATACCTTCCCACCTATTGTAATCACTTTTCTATACTATTAATAAAATTTATGTTACAAACTTGACCCAAACACAACAAGTACAAGTAAACCATAATGGGAGTAAACCTTGTATATATTATTTTGTGACTTGTATTTCATTAATTACAGTTTCATACGGGTGAGAGTGAGATTTAAAAGACAATGGATCAAGAATTTAATTAGTCACAAAGGTTAATTTCAAAGAATAAATTATAATAGTATCATTAAGTCAACCCCCCCACCCCCACCCACACACGCACCTTCTCAGTGATACATCATCACTTACTTGGGATCTTCACTTGTGAATTAAATCACATACTCTATGTAATGTGAAAAACATGATTAGTAAGTAATAAACAAGTAACATAGAAAACATATATTGATCAATGTTTGACAACATGTAAATATATACCAAATCGGTTAAATCCAAACATAACTTACATAGATTCCATCCATAAAGCTTTATTATTTGGAAAACATTTATTAAATTCAATTAGAACCAAACTGTTTCTAGCTCAAACCTTTGATAGTATAAGAGTAATAAGCGGTTCACCAACCGAAAACAAATATAGTGCAGTCCTTTAAATCCCATGGGAAGAGAAATAACACTAGAAGAACTGATGGACCAACCTATAATATGAGATAACTAAATCTTTATCCACTGTAATTAAATAATTGAGATACTAGTAATATAGATCATAGAAATACCATAGTTTCACTTAGGTTAATCCCCCACAATAGCTAAGCTAAAAGGCTGAAAAGGGATTTGAATGATTCCACAAGCCTTAGGTTTGAAGAATGAGGGATCACACTTGTTACCATGATAAAATAAGAAGAATAGGGATATTAAATGGAAGATTGACTAATTATGAATTGATTAGAAGATTTTATGACCAATCGGAAGGAACCCATACCAAGGTTGAGGATGGATCTTATTGGGGTGAAAATGAGGGGAAGAAGAGCTCCCAAGGGAGGTTTACATAACCAAATAAGAAGAAATTTTTGAGTTAAAGTATTTTTAGGAATTAGATTTTTAGTTGAAAAGATGAAAAATCCTCAACATTTTTAAAAAAATCAATTATGTAGTTGTAGTAGGTACCCATTATTTCTCACTGGGTAACCGATGAATCTGACAAGATACCCGCAACCCACCAAGTACTATTAGGTACCTCATACTAATCCACCAGGTAGCCGGTGCTACTGCAGCACCTTGTATTCCCCTTCTAATCCTTTCATTCCCCTCTAAAAACCTCTAATTCTTCCTCCAACTTGAAATTTTACCAAAAAAGTGGTATAATGACCAAAAAATAAGAGAAATATTACCTAAAAGGTCAGGATATTTACACTGCAACTCTTTCAGAAAGATCTCGACCATTTAAGCCTGCTCCAATACTTCATAAAAGGTAGGGATGTATGTTGGTATAATCCTAACTCAGATCCTTCTCTAGAGACCTCATAATGATCCTTCATGTACCATTTCTAGGGATTACTTCATGAGTTGTATGAACCCTGATGCATAATTGATCATGGTCATGTTTCCATAATGAAAGTTCATAAACTCCCATACTTGTATCATCCTCAACATCATTAGATAGATCTCCTCCCTAAAAAACACTCAAACTTCATCCATGATAAGGTAGCATCATTGTATACTTGTGTAACCAAATCCCACTGATGAAACATAATATCATGGAGAAGAATTGAAAAAAGAATCACCATATAGTTAGCTGGTATTCAAACTTAATGGAATACATGATTCATTTACTCAAGCCAATCTTATCACTTGAGGATCAAGCACACCACAAACTAGGAAACCTCTGATGCCAAAGGTCATTCAATGCACATATCCTGCTAGTAGTTTTATCCTTTTCAACAGGAATTACCATATGTTCCATAGCTAGAGGTTCTACTCTCTGCACAATGGGTGGAGTATCCACCATTTTCTCGAGAGGTAGAGATACCTCATGATCAGGTCACTAAATTAAGACCTCGTTACTTGAATAATCAATGACTGGAGGCTTTAATACTAGAACAGGATCATTATAACCGTACCTCGATGTCTCAATTGGATTACTATAGGGTAGTATCATGTTGTTAATACGATAAGCCCATGTTTATTTAAATATTATTTGGTTGAGATGACTCAAGAAGTACTTGGATAAAACCACAAATCACATGATATATAATGTGTGTACCATATTGTTTATACCATGTCAATAATGTAATAGAGTTATTAATCAACTATCACATTATCAAAGTCCTAGAAAAATAATATGGTAGTTGCATGTACCTATGTCAGGTTCCTTGGTCTGATAAGAAAACTCAAGACCCCTTGACACTGTTGACCTAAATTTACCAAACCAAACCACACAAGACTCCTAAATCCAAACTTCAACCCTAAGATAGGACTACTCTAATACCACTTTGAAATAACCCATCCTACCAAGGCTTCACCTTATCTAGTAGTTAGGTCAATTGTTCCGCCTCAAGCCCACCTCTAATAGGCAAGGGGCTGGTTACTAGCACCAAAAAGGCATAATAGGCACATTGGAGGTCTTATCTTAATAAATACCTATAAAAAATAGCATGCCTCTATTGAAAGGTAGTATAACTGCAACCAATGATATCGTAAATAACAAAACTATAATAGAAATTCATGTGACACGTGTTAATCATCCATAATAGTAATATCAATGCAATATTAGAAACTAGGGGAAAAAACAAGAGCCCAACATCCAAAAATAAAGATAGACCTTGAATAATAGGAAAATGGAACTCCACTTCCAGACACAAACACTAACAGGAATAATTATCATTGAACACCACTAAGCTTGGACTCCACCAAATCCACATCTACCAAATTCACCTTCACATTATGCATTTTCTACATAAACACGACATGTGTGGGTGTTAGGGCCCATGCAAGGGCGAGTATAAAAATTTATATTATGATTCCCCAAAAACCAAAGAGAAAAGTTAAACAATAAGTCAAATTAGAACCAAATATAGTGGGAGAAATAGAAATTTGAGATACCTAGATTTGATTAGAGGATTGAGATATCTAATTCCATAAGTAAAACCTAAATCAACGGCTATATTATAAGCTATGACTCAAAGACAATCATGAATGCCCATATGTTGTAAGATCCATAACAACCCAACTGCTTAGCTCCCACAACACCTATTTGAATTCATAGAGGGGACCCACACCTCACTAAGGTATGAATGTGAGTTGATGTGGGGTTACCAACCCTTATGGAGGATCCACACCTCATTGAGGAAAATATATATCGAACTAGAGGGTTAATGACTCCATGGATGGAGAACCCTCTCCCCGTCTCGTAGGGGGGTACCTACTCCATCAGTTGTATTGGGGACCCACTCCTCGTTGATGGAAATATATATCAAATGATGGAGTCACCGAACCTTATGGATAACACACACCTTTTGGGATTAAGGGGTTCCAACTCCATGCTTGAAATGCCTGAAAGATAGGACTCACACCCTGGATTCATGAGGGGGTACCGACTTCACGATGTGTAAGGAGGACTCATTCCTTAACATCAGAATGTCATTGAGGGGGGTTACTGACTCCATAGAGTTATAACATGTGTAGGGGACCCATTCTCTAGTATCAGTATTCCTTTGGGGAGTTACTAACCTCATGCCTACTCTAAACTCCTTCCTTAAACCCTGTCGCCATTTTTATGAAGTTAAGAAAGTCAATATACCCAAAACACTATGAAAAGGAGTATAATAGAAAAGATAACTCAATTATCACATTCTATATGGAAAAACACCCAAAATAAACTATTTATTCATCTAAATTTGACACATGGGTGTGAAGTTATGTAAAACATCAAGAAGAGGGAAGTATATGGCATGTACTCTCTTAGACACGGTCAGTAAGCCCTGGGAAGGAGTCAGGAGTGTACTTTCAATATACCATCATGTCGTTTACCATATACATATTGTGTATTCATTACTGACATGGCATGTGAATCTTGGGGGTTTAGTCGGTGTGCACTGTAGTGTTCTATGTTACATCATATCATCATACATGATGTGTCCATTAAGTGACATGATGTGTGGAGCCTGAGATATGGTTTAGGTGTGTAATATCAATCTGTGTTGTTCCATGTATCAAACATGGCATGTTCATACTAGCTACACATCATGTGAAACAAAAGGTGTGACTATGTGTGTACTTCACCGCACCACTAGGCATGTGACCTAGTCAAACACGACGTGTGTTTCAAAACTATGCATTTCCTGATATTTAACCCTATCTCGTAAACCCTTTCCACAATAATTATGAAACATGGAGTGTGCCCAAATTCTACCCATCATGTGATATTTAACTCTACCATGGAAACCTTAGATGCAATGATACACTACATGATGTGTATTTCAAAGACCACGCACCTTATGATCATGAATTCCAAATCCAAAAGCCCTAGCTACTGAACTAGCTCGTGTTAGGTCCCATAATGGATATGGAAAAGATAAGAGGGGATGAATTGTAAATCTTAAAATAATAAGAGTAAAATTAGTAATGTGGAATCTGATGGATGATAAGATTAAACAATTCAAACATAAATAAAAGATGCAGTGAATGTGTGAAGAGTGAAAGTAGTAATGATAAAAAAATAGACCATAAGAGATATATAGTAATTTGGATCCAAATGATCTTATATATACTCTTCACACTCTCGACCCAAGAGATTGGATATCCACTATGGTATAAGATTATGGTGTATAGCCCAGGCTTCTAGCAATCGGTCAAACTTCATCCAAAGGATCAGGCTACACCATTCCAAAAAAACATCAGGTTAAAAAGAAAAACTCCCCTAGAAACATATATAATAAAAAGATATAAAAATTGTTAAATAAATTAAAAAATAGTAAAAATAGTAAAATATCCCACTTAATCCAAGATTTCTTCCTTTAAATGATTAGATAGTGAGTTCTCGTCATTCTATAAACTCCTATGCAAAACAAAAACTACAATGAGCCACAAAACCAATTAATGATATTCAATGAATTATAAAATATTTTCAAAGAATTAAAAATAAACATTTAAAAACATGATAGTAAACCAAATAATAAAAAATAATGCATTCTCACTGGCCATAGTAGAAAATTACAAAATAAAGCTCATGTCAGCATACCAAATAATAAAACTATAATGGGTATGCATGCTAGACAACCCAAACATTCTTATCTGGGCATGTAAACTAGCTTAGGTCCAACTAGATTTGTATAAGAACCTTTAGGAACCCATGTTGTAAAGGGATTAAACCATTTAACATTGGAAACATATTTAGAGATAAAGTCCAAAGATCCACTCCTAAAATAGTTAACAGAAGAAATGCTTCCTTTTTACCTTTAACAAAGTAGTTTTTGTATATCTTTGGTTCTTGCCTATTGTAGACAATACAGTTCCTTTTCTTCTCTATTCTAGTTATCTTTTACAATCTCTTAAACTCATCCAAACTTTCTCTTCCAATAGTGAACTTACAAAACACTTCCTTCAAAGTTTCCACTTCATCCTTAAGCTTCCCATTTTCCTTGTGTACAGCTTTCAAATCATCATTGATTTTCTCCTTGGTACTTAAAGCAGTATTTTTCAATCTATTATTCTATTTCTTTAGCTTAGTCATATCATCCAACATAAGAAAAATCATTAGAAGAATCAAAATCAAAATCAAAACTATTACAGCAAACCTTACTCATATCATCCATGAAACAAAGATTTGTAGTTCCCTTCTCATTTACATATTCTTCACATAGAATCAAAATCACATCTGCAACTCCATCCTATAGACAATACTTTATTCTCCTTTTTCTTGATCTTATTTTCTACTCTTTCATTTTTCATCATCAGAAATTCATATTTGGTATATCCCATCTTCTTTCATTCATAACATCTAACATCAAAATTAGGTTTACTTTTCTTATCCTTCTAAAATCCTTCATGTTACTCATTTTCCACTTCTTCTTGACACCTTCTCTTTTCTTTATAAGTCCTTGTATACATCTCACAACTTGAATTAACTCTCTTACTACTAGAAGAACATACACTATCACTAAAAGAATAAGATGATACAACTTTAGTTTCTTTAAAAACAATTGCTTTCCTCATGTCATTAGCTTCATTATTAATATTCTTCAATACAAGCTTATATTGATATAATGATCAAATAACATCATCCATGGTATATTCAGCAAAGCCCTTGCTTTCTTAAATCATGACCTTCTTGGAATTCCGCTTCTTAAGTAGTGAAAAAAGAATTCATTCAAGTAGTACTTATTCTTCATGGTATCACTAAGAGCAATCATATTGTTCACAATACTAGTAAACCTATTATACATCTCATTAACATCCATATGCTCGAATATTGTGAATTCTTGAAATTCTTTCATATTTATACCAAGCATAGTTCTCTATAATTTGACAAAGCCATGATGAGTTAATTTAAGCCCTCCAAATATCATAAGCAGTTTTATAAGCAAAAATATGGCTATAAGCACTTTTACTAATAGAACAATAAAGATAATTCATAATGTATTTAGCAGCATCATTACCAACCAATGTATCAATCTCAGCTACTAGTAGTTTATAAGGTCTATCCATGATGGTTTAATACTCAATACCTATATTCTTCGAAGACCCCTTCATTTTGTCCTTCCAATAACCATAGTTGTTTCCATTGAAATGTGGTGGTCTTAGAAGATTTGAATTATCCATCATCTCTTGACTAGTCATAACTAAAAATATATCTTTCCCTTAGTTGTGTTAAGGACTAGTATATAGGTTAGATTAAAACAAAAAATATTCACCAAAAGTATGTAGTCAAAGAAAAATATATCCATAAATAAGAGTTTGTTCTAATAAAAATTGTTAGGGTATTAGAGTAAAAGCAATAAAGTACAACACTTCAAAAGATAGGCTCTGATACCAATTGTCAGTTCTCACAATGGATATGGCGAAGACAAGACAGGGTGAATTATAAATCTTAAAATAATTAGAGTAAATAAAATAATGCAGAATTGGGTGGATGATAAGATTAACCAATTCAAACAAAAACAAAAGATGTAATGGATGTTTGGAGAGTGAAAAAAGTATAGATAAGCAATAGGGATCAAGATATTTATAATAGTTCTGATTCAAATGATCATGCATCTATTCTTCACACTCTCATCCTCAGAGCTATGATGTATCCTTTTACATGGGTGCAGACTAAAGCTAGTCTTTTACAAAAGTTTAGTCCAAATCCAGACTTTCTAAGAAGGGGACCTAACCTGTGCCTTTTAGTAGATTTAGGCACAACCTGTGAACCTTCTTTTTGGTCAGGTAACAGAACCAAGTAGTACCTTTTAATAGTGGCATAACCAGTTTGAAAGTTGTGTTAGGACTCAATAATAACTTTACAACACAAACGACACAACACAATAAATGAATAAAACTATGAAACCAATAAAGATGTAGATGGTATTGCTAGTGTAGAAACGGGATCTTCGACCCTTGATGAAGTAGTGGAACAATTCAACTTTCGGTGAACCAACAATAGCAGTGTAAGCAAATGTTGTTTCCAAACTTTACAACACTTCTGTATCATATATGGATTGTGCATGTTCTGCCATGTTTGTCACTGCCCGGATGCTTCGGCCTTTATATAAAATATTCTTCAACAATTAATAGCTTCAGGATAATCTCCATGATCTTCTTCTCCTTAAATATCTCAACATCCTTTAATGCAATTGTTAGAATGATTCAAATAAGAAATAATATGGTAACCATAATCCTCGCAACGGTCATTGCATGCATTTTATCAGTCGTATACTTCTAATAATAATTCTCTGCTTCTCCATAAAAACTATTATTCAAATCATCATTAATATCCTTTATAAAAATCGACATTAAATATTTTGAATAATCCTCCATAAGAGTCGGTTTTAGAATAACCTCTCCAATGACATGAAAACAATGCCATGAAAACAATGCCTTCGAAAATCCCATCATTTGAATTTTGAATATCATAACCTAGATTATTAGTCATACCTTATGATTGATAATTCAATCATAGATATCGATAAATAATTCTCTATACACTTCCATGTGTAAAAGTAATCTCCTTTACTTTTGAACTTTTCTTCTGATGAACTTAATTTCTAATGAACTTGAATTCTGAAAAATAATTCACGATAATATGTAAGAATGGTTTTCTCTGCTAAATAAATCATACTCTTCCATCTTACACAGGGTACTTCAATACGTAAGAGTCATTTACTTTGCCAAAAAAATTGATACGTAAAAGTAAATTATGGATATCACTGCAATAAATAAAGATGACACTTTATCAAATTTTTAAGTCTGTATATGTAAGAGTAATATTCTCAATACTAAAACCATGACTTCATACATAAAGGTCATTTCCTTTATAAATTTTCCAACTCTCAACATATATAAGAGTAAATTCCATGCAATGTTGTAATGTGTAAAGGTCGTTTCCTTTACCAAAAATAGATACATAAGAGTCAGTTCTAACATCACTGGAATACATAAGGGTCGTATAATTACCCAAATTCTAGACTTGGCCAATACGTAAAGGTAACATCCTTTACCAAAATTCCAACTACCCAATACTAAGGGTAATTTACTTCAAAAAAATTCTTCAACATAAAAAAATGAGAAACCAGAATAAAAATAATAACAAAGAATAGTAAATAATAAATAATAAATGAATAATAAACATTATTAAACACAATAAATAATAAATATATATAGAGAGAGAAGTAATTATCAATATAAAAGTAAACAAAGGGCAAGGAGCCACTCAACATCTCAATTTGCTCATTCCGATGCAAATCATGTCGTCGTTCGCGCATGTCGTGCCCAGATCGCCACCATCTCACCATCGCCTCGTCATCGATGGTTGTTTGCATTGTCGCGCATCCCCTGGTTGATACCACCACCTGAACCATCAACCCTCACCACTACCATGCTCGATTCAGTGTCGATCTTGTCATGTCATTGTCTACACCCACCACCAGAAGCCACCTTTGTCAGACAATTAACCATTGTGAAGGTCACCAATGGTCATTCATTACGATAATAAGATGGGGCTGAGGAAAGAGATCATGGAGGGAGAAAGAAAAAGAAGAAAAGAAATGGTGGTTAGTGGTTCCCTCCAGCCATGCGTTCTTTGATTGCGAATTGCTCCTCATCCAACATTGTGCAAGAAAGTGAATGCTAATAATAATCTATGGTTGTAAAACTACATATTCTGATGTTCGAAAAAAGATCAAGAACAATAATATAAAATTACAAGGAAATTATTATAATAAAATTTAGAGGCTTTAATGTCAAGGAAAAAATTGAACATAGTATTGTGTAGAATGAAGGAAGCATAAAACAATGATGCCCTCCCTCGATGACGGATCACCGAAACCTCAAGGTTCATCATGGTAGGCTTGTAAATTTTGTTATCACCATGAGGTTCAATCCTCCTCCAAGATGCATTAATGTCTCCCCCTCGAAGAATGAGGTGATTCTCTTTTATTTTTGGGGTTTTAGGTTGCCAAGGACGGCTAAACCTAGTTAAAGGATTAAAGGAAGAATTTATAGCATTAAAATTAGGTTAACTGGGTGTTAGGAAACATTAGTTCAAGAGAAAAGGGAAAAGAGGAAATAAATTTATCATAGAAGGTATTACAGCAGAAGAACCAGAAGATTATAAAAGATGGAATACAAGGGAGATTGGAGAAGACTCCTCCATATTCTGTTGGGCAGAATCCAACAAAATAACCAAGAGATCCCTCACAAAGTGCCCATGTTCTTATTTAATACCCCCTCCAACAGCTCGAACCACTTTAATATGTAATTACAAAACTACCTGCTACGGCCACACCCCCTTCTGTCATTCCCACCTACTCAAAAAAACACTTTGTGGGAATTATGATTTGAAGGCTCCACACTTCAAAGCAATAGCAATGCCCACATGACCTCAGCTGCACCACTGCCATCTCGCCCAACATGACCTCATCTGAACCACTACCAGCTCACCCAAGCACCTGTTCTTTACGGAGACCCGCCACTAAAAGATGTAGAATATAAAACACAGTGCTAAGAACAAAGTTGTAGTCTGGATGAGGAGAGTCGCCGCCATCCGCTCGGAATATTGGTCTGTGAGCAAGCATCCCCCTTCACTGCTCTAATCACATCAAGTTCTGCACCCACACCTTCACCAAGATCTGTCGCAGCTTTATCACCATTATCCCTTATAATCAACTTTGTAAATCTAGTCCCTAGATGAAAATTAATTCTCCTTCCTCCAACACTTCGTGTAAAACTTCTTAATAGAAGTTCCCTCTTAAAATAAAGTTGAGCAATAGCACCCATCCCACATCATTTTGAGGGAAACTCAACAGTTGTGCACCCTACCTCAAGAATCACATCTCGTTTGGGCAGCTTATCCAAATTTCAAGCTTCTTGGAATGTAATATCCAATTCATGCTTGAATAACAAGTAATCTTTGTCACCAAAATTGAACCACATAGTCGCCTCCTTGATTTTCAGCACGTTTCCCAATCTTATGTTGAAACACAATGAATGAGAACCTTCTATTTTTGTCCCAGCATTAAAGCCAGTTGCCAGCACTTGCTCCATTGAGTTTGTGTCGGGGAAAAAATGTTGCTCCTTCTGGTGTGGTGGCTCGTAAACCTCCAGGCCTACCCTATGCGACAGCCAAATTAAGGATGCGGAACCTAAAGATACCCATTTCAGTGCAATTACAGCAATAGTGGTTGCCTTGTCTATACTCGAGTCGAAGCCGGTTCTCTTCACGTTCAGACATTCCAAACCAGCCACATCATGTTGGTCTGATTTACTGTTCCTGTCCCAACCAGACTTGAGAACATTCAAACACACCTTGGCAGCCATCCACCCTATTGCGTCGTTATCCACCAGCTCTTTCTGTACCAAAGAAAACTAAAGAATTTATTGCCTCTTGACCCCCATCCAGTCCTAATCGAGGATGACTATAGAAGTCGGAATAGAAGAGGCGAGTCCCCCCCACACACCAATTCTGCACAACTGACAGAATTCGCAGATGAGGTTCTGTCAACGCGCGCGTGACCTGTGCAGTTGGCAGTAACTCAGTAAGGACCCGCACTTGTACCGGCACTGACTTCAACACCTCACACTGCAGTTGAATGGTACTGGAAGCCTCCCGCTCCTTGTTGTTCCTTTCTCGACCAGACCGAACAATTTTTAAGCTCCGCCTGAGATATTGTAGAGTCAATATCTTTATCCATTTTTAACCTTCGTTGTGATGAGGATGTGGATGTTGTCAGGTTCGCTGCAGTCGTTGCCTTCTTACTCTCATCACTCATCCAAGCATCCGCAGACTAACTTGTTTGACTCAAAGGTGAGCATGATTCCAACACAAAGGGGATTCCTCGTGACAAGCTTTCAACGGTGGTCAAAGAAGCAGGAAGACTGACCTTTCCGTTGATTCTCGCACTCTATCAGCTCCATATGTTTCATTTGTCCCGATCTTACCTTACATGTTGTGAAGTCCGCAGAAACCTCTGTCCTCTTTGGCAACTCAATTTGCATCACACCCTACTGCTTTGAATTCGTTTCCCCATGCATAGGCTTCAAAATTCTAGAAATAGAAGGTCAAACAAATAATCTAGAAGCAAATGGCGAAACTATAGGCCGTGACTCTTTCGTAGCAAGTGTTTTTGAAAAAAAAGAAGGAAAGTGTTGATCGGAAGATACAACAAGAACCTGAGTACATGCTTGCTCAGACCGTCACAAGAGCTCCTCTAAGGTTCGTAACTCTTGTCACCTATGTTCATTACGAGCCTGCTCGGACTACCGTAAGAGCTCCTCCAAGGTTTGTAACTCTTATCGCCTCTATTCGTTCTCATCTGACCATAACGCATCTGAAAACTTATTTGCCTCCTCTTCACTACGTTTGTCAAAATTCTTTCCAGGTCCATATGTTTTTGTTTCCCGAACTTCTGGCCAGTCCTATTGCAGATCCATCAGCACATGGTGTTGTCTCATTGTCTCCACATGAGCTCGAGCAAGGTCTTCCATCTCGGCCACTAGTGATTGCAATGACTGTTTCCGATTCAGCGACTCCATTTTGATCATCAACCAACGATCCTTCCTATCGACAAAGATTATCTCAATAAAAGCATCAATTGTTAGAAAACATTGGTGCAAGGGTAAAGGGAAAAGAGGAAATAAAATTATCAGAGGCGGTATTACAACAGGAGAACCAAAAGAATATAAAAGATGGAAGACAAGGGAGATTGGAGAAGACTCCTCCAGGATGCACCTGAGGCCAAGGTCGCTACCTCCATATTCTGTTGGGCAGAATCCAATGAAATAACCAAGAGATCCCCCACAAACCACCCATGTTCCTATTTAATACCCACCAACAGCCCCAACCACTTTAATATGTAATTACAAAACTACCCTTACTTAACACCCCAACCTAAAACTGACAACCCACACCTGCACACCCAATCTACCTGGTATGGCCACCCCCCCCCCCCCCTCCTATCATTCCCACTCGCCCGAAAAAACATCTTGTCCTCAAGGTGGGAATTGTGGTTTGAAAGCTCCACACTTCAAAGCAACAGCAATGCCCGCATGACCTCAGTTGCACCATTGCTAGCTCGCCCAACATGACCTCAACCGCACCACTGCCAGCTCGCCCAAGCACCTGTTCTTTACGGAGACCCACCACTAAAAGAGGTAGAATATAAAACACAGTGTTTGGCACAAAGCTATAGTCTTGCTGAGGAGAGAAGCCACCATTCGTTCGGAATATTGGTATGTGAGCAAGCATCCACCTTCACTGCTCTAATCACATCAAGTTCCACACCCACGCCTTCACCAAGATCTGTCACAGCTTTATCACCATTATCCCTTTTAATCAACTTTTTCAATCCAGTCCCTGGATGCAAATTAATTCCCCTTCCTCCGAGACTTTGTCAATCCAATCCCTGGATGCAAATTAATTCCCCTTCCTCCAAGACTTTGTGCGTGAGCTGCCGTTGGCAGTTATACCTATATAAATAGCACCCATCCCACGTCATTTTGAGGCAAACTCAACAGCTTTGCACCCTACCCCAAGAATCACAACTCACTTGGGCAGCTTATCCAAATTTAAAGCTTCTTCGGATGTAATAGCCAATTCATGCTCAAATAACAAGTAATTGTTGCCACCAAAATTGAACCTCGTAGTCGCCTCCTTGATTTTCAGCACGCTTTCCAATCTTATGTTGAAACACAATGAATGAGCACCTTCTATTTTTGTCCCAGCGTTAGAACCAACTGTCAGCACTTCCTCCATTGAGTTTGTATTAGGGACACGACGTTGCTCCTTTCGGTGTGGTGGCTCGCAAACCTCCAGGCCTACCCTATGCGCAAGCCAAATTGAGGACGTGGAAACTGAAACTGCCCATTTCACTGCAACTACAACAACAGTGGTTGCCTTGTCTATACTTGAGTCGAAACCAGTTCTCTTCACGTTGGCACATTCCAAACCAGCCGCATCATGCTGGTCTGACTTATTGTTCTTGTCCCAACCAAACCTGAGAACATTCAAACACACATTGGCAGCCTTCCACCCTATTGAGTCGTTACCCACCAGATCTTGTACCAGAGAAAACTGAAGACTTTGTTGCCTCTTTAACCCCACCCAATCCTTATCGAGGATGCTTATAAAAGTCAGAATATGAGAGGTGAGTCCCCCCACACACTAATTCTACGCAGCTGGAAGAATTCGCAGACGAGGTTCTGTCAACGCGTGTGTGTCCTGCATAATTGGCAGTAACTCACCATTGACCCGCACTTGCACTGGCACTGACTGCAACACCTCACGCTGCAGCTGAATGGTACTGGAAGCCTCCTGCTCCTTGTTGTTCCTTTCTCGACCGGACCGAGCAATCTTTAAGCTCATGTCACTTGTTTCCAAACTCTCACTATTGTTACAAGTTTGATTCTTCTGCTCCAGATCCGCCTGACATACTGTAGAGTCAATATATTTCTTCATTTTTAACCTGTATTGTGACGAGGATGTGGATGCTGCCAGGTTCGTTGTGGTCGTTGCCTTCTTGCTCTCCTCACTCATCCAAGCATCAACAGGCTAGCTCGTTTGACTCAAAGGTGAGCATGATTCCAACACAAAAGGGATTCCTCGTGATAAGCTTTCGACTGTGGTCGAAGAAGCAGGGCAAGACTGACCTTTCCGCTGATTCTCGCACTCTACCAGCTTCATATGTTTCATTTGTCCCAGTCTTGCCTGACGTGCTGTGTAGTTAGCGGAAACTTTTGTCCACTTTGGCAACTCAATTTGCATCACACGCTTCTGCTTTGAATTGGTTTCCCCGTGCGTAGGCTTCAAAATTCCAGAAGTAGGTCGGATAAATAATCCAGAAGCAAATGACGGAACTGTAGGTTGTGACTCTTTCGCAGCTAGTGTTTTTGAAAAAAAAGAGAAGAAAAGTGTTGATTGGAAGATACAACAAGAACTTGAGTATGTGCCTGCTCAGACTGTCGCAAGAGCTTCTCCAAGGTTTGTAACTCATGTCACCTCTGTTCATTACGAGCCTGCTCGGACTGCCGCAAGAGCTCCTCCAAGGTTTGTAACTCTTGTCGCCTCTCTTCGTTCTCATCTGACCGTAACGCGGCTGAAAACTTATTTGCCTCCTGTTCACGGCGTTTGTCAAAATTCTTTCCAGGACCATATGTTTCTGTTTCCCAAACTTCTGGCCAATCCTGTTGCAAATCCATCAGCACATGGTGCCACCTCATTGTCTCCGCATGAGCCCAAGCAAGGTCTTGCATCTCGGCCACTAGTGAATGCAATGACTGTTTCTGATTCAACGACTCCGTTTTAATCATCAGCCAACAATCCTTTCTATCGACAAAGATTCTCTCAATGAAAGCACTAATTGTTAGGAAACGCTGATGCAAGAGTCAAGGGAAAAGAGGAAATAAAATTATCAGAGAAGGTATTATCAGAAGAACTAAAAGACTAAAAAAAAAGGAAGACGAGGGAGATTGGAGAAGACTCCTCAAGATGCACCCGAGGCCAAGGTCGCTGACTCCACATTCTGCTGGGTAGAATACAACGAAATAACCAAGAGATCCCCACAAACCGCCCATATTCCTATTTAATACCCTCCAACAGCTCCAACCACAATATGTGATTACAAAATTACCCTTAAAACCCCAACCTAAAACTGACAACCCACTCTGCCTGCTACGGCCACACCCCCCTTCCTATCACTAGGTATCTAATTTAATGACACAAACGAGCCCGATCTAAGGCCCAAAACCCAAATAAAGATCAAATACCTCTTGCATATACACATTACTTTCCATTGAGAACCCTACTGATCAACATTTGATCTATAGTGTTTAACCAAATTAGAAAGAACCATAATATAGTTCACATATAAATTGACAACACTTCATCTACTGCATTTAACAAACATGCAGGGATTGACTATTGAACGCTAAACAATATCTTGTATATATATGAACATAGATTACAAGATTGAATCACATAAATCTCTTGAGTTATTCTACATAAACATACAATTACCAGTGCAATTGATTCTCTTATCAACCCTCCACACTCACATTCACAGTTTCATACATGAGACACGAAATTAGGGCCCCGCCCGCCAAACTAATGTCTGAACTGCCTGGGCTTGGGAATCTTGTCACAGTCGGCACCACTCGCCCACCCCATCACCTCCTTCTCGTTGTCATACACCACCAGCTTCCCTTGCAATGAAACGTCTGTGCCACAAAGATGCAATAAAGGGTTACAGCTCTAAAGGGTTACAGCTCCATACCTCCACCCATTGGTGGACCGCCGGGGAAGATGACGTACCTCCGATCAGGTTCTGGTTTTGGAGCCCCACCTCCGAACCGTCGAGGATTCCCAAGCACACGTTTCCCTCCCCCTGAAGTGTGCAGTTAGACCACCAAACTCATGTCATCGGAGCCGGAAATTCAAAGGTGTTAGTTAGGACTCGCTTACCGAGATTATGAGATAAGACTCAGGAGGAAGATCAAACTTTGTTTTAGCTTTCCCTCCGTTCTCAAACCTCAGCTCAAATGTCCTGAACTCCCCCTTTATTTCCTGGATACTCCTTATAGGCTTCCTGCCTTTCCAACAGATTGGAAGCGTCTTATCTTCTGGATCTTCTTTTAAGTGGGAATGCCTCAGCTCTTTCCTCATCTAACAACATCAAAACCCATCAACAAAAACCCTAACAGCACAGAAATCACAGAATTGTGTGTGGTTTTTCCTTACCCAAGAAATCAAAGCTTGGTAGGCAAGAGAGTTGAAGTACGTGTAAGAGCTCCCGCTGTCGAAAACCGTAAGAAGATTTTTAGCAGCAGGAGTCCTTCCCGAAAGAATGAGCTCACCGTACCCAGGCGAGTAGTGCATGCTGCCATCAAATCACAAGCTTCAACGTTAACTTATGAACACAAGGTATCTAGAATAATAAGGCCTTGTTTATGATTAGAAACCAAAAGAGCAGTAGTATTTTCATGTCCACCTACTTACGATAAATCACGAGACATTTTTGTCCAAACAATGCAGGAAGAATCACGTGGACTGTCCCCAAAAAAGAGGAACCCTCCACCTCGGCTGCCGAAACAATGACCGATTACATTCCGCACCACCCCCTGATCGTGTAACTGTGATAAAATGCTGGATTTCCCATGGCCCAGACCAAGGATTCCATCCAATGGAGGAATAGCATGTGTCCCGGGGTTTTGATTATATCCACATCTGTATATAAGAACATGAGTTGTTACAGAAATTGATTAGGGAGGGCAGGCACTAATGTTTCTTCCACCAAAAGCTAGAGGTGACCATATTGATCCCGGCATGATAACCCAACATGACACAACATGAGTTAAACAGGCTTGGGTTAGACATAAATGGGTTCAGATTGCAATCAGATTGAGTAATCTAGCACAAAAAATATTCGGGTCAGGTTCGGGGCTGGCCGGCCCTGACCTGTCTAACCCAATTAAAAATATGATGATCATATATAACGTCGGTTACATCCTCCACCACGGAACACAACGCAAGAAAAGAACCAAGTTGCAACATTGATAACATATGTTTCATATTAATTAGGTTATTTTTAGTCTAAATGGGATGATTCAATTTGGTTTGGTCATTAAGTTTATATGATATAAACTAGCTGGGCATGTCATGATGCAATCTGTTATATATTTAAAGTCAAACAGGTTGGCAGGTCAAGTTCGGGTTGCCCCTTCGTAAACAGGTTGGGTCAGGTCAACCCATTTAATTAAATGGGTCAAGTTAAGGTTGCACTAAAATAGTTTCACAGGACAGCCAACCCAACACAAACCCAACTGTGAACCCAAATGGCCACCTCCACCAACAGCTAACAAGCTTTGCATCGTATCCAACATCAGCAGGAAAACTTAGGCTGCATTTGATTTTATTAAGTATTTCATGTTTTCATTTTCAAAAAAAAGCATTAAAAAACGCATTCAAAAATATTTTGGAAAGCAGGTGAAAACAATAAATTATGTGATTCACATGAAACATGAAAACAAGTTTTTAGTTTTTATTTTCTAAAACTCTATCATTTCAGTTTTCATCTTCTAAAAAACATTTTCCAATAAATTTTAAAAAAGGAATTTTTTTTCCCAAAATCAAGCCTGGCATTAATGAGCAATGGGGTGTCGGCAGGTTCTATGTAAAATGCAAATGTATGTAAAGAAGCCAACTTAATTATTCTTAGGTGGAAGCATAGCGAACAGCTAATGAAATGACAACTATTTCACAAAAATCAGCAATTAATTCCATTGCAGAAAACTTTGAAACATTTTACAATGGTCAAAATAAAATTAGAATTAAAAAATTAAAGAGACCATTTGGAAAATATTGTCCAGTTTCTATTACCAAAGTTAGGACCAAATATACCGCATTTCAGCTAATTTTAAGCCACCTGGAGGAAATTACTGCTTAAATGCCATCTTTTTTAGAAATTGTACAAAACACCATCCCCATATTCTTGAAAATCAACCAAGTTGGGGGAGAAGTTAATTTCTTCAGAACTAAATCAATTAAAAATGACATTATAACATGAAGTTTTAAATAGAAAAGGAAGTTAACTTTTTTTTGCAACCAGAAGCCCAAAGCTTTGCAACAAATATAACCCCCCATTCTTAACTAAAAAGTACAGCACAAAACCAACCAATCGACAGTGCATATTAAGAGTTCTTTAAAGGCTGCCACGATTTTAAAGAAAGGAGCATGAATTTGACATAAGAATAACTCCAAAGTCAGTATAAGGGTTCATTTGATAGCTGTTTATAGCACTTTAAGGGTTTATTTGACTGCACTAGTTCAAAACTGTCTATAGCACTTATTAGTTATGATAAGCTGTTTGAAAAAATAAAGGTGTTTGTTTTGTTTATCAAAAAACACACACTAAAATTCCAAAGGGCTTAAATAAGTGACAAAAAAAACATTTTTTCACTTAAGATTGCTTATTGAAGGGTTTTCTTCTAGGATTTAAGGGTAGGTGTCTTTCAGAAACAGAACAAACATCACTTATTTTTTCTAACTGCATCATAAGCTATAAGCATTACAATCAGTTTTCAATCAATGCTGTTAAACAGTCCCTAAATGGAGATTTCATGCACAATATCATCACATTATAAGAAAACAAGAAAAATAGCTTTAATTAAGGAATGAAGAGCACACCCAAAAGCCACACGCTGACTAACTTGGACTCCATCAGTTAGGTTGAGTTGGAAAGCATCCCTGACAAGGACACCAAGGGATGAACCATTGTCTGCATACTGAACTTCATAATCACACTGCTCGCAATTGTGCTTGCCCAAAGATTGCAAGGACTTGCACAGGGGATCGTTACAGGCCACTAGGTTGTTTTTGGGCCGATAAAATGGGTGTTGTTGCTACAAAGTACAAAATCAACTGTCAAATAAAATTTACCCCATGTAAATGTTTCTTATGAGTATAAAGTTAAACACAAAGATTTATGACTGTTCCATTAAAACCATTATTCCTTCATACCAAAAATAACCTAAAATCAAATCATTCTGGACCAAATTCTTGTATTTTCCAAACAATTGGGCCCTTTTGAGGTTAAATCAAAGCTTCCAAAATTAGCAATACTCCTTTTGATGTTAAATCAGAGCTTCCCAAATTAGCAATAGCCATAAGGTGAATATGTGCTAATAAATTACTCATACAGGTTAGAAAAAAGATGGCCTGAAGGCATCCTGTGAAACAAGAGCACGCATGAAGAGAGAAAATTAGGCACGTGTTTTGACATTGATATAAGCACTGATTTGCAGCTAAACAGTATTTGCAATATCCATGAACAGCCTACGAAATCTATAAACAAAATTTTACAAAAGTTTGATGTGTAAAAATGCAATCAGCTTTAGAGTAAAATTAGAATATATGTGATGATTAGATAAATGAATTTAAATGATTGACCTTGGTGCAGCGAATACATGGAGCATCACACTGGAGCCATGTCAGGTCACTTCCTGAGTCCGGATCCAGATAGTAAGGTTTCGGTGGTTGACCTATATTGAGTTGAACATAGTAAAATCTGCAGAAAATAACTCCGTAATTTAAGAGATAAATTTTGATAGCTTGTTCAAACAATTATAGGCCCTCTGTGAGATCCAACTACCACTTGTTTTCTAGTTTTCAACGTTCAGGATGGAATTTAGGTTCTCTTTTCAAATCAGAAATTAAAAAATGAATTGGCATTGTCGTTCATACAATTCAACAGTTTTCTAGAGTTTACATCATGTTAAGATAACCAGTTCAATCAAATGAAGTGCGCAGGTACAGAAAACAAGATGATGGATAATTTATATAATAATGATAGTGTAAGATAAATAAACATATTAACGATGGTGACAAGCCGGCGTATAATAGGAAAATTTGACAGAAATGAAGTAGACAGGGCACTCGGGAACATCAGTAGGTAATAATTTGAGGGCAAATTGACCTTAAATATGCAGAGTGGCGATATAAAGAAAAAATAATGGACACACACGTACCCCAGAGGATAAACATTCCCATACATGGGGAAGACAACTGAGGATCGAATCTGATTAAGCGCAGACGAAAACGTCGGTTCGGCCTGAACAGACTCCCTCCTGTTCAGCAGCTGAACATTTGGTGTTGCCCGTACCATAGCCACCATAATGAACATCAAAAGCACACCCGCCATCATCTTTCGCTGCCTCTAACTCCCTGCCTCAATTCAAATTCTTCAAGTTGGGAGAATACGACGAATTTGAGGGAGCCGGCGCGTTCGATGAAATGTCTGGGAGAGAGGAAGCGCGGGGATTGAGCCCCGCGTAAAACAAAAAAAAAACGTATATAAGCGCCGGGAGAGATGTGATGGAATGTGCTGCGAAGAGTTTTGCTTGAAAACGGGGGATGGAAGAGGTATTACTTGGGCTGAATACCTTCGTTTCTTTTGAATAGGGTTTATGAGAAACTTTTGAAGACGGCTGACGTGAAACTTCCCACTGCAGAACTGCAACTCCATATTTTTATCGGTTGGAATTGAGTAGCACTGAGCGTTGACCTCCGATTGTGAGACGACGATCTTGGAGAACTGATTGTGAGACGACCATCTCGGAGAAAAGGGCCCCATAATTTTCGAGGCCGAACCGTGTGCGTCCCTACATCAACGCGCGAAACTTCTTAGCAGCTTCTCCGCCATAATGTGGGTCCGGAATCAAGATTTGTTCGGAAGTAATCATCACTCCGAACCAGACTAGATACCACTCATCTCCGACGAGGTATCAGGGGGCTTCCATCAAGGAATCTGGATAGGCAGTATCGAGTGCAAATCGTTCGGGAGGAGAATCATCTATCTTAGATTACCTTGTCTATAAAGATAACAATTCACACCGTCACGGTTGTCATGGGTTAT
This sequence comes from Viscum album, assembly GCA_963277665.1. Lineage (NCBI taxonomy): Eukaryota > Viridiplantae > Streptophyta > Magnoliopsida > Santalales > Viscaceae > Viscum > Viscum album. The sequence goes on from OY728145.1 coordinate 1,423,594,414, forward strand.
TAGTGTACATGGTAATCACATGATAAAATGAAAGTGAAAAAATATGAAAATAAATGAACATCAAATGTAATATGGAAAACCTCAAAATAAAATAGGTAAAAAACCACGGGCAAGTAGAATGATCATTATGGGTAAAAGTGGGTACACACTCTCTCACTATTACAAAAAAAAACTCTCGTAAAGCCTCTCTTGAATAAGTGGGGAAATCGCCTCATTAAATACCGCCCGAATAGTGATGACTATCGATGATGAGAAACCGAATGAAGGTGATAAAACTGATGGGGGAGAGCAACTTATATAGGTTGTATCCCCCCTGCCTTCCTTTCTTCAGCTGTTGGGTTTGATGGGTTGGTCACCAGCCACCTGCCACCTATCACCACCTTCCCCTCTTTGACAAAGAAGGGGGTGGTACTGTGGAGGAATTTTGCCGACACATCTCTCACTTGGAGATTTGATTGTGAACTAATAACATCTTCACACATTCTTTCTATCTGTCAAACATACTACTCATGTCGTTGCGAGGCCGCTTGAGGATCTGCACCATCTGAACTTACCAGAGTCAACCGCCTTTGTCAGGAAATCTGTCAAATTTTCTTTAGTATAATTTTTCTACACGTCCACACTTTCTTCATTCACCACATATCGGACAAAGTGACACTACCGCAAAACTGGGTTTCTGCAGCGCCACTCTTTAACAGCGCTAAAAAAACGCTGATAAAGACACCCCCTTTATCAGCGCTTTTTTTAACATTGTTAAATGGATCCCCTTTATCAGCGCTTTTTTAGTAGCGATGATAAAGGGGGGCTTTATCAGCGTTTTTTTCTCAGCTGATAAAATGTATATTTAAAAAAAAAAATATATTTCACAAAAAAAATAATATATTGATATATAAGTATGTTTATATTGATATAAATATAATATATAGTTTTTAAATATGTTTTAGATCGATTTGATATGTGGTAGACGCAAAACGGACACCCGGAGCAGAAGTTATGGCAAAACGGACACCCGGAGCAGAAGTTATGGCAAAACGGACACTCGAAGCAGAACTTATGACCATTGGGAGGAATTACGGGTCTTTTTTGGCATTGAAGAACGTGAGAAGGGGTTCTAGTAGTTACCAGAGTGTAGATATTGTCGCAAACTTCGAATCTAATATTTGGTAGAGTGAAACGGACACCCGGAGCAGAAGTTATGATTGTTTGAAATTGAACAACCCTTATAGCGCCTAAAAACCTAAAAAACTCGTAACTCACTAAAACAGTCATAACTTCTGTTATAAGTGTTCGTTTGAGCGCTGCAACCAGTCAAATAGAAGCTCATGAGACGAGTGAGGACCACGTCCAATCGAAACTGTAAGAAGATCAAAGAAACGGAAGATATATCAGTTATACCACTCTAAAAAAACTCTAATTTCAAACAGTCATAACTTTCACTCTGAGTGTTCGTTTGGGCTTCACCACATATCAAATCGAATGCAGCGAAGAGATATACGCAGAAAATTGACCGGAACAAAGTTTCATTCACATATTAGACCCTAAACCCCCAAAAAACCATCAGAAGGCCTCCAAAACTATGTTTCTGTGTCCGGTGCCCTGCCAATTTTTTCTTAAAACAGTAATAACTCCTGATTCATGTGTATGTTTGGCCTCCTCCACCTGTTACATTGTATTTCGTTCCATGAGTTTCAGTTTGACTGGTCAAGGAGCTGAAACGAACACTCAAATCAGAAATTATACTCGTTTCAGTGACTCTGCGGTTAGGTTTTTCAAGCCCTCATTTCTAGTACTTTTGTCTCGTCTGTTGTTTTTTCAAAAAATTGTAACTTATGATTTACCTGTCTGTTCGGCCTCCACCGCCTATCATATCCAAGCTCGTTTGATGATCTTCGATTTGACTGGTCACGGAGCTGGAACAGACTCTCGAATCAGAAGTTTTCGTCGTTACCTTGAGTTTATGGTTTATTCGACTTTCTGACTGTATTTACGATTTTTGAGGGTTTCTCCATTTTTTACCTGTTTTTCAGGTTTTTAGGGTTTGTTGTCATTTTTCATAATGTAATGTTATTTATAATCAAATATATAACAATATATATATATATTTATATATATATATATTTTTATATATTCACACATAAAAATTTAATTTTATAAATAAATAATTAAACATATTTACATATAAAATATATTTATCAGTATATAAGCTTTATCTAAATAAAAAACTAATATCCATTTTATTTAAAATACAAATATATGAATATTTATATACCTATATAATGTGTACTTGTATATATATGTGTGTGTGTGTTTGTATTGACAAACTGATATATATTATCTATATATTATAAACATATGTATATACATATTAATATATAATATTTATAAATATATATAAATATGTATAATTATATTTACAGATACACATATAATATATATATATATATATGTTTGTGTGTGTGTGTGTTGTATACATGTATTTATTTATTTATAAACACACACAAAAAAACATATTTTATAAATGTATTTAAAACTGATCTTATAAATATATATTAATATATGAATAAATATATTAATATATAAAAATAACTATATGTATATTAATATAACTAAATATATATATTAATATAACTAAATATCTATATATATATAACTAAATCTACATATATTAATATATATATATATATATTAATATAAATATATATTAATATACGAGTAAATATAACTAAATATATATATAAATAAAAAGATATATTAATAAATGAAGAGCAAAACAATATGGTGGAGTGGTAAAGGCTTAGGTGTGCAGGCAACAGGCCCCGAGTTCAAATCTAGGGAAAGGCAGGTCGCGCGCGGGGGTGGAATAAGGGCTAGCGCTGTTAAAGGGTGGACTATCATTGTTAAAGGCTGAGGGGTGGCTGGGGGGTGACTGGGGCGTGTGGGTAGGGGTGGGGGGGGGATGTTGAAGAGGGGGGTTCAAGCGGTGTTGAAGCTCCTCCCCGATTTGCAGATTTTTTTAATGTTTTTTAACTTTTATCAGTGCTAAAAAAGTGCTGATAAAGGACCTGTTTATCAATGTTTTTTTTAGCGCTGATAAAATGGGCCTTTATCAGCGCTTTTCTGAGCGCTGATAAAAGGGACCCCCTTATCTTCACTGAGACTAACAATGCTTTTTTAGCTCCGATAAAGACTTTTTTAGCACTGATAAAAGCCAGTTTTGTGGTAGTGTGATATTATACCCAATATTCTTCGTCTTGGAATGAAAAGATGGATTCCTTTCAATGTGCAAGACGCTCTGACTATCACAAAATAATGGAATCTGCTTCTGTTATGCCCAAGATCATCCAATAACCTTCTCATCCAAATCGCCTCTTTGTAAGCATGTGTAACTATCATGTATTCCACCTCTGTCATGGATAAAGTCACAATTGACTGTAACTTCGAAATCTAGCTCACAACTCTTCCTGTAAGAGTAAACACATAACTTGTAGCAGATTTCCTCCGGTCAAAATCACCTGCAAAATTTGAATCAACATAGCATCTGATAGTGAAATCCGATCCTCCATAACATAATGCAACATATAAGGTCTCCTTGATATATCTCAGGATCCTCTTCACTGTGCTCCAATGCTCCCGTCCTGGATTCGTCATGTATTGACTAACTACTCTCACTGCATGTGCAATGTCTGATCTAGTACAAATCATAACGAACACCGTACTTCCCACTACTGATGCATACGGTACTCGAGACATTTTCATCCTATCTACTTCACTATTGTGACTCATTGTGGAGGATAACTTGAAATTAACGGGAAGTGGGGTAGAGATTGTCTTACATTCTTTCACGTTGAAGCGTTTCAAGATTTTTTGTAAGTAATTCTTCTGTGATAGCCAAATATTTCCATTATTCCTCTCTCGGTAAATCTACATCCCAAGAATCTTGTTTGCTGGTTCCAAGTCCTTCATATCAAACTCCCTAGCCAATTGTGCCTTCGTCTCCTGGATCTGATCTTTATTGGGGCCTGCAACCAACATGTCATCTACATACAACAAAAGAATGATAAAATCATTACTATCCGCACCCTTCAAATATACACAAGGATTTGAATGAAGTATTTTGTATCCAAGACTCATGATATAGGAATCAAATCTCTTGTACCAACACCTCAGCGCCTGCTTGAGACCCTACAAGGATTTGTTCAACCTGCATACCAAGTTCTTTTTTCTTTTTTCTATAAAGCCTTCTGGTTGGAGCATATAGATCTCTTCATCAAGATCACCATGGAGAAAATCAGTATTCACATCTAGCTGCTCTAGATGTAAACTGTATGTAGCGCACATCGCCATAACTATCCGAACAGTCGTCAATCTAATAACAGGAAAAAATATTTCATTGAAATCAATACCTTCCTTCTGAGCATATCCTTTGACCACCAGTCATGCATGATATCTTTCCACCTGGTCCTTTCCACCCCACTTGATCTTAAAGACCCATTTATTTCTGATAGCCTTCCTTCCATGAGGTAATGGAACAAGATCCCAAGTCTTGCTCTTGTGTAGGGCTTCAAGTTCCTCCTGCATCACCATCATCCATGAGAATACATCTGGACTTTGGGTCACCTCCACAAAAGAAGATAACTATCCATCCTCCATCAATAAGTAGTACGCAATATTGCTCTCAGTCACATAGTCCGAGTGCCATACTGGTGCTCTTTTCTCCCGAGTTGACCGTCATGGTCCAGACTTGACCAGCACTTGATCTTCGTGCTATGGTAATGCCTCAAAGGAAACCAGTTCTTCCTTGGTTTTGTCATTTACTTCGACTGTTGTAGTTTATATATTCCCCTTCTCAATATCTCGATCAATTTTCATTTGAACCTTGTTTTATGCAAAAATGACATCTCTGTTAATGATAATTTTGTGGGCAGTGGGGTCCCATAAACAATACCCCTTTACACCATCAGCATACCCCAAGAAGATATATTTCCTGGATCTTGAATCCAACTTCAATATTTTCTGGACATTAAACAATGCATATACAAGACTTCTAAAAGTATGTAACTGAGAATAGTCAACGGGTTTATCAGTCCACATCTCCATTGGTGTCTTCAGATTAATTGCCAGTGAATGAGATCTGTTGATCACATAATCAGTGGTATTCACTACTTCTGCCCTAAATGTTTTGAGAATTCCTACAGTCTTCAACATCATCGTTGTTCTATCCAATAAGGTTCTATTCATCCTCTCTTCCACTCCATTCTACTGAGGAGTGTATGCCACCGTGAACTGTCGCTTGATTCCTACATGTTGACAAAAAGTATCAAACTACTCACTTGTATATTCTTCATCATTGTCAGTCCTCAGACACTTGATCTTCTGTCAAGATTCAAGATCCTTCCGCGCTTTGAATGTTTTGAAGACTTAAAAAACATTTTCTTTCCTCTTGATTAGGCACACCCAAAATATCATAGAATAATCATCAATGAATGATACAAAGTACCTTACTCCTCCTAGGGATATAACCGGTGCTTTCCAAACGTCGAAATGAATCAACTCTAAGATCTCCTGACTTCTTGTTATTGACGTCCCAAACTTTAACCTGTGTTGCTTGCTCAAAACACAATGCTCACAAAATGGTAAGGATGCCTTTGTAAGCCCAAACAACAAATTTTGATCTGCAATAATCTTTATGTCTCGTTCTAACATATGGATAAGCTTCTGATGCCACAACGTCGTCAACGATTCTGTCAAGGTAGTTGATACGATAAGTATCTTATCCTCCTTATACGTTTCACCCATAAGCACATACAGGTTCTTTGAGATCTTTTCTTCATTCACTACCACAAGAACACCCTCATAATTCTCATCACTCCATTCTCAGTGCAAGTCTTTCATCCTATGTCATCAAATTGTCCTAAAGAAAATATGTCTTTCTTCGGCCCCTTCACTTGGCGCACTCCTTGGACAGTTCGAACAATACCATCATGCATCTTTAGTTTGATGGTACCGACTCCAATGATCTTCAAGGTGTGATTGTTACCCATGTACACAAGCCCATACTGGATAGTTTCATACTGGTCAAACCATTCCTATCGAGACGTCATGTTCCATGTTACTCCTGAGTCGATAATCCATACATCATTGAGATGCTTCCTTCTTCCAGCAGTCGTTTCTACTTCACTGACTAGTATATCTCCACTTCTAGAAGTACTTGCCACATTTTCATTCATGTCATGATTTTGACTCCCACTGGAACCATGCTCCATCATCACATCTGTTGGTCATTCACCAATTGCTGGTCGACAATTATCCTTTCACAACACTGCCAAAATCTTTATTTTTCACAACAAAAAATTATTTCTGCTGAATTTCTCGATCTCAAATTTCGCCACCATCTGGACACGCCATCAATCCAGAACCTCCTCTGTTTCACAACAGTGTATTTAATAATATTAATATTTTTTTATGATGCGAAAGATCAACTGGAGTCTCAATCAAAAAGCATACTCAAAATTACAAGAATTATTAATACCTGAAAACGTGAACAACATCGAGTCAGAACCTTCCCTTTGATACCACTTATTGGGATAGTAAATGATTGTCCCACTAGTGCAGCGATAATCACGAGATAAAATTAAGTGAAAAAAATTCAAAAATAAATGGACACCAGATGTAACACAAAAAAAACCCCAAAATGAAAGGGGTAGAAAACCATGGGAAAATAGAAGGATCACTATGGGTAAAAGTGGGTACACTCTCTCTCACTATTACAAGGAGAAAACCCTCGTAAAATCTCTCTTGAATAAATGGGGAGGTCGCCTCACTAAATACTGCTCAAATAATGATGACTATCGGTGATGAAAAACCGGATGAAGGTGATAAAATTGATGGGAGAGAGCTATTTATATAGGCTTCCTCTCCCCCCACCTTCATTTCTCCCACTAGTGGGTTTAGTGGGTTTTCCACCAACCACCTACCACCACCTTACCCTCTTTGACAAAGGAGGGGGTGGTGTCATCCGTGGAGGAATTCTACTGACATGTTTTACATCGCGATGCACGATCACCATGCAGAGTCGATGACTCTTTACAGGGATACTTTGAAATGGTGGAAAAGAAATAACAATGAAATCTTGCTTGTGTGGGGAATTATTATCACTGACAAGAAAATGATTGAATGTTGTGACCCCATCATAAATCATTCATGTCGCGACCCATCCAGTGGGGCCCGTACCGTGACTACCCCAAGCCTGCCTCCAATAGGCCAGGGGCTGGTGACTAGTGCTGAGTAGACCTATCTCACAAATGGGAGGCATTTCCTTTAAACCTGTACGCACACACATAGCTTCAAGCCCACAAATGCTGAAAAGTAAACAATGAGTAAACCATGCATGCCACTAAGAAAACCACTGAGAGTAAAAGTACAAAACAGAAAGTAAAGGGGACCAATATACAAGCCCAACAAAAGAAAAGTTGTAAACAAGTGAGTACACAAGTCACTGGAAACCCATCTATAGAAAAACCTACCTGAAGGGTAGGTGAAGGGTAGCTGCCTAAAGCCATAGGAGTATGCCTTGCCAGTCTAATCTCACTGGGCACCACCTGGTCCTAGACCACCTAGGTCTCTATCAAAGCATTAAACATTTTCACAAGACACAATATGTGTGAAAATCCCATATAGGGGTGAGTAAAACAATACTTAGTAAGACACCCCAAAACCACAAAGGAAAGACTGCAAAGGAATAACCACAAAGGAAAGCACACACAAAGTATTTTCAGCTCACATAGGTATAAATATGAAGTATGAAAAGAAAGACTATCAGATGTAATCAAAGAACACCCAGTACCGTTGAGTTGCTTAGACCTGCTGAGTCACTTAGACCCACTGAGTCACTTAGACTAGTAGTCATAGTATTCTCGTCATAGTCAACCATAGGATTCCTGCTTGTAGTGTGCTTATTCTGGGAGAACTTAATCCTCAAGCCAAATGTCATATTTAGACTTCCATGAAAATCCACTTAGAGTATCTCAAAAGTACCACCTTGTCACTAGGGTCCCAACACCGAAAATGAGTCATTAATTAGACATGAGGTTTGAGAGTTATGAGAATTTTAGTGAAAATGGGCCGGTTGGGTCTGGGTCCAGTCCGACCCGGTCAGACCGACCCGACCCGTCGGGTCAACCCAGCTGACTGGGCATGCGCCACATCCCCGCCTAATGAACGTGGCGATAGAGTTAATATTTTCATTATTATTAATATATTTTTCAATGATTTAATCCCTCTAAATTATTAAATTTGAGTATATTTACATCATTTATGTGTTTTTGGTGTATTTTGGGCTTAAATGCGAAAATGAGGTAATTCTGTAAAATTGATAGTTTTTGGGAGATTCTATTTTTTGGGAATAACTTTTATATTATTGGTCCAATTGAAGTGAATCTTTTTTATAGACTTCATATGCTCGTGGGATTCAATTTTGTCTTCTGGACCAAGACCCAATTCGAAACCCAATGGTGCATAAAAATCAATCAAATGGAGAAATCAGTCTGGAAGACAGAATGGATCCCACTACATTAAATATGAAATATATCATTCAACTGACCTTAAAATGAGGTGATTCCATTTGGTGTTGACAGATGACTTTCAAAGGATGGTTCGCATTAAATTTCATAAAATAATAAGCTTATCAATACATCTTTTAGGCACATCCAAGTGGAGTGGGTGAAACAGTGTTTGGCAGTCAGAAGAAGTTAAACTCAGTAATAAAGTCATATATTCCTTTACAACTATCCAAAGGCTTTGATATTTTTAGGATCAAAAGAAAAATCAATTTACCACATCTTATAAGAAGGTAGATTGGTTTGGTTCGGATGTCTGATGATAATAATAGAGGCAAACTTCTGGAGGAAAGATTCTGGAGGATCAAAGTTTCTATTCTTGTTTTTCTTTCTTTTGTTATTATTAACATTGTAATGACTTCTTCTCCCCCCTTCAACTTGGTTACCCTTAACATGGTGGGGTATATCTTCCGAGTGATTAGATAGGGGTAGGTTTTCCCTTTTGTAATTCTTGAGTTCTTGCACTTAATGTTTTAATATCCTCTTTTCTCTTCTATGAATCGGTTTCAATTTCTTATAACAGTTTTTATTATCATGTACAATTGTATCTAATTTTAGATTATGTTGTTTATTTTTATTTGGTTAAGGATCAATATCTCCCTCCACTAGGTTTTGGTTTATATACGATGGAATAGACCAGGACTTAGTGGTGAAGTACTCTGTGATCATTGGTACGTGTGAGAGGAGTAGTGAATGTTCTTGATTGCTTGGGATGAACAAGACCCAATTGAGAATTGCCTAAGATAATTGGGGGTATTCAATACAACTCTATTACACATTAGAAGGAGATTAGACCAATCTAAGGTTTTAGTAAGGTTTATTCTCACATTATTATTTGACCAAGGGATTGAGGAGAAATGATTGTGGATTCTCACTCTTAACGACTTAGCATAAGAGAATTGGGTAAAGTGAACTGTGATAGAATTACAATTAGAAAACCAACCCTAACCTAATCAACATTTCATATCACTAATTTAAATCAAATCATTTGTCAATTTGTTTTAAAACTTTCACTTAATTTCTTTACTTTATTTAGTTTCTTTCTTGTATTTTCTAAATCAAACAATTTCAAAAAAAACATCACTTCTTTCTCTTATTTTAAGTGAAAAACACTATTTTTGAGCACTCCTCTCTAGATACAAACAAGGTAACCCACTATAATACATTTTAACTTAGGCTAAATTTCTTTTTTCCACACCCCACGACAGGCACGTGTCACGCAGCCGGCCATGGCATGCCCCACCCGTGGCTGATGCCGCAGGTCCTCCATCGCGGTCCCGCTGGACTGCGGTTCCCAGCCGTGTGATGCGGTCCATCTACCATGTATGTCATGGCCCACCACCAGACACCTATCGGATACCCCTGATCGCCACCACCATGGCCCTCCTAGCCACGATCTTCCGCTACCGCCGACTCCCATGCCGACGATTGTCCACATGGCACCACTATCTCCCGCGACCTCTTACCACGAGATGATCCACTATTACAATCCCGCCTAGACTTCAGATTGCCACTGCCACCGGTCGTCGAGCTAGTGGCATGGATCGTTGTACCACGAGAAATAAGAAGAATACAAGAATGACCAAAATAGATGGATCTGGGCCTTGTTCATGTCAGCCTCGATTCATCTGCATTAGAATTGAAATCATGGGGGGGGGGATTAATAACTCTAAGCATGGATCACATCAAAACATGGATGATCCCGATTCAAATTCCCGCAATCAAAACCATCCCAAATACGTGATCGATCTGCAAGTGAACTTGTTTGTGGGTTGATCCACATTCGTCGCTCAAATCAAAGAACGGGGAAAGAAATAAATCACTTAGAAATAAACCCCTACCTCAAGGATTGGATCGATCGCTAATGAAGAATGGAGCCACACTACTATTGTTCCTTGATCCAGAATCCATCTTTGTTGGCAAAATCCTTCGAAGAGGAGGGGTGCCCATTGTCGTTGTAATCTGTCATTTGTCATCGTTCATCGTTCGCCAATGAAATTCCTTCAAAGCTTCAAAGCAAACTCTAGGATCCTATCCTGATCCCATATCCCCGTTAATCCATTGAAAGGAGGAAACATGTTTTAGCATTTCTATTACACTGATTCACAATGTCATTATTCTATTTCATTTATGAAATGAAATAAGTGATGCGTCGTTGCGCTGTAGCGAGACATTTTGAATAAAATAAACTTTCTAAGTTTTTTTTATTTTTTTTATTTTAAACACCTAAAAATTAACTTTTACCCTCAACCTACATTAGTCGAGGTTAGGTCCTTCCTAAGAAAAATTCATTATTACAGATGCAATGATGCCCTTAGATTTTTAATCCAGGCACCAATTTATAAGCTACCAAAACCACGCACACGTTCTATTTAGAAAAAGTTCAAAAAATTATTCCAGGAACATGGACCTCAGAATCACATGTCATCTCAACGCCTAGTTTCGAAATAATCCATATAAATTTAAAAAACATTACATGGAAATTTCCGGGACACTACATTCTCCCACCTTAAGGATTTATGTTCCCAAAATCCAAAACAAGATCTAAACAAAAAAATGGGGATACTGGGCACGAATCTGAGCTTCTCACTCCCAAGTGATCTTCTGGAGATTCTCATGCTACCACCAAACACGTACTATAGGAATTAACCGTTGTATTATTCTTTTTAGTGAAGTCTGCTGAATTTAGAGTCAATTTTGGTTGGTTGTTTGGGTATAAAAAGAACAATTGATTTTTAAGCTTTTTTTAACAAATTAATTACTAAAATGAAATTAAAGACAGAAGAATTGGTTTTTATGAAAATTAAGAGAGAAATGCATTGGGGTTATGGATTTGTGATAAGTTGATTATTAAATCAAGTTGTTTATGAGGTTGTGTTGTTCATGATAACCCAACTCTCTGGGTTTAATTTTTAATAAAGTTTCTTTGGTCCGATAAACTTTATATTTAGAGCTGAAGAAACTAACTCCTTGGTCCGGTAGTTAGTGTTTAACAGATATTTATTTGGCTTAGTCCATTTTGAGCAGACAGATACTTCCAATGGTCATGGAGTTATTTTTCGTTATTATTATTTTGAATCCCTAAAAATTCTTCCCTTGATTTGGTACAGAATTTCAAGTGATAATATGAAGTGATTTAAGAAGAATAAGAAGAGATTATTAAAACAAACACATTCAGAGAAACTTAATTCAAATTACAACTCATCAACTTTCTCAACCCCAACACACTGGGTGTTTAGTTATACATATTGAAAATGATAAACACAAAACAATTGATACCTGATGAAATCATTCTTGGAACTTTGAAAATGGAATGATTCTTCAGTAGATGGAAGAACGATGGTACAACGGCAGAGCATCTTTCCTTCGGGGATTCAACTCTTTCTCCACAAAATACTACACACACACCACCTTTTTCCAGATGCCAAGGCCTCTTTTTATAGAAAAAATAAGTACACAATGTGTATCAAAAATACACGCTGTGTACTTTTGTCAACACGTTTTTGGATTCATTTTCTCCGCTAGTAGGCAGCCTAACACGCCATCTTTGACTTGGAACATGGCGCCACCTGGTAGGTGAATATACACAGAATGTAGCGCCACCATACACAGCATGTAATCTCAAAATTAATCCACCAACCACTTCTAGAAATGCATACACGACGTGTAGAAATGGCACACGACGTGTCCCCTTCAACCGACCACATGGGCATGTAGACTCTTCTCGGCCACCAACTGCTTCTAGAATATCTTACATGGCGTGTAGATATGTGAACACTATGTGTACTACCTTTTGGTTACTTGGGAATGTATTTTTCCTAGTCAACCCATGTATGAACTGAAATGTACACGGTGTGTATATAAGTACATGCCGTGTAGTTGTAAATTTTTGCTCTGTCTTTCTCCGTTTTTTGTATTTGGCCATAAACCTCTTGGAAATGAACAAGATCACCAAAGTCAAAGTATTTGTTCTTTAAGTAGTAGGTAATTTCTGAAAACTTGTTATTATTTTTCAATAGAGTATATGAAAATGTATACACAAATTGGGTGTATCAAACTCCCCCATACTTAGTCATTTTCTTACCCTCAAGAAAATCTCAACATTTAATTAATAGAATCTATATTGTAAAATGAAGAACTTTAGTTAATCATAAATGTAAATAATAAGTGATAGGATAAAATTTCACAAAGAATACAAAACAGTTTCAATTCAGGAGATACTCTAATTATTCCTCATATATAATTCAATTAACTACTTTCATCCTCTTTTAACACATGTTTTAACCTTTTAAATATAAGCAAGCCACTTGATGATTTACCTCACCAAAAATATGCTCAACACTCAAGATGTTTTTTAAACAAAGTTATGCTCAATCAGAGATATACACACTCTATCCATAGGTTTTCAAGAAATCTAGTTCTCCACTTTTGAAAATTTGAATTACAAAAATCATGAGGACTTTTCAAATAGGATCATATGTTTCTGTGGCTAAAGGTTGGTAGGTAAAGATGTGAAAAATAACTCTGAGGCTTGAAAAAGGAGGCTAAATTTTTAAATAACAATGCATGATATTCAAATTTAAACTCAATGTAAACACGTCCTCAACAAGATTTATCAAATGATCTTATCAAATGATCTTATCACAAACCAACAAGTGTGTATAAGGCCCCTTTGTTTGTACCATTTTTTTAAACAAAGGTAACCTTTATGAATTTCCAAAATAGAGGTTTGGAACTCTTTTTGCCCCAAATGATCAAGAGGACCTCCCCCATACTTCATTTCTTGACAATTCACAAATTTATACCATGTGTTGCCAATCCCTTATTTTGAGCTCAAATAAATAATCATGAAAAATCATAAAATAATTAGGGTAGGAAGGGAAATAGGCTTGTAATATGGATTCCTATGAAGGATATTAATGGTCTCTAGGGGATTCACGAAGATAATATGTAGGGTAGGCTCAAGATAAAGGGGTTAAAACAATTTTATGCCTCAATCATTTTAATGTAATTCAAAAATTCCTCATGTTTCGAAAAGAAAACTTGCAAATTCTGGTAGTTATTTATATTCTAAGAATCTCTCAAGAAATATGGTATTAGAAAGAATATGACAAAAGGGTTTAGAATAACTCTCAGGAGTGGGAAAAATAAATAAAGAGACAATCAGGTCATGACTTGAAAAATAATTGATTAGTCTAATTGATGCAATTATCCAAGGATTACATGTTGTAATTTAAATTATATCAGTAATCATTTTAAAATACCTAAGAATCAAAATAATCATGTAACTTTTAAAATTTTCTAATTTCAGATTTATTATTTTAAAAATATGGTTAACCAAAATGTCTTTACATGTTAAAATATATCTTCTAATAATGATGTCTCCTAGAATCTGAAAAGGGAAAAGAATAAATAGGTCGAGAGACACCCCCCATACTTAATATCGCACGTGGTCCACCAAGTTCCCAAAAAGAAGAACAAGGCAAAGTGGGGACACAATAATGGACCAGGACAAGGGGAAGTAAGGAAAGTAGTAAACTAAGAAAGAAAAGTAAACAATGGAAAAAGAATACTCCCCTCATGTCTAGGCATAGGAAAACATCATGTGATGTAAAAGTGTATCCCAAAATGTGCCAGAGTACTTGTGAGGGGGAAAGAAAGAGAACATTTCAAGCAGGCATAATAAACACAGGCACAAGATATCACAAAAATATATATACAATGAAAAACATGTGTCCCAAAACCAGTCAGGGGGTCGCCTCAGAAGAGGCATCATCCAGTACAGGACCAGCCAGTAGAGATGGCTCAGGAGCCATGAAAGCGGGAGGCTCGAACTCTGCATCTAGAAGGGAAGCTGAAGAAGTAGGAGTCGTGGATGCTGAACTCGAAAGATGAGGCTCTACAGCACTCCCTGGACTGGCAACAGTGCTGGTAGCAGCAGTAGTAGTAACTGGTCCCATAGTAGAGAGGAGAAAAAAATCCGTGGCCAGTGCAGTATAAGGCGGCGAAGCAGTAGAAGGGCCAGGAGCTGAGGCAAAGGCAGGTGATGGAGGCAATGGAATACCCAGATGCTGAATAATAAGCCCCAACAACTTCTCCATGTGGTCCTGGCAGCTGTCGATACGAACCAAATCTTGCTCCATCGCGGCTAGGCAGAGGGAAAGTGTAAGGACCCGGCCTCCAAGTTCCCAGAGCCAGTGCCCATGAGACACGATGTACCACAATAATTACATTACATTTACATTCATCACATCATGTCTCATTCTATAGAGGATCGTGAGGTTCAGGTTCTGGGAAACCAGCTGCATTCTGAAACTTCTTTGAAGACATGACCGATACCTGAAATTTTTTCATTTAAAACGTAGGGTGAGCATTGAAATACTTAGTAAGGTGTTTTGAAAATACTTAATACAACTTTCGAAAACTTCCTTTGATAATAATTTCACATACATAAAAATTATTCCTTTGAAGAAAACATAATGACATTTCAAAGGTCATTATAAAACAATTAAAGCATTTCATACACAATTATTCGAACATTTAACCGAAAGCTAGTAAGTATATTTTTACAAAAGTTCATGAATTATACAATGTAAATTAAGCATAACATGCAAGGTATGCAAGTACTACTGAGCATGAACATTATCAGAGTTGCGCATAAACAATTTCACTACAACTTATAAAAATGCACAATATAGCATGATAAATGTAATGTTAATATTTGCATTAAAATTATGGAAAGGTAAACTGATCATGCATCATCACTGTCTCATCATATTACATGTGCACTTTAATCTCATAATCATAGGTAATGGTTCTTAATTAAAATACACATAATGAGGGATTATAATGCAGAACATTCTGTAAACATGTTGTTGAGGCCTCGGCCAAGACATCTATTGATTAAGGCCTCGACCTTAATCCATAAGCACTTTAACCGGTATTATACTAATCGAATATTTTCTGGTTAATTAAGTTACATAGTCATAATGAGGGAAGTGCATATTCCAGACCGTGTCAAGGCCTCGTGCCAAGACCTAGGGGGTTAACTGTAACCAGACCCCAACCTGGAGAGCCTATGTAACCGGACTCCAACCCGAAGTGCCTCTGTAACCAGACACCAACCTGGAGAGTCTGCTGTAACCAGACTCCAACCCGGAGTGCCTCTGTAACCGTACACCAACCCAGAGAGTCTTCTATAATCGGAACCCAACCCAGAGGGCTTAATTTTACCAGTCCCCACCCCATAACATACTAGGTCCAATGCATTCCTCATATCTCATAAATCAAAGTGCACATACCATCTTGATTTATTTAAACAACTTATCACTTACAAATTACTTGGTTTCTTAATTCACCTTTCATTTTGTTCAAGGTGTCCCATGTTACTTTGAATATTTAATTTTATTAGATATTACCCAAGGTGTCCCATACCACTTTGGGTAATTTAATTTCATTTCTCATTACCCAAGGTGTCCCATACCACTTTGGGTAATTTAATTCTTAGTTCATTATCATGGTATGTCATATGCATGCATTATGCACAATAATAAATAAAATGAATAATGAAACCATTGTACATTTACTCTAGAAATACATGATATGACAACGAACATATAAAGTATGGTAATAACAATTTTCCAAGGAAGGAATCGACAAGAAAAAATTAACTCTTGCACATGCGATAATAATTAAAGCACATAAAATGATGAATGAATGGGGTTTGAAACATGAAATGATAACTTCTTAGTTTAAATTCCCTATTTCATGCACATTCAATAAAACACATGCTGATAAAAGTTCTAGTGAGCATGAAATTAGACCAAATCACAACTTGATTAACTAATAACAATAACTGCAGGGGGGTTCATTATGTAATAATCATTTAATGGGAAAACACATAATTCCTCAAATTTTATATCCTTAACAAAATCATTTCAAATCACAATGAAGTTAATATAATCAATGCAGGTTTAACATAAGCACATTTTGGTTTAACCACTAAAATTAGCATTCATTAAGGTCTTACATGCATTGTTTGTATCAAAAGCATTAATTAAATTCTGATATTCATTACTTGGAAATAGGGTTTTGGAAAAAAATATTTATACAATCATATGTACAAGATATGTACATATTTGGTATTTTCATAACCGATTAATATTTATTAACATCTTACATGTAATAAATATTTCAAATAAATATTTAAGTAATAAAACCACTTGAATGAAGACCAAAACATGTAAGGTTTATAACATGTGTGACTGAAAGTGCACACATATATGAAATTTAGGGTTTTGCACACTAAATATAATTCCAAATGAACCCAAATGAAATTTCACATCTAAAACATTGCTTAAGTATTGGAAATCATCATTTAAAAATTATAAAACAGATTTGGATGGTGTTACATAAAATATGTATACATGAATACACTTAAGTTTTAGAAACATAATTTCATTTAAAACCCTAAACTTAGTTCACACATAAAATATTATTTAAGGGTTAGTATTCATGTCTTGAAATTCATAATCGGTTGTTTTGGAAAACATATATGAATAATTACATAATTATACATTTACATATACAAAGTTTACAAAAAGGGATTTTCATATTAAAAGTAAATTCGAAATACCCTTTATGTGTATATAATCCTTTGTAAAACATACTGATTTATTTGAAAATCTTTAAAACAGATTTGGGTTGGGGTTAGACACACACACACACACACATATGTATACTTATACACTTGAAAATATATATAAAAGACATATAATGGAAGCCTTTCAAAACTAACCCTACATAAATTATTTGAGTTCACAAAACATAAACAACCACCATGGAAACCCTTAATCAGGAAGGGTTTTAAGGAGTATACATAATTATATACACTAATTAAAAATATATATATATGTATACAGATTTGTTACATATGGTTTATAAATAGAAACCCAACTTAAACAAACCTTTAAATCATCTAGGAAGAACCATACTAAACCCATACACCCAATTTAAAAAGAGTAAGGGGATTAATGCTCATACTGAAAATATATATGTATATATATATACATACATAATATATAATTGATTATACACCATGTGTGTACATCAGGTTTTCATCATAAAGGAAGGTAGATGTATCCCCTTACAGATCTTATTAATCTCTAAACAAGAGGCTAAGGAGAAGGTCAGGATCTTAATTTAGTTGAAGACATCCGTGTATATATATATGTATATATATATAACTCATATACATATAAATAACCTGGTTTTCATAAAAAGAGAAGAGAATAAAAAGGAAAACCTCCCTTACCTAGACTGTTAGAAGCGGCTGGAGGAGAGGAGGAGTTTGCTGGAGATCTTGGAGAGTTTTAGGGAGAGAAGGATGAGATGAACCCGTAGGGTTCACTCGCATGGAGGGGGGTATTTTAAAAGGACCAACAAGCCTCGGTTCAAAACAGGGACCCTATGCTTGACTACTGAAGGAGAAGACAAGCCTCTGAGTTGTAGAAACCCAAAGATACAATAATGCATAATTTTATATATACATATATATAAAACTTACCCGAGATGGTGATCCTCAGGTGAAAAAAAAGAAAGGCAGTGGGGTAGGCTTGTGGAAAGGCGAGGCCGAAGAGGACCCTTGGAAGGTGATGGGTGATCATGGGCCGAAGAGGAGCAGTGGAGGAGGGAGGTGGTGATCGCGATGGCCTACTGGTTCGGTCTTACGAAGGAAGAAGACGACGCGGAGGAAAGCTGGATGGCCAGGATCATCCCTTGCTGGATCGAACGGCCATGGGTAGAGAGAGAGTTTGACCGATCACTTAAAAATATTGGATGGTCGGTATTTGATCTCATGGGAGATCTATGGTCTTGGGCGAAGTAGGGTGATCGCGCGACTTAGATCGCGCGGACGACCGTGATCGATCGCGTGATGCAATGGATGGCCTAGATTGCGCGACACCGGAAAATCAGCGTCCCACATCAAAACAGAATGAAATTTGGGTGCGGATTATAAGCCTCAACGCTTCTGCTTCACTCTGATGACACAAGCACACATGAGAAGGGGCCTTATACACGGGCCCCTACGGGCCTTGGCCCACCCTTACACTCTGTGCACCGCGGGCCTTAGACACGTGCCTGTGCGTGCGCGCTGGCCCACACTATACCCAATCGGAACTCGGGCACCCACTTGCACGCCCAGATGATCGGGGGACCCCAATGGTCAGTACCTCGGGTCTCCCAGGGACTCGATCTAGGCCTTGAGGGCTTGTCCCACAAGTCTGCCCTCAGCTGGACAAGTCTCTAATAATTTTTTATTAAAATTATTTAATGATATTGAAATAAAACAGTATGTATACCTAAACTTGTGTTAAAATATTTAATAAAACATTAAAAACCATAAATTAACTTCATAGTTAATAAACTATTAAAATTACTAGGATCTTTATATATTTGAAATAAAAAACTTAATACTAGTTTGTTTAAAACATTTGTACATGAAGTTATTGAATGCCTCTTTAATTAAACATAACACTCTTATTAAAGACACACAGTTTCATAACTTTAATAGGTTTAACAAATATACTTATGACATCAAAGGTATATTGGTTCCATAGTTTATAAAATTCCCTCTTAAAAAAATCATAACCTTTTAAATATTTAAAAGGTATTTAGATTACTAAGTTTTGAACTAGATGACCATAATGATTTCGTAAAGACTAAGTTTCATTATAAAAGTATACTTTTATTTAAAGACATAATTTAAAACATTTAAACATATTAAAACATTTTAAATATCACAAAATTATGAAAGCATTATAAAAACCAAGTTTTTATAAAAAGATAAACTTTATTACTTTAAAACCCAACAGTTATGAAATTTAAATACTCAACCGGCTATAATTATAGACGTTGAGCTTCCAAAGTATACATGAGGTAACAGTCAAATAGGTGACCTATAAAACCAAGACTTGGGGTGTCTTAAGCTTAAGGTGATTGAAGAAGAAGAATAAAATGGTTCAAGTCATCCCTTTAGTGCTTAGTGTGGTTGTAGTGGCTTCGGCCATTCTTATGTTCGTTATGATGGATACTAAGGACCCCTATTGCCTTCTCAGGGTTCTCGTTGTTTTGAGTGGTCTTCCTGTAATCTTAATAAGGTTTTTAATTAGTATCTTTGGTTAGCTTAATTTCC
This sequence comes from Viscum album, assembly GCA_963277665.1. NCBI lineage: Eukaryota > Viridiplantae > Streptophyta > Magnoliopsida > Santalales > Viscaceae > Viscum > Viscum album. The sequence goes on from OY728145.1 coordinate 1,423,614,223, forward strand.
TACTTGATCTCAGTGTATTGTAATTACTATGGTGTTACCATTTGAATAAAGATCCTTTCGTTCATTTTGTGTGTTTACTCTATTTCATTAAAATTTTATTATTACTTTTCCATAAGAAAGCAGTTTGTTTGATTAATGGGAAACATAAAATATAAAATTCACCATTACATGAAACATAGATTCTTGGGATGTTACATAAAGGGTGAGATCGACCGAGGGTGCGGGGATAGGTGGGGCTGGTGGTGGTATAGAAGAATGAAGGCTAGAAGATGTGGGGTTAGTAGTAAGGGGGTGGGGAAGGAGGAGTAGGGGAATCAACTGGGGCAGGAGGGTCAGCAGGTGGGTGGGGGTGAGACGAGTGGTGTAAAACCCTCCATTCATGTTGCCCTGACGACCGATAAACATAGCATGGAAATAGGAGGCGGCTAGGCAAGGGAGGTCCGGGTAGTCCTACCGGATGACACAAGTAAGGAGATCCATGTCACGACTGGTCACGACTCCTATATCCTCATGACGGGGGAAAAGAATGGTGCTGAAACATCGGTGGGTAAAACAAAGGATGGGGTCGGTAATAAGGGTGCTCTTCTGTGAGGTAGGGGCGTAGCGATGGTTAGGCCCAACAATCTCCTGCCACATAGCCACGAGCTCAGAGCGCTTGGGTCTAGTCAGGGTAGAAACAAGGGGTGGGGTGATAGGATGGGGGTAGAAACCACACCCTCGACCAAACTCTGTCATGGTGAGGGAAAATCGTCGGCCGCCCATCCAGAACTAAACCACGGGCACCGCATCACTAGGTGTCTCCTGATACTCAGCTCCATCGAACTCGAAAGAGGCTGCGAACTCCAAAAATAAATCGCGGAAGATAGGAGTGCTAGCCTGGAAAATAGCGAGCAGTGGAGTGTGTCCAAGGAGATCCTCTAACTCTCCCTAGATGCCTAGCTGCTGAGGAACGGTGCTGTCGAGGTAGCAGTCGCTCAAAAGAATCGGACGACGAGAAAAGCGCCGAACCCCGTCATGTTCCAGATCGGTGACCGAGAACACCATGCAGGGATAGAGATCACCTGCAGGTCCCAGACTAGGTGGAGGTGCAGCAGCAGGAGCTGGCTCTGGGGGTGGATCGGCTGCAGTAGGTGAAGGGCCACTGGATGAGGTGGTCAATGTGGGGCCAGCAGCTACTGGAGAGGGCTCAAGAAGTATGAAAGCCAGTGGTGAAGTAGAAATGGTGCTCGGAGGCTCCGGATGGGGTGGTGAAGGACCGGCTGTGCTAGGCCCAGCCTCCGCTGAGGTAGTGGGTGGTGGAAGGATGGCTAATGGAGGGAGCTATTAGACCAAAGCATCTGGGTCTGGCTGCATCGGAGGCCAGAGTCGAATCCACTGATAAATGGGTCTCTCGCCCTTAGTGGTGGAGGTCGGCTGCTTCCCCCGGGAAGAATCATGATCTGCCATAACCTGAAAAAGAAAGAAAAAGAAAAGAAAAGAAAAAGAAAAGAAAAGAAAACAAAGAAAAAGTGAGAAATATGAAAAATAAAAGTACACGACGTGTACATCTAGAGTACACGACATGTAGTACAAGTTGAGAATCATCCCGTATTCTCTAGATAAACACGCCAAGGGTGAAGAATATAGACCATGTAAAGGTACACAACGTGTACCAAACATACACGATGCGTGCATACAAAGTGGACATGGTCGTGTATCAGAAACGACACAACCATGATTGTAACAGTTCTAAGAATAAAAGACACGACGTGTATGAGACAGACACAACATGTTAATTACGTGAGGAACATGGCCGTTTGGGGGCCAAACATGGGTCCGACCAAAAGAAATGGTCTACACGGCATGTACCGAACACACACGCCGTGTATAGGAACATGGGGTGAGAGTCCGTGTCAAGTTCTACACACGGAGGGCCAAAAGAAATAACAAACACGACGTGTACCAAACACACACGCCGTGTACGCGAAAATGGTGTGTGAGGCCGTGTGCAAAGGGTACTCAGGCACGATGGGGGAAAGTACACGGTGTGTACTGAACATACACACTGTGTATATTCAAATTGCGAAGCATTTTGTGTGTGTCCATGTACAAAAGTACACGACATGTGTTCTTTATTTTGTGGTCATGTACTACGAAATCCGAACGGTTGGTAGATCCAAAAACACCCTAAACGCTTCTAAAAACTTGAAATAGTGAGTGTAGAAGTGCGCACCTTGACCGATGATTGAAATTCAAGATAAATCAGAGCTCGAAACGAACCAAATCGACGGATCTGAACAATGGGGGTTCGAGTGTCGTACGGGAGAAGAAAACAGGAAGAAGAAAGACTCTGCGCGACACAACCTAAAGCCGGGTGGCCGCGACTTATATAGCCAAGGTACACGACGTGTACTGCTGGACTACATGCCGTGTATCTCAAATTGTTTTTTGGAACATATATATATATAATTATTATAGTAAACTATATAATAATTAATATTAACAATTAAAAATAATAAAAATGAATATATATATATATATAAATAAAGAATTTAAAAATAAAACTATACACGTAATGTAGTGGGATAATACACGCTATGTGTTTAAAAATTGTAAAAAGAGAAGTACAAACTTTGGTCTGGTGCTTGGGGCGAGTTTCGAACCAGCGATCGACCGCTTCGAACAGAAGCCCTCAACCACTAGAGCGAAGGTTATACTGCTACCCATATTTATCATTTATATACATTTAATCTATATAGCCTATATACACGGGGAGAAAGAAATGCATGACGTGTAGTTTTTAATTATACAAGAAGGGGATAAAGTAGAGAGATTAGCCAAGTTTGAACCTGGATCTTTTGGATCCAGGGCCGAGACTTTTGCCAATCTGCCAACTTCATCCGCATGAATTACTTTATATAGAAAAGTGTTTTTATATCTTAGTTTTATAAAGAAAATAGGGCACACACGACGTATATTGGAAGACACACCGTGTGGTTTTATTAAAAGGGTAAATGATGGAAATGGGGCGGTTGTCAGGATTTGAACCTGGGTCTTTTGGAAACCGGGTTTCGATCTTGGCCAACCAACCCATCCTCATCATGGGTTTTCTTATAAGCAAATATATATATATATATAGAATTTACTACACATGCCGTGTAAGAAAATATAAAAAGGAGGAACCCTGTGCCGAAGGTAGGTCAGGAGGATTCAAACCGGGGACGACTCAAATAATCTCCAGTGACCTTACCATCGACACCGACATCATCTTTGGTTATTTATTAGTTACTCTATAGATTTATAATAGCTAGATAAATTAAAAGGAAAATGTACATGCTGTGTGTATAGGTGGTACACGGCGTGTATCCTCTGGGGTGCCTCCTAGGAAGCGCCTTTGTTTTAGGTCGTTGTCTCGACTTACATACCATTGCTTACCTGATATTTATGGTGGATAATGGTCCTAATAGTAGCTGCCCTGGCCTTCTAGGAATTGAAAGTTCTCTGGATCTTCTTCAACAGGAATGTCTGGAATGATAAAGTTATTAGAAATAAAGGAACATACCAGATCATCCACCAAGCGATCGTCTATGGTAGTTATCACAGAATAGTCCTCATGATCGGGTGATGATGCCTACTTGATAGCCTTGAGAACATTATAAGAGACTTTCTCATCTCCTACCCAGAAAATCAGCTCCCCCTAGTGCACATTAATGAGTGCCTTCCCAGTGGCTAGGAAAGGTCTTCCAAGTATAATAGGTGCCTCCTGGTCATCCCACATGTCAAGGATGATGAAATCAGCCGGAAGGATCAGCCTACCCACCTTGATGAGCACGTCCTAAAGTAGTCCCTTCAGATGTTTGATGGATCGATCAAAAAGTTGAAGGGCTACTCGGGTAGGCTTCAAATCATGGAACTTGAGCTTCTTAGAAACTCCAAGGGGCATGAGGTTCACGATGGCCCCCAAGTCACAGAGATCCTTCCCAAACTTACATGGCCCAATGGTATAAGGAATAGTGAAACTACATAGATCCTAGAGTTTGGGAGGTATCAAGTGTTGGAAGACTGCAGAACACTCCTTGGTTAGGGAAATGGTGCCCAGATCCTCCATCTTTCTTCTATTGGAGAGTATGTCCTTCATGAATTTGGCATAATTAGGCATCTGCATCAGTGCCTCTACAAATGGGATATTTATGTGAAACTTCTTGAACATGTCCATGAATTTTCCGAACTGGTGGTCCATATTTCTCTGTTTCAATATTTCTGGGAAGGGTAATTTAGGTACAAAAGGATTGACAACCTCCTTAACTTTAGTTTGAGAAGCCTCCTTCTATGGGATGTTGGATGAGGAGGGACTGGAATTGGTTCCTTCATTATCAACAGGGGGTGTAGATACACCTGGCTGTGCTGGTTGGTTCTTTTGGAGCTCTTTTCCACTCCGGAGCATGACAATATGGGCTTCCTCTCTCAGGTTCTTCTCTGTATTACCCGGTAAAGTACCGGGTTGACTTCCTGAGAGTTGGTTCACCAATTGGCCAATATGGTTCTTCATGACTTGAATTGATGCATCCTAATTTTGGAACCTGGTCTTAGTAGTATATATGAATTTGGTCATAAGATCCTCTAACCTTGAGGTGTTCTCCTGTTGAGGAGGTTGTTGAGCTGGTGGAGGTGGTGGCTACCGTGGCTGCTGTGGGTGAGGGTTATGATACCCTTGCTGTTGATAAGGGCCCTGTTGGGGCTGTTTCTGCCTCTGGTACTGGTTCAGATAGGGAGGCCGGTTGTAGCCGGGTAGTCACTGGAGTGACAGATTTTGCTATTGTTGGACCCAACCTGTATTTTTCTGATCACGCCATGCCGGGTTCTGGTACTACTGGTACTGGTTGGGCCCTCGGTTTTGTGCAACATAACCCACCTCGCTTGTCGATGGGCCTCCAATATAACCAGAGCATTCTCCCATTATGTGGTTATCACCATATTTGCTACATGCCAGATGGTTTTCCGCATGTACTTGGGACGTGCCCTTGAGATTGAGCACATCGATATTCTTGGAAACTGCGTCCAATTGGGAAGCTAGCATGGTTGTTGCATCTATGTTATGAATACCTCGTTTCTGTGTTCCCCGTTCAGAATGCCACTAGAAGCTGTTGGCAGACATATCTTCCAATAGTTCGAAGAGTTCTTCAGGGGACTTCCTCATTACCGTACCTCCAGCAGCAACATCCACCATGGACTTGGTATTAGTTTTCAACCCTCCGTAGAAGGTTTGGACTTGCATCCAAAGTGGAAGTCCGTGGTGTGGGCACTTGCGCAACATCTCCTTAAAGCGCTCCCAGGATTCGTACAATGATTTAGCGTCATGCTGCTGAAAATTGTGGATCTCGTTCCGTAGTGTCATTGTCTTTGAGGGTGGGAAATATTTGGATAGGAACTCCTGAGATAGCTCCTCCTAGGTGAGGATGGATCTTTGTGGCAATCCTTTGATCCAATATTTTGCCTTGTCCCTTAGAGATAAGGGGAAAAGGCGAAGATAAATGGAGTTTGTAGACACTGCGTGGTAGCATAATGTGTTGCAGACATCTAGAAAATTAGAGATATGGGCATTTGGGATCCTCGTTGGGAAGGCCGCAGAATTGAACGGTGTTCTGGATCAACTACATGATAACAAGCTTGATCTCGAAGTGTTGGGCCTGCACTGGAGGTCGAACGATACCCGTGTCAACTCCGTGGATTGATGGTAGGCCGTACTACATGAGAGTACGACGTGGAGGTGGATGCTGAGGAATGGGAACTGACATGAGTTGTTGATCCTGAGGAGCGTAGAACAACCCTTGACCTTGGTTGAAATACGAAATCCACTATGGTTGGAATTTTTGAAGTTGTTGTAGATGGTATTCTGGAGCATGTGGAGTTTGTTGGTTCTGGTTGTCATCCTGACCTAACTGTTGTCCAGCTCCTTGGACAACAGCTGGATTACCTTCCTCATTCTGCGCCAGTGGAGTGGTTTGGGTGTGTTCAGCCATTAGTGCTCATTGGCGCCCAAAAAACATCCGTTTGATATCCAGGTCAGTTGGGAAAAACCCTGATGACTCAGTGATCTTGGAACGTGTGAGGTGGCCGCTCATACACTTAAGGACCTACAAAAAACAAAACAAAACACCAAGCGTAAATGAGAAAAAAGAAAGATAAAAAGAAATATGATTAGAAAAGATATTTTTGGGAATTTATGATTTTTATTTTCACTAAAATTTGATACAAATTTAATTGAAACAAGAATAAAATTACTCTAGATCCCCGGCAACGATGCCAAAATTTGGACGGTCGTTTCACCAAAGGTATGTTTTCGGTGTCCCAAATTATATTTACCCTAACAAGTATATCACCAGTAAGGGGTCGATCCACAAGGAAATATGAGGTTATTTTATCTTACTTAATTTAGTTTGTATTTTTGTTTTTAGTGAAGTCTGCTGAATTTAGAGTCGATTTTGGTCGGTTGTTTGGGTACAAAAAGAACAATTGGTTTTTAATCTTATTTTAACAAATTAATTACTAAAACGAAATTAAATACTGGAGAATTGGTTTTAATGCAAATTAAGAGAGAAATGTGTTGGGGTTATGGATTTGTGATAAGTTGATTATTAAATCAAGTTGCTTATGAGGTTGTGTTGTTCATGATAACCCAACTCTCTGGGTTTAATTTATAATAAAGTTTCCTTGGTCCGGTAAAATTTATATTTAGAGCTGAAGAAACTAACTCCTTGGTCTGGTAGTTAGTGTTTAACAGATCTTTATTTGGATTAGTCCATTTTGAGCCGACGGATACTTCCAATGGTCATGGAGTTATTTGTCGTTATTATTCTTTTGAATCCATGAAAATTCTGCCCTTGGTTCGGTACAAAATTTCCAGCGATAATATGAAGTGATTTAAGAAGAATAAGAAGATATTATTAAAACAAATACATTCAGAGAAACTTAATTCAAATTAAAACTCATCAACTTCCTCAACCCCAACACACTGGGTGTTTAGTTATACATATTGAAAATGATAAACACAAAAAAATTGATACTTGATGAAATCATGCTTGGAAATTTGAAAACAGAATTATTCTTTGGTAGATGGAAGAATGGTGGTATGATGACAGAGCGTCTTTCCTTCGGGGATTCAACCCTTTCTCCACAAAATACTACACACACACCACCTTTTTCCGGAGGCCAAGGCCTCTTTTTATAGAAAAAATAAGTACATAGCGTGTATCAAAAGTACACGCCGTGTACTTTCATCAACGCATTTTTGGCTTCATTTTCTCCGCTGGTAGGCGGCCTAACACGCCGTCTTTGTCTTGGAACACGACGCCGCCTGGTAGGTGAATATACACGGCATGTATCACCGCCTTACATGGCATGTAGTCTCAAAATTTATCCACCAAATGCTTCTAGAAATGCATACACGACATGTAGAAATGGCACACGACGTGTCCCCTTCAGCCGTCCACATGGGTGTGTAGACTCTTCTCGGCCACCAACTGCTTCTAGAATGTCTTACACGACGTGTAGATATGTGAACACAACATGTAATGCCTTTTGGTTACTTGGGAATGTATTTGTCTTGGTCAGCTCATGTCTGAACTGGAATGTATATAGTGTGTATATAAGTACACGCCATGTAGTTGTAAAATTTTTATCTGTCTTTCTCCGTTTTGTGTATTTGTCCATAAACCTCTTGGAAATGAACAAGATCACCAAAGTCAAAGTATTTGTTCTTTAAGCAGTATATAATTACTGAAAACTTGTTCTTATTTTTCAATAGAGTATATGAAAATGTATACACAAATTGGGTGTATCAACCATCCACAAAGGAACCACTCCTGTCGATCCTCTATCTCCATTGGGAACTCCGCAAACGTCACCTCATTGTCAATGTACAACTCACCCCAGTCGATGACGTGCGATAGATCATGTATGTACCTTCTTAGTGGCGACACATGAAAGACATCATGAACTCAATGCATATGTGGGGGAAGAGTTAGGCGGTATGCCACCTCGCCAACTCTTCTCAGAATCTGAAAAGGGCCGATGAATCTTAGAGGCAACTTGCTGCCTCGACCAAATCTCCACAATCCCCACCGAGAGGAGACTTAAAAGAATATGTTTTCTCCCTCCTCAAACTCTAAAGGCCTATATATTCAATCAACATAAGATTCCTGCCTACTCTGTATAGTCCTCATCCACTCCCGGATGATTTTCACCTTCTCGGTGGTAGCCCATACCAACTCTGGGCCCATGAGTGCTGACTCCCCTGGGTCTGTCCAACATAGTGGTGACCTGTATGGTTGCCCATAAAGTTCCTCGAATGGTGAAATACCAATGGTGGATTGGTAGTTGTTGTTATACGCAAACTCCACCAGTTGTATGTGGTCCTCCCAACTACAACCCAAGTCCAGAATGCAAGCACAAAGCATGTCCTCTAAAACCTAGATAGTCCTCTCTGTCTGGCCATCTGTCTGGGGATGAAAAGTTGTGCTCAAGAGAAACTAAGTCTTTAATGATTCCTGAAATCCCCTCTATAGTTGGGATGTGAAGTGAGCATCACAGTCTGAAACAATGGTCAAAGGCACCTTGTGAAGCCGAACTATCTCCTGAACATAGAGGCATCCCAAGCTCTCTACCAAAATTTGCTCCCAGATGGGTAGGAAGTGGGCCGACTTGGTGAGTTGGTCAATGATCACCCAGATAGTATCTCTTCCCCTATACGTGGGTGGTAAATATATCACTAATTCCATAGATATACCATCCCACTTCCACTCCGACACCTCAAGTGGTTGAGCCAATCCAGCTGGAACCTGATGCTCTGCCTTTACTTGCTGATAAGTGAGGCACTGAGAAATGAACTCCGCCACTTCCTTCTTCATCCTCGACCACCAGAACCGATGTCGGAGATCCTGGTACATCTTTTCCACTCCTGGATGTACCACCAAAAGAAATGTTTAGAACCCCCTCAGAACCTCCTCTCGCAACGTCACTGGTACAACATTGCGCCATTTGAAAAGAACGATCTGCTCCCCACCTATCGAATATCCATTAGGGGATTGCCCTATGGATAACTGAGCATGTCGGGTCTCAAAGTCAACATACCCTAGACGTTCCTCCCTAAATCACTGTAAGAGTGGGGGAGTGACAACCATCGACTAAAGGTAAACTACTCCATCACCATCCATGAAGGATATCTACATCGCAACTAACTACTATGATGACTCACTCATCAACTGAAACCTGAATCTCATACTGAGCGCGTCTGCCACCAAATTCTCCTTCCCAAGAGTATATAATTTCTAGAAGTAATAATCCTAGATGAAATCTAGACAACATTGCTATCTTAAGTTTAGGTCCTTCTTAGAGAAGATATATCTAATACTTTTGTGGTTAGAGTAGACAGTAAACTGCTCACCCATCAAGTAATGTCGCCACATCTTCAAAGAAAAAACCACTACTACTAACTCAAGATCATGGGTCATGTAGTTCTGTTCATTCTGTCTCAACTGTCGTGAACCATAGGTGATCACTTCTTTCTCATGAATCAGTACACTACCTAATTCGGTCCCTGATGCATTGTAGAACACTACATACCCAACGCCCACCTCTGGCAGTCTCAAGATAGGGGCACTCATCATCCTCCACATCAGCTCCTAGAAACTCTACTAACACTTCTTCGTCCACACGAAGGGATGTCCCTTCCATTTAAAAGATGATAAGGGTGCTGATACCATGGAAAAGTAGGGCATGAACCTCCTGTAGTATCCAACTAAACCTAAAAAACTCCACACCTCGTTCATGCTCTTGGGTGGATTACAAAAAAGCATCACCTCTATCCTTGACAGACCCATTGTAACTCCAGTCTCTAAAATGATGTGTCCTATAAAGTGGACTTCTTAAATCCAAAACTATCATTTTGAGAGATTCTCATAGATATGGTGCTCTCAGAGTGTATCCAAGACCATCCTCAGGTGTGTTGCATGCTCCTCCTCGGATGTTGAGTACACCAGGATGTCATAAATGAAGACCACGATGAACCGGTCAAGGTAAGGTTGGAATATCCTATTCACGAGTCCCATGAACACTACCAGGGCATTGGTCACGCCAAATGATATCACTAAGAACTAATAGTGTCCATCTAAAGGTTATCTTTGATACATCCACATCCCGTACATGAAGTTGATGATAGCCATACTCGAGGTCTATCTTTGAGAACCACCTCACTCCCTTCAGCTGGTCGAAGAGGTCATCAATTCTCGGCAGTGGATATTTGTTCTTCACAGTCACTTGATTTAGGCACTGGTAGTCCACATACATTCTCAAGCTCTAGTCTACCTTCTTGGAAAATAGAACCGGGGCTGCCAAAGGTGAAACACTAGGCCTCACGAAGCCCTTCCTCTGAAGGTCCTCTAGCTATACCCTCAACTCACGAAGCTCCATGAGATTCATACGATATGATGGTGTGGATATTGGCACCGTCCCATGGTATATATCAATGCATAAGTCAACCTCCTTATAAGGAGGTAATCTCTAAACATCCTCAGGAAATATGTCCTCATACTTGTCTACCATTGCAGGAAATTGAAGACTCCTCTCATCCACTGCATCAAGGGTATGGTTAGACAACTGGTGAGTGATCATATAAACCCTCAGTTCATCATGTTCTAAAAGAATTCCCTTTTTGATGGTATAGAAAAAACCGATCCCATCTCTATAGACACACCGCACTCTGCGCCTAAAACAGTCAATCTGAGCATGAACTGTGGATAACCATTCCATACCCAGAATGACATCGTAAGGCCTAAACACCACTACTAGAAGATCCCAGACAAATCTCTCCCCTTTGAGAGTAAGTTTTCACTACTAGAACTAGTGCGTGATCATTTAATCCCCTCCCACAGGAGTCTCTAAGCATAAGGATTAATCCAAAAACTCCACCAGAATCTCTGAGCTTCGAACAAGTTCCGTGGAAAGGAAAGAGTGACCGACACCTATGTCTATAAGAACTAAATATAAGGTGGATAAAACACATATCGTACCTCTAATAATCTTTGGAGAATTGGGATTGTAGGCCTCTATCACCTGAAGCTGGGCCTGCCCCTGTCCACCGGCTCATGGGGACTATGGAAGACCACCTGGGGGTAGTGGTGGTAGTACCTCGAACCTCCTCCCACCACCTACCACTCAGTATGATTCCTTACCAAATATTACACCCTACATACCACCCTACTTGACCCTTTGTCTCTACCTCAGCGGTCCCTCAACCATCTACTAATCGTCCGTGCAATGATTCAGGCAATCACGAGCCATGTGCCCCTAACAGCCGCATGAGTAGCACACCCTTCTATTCTACCAACTACCTCTACCCTGGGAGCCTTGTAACACCGACCTTGTGTCCTAGGGATGTCCCCTGGAAGGATTGACCTACTTGGGTCCCTAATTATTTTGTCTTCTACCCACTACTGAAGACTCCTCCACCTAGTGTCTACTGGTAGCTCCTGCTGCTGATGCCTACTCTTCCAGGAAGCTCTCCACAATTAGAGATCTCTCCAACACCCAACCTGAGTAGGGATACTAAGAGAAACCATGAATGCCTTAATATCTTGGCATAGTCCCTACTCAAAAGTTTGATCCTTGAAGAATGGGTCTCTCACCATGTCTGTGGAGTAGCGAGAAAGCTCAGTGAATCTCACTAAGTACTCCGCTATTGTCATGTTACCCTAATGTAGGTGTAGTAGCTACTGTATATGCACAAATCATAATGCTGCTGAAAAGAAATTATCCATGAAGAGGTGCTCAAAGTATTTCAAAGTGAGGTTCACCTCATCATGCATTTGGATCATCAATCTCCACCATCTCCCCACTGAGCCCTGAAGAAGGCTCGCGGCTAAGACCACTATCTAGTCGAGATGTGTCCACACTAGACGAAAGACTTGAATAACTACCTCGAGACAATCATCAGCCACTTGGGGGTCAGTCTCACCCCTAAAACTAAGAGGTATCTGCCTCTGGAACTCATGTAATGCACTAATCATGCATGTATCCTCTATCGGTAGTGATAGTAGCAATTGTTGATCAATAGGTAGTTGTAACACTGGTGCACCACTCAGTGGGGCTACCTCTGGTACTAGTCCCTATACTGATGCTTCATTTCTAGGCATACCATCATTGCGGTCACGTAATAGAATCCTGGTTGGATGTCTATGTGGAGGCATCCTGAAATAGATCAAAATGAACCACAATCAATAGAATATACCTGGAGAGATGACTCAAGAAGGAAATGAGGACACACTCAAAATCTTATATGATGCATGGACCATTTACTTCCCTACAACTAGTGTTTTCATTTACCAAGTCAGAAAGAATGTGTCCCAAGTCTTGGTGTATGGATACGTCATCCACCTCACCAACACTGGAGTCTCTACCTGAAATCTGAACTCAAAACACTTAACATTGTTTCCCCAAACCAATATCATAGACTCTCGACCCCAATGTGGAACTGAAACCCTCTAATACAACTCTGTCACAACCTGTCCTAGTGGGACCCATGCTGCGACTACCCCAAGTATGCCTCCAATAGGCCAGGAGCTGGAGATTAGCGTCGATTAGGCCTATCTCACAAATGGGAGGCATTGCCTTTAAACCTGCACACACACACACATAGATGTAAGACCATAAATGATGAAAAGTAAACATTGAGTAAACCATGAACGCCACTAAGACAACCACTGAGAGTAACAGTACAAAATAGAAAGTAAAGGGGACCAGTATACAAGCCCAACAAAAGAAAACTTGTAAACAAGCGAGTACACAAGTCACTCGAAACCCATCTGTAGAAAACCCTACTTGAAGGGTAGGTGGAGGGTAACTGCGTGAAGCTATAGGAGTACTCCTCGCCTGTCTGATCTCACTGGGCACCACCTGGTCTGGGACCACCTAGGTCTCTTTCAAAGCGTCAGTCATCTGACAAGACATGGCACATGTAGGCAAAACCCGTGCAGGGGTGAGTAAAACAATATTCAGTAGGATATCCCAAAACCACAAAGAAAAGACCACAAAGGAATAAACACAAAGGAATAAACACAAAGGAAAGTACACATGAAGTATTTTCAGCTCACATAGGTATAAATCTAAAGTATTAAAAGTAAGACTATCATACATAATCACAGAACACCCAGTACTGTTGAGTCACTTAGACCCGTTGAGTCACTTAGACTCGTTGATTCACTTAGAACCGCTGAGTCACTTTGACCCACTGAGTCACTTAGACCCACTGATTCACTTAGACTCACCGAGTCACTTAGACCTGTTATGTCACTTAAACCCGTAGTCATAGTCTTCTCATCACAACCCGCCACATGATTCCTGCTCATAGCATGATTATTTCGAGATAAATTACTCCTCAAGCCAAAGTTCGTATGTAGAATTCCATGAAAACCCACTTAGAGTATCTCAAAAGTACCGCCTTGTCGTGAGGGTACCAACACCGGAAATTTCTCATCAATCAGATGTACAATTTGAGAGTTATGAGTGTTTTATTGAAAAGGGACCGGTGGGGTCTGGGTCCAATCCGATCCGACCTGCTGGGCCGACCCGACTCGGCCCGGTGTGCCGGCCTGCCCTGACCCGGTGCACCAGCCTGCCCTGACCCAGTGAGCTGGCTCAACCTAGCCTGGTGTGCCGACCCGCCAGCCCAGCCCGGCCCGCTGGAGCAGGCTGGTTGCTCCACCCGGGATGTGGCTGGCACCGTGTCCCTACCTAACGAATGCGGCCAGCCGCCATGTGCTCCACCACCGGATGATGTCATGGGTCCTATTCTACGGTCCCACCGGACCGTGGTTCTCAGCCACGTGACGCGACCCGCTTGTCGTGTCCATTGTGGCCCACCACCATCCACCTGCCAGCGACCCCTGATTTCCAACCATAGTGGTTGTCGTGGGTTCCTTCACCGTCGGCCTTCGAGCCGGCGACCCTCGCCACTGTCATGGCCCATCTGGTCGTGGCCTTCTATCACCACCGCGGTCCAACTGGTCGCAGACTTCCACCACCGCCGGCTCCCATGCCGGAAATCATCCGCATGGAACTGCTATCTCCTGTGACCTCCTACTGTGGGATGATCTGGTAATGTGGTCCCGAATGGACCTCATATTCCCATTGTCGTTGGCCATCGAGATGATGGCCTGGATCGTTGCGCCGCGAGAAATGGGAAGTACACAAGAATGCCCAAAATGGATGGATTTGGGCCATTTTTGTTTCGGCTCTAATCCATCCACATTAGAAATGAAATTAGGGATGGGATTAATAACTCTAAGCATGGATCACATCAAAACATGAATGAACCCAATTCAAATTACCTCAATAAAAACCACCCCGCATACATGATCGATCCGCGGGTCAACCTGTTCGTGTGTTGATCCGCGTTCATAATTCAAATAAAATAATGGGAAAAGAAAGAAATCACTTAAAAATAAACCCCTACCTCAAGGAATAGATCGATCGATGGTGAAGAACGAAGCCACACTACCATCATTCATCAACCCTCAATCCAGAATCTGTCTTTGTTGGAAAAATCCTTCAAAGAGGAGGGGGTGACCATTGTTGTTGGAGATCCGTCATTCACTAAGTGGGGAGACACATTCATATTGGAACATAGATGAGGATGAGACTATCTATGTTAGGAATCATATTATTGTACCTACGAGCATGCAAGAGAAGCTAATGCATGAGTTTCATGCCTCGAAGTGGGCGGTACATCCAGGTGTGACCAAAATGTATCATGACCTACGATGACAGTTTTGGTGGTCAGACATAAAAAAGGAGATATCAGAGTTTGTGACATGATGCACACCTATTAGAAGGTGAAGTTGGGGCATCAACGAACCAGAGGATTACTACAGCCATTGCCCATTCTGAAATGGAAGTGGGATGATGTGACTATGAAATTTATGGTGGGTCTCTAGAGGATTCCTTAGAATAATGATTCTATTTGGGTAATTATGGATCGATTAATGAAAGTAGAACATTTCTTTCCCATATGGGAGAATTTCTCAGTGGATCAACTGAGAGTTTTTTATGTTTAGAAGATATTCCATCTTCATGGGGTGCCACAATTTTTTTTTCAGACCACAAATCGTGTTTTACTTCATGATTATGGAAGGTCTTAAAAAATATGCTTGGAATATAGGTTTTACTAAGTACTATTTCCACCCATAGATAGATGAGCAGTCAGAGTACACTATATAGGTTATTGAGGATATGCTGCGGGCTTGTGTTCTTGAGTTTGGAGGATCTTGGGAAAAGAACATTACTTTAGTGGAGTTTGGCTATAACAACAATTTCTAGGAAACAATACAGATGGAACCATACATGTCTCTTTATGGTAGTCCATATAGATCAAATTTATTATGGATGGAGGTAGGTGAGTTAGAGTTGTTGGGATTGAGTCTTGCGCAGGAGACATTGGAGCATGCACAACTGATTCAGAAATGTATGGCTACTACTCAGAGTAGATAGAAGTCATATGCTAATAGGCGTCGGTGTCCCCTAGAGTTTACAGAGGGTGATCCTATATTCCTTAAAGTGTCACCTGGGTTGGGTCACCACAAGATAGAGAGATAGGGAAAGTTGGCACCCAGGTTCGTTGGACCATTTGAGGTTGTGGAGAGAATTGGGCCGGTGGCATACCGATTGGACCTTCCACAGAAATGCAGTGCTATGCATGACATTTTCCATGTGTCATAAATATGATGGTATCACCCTGACCCTTATCATGTGATCGACGTGGATGATATTGAGCTTGAGATAGATGCATCCTTTGAACAACATTCGATATGTGTGTTGGTCACAGTGAGGAAGTGTTGTAGGGAAAGGCCTTGCCGATAGTGTGTGTATTGTGGTAACATGGGTGTGTGCAAGAGGAAACATGGAAAAGGGAAGTAGATATGAGGGCTCAATGGCCTGATATTTTTGATTTGGAATCTTAGAGATTCTTGGGATTGCAGCTCGAGGATGAGCTGTTATAAGTTGGGGAGATTATAAGATTCTGACCTTTTTTGGAGATGACTCGAGCTTGATTTTAGGTACTCTTTTTCCTTGTGTTGAGTAATTTTCATTTGGGTTTTACCTTGGGGTGTGTTTGGATGACAATTGAGAAAAATGTAAGAAAAAGGGAAAGTGTACGGTTGGCGCACGGTTAGGGAAAACCATTCACCCTAGCCTAGCAAACCACGCAACCTTGGACACTGGGGTTTTGTATAGTTGGCACATAGTTTGTCAAACCGTGCACCCTCTTAAGAGTAACCATGCCCCCCTATAAAATAGGCGCACAATTTAGGTTCACGATTAGGGTAAACTATGTTCCCCTTCCTAGCAAACCATGCATGGGATTTAAGTTGACCTGAAAATTAGTTTTTTAATTACCCAAATCCCCTAATTAATCCCAAATCGATCCCATTTGATTGCAGGTGGTCTTTAATGATTTTAGAGCTATCCTAATGAATTTCAAGCCTTCTTGACCTCTTTTCTTCACAATTCAAAGCCCAGATTGAAGATCTGCACGTCTTCTAGGTTTTATATCCGGATCTCATTCTACATCGTTATGCTTCTCAAATTTTTGGGATTTCTATTGGATGACCATTTGTCAACAAATTGAGGTAGGTGGTCTATAAGTAAAATACCATAGTCTTTATCTAAATTATGTGTATATAATTTTAGAATTTCTATTTTATGTTTATAAATTTAGTTATTGATTAAATTAATTAGCTTGGTGAATTAATTAATTGAGGAGATGTAAATTGGGGATTTTGGGAATTATGGATTTGGAGATAATTAATTATAGATTTAATTATGAGATATCAAGATTTTTTATTTGGATAAAATTAATTGTATAATTAATTTTGAGATATAGATATTGAGAATTGAGATAATTAATTTTGTAATTAATTATGGGATTTTGAGTAGTAGATATTGATTAATTAATTGATGAATCAATTAATGGGTTTGATGCACTTAATTAATTGGGGAATTAATTAAGGGGGTCTACATGGTTAGTTAAATATTGATTTAACTAATGGAATTCTTATATCTAACTAATTTTTGAATTAGTAATGGAAATTTATGTAGAAAATTAATTGTTGAATTAATTATGTGATGAATGGTAACATGGTAATTTAGTTGTAAATTAAAGAATGATAACATGGTCATTCTAATGTATGTGGTATGAATGTTAACATGGTCATTTAGTTTTAAATTTAATAATGATAACATGGTTATTCTAATGTGTAAGGTATGAATGGTAACATGGTCATTTAGTTGTGAATTAAAGAATGAGAACATGGTCATTATACTGTGTAATGTGTGAGTGGTAATAAGGGAATTCAAGTAAAAATTAAATAATGGTAACAAAGGAATTTTGAGATATAATATCACATGTGAATACATTAGGCTCCATCATGAGCTGAAGTAGGGATTGAGGTACAAGTGTCTATGGGAACCTAGAGGTTATATGGTTAAATAAAGATAAATTGATAATGTGATAAATGTTTACTTATGAATTTTAATTATTTTCTTTATACAACCATATATACTTTCTTTTGACTAGATATTTCTTTAGACATCGTTGGTGATGGCCTACTGAGTTGTACTCACACCCTAATCGATCTTTCTAATCGTTACCTGAATAGGAATTGTGTTTTCTAGACTGGTTAAGGGAAAAGGCCCTAAGATAGATGGATTAATTGGGATGGAGCTTGGATGAGGGAACTGGATGTGGTTTGGGACCCGATTTGGAGTCTTCAATGTCTTTACTTTTGAGTTTCCATTTTATACATTGGACACATACTTTAACATGGAATTGTTTACTGTTTTAGTTTTTTTATGTTTTTTTAGTTTTGGTTATCATGTGATATTGGTATTGTTTATGGTTATATGTTATTCTATTATTGTTTTTTATTTCCACTAGTGTATTACTATGATAAAAGAGGGTATAGTCTCCCCATGATCGATATATCATACCCTCACTGCTAGTCAGCCGCCTCTAGCATATGGGGAGGTGCACTTGAGGTTATGTGGAGAATCATCTTGAGAAACCATTGTGTGGAACTTGGTCTGGGACATTACAAATATATTCTTAGGTAATCAATCAACCAACTCATGGGGTTCAAGAGGAGAATATAGTTCCACTTTGAAGATAATTTTTAGGTTAAAATAATGGATATTCATTGGGAAACCATTGATTAGCTGATGGGGCTTCTAGTATTAGGTGGTATCACCCAGAGCATACCCGCAATCTAGTGAGGTTTGGATAGTGTAACCTACCACTAGATAGACCACCGACTAACCGATGGTTCCCAGTGGATATCTGGTTCATTTTGGGAAGAAATTCAAACTAATTATTTGTGAATGATCCCATCAATCTATGTATATTATTGACAAAAAAACACCCAATAGCTTAAAGGGACCTCTTGAGCCTATATATACACCCCTTAAATTCTTGTACATCTAATGCTACCAAGCTATTACCATTTGTCCCTCTCTTGATCTTACATTTAGTGATTCATTATTATAATCAATACACCTCTTTATTTTGTCACTCTTTATCATATTTTCTCATCTCATTCTTGTTGCAAAAATAGAGAGTGCTTATAAAGGGTTTTTATTAAACAAACCTTCTCTTCTTCTGTCTTCTTCTTGGGTGATCGCTACCATTAAAGTGAGATAATGTGTGTTTATTTCTACAACCACTTAAAAGAAAGTGTTTTTGGGTTTCTTACTATAAATAATAAAAAGAAAATGTTTTTTGGGTTTCTTACTATAACCAATAAAAAGAAAGTTTTTTTAGGTTTCTTATAAAACCACTAAAAAGCAAGTGGTTTTAGTTTCTTACTAAAACCATTGAAAAGAATGTGTATTATTTCTTCTTGAGTATCTTGTATATTTTTAAATCCAAGGGATTAATCTAAAACCTCTTAGGAATTTAGGGGAGAATATGTCAACACTCATGTTGAGTTTGGACAAACTCCTTTATTAAATTAAGTCTTTCCTTTTAATTTATATTTCCAGTTCACTAACCCTTTATATTAATCACCGACTCTTTTTATTCTTATATACTTTTCTTAATTATTTATTTTCAATTTATCATTTAATTTCACAATTGTATCACCTAATTTAGTTTTAATTATTTAAATTCAATTCTCCCCCTCTTTCTATCCTACTTTGACTAAGAATTGGTACCAAATGTGTCATTGATTTTTAAACCTTCACTGATTTCAAGGAATAATCATAAAGGATGAACACTACCTTTATCACCCAAGGTACTCCCGAAGGACACTATATAGGATAATCCCCTTTATTTTATGTATAATATTATATTTATTGTAAAAAATTTAATGTATTCTTTTCTTATAAGTATAGGATATCCCATTTGGAAAAAAATTATTCATGGTTATATACCCTCAAAATAATCAGAGGGTAATTGGATTCCCGATCACATTGCTGCCATTGAGCTTGATGGAGAAGTCATGAATTATATAAATTTTGGTTTATATTTTAATTAATTTAATAGAATTTACATATTTAAAAATGGACTTTATATTTGGAAACTTTTAGAAGTCACACTTGAGGGAACTAATAAAGTAAAAGATATTAGAATAGATATGTGCCATCAAGATTTTGAAATTTTTAGCACGCATCAAAATGAGTCTTTTATTGAAATATTTACTCATATTACCAATATATACAATGGTATAAAATCTCTTGATGATTTTCTTATTATAAATATTCATATGAAGAAAATAATCTGGGGTTTTCCTAGTTCATGGGAACTCAGGGTAATGACAATCCAAGAGGAAAAAGATATAAAGACAATGTCAATTGGAGAACTCATGGGACCACTCATGACTTATGAGATCACCATGGAGAGAAAAGTGGAAAAGGATTCAAAGGAATCCAAATAAGCTAAGGAAGTCAATAAAAATAATTTCCTTAGGTAATTGATGAAAAATCTTCTGAATGCGATGCAAAGATCACCCAACTTACCAAAAATATGAACACATTCATGAAGATGAAGAAACATACCCAACATGCCAAAAAGACATTTCAACATAAATAACCAAAAGTCACATGCTATGAGTGCAACAAAAAGGGTCACATAAAGCAAGAGTTTCCCATTTACAAAATTATGAAGAAATAAAAGAAGAAAAGTGATAAAGAATTTGAAGTTTCGACTTAAAGTTCTAGTGATGACTCCCTCTCCTCCTCAATCGACTCAAGTGACGATATTTCCAAATGTCTCATCACCCTAACTGAGGTAAGTGATGAGGTAACTTATTAAACTTCATAATATTCTTTAATAAATTTATATTATGAATACCTTAAATATGTTATAGATCAATTTGAGGAAGGAATTTGTGAACTCACCTTAAATTCAAATAACTTAAAAGAAATATAATCTAGTAGTTAATGAAAAAGATCAAATCTCAAAAAGAAAATGTGGAGTAATACTTAAAATTAAAATATCACCATAGTATAGAAAAAATAAAATATACTATAAAGGATCTTAAAAACTCTTCAGCAAAAATACACCCAAGGTGAACAAAATATAAATAAAATGTTAGGTCCCTAAAGATACGGGGAAAATTGTTATGGGATTTGTTTTTAAAATAAAGAAAACACCTTTATAAATACCACTTTTGTAAGTGGGTGGTCTCAAAATAATTTTTTTAATTATTATAAAAAACCAAGTATCTCATTTATTAATGTAGTTGTAAAAATTCTCAATATGGTGCACCCAAAAGGGTTAATATCTCTTCATATATTTTGTTTATAAATTCCTTTTTAAAACAAACTTGGATTCTTAAATCTTGTTTAGCTAAAATTTCTAGAACCAAAACCATATGGGAACTGAATTTCATATTTGTTTGAAAATTTTTAGGGTTATGTCACTGATCTAAAACATATAATCATTTGGTTATTATTCAAGAATGAATGACCAATCCATAAATCTAGAATTGTTAATTCTAGGTATTTTTTTTCAATTCAATTTTAATATTTATTTATTTCTAAAATGGTTTGGCTATTTTATATAAGGGGAGAAAAACTTAATGTTCTATTACTTTATTTTTCCCACCTATATATTAAATGCTTAAAATTGTTTTATCATTTCATGTTTAAATATAATTTTAATTCTCTGAATATCCTTTATTTTAAATTCCTTGAAAATTATTTAAATTCCCTAGATATTTTTAATATTTATGGGGAATATTTTTGGTTAAAATTACTAAAAATATTTTATTTCTAATTCATTTCATACCTTTTATTTATATTTTTTTGAAAATATTTAATATATTATGTGGATCCTTGTAGTTTAAACCCTTATATAGAAGGAGTTCACCTAGAAAAGATCATGACCCATCTCTTTAATGTGGATACATTCATAGTCCAATCATCTCAAAGGAGAAGCATATATTTAGTGGCATTTCTCTTTTTAATTTTTTTTCTATGTATTCTTTTTATAACATGTGTTAATTGTATTTGAATAATCTTTGAGTTTTTTTAATTTTTAAAATTTTATTTTGAGGAGATTATTGATTTCATTTCCAAAAGGAGATATCATGCTAGAATTCATAATTATAGATATTAAATTATATTATATTTTCACTAAAACCATCACTATAGATCATTTTTATTTTATTATGGGAGAGATAGGTAGGACTATCTCATGACATCTAAATTAGGAAAGCATGAGGTTTATCAGTTCCTTTATTTTGGAATTCCTATTAAAATTCCAAATTTATCTTTAAATTAATTAAGATTTTACTATTTTAATATTCCTCAAATTTATAGCATTGAAAATCATTTAAAAATTTCATTTTAAATTTCATTATTAAATAATGAAAATTACTTATATATTTACTTGAGTTTCAAGTTGTTATTTAAATTAGGTATTAAATTATATATTTTTTTTGATAATGAATTTAAAATTGATCTTTCAATTAATTATGAATTTTCTGTTTTAAAGGATATCAAATTGAAATATTATCATCTATTAAATTATGCATTGAAAATTTGGCTCATTGAATTTGATTTAAATTTGAATATTGTGTGGTTTTGTAATTGTTTTTGATAGATCTTTTAATCTAATTTTAATTGAATTTAATGATTTACCTTTCTATTTATTTTTATGTAAGTTTATGTAGAATTTATGTTTTTTGTTTAATATGCCTAGGTACTCATCGGCTAGCTGGTGGTAGAGAATATGTGGGGGCTTTTGGTTCCAGCAAGCGCTGGTGAGGGAATTCTGGGGCATGCAGAGGTGGTGGCTCAGGAGGCCTTAGTCAGAGCTGTTGATGATGGTTTGGGGCTGGTTGGTGATGGCCATGGACTCAGGCATTTCATGGGTCGCGGTTATGAGCAGACCTTAGAGGAGGCTGCGCCACCTACGCCACCTGTTTTTCCATTACAGGGGGAGCCTGGTTTCATGGCTTTAGGTTCCCATGGTGGACAATGTGACCAGGCGGGGTTTGGTGTCCTGGGACCCTTAGACCCAAATACTCCCATACCTCCCCAAAAGTCTGGGAGTGAGGGTAAGTTTCAGAATGTCATAGGGACTAAATAAGGCAAGACAGACCCTCCGACCAGGCCACGACATTCCAATGAAGGCACAGGGGTGGTTCTGAAAAACCATTTTGAAGGTCTGGTAATTCATGATGAGGAGCATGTGGAGGATGACTCGGGAGATGATGGTCTCAGCCTTGTCTCTATGGACAGTTTGGAATGCGCCTATGGGAAAGGTCCCCACATCCCAAGAAGGAAGAAATGGAAAAAAGGGAATCGTGACGCCGACAAATGCATTGTGGTTCAGGGGAAAAAACCCAAGGGTCACAAGGACTACTCTCACTTGCCGAAACCAATGGAAACCAGGTCGACCATGAAAGGTGGGAGTAAGGCGAACAAAGGCCCACTCGACAGGGCTATTGGTGACTCAAGTAGAGATGCAGGAGAGATGTAAGAAGAGGTAAGGGAGTGTTTGAAACTCATTATCCACTCCAAGGAAGAAATTAATGAGAAAGATATATGACCGAATGCCTCAAATGAGGACATTATTAGAATTTATGAAAGACAGGTGCAAGTGATAGCCATTGAGGAGAAACAATAGTGGATTGACAAGAAATACTGGATAATTACCTGGGGTTTCAACCAAGGCATAATCTCCATGGAGGAATTCATTCAGACAATGGACATAATGGTTTCTCACCTTGAAGTACTAATCAGGGAGGATCCAAACACTCAGGTTGGTATCCTGCAATGGGAATTATATAGAGTGTCCGACTCAAATCATCTTAGTCTCGTGTTTTTTAATTTTGTGAGCTCCTTTAGCACTTAGTGTTGTGTCTTGAGAACAATGGTTTCCCACTTCACCTTAAAGTGGCTTTTAATAAAAATTTATATTCGGAGGGATATTTGGAGTTCTAGAATTCTCCCATCGACTAGTCGGTGGAGCTGGGAAAACCACTATTGATTCTATTAGGGGATGGGATATTATTATCTTAAAACCTTTTCACCTACCCCATGTTTCTTATTATTTTTATATATTATGTTATTTCTTGTCATACCCTTACTCTCTTAATGTCCATCAAAATCATAGATCTATTTTCTTATTTTCATCTCTTTTTAATCCTTCTTGAGATGACATTCCAACTAAGGGGGAGATACCAATTTATATCAAATAATGTTTTTATTATTTTTAGTATTTTAATGGTCTATTATTTTTAATAGCAATATATTTTGTTAATTCCATGATTTTTAATAGTTTTTGATGAATTCTTCAAGACATCATGGGAAATTTAAAATATCTATTAGATTCACATGCATATATTACGTCTAATTACTCATCTCATCCTTTATGATATTAATATAATTATTATCAATAAATAAATATTCTTAAATAGAAATTATGCATTAAATTTTATCTTCTATCTAAATTTAAATTCATTATATATTAAATTAAGATTTTTCTATTTGGTCATTTAATTTAATTTTAATCTTGTGTGATTTGAATCTCTTGTTCTTATTTTGAATTTATTTATTTTTAGGGAAGCTATTGATTTTAAAACCCCTATAACATAATATTCTATGTTAATGTATTTTATACATTATTATGAGATTTTTTTTCATATGTATAAACATTTATAAATTATGCATAAATATCATTTGTCATGCTCTATCCATTTTCTATATAACCCTTATGATTTACATGGATATTACTTTCCATGGAATATGTTTTTCCTTGTATTAACTTTTATAACTTATTCATGATGCAATAATTCTTATTTATAAAACTTTGTTATGATTCTTTCTTTGTTATTAACATTTTCAAAGGGGAAGGAAAAGTAAGATTATATAAAGGTTTGTTCATTCAAATCCTCTTGTAATTTAACTGCTTTTAGTCAAATTTTATTTATTCAAATCCATTTTAAAGTTACATTATTTTAAGTCCTTTCAATTGTATTTCAATTTTTTTTGATTTCAAAATTCATTTTTTTATATCTTTATAAGTTTATTTTTGATAATCAAAAAGGGGGATAAGTGTTCTCAAAATTGAAAATATTTGTAAATATATTTGAATAATTAAATTCCATTTATCACATCTTTTGATTTTCATTATGAAATATTTAAATTTCTTTTGAAATTTCTTAAGGTGTTTTTATTTGAAATCAATCTTTTGATATGCTTATTATCCATCAGTTTTATTTAAGTTTTTATGATAAATAAAAGGAGGTATATTATTATACCTCACTCTCTTAAGCGTTTTAATGATCTCAAACACCATTTATTGATCTAAATGTTTTATTTCATTTAATTTTATACTTTATGTTTGAGTACATTATTAGGTAATAAACCAACTAATTCATGGGTTCAAGAGGATCATGGAGTGCTATTTTGAAGACTATTACTGGGAACCAATAGCATCTAGCCAGAGGTGGACCACTAGATAGTCGATGGGGATTCTTGTAATTAGTGGTACTACTAGAGCCTACCAGTGCATTCTAGGTATAAAGTAAAAATAACCATTTTTTGGATGTTCCCCTCAGGCTCTCTCACCACCCAATGGATCCTATTGACTCTAAAGAACCCTAAAAGTATAAAGGGACCTCCAAATACTATATATACATCTCCTTAAATGCTTGGAAATCGAATAATATAAAGTTTCTATAATTTGGACCTCTCTTGGGATTACATTTTGTGTTTTATTGTTATAATTAAGATACCTATTTATTTTATCCCTCTTTCTTATATTTTCTCACTATATTCTATCTGAGAAAATAGAGTGTGATTTTAAAGGGCTTATTTTAAATAAACATTTTATTCTTATTTCTTTTTCTTCTTGGGTGATCACTACCATTAAAGTGAAGGAGTGTGGGTTTCTTTCTACAACCACTAAAAAGAAATATTTTTTGGGTTTCTTACTATAATAACTAAAAATTAAATGTTTTTGGTTTTCTTATTAAAACCACTAAAAATCAAGTGTTTTTGGTTTTCTTGATACAACCATTAAAAAACAAGTGTATTATTTCTTATCAGGTATCTTGGATATCATTAAATCCATGGGAGTAATCTAAAACCCCTCAAGCCTTGTGGGGAGGGGATGCATGCACTCATTTTGAGTTTGTCCAAACCCCTTTATCAAATTATGCCTTTCCT
Organism: Viscum album; assembly: GCA_963277665.1. NCBI lineage: Eukaryota > Viridiplantae > Streptophyta > Magnoliopsida > Santalales > Viscaceae > Viscum > Viscum album. Next base: position 1,423,639,927 of record OY728145.1, read on the forward strand.
TTTAATTTATAATTTTGTTTCACTAACCCTTTATATTCAGAACTTACTCTTTTGATTCTTATATATTGCGCTTTTTAATTTAAATTTGTCATTTAATTTCATAATTCTATCACTTTATTTAGTTTTATTTTTTAAAATTCGATTCACCCACCTCTTTCCATCATACTCCAACCAACACGCATGTGGTAAGCTAGGTTTTTGGAAGAAGTTTTACACCCATATGAAGCAAGGGGAAGATTATGGTTCATTTGTTATTTATTGTAACATTTCATTATCTAGAAGTTGGGTATTAGATATTACATGTGGTTCTCACATCTATATCCAAATATAGGAACTAAGTAGATTCAGGAAAGTTACTAGATATGTGATTGATATTTGAGGTGTTAATGGAGCCCAGTTGGCTTCCATGGTAATTGTATACCATCACCTCACATTTAAAACAACACTAATCTCAGTTTTAAATAACTATTATTATGCACCTAGTGTTACTAAGAACATCATATCAATTTATTTCCTTAAATTGATATGGATGGATTTGTTTTCAAGTTTGAAAATAATGAATGTTATTTTTATAAAGATAATGTTTTTTATGGTATGACATGAATTAATATCTGTCTTTATATATTAGATTATGAGAACCAAGTATTATAATTTGACAATGAATTAAGTTCACATGAATCATATAACACCCATTTGTGGCATCACCGTCTAGGTCATGTAAACTCAAAGCGCATGAAAAATCTCTATCAAGAAGTATATATATACTCTTTTGAGATAAAACTACTTGAAATATGTCTTTCTTGTTTACAAGAAAAAATTACTAAAACACCTTTTAGTGCTATAGTTGAAAGGGTATAAATATTTTATAATTAGGACACACTGATGTGTGTGGACCATTTCCAAAAGAGGCTAGAGGTGGATTCCCATACTTCATTATTTTTACCAATGACTTGAGAGTAGATATGGATTTTTCTACTTAATGTGGTATAAGTTAGAATCCTTAGATAAATTCAAAGAATTCAAGAATGAAGTACAAAATTACCTTGGAAATAAGATAAAAAATATTTGATCATATTGAGGTGGGGAATATCTTATCCAAGAGTTTATCGACCGTTTATATGTGTATGGGATCATATGCCAACTGAATGATCCTTATACACCATAGTGGAATGGTGTAGGTGAAAGGAGGAACCACACCTTATTGGACATGGTGAGGTCGATGACGAGTCATTCCAATATTTCATTATCCTTTTTTGGGATATGAATTATAGACTATGGAATATACACTGAACCAAGTGCCAACTAAAGAAACAGATGACATACCATATGAGTTAATGTATAGAAAGATGTATGTGTTATGAAACTTATGTGTATGGGTTTACGAGTAATTTTTTAAGTCCACTTCAGGCAAAAAAATTGGAACCCTTAAGCACTAAGTGTATATTTATAGGCTACCCTAAAAAAAAGGGATATTACCTATATGAACCCTTATAAAAAAATGTTATAATGGATCTAAAGATCGTATTACTAGAGAGGGAGAACATCCTCATGAAGGATAACAAGATAAAGATTAACTTTGATGAAATTGAGGCTCAAGATACATAAGAGTTGGTGAAAGAATGCCTTCCAAAAATACCTATATAAGAAGATGTTATCGAGGAACAAGTACTATATAGGATCACCCAATAGGTTAGAGAACCAGTTTTTTGTGGTTTTTAGTCACTAAGGATGTTGAATCATTATTACTGGAAAATGATGACCCCATTTCCTAAAAGAAGGAAGTAGAGATCTTTAAAGTTACAAGATGGAAATAAGAGATAAATTCTGATATGTATTCCATGAATCAAAACCAATTATGGGTTCTGGATGATTTTTTAGTTGATGTAAACCCAATTGGGTAAAAATTTATATTCAAGAGAAAATTGTACATGAAAGGTAAAGTGAGTAACTATAAAGCAAGGATAGTGACTAAAGGTTTTAAACAACATCAAGGCATTGAATACAATGAAACATTTTCTCAAGTTTCCATGTTTAAATTCATTATAATTCTACTTTCCATAACAAATTTCCATGACTATGAGATTTTTCAAATGGATGTTAAAACAATTTCACTTAATGTAAACCTTTAGGAATATATCTATATAACATGATCTAAATGTTTTGTGACTCCAAGAAATTCAAATAATATATATAAGTTATAAATATCCATTTATGGGTTAAAGCAAGTATAAAAGTCATGAAATATTTGGTTTGATGAAGCCATAAGATATTTTGGTTTCATAACAAATGAATATGAGTTATGTGTTTATAAATAGTTTAGTGGGAGTATAGTCATATTCCTAGTATCATATGTTGATTCCATATTACTTATTTTAAATAACATACCAATATTATAGTTAGTTAAAGAGTGGTTAAATAATAACTTTTCCATGAAGGAATTAGGTGAAACAACATATATCCTTGGAATCATGATCATTCATGATAGATCCAAAAGGTTTCTCAAAATAAGTCAAAGTACATATATTGACCAGATACTAAAGAGATTTCATATACAAAAAATCTAAGAGGGGATGATTTTAGTGTCACATGGTATACAAGTATCTAAGAAAATGTGTCATTATATACAACAAGATAGAGAGAGAGAGTTAGAGAGAGAGAATGAGTGAGCAGGATCCCATACACATCTGCGATAAGATCTATCATGTATGTCATGTTATGTTATGTACTTGGCTTGATGTTTCCCTTACTTTAAGCACGGTGTGTAGATATCATGATGATCTTGGGCAATAACATTGGTCTATTATTAAGACTATCCTTAAGTATTAGAGGCACACAAAGCTTATGTTTCATGTATACAGAGGTATGATGTACTAGTCATTAGAGGATATATTAATTCTAGTTTCCAAATAGATTAAAATGGTGTAAATTCACAATCAGAGCATGTCTTAGGTCCTAATTAAGAATCTATGAGCTATATTTTTTTAAGAAACTAGTTTTCACTGATTCTACAATAGATTTAGATACTTATGATGCATCCAAAGAAGATTTTTTGGATTCAAAACTTTTTCCAAGTGCTTAATGTGGTACCTAGAAGTAAAGGTCCTATCACATTCTATTATGATAACAATACAATGGTGGATCTCACAATGGATCTAAGGTTACATCAATGGATGAAGCACATACTCCATAAATATCACCTCTTAAGGGGTTTTTCTCAAAGGGGGTGAAGTAACTGTGAGTTGAGTTTCCATGAAAGAAAAAACAGTGAACCCCTTAACTAAATCCTTATCTCATTATAAGCATGAACATCATGTGGGCGCTAACTGACTAAATGTTATTAGCATTTGTCGCTAGTGTAAGTGGGATTATGTTAAAGTTAGTACCCCAGAACCAACTTCTAAGTACTTTATAATTACTTGTATCCATGTATTTTAATATTAATAAAATTTATTATCACATTATTATTTTTCTCCAACATGACATTGTATGTGATAATGTCCTAAGGGAACTTGTTGCACTGGAATTTCATAGCAGTTTCCCTCTATGATGAGAAAATAAATTTTCTATAATAATATTCTTAAATATAAGTTCTATAGTTGGATGATATCATTTTATTAGACACAAATGATATATTCTATTAGGTGTGGAGACTTAAAGAGCTTTGAGACACTTTATCATGGTGTATAACCTTGGTAATATTTTGTTTAAGAGATTATGAGAACTTGACCCGATAATAAGAAATACACATTTATATGTGTTATTGGATATTACTATTTTAAAATTAATGTTTATTATTAATTCATGCCATGATTCATGTACTTTGATATATTGATGAAAATCATAATGACATATGATCATGGCTATGTAGGATACGATGGGTGTGTCATGAGTGATTTTGTATTAATGAATAATGTGAGGAAGGATTTATCCTTTCCATCCTTTAAGTAAAGTTGACATCTTAGACCATTTTATGGGAATTGAACTTCCTAATTAAGTCTATCTCCATAATGGTGTTATTGATAAGTTCATTTTTGGAAAGTCAAAGAAAGAGACATCGAGCACATAGGTGAATAAAACTAGCATACAAATTTCTTGATTAGAGATATCGAGATAAAGAGATTATATTACATAGGGTATGTTTTTATGAGGTTACATATCATTATAGGATTAACTTATTTCTCTATCAGAGACTTTTTATGTTTCTAGATGTTAAACTTGGACTTTAGATAGTGTATCCCAATTCCACCGAGAAAGGGGCCTAGAGTGTCGCACACTATGTTTATTTAGACACATCTTATATTAGGTGAACATACTAATGAATTCTACTAGTTCCTCATGTTTATATTTACATTAATATTTTACCAATACTTATATCTATAAGAAATAAATGAAAATATGATTCCACCTTCACTCTTACTGCTCTTGTATGTAAATTTTATCATTCTACTCCTAATAATGCAATAAATAAATTGGTTAAACTATGATCTACTTCTATAATTAGGATTGGTAGGTCTTTTCCTTTTTTGATAAGAGGATCTACCCTTATCTGGATCATTCCAAAATGAATATAATTGGAATTATTTTGGATATCCTTACTAATCATTTATGGTTTTAAAAAAGGCATTGTAAATAATCCTTTATCCATTTTATAGACTTCAATAGTTTCTTCATCCTCAATGATTTTTTCATTTCTCAATATGGTACTAATTTTTTTTAGTATATCTCATGAATAATCAACTCTAGGCATATTCAATTATTAATAATCTCTTACTTTATCAAGGGAATTTGGTTTATAAAGAATGTAATAGATAACTTTACATCTCCTCTAGCCTTAACAGCTTAGGAGATTCTTCTGGTCCACTAGACCCTACTTGAATCATTGTTATTCGGATCTAGATCAAAATTGTATTAGGGTTCTTATATTCCTCATATAAGATGGATTCCTCCTCCTATGAGTACTCTAAATATAAATAATATAAAGTCTCAATATATGGGTCTATATTTTCTCCTTAGATAGGCTTAAACAATCCATTAGTATTGCTTTGAGACTACATATTCATCTATTTTCATCTAGGCAAGTGTCATCCTTATGAAATTTATTTCTATAAACCAACAGTAATTAAAACTGTATATTTTTTTTATTTAGGTAATCTAGGATAATTCCTATATTTTCTATTAAAGTTATCTTTCACATCCTCATAGATTAGATTTGGTCAAATATATATCTTAGTATATTTTTTATTTCTAATTTAAAATCTACTTGATGATCTTTTCTTACCAAATCCTTTATAGACTTTCTTGTGTGATTTATTTCATTCACACTTGTCATATTTGTATTGTGTTTTGAATGATTTTTTTCCAGTGTTTACCAAGATCCTACCTTGATGGACCGCACCCATATCTTCCTGCAACACCCTCAACATTCAGGCAATAGGAGGAACTCATAAATTTAATATTTCTTACATCCTACAAGACATGCCTATACATAAAATAAATTATTATCACCTATCTTATTTTTTCTTCACAAACTCCTAAAGTATCATGTAAATATATACTTTGAGAAAAAGGAGTCTTCATGGCTTGTTAAACTACTCAATCCAACTACTTGGAAGCTTACTGATTAAGAAATCTAAAGTATATGCTTGATATCCTAGTCCACAAAGATAATACCAATGTTCAAACTCATAAATATATTCTTCAAAAGAGTACATATCATAGATCTATATTTTTTTAAAGTTGTTTTAGTTTTTTCTACCAATTCTTCACCCTGATCAACCAACTAATTTTCAATGATCTCCTATTTGAGGATATTAGTTACTACTGGTATAACCTAAATTAGGAAAGTGAAATAATATAGGATAACATTTTTGCTTTTGAGTATCCTAACAGTGCATCCCAATATCTCCTTACATTACCCCTTAAGGTAGATTATATGAAATGGAGTGTGCTATTTATGGTCCATGACTGTAATATAACTAATAACATATAGTACCGAAGGTCTAGAGACCATTCATCCATGGATACTATGATATCCTTTGTACAATATATATTAAGGATCATAAAATGTCTTTACACCCCTTTTAGATGTTCCTTACTTGGTCTATATTCTTTATTAATATATATAGGATATGTGGTACTTTCACCCTGATTGATCTTTTGAAACAAATCCTTGAACTATACTTTATCATTCCCAAGGAGTTAGTTTCTAGGTGATCACCTGTTACTTTGGATTAACTTTCCAAGGTTTTACATGTTGGAGTTGGTGGCCTAGAACCAACTACTTTGTACTTTATTAATAAATACCATATCACATCTTGATTGTTTTTCTGTGTGACAATGCATGTGATAATGTCCCAAGGATAGCTGTTGCACTAAATGGTCATAATAGATCCCTACTATGATGAAAACCTAGAAGTGCCATAACACTGCTCTTGAATATATGTTCTATGTATGAATGATGTTATTTTAGGGACACAAATAATAAAGGCCATTAGGGGTCAGGACTCATAAAACTTTGAGTCACCTTCTGATGTTGTGTTCCCTTGGTAATATCCAGGAGGATATTATGAGAACGAGACCCGCCAGTAGGAAATCCACATTTCATATTGTTATTGAATGTTCCTATATACAGACACGTGTATTGGTCCTTAGACTTTAAGATTATTATTAATGAGTATTACAAATCGCACACTTAGATGCATTGACAAAAACCATGATGACACACTATTTTCAGTGAGGTAGGATATGTTGGGTGTGTCATGAGTAATACTGCATTAATAGATAATGTGAGAAAGGATTTTCCACTTCTGTTCCATAACAGAAGTAGATATCTCATGCCCTTTTATGGAATTGATATAGCCTAAATAAATCCATGGACATGGTAAGGAATGATCGAGTTCAATTCCGGGAAGTAAAAGAAAGAATAATTGAGAACATGGGTTGATGGAACTAGCATGCAACCCACTTGATTTGAGATATCGAGACAAAGGGATTACATTACATGGTAAGCATTCATAGGAGATGACACGTCATTACAGCATTAACTTCTTTCTTTATAGGTGCCTTGGGGTGTTGCTAGACGCTAACCTTGGAATTTAAGTAGTCTCTACCTAATGCCACTGAGAAAGAGGCCTAGAGGGTCACACACTAAGTGTGTCCAACTATCTCAGTTAAATATCCATTTAATAAGTTGAATAAAGATTATTTCTGATTGTGGTTTAATAATTATTCAAGGGTGCTTTGTAACAGCCCGAGATTTTATGAAAAATATTCTTTTTATTTCACTAATGTCTTGTATTGTACGCTACACCAAAAGGAGCTTGCACAACACGCATCCTTGACTTGCCTTGCATACACTCAATCGCGACCTTCCTCGATAGCGTGTGTAGTACGCAATAACGAGTTTCACTAAACAACGATATGCTATTAAAATATTATTAAAACTAGCCGTTATGAATAGTAATAACCACTTTTTAAAATTCTGTAAATCTTATATTTCAAAATGAACTTCATTTTTGGATTCGGAGTATCGAATTTAGCCTAAGGTGAAATTTTTGTACTTTTCGGATAACTTTCATATTCTGATGAATAGTGAAAATTATTAATTATAATTAAAAAACAACTTTTTTAATCGAAATAATTAATAGTGATAAATTATTAATTTGAGTGGTTTTAAAGTATATTTAGAATATATTTTTACAATTTAATTCAATGCTGGTCATTGGTTGTAATTTCACATTTAAACCAGACATAATCAAGTATCAATCTTTTGATAGAAATTGTTTCTTAAAAACACGCTATTTGTCTTAACAGCGGGATTTAATTATAAAATTAATTAATTCAACTTCTATGTTATGAATTTGGTAAAATAGACTTCATTTTTGAATTCAGAATATGAAATATAGCTTAGGATGAAATTTTGGCATTTTTCTGAAAACCTTCATTTTTTGATGAATAGTGAAACTACTAAGTGGTAGTTAAAAAAACTGAATTTTTCATAAAACTTAATTTTACCGCTTCTGTGAATGGAATTTCAAAAATCCGACAGACACGGTTGATATCAGTAAGTAAAATGTGGTTCAATGAGATAAAAATAATTTTTTGGTGAATAGTAACTTTTTACTATTTTTACCGCGGTTAATAGTAAATAGGGTAACTAAGGGTAAATATGATATCAATATTACCCTAACACATGTCCTAATTCTATTGGACAAGTATAATTCGACCAAAAACAAACTTAGGAATAAAATATGACCATTTAGGCCCACTTGGATTAGATTAGGACATTTATTATTAATTTATTTAAAGAAGGGTTAAAATAGTTAAAATCAAAGTTTAATAAGTAAATCATTTTTAATATGGGGTTATACATAAGATAAATTCGACTATAAATATTCATTAGAAAGCTAAAAATATTTCCTACATAATGGTATTTTATTTGTAATTTTTAGACATCAAATAATTTAATTAATTTATGACACAAAGATGATGCAGTAATTATCTTATTTATGAAATATTGACATAATTGATGTTATAAACACCAAAATAAATGTAATTTGAGAATTTTTATGAATTACACTAATTTTCTAGGTTACTATGATATATTAATGTTGATTTAATCAACTTGGTTCTAACATTTAATTCTGTTATGACTTTCACAAAAATCATATATCAAATAGTGTCAAAATTGACACAAAATAGTTTTTAAATCAAATATTATATTATTAATTGTTATTTTATTTCTAAAAATCTAAGGTTCGGCCAAATGACTTAGATAAGGATATATATATTAATAATAAACAATTTGGGGTTCGTTTGGCATGTTATAGTAAGTGTATTAACCATATAGTGAAAGAAAACAAAAAGACACGGTAAAAGTTAAATTATTTAACTTAGAGTTAAATCTAATTGATAAGGTTTAAAATAAGATCCAAACATGTCTAAATTTAATTGGTTGATGAGATTACAACCCTATCTCATCTAAGCTTCGAATATGAGTCATTTTTGGAGGTTTTTAAGTGGGGTTAGATTTATTATAAATTAATATTTTTAAGAATTCCTAAGGTGCCCCTCTCCTCCCCTATAAAAGGACACCTCCTCCCCCTCCTCCTCACACCAATTTGAGCACTCAAGCTCGGCCAAACCCTGCCATTTTCTCCTCTCCACTTCCCTAGAATAATCCTAGAGGTCCTGGTCTTCTACAAAGACCAATCTTAGTTCCTTAAGTGGAGGATTCAAAGAGGCGTTCCAAAGAAGAGGTAATATCCATTACCGATCTTTTCAATTTCTTTCTTCTTCAACTTCTTCTTCTTTAGTTGTTTCATGATAAAGTAATAACATAAGTATTACTTACATACTGATATGTTATTATAAATATGAAACAACCCTAATTCACCTTTTATCCATCCTACGGAAAAATGAAGTCACCGCGCGTGCGTGCGTACGGAATACCGTCTCCACGCCGTGGTGTAATCTATTTTTCCACCATCACCTTACAAGGATGGGTATAATGGTGTAATGAGTAACTATATATGATTATTATGAAGTAATATTGATACTGAAATAATATATATATATATATACGCCAATACAATTCCACGATCATAGGAACGATATCATCACTCGTGCGTACGTACGGAATACCGTCTCCACGATGTGATGCGACTCGTTCTACATGATCTTCATTTCATAATGATTATATAAATGAATTGAATGAATGAATATGGTATATACTACACTAATACCATTCTGTAAATGAATTAGCTATAACCTAAAGATAATAATAAGAATTTATTCGACAAAACACGCATAAGAACAAAAAGTTATAAAGACCCGAGTAACAAGTAACAATGAAATATTACTAACAAGAAGCTAATAATATGACCATATATGATATCATATCAATATGTATGATTCTGGAATAAGTCAATAACATTATTTAAACCATTATACAGGAGATTCGGACACGAACAAAGCAAATCGGACCTAAGGTAAGGGAAATATCACAATCTCATTTTTATCCGAGATTGTTTATTCATAAGTATTTACTGGGGTGTATTTTATCATCCACATCCATGTTTCATCAATATGTAATATTATTTCCATCCACCTACAATTGTTTAAATCCATTTTTACCCTTCGGTGAGTTTTAGTAATATCTATGAAAGGAATCTTTTTTCATACGAGGTACTTTTTGACTTTTCCGACAAAAGTACGAAGAATGTTTTTTTTAACTTATACGGCGCGAACGGATTTCTACTGTTTTATAAAGCCTTATTTTCATGAAGCTTCCTCTAAAAGATTTCATGACTATTTTCAATAAAATATCTTTCTTTTAAAATTGCATGATGTTTTGTGAAAAGAAATTGATTTTGAAGAAGAAAGGATATTTTCCTCAAGAATTCAATTCAAGTGTTTTATCAAAATTATTTTCCATCTAAGATAATAAAGGGTTCTGTTTCTATCCATATTTTTACATTGATTTGAATATGTTGTTATGGAATTATGTTTATGAATTCCTTTATCTTATATGAATTGATTTATGATGTCATGAGGTTTCAAGAATCCCATTTTTGTTACATGTGTTATGCGATGATGTATGTTTTATGATTATGTGGCACACATAATAAAGGATTCATTATAAGATGGGTGGGACCTATATCTCCCTCCAATGCATTGGGTAAAGATTTTATATCTCATGAGATAGACAGGGCTGGAACGGTAGGTTATACCGGTTCAGTGAAACAGGACTGAAACGAGGGTTACTCGATTCAGAAAGGGACTTTGTCCACTAAGATAGTCTTGGCAATGAGTCTTGACTAACAAGAAATGATTCTCTATGATTATGTGTGTATGCCACAAAGTTTCATGTTTTAAGTTATGATTATTGTGATTATATTTCACTGCCATGATTTATTCCATGTTATGAAATTATGATCTCTTTTGCAGGTTAAGATTTCCAAAATGTTATGTTCTTATGAATATGATGTGATTGATATTTCTTTTGTTTACCCTTACTGAGCATTTGAGCTCACCCTTTTATGTTTTCTTTTCCCCAGGATATAAATAAAGGTTTTAGGTAAAAAAAAGGAAGATCTTTATGGGAGATGTTGAAGATCTTTCACCACGATTAGAAGATTTTATTCCGAGTTTCCAAAGACACTAAACTATTACGATCCTTGTGTGTGTGTTTTTGTTATGTACTAAGTATTCCGCAAAAGTAATGTAATGTCAATGTACGTCAAGATACGGGTCTCTACAGTTGGTATCAGAGGAAAGGTTTAGTCAACCTTTGGAAACTAGGATGCGAAAACATTAGTGAGATCCCTAGAGATATTTCTAAGGTATGTCTAGGGATGTCCCTAAGGATACGTATACGTATAGGATATAATCCTAGAACTACGATACCGATCTTAGAATTTAACCTAAGATGTTAGATATTAAGGGTACTCCCCCTTTACTATGTTGTTTTCCCTAGCATTATTTTGCCTCCCACACTATTCTTTTTGGGTTTTAGAAAATGGCTGGAAACAAGATGATTCACGATAATGGAGGATATGATGGACAATGGAATGATATTCTTCATAATGAAATGGGATTTGGAAGTCCAAACATCATTATTATGCCGAATCAGCAATCTCATAATATGATCAATAAAGTAAAATTTGGTAAGTTTCCTGACTCAGCTAATAAGAGAAAGATGGAGTTTCATGATGATCATAGAGGAAAGAAAGTTCAGTTTCCCCTATGTAAATCATGTGGGAAGGGGCATCAAGGAGAATGTTTCAAAGGAACTGGAAGATGCTTTGGGTGTGGAAAAGAAGGACACAAAGCAAGTAAATGCAAAGGAAAAGGTTCAGTTAACAACATGGATGAGGATAATGGTATTGCTACGACATCAACAATGGTTAAATGTTTTAAATGTGGAATGTACGGGCATTATGCAAACCAATGCCCTAAGGGAAAGTCTCATGAAGATAATCAGTATGGTCGTATGGGAAGTATTTATGTGGATGATGATGAAGAGACTACAAATGATATGTGAGATGAAAGAATTGTTGAAGCTCGGTCAATGGTTTAAGAATGCAGTGGAATGATTACATGTTTATCATGTGTAATGTTGTATAAGTAATCTCATGGTACTATGGAATAAAGAGACATGTAAGGATTGTAACATTGTTGTCTGATTAATGTTACCAGTATCCATGAAAGGTTATTCAGATATTTTTGGAATGAAGATGATATGCGCATATTGAAGGGATAAGGGGAAAATGAAATGTTTGACAGTATTCATGAGCTCATGATTGATATAAGGACTAAGTGATATCATGGTTTGAGTATATAGAATTTTGAGGATTTCGGTATGTGAAAAGTGTTAACTTTTAACTGCATTCAAGTTTTCACTAAGGTTCAATGGGTATTCAAGAGAGTACAAGATTAAGGCCTTTGAATGTTTGGAATGTGACCAACAAGATATATCTTATGATATATGGGGATCAACGATGGTATTAAATCTTTGGTAATCGTTTTCACTATGTTATGAGAATGGACTGCAGTATTATGAGCCTAATGATTGGAATGAATTATGTTGGACATAAGTTAGTATTGTTTAAGGATAGAAGTTTTTTTTCGATATTATTGATGGGATGTTATAGTAATATAGTTTTATAAAAAGGACAACCTGCAGGACGGGCGACAGCCCATCGCTTCGGACAAGGCTGTGGGAATCGAACCCACAACCGAAGTGCGACTGGCCTTTATCGCCTACCACTGACCTACAGGAAGTCCCTGTTTAGTAGAAACTAGTTTTATTATATTAAGCAGTATGATATGTGATGTATAAGTTCATTTTAGGAACCATATATGATTAATCTCACTATAGATGGATTTATGTATTTTTTGATAACTTTTCTAACCTTTTGTTTGAGACAGATGGAATGACCCATCATTCTATCACATGATCTGCTAACACATTGCGAATGACAAATTCAACTTCATTTCTTTAAGAGATGATGTGGAAATTGTTAAAGGCACGGACAATAGTGATATTGTACCAAAATAAAGTAAGTATTTATTCTAATTCAAATTTTCAACTTTAGGGAAATGATCTTGAAAACCAAAAATGTTGTCCTAGTGATCTTATACCTGATGAATCAGATGGTACCTTATATCATCACAAATCTATGGATTTGTGATTACTGGCTTTTCCATAGCCATGTTCTCTACCACTCTCCATCAGAACATGATGGTTAGATTTCTCTTCCATATCCATATTTTTACCTATGTGGAAACCCAGCGATTAGTTTATTTGGGTAATCGTTACATTTCATACTTTAGTTTTTAAAGCCAAGTTTTTGTATTCATTTTTACGATGTGGGATTCTATTAAAGAATCTTTCGAATAGTAAACCATTTATAACCCCGACGAATTTCGAGGGCGAAATTCATTTTAAGGGGGGTAGAATGTAACAGCCCGAGATTTTATGAAAAATATTCTTTTTATTTCACTAATGTCTTGTATTGTACGCTACACCAAAAGGAGCTTGCACAACACGCATCCTTGACTTGCCTTGCATACACGCAATCGCGACCTTCCTCGATAGCGTGTGTAGTATGCAATAACGAGTTTCACTAAACAACGATATGCTATTAAAATATTATTAAAACTAGCCGTTATGAATAGTAATAACCACTTTTTAAAATTCTGTAAATCTTATATTTCAAAATGAACTTCATTTTTGGATTCGGAGTATCGAATTTAGCCTAAGGTGAAATTTTGGTACTTTTCGGATAACTTTCATATTCTGATGAATAGTGAAAATTATTAATTATAATTAAAAAACAACTTTTTTAATCGAAATAATTAATAGTGATAAATTATTAATTTGAGTGGTTTTAAAGTATATTTATAATATATTTTTACAATTTAATTCAATGCTGGTCATTGGTTGTAATTTCACATTTAAACCAGACATAATCAAGTATCAATCTTTTGATAGAAATTGTTTCTTAAAAACACGCTATTTGTCTTAACAGCGAGATTTAATTATAAAATTAATTAATTCAACTTCTATGTTATGAATTTGGTAAAATAGACTTCATTTTTGAATTCGGAATATGAAATATAGCTTAGGATGAAATTTTGGCATTTTTCTGAAAACCTTCATTTTTTGATGAATAGTGAAACTACTAAGTGGTAGTTAAAAAAACTGAATTTTTCATAAAACTTAATTTTACCGCTTCTGTGAATGGAATTTCAAAAATCCGACAGACACGGTTGATATCAGTAAGTAAAATGTGGTTCAATGAGATAAAAATAATTTTTTGGTGAATAGTAACTTTTTACTATTTTTACCGCGGTTAATAGTAAATAGGGTAACTAAGGGTAAATATGATATCAATATTACCCTAACACATGTCCTAATTCTATTGGACAAGTATAATTCGACCAAAAACAAACTTAGGAATACAATATGACCATTTAGGCCCACTTGGATTAGATTAGGACATTTATTATTAATTTATTTAAAGAAGGGTTAAAATAGTTAAAATCAAAGTTTAATAAGTAAATCATTTTTAATATGGGGTTATACATAAGATAAATTCGACTATAAATATTCATTAGAAAGCTAAAAAGATTTCCTACATAATGGTATTTTATTTGTAATTTTTAGACATCAAATAATTTAATTAATTTATGACACAAAGATGATGCAGTAATTATCTTATTTATGAAATATTGACATAATTGATGTTATAAACACCAAAATAAATGTAATTTGAGAATTTTTATGAATTACACTAATTTTCTAGGTTACTATGATATATTAATGTTGATTTAATCAACTTGGTTCGAACATTTAATTCTGTTATGACTTTCACAAAAATCATATATCAAATAGTGTCAAAATTGACACAAAATAGTTTTTAAATAAAATATTATATTATTAATTGTTATTTTATTTCTAAAAATCTAAGGTTCGGCCAAATGACTTAGATACGGATATATATATTAATAATAAACAATTTGGGGTTCGTTTGGCATGTTATAGTAAGTGTATTAACCATATAGTGAAAGAAAACAAAAAGACACGGTAAAAGTTAAATTATTTAACTTAGAGTTAAATCTAATTGATAAGGTTTAAAATAAGATCCAAACATGTCTAAATTTGATTGGTTGATGAGATTACAACCCTATCTCATCTAAGCTTCGAATATGAGTCATTTTTGGAGGTTTTTAAGTGGGGTTAGATTTATTATAAATTAATATTTTTAAGAATTCCTAAGGTGCCCCTCTCCTCCCCTATAAAAGGACACCTCCTCCCCCTCCTCCTCACACCAATTTGAGCACTCAAGCTCGGCCAACCCCTGCCATTTTCTCCTCTCCACTTCCCTAGAATAATCCTAGAGGTCCTGGTCTTCTCCAAAGACCAATCTTAGTTCCTTAAGTGGAGGATTCAAAGAGGCGTTCCAAAGAAGAGGTAATATCCATTACCGATCTTTTCAATTTCTTTCTTCTTCAACTTCTTCTTCTTTAGTTGTTTCATGATAAAGTAATAACATCAGTATTACTTACATACTGATATGTTATTATAAATATGAAACAACCCTAATTCACCTTTTATCCATCCTACGGAAAAATGAAGTCACCGCGCGTGCGTACGTACGGAATACCGTCTCCACGCCGTGGTGTAATCTATTTTTCCACCATCACCTTACAAGGATGGATATAATGGTGTAATGAGTAACTATATATGATTATTATGAAGTAATATTGATACTGAAATAATATATATATATATATACTCCAATACAATTCCACGATCATAGGAACGATATCATCACTCGTGCGTACGTACGGAATACCGTCTCCACGATGTGATGCGACTCGTTCTACATGATCTTCATTTCATAATGATTATATAAATGAATTGAATGAATGAATATGGTATATACTACACTAATACCATTCTGTAAATGAATTATCTATAACCTAAAGATAATAATAAGAATTTATTCGACAAAACACGCATAAGAACAAAAAGTTATAAAGACCCGAGTAACAAGTAACAATGAAATATTACTAACAAGAAGCTAATAATATGACCATATATGATATCATATCAATATGTATGATTCTGGAATAAGTCAATAACATTATTTAAACCATTATACAGGAGATTCGGACACGAACAAAGCAAATCGGACCTAAGGTAAGGGAAATATCACAATCTCATTTTTATCCGAGATTGTTTATTCATAAGTATTTACTGGGGTGTATTTTATCATCCAAATCCATGTTTCATCAATATGTAATATTATTTCCATCCACCTACAATTGTTTAAATCCATTTTTACCCTTCGGTGAGTTTTAGTAATATCTATGAAAGGAATCTTTTGTCATACGAGGTACTTTTTGACTTTTCCGACAAAAGTACGAAGAATGTTTTTTTTAACTTATACGGCGCGAACGGATTTCTACTGTTTTATAAAGCCTTATTTTCATGAAGCTTCCTCTAAAAGATTTCATGACTATTTTCAATAAAATATCTTTCTTTTAAAATTGCATGATGTTTTGTGAAAAGAAATTGATTTTGAAGAAGAAAGGATATTTTCCTCAAGAATTCAATTCAAGTGTTTTATCAAAATTATTTTCCATCTAAGATAATAAAGGGTTCTGTTTCTATCCATATTTTTACATTGATTTGAATATGTTGTGATGGAATTATGTTTATGAATTCCTTTATCTTATATGAATTGATTTATGATGTCATGAGGTTTCAAGAATCCCATTTTTGTTACATGTGTTATGCGATGATGTATGTTTTATGATTATGTGGCACACATAATAAAGGATTCATTATAAGATGGGTGGGAACTATATCTCCCTCCAATGCATTGGGTAAAGATTTTATATCTCATGAGATAGACAGGGCTGGAACGGTAGGTTATACCGGTTCAGTGAAACAGGACTGAAACGAGGGTTACTCGATTCAGAAAGGGACTTTGTCCACTAAGATAGTCTTGGCAATGAGTCTTGACTAACAAGAAATGATTCTCTATGATTATGTGTGTATGACACAAAGTTTCATGTTTTAAGTTATGATTATTGTGATTATATTTCACTGCCATGATTTATTCCATGTTATGAAATTATGATCTCTTTTGCAGGTTAAGATTTCCAAAATGTTATGTTCTTATGAATATGATGTGATTGATATTTCTTTTGTTTACCCTTACTGAGCATTTGAGCTCACCCTTTTATGTTTTCTTTTCCCCAGGATATAAAGAAAGGTTTTAGGTAAAAAAAAAGGAAGATCTTTATGGGAGATGTTGAAGATCTTTCACCACGATTAGAAGATTTTATTCCGAGTTTCCAAAGACACTAAACTATTACGATCCTTGTGTGTGTGTTTTTGTTATGTACTAAGTATTCCGCAAAAGTAATGTAATGTCAATGTACGTCAAGATACGGGTCTCTACATGCTTGATCGCATTTATTTCGACACTAGTTATTTGAGAGAATATATTGTGGAAAAAATAATATATTTATTAGAGAGTAATGTAGTGATATTTATTTAATAAATAAATAGCCATTATTCAATGTCTAATAAATATGGTGGAGGAAATAAAGAAAATAGAAAAACAAAAGTACACGCTGTGTATATTAATATACACGATGTGTAGTTTTTTGGGGATTTGTGAGAAATAGTATTATTTTTTTAATTAAATAATATTAGGTTTAATTCTTTGGGAGCATTTCAAGTAATAATAATAGTTAACTATTATTATTAGACATGGGGTCTTACTAATAATTAAATGAAATGAATAAATGATTTCGGGTAATTAATTCATTTTATTATTCTAAGTAATTAAAATACCAATTATATTATTCTCATTAGACTAACCATTTTTTTGGGGTTGTACACAACGGATCTAAAAATACCTCAAGAAAAGATAGAATTATTTTTCCACCAAGAACACTCTCAAGTTCCGAGATAGATCATCCTCCACCGGATCAAGGAGAGCACTTTGGAAGCAGCTCTCAGGGCGATAAAAGGTAGACATTGCAAGCAAAGGATATTCTATGCTAGCACCTAGATATATCTTCAGTGATGTCCAGAGATACGTGGAGCATGTGTGAATCACTACTAGAGGAAGCCTACACTTGGATTCTACAATGCAATGACGGATCACATCAGATCGTGACTGAAAAAATCAATAGAGAGAGAATTCCATCAAGGTATTTTTCATCTTTTAATTAAATTAATTATAACTAACATATGATGATCCTATCTATGGTTCTAGGACTCCCTTCCTTTCTTTCATTCTTCATTCTATTATGAAGATACAATGTTTTATTATCATGAAAGATCTCAGATTGAATGTTGTTAATGAAAAAATTAAAGTTGGGTACACAACACCAACATGCTTCCACTACCCCTGGAACCTACAAGTGGTACCAGAGCGGCCATATCATTGATTATAATTATTTAGTTTTTCGTTGATGATTTATGCATTTAATAATTTAGTTGTTTCAATTCAAGTTAATCATTCTACAAATCTGAATCTCGAGATCCGTTCCTCCTCTTTCATTTCTCATTTACCTTAAAGAAACCATTTTTTATTTTAATTTTTATTAAAATAAAATAGAGGATCTCATCTAGAGGTAAAAAAGATTCCTGGCTGTACAAAACTAGAACACATGGCGTGTATTCGGCAGTACACGCTGTGTATTCTAGGTTCCATGCACCAGGACGATTCACCAAACTAGGTCGTGTGTTGGAGTCTTTCTAAGTCTTAAATGATTCCGTGTGTTGACCAAGAATAGGTGGCACATGATTTCTATATTACACGACATGTGGTCCACTGGACATGGAGTTTAGTTCCTTCAGGTTAGGGTTGGACCATGTACCCCGTACACGACTTGCCTGACTGGAAACTGTGTAACATAGATACTACACGGCGTGTGGCCCACTGAACACTATGTGCACTCCAAAGTTTTCTGAAGTATGTCTACACGCCATGTCCCCAGGTGTGTAATTCGGATGGACGGTGAACAAAATTACACGCCGTGTAGTCGGAACTACATGCCGCATACTCATCCAAATTATTCAGATTTATTAAAATTTATTATTATATTATACAAATCCTTGAGACATGTACCATAGTGTGAGATTAAAGCTGAGGCAGAACATGTGATAGGTGTTTTATATATATGTGTTTAATTTAACATATGTGTAATGTTCATTTCTACTCATTGGGTAGTTATGAATGGGAATTCACCAGGTTGAATCCAAGGTACAAGTTATGTACAAAGATAATTTTAAATGAATTTATTTCTTTAAAATTATGATGGATGAGAATATCAAGGAAATTTAGAAAAGGGTTTAAGATAAAAGGATTGATTAATTAAAGATAATTAATTGATTCTAGCATGATTTATATTAAACAAGAATGATTAATGAATTGAATTCTAGTTTTATTTATGCGTAAATATCATTGCATGTATGGATAATCATGATCTAGACCAAGACCTTTGCATGTGAATGGTTTATTTTAATTCATTTATTTAAATTAAATTTGTTGGCCTGCAAGCCTTATCCTCATTAATATGTAGGGACTACGCACCCAAGATTTCTTTTATGTAAAACCCCCTTTACCCATCACTTGCATGTGAGATAAAATCATATGTAATGGATGGAGCTCCCAAGCAAGTGGAGGTGGCTCAAGTTAGGATCCAAGGTGAAACCAATCCAAGGAGATACATAGGTGGACAGTTGGAAAGCTATAAACACAAACCCAAAAGGCTCAAGGTGTTTCTACCCTAGGTCTTGGGTTAGTTTATTAACTGGTAGATAAACTAAACAATAGAACAAGCTCATGATCATACCATTTATTTTATTTATGTTAGTTTCATGGTTTATTTATTGTGGGTGTGTTGTCACGATCACACAATTAATGAATTAAACAAGCATGCAAGATGGAACTAAAATAAGACCGGCTTATACGTAAATATTATCTTAGACATGGTTAATTACTTAAGTATATACCACTTAATATTAACAAAAATACAATCAAATATAATAAAATAAAAATTTATGTATAAGGATAAAATAAATCATAGAAATATTAAGTCGGTATAGCCTTCTATAATCTTTATTAGAATCGAACCATAGTTCAAAGTGCTTGACCAACACTAGTTGGGGTGCTTTCAATTATCAGGGAATTCTAATTCAAGTTTTTGGGTTGACTTAACTTGGTTCACATCAAGGGTTGACTGCCACAACAGGAATTGGTGTGACCAAGTGTCAAAGGTTAAGGAAATCCAAAATAAAAGTATTTTAGGATTGGGGAGTCCACTCAGCGGATCAAGGAACTGCAAGTTAATACAGCTGGCATTTGGAATGCCTACCTAAAAATATTCAAGTTGTTTAACCAACCCTAGTTGGGTTAATACAAAGGGAAATATGGATCCTTTCTACTAGAATATTCAGGCAACATGATATTTTGAAGTCAATGGTGAGGGCTATTGGATTTCAATAAAATAGTGGGAGACTAATAAGTATTAATTTATTTATTTGCCTCAGTTTTATCATGATAAAGTAATAAAATCTTTGCTCATCTTAATTTTTAGAAATGATAAGAAAAATGAATTCAAACATATCATTGCGAACTATTCTTGAGAAGGAAAACCTTCTCACCAGCACCAATTTCCAGGAATGACAAAGGTGTTTACGCGTCATCCTTCCCTACAATAGGAAATTGTATGTACTGGAGGAGCCTATTCCAGTTGCGCTTGTAAAAGAGGCTAGTAATGAGGAACTATATCTCTATATGAAACATATGGATGATGACACATATTTCCAATGTTTTATGCTATCGTATATGTATAATGATCTCTTGAAGAAACATGAAAATATGGACACGTATAGAATGATGTCTCACCTTAAGGATCTCTATCAAGAGAAGGTGAGACAGGAGAGATATGAGATCTCCAATGCTTTTTTTACAACTAATCTTGGAGAGTTTGCACCAGTTAGGCCTTATGTAGTCAAGATTATTGTCTACATTGAACGCTTAAACATCTTAGGGATTAAGTTTTTGAATGATTTGCATACAGATCTCAACCTATCATCACTGACCAAGACCTTCTCTAACTTTATTGTCAACTACAACATGAGCAACAATGAGAAGAGTCTATCAGAACTTCTGACCTTAATTATCCAGGTAGATAAGGACATAAGGTGTGAAAAACATGCAATCATTATGGTGAATAAGAAAAATAAGGACAAGGAAAAGGGTCCAAGGATTCATAAATGGTCTGAAGCCCCTGAGCACCGTCCCTCCAAGAAGGGGAAGATCCAGAGGCAGGGAAAGGAATGGGAGGTGGTGTGTTTTGCATGTGGAAAGCCAGGCCACTAGAAGATGAAATGAACCCAGAAGTGTGGGGACATTAAAGGTGAGTTCGTTATTGAGTGTAATCTTTCCATTTATACACATTGGGTATTAGATACAACTTGTGGGTCTCACATCTGTATTTAAATTCAGGAACCAAGTAGATTTAGAAAGATTACCATAGGAGAGGTAAATCTTCGAGCTTCCAATGGCATGAGGCTAGCTGCATTGGCTATTAGTGATTACCATCTCTTATTGAAAACTGGGATTCTTTTGGTTTTACATAACTGTTATTATGTGTCTAGTGTTACCAAGAACATAATTTTTGTATCATGTTTAGATATGGATGGATTTATTTTCAATTTTGGAAATAATGGTTTTTTCTTTTATAAGAACAACATATGTTATGATATAGAACATTTAAATAATGGTTTGTTTGAATTAAATTATGAAAACCAAGTGTTGGAAATCGATAAAAAAATAAACTCACACGACTCATACATTACCCAGTTGTGGTATCACCATCTCGGTCATGTAAATAAGAAGCTCTTGACAAAGCTCTTCCAAGATGGTTATTTAGACTCTACTAAGCTAAAACCACTTGATAGATGTCACACTTGTTTACAAGGTAAAATGACCAAGCCTCCTTTTGGTGGACAGGGTGAAAGGGCCATAGAGCTTATAGGATTGGTTCACATGGATTTGTGTGAACCATTTCCAGTAGAAGCTAAAGGTGGATATTTATACTTCATTACTTTTATTGATTATTTGAGTAAATATGGATATGCCTACTTAATGAGGTATAAGTCAGAGTCCTTAGAGAAGTTTAAGGAATTCAAGAATGAAGTAGAGA
Source organism: Viscum album (assembly GCA_963277665.1). Classification (NCBI taxonomy): domain Eukaryota; kingdom Viridiplantae; phylum Streptophyta; class Magnoliopsida; order Santalales; family Viscaceae; genus Viscum; species Viscum album. Next base: position 1,423,662,175 of record OY728145.1, read on the forward strand.
ATCAGCTTGGTAAGAAGATAAAGAAACTTTGATCAGATCTAGGTGGAGAATATATGAACCAATTCATTAACCTTTTATGGGAGTCTAAGATTCTATCTCAACTCACTCCCCATTATAAACCACAGTGGAATGGTGTTAGTGAAAGGATAAACCACACCTTATTGGACATGGTGAGGTTGATGATGAGTCATGCAGATCTTCCATTATCCTTTTGGGGATATTCATTACAAACTACATCATACACATTAAACCGAGTACCAAATAAGTCGGAAAATGGAATTCCCTTTGAGATATGGAATGAAAAAAAAAATTCTATTGCACACATGTGTATGGGGATGTGAGGAATTTGTTAAGGCCTTATTAGGAAAAAAATAGCACCCCAGGGCACAAAGTGTATCATTATAGGATATCCCAAGGAAACTAAAGGATATTACCTATATAACCCTTCAGACAAGAAAGTCATTGTCACCAGACAAGACGCCTTTCTTGAGAGGGAGAACATCCTCAAAAAGGATAGTGGGAGAAATATTGACTTTGATAAAGTTAATGCTCAATATACATAGGAGTTGGTACAGGAAAAAGTTCCATAGGTCCCCATGGAAGAGGTTCCAGAAATATAAGTACTGCATAGGAGCTCAAGAGAGTTAAGGGAACCAGAGAGATTTGGTTTCCTAGTCACCGAGGATGGAGAATCATTATTGTTGGAAAATGAAGAACCTCTCTCCTACAAAGAAGCAGTAGAGAGCTCAGAAGATGCAATATGGCTAGAATCTATGAAATCTGAGATGGATTCCATGTATCAGAACCAATTTTGGGTTCTGGTCGATGAGCCAATTGATGTAAAGCTTGTTGGATGCAAATGGGTATTCAAGAGAAAGTTGGACATGGAAGGTCAAGTTATCACCTATAAAGTAAGGCTAGTGGCTAAAGGATTCAGATATTGTCAAGGAATTAAATATGATGAAACCTTATCTCCAGTTTCCATGTTTAAATCCATAAGAATCATACTTTCCATAACAGCTTACCATGACTATGAGATTTGGCAGATGGATGTCAAAACAACATTCCTTAATAGGAACCTTCAGGAATATGTCTATATGACACAACCAGAAGGTTTTGTGACACCAGGTGAATCCAAATGAGTTTGAAAGTTTTAAAAATCCATTTACGTATTAAAGAAATCATCCAGGTCATGGAAAATTCGATTTGATGATTCCATAAAGGAATTTGGTTTCATTAAGAACTAATGTGATCCATGTGTTTATAAGTGGTTTAATGGGAATGCATTAATTATCCTAGTAGTATATGTTGATGACATATTACTTATTAGAAATGATGTACCAGTCTTATAGTCAGTTAAGGACTGGTTGAATAAATGTTTCTCCATGAAGGAATTAGGCAAAGCAACCTACATTCTAGGGATCAAGATCATTCGTGATAGATACAAGAGGTTGCTTGGACTAAGTCTGTAGAGACCCAAAGCTTGACGTACATGGACATTACATTACTTTTTCGGAATACTTAACACATAACAAAAACAGACACACAAGGACCGTAATAGTTTAGTGTCTTTGGAAACTCGGAATATAATCTTCTAATTATGGTGAAAGATCTTCAACATCTCCCATAAAGATCTTCCCTTTTTTTTCTTACCTAAAACCTTTATTTATATCCTGGGGGAAATAAAACATAAAAGGGGTGAGCTCAAATGCCCAGTAATGGTAAACATATATAACATAAAACAATCCATAAACATTTGAATGCAAAAACTTGAACATAAAATCTAAACATCAAAATCTTGAGCAAAGACATGAATCTTGGAAGTACGTAAGGCATATATCATAAGGGAACATCAATCATGATAAAATATCATGGGAATAAAACATGTAATTGTGGCAACCATTAAGAACATGTTATGATTTCCATAGTAGCCAAGACATTTCTGCCAAGACCATCTTAGTGGACAAAGTCCCTTTCTGAATCGAGTTCACTCCTCGTTTCAGTCCTGAAACACTGAACCAGATTAACTTACCATTCCAGCCATGTCTATCTCATGAGATATAAATCTTTACCCAATGCATTGGAGGGAGATATAGGTCCCACCCATCTCATAATGAAATCATTCTTACTTGTGCCACAAAATAAACTTAAAACATTTATCAAAACCCAAAGAATAAAATGGGTTTCATAAACATCATCCCATCATAACTTAATACATATAAAACAAATGGATATAATTTCATCATAAGAGAAGTAAAACCATGTAAATCATAGATACATTATACTTGAAACATACACATATGAAATAATGTCATCTTAGATGGAAAATGGTTTTGATAAAACATTTGAAATGAATTCTTGAAGAAAATATCCTTTCTTCTTCAAAATCAATTTCTTTTCACAAAACGTCATGCAATTTTAAAATAAGGAGATTTTTTTGAAAATATTCATGAAATCTTTTGGAGGAATATTCATGAAAATAAGGCTTTATAAAACCATAAAAATCCTTTCATGCCGTATAAGTTAAAAAAACATTCTTCTCATACTTTTGCCGGAAAAGTCAAAAAAGTACCTCGTAACGTAAACAAAAGAAAGATTCCTTACATACCATGTAGTAAAAGTCAAAAATGGGTAAAAAGGACTTTAAACATACATTAAAACACTTTTATAAAACATGGACATGATAGAAATATCCCCAGTAAATACTTACGAATAAGCAATCTCAGATAAAAATGAGATTTGCAAAATTATCCCTTACCTTATGTCCGATATACTTCGTATGTATCTGAACCTCCTATATAATGATTTAAATAATGTCATTTACTTATTAAATAATTATATTCATTGTTATTATATCATATATGGTTCACTTATGACTTTATATTACCCGTTCTTTTGTAAATTCCATGTTAAAGAGCGTTTTGGGTAAAATCGTTTCATTTATCCTATGTGTTTTGACTTGTCGTTCTTGATATTATTACTGATATCCTGATTTAAATAATTCCATAATGTAAAAAATGATTTATATATAATATATATTCATCATATACATATATATTATAGATCTATAAAAGGAATGAAATACACCATTCATGGAGACGGTAGGTCGTACGTACGCATGAACGCTGTTTTCATTTCCTTATTGAATTGAATGAAATTAAGTAGATGACATAAATATATATACACATAAATACAATATCATTATTATGTAATATATTTTATGATTACTTATTGTATATACTTTATAATCATTCATGAATGGTTAACATGGAGAATGGATCTCATCGCGTCGTGGAGACGGTAGTCCGTACGTACGCACGAGCGATGATATCATTCCCATGATCGTGGAATTGCATTGAAGTGTATGTATAATATTTCAGAATCGATATCACTTTTAAATAATCATATATAGTTATTTATTTACACCATTATACCCATCCAAGTAAGGTGGTGGTCGAAAACAGATTACACCACGGCGTGGAGACGGTATTCCGTACGTACGCACGCGCGATGATTTCATATTCCGTAGGATGGATAGATGGTGAAATAGGGTTGTTTAATACTTATAATAACATATAAGTATATTATTGATACTGATGTTATTACTTCATAATGAAAAAACTAAATAAGAATAAGTATAAGAAGAAATAAAGTTGAAAGAATCGGTAACGGATATTACCTCTTCTTTCGACACGCCTTTTGAAACCCCCTCTTAGGGAACTAAGATTGGTCTTTGAAGAATACCATAACCTCTAGGATGTTTATAGGGAAGTTTAGAAGAGAAATTTTCAGGGTTTGGACGAGCTTGAAGGATCAAAGTGGTGTGAGGAAGAGAGGGAGGAGGTTCCCTTTTATAAGAAAGGAGAGGGGCACCTTTGGAAAAACTAAAAATATTATTTTATTATAAAGTCATATTCGGTTTTTAATAGCTCCAAATTTATTTATTTTGAAGATAAGGTGTGTATGGGTCGAAATAATCTCATCCAATAGAATTTAGACAAGTTTAGGTATCTATTTTAACCTTATCATTTAGATTTAACTTTAAATTAGATAATTTAACTTTTACCGTGTCTTCTTGTTTTCTTACACTATAAGGTTAATAAACTTACTATAACAAGACAAACGAACCCCAAGTTGTTTATTATTAATATATATAACCTTATCTAAGTCATTTTGCAGAACCTTATATTTTTATTAATAAAATAACAATTAATAATATAATATTTGTTTTAAAAACTATTTTATGTCAATTTTGACACTATTTGGTAATTGATTTTTTGTGAAAATCATAACAGAAATATTAGTTCAAAAAAAGTTAATTAAATCAATACTAACATGTCATATTAATATATAAAATTATTTTAATTCATAAAAAGTCTCAAATTACATTTATATGGGTATTTATAACATCAATTATGTCAATATTTCATTAATAAGATAATTACTGCATCATCATTGTGTCATAAATAAATTAAATTATTTAAAGTCTAAAAATTACAAATAAAATACCATTATGTAGGAAAACTTTTTATCTTTATAATTAATATTTATAGTCAAATTTATCTTATATATAACCCTATATTAAAAATTATTTAGTTATTAAACTTTGATTTTAACTATTTTAACCCTTCTTTAAATAAATTAATAATAAATGTCCTAATCTAATCCAAGTGGGCCTAAAGGGTAATATTTTATCCCTAATGTTGTTTTTGGTCGAATTAAACTTATCCAATAGAATTATTACATGCGTTAGGGTAATAATAATATCATTTTACCCTTAATTACCCTATTTACTTTTAACTGTGGTAAAAAAAAGTAAAAAGTTACTATTCACCAAAAATTATTTTCATCTCATTGAACCACATTTTACTTACTGACATCAACCATGTCTCTCGGATTTTTGAAATTCCATTCACAAAAGTGGTAAAATTAAGTTTTATGTAAATTTGCAAATTCTCCTAGGAGGTGGGTAAAAGACAGTCAAAAGTTCAATAAAATTTTTATATATCTAAAATTATTATAAAATGACTCCAATGAATTACATTGAACTTATATAGGTATTATGTATCAATTTTGAACTAAAATAAATTTAAATAAAATAAATAATTATTTAAATAAAAATTCAGTTTTTAAATAGTAACCGAGTGTTTTCACTATTCATCAAAAATTGAAAGTTTTCAGAAAAATACCAAAATTTCATCCTAGGATAATTTCGATATTCCGAATCCAAAAATGAAGTCCATTTTCAAAAATAAAATTTATAAAATTTCAAAAAGTGGGTATTACTATTCATAACAGCTAGTTTTAATAATATTTTAATAGCATATCGTTGTTTAGCGAAACTCGGTATTGCGTACAACACACGCTATCGTGGAAGGTCGCGCTTGCGTGTAATGCAAGACAAGTCAGGGATGCGTGTTGTGAAATCTCATTTTGGTGTAGCGTACAACACAATACATTAATGAAATTAAAAAGAATATTTTTCATAAAATCTTGGGGTGTTACATTCTATGCCCCTTAAAATGAATTTCGCCCTCGAAATTCGTCGGGGTTATAAATGGTTTACTACTCGAAAGTTTCTTTAATAGAAATCCACATTGTAAAAAGGAATACTAAAACTTAATTTTAAAAACTATAGTATGAAACGTAACGATTACCCAAAGTAACTCATCACTGGGTTTCCATATAGGAGAACATAGGTGAAAATATGGATATGGAAGAAAAATCTAACCATCAAGTTCTGATGGAGAGTGGTAGAGAACATGTCTATGAAAAAGGCAAAAATCACAAAGCCATATATTTGTGATGATCTAAGGTACCATATGATTCATCGAATATAAGAGCACTAGGACAACAATTTTGGTTTTCAATATCATTTCCCTAAAGTGAAAAATTTGAATTAGAAGAAATACTTGCTTGATTTTGGTACAATATCACTATTGTTCGTTCTTTGAACAATTTCCACTTCATCTCTTAAAGAAATGAAGTTGAATTTGTTATTCGTGAAGTTTTAACAGATCACGTGATAGAATGATGGGTCATTCCATCTGTTTCAAACAAAAGGTTAGCAAAAGTTATCAAATATACATAAGTCCATCTATGGTGAGGTTAATCATATACGATTCCAAAAATGAACTTATACTTCATATATCATATCGCTTAATAAAATAAAACTAGTTTATACTAACTAGGGACTTCCTGTAGGCCAGTGGTATGCGATAAAGGCCAGTCGCACTTCGGTTGTGGGTTCGATTCCCACAGCCTTGTCCGACGCGACGGGTTGTCGCCCATCCTGCAGGTTGTCCTTTTTCTAAAATTACATCATTATGACATTCCATCGATAATATCGAAAATATTTCCAGCCTTAAACTAACTTATGTTCAACACAATCCATTTCACATCTTTAGGCTTATCCAAAATACTCCTGTCCAAGCTTATAGTATAAAGAAAACAATTACTAGAAATGTCATCTACCGAGCATGTGAATACCATCATTTATCCTCGATATATCTTGTTGATCACATTACAATCATGTGAATACCTTAATCATGTATTCTCTTGAAAAATGAATACCCATTTAACCTTAGTGAAAACATGAATTCTGTCAAAAGTTAACTCTTTCCACATACCAAAATCCCAAAATTTCTATATACTCAAACCATGATATCACTTTGTCCTTATTTTAGTCATGAGATCATGATTACTATCATATTATTTTCTCCTTATCCTTTCCATATGTGCATTTCATCTTATTTCCAAAAATATTTCAATCACTTTTTCATGGTTACCTGTACCATATAATAATTGAAAACCAATACATAGATATTCCAAAATTCCACAATACCATAAATGAGATTTCATGATACTATTTTGAAATCCCATTACATAAACACTTAATCATTACACAACATCATTTTCATACTCAACATCACAAATAGTGATCGCATGAGACTCCCCTTTATCCTTTGCTTTAAGAGGTTGCTCACGTTGATCATCATTAACCCATGGATTAGGGCATTTATTATCATAATGCCCCATTTCCTTACACTTGAAGCATTGAAGTGTTGTGGAGAGTTCTTTGTAGTCTTTTCTCTATTCACATCATTAGAAACCTTTTTACCATTACTTCGACAATCAACTACTCGATGACCTTCTTTTCTACACTTAAAGCATTTTCTAGTACCTTTTAGGCAATCTTCACCATGCTTCTTTCCACAATTTGAGCATAAAGAATCATTCATCTTCTTTTCACCATTGTTCTGAGATTTCTCCTTGAACTCCATCTTTCATTTCTTGTCAAAACCATGAGATGGATATGTTACACCAACTTCCAGTTCTACCTTGATAGCACACCACGCAATTTATTCATAGATACTGAAGTCTCTTATAGCTAATGCCCTTCGAGACTTGGTTTTAAGCCACTGAAAAATTGATCAACTTTACTTTCAGGTTGGATGATGAAGCCAGATGCATACCTTACAAGTCTTGTAAAATTCGCTTCGTATATACCAACAGATTCATCATCCTTCTGATTAAGCTCAAGAAACTCCTTTTTCATCTTTGTTCAAAGAATACGAGGGAATTACTTACTGAAAAACAAGTTCTTGAACTCATCCCATTCCATGGACTCAATTTCATCTCTTTGCCTCGTATTCTTGATAAGATTCCACCATTGATCAACATCACCTTCCAAACGATATACTGCTAAGATGACTTTATCATTCTCAGAACATTGTATAACTGAAAATATCTTTTTAGTGGTACTGATCCATTGTTCATCCACTAAGGGACCAGAAGACCCGTTGAATGAAGGTGGACGCTGCCTCATGAAGGATTCAACAAAATGTTGCTCCTTTCTCTTCTCATTTTTAAGTACAGAATGATTCATAGCTTGTGTAAGTATAGAAATAATATTGTGCACTCCATCTCCCATGACATTGGTTTGGTCAGGAGGACAATCATTTCATTGTCCATTACATTGATCAACACGGTTCCTTCGGGTTCTATCCATCGTCTAAAACCCAAAAATAATAGTGTGAGAGGTAAATACCATGCTAGGGAAAACAACATAATAAAGGGGGATTACCTTCAATATCTAACATATTAGGTTTAATTCTAAGATCGTTATCACAATTCTAGGACTATAACCTATACGTATACTTAACCTTAGGGACATCCCTAGTCATACCTTAGAAATATCTCTAGGTATTTCACTAAAGTTTTTGCATCCTAGTTTTCAAAGGTTAACTAAACCTTTCCTCTGATATCAACTATAGAGACCCAAAGCTTGACGTACATGGACATTACATTACTTTTTTGGAATACTTAGTAAATAAAAAAAACAGACACATAAGGATCGTAATAGTTTAGTGTCTTTGGAAACTCGGAATATAATCTTCTAATCGTGGTGAAAGATCCTCAACATCTCCCATAAAGATCTTCCCTTTTTTTTCTTACCTAAAACCTTTATTTATATCCTGGGAAAAAGAAAACATAAAATGGGTGAGCTCAAATACCCAGTAAGGGTAAACATAGAGAACATAAAACAATCCATAAACATTTGAATGCAAAAACTTGAACATAAAATCTAAACATCAAAATCTTGAGCAAAGACATGAATCTTGGAAGTACGTAAGGCATATATCATAAGGGAACATCAATCATGATAAAATACCAGGGGAATAAAACATGTAATTGTGGAAACCATTAATCACATGTTATGATTTCCATAGTATCCAAGGCATTGCTGCCAAGACCATCTTAGTGGAAAAAGTCCATTTCTGAATCGAGTTCACTCCTCGTTTCAATCCTAAAACACTGAACCGAATTAACTTACCATTCTAGCCATGTCTATCTCATGAGATATAAATCTTTACCCAATGAATTGGAGGGAGATATAGGTCCCACCCATCTCATAATGAAATCATTCTTACTTGTGCCACAAAATAAACTTAAAACATTTATCATAACCCAAAGAATAAAATGGGTTTCATAAACATCATCCCATCATAACTTAATACATATAAAACAAATGGATATAATTTCATAATAAGAGAAGTAAAACCATATAAATAATAGATACATTATACTTGAAACATACACATATGAAATAATGTCATCTTAGATGGAAAATGGTTTTGATAAAACATTTGAAATGAATTCTTGAAGAAAATATCCTTTCTTCTTCAAAATCAATTTCTTTTCACAAAACATCATGCAATTTTAAAAGAAGGATATTTTGTTGAAAATAGTCATGAAATATTTTGGAGGAATCTTCATGAAAATAATTCTTTATAAAACCATAAAAATCCTTTCATGTCGTATAAGTTAAAAAAAAATTCTTCTCGTACTTTTGCCGGAAAAGTTAAAAAAGTACCTCGTAACGTAAACAAAAGAAAGATTCATTACATACCATGTAGTAAAAGTCAAAAATGGGTAAAAAGGAATTTAAACATACATGAAAACACTTTTATAAAACATGGACATGATAGAAATATCCTCAGTAAATACTTACAAATAAGAAATCTCGGATAAAAATGAGATTTGCAAAATTATCCCTTACCATATGTCCGATATGCTTCGTATGTATCCGAACCTCCTGTATAATGATTTAAATAATTTAATTGACTTATTAAAGAATCATATTAATTGTTATGATATCATATATGGTTCACTTATGAATTTATATTACCCGTTATTTTTTAAATTCCATGTTAAAGAGCGTTTTGGGTAAAATCGTTTCATTTATCGTATGTGTTTCGACTTGTCGTTCTTGATATTATTACTTATATCCTGATTTAAATAATTCAAGAATGTAAAACATGATTTATATATAATATATATTCATCATATACATATATATTATAGATCGATAAAAGGAATGAAATACACCATTCATGGAGACAGTAGGCCGTACTTACGCATGGACGCTGTTTTCGTTTCCTTATTGAGTTGAATGAAATTAAGTAGATGACATAAATATATATACACATAAATCCAGTATCATTATTATGTCATATATTTCATGATTACTTATTGTATATACTTTATAATCATTCATTAATGGTTAACATGGAGAATGAATCTCATCGCGTCGTGGAGACGGTAGTCCGTACGTACGCACAAGCGATGATATCATTCCCATGATCGTGGAATTGCATTGAAGTGTAAGTATAATATTTCATAATCAATATCACTTTTAAATAATCATATATAGTTATTTATTTACACCATTATACCCATCCAAGTAAGGTGGTGGTCGAAAAAAGATTACACCACGGTGTGGAGACGGTATTCCGTACGTACGCACGCGCGGTGATTTTGTTTTCCATAGGATGGATAGATGGTGAAATAGGGTTGTTTCATACTTATAATAAAATATCAGTATATGATCAATACCACAAAACAGGGAAAGGGAAGTGATTCCCTTTATCAGCGCTAAACAGAAAGCACTGATAAAGGGGTATGCCTTTATCAACGCTATCTAAGAGCGCTGATAAAGGTAGATTTTTATCAGCGCTAAAAAAGCGCTGATAAATGAATGTTTTATTAGTGATTTTATTTTATTGCTGATAAAACATACCTTTATTAGTGCTTTTAATGAGTGCTGATAAAGGTTCCATCGGTTTTTATTTAATAACCTTAACTGGCCATCCTTTCTCTCATGCGGTCAAGCTTTTGCGGAAGCCGAACCAGTCCCCTCATCTGCCGTGACCTCGTCCTCCTCGTCCTCCTCATTCCTCCTCCTCGTCCTCCTCCTCCTCCGCCACCACCACCACCTCCTCCCCCTCCCCCAATTCCACAACCGCTGCGGCCTCTTCCGCCACTTCCACTGCCTCTGCCGCCGCTGCTGCAACCGCCGCCGCCTCTACTGTCGTCGCCGCCTCTGCCGCCGCCGCCACCTCCGCCTCTAGTGCTGCCTCCGCCGATGCCGCTACCATTATTGATATTCAATTTCAGGTAATTTTTTTTTTCTACCGCTTTAATTGAACATGTGAAATCCTGACATGAGGTGTTATTTCAAGAGTCAATGGATGATATAGTTGATAATGGTTTTGGATTCATGGTTCATTACATATTATAGAATTATGGAGGATCACTAGTGACCTGTGTTGTTGTTTTATCCATTGAACATTCCAGTATAGTAGTGGGATTATATTTTCATTAATTTTTTATTGGTTTTACACAAACTCCTTGCAAGAAGGTTGTTATTTGGGTGGTTGTTGATCAACTCCAAAAATATGTGCACTTCCTTCATATTAATGAGGCAATGAAAGTGGAACAACTCACGAACTTATATGTTTTAGATTTTTTGAGACTTCATGAGGTTCCCTCTATAATTGTTTTAGAAAGCGATATGAGGTTTAAATCTATGTTTTAGAAATCATTAAAGGTTTCACTAGTTTTACATGGTAAATTATTAACACATTATCATCTATAGATGGATATATATACAGAGAGGGAAGTCAATGTTCTAGAGGTTACTCTCCAGAATCATGCACAAGATTTCATTGGATATTGGGAAATAAATTTTCCTTTTGTTGATTTCCCCTATAACAATTGTTATTAGGATGTGATAAATAAGGATCCCTACATTTCTTTATATTGGAATCCATATAGATATCCCTAGTACTGGGAAGATTTGGGAGAGTGGTCTATTGTTGGTTTGAGTGTTGTTTAAGAGATGAAAGGGATGGTGCGGTTGATCTGGAAGAATTTAATCATTACACAGAGTTATAATAAATTCTATACAAACCATTGGAATCAACTTCTGGTGTTTTAGGTTAGTGATTAGGTGTTTATCATAGTTTCACATCACTTGGGACATCAGCGACTAGGTTATCAATGTCTGTTTTCACCGAGTAATGGGATAAACATAGTGATTTTTGGTCACTAGGGAGTATTTATTATTGGTTTCAGTTACCATCTGGTTTGATATCTATCCAAGATGTGTTTAATATTTTCCATTTGATTAGGTTCTGTCGGTTTTTATTTAATAACCCTAATAGGCCATCCTCGCTTGCACGCGGTCAAGCTCTCGCGGAAGCTGAACCAGGCCCCTCGCCGCGCGACCTTGTCCTCCTCGTCCTCATCCTCCTCTTCCTCCTCCTTCCTCCTCCTTCTTCCTCATCACCCTCCTTGCCCTCATCCTTCTCCACCGCTGCCGCCACCTCCACCCCTGCTCCCGCTACCGCGACCGCCACTGCCTCTGCCACCTCCACCCTCGCTGCCACAACCGCCGCCACCTCCGCCTCTGCCGCTGCCGCCGCCTCCACCCTCTCTGCCACAACCGCCACCGCCTCATCCTCATCCTCCTCGTGCTCTCAAGGTGGGATGTGAGTTCCATGGATGGTATTCCCTTGGTATATTATTTATATATTGTGTGTGTGAGGACCAAATAGTGAATATAGATGTGAGATAAGAATGATACCATATCTTGAGCCTAATTACAGTAAGGATTTCCATAATAGATAGTGTGGTCTTAATGTGATTATGATTATGTCTAGGGATGTGATTCATAATTAGTGATGAGTGTCGAGGATGATGCATGTTGGTCAACTTGTTTTCGAAATTGTTTATCTTCATCGGTGCCTTGTACTTGCACCCATGAATTTGAAGGTGAGTATGCGTACACGATAGTTGAACTTCTTAGAGAAGAGTTTCTGGAAGAGTATAAGAGACATGAAGCAATTAAGATCATTAGAGTGTTGGAGAAAATGTGGTTGCTACAAACAATGTGGAAATCGACTTGTGCAATGTGTCCTAAGTTACAATGTGGAAATCGTCTTGTGCAACGCGACCTAAGTACAATACCTGCAAGTTGTAACTTAGGCCGCATTACACAAGCTGATTGACACATTATTTGTACAACCACATTTTCTCCAACACTATAATGATCTTCATTGCTTCATGTCTCTTTAACTCTTCCAGAAACACTTCTATAAGAAGGTCAACTATCGTGTACGCATACTCACCTTCAAATTCATGGGTGCAAGTACAAGGCACATATGAAGATAAAAAATTTCCAAAACAAGTTGACCAATGTAAGTATTTAATGTTACCTTTATGATTTGTAGCATGTTTTTTTCTAATTTATTTATTTGTATATGTGACAGACATACTAGGTGATATGTTTTGTATTATGGGTTTATCAGGAGTCTGTATGATTTCCTGTTTCCACATTTCATTTTAAATAGCATGTTATAATTATATATTTACTGTACCCTAATGGATCAAATAGTCAGGCATATTGTAGATGTTTCTAGAATGCTGTAGGATTCTTTTTCCCCAATGGTAGTACATTTTTAGGATGTTTTCACTGATGAGGTATAAAATTTACTTCTTAATAAATAGATAAACTTTATAATCTAGTTAGTTTTGGGAGAAAATTCAGTTTCTATCACAATTTCTAAAATAACACCAAAATAGCATCAGTTTTTTGAATTACAATTTGATGATATAGAATATAATGGTTTCATATGGCATAGTACTTTACCATGGGGTTTTATAGTTCTCTAAAATAGACCGTTGATTGGTATTTATTATTTTGTTGGACTATTGGAGATTGAACCTGATGAGAGTCATGAATATGTATCCTCATCCACGCATTTATAGTCACATTGATCATCTATGAGGTTCTATGATCTTCTCCAAGATATATTTTACATTAGGATACCATTAGATGAGTTGGACATCGATGGACCTACCATGGACTTATTTTAGGAGTAGTTATGGCCTGTATGATTTTTTACCGATGATTTTTGGTTTAACTAATGCATTAGTTGTATTAAGGGACTTAATGAATAGGATATTTCATCCTTTTCTGGATCAGTTTTTAGTAGTTTTTTTCAATTAAATATCAGTGTACTCCCAACCCATAGTTGATCTTGACCAACATCTTATCATCACCTTGAGTACATTGAGATAGCATCATATTTATTACTGTTTTCTCCTGTTACTCATTGGTTTCCTCTTGTTCGCATGTCATGTATTTTCTAAGGCATCATTCAGTATTTGTAAGACTAACTTGGAATAAATTTGATATATGTCAGATTAAATCAGGTATCTTATACATACACGATGTTCACCCTACTGGACACACCATGTATATGGATTTCACATGTGTTTAAAGGCATTTGTACCATGATTTGTTTTTATAAAACCCAGACAATGCTACCTGATTAATTAAAACATAATATTAGGAAAGTTCTCGAGATCGAACCCATAAAGATGATGAATATGAATAAAGAATGGATGAATGCCAATCGGTTGACAAAAGTGTATGAATATGGTGTGAAAGAGTTTATCAAGTTTGCAGAAGATCATGCATGTGACCCTTCTCAAATCCTTTGTCCGTGTTTACGCTGTTGTTATTCAAGACAAATTAGTCCAGAGGAGTTGGAAGAAAACCTAATCTATCACAGAATAGATCGAAGTTATACATGTTGGAATAAACACGGGGAAAAACCAATGTAGGTAGTGACTCAGAGAACACGACATTTTATAGATCATCTGATATGATTAGAAGTGTGAACAGTGAAGACGATCGTATGGGGGGTGTGATTACAGATGTGAACGATGATGAAGATCGTATTGAGGAAATGACAAGGACAGTTAAAGATGAACTTCGTGATTGCCCAAAATTGTTTGAGAAGTTAAAGAGTTGTGAAAAAACGCCATTGTATGCTGGTTGCACTAAATATACAGCATTATCATCCGTATTGAAGCTGTATAATTTGAAAGTAGGCAACGGGTGGAGTGACGCCAGTTTTACGGAACTACTTGATCTCCTGAATGACATGCTCCCAGAAGATAATGAACTCCCAAGCCAAACATATGATGCCAAATGAATGCTACGATCGATGGGTATGATCTCTGAAAGAATACATGCTTTCCCAAATGACTGTATATTGTTTCAAAAGGACCACAAATCACTTAAAGAATTCCCAAAGTGTGGTGCTTCCCGATACAAGAAAGATGATTCTAGTCCTACGAAAGTTGTATGGTACTTTCCAATCATTCCTAGGTTTAGATGCCTATATGGAAGTGAGGAGACTGCAGGACAATTGACATGGAATGCAGATACAAGAATTAAATATGGGAAACTACGTCACCCTGCAGACTCTCCTTAGTGGAAGAGAATTGATCATGAGTATCCTGAATTTGAGAATGAGCCGAGAAACCTTCGTCTGGCATTATCTACATATGGGGTGAATCCTTTTGGTTTTTAAAGCAGCATTCACAGTACATGGCCGGTTATGTTGGTAAATTATAATTTACCACCATGGTTATGCATGAAACGAAAATACATCATGTTATCTATGCTTATATCAGGACCAAAACAACCGGGTAATGATATTGATGTTTATTTGGCCCCATTGATCGAGGATTTGAAAATATTGTGGGATTCCGGTGTTACGATGTATGATGCTTACAAAAATGAACAGTTCACTTTGAAATCCATGTTGTATGGGATGATAAATGACTTTCCTGCTTATGGAAATTTGTCAGGATATAGCATTAAAGGAACTAAAGGGTGTCCCGTTTGTGAACAAGGTACACAGTCAATTAGGTTGAAACATTCATTGAAAACCGTGTTTCTAGGATATCGTAGATTTCTACCCTGATGACATATATACTGATCTTGGATGACATCATTCGACGGAAGTTCAGAGGAATGTACAACACCATCTCCACTAACAGGTGATCAATTGTTTGAGAAAGTGAAAGATTTGGGCACTACTTTTGGTAAACCGTTTTCGAAAAACCTTACGAAAACTGGTTGGAAAAAGAGATCAGTTTTTTTGAATTACCATACTGGAATTGTCTGTATGTCAGAAATTTTCTTGATGTTATGCATTTTGAAAAAAATGTATGTGATAGTGTCATCAGCACTTTGCTAAATGCACCCGACCAAACAAAGGATAAAATTAAGGCTAGATTGGACATGGTTGAGGTGGGAATACGAGAAGAGTTGGCACCAGTGAAGGGTGAAAAATGAACATTTCTTCCTCCTGATTCTTACACTCTTTCCAGGCAGGAGAGATATCAGTTTTGAAACTTCTTGAATGACGTAAAGGTTCTAGAGGGGTATTCATCAAATATCAAGAACATCGTTTCAATGGGAGATTTAAAATTAAAGGGTCTGAAATCACATGACTTCCATGTTTTGATGCAAGATCTAATTCCTATAACTTTACATTTCATTTTTCCCAAGAATGTCCACCATACATTAACGAAGCTCTGTTTCTTCTTCAAAGCTATATACAACAAAGTTCTAGAACCGGAGAAATTGCCAACTATGGAAAGAGAAATTGCAGTCATATTATGTGAATTGGAAATGTTCTTTCCGCCGACATTTTTCGATATGATGGTTCATTTGATGGTTCATTTGGTGAGAGAGATTCGACTATGTGGTCCTGTACATTATAGATGGATGTAACCCATTGAACGGTATATGAAGATTTTGAAAGGGTATGTCAAAAATCAAAGTCGGCCAGGGGGTTGTATTGTGGAGAAATATATTGTTGAGAAAGCTGTTGAATTTTGTACCGAATACCTATCTGGTGTAGAAATCGTTGGCCTACCGAAATCTCATCACACTGAGTGGATTGAGGGTGAAGGAATTTCTGGAAGAGAGGTTTTCACAATCAATATTACAGATCGGGAGTAGGCCCACCTTTACGTTTTCATAATAGTTTCGACGTTGACCCATATGTTCAAACCCACAAAGAAATTCTTAGGCATTTGAATCCTTCTAGGGATGAAAAATGGATATCAGATACACATAATAAATAGTTTATAGGATGGTTTTGAGACCATATTTTTAAGCAGTTAGATGAAAATCCAGACTCAATTTCAGAACGACTTCGATGGCTGGCTGGAGAAGCAAGTGTGTATGTATTATCTTACAATGCTTATGCAGTTAATAGTTATACATTCTATACTAATGAACATGATGAAGACAGTACCGTGCAGAATAGTGGGGTTACACTTGTGGCTGAGGCAATGCATGTTTCCGGTGCTAAGGACAAAAATCCAATTTATGCGAATATGTCATACTTTGGCATCATCAAACGAATATGGGAGTTGGATTATACGAAATTCAAAGTGCCGATTTTTGAATGAAAGGGGTTTGATAACAGGAGTGCTGTTAAAATAGATGAATTAGGATTCGTGAAAGTTGATTTCAGTAAGGAAGGGGAGACAGACGAACCATTTATAATGGCATCACAGGCAGTACAAGTATTTTATGTTCCAGACCCCACAAACCAAAATTGGTCAATTGTTCTATTATCGACCAAAACAACTGAAGGGTCAGATGAAAGTTCAACGGAGGTTGACCCTTTTATAGGGACTTCACAATCATTTCGCAGTGGTCCAAATGTAGACGGCGTTTTGTATGTCAGAGGAGACCACAATGAAGGAATTTACATAGTCGATAGAGGAGTCAAATCACTTCAGCCTTTAAAGAAAAAAAAGAGAGTACAATAATCAGGCTATTTGTTTATTGTAACATACATTGTGTTACGTTATGTTATTATCTGTTCGCTGCTATTTTTATGTAATCTAAATTAAATATTAAACCACTTCTGCAGATAATGACTTCTGTACCTGCTGATGCGCCCAATCCCGAGGCACAAAAGGTCTCTTAACCAGCAGCTGGTTGTCCCACTGTAGAGCAACAACAGGTTTCTCAACCAGATGCTGGTGGTCCCAGTGCAGAGAAATAACAGGTTTCTCAACCTGTTGTTGCTGGTCCCAGTGCTAAGGTACAATAGGTTTCTCAACCTATTTATGCTGGTCCCATTTCCGATGCTAGCGCTCCGGGGGAAGATGTTGATGCTACTTTTGAGGAAATGGTAGGAAATGAAACCCTAAAAGTGCAAAAAAAAAACAAGAGCGTCGTAGTTTGACAGTGTTGGCCAAAATCCTTAAGGCAAAAGCAAAAGGCATCAAATTTGAAGTGGGATGGAATAAATGAGGCCAACATGTTAACCCCAACAAAGCCATCTTTAGTAGCTACATTGGAATCGTCACTCGGCAACACGTGCTGATTTATGTACAGTCATGGCACCATGTTGTCACCGGGATGAAGACACTAATGTGGGAAGAGATTACGGTAACATTATGATATCATTTTTTTAATTTATTAAAATAAAATAAAATACCAAAACATTGACTTACTCTTCATCATCCATTGCAGAGTGCATTTATAGTAGATGTCTCACACAAGGAATATGTATTAAGAGTTGCAGGAAGGATTCATAGAGGTTTCCGCACAATTTTAACAAAATATCATCTTAAAGATGCAGAAGGGAAAATCAAGCCGCACCCAACTCCTCTTTACACACACTTGATATCCCAAGGAGTGTGGGATGCATTTAGCAACTGTCGTGGGGAGCATACATTTCAGGTACATTGTGTGGGGTAGTACGTTGTTTGACGTTTGCTTGTATTCATCACTCTGATTGACAGTTTTTTATTTATGAAGCGGCTACTGAGTGCTGAAAATAAAAAACGCGCAATAGAACCAGCGTACCCTTACCGTAAAGCAAGGATGGGGTACGCTGAACTTGAGAAAAAATTGGTACATCTTTTAAATCTACCCTACTACTAGTATGTGACATAAAACAACACCATAACCATGTTTATCTGTTTATATGTAGATTGATGAATCGAAATCGAAAGCCATATCCATCCCACGCCATGTGCTATGGAAGGAGGCTCGTGTAAATAAATAGGGGATATTGATAGATGAAAACACACAAAAAGTGTGGGAAACATGTGTAAGTATGACATAATATAAATTTGAGTTTCTTTAAATCGCTATTACATTACAATAACTACTTATTTTTCTATATTTTCTATCTGAAATAGTCACAAGAATCAACAACAACTGCACCAGATGCAGGCATACTTTCAGAAGCCTTGAAGCAGCCAGAAAAGTATGGCCGCGTCAGAGGTGCGGGTTTTGGGGTGACACCCCGAACATATTATCAAAAACAAAAACAAGCGGGGGATCAAAATGAAAAAATGGAAAAGATGCAAGAATAATTATCTATTTTTCAAGAATAATTACAATACCAGAGAGAGATGATAGAAAAATTGATGGGGAAGAGGAAAAGAGAAGAAACAACTCAACAACAACCCGTGCGTAACGATCTCTCCCCACCCCCACCAGCTTTGAGGCGATCCATTCCCCTAAAAAACCTGACTTATATGAGGTAATCAATGTTTTAATAATTGTTTCTGTAAAATGTGATTTACATAGACACTGATACCCTTCCTGTAATAATATTCCATAGGGTGAAAATGACTGTGATTTATATTTATCAACTCCCACCTATCACCTTGTAGCGAGGGATACAGTGTTCAATACGCAAAACAACATGCTACACAACAGACAGCTTCTAAAAGATCATCTTAGAGTGTCAATTAACGTAGCTAATGATCTGAGTGCTGAGCTACCTGTTCCAAATGATGATGAATACATTCATACGGTTGAATAAGCTATTGGAACATTCATCGCATGGCTGACAGTTCTTGTAAAAAAACATGTCGACAAAAAGGTATTCATTTCTAATTTATTTTTCAAGCTGGACCTTTAACATTTAATGAAAAAAGGTCTGAACCGATGACTGTTATTACAGAATGAAAAAGGCTATGAGGTGAAACAAAATATCAGCTCAAAACTATCTCAAGGATCAACCAACCGATTGAAATGGTCTACTGAGAGCACCTTCACCCCGCCCGTTCTATATCCACAGTTAATATCATTGCAGGCTCATGTGGATACAAAGTTGAAAGACGGTAGTACTCACATAGTTGTTTTCGAAAAAGATATGTATGGAGAGGAGATATCAGATTTAATTAGTGCTGAAAATGTAAATGAACTCCTCAAGTATGAATGGCTAGGTGCCTTAGTTGTAAATGTATACATGCGGTAAGTTTTCATGATTTGATTTTACAAAAGCTGATATACTCTGATAATTTTGACTAAATACATTTTATATTTGTCGCAGACGTATATATGAAAAAAATTTGAAGGGATTTCCCCATGAACAAAAATTTGGACTCGTTAATCCTCACACCACATCTTTAAAAGACGAAATAGATTCTGTTAAAGAGGCTGCAATAATTTCATCCCTGCTCAAATCGTTTGAAAACAAAATTATGGATGACAGACTCTTTTTAATACCAATGATGCAGGGGTAAAACTCTACAATTTAATCATATCAACTATATTTTCATTTATTTATTTACTTATTCCTTTTTGTATTTTTAGGGAGCATTGGATGCTGATTGCAGTCAATTTGGATACTCCAAAGATTTATTTTCTAGATTAAACGCATGGATATCTAACAAACCGACCACGCATGATGGCATTTGTTAATTTGTAATACACTAGATCCAACATTTTAAAACTAAACATCTAGTTATATAATTTATGTTATCTTTTAATGAGGATTCTGTTATGATAGGGCGGTTCATCAATATCGTCTAATGCATGGAATGAATCTAGGGCATAAGGATGAGCACACCTACAAGATCTACAGCTGGAAAAGTATCCGAGTATATATAATAATATTTCACTATCCAAACACATATCAAAACAAATTACTTATTGTTGTCGATGTTTCTGTAGTGTCCAAAACAAACAAACGGAAAGGACTGTGGTTATTATGTTTGTAAATTTATGAAAGAGATCATATTTCATCAACAAACTAGCATCCCTGATGAGGTATTTTTGAAAATAATTACGAGTTCATTTAAAATATTTATTAATCCTTTGTGTATTTATATTTTTTCAGTACTACCATGACTGTCGCAAAAACTCATATTCAGAAGATGATATACATGTGTTTAGAAACGAATGGGCAACATACCTGATGGAAGATTGTACACAAATAGGATGAAGGTGAATTCCTACCACTTATGTTATCTATATATGATCATTGATTATCCTCCAACCTTCTTTGGTGAATTGAGAATGCTCCGATGTATTGAAATCTTAATTTATTACTCAATGTTTTCTATCCCCGGATTCATATTATTGATCTTTGAACAAATCAATATTGAAGTAAGGCATGATGGTGTGTAGTGCATATGGGGTGAACGAAGAAACCACCGAGGATCAATAAAATCCATTTTCTGTATCTCGTTTTTTTTAAACTTGTATTTGAGCACATGTGTTGTTGTTTGACTTGCACAATTATTTCTAGGTAGATGCATGAGATAATCAGTATTGTTGAGGGATTTTTTGGAACCAAAATATGTGTCCCAGGATAATTCAAGTAAGGGAAAGGCTGGTTGAGATGAAATCCAAGCTCAAACGACTAGTACATCATCAAAAGAATCAACCCTGTGATGCACCATCATGTAGAATCTGGCCCTTGTGATGTTTTGAGGTGTTTATGGAAGGTATGGGGAGTCTGATAAGCCACATGGCCACCATAAATAATGTTTACAGACAGCTCCACATGTTTTTTGTGCTTCGTGCCTCTTTACAAGGATCACGCCATTCACATGGTCCATCTTAGCACGTATGTCCCATTCATCCCATTGATACTCTTGGAAGAACCTGAGAATATGACAATGCATAAGCCCCACAAAACCCATACTCATCCAAACAAGAGTATTCCTAGTGTGAAGGGAAGCTAACCATGGGTAATACCCACAACATACCTCTTTTAAATATATGGGTTTTGATCCTTGTATTCTAAATAGGGTATGTAGGAAGCCTCCATGAGGTTAAATCCCAACCAATGGTAAACCATGGTGACCCCCTCATTGGGGTACACATTCGCTTATTTTCCCTCTTGTATTTCCCTTAGTGGAATCCGAATAAGTCTTCAAAATGAGAAACCTTACCTTTATGGGATGCACCACACTTGGGCCAGACCTCATTGGGCGTTTTGATCCATATATCAGGTAAACATTCCAGGTGCTCCCTCCTAGAGATGTACCTACCTGATCCACATTTATAAGTGTTTTGATCCACCTAGGTCTTACATCTCTGTAAGACATTAAATCATGACCCTCTATCCTTGTGGGATATTAAACTCATGGAATACCACAAGTTAAACATGGGTTTCCATTAATATATTCAATATTAATGTTTAATCAGTCCTTATTAAGGTATTGTGGAGGTGTGGTTTTATGTTTTCCAGCAGATTTCGGAAGATTCCATGCTTTATGTAGGTGATTCCATGCTTTTACATTATATGATGATTTTATTATGCTGTATTTGCTTGCTAAGTGTACTATATGAAATGTTTGTGTGGTTAAAAATGTGTTATCAAAGGAATTTGGGGGTGTGTATAGACTTGAAAGTTATTTTTAAAATGAATTCAATTGTATTTCTTGTGCATTTTCATGCTTAAGTCCTTTAAATGTGTTTGAAGAAATGAGAAAGTTGTGTGATGGGTGTTTTCAAATGGATTTAATGTGTTTGTGAATTTTAAAGAGGGTTTTCTTATGATATGTAGAGAGTCTATATATGTGTATTTACATTGAATGAAAGTACATGAGAATGTGTTGATATATATGATGTGTATAATGTAAATTGAGCACAATTTACATACAAGGTATTTTCTTTATGATGTGCAGGGGACAGGGTGAGAGGGCAAGGGTGGTTTTCTGGGGGTGGGGGAAGGGGGAAAAGTGGTAGGGGGAAGGGTTAGGGGGTGTGATGGGTTCTTTTGAAATATGTAGGGGGTGGTAAGGGGGGTGTGCAATGAGCAGGGGGGAAGTGCAGTGGGCAGGGGTGTGCTGGGGAAGGGGGCAGGGGGTGTTCAGGGGGCAGGGAGTGTGCAGGGGAAGGGGGTGTGCTCGGGGGTGGGCAGTGTGTAGGGGGTGTGCTAGGGAAGGGGGCAGGGGTGATTCTTTTTTATGGAATGAGGGGACATATAACCATGGTATTAAACTGTGGATATAGGTATATAGCCAAGGTTTAATGTCGTTGCAAAAGGCCCATCATTGGTATCCAATAGAGGAGGATAATAGGGTTGAAGATATTTCACCACTCTTTTAATGTAATTGATAATATTTGATTTATCCCAAAAGTAAGGGAGATATCCCATGGGGGAAGGGAGAAGGAGGAGAGTGCGTGTAAAAAATTTTGTTGAGTGGAATGAGGGATATATGAGGGTAACCCGCTTTAATGGTTGATAGTGAAAATTTGTTAATTCCACTCATTAATTAGGGGAATTATTAGGCCTAAGGGTAAAATAAATCATTTTCCAACAATGTGGGAATCAATATACACAAACTTCTAACCCGTATAGTTTCATTGAGTGGCTTACAATCCATTATTCAACTATATAGAGATACTTCCCCAAAACATCATACCTTACACAAGTTCATCACATTATTTGACAAACCATTAACCATCAATGTGAGACCATCATAACCTTAGAACCAAACTATAGGTTTATCTATTCCCCCTCAAATCATTAAATAGCCCATGTTCTACTAAACATTGGGACATTTGATTATTATAGATGATTAGCCCTTACCATGCACCAATTTCGTTAATTGGTTATTTTATGTTTTGTGCCTCACTTGTATAATTCCTTTTAGAAACCCCATTCTTTATTTCATTATTGTATTACTAACATAATATTTGTTTTATTATGTAGGTGAAATCTTTTTCCTCAGTTCGAATGCTTTGTTCGGAAACCACCGCCATGGACGACAAATTTTTAGAGCGGATGGATGAAAAAAGGATGGAACATCATTGTTTTTTAACTGTTTGTTGGATAAATGTAATTTTAACCAAATTAAACATTGTTTGAAATGTATATAGAAGTGTGTTGTTTTGTATTCATGATTTCAAGTAAATGTATGTATCATTTTTGTTCTTATGTGCATTGTGTGTGGGTGTTGTGTGTGCTGTGTGCAGGTTTTTTTGGACTCTGTGCAGGTGCTGTAATGTGTGTAGGTGCTGGGCAGGTTCTGTGCAGGTTCTGGTTTTGGATAGGATCTTTGGCCTTTATCAGTGCTAGTTAAGCGCTGATAAATGGATAATATATTAGCGCTATTTTGAGCGCTGATAAAGGTAGTTTTTATCAGCGCTCAAAATAGCGCTGATATATTATACATTTATCAGTGCTAAAAATAGCACTAATAAATACTACCTTTATCAGCGCTTTCTTAGCACTGATAAAGGTTCACTTTTATTAGCACTTTTTTTAGCGCTCATAAAAGTCCCCCTTTATCAGCGCTATTTTTAGTGCTGATAAAGGGGACCCCCCTTTATCTTCACCGAGATTAACAACACTTTTTTAGCGCTGTTAAAGGATATATTTAGCACTATTATAAGCCATATTTGTAGTAGTGGAGTGATACTGATGTTATTACTTCATAATGAAACAACTAAAGAAGAAGAAGTAGAAGAATAAATAAAGTTGAAAGAATCGGTAACGGATATTACCTCTTCTTTCGACACGCCTTTTGAAACCTCCTCTTAGGGCACTAAGATTGGTATTTGAAGAAGAACAGAACCTCTAGGATGTTTCTAGGAAAGTGGAGAAGATAAATTGGTAGGGTTTGGCTGAGATTGAAGGCTCAAAGCGGTGTGAGGAATAGAGGGAGGAGGTTCCCTTTTATAAGGGATGAGAGGGGCACCTTTGGAAAAACTAAAAATATTATTTTATTATAAAGTCATATTCGGTTTTTAATAGCTCCAAATTGATTTATTTCGAAGCTAAGTTGGGGATGGGTCGAAATACTCTCATCCAATAGAATTTAGACAAGTTTAGGTATCTATTTTAACCTTATCATTTAGATTTAACTTTAAATTAGATAATTTAACTTTTACTGTGTCTTCTTGTTTTCTTACACTATAAGGTTAATAAACTTACTATAACAAGCCAAATGAACCCCAAGTTATTTATTATTAATATATATAACCTTATCTAAGTCATTTTGCCGAACCTTAGATTTTTAGGAATAAAATAACAATTAATAATATAATATTTTTTTTAAAAACTATTTTATGTCAATTTTGACACTATTTGGTAATTGATTTTTTGTGAAAATCATAACAGAAATTTTAGTTCGAAAAAAGTTAATTAAATCAATACTAACATGTCATATTAACATATAAAATTATTGTAATTCATAAAAAGTCTTAAATTACATTTATATGGGTATTTATAACATCAATTATGTCAATATTTCATTAATAAGATAATTACTGCATCATCATTGTGTCATAAATAAATTAAATTATTTAAAGTCTAAAAATTACAAATAAAATACCATTATGTAGGAAATATTTTTAGATTTCTAATGAATATTTATAGTCTAATTTATCTTATGTATAACCCTATATTAAAAATTATTTAGTTATTAAACTTTGATTTTAACTATTTTAACCCTTCTTTAAATAAATTAATAATAAATGTCCTAATCTAATACAAGTGGGCCTAAAGGGTAATATTTTATCTCTAATGTTGTTTTTTGTCTAATTACACTTATCCAATAGAATTAGGACATGCGTTAGGGTAATAATAATATCATTTTTACCCTTAATTACCCTATTTACTTTTAACCGTGGTAAAAAAAAGTAAAAAGTTACTATTCACCAAAAATTATTTTCATCTCATTGAACCACATTTTACTTACTGAAATCAACCGTCTCTCAGATTTTTGAAATTCCATTCACAAAAGTGGTAAAATTAAGTTTTATGTAAATTTTCAAATTCTCCTAGGAGGTGGGTAAAAGACGGTCAAAAGTTCAATAAAATTTTTATATATCTAAAATTATTATAAAATGACTCCAATGAATTACATTGAACTTATATAGGTATTATGTATTAATTTTGACCTAAAATAAATTTAAATAAAATAAATAATTATTTAAATAAAAAGTCGGTTTTTAAATAGTAACCCAGTGTTTTCACTATTCATCAAAAATTGAAAGTTTTCATAAAAATACCAAAATTTCACCCTAGGATAATTTCGATATTCTGAATCCAAAAATGAAGTCCATTTTCAAAAATAAAATTTATAAAATTTCAAAAAGTTGGTATTACTATTCATAACGGCTAGTTTTAATAATATTTTATTAGCATATCGTTGTTTAGTGAAACTCGGTATTGCGTACAACACACGCTATCGTGGAAGGTCGCGCTTGCGTATAATGCAAGCCAAGTCAGGGATGCATGTTGTGCAAGCTCCTTTTGGTGTAGCGTACAACAAAAGACATTAATGAAATTAAAAAGAATATTTTTCATAAAATCTTGGGGTGTTACAAAGTCAGGTTACATACATTGACCAGATACTAAAGAGATTTAGTATGGAAAAATACAAGAGGGGATTGGTTCTATTGTCACATGGCCTACATCTTTCTAAGAGAATGTGTCCTCAGACACAATAGGAGAAATATAGGATGAGTAAGATCCTATATGATTCGACTATAGGATCCATCATGTATTCCATGTTATGCACCAGAATTGATGTTTCCTATGCACTAATCATGGTATGAAGATATAAATAAGATCTAAGAGAACAACATTGGACTACTATTAAGACTATTCTTAAGTATCTTAGAAGAACTAAGGATATGTTCCTGGTGTATGGAGGAGACTAGGATCTTGTCATCAGAGGGTATGATGATGCTAGTTTTCAGATAGAATAGAATGATCTGAAATCAAAATCAGGATATGTTTTCTGTCTCAATAGAGGAGCTGTGAGATGAAAGAGTTCAAAGCAGAAAATTGTCGCTAATTCTACAATGGAGTCCGAATATATAGTATCTTCTGATGCAGACAAGGAAGCCGTCTGGATTCAGAACTTTGTTCAGGATCTTGATGCGGTTCCTTGCAGTAAAGATCCTATCACATTGTATTGTGATAATACTGCAGTGGTGGTTCTTGAAAAATAACCAAGGTCACATCAACAGACAAAGAACATTCTCCGAAAGTATCACCTATTGAGGTATTTATATCAAAGGGGTGAAGCTTCAGTGAGAAGAGTGTCCACAGAAGAGAATGTGGTAGATCCCATGACTAAAGGCCTATCTCAGCAGAAGCATGAATATCATGTGAGAGCTAGTGGGTTAAAGGTTGTTAGCAGTTGGCTCTAGTACAAGTGGGAGTCTGTTGGAGTTGGTGTCCTAGAACCAACTAATTTTTACTTTATTAATAAATACCTTATCACATCTTGATTGTTCTTCTACGTGACAATGCATGTGATAATGTCCCAAGGATAGTTGTTGTACTAAATGGTCATAATAGATCCTTATTATGATGAGAACCCGAAAGTTCCATAACACTATTATTGAATATATGTTCTATGGCCGGATGATGTTATTTGAGGGACACAAATAATAAAGTACATTAGGGGTGAGGACTCATAAAACTTTGAGGAACCTTCTCATGGTGTGTTCCCTTGGTAATATCTAGGAGGATATTACGATAACAAGACCTGGTAGTAGGAAATCCACATTTTATAGTGTCATTGGATATTTCTATCTGTGGAAGTGTGTATTGGTACTTAAACTTTAAGATTATTATTAATGGGTATTACAACTCACACACTTAAATGTATTAACGAAAACTGTGACGAAACATTGTTCGCAGCGAGGTAGGATATGTTGGGTGCATCATGAGTAATACTGTATTAATAGATAATGTGCGAAAGGATTTGTACCTTCTGTTCCATAACAGAAGTAGATATCTCAGAACCTTTGATGGAATTAATATAGCCTAAATAAATCTATGGCCATGGTAAGGAATGATCAAGTTCAATTTTGGGAAGTCAAAGAAAGAATAATTGAGCACATGGGTTGATGGAACCAGCATGCAACCCACTTGATTCAAGATATCAAGACAAAGGGATTACATTACATGGTAAGCATTCATAGGAGGTGACACATCATTACGACATTAACTTATTTCTCTATGGGTGCCTTGGCGTGTTTCTAGATGCTAACCTTGGAATTTAGATAGGATTTTCCTAATGACACTAAGAAAGAGGCCTAGAGGGTCAAAAACTAAGTGTTTCCAAGTATCTTAGTTAAATATTCATTTAACAAGTTGAATAAATATTATTCCCAATTATGGTTTAATAATTATTCAAGGATTCCTGATTGCATTTATTTCGACACTAGTTATTTGAGAGAATATATTGTGGGTGAAATAATATATTTATTAGTGAGTAATGTAGTGATATTTATTTAAGAAATAAATAGCAATTATTCAAGGTCTAGTAAATATGGTGGAGGAAATAAAGAAAATGGAAAAATAAAAGTACATGCCGTGTATATTAATATACACACCGTGTAGTTTTTTTTGGAAATTTTTGAGAAATAATATTATTTATTTAATTAAATAATATTAGGTGTAATTAGTTGGGTGCATGTCAAGTAATAATAGTAGTCAAATGTTATTATTAGACATGAGGTATTACTAAGAATTAAATGAAATGAACAAATGATTTCGGGTAATTAATTCATTTTATTATTCTAAGTAATTAAAATCCCAACTATATTATTCTCATTAGCCTAGACATTTTTGGAGGTTTTGGAAAATAGATATAAAAATCTCTCAAGACAAGAGAGAATTCTTTTTCCACCAAGAACACTCTTAGATTACAAGAGATATCCTCCTCCATCGGATCAAGGGGAGCACTTTGGAAGCGGCTCTCATGGTGATCAAAGGCAGACATCGCAAGAGAAGACTCTTCTATGCTAGCACCCAGAGATCCCTTTGGCAACATCCAGTGATACATGGAGAATGTGTGGATCACCTTTATAGGAATACTACACTTAGATTCTATGATGCAATGATAGATCACATCAGATCGTGACTGGAAACATCAACATAGAGAGAATTCCATCAAGTTAATCCTCATCTTTTAATTAAATTAATTATAACCAACATATGATGATCCTCTTTATGGTTCTGGTACTCCCTTCCTTTATTTTGTTTTTCGTTCTATTCTGAAGATCCTACATTTTATTATTGTGACGGATCTCGGATTGATCATTGTTAATGGAAAAATTAAAGTTGGGTACACAACACCAATGTGCTTCTACTGTGCCTGGAACCTACATTACATTGATTCCTTTGGTGGGAGATGGAAATTCCTCTTTCCTATTATTCAACTCTTTGTGTTTGTCTTATAGTTATTATAATTTATTGATCATTTCATTTAGATATTTGGTGACATGTTCTATATCTCCATGTTTTAATTTTTCCCAAGTAATAATATTATGGTTCTATTTTTGGTACTCCTAGATACTTTTATTCATACTCAAAACTCATTCCTGATAATCTTAAGCTTATCTGGTTAAAGTCCATGCATAACCTTTTATAGTATATCACCCAGATATAATTTCTCATTCTGTATCTAACTACATACATAGATTTGTATATGTGATATCACCTCCTGGATTATTAGAGGACACCACAAATATATGAGTCTTCAATGAGGTATTTGGGACTTTTACTTAAATAATCACGAAAGGATGCAAAAATTATCACAAGAAAGGAAACAAAATAATATATTGAAAATTATAAAGCAAATATCTATCATTTACTCATAAGATCACTTTTGAAATTCAATTTTCATGAAGAGAATGAATAATAGAGAGAGACTAGAGAAGATAAGATCTAAAATTATATTGATTTCTTTTCTATATCCATCTCTTTGACCAAATGATTTAGAGGATCCCTTATATAGACCTTTGGTCATAACTTTCTTAAGAATATGACTCATGCCTCCAATTCAAGACATGACATGAATTATAATCCTAAAACACACACTTCAGATAAAAAGAAAATAAAAAACAAAAAAAAAAGAAAAAGAAAAAGAAAAATAATAAAAAAAAATCAAAAGAAAAAGAAAAAGGTAGAGAACACAACTGTGAATCTTTTAAAACACACCACAAACATAAATGAAAAAAAATATAATGGAAATGTATGAATTTATTTGATCATCAATTCCAGATATGAAATATTTATAGATTAATACCTAGAATCCCTCTAAGTTGTACAAATAATCAATCATCTCTCTAGATAAGATCTCTTTTTTATGAATATTTCATTTCCTTAAAATCTATAATAGTAAACTAGATATTTTATCTAATAAAAAAGATATATTATTTATATCCTTTCAATGATTTGAGACATCCAAGTATTATGTGTAATTCCACCATAAAGTTTGTCAAACACGTTATCTCTGTTTTATAAAAATATCTTGAATTGATAGATACTAACACATTATCTCTTTTAAATAACATACAATCATTTATTTTTGATTTAAATTTAATCAGATAAATAATCCATGTCATCTTGACTCATTCATAATAAATTATTTTCAAACCAAACTCTAGCCAATCATCACCGCTAAACTATGATTCTTTAAAAGATTTCTAAATAGCTCCTTTAGTCTAGTTACCTAGGTATAATATAAATAAAATCACTAATATATATTTTAATTTGATAGACTCTATGTGTGTAACCCACCATATAAAACTTGAATATATACATATCTTCACCAACTATGGTATCCAATCACAATTGATATTTATCTTCTCAAATCCCAAAAAATCGAACTGCTCTTAATTTAAAATATTTTTCCCCTTGATAAATAGTTTTAGTTCTAAGGTTATATATAGTATATGGAATTTTAGAATCCATGTTCTTGAAATTATACAAAACCAATTCAAAACTGGAAAATCCTCTATGCCTGTTTCCTCGATCTTTTTAATTTTGTCAAGAAGATTGGAAATTTGAACCTTTAGACAGATATCTTAGGTAATGACCATACTAATCATATCCCGAACTATCTTATTATAACCATACATACGTTCTTTTAATTCATATATCATGTATAGAACATGTTTCAAACCTATCTTAAATATCTGATCATTTTTATTTTTCTAGATCAGATTATAAATAGTTGTGGTTTTGTTCTTATAAATATTTGGAATCCTTTGTAAGTATTTTTAGATTTTCCTCACCAGATTATGTTATTAATTTATATCATCTCCCATTTTCTCTTGATCAAGTTATTTATGATATTTCATATACTCAATTTCTTTTTCTACTTGATCATCCTAACTTTTAGAAATAGGTTTCATTATTCCTTTAGAGACACCTTCTGTTTATATCTCCTGATTCTTCCGAGCCTTCTTGTTTCTTGGATTTTCTACACCTTTCCAGCCACATAAAAAGCATTCAATATAGAATTTATCTTTATAATTTCCATCTATAAATATTTTTACTACACTTCCTAGTTTTTTAGTTTTCCTACTTGAAGAACTAATACTTTCTAATCATTCACCATTAGAGGATGAAAATACTTTCTTATAAATGAGATTCTTTTCTATACTTAATTATATTTTATACCTTCTTTCATTCATTTTTTTGACATCTGGGAATTATACCACCAAATTATTACCAATTAAAATTGGACAACACCTTGATTTCCTATTTTCTACCATTACAGAAAAAAGAGTCAAAATAACATGTCAGTTCATCTAGAATGAAATTATATTTTCCTTTAATATTTTCTATAATAATGTTATAGTATTTTATTTCATCCTACATATCATTAATCATACCTAGTTAAACCCTTTTAATTTTATTTTCATGAAATTATTTATATAAGAACTATTTATCCTTATAGTGAAAGGTTTTCCCCATAAAATTTCATTAACCCTAATTTTATTAAGAATTGAAAGAAATTATCATTCATGGACATGATAATTCTTATCTATCTCATTGAAAAATACACTCTAGTATCTACTGATACATTATTCATATTTCTTATTTATATTTTAAATACATCCCCATGTTGAGTTTGATGCATTTATTTTTAAGATAAGATGATCTTAACTCTCATTTGGATACTCAAATTCTGGGAGGTTTTGATCTCTCTTATTTATAATTTTGATTACATCATAATCTTATAATGTGAAATTATAGGGTACATTATTGGATACTTTTTTTATATTTTAGTTTATATATTTTCTATATATTTGATGTATTCCCTTATATAATATAATATGACAAGAAATACTTGTATTTTCTTACGATCTATAAGTTCATCGGGGAAAGTTTATAACTTCTCTGCAATATGTGGTTGAATATTCTCTCTACATCCATGGATATAAAATCTCTAAAATTATATCTTAGGTTTCATATAAATTATATTTATTTCTAAAAGTATCATCACTTATTTTCTAAACACTTATGCTACTTTTTTTTAGTGATCAATATACTTGTTTCTATTATTACTGAGTATAAGAACATCCTCAGTGTAGATTTCTAAAAATTATGATATTACACAAAATTCTTTATCCATTATACCATGGAATATTCTTTGGGAATTATTGAGTCTAAATGGTATAACTATCCATTCAAAAAATCCTAATGGATTTGTAAATTATATCAATGGTCTTACTTCCTCTTTGATCTTAATCTTCTAATATCCAAAATTAAGATCAAAATTAGAATATACCATTGAACTCTCATTAATAACCAAACTTCTTAAAGCCTTCTAATTTGGAATATTATTACCATAATACATTGTGGAATTATTATGATAATGGAAATTAATAACCATTATGGATTAACCATGCTCTTTCTCAGCATGATTCATTACCATGAATGTTTCACCCCTGTGATGAATTTCAATATGAATAATTAATAAAATGTTGATCAATTATAGAATTCATTTCTCAAATTTCGTAATCATTCTATTTATATAAGAAATTATCTTATTTATAATAACCATATTGGAATCTATAAGGGTAATTGTATCTTCAGGAATTGCCTTTACCACTATTTCAAAGGTTTTTTTGACCTTTTCTATGATCAATAATCACTTATCTTAGACAATTCCACTTATTAATTCATCCTTATAATTTTCAATCCAACTATCTCTTTCCACTACTTAATGTTTTCATATAAATCTCTATCCCCATCTAGATAGTCTTCCACTTTGGTAGTAGATACTTGATTTTTTTGTAATAATTCCATTATTTCCAAAATTAGTTTGAATTACGTAATTGTTGAGGATAATTACTTCTGAATATATCAATATTGGGTGATAACTTATAAGTAATTAATTTCCAATATATAATTCATATAGAAATTTAGGAATAAAGAAAATAAAATTCTCTACAAATATTATCCCATTTAGTTTAATCTGAGTATATTTTTCCACTTCTTGAATGAAAATAATTACATTATCACCTACAATAACTTTCAACTCTATGGATTCCAAAGTTACTCTTGAAAAAAAATTCTTATGTAAGATAAGGCACATCATGTATCCATTATGACAATATATATAGTTCAAACAATACATAACTTTACAAATACATCCCACTCTTCCATCTTTAAAATAAGTAACAAAGATACCATATATCATATATGATATTTTTCATCTTCATAGATGGATTTGAGAACTATCCTTTGTTTGACTATTTTTTTAGAAACCAATGTTCTATATGCTTCTATTGAATTAACTTTATCTTTTCTAATTAAGATTATTAGATCCTATGAATGGTTCTTAATTATTTATAATTTGTGATCTTTTATATTCAAATATAATATTTTTAATCTTTATTATTATGAACTTAGATCCCACTATTCTCTAATTTTGGAGATAAAAAGATTATTCCCTACTTGTTTGATCACATTTGGAAGAAGTAGCTTCTACCTTATTTCCTATTCTAAATAAAGTGAAACCCATTATTTAGGCTATGTTATCCTTTTAGGGTTTTCCACTCATGGAGTAATTAATATAATTTATGTTCCTTAATCCTATAAATGATTCATAAATATTTCAATACTATTCCTTATATATGGTCTCCTATTATTGTAGAGCTTTATATAAAGATGAGTAATTATTCTGACACATCTTCTATCAAGTGAAAATCCCAAAATCTTCTGCTAGTTCCTCAAGTTTACCTTTAATTTAAGAGTTTTATTATTACTTATATACATAAGAAATATATGAAAATATATGATAACCATAACTGATGATTCTCCTGTATAAAAATTTACTCGTTGTCCTCCTAATAATGAATTGAGGAAATCAACTAAACTACCATGTACTATTGTAATTAGGATGGGTAGGTCTTGTACAATTCTGAAAATAATATCTTCACCAAACCTAAATTATTCCAAAATTAATATACTTATAATTATTCTAGATAACATTACCAACCCTTTCTGGCTTTATCAAAGGCATTATAAATAATCCTCTATTTGTTTTATATACTTTAACTGTCTCTTCATCCTTAAATATTTTTTTCATTTCTAAATATGGTTTCTAAGAATTTTGATATACCTTGAACTAGTCAAATCTAAGAATCTTCCATTATTTAAAATATATTATTTTTAA
Organism: Viscum album; assembly: GCA_963277665.1. Lineage (NCBI taxonomy): Eukaryota > Viridiplantae > Streptophyta > Magnoliopsida > Santalales > Viscaceae > Viscum > Viscum album. The sequence goes on from OY728145.1 coordinate 1,423,696,546, forward strand.
AGGGATTTCATGTTTTGAAGAATTCACTAGATCATATTCTATCTCCTCTATCCTTACTAGCTCTAGAGAGTCTTTTGGTGCACTAACCCTTACTTAAATCATCGCTATTTAGAGATGTATCAAAATTGTATTGGGGGTTATTATATTACTCATATTATATGGATTTTACTAATTCAAGTAATTTAAATATAAATAATATAAACTCTCATCATCTGAGTATATATCTTCTCCCCATAAAATATTAAACAATATCTTTGATGTATCTTCAATCAATATTTCTTTGAGACTACCACTTTGTCTATAAATATTTGGGAAAGTGTCATCTTTGTGAAGTTTCTTCACATATAACTAATAATAATTATAATTGGATAGATATTTTACTTAAAGTTTTGTCTCACATCCTTTTGGGTTCTATTTGGTCGAATATATCTCTTTGTATTTTCAAGATTTATGACTAAAAATTTACTTGATGATCCTCTCTTATCAAATACTTTTTATGAATTCTTATATTATTTATTTCATTTACACTTTCCATCCCAACGTTTTGTTTTTAATGTTTTTTATTGGTTATTACCAAGCTCCTGTATAGTTTTACCACACCCATATCTTCCCACAACACCCTCACCCTTTAGGAAATAAGAGGAACTCTTATATGATATATTTATACATCCTATGAGATAAACCTCTAGATATAATAGACTTTTATCACTTAACTTAATGTTTCTACTCAAAATCCTAAAGTATATTGAAATTTTTTTCCTTTGATAATGATGAGTCTTCAAGGCTTGTTGAACTACTTCAGTTCAACTGTCTAGAAACTTATGGATAAAGGTATCTAAAGTATATTCTTGATCTATCGATCAAATAATATAATTCCAATGTTGAAACTCAAAAAGATATTCTTCAAAATATCATATATCATAAATCTATATTTTGGTTAAAGTTGTTTTAGATTTTTCTACCAATTCTCCATCTTAATCAATCAATGAATTTCCAAAAAACTCCCATTTAAGAAAATCATCTTCTAGTGGTATAACCTTGATTGGGAAAGTGAAATACTCTTGGATAACCATTATAACTTCTAAATGTATTAAAAAAATATCCCAAAATCACCCTAAATTACCCCTAAAGGTATATCATTTGAAATTGAGTGCACTATCTATGTTCCATGACTATAAACCAACTGAAAAATATAACATCAAAGGTCTAAAGTCCATTAATCTATGGCTACTCTGGGATACTTTTTGGAATCAAGCTTATGGATCATACCATGTTGTGGAAACCCTTTTAGTTATATTTTACTTGATCTATATTATTCCTAAATATAGTTAGGATAAATGGGAATTACTTTAAAATTGATATTTTGAAACAAATCCTTGAATGGTTGTTTCTATCATTCCTAAGGATTTAGTTTCTAGGAGATCACATTCCATATTGGCTTGGCTTCCCATGGTTTTAAAAATATTCCTTTGATGGGAGATTAATATTTCTCTTTCCTCTTCTTTTTCTCTTCATGTCTGGCTTATAGATATTCTACTTTATTGAGATTTTCATTCAGATATTTGGATATATAATATATATTCCCATGTTTCCATTTTTTGTGAGTAATAATATAATGGATCAATTTTTTTTACTCTTGGATACTATAATGAATAATCTAAACCTCTTCATGGTACTCTTGACCTTTTAATACTAAAGAACATGCATAATCTTCTATAGTATGTCACCCTAATATGATTTCTCTTTCTATATCCCACTATATATATGAATTTTCATCTACGATAATGCCTATTAGTTGATTAGAGGCTTCATTTAAAGATCTATCTTAAAGTTTCTTTCAATTATCATTAATATTTTTTTTCAACTATAGATCTTTTTTTGGTTATAATATATTTAATTTTCTAAGATAAATTTATCACCTTATGGATCTCTTAGATTTATTTCTAGTTTTTTGACCATCCACCTGGATTTTTGAAGTTAAGATTTAGTTCCCTTAATTTACACTTTTAGTTATTCAAGATTTTCATGAGTTTGTTAGAATTTATACCCCAACTTAAGCACTTTATGTACATTTTTTAAGTTGATATGGTTTCTGGTATTTGATGATACTTTCTAATACAAATATAATTTGATTTTTTCTTTTAATACCTTGACCTAGATTCTAAATATTTATTCTCATAGTAGATAACTTTAACCATGAAATATGAAGCTTCGTTATGAAATATTCATTGAAGTAACACTATTGTTAGCTTCACTAATGTATGATTCTTTGATGAGTTATATGGTACTTCCACTTAAGGAATCTAAAATGGATGTAAAAATGAATGCAAGTAAGGCAACACAGTGATATCCAAAAAAGGATAAAAAGACTACGTGTCATCAACTCACATGATCACTCTTGGAAATAATTTTTCACAAATAACATGATTAATTGAGAGATAATAGAGAGAGATAATATCTAAATCATACCAATTTCTATACCAAGTTAATATCCCTAAATAAATGGTTTAGAGGACTCCTTATATAGGCCTCTGGGAATAGCTTTCCTGAGAATCTAACTCATGATTCCACTATAGGACTTGAAATAAAGTATAATCTTATATCATACACTTCTGACAAAGTGGAAAGAGAGAAATAAAAATCAAAGCAAAATAAAAAGGAAAATGTGGAGCTCACAAACATGAATCTTCCATAACACACCAAATATAAAAGATAAAGAGGATAATTAACATGTTCGATTTGATTTTAATTTCCATGATGGATATGTCATGTGTATAGATAAGCACCTATAATGCCTACAAGTCATGCATAGTATCAATCATCTTGATTAATGTGAAACATTTTTAAAAATCTTTCACTTCTATCAATTATTTTATGGCATAATGGATCTTTTATTTAGAAATAAAGTTATCTTATTTATGTCCTTTCTATTACTTGAGATCTCTATGGATCATGTATGTTCCCACTATGAAGTTTGATAGATGTGTCATATTTAACTTGAAAATCTCATGAATTGTTAAAGGATATCGCATTATCTCATACAAATAACATAACATATTTTCTTCTAGATTTATATTTGATAAGATAGATTCTCTATGATATCTAGATTTGTTTATAATGGATCCTATTCAAACTAAACTCTAGCGAATAATTTTTACTAAACTATGATTCTTAAAATTCTCTCAAGATAGGTCCTTTAGTACAGTGACCTAAGTATAATATCCATAGAACCAAAAATTTTCCTACTAATATGATAGGATTGATGTGTGAATCCCACCATAGAAAACATGGGTATGCATTGTTCATAACTATCTTCACCATATATGTAGCCAATCAGAAGTAGAATTTATCTTCTTAAATAAAAAAATAAAACTTCTCCCAAAATAAAACATTTCTAACACTCGATGAAATATTATAGTTCCATGGTCATATATGGTATATGGAGTTTCAGAATTATTGTTACTAAAATCATTTAAAACTTATTTTGGACTGAAAATTCCTTCATGCCTATTTTGTTGATATTTTTATTTAGTAAAGAATACTAGAAACTTTAACTTTCATCTAGATCTCTTTAGTAATGATCATACTAATAATATCCCAATCTATCTTCTTATAATCATTTATATGTTATTAAAATTTATCAATTATTTCTAGAACATGGTTCAAAATTCTCCTAAATATCCAATCATCCTTACTTTTTGGATTAGATTATAAACAGGTGTGGTTTTATTGCTAGAAATATTTGGAATCCTTTTTAAATATTTCTATATTTCCTTAACTAGATTAGGATTTTCATATAGTGAAACACACATGCTTTATTGATCAAGTTATTCCTAAAATTTATTCTACCCAAGATATTATTTTACTTGATTAACCCAAATTTTAGAAATGGTTTTCTCTTTTCCTTAAGAGACACCTTCTGTTTTTATCTTCTAGTTATTATGAGTCTTTATATTTCTTGGGTTTTCTACACATTGAGTGTTTTAATGGCCAAAATGAAAACATAAAAATCATTAAATATAACTTTTATCTCTTGAATTGATTTCTAGAGATCTTTACACTTCTTGGTTTTTATTCTTCCCACTTGAAGGACTGGTACTTTCTGATCATTCACTCTTACTGGATGAAAGTCCTTTTTTTTCCGAAGAAGATTATTTTCTAGGATTACTTATATTTTATGGATCCTATCATTCATTACTTTGATATTGGGGAATTATTCCACAAAATTATTATGAATAAAAACTATATATCACTTTAATAATCCATTACGGGTTGAGAAAAGGCATGGTAAATAGTCCTCTATATATTTTATAGACTTCAATAATCTCTTAATCCTAAAAAATTTTGGTCACTTATTGATATGGTACCAAATAATTTTGGTATACCTTGGAGTAATCAACCCCAAACATCTTCCATTCTTTAAAATCACTTCCTTATAAAGGGATTTCATTTTCTAAATAATTCACTAGATCACCTTCCACTTCCTCTAGCCTTACTAGCTCTAGAGAGACTTCTGGTTCACTAGCCCATACTCGAATCATTAGTATTCAAAGTTGGGTAAAAAAATTGTTGAGGCTGATCTATTCCTATTTTGATAATTATTCCTTATTCTATGAGTAATATAAATATAAATAATATAAATTCTCATCATTTGAGTCTATATATTGTCCCCATATAGGCTCAAACAATGTCTTTGATGTATCTTCTATCAATATTACTTTGAGACCACCTCTTTTCCTGTCTTCATATGGGAATGCATTATCCTTATGACCTTTTTTCCCATAAAAAAATACATTCATATAGATATTTTCATTTAGTTCATCTAGGATAATTTCCATATTTTTCATTAATTTTTTTTTCTCTCACATACTTCTAGATTCTATTTAGTTAAAGATATATCTTAGTATTTTTTATATTTTTACTTGAAAATCCTCTTAATGATCTTATTTTACCAAATCCTTTCCAGACTTTATTTGGCGATTTATTTCATTCACACTTTTTATCTTACTACTGGAAACAGAGGAGTTCCCAACGGTTCTAAACCGTTGGGAAAGGCTGAAGAACCATTGATATATGTTATTCCAACAGTTCTGAAAACCGTAGGGAAGTAAGCCATTGGGAAAGGTTTTTCCCAACGGTTTACAGTGAACCGTTAGGATAGGGTGCTGAAAAATTACCCTATCCCAACGGTTCTGGAAAACTGTTGGGAAATATTTTTCCCAATGGTTTACAACCGTTGGTATACAAGCAAAAAATTATCATGTTTTTCCCAATGGTTTGACAAACCGTTGGAAAAAACCCAACATATCCTCTTTCCCAGCGGTTCTAAACCGTTGGGAAAAGAGTTTTACCAACGATTCTATAAACCGTTGGTAAAACAAGGCCTACACATTCTATGCCAACGGTTTTGAACCGTTGGCATAGCCTCTGCTGGGAAAATTGCACAGCAGCTCTGTAATTTACCCAGAAGCTCTCCAATTTGACCACCTACTATCCAATTTTCCCACCAGGTCTGATTTTGTGGGTTCCCTCTCATTTTCAATCCAATTATTGTACCTGCAATAACCAACTAACACTTATATATAGAAAAAAAATTCATACACATTTAACATATAATGGTGGAACTATACACATCCATAATTAAATTAGAATTCATAACGTAATTATAAACATACATAATTCATTTAGAATTAAATTTAAAATTTAGATGACAATTATATGTGGAATCCAGAAGTCAATTCATAATTTGATCGGTTTTTTGTATACCATATAATTTTACTTGAAATAATGTCCATTTTAAACATAATACATACACCTGGAGAGCTACCGACCACACTGCACCTCAGATTGAGGCGGGGTTGACTCGTACACGTCACATATGACCCATGGATTGTTGTGCTAATGTATCGACACAATCCGAATGCGTTTGGTCGGTTTTCCGTTTGCCAGTTGATGTTTTTCAATTAAAATGACGTACTTTTGAAACAAAAGGCAAACACTTTGAGTGATTCTGGCCACACCACGCCTCGAATTTAGGCGGTGTTGACTTTTACACGTCACATATGACCCATGGATCATTCTCCTAAAGTTTCAATGGAAACCGAACGCGTTTGGTCGGTTTTCCATATGTACTTAAATTGTTGTCCATTTTAAGCAAAAGATAGACACTTTGAGTGGTGGCGGCCACACCGCGCCTCGGATTGAGGTGGGTTTGACTCGTACACATCACATATGACCCATGGATCGTTGTGCTAAAGTATCAACACAATCTGAATGCGTTTGGTCAGTTTTCCGTATGCCAGTTGATGTATTTCACTTCAAATTATGTCCTTTTGAAATAGAAGACAAACACTTTGAGTGGTGGAGGCCACACCACGCCTCGGATTGAGTCGGAGTTGACTCGTACATGTCACATATGACCCATGGATCGTTCTCCTAAAGTTTCAATGGAAACAGAATGCGTTTGATCGGTTTTCCGTATGTAATTAAATTGTTGTCCATTTTAAGCAAAAGACAGATACTTTGAGTGGTGGCGGCCACACCACACCTCGGATTGAGCTGGGGTTGACTCGTACACGTCACATATGACCCATGGATCGTTGTGCTAAAGTATCGAGACAATCCGAATGCGTTTGGTCGGTTTTCCGTATGCCAGTTGATGTATTTCACTTCAAATTATGTCCTTTTGAAACAGAAGACAGACACTTTGAGTGGTGGTAGCCACAACGCGCCTCGTATTGAGGCAGCATTGACTCGTACACATCACATATGAACCATGGATCGTTGTTCTAATGTATCGACACAATCCGAATGCGTTTGGTTGGTTTTCCGTATTCCAGTTGATGTTTTTTAATTAAAATGACGTGCTTTTGAAACAAAAGGTAGACACTTTGAGTGGTGGCGGCCACACCGCACCTCGTATTGAGGCAGTGTTGACTCTTACACATCACATATGACCCATGGATTGTTCTCCTAAAGTTTTAATTTAAACCTAATGCGTTTGGTCGGTTTTCCATATGTACTTAAATTGTTGTCCATTTTAAGAAAAAGACTGACACTTTGAGTGGTGGTGGCCACAACGTGCCTTGGATTGAGGCAGAGTTGACTTTTACACATCACATATGACCCATGGATCGTTGCTCTAAAGTATCGACATAATCCGAATGCGTTTGGTCGGTTTTCCGTATGCCAGTTGATGTTTTTCACTTCAAATTATGTCCTTTTGAAACAGAAGACAGACACTTTGAGTGGTGGTGGCCACACCGCGCCTCGGATTGAGGCGGGGTTGACTCGTACATGTCACATATGACTCATGGATTGTTGTGCTAATGTATCGACACAATCCGAATGCGTTTGGTCAGTTTTCCGTATGCCAGTTGATGTTTTTCAATTAAAATGACGTACTTTTGAAACAAAAGGCAGACACTTTCAGTGGTTACGGCCACACCACGCCTCGGATTGAGGCATAATTGACTCGTACACATCACATATGACCCATGGATCGTTCTCCTAAAGTTTCAATGGAAACCGAATGCGTTTGGTCAGTTTTCCGTATGTACTTAAATTGTTGTCCATTTTAAGCAAAAGACAGACACTTTGAGTGGTGTCGGCCACACTGCGCCTCAGATTGAGGTGGGGTTGACTTGTACACGTCACATATGACCCATGGATCGTTGTGATAAAGTATCGACACAATCCGAATGCGTTTGGTCGGTTTTCCGTATGCCAGTTGATGTATTTCACTTTAAATTATGTCCTTTTGAAACAGAAGGCAGACACTTTGAGTTGTTCTGGCCACACCACACCGCGGATTGAGCCGACGTTGACTCGTACACGTCACATATGAACCATGGATCATTCTCCTAAAGTTTCAATGGAAACCGAATGTGTTTGGTAGGTTTTCTGTATGTACTTAAATTGTTGTCCATCTTAAGCAAAAGACATACACTTTGAGTGGTGGCGGCCTCATCGTGCCTCGGATTGAGGTGGGGTTGACTCTTACACGTCACATATGACCCATGGATCGTTGTGATAAAGTATCGACACAATCCGAATGCGTTTGGTCAGTTTTCTGTATGCCAGTTGATGTATTTCACTTCAAATTATGTCCTTTTGAAACAGAAGACAGACACTTTGAGTGGTGGCGGCCACACCGCACCTCGGATTGAGGCGGGATTGACTCGTACACGTCACATATGACCCATGGATCGTTTTGATAATGTATCAACACAATCCGAATGCATTTGGTTGGTTTTCCGTATGCCAGTTGATGTTTTTCAATTAAAATGACATACTTTTGAAACAAAAGGCAGACACTTTGAGTGGTGCCGACCACACCACGCCTCGAATTGAGGCGACGTTGACTCGTACACGTGACATATGACCCATGGATCGTTCTCCTAAAGTTTCAATGGAAACTGAATGTGTTTGGTCGGTTTTCCATATGTACTTAAATTGTTGTCCATTTTAAGCAAAAGACAGACACTTTGAGTGGTGGCGGCCACACCACGCCTCGGATTGAGGCGGGGTTGACTCGTACATGTCACATATGACCCATGGATCGTTGTTCTAATGTATCGACACAATCCGAATTCGTTTGGTCAGTTTTCTGTATGTACTTAAAATATTGTCCATTTTATGAGAATCCTCTGTGCGGGGGTTGTTCGGGGTCCAAGGAAGAGGGTGGGGGGGCTGTCCGGGGGGCTGTCTGGGGGGCTGTCTGGGGGGTTGTTCGGGGGGCTGTTTGGGGTCCAGGGAGGTGGGTGGGGGGGCTGTGGGGGGGGGGGGGGGGTGTCCGGGGGGTGTTCGGGGGGATGTCCATGGTCCAAGGAGGAGGGTGGGGGGGCTGTCCGGGGGGCTGTTCAGGGGGCTGTCTGGGGTCCAGGGAGGAGGGTGGGGGGGGGGGGGCTGTCTGAGGGGCTGTTCGGGGGGGCTATCCGGGGGCTGTCCGGGGCTCTTCGGGGGGTTGTTCGGGGTCCAAGGAAGAGGGTGGGGGGGGGGGGGGGGGGCTGTCTGGGGGGCTGTCTGGGGGGCTGTCCGGGGGGCTATCCGGGGTCCAGGGAGGAGGGTGGGGGGGCTGTCTGGGGGGCTGTCCGGCAGGGCTGTCCGGGGTCCAGGGAGGAGGGTGGGGGGTTGTCCAGGGTCCAGGAAGGAGGGAGGTTCCCAAACACACAACCACTAAAAGACAACAACATCCATAAAAACAGATAATATATAAAAATAACTCAACTCCAATACTATACTACGAGTCTAGATAAAACAAACAACTAGAATAGATTAAATATAAAATCACAGTAATATCAGTCAAAAATGTAATGGATCAACTTATCCCACATCACCATCACCATCATCACCATCACCATCATCACCCTCATCCTCGTCCCCATCATCATCCTCGCCCTTGACCTCCTCCTCGTCCTTTCCCTCCTCCTCGCCCTCGCCACCCGCCTCGCCCTCCTCCTCTCCCTCCTCTTCCGCATCAGACTCCTCACCATCATCATCATCAAGTTGTACATCATCCTAACCACCACTAGAACTGCCACCTGGTGCACCGTATATAGAACGTATCGACGAAATATACTCATCAAAAGCTGGGCTGGCCTCTGCTGGAAGTGTAGGATGTAGAACTTCAATAAATTTCATAAACGCACTATTTGCCCTAGAAGACTGTTCTGCCGTCTCTGTGGCCCTTTTCTCAGCCTGTTCTACATGTTCCCTAACTTACTGCAGCTCGGTGGAACTACAACTCGTACCTGAGGAGGGCCAATACCTCGTCGGGGCTATCCTAGGTCGGCATCATACTCTGCCAGAATGCTCCTCTCCCAACACCTGATGTAAGTGATCTGTTGGCCCAAAATTGTCTGGTTATTGGGTATCGAGGGCCTCTAAAGCACCTGTTACAAATATAAATATATCATTAAGTTACAAAATAGATATTAAAAAATAAATTCAACAGATTAAAACTTACAATCTGCTGCTGAGTTGCTTCATTGACGGCACTTCCATCCTTTTTCCGTCTACTCGAGCAAAACAGTTTTGCTCGAGGCACGTGTCCTTCAATATTTAGTATTTTACTCTAAAATGACATTAAAAACTAAAGTTATATGAAAACTTTAACAAACTATTAAATAATTGAAGAAACAAAAGAAAGTGTAAGTTGTAAAGAAAACTTATAAACAATTGTTATACCTGCTTCCTCTCATGATCAAGCATCATAGTGCGTCCCAGTGTGTGGAGATATTTTTTTGAATCAATGTTCTTTTTATTTTTTCCAGATGATTCCTAAATAAAATTCAAAAATGCAATAGATAGTATTAATGAAAAACATGAAAGTTATTATTTAAATACCTCAAATGTTATTAATACCTTAAACTGGGTAGTCGTCCAATGAGTAATCATCTGGCGATACTGCTCAATAGGACAATCATCCACCACTGGTACCGCCTCTAACTCAGTGCCAACTCTAGAAACCCAGCCAATATACAACTCATTCTTGTAGTCTCTCCAAAGCTCGTCTAAATCCTTTAGACGTTCCGATCGTGCACCCTCACCACCGGGAAAATTAAATCGAAGCTGAAATCAAAATATTAATTAATATAAATACAAAAATAATTCATGGCATTAAATAGAACAGATTTTTTTACCCATATCTCTGCCCAAGCTCTATCCTTGACCTCATGTGGAAAATGTCTCCATGATAGCGGGCTGACGGGAATGATGTCAGAGTATTTGGAAAGCGTCGCCAAAAAACTCCGACATTGCTACCCTGTTTTCTCAACCATTTGGTTGTCTTCATTATAATCTACCATAACCTGTGTGCGGCGGTTCCACACCGAACGCATGCGTGTACGCCCCCGCCCACGCCTCCTATCAGTATATGTATCTGTCATGAAGGAAAAACAAATATTTTATCAAAACATGTTGTAATGAAAATAAATATTTCTATAAATTTTTTTTAGGGTTCTATAAATATACCTGTGCCGGTCTGATCGCTGAGTGCCGCTGGATACACAGAAACTGATGGAACACCCTGTGGTGGAACAGGAGTCGAAGACGATGGGATATAGAAGCTCAGAGAGACAGAAGTAGAAGGAAAAAAAGATGGGACGGCTGTCTGACCGGATGCTGACTGAGGAGTGGGAATCATCATGGGATGTGAAAATGATGGGCCAGAAGATGCAAAAGGTAGCGAAAACATGGGAGGCCTAAATATCCCATGTGTCTCTAACGACACACCGAGATCAGAATGTGGGAAGTATGACATGTCAATGGGAGGGGTAGGGTCTAGTTGGGTATGCGCAGTTGCTCATCCACCTCTGGTACGAACCCTCCTCGTACCACCGGCCTGAGTACTAGGACCAGTACTAGGCTCCTCGTCAAATAACTGTCGACGTATAAGTGGATCCTACAAAAATGTTTACAGAAAAATTAATCACATGACATTATATATTCTTTAAATATATCAATTTGAAATAAATTACTCACTGTAGGCACTAATGGTGGAACTCCCATCTCCGTCATTTGATGATTGTTTCCATCATTTTCTTCCTTCGTCTCTCTTCAATTGGCTTCATTTCCTGCTTTTGAAAACAAATATGTAATTAATTAGAAAAAGAAAACTAATGTGTAACCCAAAAAACTAAATATACGAGGGAATAGGGGATTCATAGGTAATTTAGCTATCAATTGTTTTAGAAGATCTTGAATGAATTTAATAAATAATACAAGTTGTAATGTTCACCAAGTTAGAAATATTGTTTGACTATGTTTGAATACATTTCAATTCCAAATTAGAAAATGCAATTCAAATAAAACTACAACCAATAAACATTTAAAATTCACATAACGGTCAAGTCATCTATCAATTGTTTTAGAAGAGCTTGAATGGATTTAATAAATCATACAAGTTGTAATGTTCACCAAGTTAGAAATATTGTTTGACTATGTTTGAATACAGTTCAATTCCAAATTAGAAAATGAAATTCAAATAAAACTGCAACCAATAAACATTGAAAATTCACATAACGGTCAAGTCAGATAAAACATATTTGTGATCAATACTAAATCAATTTGAATATTACCAACCTTAACAACCCAACTCGAGGTAAACCAAAAGAATTGAGAACATGGATGAATGATTCTATATATTTTCAACCACAACTTCAGGTTCACAATCAACTCTGACAATTGAGCTATTTGAGTCATCAAAAGAAATAAATGGATTGGTTCCAATGGCACTAGGGATAGTGTCAATTCCATCATCACCATTATCAAAAATATGTCTTAGAATTACTTCAACTATGACACCAAATTCAGGTCAAAGTTGGTCTTTGACATAAAAAACTTTTTTAGCCATTGATGCCAACACATATGGTTCTTCGGTAGCAAGAGTGCGAGTCATATTAATTACTCGAAATCCACAATCATCAATAAATGTGCCATGTATCGTCATCGAATCAAACCAATGGAATTTCATCATTGTGACTCGTCCATGAGAGTAATAATCCAATATTATTATTTTCTCAACAACTCCATAATAACCCACATTTTCAAATCACGGTCTACTATCTGATGCACTGGCATAACAATCTGTTGTGGTAGTAACCATAACACCATCATGTTGTGTTATCATGTTCTTTTCTCGTTCAGTGACAATAAATTTGTACCCATTGATAACAATTGATTTACAGTCATGAACCACGGTATTAGGACCAAAAGCCAAAGCTCTTATTTCCTCAGAGACAGAGTCAGCAAACAAACTCAATACCTGCAATATAAATGACTATTAAAGTTAATTAAATATTGATATAATTATTTTAAACATTAATTTTCATATACCTTCAATTTTAACCAAGCAGAAAACTCTTTGCTATGAAAAGTCTCTCTCCTTCTCAAAGATAAAGAACGATGCTTCATATTTATCATTGTTTTATGTTCCCTGTAGATAAAAAATATTAATAGTTTAACATATATATATATATATATAAGATATACATAATCAATTTAGTTAACTGATATAGTCATCGAAAAAATCACAGTTGAACAAAACTATGCGATGTGCCATCTCCTGCTCTTCATGGATTAATGTCTTCATTGTATATGATTCAGGAATTCCTCCTGTTTGAGGAAGTGATGGAAAAATGGGTTCAATTTTCTCATACCGTTCTTCTTCATTTCTCATTGGTCTGTTCAATCTTGTAGTAAGATCAGAAAAATACATCGAGCAGAAATCCATACATTCTTGAGCCAAGTAACCGTTCACGATAGAACCTTCGGGATGATTTCTGTTTCAGACATAAGACTTTAATGTGAAAATATTTCTTTCAGTTGAATACATCCAAAGAAAAGAAATAGGTCCTCCGGGAAGTATTTCAGTGGGAATATGGACAATCAGATGCAGCATGCATGTGAAAAATGACGGAGGAAATATTTTCTCCAACTCACACAAAATTAATGGGGCATCTGTCAACATTTTTTGTAAGAAAGACTTGGACAACTTCTTAGCACAAAGATCTCTAAAAAAATGGTACAACTGAATAACAACCACACTTACATTATTGGACAAAAGATTACGGATTGCTATTGGAAGAAACTCATGCAGTAGAACGTGATAATCATGAGTCTTCAAAGATTTTAGCTTCAACTCTCTTCTGTTGACCCGTTTAGATATGTTGCTTGAATAGCCATCAGGAACTCTAATAGTCTCTAATACTTCCAGAAATTGTTTTTTTTTCCGCAGGTGTCATCACATAAGAAGCACATGGAAGTTTCCATTTATTTTCACTGATACGCACAGGATGCAATTCTGGTCTGATGCCCCAATCCACCAAGTCATGCCGAGATCGTAAATCATCTTTTGTCTTCCCCTTGACATTTAGAATAACCGAAAGAAAAATTTCACATATATTCTTGTAAATATGCATTACGTCTAAGAAATGACGTAACAAATTGGTTGACCAATAAGGCAAATAAAAAAAGATACTCTTCTTCCTCCAATTGTAACATGTTTCAGTGGAAACATTCTTTCTCTTTCCATATTTCATTTGACCCTTCCCGAATGAAAAACTGAAATCTTTCAATTCATTAAGAACTTCAGTTCCAGACATACACTAAGGTTGATCATCGGTCTCTATGGTATTATCAAATCTTCGACGATTCATTCTATATGGATGATCCTTTGGAAAGAATTGTCGATGTCCCATAAAACTGAAACTACAACGATGTTTCAGTCTTCTGGATTGTGTATTCTTCATACAAACTGGACATGACAGTTTTCCCTTCATGCTCCATCCAGACATCATTGCATAAGCCAAAAAATCATTGATCGTCCATATAAGCGCAGCACACATCTGAAATATGTCTTTCGAACATGCATCGTATGTGCTCACACCCACATCCCAAAGAAGTTTCAACTCTTTTATTAAATGTTTCATGTATACATCAAAATCAATGCCGGGATCAGAAGGACCAAATATGAGTATACTCATGAAATTGAAAGTTTTTTTCATACACACCCATGGGGGAAGATTATAAATGTGTATAAAAACTGGCCATGTGCTGTGCGAAGTAAGAATCTGCCCAAACGGATTAAAACCGTCGCATGAAAGACCCAGCCTCACATTACACACGTTAGCTGCAAAATCAGGATGTCGAGCATCAAATATTTGCCATGCAAATCCATCTGCAAGATGAACCAACTCAACATTAGTCTTCTTTCTCTTGGTATCATGCCATCTCATTTTTATTGATATGTCATCAGACATAAAAAGATTCTGAAGTCTGGGGATCAATGGAAAGTGCCACATTACTTTTTGTGGAACGCGGGATGGTGTTCCATCAGATTTTGACTTCAAGCGGGATGTTCCACATTTTATACAATCATTTCATTCAGCGGTTTCCTCCCAGAATAAACTGCAATCTTTCGGGCAAGCATGAATTTTGTTTCTTGAAAATCCAAGTTTCTCAACTAACTTCCATGCCATATAGTTGTTTGAGGGAATATCTGCATCATCTGGAAGTAAATCCTTCAAGAGGGTAAGAATGTAATCGATTGAGGTATTAGAAATTCCATACATAGTTTTCCCATGAAACAATTGGATTAAAAATTCCAGCTTTTTCATTTTATTGCATTGTCGATATACTGGAGTTGAGGCAGCATCATTCAATTTTTTCACCCTATAAATATCATCATTTTCACTAGATGCATCAGCTGTCCTCATATTGAAGTCTTCTTGATTCGAAATCCTTTCTTTTTCATGATGACGAATAAACAGAAACCGGTCATCTAACAAATTCTCCATTCCAGTCCTTTCATTTCGATCATCACCAATTTGAGATTTCATTTTCTCCCCATTGTGATACCACAAAAAGTAGTTTTCTTGAAAACCATTTTTGGTTATGTGGTAGCTGACTTCTTCACGACTCAACCAAGGTCTACCAACACAATTGGAACATGGGCAGTGTATGCGACCACTATCTAAAGCATTGTGAAATGCAAAATCTATAAAGCTCTCCAAATTGTTTTGGAAATCACTTGAGATCCAATCAGTTTCATACATCCAACTTCTGTCCATTCTGTAAAAAGAATTTATATAAGTCATTTTTTCATAAAAAATTCAATAGGATTGAACTTTAATAGAAAATACATTTAAGTAAATGATAAAGGAAGAAAATAATCAAGGTATCAACTACACATGTGAAAAAAACATACAAATGTGTTATTGAAAAAATGTAAAACCAACAAGAACTTAATGTGTTATATCACATCACAGAATGCCTCATACCATAACCATATTAGTAGGGTATCATGAACATGAATAACATCAACCTTGTGCCATCCTCCTACCCTACATGACCCCAACCACATGCCACATATTTTTATAGCCTTATCACATCACACCTCACCAGAAAACACTAGGGAAATCATAGTACATCTCACCTGAAGACACATGGACAATCACATCGCATCTTTCCTAAAAACACATGGTCAATCACTTTTTAAGGAAGAGTAGGGAAGAAATGGTAGCTATCCAACCATATAACCACCATCCTAGATATTAGAAAAAATACCCATAACTCAAAACCTCTGATCATTGGTAAGTTTATCCAACTCTGGTTGGGAATGTGTAGAAATAACATAAAAATACATGATATATAGATAGCACAAAATACTCAACCTATGGGTTCACAGTAACTACATAATCACACACTTCACTACTACCATAAAACACATAAACCACACCTCCACCACAAAAGATGCATAATATTTCTCACTTTCATTTATAAGCCACTTCATTCACACTTACATTGTCCATTCATTTAATGTTAAATTAATTAAATCCATTTACCACACATCCATTTCTATTCCATATCATTTATTTAATATCTTTTTTTTTGTTTTAACAACATAATTTACTCCATAGATAACCAGGAAACTAATAAAACCACCACACAATAACTCACCATCTCATAATAACCATCGATGCCATGTTACATTGACCAACCATCTCACCAAAACAACCACATATCACAACAAAAATATTGCACATCACAAACCACCACACAACCAAAACCACCTCACCACATCATACACCACAACTTAATCACACAACACCTCCACACGACACAACACCACCACACATCATCACTATCATACAACTTCACATGTCACATCCATGCCCACTAACCATCACATTACAACCCCACATATCACAAAGACCAACTGGTCACCTCAATCCCCATAAAACACCCTATAACATACAATTAAACACAACAAAAAACCTCTCATAGAGGCAACATACCCCAACTTCCACAATTTATTTATTCAAGTTCTTTTATTACATTACCCCTTTTTTTAGCATGAACATTATAACACAACTGATATTCCAGGGGAAACTAATTAATTAACAAAATATTCATTCATTTCCCTATTTTTCACGGTGAAATCACATCAAAATCCAAACTTAAAACTAAAATATTAGATCAATAACAATAAAAACAAGGTACCATATGTGTATAAAGAACAAAATACCTGATTTGAGATGATTTAGATGGGTTTTCACCTATTCAGATGGGGGAGTTCGAGAGTTGCAGAGAGCTGGAGTTGGATTGATAACTTAAAACTAAAATCTTAGATCAATAACAATAAAAATAAGGTATTATATGTGTATAAATGAAAAAATACCTGATTTCAGATGGGTTTTCACCTCTTCGGATGGGGGAGTTCGCGAGAGGAGGAGAGCGCTGGAGCAGGATGAATTTAGGGTTCTGTCGCGAATGGGGGAGAGCAGCACCGCGGCTGTATTTGGGGGAAATCTTTCCCAACGGTTTTAAAAAACCGTTGGGAAAGAGATGTTCATGGTACCCTTTCCCAACGGTTCTGTTGAACCGTTGGAAAAAGGGAACCTAAAACACCCCTTTACCAATGGTTTCTTCAAACCATTGGCAAAGGGTGACTTTTCCCAACGGTTTTAGTGAACCGTTGGGAAAGGCTTCCCTAATCCTTCAACACCAATGGTTTAAGCAAACCATTGGTAAACAACCGTTGGTAAAAACCAGAATTCCAGTAGTACATTGTTTTTCAAACAATTTTTACCAGTGTTTACCAAGATCCTACTTAGTTGGACGATACTCACATATTCCTATAACACCCTCAATATTCAAGAAATATGAGGAACTTATATATATAATATTTCTTACATCCTAAAAGGAATTAATCTATATATAGTATATTCTTATATCATGCCTCTTCATTATCCCAATAGACTCATGAAAATCATGAAGCACTAAAGGTAGAAATTTGGAAAACTGAATCTTAGCATTGATAAGCCAGGTGGCTGGT
Organism: Viscum album; assembly: GCA_963277665.1. Lineage (NCBI taxonomy): Eukaryota > Viridiplantae > Streptophyta > Magnoliopsida > Santalales > Viscaceae > Viscum > Viscum album. The sequence continues at coordinate 1,423,714,385 of OY728145.1, forward strand.
TGAAAACCTAGAAAGAACTCTAGGAGATCCAGAAGGCAATATAATTTTCATAGAAAAGTTAATATATTTTTTCCTAAATAGGATCTAGTGTTAGGCCAAATATTCAAGATATTTAGTATCAAATTAAAGGGAGAGTTTTAGATAAAGAATCCAATCATTCTAGAGCCATTATCATAGATACAAATCCAAAAATACTGAAGGGTATGAAAAGTGAAAGTATATAAAGTGATATACTATATAATATTATGCATGGTGTTTAGTTAGAGAAGATCAAGAGTATTGGGAATAGGTTTTGATTATTCCTTAGAGTTTCCAGAAGTACTATAAATAGATCTATGATATTATTACTCATGAAAAATGTGAATTTGGAGATATATAACACGTCTACAATTTTTTTAATGAAAATATCAATAGATTAGAATACCTATAAGAAAAAATAAAATATAATAAGAGAATGAAATAAAAACATTCATCTTCCACTGAAAAAATAAGTTTAAAACCTTGGGAAGCCAAGCCAATATAGAATGATATCTATTAGAAACTAATTCCCTAGGAATGAAAGAAAGAAATATTCAAGTATTTGTTTCAGAAGATAAATTAGGAAGTATCAAATATCCTAGATATATTTATAAATAAAATAGTCCAAGGAAGACACATACAAATGGGGATATATAACATGACATAATAATTATTCTATATTGAAAAAAGGATCCTAGATTAGCTATAAATAAATAAGCTTTTTACCTTCAATACTATATGATATTAGTTGGTTTACAGTCATAGACTATAAATATTATGCTCAATTTTATAGGATCTACCTTGAGGGGTAATGTAGGGTGATTTTTGGATATACTATTAAGACACTCAAAAGTGAGAATGGCTATCCAGGAGTATGTCACTTTCCCAATCAAGGTTATACCAATAATAGATGATTCACTCATTTTCTAAAAATTCACTAGTTGATCAAGATGGATAATTGGTAGAAAAATATAGAAAAAATTTAACTATAATCTAGATCAATAACATGCTCTATTTTAAAGAATATTTATGGGTTCAACATTGGTATTATCTTCTTATACTACAAGATCATGAATATACCCTAGATTCTTTATCCAGAAGCTTCTAGGAAGTTGGATGAAAGTAGTTCAACAAGACTTGAATACTTGTGTTTATAAAAGTATAGATTTAAAAGATACTTTTGGAGTTTAAGATGAAACAATAAGGTAGGTTATAACACTCTACTATATATAAAATCACATCTTAAAAGATTTAAGAAATATTCCATAAATGAGTTCTTCTTATTTTCCAAAGGTTGAGGGTATTTCAAAAAGATATGGGCATGGTCTAACTAGGTGGGAGCTTGGTAAACACTAGAAAAAATCATTCAAAACATATTTATAGGTTGGAAAGTATGAAGGAAATAAATAATATGAGAAATCCTAGAAATTATTTGGTAAAATTAGATCATTAAGTATATTTATAGGTAGAAACTCAAAAAAATTCATCTTCAACCAAATAGAATATAGAATAATGTGAGAGAAAACTTGAAGGAAAAATATGGGAAGTATCCTAGATAACCTAAAGGATAATATTTATCCAATTTTAATTGATATCAATTATATGGAAGAAAATTTTCAAGGTAGAAACTTTCCCAGATGTAGATAGATGAATAGGTAGTCATAAAGAAATACTAGTAGAAGATATACCATATATATTATTTGAGCATATATGGGGAGAACATATTAAATCACATGATGAGAGTTTGTATTATCTATATGTATATTAATAAGAGGATAAAGAATTCAACTCAATTAGGTAAGATAAAAACACCAATACATTTTTTATCTAACTTCAAATAGAAATGATTTAAGTAAGGGAAAACACACCAGAAGACTCTCTAGAGCTATTTAGGCTGGAGGAGATGGAAGGTGATATAGTGCATTCTTCATAAAATGAAATCCCTTCAGAAGGAATATATTGTTAAGAATATAAGATTTCTAGAGTTTATATTTCTAAGGTATACTAAAAATATTGGGTACCATATATATAAATGATGAAAATCTTCGAGGATGAAGAGACAAATGAAGTCTATAAAATAGATAGAGAATTATTTACAATGCCTTTCCTATAGATATAAAGGGTAAGTAAAATTATCCAAAAGAATTCCAAGTATATTCATTTTGAAATAATTTATATTGGGATATATCTGCTTTTTATAAAGGGAAAATAAATACAAATCCTAATCACAACATCAGATGACATTTTGGCCAATTTCTCTAATGCATTATTAGAAGGAGAATGAGAAAATTTTCATGTAGGAGAAGCATGGGTGAATGTGACCATAAATTTTCCTATAATTATTTTGGAAAAAATTATCAGTGATACTCTTGAAGTAAAGTTCAATATGAGGAATTGGAAGAATATTTTAGAATGAATACATGATAGAAATGTGTCAGAATAATTACTTGTCTTTATATAAAGTTCTATAATATTGGGAGAGCATCTTTAACCAAAGGTGTTGAAAGATTTATAAATATTTTATAATATGAAGTATATCAATTAGAGAAATGAATCTATAGGTGGTAAACCCTAAATGGATAACATGGCCTAGAGAATTAGTTTCATAGGATTTAAAATAGGAAATAAATCATAAGATACCTCTTCCATATGTGATCAAACAACACTACTACAAATATGGGCTTTAAAAGTGCTAGAAAAGGGAATTTATAGTGCTAAAAAAGCACTGTTAATCTCAACGAAGATAAAGGGGGGTCCCTTTTATCAGTACTAAAAAAGTACTGATAAAAGGGGTCTTCTATCAGCGTTAAAAAATAGCACTGGTAAAAGGGGTATTTTATCAGTGCATTTTTTAGCACTAATAAAAGGGTCTTTTATCAGTGATTTTTTAAAAGCGCTAATAAAAGTCAAAAAAATAAAATAAAAATAAAATATTTTAATCGGAGCCACCTTTTAACAGTGCTAGCCACCCCCCTTTAACAACGCTACCCCCACCCCCACCTGCACCACTCACATCCCCGCCACCCCTTTTAATAGTGTTAGCCACCCCCTTTAATAGTGCGATCACCCCTCTACACCCACCCGCGCACCTCTACCTCCCCTAAGATTCGAACTCGAGACCTCTCTCCTGCGCGCCTGGACCCTTTACCACTCCCCCATGTAGCTTTCTTCTCCATTTAATGATATATCTATATATTTATATATATATATATACTTCTATTTATTCATATATTAATATAGATTTATATTAATATATATATGTAGATGTAGTTATATCAATGTAAATATATTTAATCATATATTAATATATATATTTATATCTATTTATTTATATATATATTTTTAGTTATATTTTTTTTATCTGTATATTTATTCGTATATTAATATATATTTATAAAATTAGTTTTAAATACATTTATAATTTTTTGTGTGTTTATAAATAAATAAATACATACATATATACAACATACATACAACATACATACAACATACATACACTTGTATATATTTTATATATACGTGTATATCTGTAATTATAATTATACATATTTATATATATTTACATATATTATATATTCATATGTACACTCATATATATATTCATATGTATATTCATATGTTATAATATATAGATAATATGTATCAGTTTGTTAATACAGACACACACTAATACACACACACACACACACACACACATTACATAGGTATATAAATATATATATATTTGTTTTGTTTTTCATTTTATGATATATTTATATATATTTCATTACATTTTTATCCACATATATATATATATATTTAAATATTTAAAATATGCTCTCTGTGTGTGTGTTTATAAATACATACATACATATATATTTATATATGCATGTGCATCTATAAATATAATTATACATATTTATATTTATTTACATAGATTAAAAAATCATTATTTATATAAATATATTAGAATATGTAGACAAACATATTTATGTTTTTCAATACACACACAAATATATTTATATATATATAAAAATTATATATACATTAATTGTATTTGTATATGTATATAAATATTCATTCAATCTCATTTTAAATAAAATGGATATTATTTTTTATTTAGATAAGGCTTGTATATTGAGAAATATACTTTATATGTAAATACATTTAATTAATTATTTATAAAATTAAATTTTTATGTGTAAATATATAAAAAATATGTATATATTGTTATATATTTGATTATAAATAACATTACACTATGAAAAATGATAAAATTTCAAAGCCATAATATCAAACTGACACCCGGATCAAATGTTCTGGCTGTTTGAAGTTTGAGTTACATTTTCAACTTATTTTAGATCTTTTATTAATTTTTTGATTTTTTGTGTCTTCAAATTGTCATTAAATGATTATTAGTCGATGATAAATAGAAAATTATTAATTAATAATATTTTTAAAATATTTTTAATCCATTTTCAATAAATTTATTATATATTAAATTTAAATGTCTATTTATACTTATCTAAAACATATTTAAAATATATATATTATAATTATATCAATATAAATATATTTATATATTTATATATTAATATATTATTTTTAATGTTTTTTTGAAATATACCCTTTAACAATGCTAGTAAAAAAGGCACTGATAAAGAAACTCCTTTATCAGTGTTAATAAAAAAACAGTAATAAAGGGGTCCCCTTTAACTGTGGTAAAAAATGCACTAATAAAGGTACCCCCTTTATCAGTGCTTTTTTTAGCGTTGTTAAATGGTGGCGCTGCAAAAACCCAGTTTTTTGGTAGTGCAAGTTGTGATAGACTTGTAATCTATAAAATTAGAGAAGAAGAGGATATGAGTTCAGAATACTCAAGATTAATATGATTAGATATGAATAAAGAAGATCTCAAATTAAAAATACTTGAGAACATTTTAGTTGGAAAAGATTAAAGTACTTCTGCACAATCACCTAGAACATCGATTTCCATAAAAGTATTTAGAAAAAGGTCAATTCTAATACCCATCTATATGGATGAAGAATCTCATGTAGGATATAAGAGATATTTTTTACTCAATGAAAATATAGAAGAGTGGTCTATATTAGTAAAGGTATTAATTGGTGGAATTATATATACTATCCCAGTGGATACATGATGCACCTTATCTTATATAATAATCTGGTTTTCATGAGTAACTTGGGAATCCACAGAGTCAAAAGCCACAGTAGGTAACAATGAAATGGTTTTTATTGAATAAGTGGAAAAAGATATTCAGATTAAACTAAATTAGAGAATATTTGTAGATCGGTTTCTTTGCTTCATCACTTAATTTACATACAACTTATTAATTGAAAATCAATTCCTTAAAAGATATAAACCAGTAATGATATATTCTTAAGAAATTATCATCAATAATTGCATGATTCCTACTAATTTTAGAATAACCAAAATGGTTATAGAAAATAAATTATCTACTATCCAATGGAATACTTTATAGGCAAGGCTAGAGAATAACATAGAAAGATTGATCATTTGATATAATTGGTTAGATTAAAAATTCTAAGGATAAATGAAAAAGAGTCATTGGATAAGATAAGAGATTAATTATAAAAAAAGTGTCTAGAATATCCTATAAAATTGTGGTATAAGGTAGTTATAGAAGCTATAATTATGCTTAAAGATTCTATTATAGTCATTAGAAGTAAGAAAATTTCCCATTTAAAAAGAGTAATCATAGAATTTGAGAAATAGATCCCGGAATTGATCAAACTTAGGTTAATTAGGCATATATAATGTCCTTATTATCATGTAACATTTATAGTAATGAATCATGCTAAGAAACAATGTGGTAAAGATAGAATGGGTTTTTATTACTTTTATCTTAATAATGACTCAAATAATGATGGATACAATCTTCCCAATTAAGACGATTTAAGAAGAAATACTAGGAATGTGAGGATAATGGTATATTCTAAGTTTGATCTTAAGTCATTATATTAATAGATTAATATAGAAATACCATTGATATTATTTATAACTCTAGTATGATTTTTTGAATGGATAGTTATTCCATTTAGACTCAAGAATTCCCTAGGATTATTATAGAGGAGAGTGAACAAGGCATTATATGGATTAATATTTTTTAATCTACATTAATAATGTTCTTATATTCATTAATAATAAAGAAGATTATATTGATCAATTATAGTAGGTATTTGAAGTTTTTATAAAAGAATGGTTAACACTTTCAGAAAGAATGATCATTTGGATGCGACCTAAGATAAAATTATTTAGATTGGATAACTAGGGAAGTAGAGAGAAACTTTAACTATATATTGTAGAGAATCTAGAAAATTCCCCAACAATATTTCAAATCATAAGTTGATACAAGTATTTATTAGAATATTTAGTTATAAAAGAAAAACATCTCCAATATAGAAAAAGGTATCCAGTAAGGTACCTTGGAATTATACAAAATAGGAATCTAAAGTATTAATAATTCAGTAGAGAGCTCAAAACCTCACATAATTAGAGTATATAAATGATTGCGAAGATAAAATTATTTTAGAAACAAATTATCTAGACTCATTATGAGGATTTATATTTAAAATAAGGAATAACCTTGATGAAAGTACCAGTAGATACTGGAGTGGATGTTTTAATGGGATAAATATGAATTATCATATCCATAAATGATAATTTCTTAATGTCATTAAAGGAATTAGGGATAATGAGATTTTATTAGGAAAAAATTTTAACTATATGTACAGATAGTTCTTATATAAATAATTTCTTCAAAATCAAATTGAAAAGGTTTACCAAAGCATGATTAGTGTGATGAAGGAATAAACTACAATACTAAAAATTTTATATAGAAAAAATTAAAGGAAAATATACTTTTATTCTAGACACACTAGCATTTTATTTTGACTCTCATAGGTGTACTGATAGAAAATAACAAATAAAGGCACTACCCAGTTTTCATTGATATTCATTTTATACAATAACACTTAGCTATTAATGTAATGAATTAAATAATCCAAAAAAATGGAAAATATTTTAGAAAATAATCTCCTTCATAAGAAAATATCTATACAATCTAATGGTGAATGATCATAAAGCACAGGTTCTTCATGAATGAAGACTAAAAAATATGAAGTAAAACAAAGAGATATCCAAATGGAAGTTCTAAAGATAAAAGTCACATTGATTGATTTTTATGTGGTTAGAAAGGTCATTACAACACTTAATGTGCAGAGAACTTGAGAAATAGGAAGGATCAGAAGAACTAGAAGACATAAATAAAAGGTGTCTCTAAAAGAAAAGAGAAAAATATTTCTAAAATCTAGGATGATCTAGTAGGAGAAAATCATGAGAAAAATAAAGTTCATAAATAACTTGATCAATAAATAATGGATGATGAGATAGATAACGAGCCTAATCTGGCTAAGGGAATCTATAAATATTCAAAAAGGATTCCAAATATTTATAGGAATAAAACCACTACTATTTATAATCTAATCTATAAAAGTAAGGATGATCAGATATCCCTGAGATATCTAAACTATGTTCTAGACATACTTAGATAATCTTAAGAACTTATAGAGTATTATAAGAAGACATATCAAGATATGATTAGTATGATCATTACCAAAGAGCTATGACTAAAGGTTCAAGTTTCCGGTCTTCTTAAAAAAACTAAAAAGATTAAGGAAAGATGCACAGAGGAATTTATAGTCATAAATAGGTTTTGGAGAATGTTAGAAATATGGATTCTAAAACTCTATATACTGGATATGATCTTGGAACCAGGATAGTTCATTGAGTGCCAATTGAAGTTCCTAGTCAGGATCCAAGTATCACTGAGAGGGGGAGGGTGTGAATCAGTGATATCTTTTTCTTTTTAAGTTTCCCCATTTTGAAGCAACCTTTTCCTCCTGTTAAAGAGTTTCTTCCTTACTGAACACACACAACCACATGAACACAAGATTTACAAGGTTCACTACTCAACAAGAGTATCTACGTCCTTGGTATGGTATGAAAACAATCCAATACCACACAATCCACTAGAAAACAATCCTTTTATGTGGAATACAACAAGTAGGATATAACCTTACACTCGTGTAGCACTTTGAAAACAATCCAATAGTGTGTATGCTCCCTCTTAGCACAAATAGGGTAATGTAATGATTCTGTGATTCTTAATGAAATTTCAAAAATAAAATCTTTCAAAATAATTCTTTACTTTCCTACCCAGAAGCTGGTAAGAACCTCCTGGTGAAGAAATATTGTGTGCCACTACCTACTTGCACGCCTCCCTACTTGCGTGCCACCTGCTTGCGTGCCTCCCAGCTTGCGTGCCACCTGCTTGCGCACCTCACCGCTTGCGCGCCACCTGCCTGCACGCCACCTGCCTGCACGCCTACTCACTACTTGCGCGCCACCATTGAGAACAACTCACAACTTGCGCACCACCTTTGGTTTATACACAACCCACTTCTTAAAAGCACCTCCCTTCTTGTGCGCCTCTGGCAACTTATGCGACACCCTACTTGCGCACCTTATAAATAACCTTCAGCTTGCGCGCCGCCCTATGCTACTTGCGTGATTAGATAACCCTCTACTACTTGTGCGACCAGAGCTCTAATTTTATCTTAAGTGTTGAGCATTAAAAAATGAGGAGGCTAGTCATCTATTTATAGGCATTTTGGTGACTTGCGCGCCACATACACTTGCGCGCCGCTCCAACACTTGTGTGCCGCTCCAGCACTTGCGTGCCACTCCAACACTTGCGCACCGCTCCAACACTTGCGCAAAACTTTATTTCCTTTGTCATATTTTTATATGATGATGTTCAAATATGACTTGCGCACAACATACACTTACGCACCCCATATAATTGCATGCCACACTTGCACGTCGCTTTTGACTTGCGCACCAATCTTTAACTTGAGCGCCACTTTATTTTATTTGTCATATTTTGATGTAATGTTCTTGAAATATGACTTGCACGCAACATACACTTACATGCCACATATACTTGCATGCCACACTTGCGTGCCGCTTTTGACTAGAGCGTCAATTTTTAACTTGCGCGCCACTTTATTTCCTTCGTCATATTTTGATGGGATGATCTTGAAATATGACTTGCACACCACTTACACTTGCACACCAATACTTGCAAACCACTTTATTTCCTTTTCCAAAATCACTTCTTTACTCTCTCTACTCTTCATAAGGCTTTCATCACAAGTTCTCCAAACTTATGATATTTGTGAAATACAAATCAGAAAAGCATCTTCATAGTTTAGTCTATTCTTTTTAGAATATGAATTCCAAAGTAATTCTTCATCCTCACTTCAAATCCTCAATTACTTTTGGAGTGTTAATTACAAAGAACTCCAATCATCTCTCTTCATCTAAAAGTGGAGGCTTGAAGCTTCTTCAAATGCCTTCAATGTTGCAGACAATGTATCACCTTTGATACATGTATTTGGAAATTTAAGAACAGTGCAAAAATCATATGATTTCAAGTCAATGTGTAATTCATGACCTTCTTAGAATTCCAAGCCCTTCCACACTCTCTCTTCTTCTTCATCCATCATTCTCTACTTCATTTAAATCATATGATTATTTTCTTCAAGTAAGCTCTTGCATGGTTCTCATGCAATCGTGAAGCATTACATGGTCTTCTTTAAATCATCATTATTCTTAAATCATCCTTATATGGATGATACTTCACCATTTTTCATTGTTGTAAACAATGTTTAACCTTTTACACAAGTTCTTTGAACTTAGTATCAGTTTAACAATCGTCTGAATTGATCTTCTTAGAGAATTTCTCAAGTATGACATCCAATGCTATGATTACATAACAATTTTCCAGGCAACCTCACTTCAACCAATCTCCATTAACTTTTCAGTCATTCTTCATCTCCTTCTTCATTTTGATGAGTATTGAAAAATGTTGACAAAAAATACAATATTTATACAAAAAGTGGTCCCAACAATCTCCTCCTTTTGTATTTTGTTGTTAATACCACAAAGTCTCCTCAAATGAATGCGTCAATGTCAAAATAAGAACCTTCTCTCTCCCCTTTACTTATTTCTCTCCCCATTTCATTTCAAACTTTCATTTCACTTTCTATCCCCATTATTGATAAGAAATACAAAGTTTATGGTAGAGAGGGTATCATTACTTACTTAAGAAGTGTTCCATAAATCATTTAACTCTAAGTCTACTTGAGCAAAGCTCGATGTAGAAAACGAGAAAATTTGATTTAGACAACAAAGGTGTCTATTATCCACTGATTGTGACACCTTATGAGATGAGATCTCCTACACTTGTCTTCAAGGGTTTTCCACTTTCATTCTAAGAAAAAGATATTGAATGTGATAGGAAATAATCAATCCTGAAATTCCTACACTCACTTCAACAAAAGGATCAAAAAAATTCAAGTGCAATTAGCAGGATAAGTGGCCTTTGGGCACTTTAGTTCTTATTATGTCATTGATTGACCTAGTTACTCCCCCTTTGTAAAAATATATTTATTTTGAGTAACCAAGGATGAGATATTAAGAAATGACATACCTTTTCCAATGACACGATCTTCAGATAATCTTCAGAGTAATTGAATTTTATACCAACTGATGTAGATACTGACTGAGATAATGACTCTGACAGCTTCTTCATGTGTCTCCCCCTCAAGGGAACACTTCTACTCACTGAATCCCATATTTTCTCCCCTGAGATATTACTTCACCTTCAATTACTTTTATGATAATAACAAATACAATACACAAAGATTTAATGGAATAAGGTGGATCCTCTTTTCTCCATCAATGTGAACAACAAGTTTGAGATGAGCTTCTCAACCCAGATGCTCCATTATTCACACTTTCACAACTAATATTCAATGATGACTGTGATTGTGTTGACCTCACTATATATTCCATCTCTTTATGTGTGACTATTCTTTCTTCAAGGGATTTCAAATCACTAGAATCTCCTGGTGCAACTTTCATCTTTTTGAGGAATTCTTGTTGGACTGGAGTAAATTCAAAGCATCTTTTAATAGTATGACCAGCCTTGTTTCACCTCACACACAAAACTTCCTTTTCTTCATGTAGAATCTTATTTTTGCTTTTAGCACAATTATTAGCCAGTGTATATTCCATCTTTCTCATTCTTTCCAAATATTCTGGCCAAACCACCAAAATATCATTAGGGACTGAGGGATCATGATTGGATCTTCTACATGGATTCTTCTAAGTGGATTCCTTCTTAGTTGTTATTTTGGATGCACCACCCTTCACCTTATTGGATTTAGAATCCAAGGACTTATCATATTTACTTCTTGAAATCTTCCTGGGTGAATTTCTTTTCATATTATTTATTTGATTTCTTCCCAAGGATGCTTCTTCATTCTTACTCAGCTTCTATGGTCTTCTTTTCTTATATGAACACGCACCATTAAATTGACCACTCCTATTGCATACATCACAGATGTTATCTAACATTCCAAATCTATTTTTAGTATATATATGCTTTTGGATTTGTGGATGTTTCATCTTCTTCTCTGGATTTCTCCCCCTTGAGATGAGCTTTCTCTGTACTTTTACATTTAAGGGGTTGTAGAAAAAATCTAGTGCACAATGCCCAAATATATTACAACACCATCATTAACCAACAAACCTTGACTTATTCCCATCTTCTTTATAAGGTTTTTGAATCTTCTTCTTAGTATGTTGTGCTTTATGTGGGGAGCTATCTTCTACATTCTTTCCCCTATCCACCATAGCCATGGTGGTAGTTTTCTTCTCACTTTTCTTCATCCATACTTGTTTAGAATTTTTCTTCCAACCCGTACTTTTTGTAGAAACAAAAACATTAGTACAAGTTGGTATGGATGATACATTTTCTTTCTCATCTACTTTTGATAGATCAATGAGTGAAGCCATGATCTTCTTATCACATGTTGGAGGTCTTTTGACAGTAGAATCCTCCATTGAGCATTGAATACTGGCAGCAACTTTTTCCTTATTTTGTGGAGACTCAATATGTGTCTTCTCAAGATTGGTAAACTCAACTTCCAATTCTAGACATCTCATATTGAGGTTGACTTCCTGGTCTACAATCATAGTCATCTTCTCTTCACAAGCCTTCTTTAATCTTTCAACTTCATCTTCATGCATCTTTACTTTGTTTTGTAACAAAGAGTCAAGTTCTTTGATCTTATTGGAGTTTTATTTCAAATATATCTCCTTGACATCATTTCTATTTTTCATCTCATCTTCAAGTGCATGGATCTTATCTTCTAGAGTCTTGTTGACTCACTCTTTATCTTCAACATCTTTGAACCACTTTGAATAACTTACTTAAAATTCACTCTTTGTTGCTTAAAAGGCTCCAACCTGTCTAGAGAGCTTTAAACATTCGACAATTTTTGCTTGTAATCCTTTATCCAAAACATCAGTTTCTTCTTCCAGTTGAGTGATATTTTCCTGCATGCATTGAAATACTCCACAAACAAGAGATGAACTCTCTTCAGGACTACCATGCATAATCATTCTTAATCTATCAACTAATATTTATTGAGATGTTGTAGAAGTTCTTAACAGCTTCTGATCAACTGAGATGATGCTAAATTGATCTAGACTTCATTGTTTTTAAAATCACAATAAGACCTTGTGATTCTAGAAAGAAGAATAAGAAGAAGATCTTGATACAGATGGTTTTGCACTGAAAGAAAACATGTGAAGAAGAGTAGGTTTCAGTGTAGCTAGTTTTTCATTGAAGAAGCAGAAGAAGAAGAAGAGTGTGCAACTTACAGGTTTGCTGCATAGAAAGAAGAGAAGAAGAAGAATAAGAACAAAGTATTCCCAATTGAAGACTATAATTATTTAGGGAAGTTTAATTAAAATGATGCTATGTGAGCTGATCCTCAGTTTTTGAATAATCACATTGGTATATGTGATTCTAGCCAAGAAGAGAGAAGAAGTTTTAGTGCAGTTGGTTGTTTCACTAAGAAGAAGAAATAGGAAGCCAAGTGCAGTTGGTGTTGAACTAGAAAAGAAGAGAAGGAAAGAAGGAAGAATTGTTATGGAAAATTGTTATGGAATCATAGCATTGGATTTAATACTTGATCAGATAGAGAATAATGATACTTGGGAACTTTTACCCAAGCCGGAAAACAAGAACATCATTGGTACAAAGTGGGTTTTCCAGAACAAGCTGAATGAAGAAGGTAAAGTAATAAGAAACAAATCAATATTGGTTTTTAAAGGGTATTCACAAATTGAAGGCATTGATTTTGATGAAACATTTTCTCCAGTGGAAATATTAGAAATAATCATAATATTTCTTTCTATTTCTGCACAATGAGGTTACAAAATATTTCAAATGGATGTAAAATCCACATTTTTGAAATAATCTACAAACAAGAGATGCACTCTCTTTAGGAATACCATGCAGAATCATTCTTAATCTGTCAACTGATATTTCTTGAGATGTTGTAGATTGATCATCACCACTTGTGCCAGAATTTTCATTATGAGAATAATTTCTAAATGTACTAACACATACCTCCTTATCATTTGAGGTAGGAAGGTTATCCGTCTTCTTAGTGGAAACTTGAGCCACCTTCTCATAACTTTCCAAGTCTGGTGTGTCTTCAATGTCTTCTAGATATAGAGAACTAGATACATCCCATTGTTTAGTTAGGAGGGACTTCTTCTTCAACTTTCTCTTCTCATTATTTCTCCTATTCATCATGGTCTTGATAGATATAGACTTCTATTTAGAGATAACTGAATCTTCACTGAAAGTGAACTTCATTGATAATTCAGGAAAGAAACTCAAATCTTCAAAAGAGAATAACTTCACTGTAGAGAATCCAACAGAGGTGAACCTCGTTCTGATACCAATTGAAGTTCCCAGTCAGGATCCAAGTATCACTGAGAGGGGGAGGGGGTGAATCAGTGATATATTTTTCTTTTTAAGTTTCCCCGTTTTGAAACAACCTTCACCTCCTGTTAAAGAGTTTCTTCCCTACTGAACACACACAACCACAGGAACACAAGATTTACAAGGTTCACTACTCAACAAGAGTAGCTATGTACTTGGTATGGTACAGAAACAATCCAGTACCACACAATACACTAGAAAACAATCCTTTTATGTGGAATACAATGAGTAGGATATACCCTTACACTCGTGTATCACTTTGAAAACAATACAATAGTGCGTGTTCTCCCTCATAGAACAAATAGGGTAATGTAATGATTCTATGATTCTTAATGAACTTTTACAAATCAAATATTTCAAAACAATTCTTCACTTTCCTACCCATAAGATGGTAATAACCTCCTGGTGCAGACATCTTTAACACCACTCCCTACTTGCACGCCTCCCTACTTGCACGCCACCTACTTGTGCGCCTCCCTACTTGCACACCACCTACTTGCGTGCCTCACTGCTTGCGCGCCTCACTGCTTGCATGCCACCTACTTGCGCGCCTACTCACTACTTGCACGCCACCATTGATTACAACTCACAACTTGTGCGTCACCTTTGGATTATACACAACCCACTTCTTGAAAGCACCTCCCTACTTGTGTGACTTTGGAAACTTGCGCAACAAAACTTGCGTGACACCCTACTTGCAGGCCTTATAAATAACCTACAACTTGTGTGCCACCCTCTTCTACTTGCGTGATCAGAGCACCCTCTACTACTTTCGCGATTAGAGCTCTAATTTTCTCTTAAGTGTTGAGCATTAAAAAATGAAGAGGCTAGTCGTATATTTATAGAAATTTTTGTGACTTGCATGCCACATACACTTGCACGCCGCTCCAGAACTTGCGCGCCACTCTAGCACTTTCACGCCACTCCAACACTTGTGCGCCGCTCCAGAACTTGCGTGAGACTTTATTTCCTTTGTCATATTTTGATATAAGGATGTTGAAATATGACTTGCACGCAACATACACTTGCGTTCCATATATACTTTCACGCCACACTTGCATGCCACTTTTGACCTGTGCGCCAATCTTTAACTTGCGCTCCACTTTATTTCCTTTGTCATATTTTGATGTGATGATCTTGAAATATGACTTGCATGCAAAATACACTTGCGCGCCACATATACTTGCGAAACACACTCGTGCGCCACTTTTGACTTGCACGTCAATTTTTAACTTGCGCACCACTTGATTTCCTTTATCATATTTTGATAGGATGATCTTGAAATATGACTTGCGTGCCACTTACTCTTTCACACCAATACTTGCACGCCAATACTTGCACGCCACTTTCTTTCCTTTGCCAAAATCACTTATTTACTCTCTCTACTCTTCATAAGGCTTTCATCACAAGTTCTCCAAACTTATGATATTTGTGAAATACAAATCAGAAAAGCATCATCATAGTTTAGTTTATTCTTTTTGTAATATGAATTCCAAATTACTTCTTCATCCTCACTTCAAATCCTCAATTCCTTTTGGAGTGTTAATTCCAAAGAACTCCAATCATCTCTCTTTATCCAAAAGAGAAGGCTTGAAGCTTATTCAAATGCCTTCAGTGTTGCAGACAATGTATCACCTTTGATACCTGTATTTGGAACTTTAAGAAAAGTGCAACAATCATCTGATTTCAAGACAATGTGTAATTCATGACCTTATTAGAATGACAATCCCTTCCACACTCTCTCTTATTCTCCATCCATCATTCTCTACCTCATTCAAATCATATGATTCTTTTCTTAAAGTAAGATTTTGCATGGTTCTCATGCAACCGTGAAGTATTTCATGGTCTTATTTAAATCATCATTCTTATTCAATCATCCTTAGATGGATGATACTTCACCATTATTCATTGTTGTAAACAATGTGTCACCTTTGACACAAGTTCTTTGAACTTAGTATCAATTCAACAATCGTCTGAATTGATCTTCTTAGAGAATTGCTCAAGTAAGAAATCCAATGCTATGATTCCATAATAATTTTCCAGGCAACCTCACTTCAGCCAATCTCCACTAACTTTTTAGTCCTTATTCATCTCCTTCTTCATTTTGATGAGTATTGAAAACTGTTGACAACAAATACAATCTTCATACACGAAGTGGTCCCAACACAAATAAGATCTTAGATTGGGAGGAGTTCAATTTTATAGATTTAAGAAGATAAATTATACTTTTAATTAGCCATAAAAGATATTGATGATAGTTCTAAATAATTCATATCCATTTTTACTATAGTGGGTTTTATACATAAATCCTATCAAATTAACACACATATTGGTTATGTTATGAAGCTTGTACCCATGGTATTGGAATAAAGGACCTATCCAGAAAGAATTTGAAGAATCACAGTTAATTGATGATGATTATATAGAGTTTAGTTTTAATAGGATCCATTAAGAATGAATCTAGATATCGTGAAGTATCTATGTGACCAAAAATAAATCAATAATCAAAGATTTCATGTTCTTTTATAGGATAAAATGTGTTAGAATTTATCAATTCAATGGATTTATAGAAGGAAAATGATACATCTAGCAGACATTATAGTAATAATAGACATGATACTTATATATATTAAGGCATAGAAATGATATAAATAGAATATCTTTAATATTAAAGAAAAGATCTAGAACACCATCAAATAATTTATGGAAATGAAAGTGTTTGAAAAAGAGGTACCAGTTAGTGAGATGATCGACACTCTATATGACTTGGGGGTATTCTAGTTTATAATCCAGACATGTGTCATATCTAAAATGAATGATCAAATCAAATCAAACCTATCAATTATCCATTTTTTATTTATGTTTGTGGTGTGTGGTAGAAAATTTATGGTTGTGCACTCCACATTTTTATTTTGATTTTTCTTTTGAATTTCACTTTTTCAGAAGTGTGGTCTTTAACATTTCAATTTATGTCAAGTCTTGAATTGGAAGTGCGAGACTTCCTTGGGGAAACTATGCCTAGATGCCTCTTTAAGGGGACTTAAAACTCATTTTTTTAGAGAGATGAACTTGAAATATAAATTATTATAATTTTAGATATTCTCTCTCTCATATATCTCTATATTCTTCATGTTCTTTGTGAAAAGAGAATTCCAAGAGTGATCCTACAAGTTGATAATAGTTAGTATTTTTATCCTTTTCTAGATATTATTTTGTATCCATTATTCAAAGAGTTTTTGTTACTTTTTTATATTTATCAAGTGGAACTCCCAGATACCTCATAGGAGAATCATCCATTAGTGGCATTTTAAAATACCAACATCCAGATTAACTTTAGAATATGACCACAAAATGATTGAGTTAGGAAAGAAAGACCAATAGAATCACATGAAGGTTGAAGTACTCAATATAGAAATTAAGTGAATTGAATATCAGTTTTGAAAAGATAGATGGCTAGTCAAAAACTTAAAAAAAATTAGATGAGATCTATAAGGTGATATAATTTTATTAGAAAAGTAAATATATTACGGATGAAAGAGGATATAGAGTTAGACCAAATATTCAAGACATTTGGAAATGACTTGAAGGTAGTGATTTATATGAAGCCTAAAATTATCTAGAAGATATTATAATGAATAAAAATCTATAAATCTATCAAGATATTGAAAGATAATGTATATCATGGTGATATACTATAGAAGATTATTTCTGACCTTTAGTTAGAGAATCTAAAGAGTATTAGGAATGGGTTTTGAGTATTCCTTAGAGTATATAGGAGTACAAAAAACATATCCATGATATTATTAATGAAGATAAATGAGAAATTGGAGATATAGAATATATCACCAATTAATTGAATGAAAATATCAAGAAAGTATAATACCTAAAATCAAGATTTAAAGAGAAGAAGAATATGAAAGAGGAAAATTCATCTCTCATCAAAGGAATTGATGTAAAAACTTAGGAATCCAAGTCAATATGGTAAGAAATATCCCATAAACAATTAACTTGGGAATTATAAAAAGGATCATTTAAGGAATTATTTCAGAATATCAATCATTAAGTAAATCCCACATATCCTAGCTATATTCAAGAAGAACATAGGACAAGGAAGTTACATCCATAAGAGGTGTTGTAGCATAGTACAATCCTTAATCTAGATTGAAAAAAGGATCGTTGAGTATCCATAGATTAATGGGATTTAAAAATTTGATATTATATGCTATCAGTTGTCTTATAGTCATGAACCATATATAGTGCACTAAATTTTGAAGGAGCTACCTTAAGGGGTAATGCATGGTGATTTTAGGATATACTGTTTATACACTCGAAAGTGAGAATGTCTAACTAGGAGTATTACACTTTCCCAATCAAGGTTATACCAATAGTATTTTATTTACTCAAATATAACTTTTCTTGAAATTAACTAATTGATAAAGATGAAGAATAGGTTTAAAAAGATAAAAAAACTGTAACAAAAATATGTATTTACATCATATAATATTTTGAAGAATATATTTGTGAGTTTTAACATTGGTATTATCTTATTAGACTAGGATATCAAGAATATTCTTTAGATTTATTTATCCAAAACTTCTAGGAATTTTCTATGAAGTTGTTAAATAATCCTTGAAGACTCATCATTCTCAAAGTAAAAATTTATAAGATACTTTATAATTTTGAGTAGAAAAAATGAGGAAAATGATAAGAATATATTATATGGAGAGGAATGTATTTAAATATATAATAAATATGACACATATGATTTCCTCCTATTTCTCAAAGGTTTACAATGTTACAGGATAATATGGGTGTGGTCTAACTAGGTAGGATCTTGGTAAACACCATAAAAAATTATTCAAAACTCATTATCAGGACAATAGGGGTAAAAAATGATATTAAAAAAGAAGTTTTAGAAAGTATTTAGTAAAATAATATCATCAAGTATATTTTTAGGTATAAATATAGAAAATATTAAGAGGTAGATTCAACCAAATATAATCTAGTCAGATGTGAGAGAAAAATTTAAGGAAGAATTTGAGAAGTATCCTTGATTCCATAAAGGAAAATATCTATCGACTTATAATTAATATTGGTTTTAAAGGAAAAAAGGCCATAAGGATGTCACTTACCTAGATACAGGAAGACAAAGAGGTAGTATCATGGAAATACTGATATAAGATACACCAGATATATTTTTTGAGTCCATTTGTGGAGAGGATATAGATGTAGATAATTAGAGTTTATATTCATTATATTCAAATTACTCAGAGTAAGAAGAATCCATCTCAGATAAGGAAGAGAAAAACACCAATATAATTTTTAGCTAACTCCAAATAATAATGATTTGAGAAAATTATAGTGTATTAGAAGAATATCTAGTGCTAGTAAGGTTAGATGAGATAGAAGGTGATCTAGTTTATTTTTTAGAAACTGAAATACTTTCAGAAGTAAGTGATTATCAAGAATGGAATACACCTATATTTTATTGGTTCAATGAATAGAAAAAGTATTGGTTAATATATCGATACACAACCAAGATCTTTATGGATTAAGAGATAGTTGAAGCCTATAAAATAGATGGAGGATTATTTGTAATGCCTTTGATAATGCAAAAAGGGTTAGTAAGCCTATATATAAGAATTATAATTAGGTGAATTTTGGAATAACAATTTAATAAATTTATCTAATGCATCAGTATGAGGAGAATGGAAAACTTTTCATGTAGGATCGGAATGGGTGAAGGTAATCCCAAATTTCTATGCAGTTCTTATAAAAAAATGTATTATTAAAACAATATAAGTAACGATCAATATGAGGAATTGTTTGAAGATATTATCATGTCCACCTAACATAATATTTTCTAGAATAACTATTAATATTTATGTAAATCTCTACAATACTGGGAGACCTACTCTAAGGAAAGGTGATGGAAGATTTTAGCATCTTTTTTAGGATAAAGGGACAATAATTAGAGCCATGAATCTATAAGCATCAAAGCATAAAAGGATAACATGGCCTAGAGATTGGTCTTCACCTAATCTAGAATAAGAAATATGGAAAAATCTAATTCCTCTAGATATGATCAAATAAGTCGATAATATACTTGTTATCTTTAAAATCAAAGAAGAAGATGATCTGCGGTTACAAGAATAAATAAAATGAAGATTATATTTTAGGATAGAATACATCAAGTTGAAAATACTTGATAAAATTTCAGAGAATACAAGGATATCATTTGGAAAAGATAAAGGTTCTTCATTAGATTCCCCAAGAACACTAGTTTATAGAAAAGTAGTTAGACAAAGAACAGTTCAAATAACCAACTATGATGATGAAGAATCTTATATAGGATATATATGATCTTCATTATTTAGTGAAAATTTATAATAATGGGATGTATTAGTAAATCTAAGCATTGGTGGAACTATATGTACTACCATAGTTGATACAAGATATATCTTATCTTTTATAAGAATTAATATTTAAAAATTAACCTAGGAATCTATAGAGTTGAAAGTTATATTAGGTTATAATGTAATAGTTATGATTCAAGAAGTAGAAAAATATATTTAAATTAAACTAAATGGGTGAATATTTTTAGAGCATTTGATTTGATTTATTCCCTAATTTATAGAGTAATTATTGATTGGAAATTTATTCCTTAGAAGATATCATCCAGTAATGATATATTCCAAAATAATTATCCTTAAAAATTAAATGATTCTAACTACTCTTTGAATAACCATAATGGTTAAAATAATCAAGTATATACTTTATATGTGGAATACTATATAGACAAGGATAGAAAATACCATAAAAATATTGAGTAATGGAAAGAACTAGTTGGAATGAAAATTATTAGGATAAATGAAGAAGTGGAATTGGATAAGATAAGACATTACTTATTAAAAAATTAAACTATAAACCCTATGAAATTGTGGCATAGGAAGTTCTAGAAGATAAAATTACCCTTAAATATTCTAGTATGGTGATCATAAGTAATATAATTTTCTATCCAAATGGAATGATTAATGAATTTGAGAAACACAAACATAATTTTTCAAACTTAGTTTAATTAGGCATAATGAAATTCCTCACAGAAGTGTGACATTCATGGTAATGAATCATGGTGAGAAACAATGTGGTAAATGTAAAATGGTAATTGATTACCATGATCTTAATAATTCTATAAAGGATGACAGATACAACCTTCTTAATAAAAAGGCTTGAAGGAGTAAGATTAGGAATGAGAGGCTAATGGCATATTCTAAGTATGATCTTATGTTAGGATATTGGAATATTAAGATAAAAAACAATACCATTGACAACATTTACAATGCCAGGAGACATGTTTATATAGATAGTTATTCCATTTAGACTCAAGAATGACCCATGAATATTCCATAGGATAATGGATAAGGTATTTTGTGGATTATCATAGTTCATGGAAATCTATATTTATGATGTTATTATATTTAGTAAGAATATAGAAGTGAATATTGATCACTTACAATAGGTGGATGAAGTATTCAGGAAATAAGGGATAATACTTTCAGAAATAAAGATAATTTATATGAAACCTAAGATATAATTATCGGGATTAAAGATCTAAATAATTAGATAGATACTTCAACAACATATTGTATAGAAGCTAGAAACTTTACCCAATGATCATGTTAATCATAAGAAGATGCAATAATTTATTGGAATATTAATTTATAAAAGTTAATACATCACTATAATAGAAAATATTTCAGTTATAATAAAAAAATTATCTAGAATGGTACTCCATAATTGGATAGAAGAAGATTCTGAATTAATCAAAATTCTGATGTAAAGAGTTTATAACCTTTTATAATTAGAGTATCTAGATGGGGGTGAATATCATCTTATCATAGACATGGATAGATAAAAATTAGTATGGAGATGTATCTTAAAGATAAAAAAGAACCATGATGAAAGTATTAGTTGATACTAGAGTGAATGTTTCAATGGGAAAGAGAATAATTATCCTCTCCATGAATGAGAATTTCTTACAGTCCTAAAAGGGATTAGGGCTAAGGATCTTTTCTTAGGAAAACCTTTCACTATAAGGAGAGATGGTTATTATATAAAGAATTTCACAAAAATAAAATTGAAAAGTTTTACCTAGGAATTATTAGTATGATTTAATAATGAACTACTATACTATAAATTTGACCTATAAAATATTAAATGAAAAGATAATGTCATTCTAGATGCACTAACACACTATTTTGAATATTCTAGGTGAAATGGAAGAAAATAAAAAATCAAGGTGATATCCAATTTTCATTGATAATTATTCTTTGGTAGAATAACAAGTTATCAAAGTAATGAATGAAAAAATAAAAAAAAGAAAATAAATTATAGAAATTAATCTCCTTCAGAAGAAAGGATCGTAATACAATAAGGGTAAATGATCAGAAATAATAGGTTTTGCAAGAAGGAAAACTGAAAATCAAATTGTGTATAAAAAATATCCCTAGATAGTACGTTTAAAGATAAATATCACATTACATTCTTTTCATGTGTTCAAAAAGGCCATTACAGAACTCAATGTATAAAAAACTAAACAAACAAGAAGGCTCAATAGAACTAAATAGTAAAAATAGAATGTTTCTCTAAAGGAAATGATACTACTATTTCTAAAATATGGGTTGATAAAGTATAATAAGAACTTGATAATAATAAATTTTAGAAATAACTTTATCAAGAAAGTATGGATGATGAGTTACATGAAGATATTAATCCAAAAATCTGGAAATATTTTTCAAGGATTCCAAATATTTATAGGAATAAAACTAAAACTATTTATAATATGTTATAGAAAAGTAAGGATGATCAGATATCCAGGAGAGGTTTGAACCATGTTCTAAACACACTTAATGAATCATAAGAACTTATGTATTATTATAATGAGATATTTTAGGATATTATTAGTATGATCATTATTAATAGATCCCTCTAAATGTTCAACTTTCTGATATTCATGAAAAAATTAAAAAGTTAAAGGAAATAGGCATAGAGTAATTTTCATCCCTGAATAGGTTTTGGAGGATGTTAGTGATATAGATTCCAAATATCCATATTCCAAATAATTCCTTGGAATAAAGATTATTCAAAAAGTGATATAATATTTTTATATTGGGAATAATTCATTTTTTTTAATTTAAGAATCTAAATTACACTATTAATTGGGTACCAAAGATGGTGAAAATAGTTCCAAAAAATTTATATCCAAGTTTTCTATAGTGGGTATCACACATTGATCCTATCATATTATCATAAAGATTGGTGATTATATAAATCTTGTACCCAAACACTATACTAAAGGTCCCGTTTAGAGAGTATTATATGAATCACACTTTAAAAATGATGATTGGATAGAGTTTAGTTTGAATAGGATCCATTATAAATGAATCCAGATATCATGGAATATATATCTAATTGAATCTAAATTGATAATAAAAGATTTTATGTTTTTTTGGGAGATATTTTTTTAGACTCTATTAATTCAATATATTTTTCAAAGGTAGAGATGACACATTTAATAGAATTCACTATAGATGTAAACATGATTCTTGAAGATATCAAGGTGTGGAAAGGACATGAAGAATAAATATTTATTATAAAATATAAAAATAAAGTGTTCCAATAAATAATTGATAAATTTGAAGGAGTTATAGGAATATATCTCAGTTGGAAGTATGATCAATACTCTGTATGACTTGGAGGGATTCTATGTGCTGCTCTAGACATGCATCACATCTGGAATGGACAATCAAATAAAATCATACATGTAAATTATCTTGTTTGTATTTTTTATTTGGTGTTTTGTGTAAGATTCACAGTTTTCTACTTCAATTTTTTTTGATGATTTTGATTTTGAT
The DNA here is from genome assembly GCA_963277665.1 of Viscum album. Classification (NCBI taxonomy): domain Eukaryota; kingdom Viridiplantae; phylum Streptophyta; class Magnoliopsida; order Santalales; family Viscaceae; genus Viscum; species Viscum album. The sequence continues at coordinate 1,423,738,269 of OY728145.1, forward strand.
TTTTCTTTTTTTATTTATTAAAATAATGTGTTGTAGTATTCCACTTTATGTCAAGTCTTGCAGTGAAAGTGTGAGTCATCTTATTGAGAAAATATTCCCAGAGGCCTATATAAAGAGACCTATAACCCATTTGTTTGGGGAGATGAACATGGAATATAAATAATTATGATTTCATATATTATTTCTCTCAAGTATCAGTCTTTTCTTTATGTTCATCATGTAAAGAAATTTCCAAGATTGATCCTATGAGTCGATAATAGATAATCCATTTATGATTTTTTAAATATCATTGTGCTACATTTCTTTCAAGTGTTTTTGAAAACTTAATTGATTCCTTAAATGGATATCCTAGATACCTCATTAGAGACTCATCCATTGGTGGTATTAGGGAGGAAGCCATCTAGAGAGCTTATTTAGAAAATATTTTAGAACACAAATTTAAATTCCATGGTTAAAGATCTCTACTATAAGTAGAAATTTTTATAGGCTATGATGAAGTATTATAAGAACAAATAAAATTACATTTGTTATAGAAAGTATCATCAAATACCAATATTCCCATAAACTTATGAAAATTAACCAGAAGTGATTGAGTTAGGAAATAAATCCAAAAGACTCATGAGAAGCTTTAAGCCTTGAAGGTATGAATTAGAAAAATTAAATATTAGCATCGAAAATCCAAGTGACTGGTTGAAAACCTAAAAATAACACTATGAGATCCATAAGGTGATATAGTTTTCTTAGAAAAGTAAATATATTATTTCCAAAATAGGATATGGAGTTAGACATAATATTTGAAATATTTGGTTGTGACTTGATGGGAGAGCTTCATATGAAGCCTCTAATCATCTAGGATTCTTTATCATGGATAAAAATCCATAGATACAATGGGATACAAAATTATAAAGTATATCAATACAATATACTATAGAATATTATACATGAACTTTAGTAGGTGAATCTCAATAGTATCAAGAACAGGTTTTGAGTATTCCTTAGAGTATCCATGAGTACTAGAAACAAATCCATGATATTATTACTCAAGAAACATAAGAACATGGAGATATATAATTTTTATAAAAATATCTAAATAAAAATAAAAATAGAGTAGAATATTTACAATCTAGAATCAAATAGAAGAATAAGATTAAAGAGGAACATTCATCTCCAACTGAAGGAATCAGTGTAAAACCTTGGGAATCTAAGCCAGTATGGAAGGTGATTTCTTTTAAACCAACTCCATGGGAATGGAAGTAATTAGATCTCAAGAATTTAGTTTAGGATAAAAATCTGGAACCAAGTCTTATATATCCTATATTGGTCCTAATATTTTAAATACACTGAGAGGGGGTGGGGTGGGTGAATTAGGGTATGATAGATTAACAAAACTTTACCCTTTTGATTTTGTTTCATTAAAAAAACCTATATTACCTTTTATTCTCATAGAAAATTATAAAATGAAATGAAATCATAAAATAGACACTCTAAATTTACTTGGTTCACCCTAACTGGGATAATACAAGGATTATACAAAGGCAATGTTTCAATGTACCATAATCTTTGAAGTGTAATATTTTTATAATGTTAAAAGTGGACTCATTTCCACTTCTAATTTATAACTAATCACACTTGAGAATACACTATTATCTCTTCTAACAAGAACTCACTACTCCCCTAGAAGACTCCTCTGATGATTATAATTAGCTTTGATTTGGTTTACACTAAAATGAGTGTGACATGAATCTCTTATTACATCCTAGAGATGAAATACACTTTACCTTGTAAAATTCAATTTAGAGAAGGAGAATATATATTAGGTAACAATTCAAAAGTAATTATTCAATAAGTGGAATCATATGTTTAGATTGAACGAAGTAGGAGGATATTTGTAGAGAAATTTAATTTATTACTAAATTTCTAGATGACTTATTCATTGGAAATCAATTCCATAGAAGATATATTCCAGTAAAAATATATTAAAAAGTAATTATCCTTAAAAATTAAATGATTCCAATTACTTTTATAAAAACTATAATGGTTATATAAAAGAAAGTATCTACTTTACAAGTGGAATACTATCTATACAAGTATATAGAAAATCATAAAAAAATTGAGTAGTGGAAAGGAATGGTTGGAATGAAAATTATGAGGATAAATAAAGAAAAGTAATTAGCCAAGGCAAGAAATCATTTATTAGAAAATTAGTCAAAAAAACTATAAAATTTTGGTAAAAGTTAATTCTAGAATATATAATTACCCTTAAAGATTCAAGTATGGTGAAAAAAGTAAGTGAATTTTCTATCCATATAGAATGATTATGAAATTTGAGAAATATATTCTAAAATTAATCAACCTTAGGTTAATTGGTCATAGTGAAAGTTCTCATAGGAGTGTGACAATCATGGAAATTAATCATTATAAGAAACAACATGGTAAATAAAAAATAGTTATTAATTACCATGATCTTAAAAATTCCACAAATGATTATGGATATAATATTCCTAATCGGGAGGATTTCAGAAGTAGAATTAGGAATGAGAGTCCAATGGTGTATTATAAGTTTGATATTACATTAGGATATGGGTATATTAAGTTCAAATAAGAACTAATACTATTGAAAACATTTTCAATGATAGTATGACTATTTGAATAGATTTTTATGCCATTTTAACTCAATAATTCCTTATGAATATTACAAAGGATAATGAAAAAGTCATTCAGTAGATTATCATAGTTCATATAAATCTACATTGATGATGTTCTTATATTCAATATGAATACATAATAAACTATTTATCACTTATAATGGGTATTTTAAGTGTTTATAAAATAAGGGACGATAGTTTTAGAAAGAATGATCATTTGGATGCAACCTAAGATATAATTCTTAGGACTATTAAACTAAGAAAGTAAAGATAAGATTCAACTGTATATTATAGAGAAGATATAAAATTTCCACAATGAGATTGCAGATCATATGCATGTACAAGTATTTCTTGGAATATTAAGATATTAAATGGAATAAATTAAATACCCAGAAAATATATCAGATATAATTCAAAAAAAGGAATTAGGACTAATGAACTTTTCTTCAGAAAAACTTTCACTACAAGGATAGATAATTCTTATATAAATAATTTCAAGAAAATAAAATTAAAATGGTTTACCGAAGAATGATGAGGATGATATTTTAATTAAATAAAATACTATAAATTTAATATAAAAATCACTAAATAAATATTTTTTTCATTCCTGATGCACTAGCATGATATTTTAACTCTTACAAGTGTAATGGAAGAAAATATTAAATCAAGGAATCCTACAGTTTTCATTGATAATTATTTTGTGGTACAATTTCCATTTATCAAATAAAATAATGAAAAAAGAAAAAAAAGAGAAGGAATAAAATAAAATAATCTTTTTCCTAAGAAAGGTTCTTCATCCAGTAGGGGTGAATGATTAAAAAACAAAATTTCTCTAAGAAGGAAGGTTGAAAAACCAGGAATTGAAATAAAAGGTCTCTAGATAGTAATTTTAATGATAAAATTCATATTAAATAATTTCTATGTGATCATAAATTCCATTCTATTACTTAACATGCAGAAAAAACAAGAAATAGGAAGACTTGGAAGAACCAAGAGATTGAAACAGAAAGTGTCTCTAAAGGGAAAAAGAAAACCATTTATAAAAGCTAGGTTAATCAAGTAGAATAGGAACTTGAGTAGAAGAAAGTTCAGAAATAAATAAATCAATAAAGAATTGATGATGATATTTACAAATATCCTAATCTATTAAAATAAATTTGGAAATATTTACAAAGGATTATAAATATTTCTAGAAAATAAACCACAACTATTTATAATTTGACCTAGAAAAGTAATGGTGATTAGATATTCAGGAGAGGTATGAACCATGTTCTAGATATAATTGAGGAATCCAAAAAAATTATAGAATATTTTAAGAATATATATTAGGATATTATTAGTATGATCATTACCTAAGAGATCCAGATGAAGTTTTGAGTTTATAGTCTTCTTGAAAAAATTAAAAAATTCAAGGAAAGAGAATAGGGTAATTTATAATTTTGAATAGGTTTTAAATAATTTTAAGAAAATAGATTCCAAAACTCTATATATCAAATATGGACCTAGATCTATAAGAGTTTATCACATTCTAGAAATCTTTTATATTGATAGTAGTTCAATTTTTGGGATTTAAGAAGATAAATTTTACTTTTAATTGGGCATCGTAGATGCTAAAGAAAGTTAGGAATAATGCATATCCAAGTTTTCTATGGTGGGTTGTACACATCAAGCCTATCATACTATCAGATAGATTAGTGATTCGATGGATCATGTACCTAGGTCACTAGATTAAAGGACCTATCTAGAAAGTATTTGAAGAATCACTGTTTAGAGATGATGATTGAATAGAGTTATTTTTAAGATGGAGCCACTATGAATGAATCCAAATAGTATGGAATATTTATCTAATTGAATCTAAATTTATATGAAAAGAGTGTATATTCTTTTCATGGGATAATGTGTTTGCCTCTACCAATTCAAGATATTTTCAGAATGTTGATATGATCTATATGACAGACTTTACAGTAGAAGAAAACTTGATTCTTAAACACCCCAATATGAGGAAAGGACTTAAAGAAGAAATATTTATTGTCAGACATAAAATCCAGTGGGCCATAAATGAATTTATGGAGATGTGAAATTTAAAAAATAGGTCTTAATCGGTGAAATGTTTTATGCTTTGTATGACTCGGAGGGATTCTAGGTACTACTCTAGACACATGTCCTATCTAAAATAGATGACTAGATAAAATCAAACAAGTAAATTATCTTATTTTTTCATTTAGTATTATGGTGTGTGGTGGAAGAATCATAGTTGTGGGATCCAACTTTTTTCCTTTTCTTTTTCTTTTTACTTTTTTCATTATCAGAAGTTTCCACTATACGATTCCACTTTATGTCTTGTCTTGTAGTCGAATAATGAGTTATATTCTTTGGAAAGTTATGTCCAAAAGTCTATACATGGGTACCTCAGACCCATTTGTTTGAAGAGATGAACTTGAAATAGAAATCTGTATGATTTTATATATTCTCACTCTTTAGTATCACTCTATTCTTTATGTTCTTTGTGAAAATGAATTTCCAAGAGTGATCTTGCATGTTGAAGACATTTGTTCCCATTACCCTTTTCTAGATATAATTATATTGACTTACTTGTGATCATTTTTTTATCCATTTTGGATTCCTTATGTGGAATTCATGAATACCTCATTAGAGACTCATCCATTAGAGGTTTCAAAGAAGTATCATTTCTTTCAATACGTAAGAAATATTTCATATATTATTCCTCTTATTTCTCAAGTTTGAAGGTGTTTCTATAAGATATGGGTTTGGTCCAATGAGTTAGAAGATTGGTAAATAAAAGAATAAATTGTTTAAAACACTATGATGATATGATTAGTCTGAATAAAATAAATTATAAAAAAATTATACAAGAAATTATAAAAATAATTTTATTAAATAATTTAATCAAGTAGATTTTAAGAAGAAATACAGAAAATATTAAAAGATATCTTTGATTAAATATAATATAGAAGGATATGAGAGAAAAATTTAAAGAAAAACAAGGGAAGTACCCCAAATTTCCTAAAATAAATATATATCCAGTGGTAATTGTTATTGGTTCTATAGGAATAAAGATCACAAGGATGACACTTTACCATATTAATAGAGTGGAAGAGGTAGTATCAAAGAAATACATATGGAAGATACATCAAAAATATTATTTGATCATATCTTAGAAGAATATATAAAGTTAGATGATGTGAGTTATATTCTTTATATTTAGAGTAATTAGAGGAGGAAGAAACTAACCAAGATGATGAAGAGAAAATGTAAAGACCCGAAAATTTCAAGGAAATTTTTTTCTTAAAGTATTTGGAATATTACAAGTCTGTAGTTTCTGACGGCGCATGATTCTGAGGCCCGGTGTGCCCTGAATCAATTTCTGGAGTTTTGCTCAGGTATGTTCAGTAAACGTACGTGCGAGTTTTTCTATCTTTTGAACCGGTTCTTGGAATAAAAATCCAAGGGCATTGATGAACTCACAGTGCCAGTATTCGCTTAAGGGGAACTTTACCATAGCTGCGTTTTATGTGGGTTGAAAGTTATATTTTGGGGATTCATAGCAAATTAAATAAAATTGTTGTATAGTAAAATTTTATTTAAAATGTGGTTTTTTCCTCCAAAGGGGAGTTGGGGTGGGGCCCATACCCCACATAACCTCCCATGAAAGTATTTAGTGCGGTGGGGCCCACACGAACCCAATCCCTTTCACCTCCCCTCAACTCCCTTTAACTCCTCTTAAGTTTTGACACCTCCCCTCATTAATGGTGGAGCCTCTCCACCTACCTCCTCTCATGAATGTGCCAACTCTTGAGATTAATCAATGCCACTTAATTAATCTAGTTTTGAATTAATTTGAAATGGATGGAAAGTTTTTAATTTTGGAAAATCCTATTATTTCATTTTCTTGGAAAATATTCGAAGGGATTTGGGGAGAAACTCTTGTTGGAACTGTATTCATCCTCTCCACCAAAGAACATGAGGAACACGATCGACTTCCTCCACTTGTTTAACCGGGGTGGGAAAGGAGGCAACGCCACAAAGAATGATACCTACATTTCCCTTCCTCCGATGTTGAAGGAATGACACCGTCATCCGCGACGCCTGACCTCCGCGGTGCTTATCTTCTGTGGCTCGTCAACGAACGAACCTTAAATCGAGGTAGGGGTTTGTATAATTTTAAGTGAATAATTTGTACCCCGTTCTCCGTTGAATTTCTTGGATGTCTTCGGCAAACTCATATCACTTAACGCGGAGGGTGCGGGCCGAAAGAACATGGCCCGGAGACCCTCCGATGATCCTTGTTCTTATTTGCGATGGAGGTGGAGATGGAAGAGGCGACAACGACCGGAGAAAGCGGCGGCCATGTGCTAGCCGCGTAGAGAAGAATCGTGGCCTGCATCCATGGGCCGCTCGGCAGAAGAAGAATCGGACAGCTAAAGACGGCCGGGCCGAAGGAACCACGACGCCATGAGGGTGCCGCGCAGTGGAGAACTGTGGACCATGCTGGGCGTGCCACTTTGGCGGGTGAACCGGCCGGCAGGAGGCCGACCGGGTTGATGAAGGCCGCGACACCCGAAGGTGCCGCGTGGGAGAACAGCGGCCCGACTGTGCGGGAATCTCAATCCGGAGAAGACCGGTCGGCTTCGGCTGGCCGGATAGGAGGGGAGGCGCCGCTCAGCATCGCCATTTCAGAAAACCAGGGGCCGTGCCTCCCTGAACGCTCGACTAGTTGGCCGAGCCGCGGCCGGCCGCCGGTGGCACGGACCGGGCCACCTGTCGCCTAGGCCTGGCCGCGCCCTGTCAGGTCGGGCCGCCCTCGCATAGTCCGGGCCACAGTGCCAGGCCGGGTCATTCCCCACCGGGCTGGGCCAACCCCTCCTACTGGGTTGGTCCCACCGAACTGGGTCGGGCCGACCCGCCAGCCCACCAGGCTTGACGGGCCGGGCCCGTATTGCTTAAATATGAATATCTGTTGGACCGCGCGTTCGATCGACGCGCCATCTGCGACACTAAGACCCTTGCGACGAGGCGGTCCTTTTGCGATACTCTAATGAGTTTTGGACAACTTTGGAAAATGGCTGGGTTTGGAACGAGTGTAATTCCAACCGGGCCCCTAGAATGGAAAAGCCAATAACTCTCAGACCGGGTGTCCGATTGATGCGCCGTCTGTCATGTTGGATTTCTTTTGATGAGACAGAACTTTAGGATACATCAACTCTAGACTTCATGATAGTTGATGTAACGACCCCTTTGCTCGAGGAGCAGACCCGCCTGGAATCGAGTGTGCTGTGTGCGGGAACCCTAGAGCTAGCTGCAACTGCGTCGACTACTGTACTGGAATCCTCCGTGGGTTCGACAACGACGACTAATATACTGGAATCCTCCGTGGGTTCGACAGTTATGACTACTGTTCTTGTATCCTATGTGGGTCCGGAAGTTTGACCTCTGTACTTGTATCCTGTGTGGGTCTGATAGAGTATCTGGTCTTGTATCCTGTGTGGGTCCGACAGCTTAGCTGGTCTTGTATACTGTGTGGTTCTGACAGCTTAGATGAATCAGTGACTACATCTGATCATCTCTATCGCTATACGAAAGATGTATACCTATGTGAGCTAAGTCTTGACTTACAATCCTTATCATCGATGTGATTGACTTACTTTCCTGTGTGGACTGGGTTGTGCTTGGGCTCTAGAGTTGGAGCCGAACTGTGGTTGATAACTTAGGTATATGTATGGGCATATACCTAAGTAGGGTTGGTTGATACTTCTTGATTGTATCTATATTCTGTGGTTTATCCTTCATTGATTATGGGAGACCTTCGAGGGTCTCGGGGTCCCTACTGAGTATCGTATACTCACCCCTGCACGGGCTATGCCCGCACTACGTTGTGTTGGATACAGATGACTAATAACACTGATCGGGGTAGAGACTTGTGGAGATGGATGGTACCTGGAGGTGGACCACTTGGCGAGATGTACACGGAGTAGTCAGACAGAACCGAGGTGCTGAGGAGGCCATCTATACCCACCCTTCAGGTGGGATTTCCGGAGGACGAATCAGTGGTTGCTGTTTTAATTTACTGTAGTTGTACTAGCTTTTTCAGTTGTACTGTACTTACTGTTGGGCTTGTATTTCTGACCCATTTCCTTTAACACTTACTTTTGTATTCATTATTACTTAGTGCTTACTTTTGTTTCATACTCTGTTGTGTTTGTTTACTTTTATAAAGGCAATGCCTTCCCTTTTTATCAGGATTTACACCTTTGGTGCTAGTCACTAGCCCCTGTCCTATGGAAGGCGGGCTTGGGGTAGTCACGGCACGGGCCCCGAGGATGGGTCGTGACAAATTGGTATCAGAGGAGTGAGTTCTACTGCAGAAATCATGACTCTGATCATTCTTTTATGTGAAGCAATAGTCTTAAGAGTATTGAGTGTGGTTTTTAGTCCAGGGTGTCCAGTGTTGGTGCAGCGACCGACATATCCATACACCAGGACCCTGACCTCTGATTTCCAAGTTAGTGCACGAAAAAACTGATTTCATATGTGTTTCAAAAGTTTTATTTGTGATTACTTTGTGTCAGCTCACTAGGAATACTATTTGACCATGGCGTACCTATTTCTTTTCAAGATGGCCCCACGAAGGTAGCCAACTAGGGTTCCGAGTTACGTACGAGATGGTAGCCCACCGAGTGACGAGGCCTCGGTGCAGAGCCCCATCCCAGCGGAGACACCAATGGTACCACTACCCGTTGGGCCACCGATACCACCAGCCCTAGTAGTAGAGGGTGAACGCTGCCTGAGTGCGTTGCATGAGTTCCAGCGACAGAGGCCACCCAGATTTCATAGAGAGACGGACCCACAGGCAGCTTAAGATTAGCTGGAGGCTGTCGTTAGAGTTTTCAGATTGGTAGGGACCCCAGCCGACCTTATGGTGATCCTTGCCATGAATCTCCTGCACGAAGTATCAGGTAGATGGTGGAGCCTGATGCTCCAGGTGCATGATGAAGAATATTTACTACGGATAGACTTCGAGAGTCTCTTCCGCTCGGAGTTTGTTCCAGCCACCCTTCGTGCGGTGTGGATTTAGGAGTTACTTCATCTGCAGCAGGGCAGAATGACAGTATCTCAGTACTCAGTGAGGTTCACTGACCTCTCACGCTACTCTACAGATATGGTACGAGACCCGTTCTTCAAGGCCCGGACCTTTGAGTAGGGACTCAGGCATGAGATCAGGGCTTCGATGATTCCCCTCAGCATTCCGACACAGGTGGGGGTGCTAGAGTGAGCCCTTATAGTAGAGGGCTTTCTTACTGAGCAGTCTCCAGTAGCGAGACCCACTACAGGGCGACATGTAGCGGATTCTTCTACAACCGATAGTAGAAAGTTGTCGCAGAGGTCCAAGTAGACCAGACCATCAGGTGGGAGACCTCAGGATTCAGGTTCAGTTGTGCGGGGAACACGAAACAGAGCCAGCCTTATGAGGAGCAGGCAGTGCTATTCATGCGGCAGGCAGGGCCACATGACTCGTGACTGCCCGAACCGCCATGCAGATGAGCAGCAGACAATAGAGGGACCTCCCAGGCAGAGGTAGAGGTCCGACCGTGGTGGTCCGCCGAGAGCAGGCAGACGAGGCAGAGGAGCTGGCCGAGCAGTGGGTGGTGGATGACGTTTTGAGGCTCTACCTCCATCACCACCAGGAGGTCCACCCCGACCACAGGGATTTGGAAGACAAAGACGGGCTCAGCTCCAGTCAGTCAAGGCCTACAACCACGACGCACCTGAGATTATTCGAGGTACTATCTGTGTCTACTCTACCCTTGCTGTAGTACTTAAAGAAACAGGTGTGAGTCATTATTTTATTGCTGCTGCCTTTGTTTGGATCTCGGAGATTCCGACAGAGCTGTTGGCTCGATCCTTATGACTAGAGACTCCTACAAGAGCAAACTCGATGATTACACACTGGTGCCAGCAGTGTGAGTTTAATCTAGGAGGCGAGAGATTCAGCTGGGATATTCTTGTAGCGGCGTCGCGGCCTTACGACGTCATCTTGGGTATGGACTAGTTATCTACATTCCATGCTCATATCGACTGTATTAGGTGCAAAGTGCAGTGTGTCCACACATATGGGACCAGGTTCACCTTCACCGGTGAGAAGGGAGCCTTTGCAGCGCAGGATGGACTTACGCAGAGGAGAGGGCAGCCGATCACACATCAGTTTCCTAGTATCATCCTCGGAGCAGTTGATGTGCGGAGTCTGAGTTTTCCTGTTGTGGTGGATCAGTATGCGGAAGTTTTTCCTGATGACGTTCTAGGACTACCTCCTCGCAGAGAGGTAGACTTCTACATTGGTCTATACCCTGGGACAACACCGATATCTACTCCAGCATATCGGATGGCTCCCGTTGAGCTTTGTGAGCTGCGGGTACAACTAGAGGACTTACAGGGGAAGGGATTTATCCGACCTAGTGTTTCACCTTGGGCTTCTCCGATTTTATTCACCAAGAAGGAGGATGAGAGCTTGTGACTGTGTGTCAACTATCGTCGCCTGAATCAGGTGACCGTGAAGAACAAGTATCTACTCCTGAGGATTGACGACCTCTTTGATCAGATCAAGGGAGCATTATGATTCTCAAAGTTAGACCTCAGGTCAAGCTATCACCATCTCAGAGTTTGAGATGAGGATGTGAATAAGACGGCCTTCAGGTGTTGGTATGGCCACTACGAGTTCTTGGTTATACCCTTTGGCATAACCAATGCTCTAGAAGTGTTCATGAGTCTCATGAACAGGATCTTCCAGCCTTACCTCGATCGATTTGTCGTGGTCTTCATCGACGACATATTGATTTAATAGACTACTGAGGAGGAGCACGCCTACCATTTGTGGGTAGTACTGGACACACTCCGAGATCACCAACTTTATGGTAAGCTCTCAAAGTGCCAGTTCTAGATTAAAGAGGTTCACTTCTTGGGACACGTCATCTCAGAGGCTGGAGTAGTAGTGGATCCAGCGAAGATCAAGGTAGTGCTTTCTTGGGAGCCACCCGGGAGTGTGATGGAGGTTCGGAGTTTCCTGGGCCTGACTAGATACTATTAAAGATTTGTGCCAGACTTTTTCAGAGTTGCAGCACTACTTTAAGCTTTGACGAAGAAGGGGAAACCCTTTGTGTGGTCAGATAGATTCTAGCAGAGCTTTCAAGAGATGAGGTAGAGATTGACCAGTGCACCCATCTTGAGGCTACCAGAGGAGGGCTTAGGGTACGTGGTTTACTGAGACGCATCAGGGACCAAACTTGGGTGTGTCTTGATCCAGGAGTGAGTGGTGATTGCGTACGGTTCACAACAGTTGAGGCAGCACAAGAAGAAGTATGCTACTCATGACCTGGAGTTAGCAGCAATGGTCTTCGCCTTGAAGATGTGGTGGGACTATTTGATGGGCGAGAGTTTTATAGTCTACTCTGACCACCAAAGTCTCAGGTACATCTTCTCATAGAAAAACCTGAACCTGAGACAGTGACGTTGGCACAAGTTCCTCCAGGACTATGACTTCGAGATAGTCTATACTCCTGGGAAGGGGAACGTTGTAGCAAATTCTCTCAGCAGGAGATTGGGCATTCAACTACTAGGAGAGGCGATAGAGCAGCTGTCCCCATTGTAGATATCCTTTGTGGATAGAGATGAAGTAGCCTTTCTTTAGTCTCTCACAGTCACTCCTCCACTTCTTCAGCGAGTCAGAGAGGCACAGTGTGGGGACATTGACTGTGAGACGCGACGTGCTCAGATATCCGCAGGACAGGCGCCTGATGGATTTTCTAAAGGAGGGGAGTACGTCATCCTCTTTAGGGGATGTATCATGGTACCAGTTGCATTACAGGAGGAAGTGATGAGAGAGTTTCACACTTCCCCTATAGCGGTACATCCAGGAGTGGCAAATATGTATCAGGATCTCAGATGACAACACTAGTGGCCAGGTATGAAGAAGGCTGTAGCAGAGTTCGTTTCACGATATATCACTTGTCAGCAAGTGAAGGCGGAGCACCAGGTACCAGCAGGATTGGTACAACCCTTAGAGGTCCCAGAGTGGAAGTGGGACGAGATATCCATAGATTTCGTGACGGGGATTCCACGTACATCCATAGGACATGACTCTATCTGGGTGATCATAGACCGACTCACCAAGTCGGCCCACTTTCTATCGATCAGAGAGTAAGGCTTAGTAGAGAGCTTGGGATGCCTCTACATTCAGGAGATCATACGGTCTCATGGTGTGCCATCGACTATCATCTCCGATCGAGATTCTCGTTTCACTTCCCGACTTTGGAAGGGGTTACAAGAGGCTTTTGGGATGTAGCTTCACTTGAGCACCACCTTCCATCCTCAGACAGATGGACAGACTGAGAGGAACATTCAGACTCTCGAGGACATGCTCTGTGCATGTGTCCTTGACTTTGGTCCTAGCTGGGAGGATCACCTAACCTTGGTAGAGTTTGGGTACAATAACAGATACCACTACACCATTGGGATGGCCCCTTACGAGGCACTGTACGACCAACCTTGCAGGTCACCTCTATGCTGGACTGAACAAGGAGAGTCAGCACTTGTAGGACCAGAGATGGTTTAGGCTACGACGGAGAAGGTGAAGATCATCCAAGAGCAGATTAAGACTGCACAAAACAGACATAAGTCCTATGCTGATAGGAGACGGAAACCACTGGAGTTCGAGGATGGCGACCACGTCTTCTTATGGGTCTCACCTCGATGAGGTCTATGAAGATTTGTATAGGGTGACAAGATATCTTTGCGTTTCATCGGACCTTTACAGGTCCTTAGTAGATTAGGTGAGGTGGCTTACGGCCTGGCCCTTCCACCTCAGTTGCATCGGGTGCACAACGTCTTCCACGTATCTCAGCCGAGGAGATACGTTCATGACTCGTCCCACATCATCGATCATGGGGAGTTGGACATCGATGATGGGGATACATTCACGGAGGTCCCGATGGAGATCGAGGATCAATAGGAGCGGGTCCTATGTGGATGATCGATTCTTCTGGTGCACATTCGTTGGCAGCACAGGAACCTCCAGGAGAGCACATGGGAGCGGGAGGCTCAGATGCATGCTCAGTACCCCCATTTGTTTCCCTAGTGTGTCTTGTATATTTACAGGGACGAAAATCCCTGAGGTGGGGGTAATGTAAAGACTCGGAAATTTCAAGGAATTTTTTTCTTAAATTATTTGGAATATTATGAGTCTTCAGTTTCTAATGGCGCCTGATTCCAAGGCCCGGTGTGCCCGGAATCAATTTATAAAGTTTTGTTCGGGTACGTTCAGTAAACGTACGTGCGGTTTAATATATCTTTTGAAATAGTGCTCGTAATAGAAATCTGAGGCCACCGATGAACTCGCAGCGCCGATATTCGCTTAAGGGGACCTTTACCGCAGTTGCGTTTTATGCGGGTTGAAAGTTATATTTTGGGGATTCGTAGAAAATTAAATAAAATTGTTGTATAGTACAATTTTATATAAAAGGTGGTTTTTTCCTCCAAAGGGGAGTTGGGGTGGGGCCCACACCCCACATAACATCCCATGAGAGGATTTAGTGTGCTGGGGACCACATGAACCCAAACCCTTTCACCTCCCCTCAACTCCCTTTAACTCCTATTAAGTTTTGACACCTCCCCTCATTAATGGTGGAGCCTCTCCACCTCCCTCCTCTCATGAATGTGACAACTCTTGAGATTAATTAATGCCACTTAATTAATCTAGTTTTGAATTAATTTGAAATGGATGGAAAGTTTATAATTTTGGAAAAGCCTATTATTTCATTTGCTTGGAAAATATTCTAAGAGCTTTGGGGAGAAACTCTTAGTGGAACTTTATTCATCCTCTCCAGCGAAGAACATGTGGAACACGATCGCCTTCCTCCACTTATTCAACCAGGGCGATAAAGGAGGCAACACCACAAAGAAAGCTACCTACCTTTCCCTTCCTCCAATGTTTATGGAACGATACCATCATCCGCGACGCCTGACCTCCACGACGCTCGTCTTCCGTGGCTCGTCGAAGAACGAACCTTAAATCGAGGTAGCAGTTTGTATAATTTTAAGTGAATAATTTGTATGCCGTTCTTTGTTGAATTTCCTGGATGTCATCGGCCAACTGCTATCGCCTAACGCAGAGGGCGCGGGCTGACCGAACATGGCCCGAAGACCCTCCGATGATCCTTGTTCTTATTCGTGATAGAGACGGAGATGGAAGAGGCAGAAATAATTGGAGAAAGCAGTGTCCGTGTGCCGACCATGTAGAGAAGAACCGAGGCCCGCATCCACGGGCCACTTGGCCGAAGAAGAATTGGCCGACTAAAGCTGGCCGGGTTGAAGGAACCACGGAGCCACGAGGGCGCCGCGCTGCGGAGAACCGCGGCCCGCATCAGCGGACCGCTCGGCCGAAGAAGAACCGGCCGACTAAAGCTGGCTGGGACGAAGGAACTGCGGCGCCATGAGGGTGCCACGCTACGGAGAACCACGGCCCGCGCTGGGCGGGCCGCTTCAATGGGCGAACTGGCTGACAGGCGGGCGATCAGGTTGATGAAGGTCGCGACACTCGAAGGTTCCGCGTGGGAGAACAACAGCCCGCTTGTACGGGATGCTCACGCCGGAGAAGACCGGCTGACTTCAGACGGCCGGACAGGAGGGGCGGTTCCACTGTTTCGAAAAACCTAGGGTCGTGCCCCCCGGACCGCTCGGCCGACCGCCTGGCTGGGCCACTTGTCGCCCAGGCCGGGCCGCGCCCCGCCGGCCCGGGCCACAACGCCGGGTTTGGTTGCGCCCCACAGGGCTGAGCCGACCCCTCCGACTGGTTCGGACCCACCGAACTGGGTCGGGCCGACCTGCCATCCCACCAAGCTTGACAAGCCGAGGCCGTATTTCTTAAATGCGAATATCTACTGGACCACGTGTCCGATCGACGCGCCGTCTGTGAATCTGGGACCCTTGTGATGAGGCAGTCCTTTTGCGATACTCTAAGAGAGTTTTGGAAAACTTTGGAAAATGGCCAGGTTTGGAATGAGTGTAATTCCAACCGGGCCCCTGGAACAGAAAAGCCAATAACTCTCAGACCAGGCGTTCGATTGACGCGCCATCTGTCGCGTTGGGTTCCTTTTGATGAGACAGAACTTTGGGATACATCGACTCTATAATTCGTGAAAATTGATGTATCGAACCCTTTTCTCGAGGAGTGGACCCTCCCGGAATTGAGCGTGCTGTGTGCGGGAACCCTAGAACTGGCTGCGACTACATCGACTACTGTACTGGAGTCCTCCATGGGTTCGACAGCGACGACTACTGTACTAGAATCCTCCGTGGGTTCGACAATGATGATTACTGTTCTTGTATCTTGTGTTAGTCTGGTAGTTTACAGTGATGACTACTGTTCTTGTATCCTGTGTGGGTCTGACAGTTTGACCTCTATACTTGTATCCTATGTGGGTCTGACAGAGTAGCTGGTCTTGTATCCTGTGTGGGTCCGACAGCTTAGCTGGTCTTGTATCCTGTGTGGGTCCGACAGTTTAGATGAATCAGTTACTACATCTAATCATCTATATCGCTATATGAAATATGTATACCTATGTGAGATGAGTCTTGACTTACAATCATTATCATCAATGTGATTGACTTACTTTCCTATGTGAACTGGGTTGTACTTGGGCTCGAGAGTTAGAGCTGAAGTGTGGTTGATAACTTAGGTATATGTATGGGAATGTACCTAAGTAGGGTTGGTTGACACTTCGTGATTGTATCTCTCTTCTGTGGTTTATCCTTTGTGGATTCTGGGAGACCTTCGGAGTAGGGGTTTCCAGAACCGACCCGACTCGACGGGTTCGACCCGACCCAACCGGGTTGGGTCGGGTTGGGTCGAGTTGCTGGGAAAAAAACCCGGGTCGAGTTCACATCGGGTCACTTTTGTATGGGTCGGGTCGGGTCTCGGGTTGGGGTCATTTAGACCCGACCCGACTCATGACCCAACCAAAAAAACATCTATCTCTCTCTCAGCTACGGGCAGCCCCCGACATTTCCTTCCACCCCTCTCGCTCGCACTCTCACCCTCCTCCTCTCCCCCTGAAGAAACCCTACCCCTTCTTCCTCTTCCCCCACGACGAACAACGGTCCTCCCTCCCTCCCTCACACGAGTCTCTCACTCGCACTCTCACCTCGCCAGGCATCAACCACTGTCGGCCTACTCCTCCTCTCTCTCCGGCCAACCGACCGACCCCGACCTTCCCTCATGGTGAATAAAGAAACCCTACTCTCCCTCCCTTCCTTCCCTCGTGAGTTTTGGTCGGACAAAACCCTACCCTCCCTCTCCTCCTTCCTCCTTCCCCGAGTTTCCCCAACCCCTGGCTTGCGGCGCCTCCTCCTCCTATCTAAGAGACTAACAGTAAGCATTTTTTAGTACTCTAACCCATTATTAGTGGTGGTAGGGATTTGAATTTAATTTGGTTGTTGATTTTTTAGTATTTATTTTGATTTTAAAGGTGGATTAAAATAGGATTGACAAAGTTGGATTTTGGGTGTGCTTTGCGGCGGTGCCTCCTCCTACTGCCTGTTGCTGCGTGCGTGTGCATGCGGTCTAGATTGGTTAACTAATTGGTAAGCAATTTTTATTCGAAAACCCTTATTAATGCTTTGAATTTGGTTGGTGATTTTTTATAATTTATCTTGATTTTACCCCATTGATGAGTGTGTTATAACCTATTGTTTATACTTGTGTGAGAATTCATTTGATTATATGAATTTTGATTCATGTTTCCTAGTTTTGGATGAGTCTATTTATTAAATTTAAGAGGGTGTGTGTTAGAGGTCAATTTTTTTTTATAATGCCTTAGGGTAGTGTGAATCTCACATTAGGGTAGTGTGCATCTCACTTTGAATCTGGATTGTTTATACATTATGTTGTGATCATTGATTATTTTTGGCATATGAGTTGTCACATTTTTTTATGTGCTTATATTGGATCTTTTTGAGTAAGAATCATGGTGGTGAGACTTGCTTTTTATGATTATTATCAATTGTTTAGAACTTTATGTACTTTCATTTCATTAATTATTCCCTTTGACAGTGGCTAGCAATCATGGAAGGTGATAAAATAAGTGGTTCTAATCCTCTAGTTGGCGCAAGAACCCAAAGTCAGATGGGGACAACTCCAACTACACATTCAATAGAAAAAGGAGGGGGGAGTAGTAACATACCAGTTGAAGAAAGTGAGGGTAATAAGTCTCTTGAAAAGGTAAGAATTCCTAAAGCTACTACTGGTTCTAGAATTTCTCATGCTTGGGATCATTTTCATAAGAAAAATGGTAGAGCTATTTGTAATTATTGTGGAAAAGGTTATGCTTTCACATCTGGCCAACATGGAACTAGTAATCTGAATAGACATTTGATAAGGTGCAACAAAAATCCACACAAAAATCTTGAAAAAAGTCAAACCACTCTTGGTCTTAGGAAGAAGTGTGAAGATGAGGATGATGGGACGGTTAAAATTTTAGTAGCTCATTTTAACCAAGAAGAGTGCAGAATAGATCTTGATAAAATGATAATCATTGATGAGTTATCATTTAAGTATGTTGAGAATCAAGGTTTTAGAGAATTTATTGAAGCTGTTCAACCTCAATTTCAAGTTCCATCTAGGCAAACAGTTTCAAGGGATTGCTTGCAGTTATATTTGGTTGAGAAAGAAAAATTGAAGTCTATGTTTGATATGTTCTCTCACATGGTATGTCTTACCACCGACACATGGAATTCAATTCAGAATCTGAATTATATGTGTGTGACTGCACATTTTATTGATGATAATTGGATATTGAATAAAAAAATCATCCGGTTTTGTCTTGTTGCGGATCATAAAGGGGAAACAATTGGTCGAGTATTAGAACAGACATTGAAACAATGGGGGATTGAAAGGATTAACACTGTTACAGTGGATAATGCTAGTTCTAATAATACAACGATCAGTTATTTGGTGAGGAGGGTTAATGATTGGAATGGGTGTATTCTTAATGGAGAGTATATTCATGTTAGGTGTTGTGCACATATTTTAAACCTTATTTTTAGTGATGGGTTAAAGGAAATATCGACATCAATTTCTAGAATCAGAGCTTCTTGCAAATTTGTGAGAAGTTCACCTTCAAGATTGGCTCTTTTCAAAAGCATAGCCGAGGAGTTAAAAATTCCTAGTAAACAGGCCATAATTCTTGATGTGCCTACTAAGTGGAATTCTTGTTACTTTATGTTGGATGTTGCAGAGAAGTATGAAAAAGTATTTATTCGCCTTGAGGAGGATGCAAGTTTTAGGAGTGCTCTTGTCTGTGAATGTGGGGCTCCTACAACATATGATTGGGAGCGTGCTCGTGTATTTGTCAAGTTCCTAATTTTTTTTTATGAAAGCACTGTTGAGTTTTTTGGTTCTTTGCATGTGACATGTCACACATTCTTTCATACACTTTGTGACATATATAGAAAAATCAAGAAATGGATGAAGAGTCATGATATTACTGTGAGTGCAATGGCTATTACAATGAAGCTTAAGTTGGACAAATATTGGGGTATTGGTTCAAATTTTAATTCTCTCTTACTTGTGGCAGTTGTTCTTGATCCCCGATATAAATTGGAATATGTTCGGGATAGTTTTGAAATGATGTTTGATGATGAAGAAGACAAAAATCAGTTGATCAGCAAATTAACAGAGGTTTTGAATAATCTCTATGAGTTTTACAAATGTAGATATCCCATTGCAGTTGTTGGTGATAAATATGAGTCCAGTTCTCATCAAGAGTCACATCATGATGCTAGTACCGATAGTGAGGATGATGGGAAATGGAAAGATGCATATAGATTAAAGAAAAGGAAAAGGCAGATGACACAACAAAGGAATGAACTAGAGAGATATCTTGAGATTGATGATTGTGAGGATGATTTTGAAGGATTTGATATTTTGAGTTGGTGGAAAGTAAAGGCAAGCAAATATCATGTTCTCTCATGCATTGATAGAGATATTCTAGCAATTCCTTTAACTACAGTATCTTCAGAGTCAGCTTTTAGTACAGGAGGATGAGTCCTTGATCCATTTCGTAGTTGTTTGAATCCCAACACTGTTGAAGCATTAATTTTCTCACAAAATTGGTTTAGAAAGTCTAAACCAATTGACATTCGAAAGCAACTAGATGAAGTGGAATCAATTGAATCAGGTACTAGCATTAAAAATATTATTTTTTTTTATCATTTTTCATTTTTCAATTATAAACGTTTGTTTGAAAAAGTAAAAGACTGACTTTTTTTTTGTTGTTGTGTTTTTTTAAGATATGAAACCATCCATCACAATTCATGATCATACTTTCACTACCTAAAGTAGAAGATGCAAGGATGATATAGAGCACTCTTAATTAAGGTATAAATTTGTGATTATTTTACAAATTATTTTCATAATATTGTCATCACATCACATATGAGTTTTTTTAGATCTTGTTGTCTGATATAGGCTATCATTGTGATTCTTTTTTAAATATGGTTGATGACTCAGTGAAGGATCAACTACCTACCCACTGCCTTATTTGATATTGAAATTTCTATAGAGGAGTGTTTCATATTTCATCCATTTTCATTCATTTCTGATTTCGGAATAAGCATGTTCCCGCCTGCTACTTGCAATGTTTTCATTTCATTCCCTCTATGCATGCACTCAGAGGGGCTTGGTCTGGGGGGTTGGACAGGGGTCTGGGGGGGAGGGGATGGGATGGGCTGGGGTTGGGGGGGATGGACAGGGGAGGGGCTGGACAGGGGTCTGGGGGGGAGGGGCTGCTGGGTCTAGTGGTGGGGCTGGACACTGGACAGGGGTGGGGATGGACAATGGAGGGGTTGGGTCTGGGGGAGGGAGGGGCTGGGTCTGGAGGGCTGGATAGAGGAGGGGCTGGATGGACAGGGGTCTAGGGGGAGGGGCTGCTGGGTCTGGTGGTGGGGCTGGACACTGGACAGGGGAGGGGATGGACAAGGGAGGGGCTGGGTCTGGGGGAGGGAGGTGCTGGGTCTGGAGGGCTAGACAGAGGTCTGGGGGGGAGGGGGGGAGGGGCTGCTGGGTCTGGTGGGGCTAGACACTGGACAGGGGAGGGGATGGACAGGGGAGGGGCTGGGCTGGGTCTGGGGGGGCTGGACAGGGGAGGGACTGGGCAGGGGTCTGGGGGGGGAGGGGCTGGGCAGGGGTCTGGGGTCTTGGGGGGAGGGGCTGGGTCTGGTGGGGCTGGACACTGGACATGGGAGGGGCTGGAGGACAGGGGAGGGGCTGGGTCTGGGGGAGGGAGGGGCCGGATGGGTCTGGGAGGGCTGGACAGGGGAGAGACTGGACATGTGATAATTTGTTTTAAAAAAGATCAATCATATTTTATTTTTCAATCAACTTAACTTGGACTATTTTTCAGCACTTATTGAAAATTGTTTATGGAACTTATTACTTGTAATAAATAGTTACACGATTCTTCAGGTGTCGGTGCCTGCGGTCATTGGATGAGTATGGGGGAGAAAGATGCATTCTTCAGGTGTCGGTGCCAGCATGCCTTATTTGAGGTTTTTAATTGCATGTCAAACAAGAAATTATTTGATAATGTAGAAATGAATTTATTTATATATTTAGCTCAGCATGAATGGTGATATATAGTTGCATTATAGTTTTCTGTCCATAGTGTTACAATTCAAATGCACAATTATTTTGAGTTTGATTATTGAATGTGGTTTCTCGACAGGGGTCTGGGGGGGAGGGGTTGGGTCTGGGGGCTGGCCGCACAACACAGGGGTCTGGGGGGGTTGGGTCTGGGGGCCTGGACAGGGGTCTGGTCTGGGGGGGAGGGGCTGGGTCTGGACTCTGGGGGGCTGGCTGCACAGGGGGGGAGGGGGATGGGTCTGTTGGGCTGGCTGTACAGGGGGGAGGGGGGGATGGGTCTGGGGGGCTGGGTGCACAGGGGGTGTGGGGCTGGGGGGCTGGGTGCACAGGGGCTGGGGGGCTGGGTGCACAGGGGCTGGGGGGCTGGGTGCACAGGGGGTGTGGGGCTGGGGGGCTGGGTGCACATGGGGTGGGGGGCTGGGTGCACAGGTTCTATAATGGCATATTGATCATCACTAAAATGATCAGAACCATTGTCACTTCAAATACTTTCATTATTCCCATCATCTTCATTCTCAAATTCATATCTTTCACTTATACTACCACTTTCTCCACTTTTATCACCATATTTTTCATTTCCTTCTTCCTCACTACAAGAGCCACTGCCACTTTCTTCTTCTTCTTTGTCTGCTTTATCTTCTTCTCCAGATTCCTCTTTTGAACCATTGGATATGCTCATATATTCTACACTACCAGATTCCTCATTTTCTTTATCATTATTATCACCCAGAATAAGTCCATTTGATGGTAGAGCTTGAGGTGGACTAGCTGGTCCATATGCCATGCCCTTTAGACTTTCAACAATATTTGGGTCACTCTAATCATCTATAGGATACCCTTCTTCTCTATCAGGTTCATCCTCATCTTTTTCAGAATAAACAACCTAATCATCTGGCCCTAGACCAGGATCATCCACATCTATCAGCCAGTAGGATGCTCAATGGGATTGTAATTCTCATATAATTTAATATCTTCTCCAACCCACTCCATCATCTAGGGATTCCAGATTATCTTCATTTTCTTGAAAATTTTCTCACTCAAGCACACACCACTACAGGGGTTGGGTGCACATGGGCTGGGTCTGGGGGGCTAGGTGCACAGGGGTTGGGTGCACAGGGGGTGGGGGGCTGGGGGGCTGGGGGGTTGGGTGGGTGGGTGCACAGGGGCTGGGGGATGGGTCTGGGGGGCTAGACACCCAGGGGGAGGGGGCTGGGTCTGGGGGGCTGGCTGCACAGGGGGGGCTGGACAGGGGTCTAGGGAGGGGGAGTGGCTGGGTGGGTCTACTCTGGGGGGCTGGCTGCACAGGGGGGACTGGGGATGGACCGGGGTCTGGGGGGGATGGGTCTAGGGGGCTGGACAGGGGTCTGGGGGGGAGGTTCTGGGTGCATGGGGGGGGGGGGGGGGCTAGGTCTGGGGGGCTGGCTGCACAGGGGGGCAGGCTGGGTGTGGTGGGGGGATGGCTGCACTGGGGGGCTGGCTGGGTCTGGTGGGGGGCTGGCTGCACAGGGGGGGGGTCTCGCTGCATAGGGGGGGTCTAGCTGCACACAGGGGGGAGGGAGGGGGAGGGTCTCGGTAGTGCATGGGTCGGGTATGGGGGGAGGGAGGGGCTGGGTCTGGGGGGCTGGCTCGGGCTGGCTCGGGTTGGGTCAGGTTGGGTCGGGTTCACCCATGTAACCCGACCCAAACTGACCCGACCCGCATAGGGTTGGGTTGGTTCGGGTCGTTCGACCATGAGTCGGGTAACCCGACCCCCAACGGTTTGGGTTGGGTCGGGTGTTGGGTCGGGCCCTAGAACACCCCTGACCTGACCCGACCCGACCCATGGACACCCCTACTTCGGAGGTCTCGGGGTCCCTACTGAGTATCGTATACTAACCCCTACACGGGCTATGCCCGCACTACGTTGTGTTGGATGCAGATGATGAACAACACTAATCGAGGTAGAGACTTGTGGAGCTGGATGGTACCCAGAGGTGGACCACTTGGTGATACGTACACGAAGTAGTCAGATGGACCCGAGTTGCTGAGGAGGCCATCTGTACCCACCCTTCAGGTGGGATTTCTGGAGGACGAATCAATGGTTTCTGTTTTGCTTTACTACAATTGTACTAGCTTTTTCAGTTGTACTGCACTTACTATTGGGCTTGTATTTCCAGCCCCTTTCCTTCAGCACTTAATTTTTTATTCAGTATTACTTAGTGCTTAATTCTGTTGTGCACTCTGTTGTGTTTGTTTATTTTTATAAATGCAATACCTTTCCTTTTTATCGGGATTTACGCCTTTGGTGCTAGTTGCCATCTCCTGGCCTATGGAAGGCAGGCTTGGGGTAGTCATGACACGAGCCCTGAGGACAAGTTATGACAGAAAACCTCAATAAATCTTTGAGCTAGCTTCAAATAACAATGATTCAAGTAGGGTCTAGTACACCAGAATACTCTCTAGGGATAGTAAGGCTAGAGGTGATGAATAATAATGTAGTTTATTCTTTAGAAATTGAAATCCTTTAATAAGGAATAGATTATAAATAATGGATGATTCCTAGAGTTTATTAGTCTGAGTTATACCAAATTTATTAGGTATTATATCAATAAATGACCAAAATATTCAAGGATGGAGATACAACTAAAGTTTATAAAATAAATAGAGTATTATTTACAGTGTCTTTGCTAATTCCAGAAAATGTTAGTAAGGATATACTGATTAATGCTATGTATGTAAATTTTGGATTAATCTATATTGGGGTAGATCCTTTTGTCATAAGGGAACAATACCTACTAATCCTAATTTTAGCAGTAGATGATAGTTTAACCAATTTCTCTAATTCATTATTTTAATGAGCATGAGAAAATTTTCATGCAGGAGGATCATGGGTGATGTTGATCCTAGATTTTCATGTAGTAATTATGAAAAAAAGTATTAGTAAAACTATTAAAGTAAATATAAACATGAGGAAATATAAGAAGATGTTAGGATGTCCACTTAAAAGAATATGTCTCAAAATAATTACTTGTATTTATGTAAAGTTCTATAATATTGGGATACCATATCTAAAAAAAGATGTTAAAATATTTATGATTAATTTCTAGGATGAAGGAACATTAATTGGAGAAATTAAACCATAAGTGGTAAACCTTAAAATTCTAACATGACCTTGAGATTTGGTTTCACCAGATCTAGAAGAGAAAAGAAAGCATAATCTACTTATTCTAGATGTGATCATATAACAACCTTTATATTTATTTCACATTAATATATTATTTATTACACAATATTACACTTAATAAAACCCAAAATACCAATAATTATAGTGTATTTTGGAATTAGATACATATAATAACATCTTGAACATGGGATGCAACAACATTATTAAAAACATCCTTAACATGATTCTAAAATTCTATGGCTTTTAAAACTGCATGGGATAACCTGAAGAAAAACATAAAAAAGGGGTGAGATATAAATATTAATAAGGGAATAAACATGGAATAACATGAAGAAGATATTACATGTTTGAAAATAGGAATATCAATGGGGCATAACAAGAGTAGGGATCATAAATATGACAATGAGACATGATATAACATTATTATCATAACATGGGAAATGTGGCCAAAATATAAAACACTAAATCATAAACATATGTCAAGGGTAAACCCATCAAGACATCATAGTAGAAAAATTCCTATAAAGGAATTAGGTTCACTCCCTATCTCAACATGATGTATCTTGACACTAAACATTACCCAATGCATTGGAGTGCTATCTGGGCGCACCCATCATATTCATTTCATCCTCATGTTTAATTGTG
Organism: Viscum album; assembly: GCA_963277665.1. Classification (NCBI taxonomy): domain Eukaryota; kingdom Viridiplantae; phylum Streptophyta; class Magnoliopsida; order Santalales; family Viscaceae; genus Viscum; species Viscum album. Next base: position 1,423,763,428 of record OY728145.1, read on the forward strand.
CCACATAGATCATAAAAAATGGATTCATTCATCATCATAATTTATTACATGATTAAGGACTGTGTAATACATATGTGTAAGTCCCCAATAAAAAATTATATATTCATAAATGTGAACACCCTTGATAGAAAATGGGTATGGTATTCACCATACAATTGTTTTGGCATGGAAGATCGTGCTGAAATTATGACAGCATAATAACATCACTTAAAGATTCGTAAAAATGAGTTGATGAGAGAGAAATAGACATATAATCACATATAAATAAAATAGGTAGTAATAGGGACATGGAAAATCATATCCTAACATTAGAAATTTGGAAATATAAGGCATAAGGTAATGTAGAAACTTTAATAGAGAAAATAATCCTTATGAAATTTCGACATGGTAACAGGTGTACATAAAGGATCATGGGAGGATTAATGAGAGGGAAAGGGGATATAATAATTTATAAATTAAATGGAATGTAATGGAAATATGTAATAACATATTAAAACATAATAAAATGAAATTTAAGAGACATAACATAAAATAAGTTCTTGAATGGAAATGAGGAGAGAGAAATCCATTACAAAATTTCAGCATGGTAATGAGTGTACATAAAGAATCATGGGAGGATTAATGAGAGTGAAATGGGATATAATCTTGTAGACATAAAAAAGGATAGTATGTGGGATATTTAACAATATATCCCAACATGAAAAAATTCAAATTAAGAAGCATAACATAAAATAAGTGCTTGAATAAAAAAGAGAGTGGAAGATCCCTTAATAAATTTCGGCATGGTAATAGGTGCACATAAAGGATCATGAGAGGATTAATGAGAGTGAAAAGGAGATACCATAATTTTTAAATAAAATCCATAGTAAGGGGGATATGGAAGAACAAATACCCACTTAATAAAAAGGAAATTAAGATACAAATCTTAAAATAAGTGTATGAATGGAAATGAGAAGAGAGAAATCCCTTATAAAATTTCAGCATAGTAATAGCTTAGATAAAGGTCAAAATGAGATATTATACATGATATATCATTAAAATAACATTAATTGTACTGTAAGGGAATTTTTATAAATAAATTACATTATAAAGAATTATAATTAAGAAGACAAATTCCAAAGAAGGTTTTTGAGTTGAAAAGAGGAGAGAAAGGTCCCTTACATGAGTGTGTGACTCCAAATGATTGGTAGGGGCTTCTTGAGAGATTTTGGGAACCTTTTAAGGACTATAGAGAGTCTAGGTAATATTATTGACATGATACAAGGAGTTTGAGTGAATAAAAATGGGATCTCGGGTGAGTTTATATAGGAAAAGAGGGGAATTTCTCTATTATTTAGGTTTTGGACTCTATATAATAAAATAACCAAAACCACAAACTATCCCATGGTTTTGACCATGGTTTATACCAAATGAGAGTGGTTTTCATTATTTTATAAGTTTAAGGGACTAAATTAATTAAATAATATTTTTTATTATGTGGAGGTGAGTTATACTCTTAAAGAATGGATTTTAAAACCTTAAAATATATTACATGTTTTGGAGAATTCACAATAGCTTTATAAAATAAATAAAATTAAATTAAAATCACATTATTTAAAATAAAAAACATATATTTGGTTGTGTATCTAATTTATAGTATTTATTACATCACTTTTGGGTCATTATAATTTCATAATACACAAAGTATATTTATATGGTATTTAATTTTTACCCGAACATTTGACTGTCTTATAAAATTATGAAAAATTAATCATTGGATAATTTCAACATTATGATTCCAAAAATAATATTAATTTTATCTAAATAATTTTCTAAATATGTGAATTTTGACTTTAAAATAAAACCTACATTTATTGAGAAATGCTATGTTTTTTAACAATAAGAGTTTTTAAACCCTTATAAAAAATACATTTGACTTCATAGAAATTATATGATCATATATATTTAAAAAAAATTATTTTATAATAATATTTTATTAAAATATCATTTATTTCAAAAATAAATTAATTCCTCAAATGAAATTTCTTAATTGAAAATTCATATTACTTAAAAATATAATTTGTGTTTTATCATATACTTTTTTATAAAACTTTTTAAAAAATCATTTATAAAATAAAAACAATAAGTAATAAATATAATAATAATTTTAATGAAATATAAATATAAATATTCATACTATTAGAGTTACTTTTTTTCTAGTATATGTTTAATTATTTTTACCTTTAATTAACCTATTTTCCTTTTATTATGGTAATTAATATTCTCTACATTTAGTATTAATATTGTACAAAAATTAAGTTGAAAATATTACCTAATATTAATTAATATTATTATATCAATTCACGGAGGTGGAAGAATTTAATTTAAAATAAAACTCGTAAGCACTATGAAAAATAATTTTCCAAAAAATCCATTTTCAAGGAAAATATTATTTTTCTTTAACTATATAACTAGTAATATAGATATATAATCAAAAAATTTAATTAAATCATTTATCATTAGGGGTTATTTTAATTAATTATAATCGAGAGACATTTTTCATTTTAAAATAGTTTTCTAAACAAATGCATTTGAAGCTTCAAAATAAACTTATACTAAAATCCGGTAAAAATATGATTTAAAAATTAAATAATTGAATACATTTAAAGAATAATTATGTACTTTGAAATAAAATAAAAAGAATAATTATACTTTTAAATTAATTAATTTATCAATATAAAAGGAACTTTTACATAAAATCTATATTTTCACTATTCATTGAAAAATCTATATTTTCCAAAAAATTCCAAATTTTCACCCTAAGTTAATTATGATATGATGATATAAAAAATGGAGTTCAATTTATAAAATAAATTTTATAAATTTTATATAAAATAATTATAATATATTTTTTTATAAAAAGAAATAAAAACCATATTGAATAAAACATATTTTGAAGAACAAAAAGGCTTTACCAAAAAATTGAATGATTATTTACTAAGAATTTATCAATATATTTAGGAAATATATATATATATATATATTGAATAATTTATTTAATCCTAATCATGTAAGAAAATTTAATAAAAAGGTTAAAAATGTCATATTAAAATAATCATTTTTTATTTGGGTTTGATGTTGTGTATCACATATGTTATCGAACATAGTTTTACTACTGGAAAACTAACCTTTACCAACGGTTTGGAGAACCGTAGCCAAGTAAGCCGTTGGGATAGGTCTATACTAACGGTTTTCCAAAAACCGTTGGTATAGACCTATATCAACGGTTTTGGAAACCGTTGGTATAGGTAATACGAAATCTATACCAACGGTAATGGAACCGTTGGTATATAAAATCCAGAAATAAAACATCCGCTGGGATTTGATCCCAGGACCCCTCGTTTATAATCGAACGACTTAACCACTAAGCTAACATCACTTTGTAAACATAATTTCATAAATATATATATGTATTATCATAATTATTTAAAATTTTGATTCATATAATGTTCTCGGTTAGTAGATCTGGAAAAAAATTAAAGAACCTATCCCAACGGTTTTCAAAACCGTTGGGATAGCCCTTTCCCAACGGTTTTAAAAACCATTGGGATAGGTTTGGGTGGGATAACCCTTTCCCAACGGTTTTTAAAACCGTTGGGATAGGTTTGGGTGGCTTGGAATTCATGTTGGCCGAATGTTGATTTCCCCCCTCCTCTTTCCCAACGGTTTTGATGAACCGTTGGGAAAGAGGATGGAAAGAAGACCCTTTCCCAATGGTTCACCAAAACCATTGGGAAAGGGGACTCTTTCCCAACGGTTTTCATGAACCGTTGGGAAAGAGGAGGGAAATAAGACCCTTTCCCAACGGTTTTGGTGAACCGTTGGGAAAGAGGACTCTTTCCCAACGGTTTTGATGAACCGTTGGGAAAGGGGAGGGAAATAAGACCCTTTCCCAACGGTTTTGGTGAACCGTTGGGAAATGGTAGCTATACCAACGGTTTTTACAAACCGTTGGTATAGAAGTGTTGGGAAAGATCATCTTTCCAGTAGTGTTTTCTATTTAAAAAACTTGGGGCGTTATAGATCAAAAAAGAAATGAATAGAATTTTCATCTTAAAAATAAGAAAAAAAGACATTCTGAGTTCAAAAGACTCAAGATTCAAAAGATTATATTTGAAGATAGAAGATCTCAAATTAAAAATACTTGATAAACTTTTAGAGAATTAGAGGATCTAAGTTAAAAAAGAATATGGAACTGTATCATAAGGACCTAGAACATCATTTTATAGAGAAGTATTCAAAAAATGGATAGTTTGAATACCCATCTATGAGGATGAAGAATATCATGTTGGACATATGGGATCTTCATTACTCAGTAAAAAGAGATAATAGTGAGATACATGATTAAAACTACACATTAGTGAAACTATATATTTAGAAATAGTGGATACAAGATGCACCTTATCTTGCATAAGAATATTTTTTTCTTGAGTAACTTAGGAGTCCACAAATCTGGATGTTATAGTAGGTAATAATACAACAATGATGATTTAGGAAGTGGAGAAAGATATTAAAATTAGACTAAATGGTAGAAAATTTATAGAATAGTTTCTTTTCTATATTCATAAATTTCTAAATTTTATATTGATTAGAAATAAATTCCTTTTAAAGATATCAATGAGTAACAATATATTCAGAAGGAATTATCTTCAATAATTACATAGTTCCAAATGATTTGAGAAAAACCCAGAAAAGCATCCACTATACAAGTAGAAGACTCTCTATGTGAGGATAGAGAACACCAAAAAAATACTGAGGAGTATAAATAATTGGTTGAATTGAAAATTATAAAGATAAATAAAGATGAGGTATTGAGAAATATAAGAGATTACTTACCAAAAAATTAGTCAGAAAACCCTATAATATTGTTCTAAGAGGCAATGCCAAAAGCTATAATTACCCTGAAAGATTCTAGTTTAGTGATAAAAAGTAAGGTAATTACCTATCTAGATGGAATGATTAAGTAATTTGTGAAATAGATTCTAGAATTTATTAAACTTGGGATAATTAGTTATAGTGAAAGTCACATAAGGAGTACGACTTCATGGTAATGAATCATAATGAGAAACAACATGGTAAATCTAGAATGGTTATTGATTACTATGATATTAATAATTACAAAAAAGATGATGGATATAGTCATCCTAATTAAGAGGCATTAAGAATAAGGATTAGGAATGATTGTCTAATATTATATTCTAAGTTTTATATTAAGTTAGGATATCAACATATTAAGATCAAAGATGAAGCAATATAATTTATAGCATTTACAATTCTAATTGTCTTTTTTGAATTTCTAGTAATTTAGAATAAATAATTCCCCAATAATATTCCAGAGGATAATGGATAAGTATTTAGTATATTATCATAGTTTTTGGAAATTAACATTGATTATGTTATTGTATTCAACAAGAATACAAAGGATTATATTGATCACTTACAATAGGTAGGTGAAGTGTTCTAAAAAGGAGGCACGATACTTTTAGAAAGAAAGATCATTTGGATATAACCTACATCATAATTCTTGAGATTAAAAATCTAAGGAAGTATAGTGAAGATTTAGTATCATATTTCAAAGAATCTATAAATATTACCCAATGATCTTGCTGAACATAAGTAGATATAAGTATTTATTATAATATTAAGTAATTTATGGGAATACATAAAAGTTATAGAAAATATATTAGGTCCAATATAGAAAATGGTATCCATTAATGTACCCCAAAATTGGACATAAGAAGATTATGAAGTAATCAAAATTCTAATGTAGAGAGCCTAGATCCTCCCAAAATTAGAGTATCTAAATGGGACTAAAGATTAGTTTATCATAGAAATGGATGCATTAAAATTATCTTGAGGATAATTATTAAAGATAAGGATAAAACATGATGAAAGTATAAGTAGAAACTAGAGTACATGTTTGAATGAGATAAATAAGGATCACCTTGTCTATGAACAATAATTTATTTTATTCCTTAAATGAATTAAGGATAATGATATTTTATTGGGAAAACCTTTCACTACAAGGAGTGATAGTTCCTATATAAATAATTTCATGATAATCAAATTAAAAAGGTTTACATAGGCATTATTAGTGTGATGGTGGAATAAAATAAAACACTTAAACATCAACATAGAAAATATTAAAGGAAAATATAATGTTATTCCATATGAATTAACACAATTTTTTAACTCTTATAGGTTCAATGGTAGAAAATAAAAAATTAAGGCACTATCCAATCTTGATTGATAATAATTTTGTGGTATAATTTCAAATTATCAAAGAAATAAATGAAAAAATCATAAAATGATAAGGAAGTCTAGAAAACAGTTTACTTTATAAGAAAAGATATTTATACATTAAGTGTAAACGATATGAAAGAAAAGGTCCTTTAATTAGGAAAACTAAAAAACTAAGAAAGATAATGGATATGAAGGATTCAGAGAAATATGTCTCAGTCAGTGATATGATCAATGCTTTATACAACTTATAAGGATTCTTGGCACTAATTTAGACACATGTCATATCTGACATAGACAATTGAATCAAATCAAACATGTTAATTATACTATTTTGTTATTTATGTTTATGGTGTGTAGTGGAATATTCATGGATGTGAGCTCTAGTTTTTTATTTTTCTTTTAATTTTTATCTTTATTTTACTTTTACCTTTTATTTTTTTCTTTTTTATAAGTTTTCACTATAATATTCTATGTAAAATAAAGACTTACAGTGGAAGAATGATCCAACTTCTTGGGAAATCTATGCCCAAAGGCTTATATAAGGGTTTCTCTAACCCATTTGTTAAGAGAGATGAACTTAAAATAGAAATAAATACAATTTCAAATGTTTTTGTCTCTTTCTAAAGCCTCTATCTATTATTCATGTTTTTATGTAATGTGATTTCCAATAGTGATCCTATGAGTCGATAATAAGTAGTCCCTTGATCATTTTATAAATTTCATTATGATACCTTGATTGTGATAATTTTTTCATCTTTTATGAATTTATTAAGTGTAAGTCTCAGATACCTATCCATAGACTCATCCATTAGTGTTATCATGTATTGATATTGATTTTAATATTATTAACTAAAATGAAATTGGGTATATTTTTTTTAAAAAAAATTCATTGAAATTATATGTTTTTTTATATGTACATGTGGATCATAACCATCCTATATGTTGGACTCCTCATGTACTAATCATGCTTTAATGATCACAAATCCTATTCAACCTGGTTAAATCTATAAATTATATCAAATCATGTGTATTATTGTTTAAGTATTCTCATGATTTAAGAAGATCCATTAAAGATCTTAATTGATCTAAATTCAATTTAATTAATTTATAATATCCTTGATTTACTTTTATAATACCTTATCTGAGAAATGATTAAGTCTAATTTATTCTATGATCATCATTGCTTAAGTCTGAATACAGTTATTTTTAAAAGTCTGAGACACCATGGGTCTGCCACTGGTTATGTCTTTCTGGAAAAGTAAACTAGACACCATGACTTTGAGACACTGTGACATCAAGACACCGTGAACAAGACACTGTGAATGAGACACCGTGACTTCGAGACACCGTGACAAACAGACACCATGAAGGATCAGACACCGTGACAACCAGACACTGTGAAGGATCAGACACTATAACAACCAGACACCATGAAGGATCAGACACCATGACAACGAGACACCGTAAAGGACCAGACACCGTGACAATGAGACACCATAAAGGATCAGACACCGTGACCATGATACACCATGAAGGATCAGATACCGGTTCAAGGAGACACCGTTTCCATGACATACTGTGACACCGTTTCTTAAACTATTTTTTTGTTTTTCAATTTAATCTCTAACAGTCATATTTGAAGATTTTAAATGTAATGACATAATTAATGTTTCTTTGTAAACATGTCACCTGATAGTACGAGGTACGAGGTGCAGTATCCATGAAACCAATCAGCTCCAACACATGCACTCCAAGATAAAAAGAGTAGTGCGGCCCAGAAACAAAGTGAAAAAGCTTGTATGAAAAGAATGATACAAAAGAACAAGCTGGTGGGCGTGAGCGTTATAACATAATAATTTTTTTTGAATTGGATCATGCAACTTGACTGTGATGAAGAACACACGAAGCATACTGGAATCCCAAGAACATATTCATGCTGTAAAACACCAAGAATAACACAATCCAAATCTGTCTGACTTACGACACTCTGTTTTCTATACAAGTACTTGAGTTCTGCATATACCTCATTTCAGAAGTCCAGAGCTGCAAAGATCAACAATCAGAGAATTTCTAAACTTATCTCAACATTACTACTCTATTGTGTATCATTTTTTTAATTTTCAAGTAGAGTGTGTAACTATATAGCAACACACTATGTCTCCTTCATTAAACTGAAGGATACAATATGTCCTTACTCAAACACTCATTTACTCTTGTGTATACCCACAAATAAGTGTGTAAGAGGTCCCTGTGTGGCCTGGTAGTTTATACCCATGAAGAACTTGGAAGAGGTCCCTGTGTGACCTGGACAATCCTGTATGCTATTTTTTAACCCCGATCTAGGGTGTGGATCAATTTTATTTATATAAACTGCTTGGTGGCAGGTGATCAACAAGTGGAGTGGATTATGTCTCAACTTGAGACTGAACCACTTGTTTTATATCCGCTGTGCTTATTACTTTACTTTTCTCTGTTTTACTACTCTAATGTATAATTCAGAAATCACTAAACTAACTTTGATAGATAATCTTGGAAATAAGTTATAATTTCTTTGTCTTAGTAAAATAGTTTCAAAAGTAATATAAATAACTATTATTATTAATGAGAAATAATAAATCTTCTAAGAAGTTATTTAAACAGTAAAACCTTTATAATTGTATTACTTTGATTAACTGGGCTGTATTTAACTTGAAGGGGAAATCCTTTTAAGAACACTTTTTAAACCGAATTTTTTTATAAATACTCAATTCACCCCCCTCTCGAGTATTCTACTCCGACCAACATTTGGTATCAAAGGGTATTTTATTAAGACTTTGTTTAATCTCATACAATTGTGATTGTAGTTGTACTTTAACGATCTTTAAATTTCTATCAATTCTAAATTTCTATCTCTTTAAACCTATTCTGTTATTATGGATAATAGATTGGAAGGTGCTGCAACCAAGAGACCACAATTCTTTAATGGAACCAACTATGCTCAATGGAAAATTAAAATGAAAATGCACTTAGAGAGTATGGGATTTGAGATTTGGTCATCCATTATAGATGAATACAAGATTCCTACTACTGATAGAATTACATGGGATGAGCCTGTCAAAACTACCTACAATAACAATTGAAAAGCTATGAATGCTTTATACTACTCCTTAAGAGATGAGGAATTCAATAGAATTTCCACTTGTAAAACTTGCCATGAAATTTGGGATACCTTGTCTGTCTCACATGAAGGAACTTCTAGTGTAAAAGAAACAAGACTTAATAATTATACTATTAAATATGATAACTTTAAAATGAAACATGATAATCCTATCTCTGACATGTATCTTAGGTTCAATGAGATTGTCAACAAAATTATTTCTCTTGGAAGAGAAGTCACTACTAAGGAACAAATCATGAGACTTCTCAGATGTCTTCCTGACAGATGGAGGGGAACCTCTATCTCTATTAGAGAATAATGCGACATCAGCAAGTTACCTGTAAAAGAACTCATTGGGAAACTGATGATGCATGAAGAAGAGTTGAAAGTAAAAAAGGAAGAGGAGGATGAACCAAAAAGGAAATATGTTGCATTCAAGACCACCACCTCTAAACACAAATACAAAGGGAAATTAGAAACTTATGTAGAAAGTTCCAATAGTGAAAAATCATCACCTGATAGTGATGAGGAGATGGCTCAATTATCCAGAAGATTCAAGAGATTTTACAAGAAGAAGAACTTTTTTCAAAAGCCTAACTTCAAGGGAAAATATGACCAAAAAGTAAGTTGGAAGAAGGATTGGAAAATAAGTGACAATACTGATGAGATTGTATGATATGAATTTAAACAAAAGGACATATCAAGGCTGACTGCCCTAAGATCAAGTACAAAAAGAAATACGAGAACAAGGAAATAAAGTATAAAAAGGCAACGAAAGCAACCTGGAGTGATTCTGAGGACAGTTCAAGTGACTCAGAAACATAATATGATGAATAATCTAACAAAGCCAATATGTGTTTTATGAAAAACACATCTGAGGTAACTGGACTCTCCAGTACATAATTCATACTATTCTAGAGATGAAAGTGACTATAAAAATATGACTAATGAAGAAATGTTTTAATACTATAACATGATTGAAGAAACATACAATGAACTAAAAGACAAATATAAATCATTGAAGAAACAATATGCTCTTATTGTGCCTATTAAAACTGAACTCACAACTGAAAAAGAGAAAAATGATAAACTACTCAAAGAGAAAAATGAATTGAAAATGTCTAATGATCAATTGAAGAATGACCTAGAAAATTTTACCAATGGAAAAAATACTCTTACTCAAATTCTAGGTAAAAAAATTGCTCCTAAATACAACACTGGCATTGGTTATCAACCTGAAAAAAGGAATATTAGTTGAACAAATTTTGTATCTAAATATAGGACATATAGTTTTACTCCTAGTTCTGGACACAAATCAACTAATTCAATTAATACACTTTATACTATTTCAAGTTTTTCTGGAAAAAATAGAGTTTACTTTTCCAATACTTTACATAATTCTTATATGAAACCTATGAGGAAGATATGGGTTCCTAAAGCACTTATTACTAATGTTACTGGACCCAAAAAAGTATGGGTACCAAAATATGTTTTTACTTGACCATTTTGTAGGAAAACTGCTTAAATAGTTCTTGTAATAGTTTATGGTACTTGGACAGTCGATGTTTAAGACACATGATAGGAGACTACACATGCTTCAAGAACCTGATAAAAATAAATGGAGGACATGTCACATTTGGTGAATATTATTGGCCTCGGCCAAATCAGTAACTCTAACTCAGTTTTGATTTCTAAAGTACTGTTTGTTGATGAATTGAAATATAATCTGCTTAGTATATCATAGTTATGTGATGATAGATTTCATGTTATATTTGAATATGATGCTTGAAATGTCTTTAATTCCAAAAAAATTAATGTTTTTTTCATTATGAAATGAAAATGTTTACTCTATTAACTTAGATTCCTTATCTTCTCAAAATGCTTCACACATAAGTGTATTTCATAAAGAGTCTTGGATCTAGGATAGGAGACTAGGACACTGTAATATTCACTCCATTAGAAATCTATCTATAAAAAGCTTAGTTAAAGTCTTACCCAAAGTTGAGTTTCCAAATGAAAAAGTGTGTAATCCTGTCAAAAGGGAAAACAACACAAAACTTCCTTCAAACCAAAGAAATAAATTTCAACTTCTCAACCTCTCGAACTGGTTCCCATGGAATTATTTGGACCATCTAGAGTTTATAGTTTAAATGGTAAGCACTATGTTTATGTTCTTGTAGATGAATTTTCTAGATATACTTGGAACTTATTTCTGGCTCACAAAAGTGAAGCCTATTCTTATTTTACTAAATATGCCAAGTCTGTGGAAAACCTTAGTGGACTTAGAATTAAATCCTTGAGAAGTGATCATGGCCATGAGTTTGAAAATAAATAGTTTGAATTATTTTGTTCACAAAATGGTTATAATAATAATTTCTCTGCCCCTAGAACACCTCAACAAAATGGAGTTGTAGAAAAGAGAAATATAACCTTGAAAGAGATTGCTAGAACAATGATTAGTGAATATGAACTGCCTATTTATTTTTGGGCTGAAGCTATCCATACAACATGCTACATAATCAATAGAGTTTTGATCGGAACTATTTATAAAAGGGCTTCTTATGTGTTATGGAAAAATAGAAAACCCAAGGTTAACTACTTAAAAGTTTTTGGTTGCAAAGTATATATCCTTAATACTAAGGAAAATCTTGAAAAATTTGCATCCAATAGTGATGAAGGTATCTTTTTAGGATATTTCATGTCTAGTAAATCCTATAGAGTGTTCAATAAAATAACAAAATGTGTGGAAGAATCTGTTCATGTCAAATTAGATGAAACAGATCCACATGAGCTAAAAACCATTCTAGAAAACTTGGAGGATGATGTATCAAATCTGAACATTAATCCAAAATCCTCAAACCAGTATGTGAAAGAATCAGTCAAAACTTCCAGTTCTGAAAATTCCTTAGAACCTGAACCTGCTGATGAACCTGAGATCACTAGTCCCTCCTTTACTAGAGCTATTATAACTCTTAAGAACCATCCCTTAGATGCTGTTGTAGGAGACCTAGACAAAGGATCTCAAACTAGAGCTTCTCTTAGAAATCAGTTTGAACATCAAGTATTCTTGTCACAACTTAAACCTAAAACATTAATGATGCTATCAATGATGAATTTTGGGTGATGGATATGGAAGAATAACTTAATCAGTTTGAAAGCAACAAAGTTTGGAAACTTGTTGAAAGAACCAAGGACACATTCACCATAGGCACTAAATGGGTGTTTAGAAATAAGGTAGATAAAGATGGTAACATAGTTATAAACAAGGCTAGATTGGTTGCACAAGGCTGTAGTCAAGAAGAAGGAATTGACTATGAGGAGACCTTTTCACTAGTAGCTAGACTTGAATCCATCAGAATCCTGCTTTCTTATGCTGCACATCAGAATTTCAAACTATATCAAATGGATATTAAGAGTTCATTCTTAAATGGGCATATAGATGAGGATGTATTTTTTGAACAACCCCTAGTTTTACAAACCCCCATTTTTCAAATCATATTTTTAAATTATCCAAAGATTTATATGGTTTAAAACAAGATCCAAGAGCCTGGTATGATAGATTAAGTATTTTTCTTATTTCCAAAGGTTTTACAAAAGGAATATCTGATCCTACTGTTTTTATAAAATGAATTTCTAATGATGTTTTAGTTGTTTAAATCTATATAGATGACATTATTTTTGTATCTTCAAGAAATTATTTATGTATTGACTTTTTAAAATGATGAAAAATGAATTTGAAGTGAGTTTAATGGGTGAACTAAAATTCTTTCTCAGATTTCAAATCTTCCAAAATAATGATGGTATTATTTTAACTCAAAGTAAATATACTAGAGATTTTCTAAAACGTTTTGGATTGGATATCACTAAATGTAGTGACACTCCCATGAGAAACACCTGTAAGTTGGATCTTGATGAAGATGGAAAATCTGTCGATCAAACCACTTATAGAGAAATGATTGGAAGTTTACTCTACTTAACTGCTAGTCGACCAGATATTATGTTCAGTGTGTGTATGTGTGCTCGTTTTCAAGAAAATCATAAGGAATCTCATTTAAATGTAGTAAAAATAATTTTCAAATACCTTAAGCATACACCCAATCTAGGATTATTCTATCCTAGAGGACAATCATTTGAATTAGTTAGTTATTCTGATGCTAACTTCGATGGCTGTAAGTTAGATAGAAAAAGAACCTCTGGAATATGTCACTTTTTAGGCAAGTCACCAGTATTATGGTGTAGTAAGAAACAAAATTCTGTTGCATTGTCTACTGCAGAAGCTGAATAAATAGCTGTTGGCAGTTGTTGTGCACAAATCTAGTGTATGAAACACATATTACTAGATTATGGATATCAATTTAGGCATGTACCTATAAATTGTGACAACAAAAGTGCTATTAACGTCTCAAAAAATCATGTTTCACATTCTAGGACAAAGCATATTGATATAATAAATCACCTTTTGAGAGATCATTATCAAAATGGTGATATCACTTTGGAATTCATTGGTACTGAGTATCAGCTTGCTGATATATTTACCAAACCATTAAATTCTAAAATAATATACTACATCATACATGAATTAGGCACGATAAATCTTAAGTAAATGTATTACTGTTTTTTATCTTACTGTTTCATGTTTACGGTCTCACAGTTAGTATTTTGTGATTACTGTCTGACAGTTACTGTCTCACCATAATGCTCATTGACTATCTCACTGGGAAGTTCGTTTACTGTCTCACCGTGAAGTTCGTTCACTGTCGCACTGTAACACCCAGTTACTGTCTCACCTTGACATTCAATCTCTGTCTCAGTATAAATACCTAATATGGTCTCATCGTAAATATTTTCTTTAATGTTTAGTTATGAATTAAAAATCGTATCGTGGTAATTATTCATTTCAACTTTTTTGTTTTCCCATGTATTTAATTTTGCGACGTTTGGTATTACTAAATGATAAAATAAAGTATCACTTGATTCTTCACCCAGGAATTCTTCTATCCACTCATTTCGAATCCTTCTCTAACCTTGAAACCCTTTTCTCTCTCTCTAACCTTCGGTAGATTCCCAAGATGAAACTCTCTTCATCGTTGACTCCTGAGAAGCACATCTTAAAGAAGAAGAAGATTGCACCTAAGCTAGCACCTGAAGGACCTCTAAATCCAAATCTATTAAATTGAGTTTTATTACCTAAGAAAGAGGTTTTCCCCAAGTGGATTCTATCTAGTAAGTCTCTAGTTTTGAAAGTTTTAGAATAGCAAGGCTGGTTATAGTGGTTTTTGAAGGAATATAGACCTATCTACCCTAAGTTAGTGGCTCAGTTTTATCAGTATGTATAGTTCTCTTTTGATTATAGTGATAGTTATGCCGTGAGAAGCTAGATAAATGGATCGAAATGCTCATTCTATTCAAGGTTATGGGATGCATTCCTTGGGATACCTCATGAAGGCATCTGTGAGGATTATCAAAGAGGACCTCCACCTTCAATCGAATTCTTTGATCTGGAGGATGCTTTTAAATCCTTAACTAGAAATGGAACCAAGAGGAGAGCCATTACTGCTAAACTAGATGGAGAATCAAGGATTCTGTTTAAGTTTATTCAGAATCTGGTTAGCCCTAGAAAAGGTGATTTTTCTATTTTGAAATATCAGGATGTGTTTCTGATCCACCTTATGAAAAATGGTCATAAGATCAACCTTTTCAAGTATATCATTCACCACATGTGTAAACTAATCAAAGCCACCTCCAAGTCAACCTCCCTATTTTAATCTCAGCTTATCTCAGCCATGGTTCTTGCCAAAGTTATGGTTAGACCTAATGAGGAAGTTATAAAGTATTGTGAGTACTACCTTTAAAAAGTCACTATCAAGAGGATGAAAATAAATTAGAATCCTAGAAAAAAGGCATTGGTGGAAGAAAATGATAGAATTTATGAAAAATTAAATCCTATGGAACATCCCTTAAGACCAATAGATATTTCCAATCCTGTTTTGGAACCAGATGAGGTTATTGAATATTCTACTGAAGAGGAAGAAGAGGCTGCTGTGTCCCCCAGGGAAACTGTTTCTGTTGAGGAAGACAATACTCCTATCCCTCTTGTGGTAAGTGAAAAATAAGTCCCTACACCTACAGAAGTTGTTACTCTAGAAGCTCAACCCAAGGATGACAAAAATATTCTATCCAAGAAATAGAGAAGAATGTTGTAGAAGAACCTATAGAGGAAGAATTAACTGCTATGCAAGGAGCTGACCTTGAGGAACTCCCAGTGGAACAATCTGTTCTCAAAGTCATTCCTTTAGCTGAGGAAAGGATGGAGATGGCTTTTCAGCTGGATAGGTAGGAAATGAGAGAGGAACTTCGAGATGAGTTTGTGGAATTAGATCAAGATCCTAATCTTCTCAGTCCTAAGAAGGATGAAACTGTTGAGGAGGAGCAAATCCAAAATCTGGAATCTATTGAAGTTTCAAATCTTATTGAATCAAGCCCTGTAGCCACTCGGTATAAGTTCCCCAGTTTCTATGACGTGGATGACTCTCAGAAAGTTTTAGTAAAAGGATTTGACCTTTCTACTATGTTCCAACTGAAATCTGTCTCTAATCTTGATCCACCATAGGATTACAGGAATGTTTATCTACTCCCCCATAACCAAGTATAAGATAGGACACTTGAATTGTGAGCTCACCAAACCACTAAGAAGATGGACCTATATGGATTTCCTGAAGTTCCCACACACCATGATTGGCATAAGTGTCTCTATCAGGAGACATGGATGTTAATCTATGATGGCAATAGTCGATATGGTACTAGTAAAAAACTATAAAATCTTTTCCCAAAATCAAATCAAAACCCAACATCTCAAGAACAAACACGTCCAAAAGGCAATAGTACCCACCATCTTTAATAGAACACTGTATACAATACCCAATATTCTCTGATTGCATCCCTAATTTTGTATCAATTAACTGAACCCAAAAAATCATTCCACTGCTAGACCCAACATAACCACAAGCTGAGTAGAATTAAAGGAATGTGAGGCCCCGATATCGAATTAATCACTAACAAGTATGGAAGCTATAAGGCTCGTACCTTGAACATCTGAAAGTCCATCCTTACCACCTCCTGGTGTTGGCTGAACTTCATGAAGTTGACCTTCCCATATACTATGGGATCTAGTTTGAAAACCTGGTGTTGTACTACCCTACTGATATGGATTAAATCACTCCAAAGTACTACGTCAACCACCGCAACCAGTATGACCAGTAGATCTCCAAATACCTACCTGATATAGGGTAATAAACCACCTACCTACACTCAACATCAGACTTATCCCCCCATCATTTTTGTTCTGTTTAGGGTTCCTAAGAATTCTATGCACATTCCCCATTCATCTGGAACACCTCAAAAAATGGTACTTAGATAGTGTATGTTCAAGAAACATTATAGAAGACTACTCATGCTTCAATAACTTGATAAAAATAAATGGAGGACATGTCACATTTGGTGACAATTCCAAGGGAAAGATTATTGGCCTCGGCCAAATCGGTAACTCTAACTTAGTTTTGATTTCTAAAGTATTGTTTGTTGATGGATTGAAATATAATCTACTCATTATCTCATAGTTATGTGATGATGGATTTCATGTTAGATTTGAAGATGATGCTTGAAATGTTTTTAATTCTAAAAAACAAATTAGTGTTTTTTGCATTAAGAAATGAAAATGTTTACTCTGTTAACTTAGATTCCTTATCTTCTCAAAATGATTCATGCTTAAGTGTATTTCATAAAGAGTCTTGGCTCTGGCATAGGATACTAGGACACTATAATATTCACTCCATTAGAAATCCAGCTAGAAAAAGCTTAGTTAATGTCTTACCCAAACTTGAGTTTCTAAATGACAAAATGTGTAATTTCTATCAAAAGGGAAAACAACACAAAACTTCCTTCAAACCAAAGAAATAAGTGTCAATTTCTCAACCTCTCAAACTCGTTCACATGGATTTATTTATACCATATATAGTTTCTAGTTTAAATTGGAAGCACTATGTTTATGTTCTTGTAGATGACTTTTCTAGATATACTTGGACCTTATTTCTGGCTCACAAAAGTGAAGCCTGTTCTTATTTTACAAAATATGCCAATTCTATGGAAAACCTTAGTGGGCTTAGAATTAAATCCTTGAGAAGTGATCATGGCCATGATTTTGAAAATAAATAGTTTGAATTCTTTTTTTCACAAAATGGTTATAATCACAATTTCTTTTCCCCTAGAACACCTTAACAGAATGGAGTTGTAGAAAGGAGAAATAGAACCTTGCAAGAGATTGCTAGAACAATGCTTAGTGAATATGACCTGACTATTTATTTTTGGGCTGAAGTTTTCAATACAGCATGCTACATAATCAATAGAGTGTTGATCATACCTATTCTTAAAAGGAATCCTTATGAGTTATGGAACAATCAAAAACCCAAGGTTAACTACTTCAAAGTTTTTGGTTGCAAAGTCTACATCCTTTATACTAAGGAAAATCTTGACAAATTTTCATCCAAGAGTGATGAAGGTATATTTTTAGAATATTCCATGTCTAGTAAATCCTATAGAGTGTTAAATAAAAGAACAAAATGTTTGGAAGAATATGTTCATGTAAAATTCGATGAAACAGATCCACAAGATCCAAAAACCATTCTAGAAAACTTGGAGGATGATGTATCAAATATGAACATTAATCCCAAATCCTCAAACCAGTCTATGAAAGAATCAGTCAAAACTTCCAGTTATGAAAATTACTTAGAAACTGAACCTGCTAATGAACCTGAAATCACTAGTCCCACCTTTACTAGAGCTGTTATAACTCTTAAGAACCATCCCTTAGATACTGTTGTAGGAGACATAGACAAAGGAACTCAAACTAGAGATTCTCTTAGAAATTAGGTTGAACATTAAGTCTTCTTATCACAAGTTAAACCTAAAACATTAATGATGCTATCAATGATGAATTTTGGGAGATGGCTATGCAAGAAAAACTTAATCAGTTTGAAATGAACAAAGTTTGGAAACTTGTTGAAATACCCAAGGACACATTCACCATAGGCACTAAATGGGTGTTTATAAATAAGGTAGATGAAGATGGTAACATAGTTATAAACAAGGCTAGATTGGTTGCACAAGGATATCGTCAAGAAGAAGGAATTGAATATGAGGAGACCTTTGAACCAGTAGCTAGACTTGAAGGCATCAAAATCCTGCTTGCTTATGCTGCACATCTGAATTTCAAACTTTATCAAATGGATATTAAGAGTGCATTCT
Organism: Viscum album; assembly: GCA_963277665.1. Classification (NCBI taxonomy): domain Eukaryota; kingdom Viridiplantae; phylum Streptophyta; class Magnoliopsida; order Santalales; family Viscaceae; genus Viscum; species Viscum album. The sequence goes on from OY728145.1 coordinate 1,423,782,146, forward strand.
TAAATGGGTATATAGTTGAGGATGTATTTTTTGAACAACCCCCAGGTTTTACAAACCTCAAATTTCCAAATCATATTTTTAAATTATCAAAATCTTTATATGGTTTAAAACAAGCTCCAAGAGCCTGGTATGATAGATTAAGTACTTTTCTTATTTCCAAAGGTTTTACAAAAGAAATAGCTGATCCTACTATTTTTATAAAACAAATTTCTAATGATGTTTTAGTTGTTCAAATCTATGTAGATGACATTATTTTTGGATCTTTAAGAAATTATTTATGTATTGACTTTTCTAAAATGATGCAAAATTAATTTGAAATGAGTTTAATGGGTGAACTAAATTTTTTTCTCAGATTTCAAATCTTTCAAAATAATGATGGTATTATTTTAACTTAAAGTAAATATAATAGGGATTTTCTAAAACATTTTGGATTGGATAGAACTAAAAGTAGTGACACTCCCATGAGAAACACTTATAAGTTGGATCTTGATGAAGATGGAAAATCTGTCGATCAAACCACTTATAGAAGAATTATTGGAAGTTTACTCTACTTAACTGCTAGTCGACCAAAAATTATGTTCAGTGTGTGTATGTGTGCTCGTTTTCAAGAAAATCCCAAGGAATCTCATTTAAATGCAGTAAAGAGAATTTTCAAATACCTCAAGCATACACCCAATCTAGGATTATTCTATCCTAGAGGACAATCATTTTAATTAGTTAGTTATTATGATGCTGACTTCGATGGCTATAAGTTAGATAGAAAAATAAACTCTCGAATATGTCACTTTTTAGGAAAGTCACTAGTATCATGGTTTAGTAAGAAACAAAATTTTGTTGCATTGCCTACTGCAGAAGCTAAATACATAGCTGCTAGAAGTTGTTGTGCACAAATCTTGTGGATGTAACACATATTACTAGATTATGGATATCAATTCAGGCATGTACCTATAAATTTTGACAACACAAGTGCTATTAACATCTCAAAAAATCATGTTTCACATTATAGGACAAAGCATATTGATGTAAGACATCACTTTTTGAGAGATCATTATCAAAAGGGTGATATCACTTTGGAATTCATAGGTACTGAGTATCAGATTGCTGATATATTTACCAAAACATTAAATTCTGAAAGGATAGACTAAATCATACATGAATTAGGCACGATAAATCTTAAGTAAATGTCTTACTATTTTTTATCTTACTGTTTCATGTTTACGATCTCACAGTTAGTATTTTGTGATTACTGTCTGACAGTTACTGTCTCACCATAATGCTCATTCAGTATATCACTGAGAATTTCATTTACTGTCTCACTGAGAAGTTTGTTCACTATCACACCATAATGCCCAGTTACTGTCTCACCATGACATTCATTATCTATCTCACCATAAAGACCTAATATGGTATCACCATAAATCTTTTCTTTAATGTTTAGTTATGAATTAAAAAATGTATTGCGGTAATTATACATTTCACCTTTTTGTTTTCCTGTGTTTTTACTTTTATGACGTTTGGTATTCCTAAATGATAAAATAAAGAAAGTATCACTCGATTCTTCACTCGGGATTTCTTCTATTCACTCATTTAGAATCCTTCTTCAACCCTGCAACCCTTTTCTCTCTCTCAAACCTTTGGTAGGTGCCCAGGATGAAACTCCCTTCATCGTTGACTCCTAAGAAGTGCAGCTCGAAGAAGAAGAAGATTTCACCTAAGATATCACCCGAAGGACCTCTAAATCCAAATCTATTAAACCAAGTTGTAGTACCGGAGAAAGAGGTTTTCTCCAAGTGTCTTCTATCTAGTAAGTCTCTGGTTTTGAAAGTTTTAGTATAGTAAGGCTGGTTAGAGTGGTTTTTGAAGGAAGATAGACCTATCTACCCTAAGTTAGTGGCTCAATTTTATCAGTATGTATAGTTATCTTTTGATTCTGGTGATAATTATGTCGTGAGAAGCTAGATAAATGGACAAAAATGCTCATTGCCTTCAAGGTTATAGGATTCATGCCTTGGGATACCTCATGAAGTCATATGTGATGATTATCAAAGTGGACCTCCACCTTTAACCGAATTCTTTGATATGAAGGATGATTTGAAAGCCTTAACGGAAATGGCACTAAGAGGAGAGCCATTACTGCTGAACTAGATGGATAATCAAGGATTCTATTCAAGTTTATTCAGAATCTGGTTAGTTCTAAAAAAGGTGATTTTTCTGTTTTGAAATATCAGGATGTGTTTATGATCCACCTTATAAAAAATGGGCATAAGATCAACCTTTTCAAGTATATCATTCACCACATGTGTGAACTGATCAAAGCCACATCCAAGTCAACCACCCTATTTTACTCTCGGCTTATCTCAGCCATGGTTCTTTCCAAAGGTATGGTTGGACTTAATGATGAAGTTATGAAGTATTATGAGTACTTCCTTTAACAAGTCACTATCAAGAGGATGAAAATAAATTGGAATCCTTGGAAAAAGGCATGGGTGGAAGACAATGATAGAATTTATGAAAAATTCAATCCTGTTGAACATCCCTCAAGACCAATTGATATTTCTGATCCTGTTTTGGAACCAGATGAGGTTGTTGAATATTCTGCTGAAGAGGAAGAAGAGGCTGCTGTGCCCCCCAAGAAAACTGTTTCTGTTGAGGAAGACAATACTCCTATCCCTCTTGTGGTAAGTGAAAAAGAAGTCCCTACACCTACATAAGTTGTTACTCTAGAAGCTCAACCTGAGGATTAAAAAAAATATTCTATCCAAGAAACCAAGAATAATGTTGTGGATGAACCTACAGAGGAAGAATTACCTACTATGCAAGGAGCTGACCTTGAGGAACTCCCAGTGGAACAATTTATTCCCAAAGTGATTCCTTCAGCTGAGGAAAGGATGGAGCTATATTTTCAGCTGTCTAGGTAGGAAATGAGAGAGGAATTGTGAGATGAGTTTGTGGAATTAGATCAAGATCCTAATATTCTCAGTCCTAAGAAAGAAGCAACTGTTGAGGGGGAGTAAATCTCAAATCTGGAATCTATTGAAGTTTCAAATCCGATTAAATCAATCCCTATAGCCACTCGGTATAAGTTCCCCAGTTTCTATGATGTGGATGAATCTTAGAAAGTTTTAGTAAAAGGAATTGACCTTTCTACTATGTTCCAACTGAAATCTGTTTCTAATCTTTCTCTTGAGAAAGAACTTGAAACTGTATCAGTCCCTATTTCTAAACCTTCACCAGCACAATCTTCCTTGGTAAGTAAGGATGATCTGAAGGAATTTGGAACTAGTCTCTTATATGGAGTTGAAAAACTCTTGAATACCCAACCTAAACCTATCAAAAATCTAAGTGAGAGAGATGCCTCACTGTTGGTGGAAAAAGTTATTTGGAACATTAAACCAAAAATGGTTCATGAGATTCAGGAAGTCCAAGTTGAAAATAAATTGCTCAGTGATGAAGTGAAGACTCTACGAGGTATGATTAAAGAAATACAGAGAGAGATGCATTTGAGATCAGAGCTTTCTTCTCATCCTGGAGAACCTATTGTTCCTCAAACCCCATCAAATGTTGTCTCTCATATTCATCCTCATTTAGCTTCCTTGGATGAAAAGATCGCTAAAAGGAACAAATATATTGTGAATGAGATGAGAGAGCTATCTGTTAACCTTAACAAACTCACTAATGAGTATACCAGGTGTCTTCAAAAGGTGCTAAACCAACTGAAATCTCTGACCACAATTGTCCATGCTTCTAAAGCATCTGGAAAATCCTCTCAACCTTCCCTGGATAGTGACCTTCTCAGATCAGTGGTCAAAGAAGAACTTCAGTCTGTGCTTAGTGGTTTTAACAAAGATTTTCTATCTAAAGTTATCATGAACAGTGACAGAGTTCTTGATCTGGTCCAAATACATTCGAATATTTCTAATGATTCTCAGCAAGATATTACCAAGAAAGTGGATTTCTACTTTAACCAAATCTTCTCCAAGACTGATATGACCAATTATTTCAAATATCTTGTAGAAAATATTAGGATTCCTCCTATTACTCAGGCTTTCAATACTCAACTCCAGAAGCTCACAAAGTTCACTTGTCTGCTGGATAAGTTTATGGAAAAGAAATATGACTTTGAGAAATCTATATAGTATGGTGGAGAGATCATTGTAGACTTTATCAAGTTTCTGAGGCCCTATCTTCATGTACAGAGTACAACCATTTTTGCTCCTGCGGCTGCCCCTCTAAGATCTTGTTTGCCTACTTTCACCTCTGCTCTGGCCTCCACTTCTATGTTTGTTAGTCAGGCACTGAGTCAGATCAGGCCTTTGATCCTTGATCAACAACTACCTCAGTCGTCTACTAACCCTACTCTATCTCCATCAGTTTTTGAAGGTCTTCCTTTACCTTCTCTATCAACCACCTCACTCCCTTATTCTACCTCGACCTATGCTCCAATGGCTTCCTCTTCTGCTACTGCTACTAAAGGCAAAGATAAGGCCAACCCCTGAAGAAGAACAACGATTACTCTTTTTTTATAGGAATGAATTTGCTTTTGTTTTTCTCCTTTCTGTTTGTACTGGACCTTATTTTCTTTAATGAAATCTGCACTTTTCATGACTTCTCTTATTCCATCTTTTTAATAATCCCAAAAGGGGGATAAATCTCTATATGTTAGAAATTTATCTCTATATATGTAGTTGAATCAAATATAAACTTTAAATCTATATGATTTGTGATCATCAAAAAGGGGGAGATTGTTGGACTCCTCATGTACTAATCATGTTTTAATGATCAAAAATCCTATTCAACTAGGTTAAATCCTGTAAATTATATCAAATCATGTATATTATCATTTAAGTATTCTCATGCTTTAAGAAGAGACATTCAAGATCTTAATTTCTCAACATTCAGTTTAATTACTTTATACTATCCTTGATTTACTTTTATAATACCTTCTTTGACAAATGATTAAGTCTAATCCATTCTATGATCATCATTTCTTAAGTCTGAATACAATTATTTTGAAAAGTCTGAGACACCGTGAGTCTGCCACTGGTTATGTCTTTCTGGAAAAGTAAACCAGACACCGTGACTTTGAGACACCGTGACTTTAAGACATTGTGACATCAAGAAACTGTGAATAAGACACAGTGAATGAGACACCATGACTTCGAGACAGCGTGACAAACAGACACCGTGACAACCAGACACCGTGAAGGATCAAACATCGAGACAACCAGACTCCGTGAAGGATCAGACACCGTGACAACGAGACATGTCACGAACTGAATCTGGTCGCCGCCAAAACCGGTACCTGAACCAACCCGTGGCAAGTCCCGAAGGTTTTTCCCAATCCCCATGGGCTGGTACAAGTTCTCGGGTATCAAAAACTGAAAATTGGGAACGATTTACCCGAATTTTTATACTTAAAACAACAAATGAATCAAAGAAATCAAATCTGGATTTTTCAAACCAAAACATCTTTTACTAAAATTCAGAACTGAATTACACAATTTTAAACAATGTTTGAAGACCATTACAAAGGTACAAACCCAAGAAATGATATCCTAAGAACCTCCACATGGAAAGAGGCACCGCCCTCAAGCCATCTCCACGACACTACATCACTATGGACCGCTAAAACCCCTAACCAAAGGCAAAAAACCTGTACCCAAACCTGTGACATAAAATAAGAAAGTCTACTTACACCCAAAGGTGTAAGTAGGGTGTGAGAAAAATCCCATTAGGATACCACCACTAAGAGATTCCATGTGATAAACATTTCATTACAAAAAGCATTGCATGTTTTGTAAATAAAAAATGCCTGTTATAATTTTCTAAAGGATGAAATAATAAATGAAAATAGTTTTCATGTGGGAAAATTTTAAATGACCAACAATTTTAAAATAAATACCAAAGCTACTGAATTTTCTAGCCAAAAATAATGTATGCCGACGGTAAATACAAAGGATCTAATGGGTACAAGCAATGGGAAATAACCACTAGGCACTAGCTCGTTGTGGGTCCCAGGTACCTCGTATCTCAATGAAAGTAACCGTAAAAAATATCCATTCTCATGTATAAGACACTAGTAGGGAACATAACCATAACCTAGTGGTCCCCAATAATCATCATCATCATAGTTTAGTTAGAGTTGTAAGCGTCAATCTTTCTAAGTGAAACTGAGGCCAAACCCCACAGGATCACTAGCATACTAGTACACGTCCACCCACCTAGATACCCAGATTTCCCTATTGTGCTCAAACAAGTTAGACAAGGAAAGAAATATAATTTTCACATGAAAATATCACTTCCACATCACACATTCATTAAACATCCCACATGTACATAACACAAGTCACAAAATCCACTTTTTCGTTCAAATGCATTTTGAAATCATACTCACACCAAAGTTGCCCACAACACTTTTCACATTTCTTTAACACTTCCACACATCCTTTAAGAAAATTTATAAAACTATTACAAGATATTAAAATCACATAACATCCCACACACATGTCACATAATACCCTTCTCACCTTCAAAATTCATTTTATCAATAAACTAACACGAAACATCCCACACCCGTGTTTCACACACAAAACACAATTTAGTAAAACATTTCAGAAATTTATACAACATTCAAAAAAAAATGTTTGACATCTAAAATCAACACTTTACCATTAAAAAACCCACATTAGGTGAACACAATCACCCAAACAGTACATATACACCCTTTGACCACTTTTTTTAACCAAATAAAACATTTGCAATTTTTATAAAACAAACCCAAGAGGTATAACCATTGTTTCCACACTAAACCCATTTCAAAACCCTCATTCAAGAAAAAAATCATACCAATACCAATCCAAAACATAATTTTCATCCCTAAAACAATTATTAAACTACCCCCAAGTGTTATAAAAATACATTGAATTATACCACAAAGATACACATGAAAACCGCACATTTTCACAAATCACCTTCAAGAAGTACAACACGGTTTTACACCTTAAACTCATTAAAAAACCTCCTTTAAAGGACTACATGACAATAAGGAATTAACAAACCAGAATTGGCATTCTATTTCAAGACTAATAAATTACTTTAATATGTTATAAACTAAACCCAAACATTACCCCAAGAGTCACACATGAAAAGTACCCAATTTCAAGCTAAAATGCAACTAAAAATTAAATGTTTAATCAAATCCATCAAAAAAAGTTTTCACATCACAAAAAATAGATTATAAAAATTCTAAATTAATAAACCAAGAAAGATAACTCATCATAAAATGTCTACACATGGAATCACCTACCTTTTGAGTCGAAACCCTCAAAACTTGGTGCGAAACATTAAGCGTACCACCAGCGCACCACAAGGAATATAAATCCAGACCTAGACCACCAAATATTGACCCAAAAGATACCAAATAAGACCTTAGGATAGAAACCCAACTTCTTGACATGATAAACTTTAAGAAAGAGGAAATAAAACTAAAAGAGGATGGAAGGAACCAAGAAGGAATTCCCATACTTGAAATATCTTGAAGAAATCAGCCCTAATCCACCAATATATGAATCTCCAAGTACCCAAAACTGGTATGGAGGTTCGAAGGAGTCATATTAGGTCATGTGAGCACTGAAATGGGGAAAAAGGATGAAAATTGAAGGATTTATGAAAGATTCATTTTATCTCGTCAAATCTGGTCGATTTGAGAAAGATTTTGAAAGATCTCCCTAATTATCTATTCACCTTAGCTCCAAAATTGCAAAAACGATAATGGAGGTGATCCTCAGGATATTGTCTTTGATAGGGAGGTGGAATCACGGGGAAAAAGTAAAAAAATGAATGAGATATGGGAAATTTTAAAACATAATTTAAAGCAGGAAATGGGCTTACGGACATGCCCATTACCTTAATCAAAAACCCAAATACATCATGATTTTTGATTTCTATGTGGTACAAAGGGATATGGTGATTTTAATATATCAGGGTATTCCAATTGGGAAGTGGAATGGGTATAAAATAGTAAAAATTGAAGGAGTTATAGAAGAAACGAAATTTGCTTTTAAAACTGGAATTGGGCTCACAGTTTGACCCAAATTTTCAAAACCCACCATTTTCACCAAAATGAGTGGTAAACCCCCCAAACAAATCAGGAATGGAAATTAAATGAATAATGAATTTAAAATAAAGTCATGGGTGTGACAATTCTACCCACCATAAAACTTTCTGCCCTTGGAAAGCCACATCAAGGACAAAGAAAAATCCAAACCCAACCGAAAGGCAGAAATGGACTCCTTTGCTAAACTTCACCCCCAAAGGCCAAAACACCTCCAGTGATCAATTAAGGAAGGAATAATTCACAACCAAAACATACAACTATTTACTGAAATGATTAAGCACATTCGGGATTTATCCTAAAAGAAAGCTCCTCAAACACTATCTGAACAAGGCTCAAGCAATTTACCCAAACAAACAAGAACATCGAACAAGGTTACACTTACCTTGTTATAAATAAACCATTGGGAACTCTTCAATCCCAATGTTTACCCAAGGAAGGTGTATGTGCTTATATATCTCTGAACTAGACTATCAACTTCCAATCCAAGACCATGTACAAAAGTGAGTTACTGGTACAAGGATACACAAATGGGCTCCCCAACCATAAGAGACAACTTAATTTTTTTTTCCGAGACAGAATCAAGACACTAACAAGGGAGCCCCAAACAAACTCCCTGGTACAAGGGGTAGAATCCCATTAGTAATTTTCAAAATAATATACATGAGACTCATAGTGGGTCTCCCCACCATAAGAACCAACCATCTTAACTGACCAATATGGGTCGTCACAAAAAAACCCCAAAACTTACAGAGTTGGGAAGACTGCACGGTTAGCCCGCACAGTTTGGGAAACTGTGCGCTAACCATGTGGATCCTTATACCTACATGGTTTTCTGGGGAATGGTTACTACTAAATGTTCACTCAACATTTCTAGACAAATCTAAAACCTTTCCCCCAAACCCAAAGGAAACCAAAGGGGAAAAGAAAGTCATTGGGAGATAACATGGGAATGAGGCCCTCCAGCTCTTTACACCGAACGGGAACAAAAGAAGCAAGATGACAACACCAAAAGTTTAAAATATTCCCATATCTCATACTGAGAACAGTTCTTTGTACAAGGTTAAAAAATACACTGGGATTTCCTCTGACTATGTGCCAGATTCTCTCTGAGACCTATGGCTGAAGCTGGAATGATTGAAGCATCTTCGGCCTCCCAGTTAGGATTTAAAAACCCCCAAATATAATTTATTCTTTAGATGCTACAAACAACTACATGAAATCCTAGATGGGTTCACCAAGACAAAACACACTCTAGAACTCACTTTACCCTAACATAGAATTTCACTGAAATAAGGATTTAGAGGATGCACTCACATCACACCTTGTTTCTCCGGGTGAGAAACAACAGAAATAAAGGACACATATAAACACCTTCCTCTAAAACAGAGGATGTCGAGATCTACCAAAAAGAGAAACACTTCTAAAAAAAGACTCACAAAATATTGTACAATTTCACCTTTAAAATCAAATGAGCACGTGACATCACAACACATCACCAAACATGACCAAAGTGACTCACAGAAATAATACAAGGAGGGGGCCTTATACAACATCCCAAAATATCACAGCATTCCAGAAAGTGTCCATAACAGCCTCTCGTGGCCATATTTCCTACACGGGTGGTCTAATATAAACCCATTCTTCGAAGAGACTACAAAGGACTCAGAGTCCCTCTTTGACACTATCCATACTGACAACCCCAGACAACTTCCACCTTTGAAGAATCAGGTAGCTTAAGAAACTAAGGTCTCTTTCAACCATCCACGAGCACTCTTCCAAAACAAGAGGATCTGAAAAAAAACCAAGAATGTAAATGGTGTAGACTCATTCTAAAAAGCTCAATAAAATATTCCTTACATTGACCAACTGGAGGATTTTCCAACGGCGAAACAATCCGGGTTGCACTTCAGTTGTGCACTAACCCTTAATGGGGGCGTACCCTATCAAACAGGAGAACCCAAGGACCCAACCAAGATGGTCCATTGGTAAAAAAATTCCACAAAACAGATCAAACACATTAATGGAACCACCGTAAAGGTTTCCAGAAACATATCTCATAGGAGACTACTAACCGGTCCTTCTACCCAGCTTATCGATGAAACACAAACCCAAAACACAGTTCAAACAGGAGGGGTTCTTGGACTCAAAACATCCCACAATATCAACATTTTCCAAAAACACACAATATAAACCATCCCAAACATTTCATCAAGACATCATGTTTTTCTTTAAAAACATTTCTTTGAAAACCAACGGTTCAGCGGTTAGTGTATCCACCAATGGTACCCTATGGGCCTCACACATGCATGTTTTTGTGCCACACCGGGCACCCTCCTCATATTCATCCCGACACTCATCCAGTCATGCCATCAACCATCCATAATCACATATAACCCCATGAATGTGGTTTCTCATGAAAATACCACAGGTTAAAACAAAAATTCTTTCCACTTTTCAAAACCAAAATGGTCAACCGACACATCCTTTTTTTCACAACTGCTAACCACGAGATCAAAATCCCAACTCACATCTTACAAAACTTTTTAGAAAGACACAACCATTTTGAAAATAACTCACTTTCAAGACATTCACATCAATTTAAAAACATCTCATCCCATTAAAACACTCTTTGATTGTTTAGAAAACTCTATTGGAAACATTTTTCAAAACCAACTTCAATATAGTTCCTTCTTTCAAAAGTGGTGTAAGAACACCATTTTACATTTCAAAAAAATTCTGAAAATTCAGTTCTTCCATTTCATAAAACAAACCATTACCTCTTTATTTGAAAATAAATTCACAAATTTTTTTTGCTTCTTAAAACCGAGTCACTTTAAAACCAAAGTGCCAAGATTTCAAAACTAAAGAACAAAACAATACGAGAGGAAACTAGTTTCAGTGGGTGACTTGGAAATATGGTTGGCGGCAATATTACAATCACTTCACCATCACAAAGAGTGTTCTTGGGAATATCCCCGACTCCACATGGCTTTCCAGGCCCTGCGAGCTCACTGAGACCATTAACCCAACTCTCTTTTCATTTCCCCTAATCATCATCAAACCAAGAAAACCAAAGGACTTAGATAAATCCCGACTTCCCCTGGAGACTTGAATCCTAACATGAGGTGTGGTGATCAAGCACACTACCCATAACCATAATTTCATGTCCCGAAAATCTTAACTCTATACTATCCTGACTATTTCACAAATAACATGACTCAAATAGAGCGAACCTCCTTTGATACCATTTTTTCACGAACCGAATCTGGTCGCCGCCAAAACCGGCACCCGAACCGACCCGTGGAAAGTCCTGAAGGGTGTTCCCAATCCCCACGGGCTAGAACAAGTTCCCGGGTATCAAAAACTGAAAATTGGGAATTATTTACCCGAGTTTTTATACTTAAGACAACAAATGAATCCATGAAATCAAATCTGGATTTTTCAAACCAAAACATATTTTACTAAAATTCATAACTGAATTACACAATTTTAAACAATGTTTGAATACCATTAAAAAGGTACAAACCCAAGAAATTATAGCCTAAGAACCTTCACATGGAAAGAGGCACCGCCCTCAAGCCATCTCCACGACACTGCATCACTATGGACTGCTAAAACCCCGAACCAAAGGCATAAAACATGTACCCAAACCTATGACATAAAATAAGAAAGTCTACTTACACCCAAAGGTGTAAGTAGGGTGTGAGAGAAAGCCTAGTAGGATACCACCACTAAGAGATTACATGTGATAAACATTTCATGACAAAAATCATTGCATGTTTTGTAAATAAAAAATGCTTGTTACAATTTTCTAAAGGATGAAATAATAAATGAAAACAATTTTCATGTGGGAAAATTTTAAAGGAACAAAAATTTTAAAATAAATACCAAATCTACTGAATTTTCCATCCAAAAATACCATATTCCAATGGTAAGTACAAAGGATCTAATGAGCACAAGCAATGGAAAATAACCCCTAGGCACTAGCTCGTTGTGGGTCCCAGGTACCTCGTATCTCGGTGAAAGTAACTGTCACAAATATCCATTCTCGTGCACGAGACACTAGTAGGGAACATACCCATAACCTAGTGGTACCCAATAATCATCATCCTCATAGTTTAGTTAGAGTATTAATAATCAATCTTGCTAAGTGAAACTGAGGCCAAACCCCATGGGATCACTAGCATACTAGTACACGTCCACCCACCTAGATACCCAGGTTTCCCTCTTGTGCTCAAACAAGTTCGACAAGGAAAGAAATATAATTTTCACATGAAAATATCACTTCCACATCACACATTCATTAAACATCCCACATGAACATAACACAAGTCACAAAATCCACTTTTTCGTTCAAATGCGTTTTGAAATCATACTCACACCAAAGTTGCCCACAACACTTTTCACATTTCTTTAACACTTCCACACATCCTTTAAGAAAATTTATAAAACTATTACAAGATATTAAAATCACATAACAGCCCACACACATGTCACATAATACCCTTCTCACCTTCAAAATTAATTTTATCAATAAACTAACACGAAACATCCCACACCTGTGTTTCACACACAAAACACAATTTAGTAAAACATTTCAGAAATTTATACAACATTCAAAAAAAAATGTTTGACTTCTAAAATCAACACTTTACCATTAAAAAACCCACATTAGGTGAACAAAATCACCCAAACATTACATATACACCCTTTGACCACTTTTTTTAACCAAATAAAACATTTGCAATTTTTATAAAACAAACCCAAGAGGTATAACCATTGTTTCCACACTAAACCCATTTCAAAATCCTCATTCAAGACATAAATCATACCAATACCAATCCAAAACAGAATTTTCAGCCCTAAAACAATTATTAAACTACCCCCAAGTGTTATAAAAATACATTGAATTATACCACAAAGATACACATGAAAAACACACATTTTCACAAATCACCTTCAAGAAGTACAACACGGTTTTACACCTTAAACTCATTCAAAAACCTCCTTTCAAGGACTACATGACAATAAGGAATTAACAAACCAGAATTGGAACCCCCTTTCAAGACTAATAAATCACTTTCATATGTTATAAACTAAACCCAAGCATTACCCTAAGAGTCACACATGAAAAGTACCCAATTTCAAGCTAAAATGCAACTAAAAATTAAAAGTTTAACCAAATCCATCAAAAAAAAGTTTTCAAATCACAAAAAACAGATTATAAACATTCTAAATTAATAAAACAAGCAAGCTAACTCATCATAAAATGGCTACACATGGAATCACCTACCTTTTGTGTCGAAACCCTCAAAACTTGGTGCGAAACATTAAGCGTACCACCGCCGCACCACAAGGAATATAAATCTAGAACTAGACCACCAAAAATTCACCCAAAAGATACCAAATAAGACCTTAGGATATAAACCCAACTTCTTGACATGATTAACTTCAATAAAGAGGAAATAAAACTAAAAGAGGATAGAAGAAACTAAGAAGGAATTCCCTTACTTGAAATATCTTGAAGAAATCAGCCCTAATCCACCAATATATGAATCTCCAAGTACCCAAAACTGGTATTGAGATTTTAAAGAGTCATATTAGGTAATGTAAGGATTGAAATGGGGGAAAAAGGATGAAAATTGAAGGATTTATGAAAGATTGATTTTACCTCATCAAATCTGGTCTATTTTAGAAAGATTATGAAATATCGTCCTAATTCTAGGTTCGCCTGCGCTACAAAATTTCTAAAAAGATAATGTAGGTGATCCTATGGATAATTTATTTGAGAGGAAGGTGGAATCACGGGAAAAAAGTAAAAAATGAATGATATATGGAAAATTTAAAAAAATAATTTAAAGCAGGAAATGGGCTTACGGGCAGACCCATTACCTTAATAAAAACCCCAAATCCATCATGATTTTGGATTTATATGTGGTCCAAAGAAATATGGTGATTTTAATATATCAGGGTATGAAAATTGGGAAGTGGAATGGGTATAAAATAGTAAAAATTGAAGGAGTTATAGAAGAAACTAAATTTGTTTTTAAAACTGGAATTGGGCTCACGGTTTGACCCAAATTTTCAAAACCCACCATTTTCACCAAAATGAGTGGTAAACCCCCAAAACAAATCAGGAATGGAAATTAAATGAATAACGAATTTTAAAAAAGTCATGGGTGTGAAAAGAGACCATGGAGGATTAGACACAATGACAATGAGACACTGTGAAGGATCAAACATCGTGACCATGAGACAACATGAAGGATCAGACACCAGTTCAAGGAGACACCATTTCCCTGACATACTATGACACCATTTATTAAACTATTTTTTTTTCAATTTAATCTCTAACTGTCATATTTGAAGATTTTAAATGCACTTACATAATTAATGTTTCTTTGTAGACATGTCACCTGACAGTATGAGGTATGAGGTGCTGTATCCATGAAACCTGTCATCTCTAACACATGCACTCCAAGATAAAAAGAGTAGTGCGACCCATAAACAAAGTGCAAAATATTGTAGAAAAATCACGATACAAAAGAACAAGGTGGTGGGAATGAGCATTATAATAGAATAAATTCTTGCGAATTGGCTCATGAAACCCGACTCTACTGAAGAACACACAAATCATACTAGAACCCTGAGAACATCTTCGTGCTGTAAAACACCACAAAGAACACAAGCCGAATATGTCTAACTTACGACACTCTGTTTTCCATATGAGGGATTGAGTTCTGCATCTACCTCATTTTAGAAGTCTAGAGCTACAAAGATCAACACTCAGAGCATTTCTAAACTTATCTCAACATTACTGCTCTATTGTGTATCATTTTATTAATTTTCGAGTAGAGTGTGTATCTGTATAGAAACACACTCTGTATACTGCATTAAACTGAAGGATACAAGATGTACTTAATCAAACACTCATTTAATCTTGTGTATACCCAAAGATAAGTTTGGAAGAGGTCTCTATGTGGCCTGGTAGTTTGTACCCATGAAGAACTGTGGAAGAGGTCCCTGTGTGACCTGGACAGTCCTATGTACTATTGTTTAACCCCAATCCAGGGTGTGGATCAAGTTTATTTATATAAACTTCTTGGTGGAAGGTGATCACCAAGTGGAGTGTATTAGGTCTTGGCTTGAGAATGAACCACTTATTTTATATCCATTGTGCTGCTTACTTTAGTTTTCTCTGTTTTACTGCTCTACTATATAATTCAAAAATCACTAAACTAACTTTGATAGTTAATCTTGGAAAGAAGTTATAATTTCTTTGTCTTAGTAAAATAGTTTCAAAAGTAATATTAATAACTATTATTATTACTAAGAAATAATAAATCTTCTAAGAAGTTATTTAAATAGTTAAACCTTTATAACCGTATTACTTTGATTAACTGGGATGTATTTAACTTAAAGGGGAAATCCTTTTAAGAACACTTTTTAAACAAAATTTTTTTATAGATACTCAATTCACCCCCATCTTGAGTATTCTACTCCAACCAATACTGTAATTCCACCACCCTACCATTCATCATTTCCCATTGAAAAATATCATATTATTTATTGTATCTTCTAATTTTTTCTCCACCCTAAAATAAACTTTCATCCAAAACTCCAACACACTCCTTTTCCACCACCCACTCTTATATAAATGATCAAGTTAACCAATGTTAAAATTTGAGTTTAATGGATAATGATCACAAATTAGTTATCATTGAGAGCAATGAAGTGGAAAATTCCATAAATGAGATACTAATTCATGAATTAGAACCCCATTGTTTTGTCATCCAACTCCACTCAATGACCATCAGGGAGATGATTTTCAAGGGAGGACCTAATTATTTCTAGAAACCTTGAGGGGGGGTATGAATAAGGAAATCTATTTAATTAATTTAGATAATTACACCTCTCGCTATATGATTTTATATCAAATCATGTACTAGATCAACCAATGTTACCTTTATTGTATTCCTGTAATTTCCCTTGTTCATTTAAAATCACTTATTCATATCTCAAAATATTGACACATATTAATATATAAACTCAGGAATTCACAATTTCACTATGTTCACCCAAATAAGATAATCAAATGTATGGAAGGACCACTTTCAACTCCACATAAGTAATACTAAATTTTACTTTTATTTTACTAGATTTACAATAAAAAATCTATCCAAGGTTCAATAGCTTATAGGATGTAGTGTACTACCACTTTAATGTGTTTCTCATTTCTACAAACAATCATATAGATAAGAATAAGGCATGAGTAAAAACAAATCCACCCTTATATAGTGATCTATTGTGGATTCTTCTTGTTACCTAATTTACTAGATCAACCTCATCCTTATCTTCCAATATCATGTGGGTATTATGATATAAAATGTAGCTCCTATAATTCTTCTTTTATCACTCACATAGGTTAGGTACTCTAGATATTCAAAATGGATGATTCAATCCCTCCACCTCTCATAATCATGATGAATTAAACTGGATCTTCAAGATCGATCCAACCACTTTTCTCTCTTGGATAAATATATAGTTATATTAACTCAATCCTTCTCTCTGTCTCTTCTTGTATATAAAGCACATTCCCTTTACAACATCTTCTCTTCTTCTATCGATCATTCATGTATCCATTTAAGATTAGGTCACATTTAGTGATACCACCTATCACCAATTATAGAAAACTTATTTCCTCCATCATTCACACATCTTCACATTTTTCCATCATCAATGAATTATAATATCACATATGATATTATACACCATCTTTGATGATATATCATTAAATCCCATGTACTGTACCATTACCTCTAGACCACTAGATAATGTTTTGGATGAGGGTTTCATATAAACTTAGGCACACCTCCTTGCACTCTAGAGGCCATTTACTAGTGGATATGGTTTAATGTGTTACTACGAGGAGACTATAAACTCGTATTAGATTGAAACTATAACAAAAATAACCAAACAATACCCATAATATAATTAGAGTATACAGAAGTAATAAAACATATCCATTTTATAATAAATTAAATGTAGCATACATTCCTAAATCCCAATTGACTTCCCATTGGGATGATCACATATACAAAATAAATAAAATAAATAAATATAGAAGAGGATCTATGGATATACCTGAGCCTCACCTCATCCCTATCTTCCAACTCCATATGAGCTATCTAGCTCAATCATACAATACTAATCCTTTACCTTACCAAAAAATATGACTAATGAGGTTTTCCATACGTACTTCATCTAGTGTTAGAGTGTCTCAGATAATGTCACACAAGCACCTTGGGAGAGGGGGAAATGCCTTACCCGGGAACCTCTTTTGTAAATCACTTAGGGGGAACCAATACCTACTTTAGAACCATCATCTGAATATCATACCTACTTCATCCAATGATAGATATATCTGAAAATAAATATACCACCTAGGGGGGACCACATCTATACCTTGATTCATATAAAAACACACACCCAAGGGAAACTCAACTCACCACAGAACCATAGGAAGACAATTCACTCGGGAAACTCAGCTCACTTGGAACCATATAAAATAAGAAACTTGGAGGAAACTCATCTCACCTAGAACCATATAAAAAGAATACCCTAGGGGAAACTTATACCACCTTATAATTATTTCATAATAATACATGTAGGGGAAGTTTAGATCACCCCAATATCATATAGAAAGCATACACCCTGGGGAAACTCAACTCACCCTAGAACCATATCATAAACATACACCAGATGACAACTCATCTCACCCTAGAACTATATGAGACACACCTTGGGGGTTACACCGCACCTTGAAATAGGTACCAAACCATCATTACCCAGGGAACATATCCCGCCTTAATGCCTAAAACCTCATTCACATATCTTGAAAATATATAAAAAACATACATAAAAAACACCATGGGGAACATCCCCTATAGATCCTCATGTCACACCACATAGGTTGGGAACCTAATCAAACCTGACATATATTTCCTAAGTTAATCTCATTTTCAAAACTCAGCCCTATCACTATAACCATTCTAGGATATCCATATCAATACTTGGGATCTAATGTGTCACCCAAGATCAATGATTCCTTTTCCACTTCAATAACCCTCTTTAGGTCCAACATAACACTGGGGCACCCATTAGGGTCCCTTGCATCACATCTTTATCCATACACCCTACATGGGATCTTATATACCCATATGACCTTTTTGAACTCCATCCTCAAGGGTTTGGTCAAAACATCATCAAAATACCACATCACAACTCAATCTTACTCATAAGGGACCATCCCAAGCCATATTATACCACAAACATTGCAAAAAACCATGTCAAGCCATTAACTCATCCTCTTGACCCTCACCTGGGTCCCATACCATATTTCTCTTATAAGATCTCCAAAAACATCACTCAAAGGAAGCCTCACTTATTCACACTATGTATATAACTAGAGGAATTGTCCCACTCATGGAATACACCAAGACTCAAATACACCCTCAAGTGGGGGATCTCTATCATGCATGAGATGCACACTTATACCACTTATATCCACTAGGGATAATCCCTCCATACATATCACACTAGATTTAGGAAACAAAACCAGGATATACAAACCTAATCTCAAAATTGAGTAACTTTATTGGCCCTCTCATAAATCCAACTGACATACTCACCCCTTATAAATATCATTTTTGGGAGATTTCATTTTCTACAATTTTTCCAAAGCACATATTTTGAACCCAGATTGCTCAAGCTATCATAATATCCAAGCACTTGACCATCGATGATTGAGGTATCACACTATTTTGAAGGGTATATCATGGCCCAAAACACTATGTTCATTCTATGTAAGATAAATTAAACAATTTATTTTAATTTATAGATCAATAAACCATCATTAGCGAGACCTTATATCACATACTACACAAACAAAATGCATATAATTTAGGGAAATTCATTGGGTACACCTACCTCATACAAAGTTATCCACTTTATTTGAAGTCTGACCACTATTAATTAATCTCTTCTATGCCCCATATAAGTGTATATTAAACCCCAATCCCATATCATAGGCCATTACATCAAAAAAAAATTAATTATTAAAATTTATAATTATTTTTACAATTTAATTCAAATAGGCATAATCACCTAAAACTCACCAGACTACATCACCGTATCAAAACCACAACCAACCACATCTAGAAAATATATGGTGCACCTTGAAACCATCCTAAGAAAATTCCTTAACAAATAACACTTGATCAATCACTAATTTTATCTAATTTTATCTAATTTTATCTTATTTTATCAAAAACCATAAATAAATTAGGCTAGTAACTTAACTCAATCAAAATGGTGAAAATAGAGTTCATTCCTCATTATGGGACATCCTCTATCTTTGTCAAGAAAAATACCCATCATTATAGGTGGATTCTACCATGATTCGATGGAAACATCAAGGAAACTCTAAACCAAAGACAAAAAAATCATTGACCAATAAAGGAAAAGAAGATAAGAGAGTGAAGGAGAAAGGACTTACCTATAATCCACTATAAAACACCATCAAGAACCCACACCTAATGAAGGGAAATTGTAACAACCCAATCCACATATTTTATTTATTTATTTTATTTATTTTTATTGAGACTTGGGTATTTTATTTTTCAAAATTTTAAAATTTTAAGTATTTTTTCAGATTGCACGGTTTGGCCACATGGTTGGACAAACTATGAAACAACCATATAGTAAAGGTCTACATTTTAGTAGAGCTATTTCACATGGTTGTATCATGGTTTCCATAACCATGTGGACCAACCATGCAAGTGCCTAGGTATTTCTAGTTTGAGGTACATGGTTAAAAAATAATTTGGTAAACCGCACCTCAATCATGAGATCTATCTAGTGTTTTAAAATTTTATTTTTACAATTCACCAATATCTTTATTTAAACCCAAAATTGACCCCCTATCCATCTTTTTTCAATGCACCATCCAACCCAAGATTCCCCTCATGCTTAACCTCCTCTTCTTCTCCCCTAATTCTTAGTTCTCCTTTATGAAATTTCAAGTTGGATCGTCTAGGTTAGGGTTCCTTTCATTCTCCTCATCCTCCTTTTATCTTATTTTTGATATTTACTATCTTATCCCTCATTGTGTTATACCCTATGGAAACTTTAGGTGTGTTTTGATACTAATTTCATGCGTCTTTGTTTCCTAGGGTGTGTGAAGTTCCTTTAAATCCTTCATCTCTCCGTTCATGGTGATTTTTCATCATTCGTCCTTGACATAGTTAGGTGATTCCATGATTTCAATTTTTCTTAACATTCCATGTGTGATTGGGTGTTGTGAACATGTTTTTATTTAAATTTATCATGATATTTGAGTTCAATGAATTTAAATATAATTATAGATATTTTTTTGAAATCATGATATATTTATGAATGTGTTCTTGTGAATTTTCCTATATTATTTATCTTCAAAAAAAGGATAATTATATTTTTGACCGATAAAATATTTATAGTAATATTTATATATAATTTTAGTTTTTTAGCATTGTTTGAGATTATTTATGATGTTTATTAATTGTTTGAAATATATTTTCTTGTTGGTTTTATTGGTTCCTACTATGAATATTTACACACACATATATATACATGTTCATGTGTATATACCCCTATATATGTATGTGCATGAATACATATATATGTGTATGAATATATATATACATATAGGATTTCATAGTACTCTTTTATCTAAGACTGGGTTTTTAAATCATCTCTTGTTTTTTTTAAAATGGCTTTAAGGGAAATAGATTTCCAAATGAGACTTCTTAAAAATTATAATATGATAGATCATCAGGAATCTTATAGAGGAAGATATTTGTAATAGATTTTTATTTAAAATGTATTACACTAGTGTGTCTTGATTTAAAAGAAATGTGTTTCTAGGAACCCTTTTGGGATTAATGGTGGAAATGGATTGAAATATGTTTGTATAAAAGAATTTTTTTATTGATTTTTTTAGTAAAAATATTCTAATAATAGTTTTTTGATGTTTTCAAACCTCATGGGAACAATAGTTACTTGGGTAGGTGAATTTAGAGTGGGATGAGGTTTCCCCACCACTAACTATGCTAGTGAAGTCTGTATATGGTAGAACTTATAATGTATAGTGAAAAGTTACTAGAAACTCTCCACTAATTGAGGGGATGACCCTAGTTAGTGGAATATATATTATAGGTTCCCTAACCCAAAATATATTACTATGTTTCTCCTATGATTCCTATTTGATACTATCAGTTGTATGTTTTTTTCCCCTAGTCTCATTTTAATTTATATTACCATGATTATATATCCTTTATCACTCTAACCTTTTTAGTACTTATATGAATTTAAATTTAACCACTTAGGTCTTGTTTCATTATCTATTATCTGTTTATTCTGTAACATAGTATATTTATGCATTTGATTATTTATTTGGGTAAATTGAGATTCATTTATATATTTTTCATGAATTAACCAATTTTTTTTATAGAAATGGTTTTCTAATAACATGTATTAAATTTTTTTGATTTTTAAAAAGGATTTTTAAAAAATAAAACCCATGTATTTGATTTCCAAAGGATAATAAAAACCTATTTTCAAATTAATATATTTCAAACTAGTATTTCTGGATTTTTTTTGTAAAATATAATGTGTGGATACATTGGTAAAACCCTACTAGGATTTATAGATCACACCCTACTCACACCACTCAGTTCTTATAGATCAAGCAGCCCTTAAAGGTTTTGGCTCAACTTATATCTTCTCTTGGATCCTTTTTAGTTTCAAGATTAGAGAGTGAACCTGAGTCACATGGGATAACTTGTTGAGGTATGCCAATATTTACTTTTATCACCATAGTAGTCCAGTCCAAATAATCCATTTATGTTTTTTGTTTAATTACTTAATCAATGGTTCAATATATATGTGGTATTTGGATGTTGAATCTGAAGACTGTTCTATACAAGGGAGTTTAAGGCGAGCAAAAGGATTTTTTTTTTACTTTTATATTATTCTATTTCATATCTGCTTTATTTTATGATTATTTGATTTAGAATGGACATCCAACATATGGATGCATCATTCAATAATTTTACTAGAATTTAAATTCTTGTTAAATATTATTTTATTCAGAAAAATTGTTACCAAATAGTGTTTCCTAGATTCCCAGACACTTGTTTTAGACTGTGGGGATTGGGAATGCCCTTCAGGCCCTTTCATGTATCAGATTATGCATCTGATAGATGCGCATCTCGAGTTTGTTCAATAAAAAATGGTATCATAACATAGGTTATTAAATTAAACCTGTATATTTGGGATTTTTAGTAGATATAGATAGGATCTATGGGGATTAAGAGGTAGGTCATGGGTTGGTGCCTGATCATGATACCTCATGATGAAACTTAAGTTACCATGGGATATCTGGATATTAATTTGTATTTTGAGATTTTATTTTTAAATTTTCTAAATATTTTTATTTGAATTTATGGTATTTAGTATTTCATTAATTTTTTGTGGATAAATTAATAGATTTATTATGTTTAGAATGACATAAGAGTTTAATTGGTAGTACACAGTGAGCTCACACAACTTGGTAACTCATGTAGATCCCTCATACATGGTTATATGTTACTATTGGTAATAGTTGTGTGGTTGGAACATGGTCTACCAAGCCATGTATACAATTTATACACTATCTCAAGTCCCATTTAGGTTAGCCTTATGTATCGTGATATTGACTAATTAGGTTCTTATTAAGGTTTGATAAAGATATTTTTAGATTTTAATATAGTTTTCAAGTAAAGTTTTAAGAATTTAAAATGGAAGCATGTATTTAAAAATGGTTTTAAAAGGATAACATGGTTTTAAGTGGTGAAAAACAATATTTTAATTTATAACAGGGTTTTTTAATTTTTTGGAATTAGTTTATCTATGAATGGGTGATTTAAAATATGTTCTCAAATGGAATTCCATGGTTTTGAAAATGGTTTAAATGTAAATTTAAATTTTTTTAATATAGTAGTGTTTTTAGAGTGGATTTAATTTAATTTCTTGGATTCCTTTAATTTGAATTTGGAAAAAAAATTTAAAGGGGGAGGAAATGTTTTCAAAGTATGCTTAATTTTTCAAATAGGTTTCAACCCATCAATTTAGGTTTGAAAATGTTAAAAGTGAAAAGAGTGGATTTTTGTACAAGTATTTTTTTAGTGAATTATGTTTTTGGATTCAATTTATCCTTTATGTTCATAAAATTTTGATTTGAATTTGGGAAACATGAATGGATGGGTTTATGTTTCATGTTATTTAGAGTATACCCTCAGAAAAGTATCGATAAAAATTGGATGGTAAGTCTCAAAGATTTATTCTTCTATTTCCTAGGTGTGTCTCTATTTCAAAATTGGTGATATATATATATATATGTATGAGGTTTTTGTGTGTTGAGTTAGTGTAGTTGTTTTTTTGAGTAAATTATGAATTAAAATTTCTCTAGGTATCCCTTAGATTATTCTTTTGTGAGTGATGATTGTTTTAGTGATCATTCATCTTGTTTTATTCATTCCTCAATGATTTTTTGTAACATTTTATTTTGATAGGGATCCTTAGATGATTATTTTGGGGTGACTAGGATGGATTCTATGTATTTTTACCCTTTGAGTTCACTGAGTGTCGGTGTTTCGAGAGTAGGTCTCTGGTTATCCTCCCTTGACCTAAGACTTGAACCCATATCGATTATATTGAGGCATGTTTATGTCTTGAGGATTTTTTTGGTGTTTCCTTTCATTTTTTACCTAGTTTATGGATTTTTGGGTGATTATGGACACTATTGGGATCCTTATATCCTCTATCTTCATTATTATCCCTTTGATCCTTTCTATATTATAATTCATGTTCATTATTTATAATATTTATCCATTATTCCATTTTGGAGAAAATTATTCTATCTTTATGGAATTATGGATAAGGTGTTAGGATTCATGATTGGTGTTGGCCTTTCTATGTTGTAGAGGGTAGGTGATGTATTGTGGTGCTAGTTTTTTTGTCCCACCATGATAAGTGGAAGAATTATATTATGGGGAGTTTTATTGAGAGTTTACATTTTGGATTCCTACCTTTTGAGTTGTTTATATTGGTTTTCATCCTAAAACCTTTATGAACAATGTTGTGGGTTGAGATATGTTTCATTTCTTTCAAGGATCATTTTTAATCTAGATCGGGTTATCCCTTATATTTTAAACTCTTTGTCATACAATGAGGCTTTAGTTTCTTTCAAGGGGTAGAAAGAGTAATTGTGGGGAGAATTTTCACACCCTAACACACATATTTTTATTTATTTATTTATTTTATTTATTTTTCTTAAATCTTAAGTATTTTATCTTGGAAAATTTTAAATTTTTAAGGAATTATGCATGCCACATGGTTTAGAAGCACATTTTCCAAAAATTGTGTGATAGATGTATGATAGTTGTATTTATTTTAGCATATCTATTTCACATAGATGGTACTAAATTTTCCTAACCATGAGAAAACTAGGAATTCTTAGTGTAGGGTGCATAGTTAGTTCATATTTTGGTAAACTAAGTGGAAAACTGTGTGATCTACCCACTGTTTTAAAATTTTAATTTTACAATTTTCCCCCTCTTCATTAAACCCCAAAATAAAACTCCCCTCTCATCTTATTTAAATAACACACCACCCAATCCATGATACCCTTTACACATGAACTCTTCTACTCCTTTGGTTATTGGTTCCCCTTCATGTGATTTCAAGAAGGATTTTCTAGGTTAGGGTCCCTCTCTTCCTTATCCTCCTTATCCTCTCTTATTTATATTATTTTCTCTATTTTCCATCCCAACGTCTCATACTATCTAAACCATTGGTGGGTTTCAGTTCAAATTTCATATAGATTTGGTTATTAAATTGTTTTAACTCCCTTTTGAGTCTTATGCTCATTATTATTGGTGATTTCGTATCATCTGTGGTTAACCTAGGTAAGTGCACCCATGATTTCATTTTTTATTGACATTCCATGTGTGCATGGGTGTTAGAAACTAATATTTATTCAATTTTTTCATTCTTCTTTAATTCAATGAATTTAAATATAATTATTGATTTATGTTTTTTTTGGAAATTATGATTTATTTATAATTGGGTTCTTGGGGATTTTTATATATTATATGTTGACACCTAAAGGATAATTATATTTTTGAAGGATAAAATATTATAGTAATTTTTATATATAAGTTGAGTATTTTAGTATTATTTGAGATTATTTATGATGTTGATGAATGTCTTGGAATGTATTTTATTATTGGTTTTATTGGGGATTCCTATGAATATTGATATATATATATATATATATATGTTCATGGGGATATAAACCTATATATGTATTCCCATGCATACATATATATGTTTATGGACACATAAACACAGATATATATATCAAATTTCAAAGTATACCATTATCTAAAATTGGGGTTTTAAACTATCACTTAGTTTTTTTAAAGTGTCTTTTAAAGAAATGGATTTCTAAATGAGGCTTTATAAAAAATATAATATGATGTCCCATTTATAATTTTTTAAAGGAATATATTTTTAATAGTGTTTAATGTAAAACGTGTCACACTAGTGAGGCTTGATTTAAAATAATGGTGTTCTCAAGGAACCCTTTTGGGATGAATGGTGTAAATGTATTGAAGAATGTTTGTATAAAAGAACTTGTTCATTGACTGTTTAAGGATATACCTTCCACTATTTTTTTTATTTTTTCAAACCTCATGAGAACCTTAGGTACTTGGGTTAATAAATTTTGATAAGTATGAGGTTCCCTAACCACTATCCATGCTTGTGAAATATATATGTGATAGCCTTCCACTAGCCATTGATGTGTTACTAGAAACTCTCCACTAATTGAGTGAATGACCCTAGTTAGTGATATATACGTTCTAGGTTACCTAACCCTAGTAAGCTTAACATGTTTTTACCATGAATCCTATTTTACATTACATGTTTCATGGTTTTTCCCTTAATCTTATTGTACTTTATACTACCATGATTAAATAAAATTTATCATTTTAACATTTTTTTGTACTTATATGAATTTTATTTTAACTAATTGGTTCTTGTTTGATTAGTTTTTATCTACTTCTTCCACTTCTTGGTGATATTTATCCATTTTATGATTTATTTGGGTGCCTTGATTTTCTTTTATAACTTTCTCATGAATTAAGTAATCGATGTTTTAAAAATGGTCTTCCAAGAGCATGCATTCAAATTATTTGATTTATAAAAATAAGTTTTTAAAATGACAACCAATGGATTTATTTTCCAAAAAATAAGAAAATACTATTTTCAAATTAATGTATTTCAAGCTATAATTTATAAATTATTTTGTAAAATAGAATGCATAGAACCATTGGAAAAATAATACCTAGATTTATAGCTCACACCTACACTAATGAGTTTATGTAGACTAAGTGGTCCTTATTGGTTCAGGATTAACTTATGTCTACTCATGAAGTGTTTGTGGTTTTTTGACTAGGGAGTAACCATGGGTCACATGGGATAGATTTTTTAGGTATATCATAATATATTTTTTAGCACTATAGTAGTCTCATACAAATAGTTCATCTCTATTTTTGTTTACTTCCATAATCAGTGGTGCATGATATATGTGGAATTTAGATTTTGAATCTAAATGATGTTTTGTGTAAGGGAGTCAAAGGTTAGTAGAGGTAATTTATTTTCTTTTATATCATGTTGTTTTATATCTAATTTGTTTTATACTTATTTGATTTGGCACGGGTTCCCAAATTATGGATGCACCATGCCATAATTTTGATAGAATTAAATTTCTTATTAAATTTTATTTTATTTATGTGAAATCCTTCTAAAATTGTGTTTCATGGATTCCCAATCACTAGTTCTATACTGTGGGGATTGGTAATGCACTTCGAATCCTGTCATGGGATGACTAGGGTGTTCAATAGATAGACAACTTAGGTTGGTTTGTGAAGTGGATCAAATAGAAGGAGAGGGGGGATATCCTAGTTTATCCATATAAAATTGAAGAAAAGATGGAATGGTTTACTTAAAATTAATATGGTAAAATGATCTTTTCACCATTGTTTAATAATTCTCAGTAGTCGCATGGTTTTCCAAACCATGCACTAATGATGTAGCTTAAAATCATGTTCCATTATTTAAGAAATCCATGAATGAAACATGGTTGCTCTTCATAGTTCTTGGAAACCACACACAATCTATGCACCAACACCCCACACCCAGAGTTACTCACATGGTTTTCTTTGGACTTATGCATGGTTTTCACTAACCATTATGTAAATGTGAACATGGTGAATACCCATTCCAAAAATACAAACTCCAACATAATTTTCTCAAACTTTTTTTGAGAAATTGAGGCCTCTTTCAATCCTTGATACATATCCAACAACATCTCTTTTAGATTATCTAAATCTAATTTTTTTGATACGATTCTCATTTCTAAAAAAAACTTTCCATGGGACCAAAAATTCAAACTATATTTTAATTTAATGACCCATAATGATAAAAGCCATTAAAAAATCCCAATGATAGCACTTCCCATCCCTAAGAAATATTTATAGTCCTGTAACCATTAATCACATGCTACCCATGTCATTAATTCGTGATCAACTCACCGCATTATATCCTGGAAGGCTAAACAAGATTTTTCTATGCAACTCCAAACCCAATCTACCCACTTATCACTATCACTAATACTGATATGGTTCTTAACAACACACATCTACCTCAATACACCCAAGCGTCATCAATCAATTCATCCTTGAGATTATGGTCCTCCCCACCAGAAGTCTTTGGATATAAAGGTCGAATCCTAAGTAATGGTGATACAAACCATAATAATATCCCACCAAAACACATTTATTATGGTTGATTGATACACTCAATGTGATTTAAAAATTGTTACATAAGATTTAATACACAAACATTGGTTGGTCCTCCTCTGGCCAACCTCTCTTGAAATTGCTCAGACTCCCCTCCAACACTTTATCTCAGCACCCAATCACAATTCCTTAATTCCTAAAGGAATATTGAGATCAAATAAATGTATACACCAAAGTAAAAAAATTGACACTCAGTGTAATTCCATAGTTATATTACTAACCACATACACAAGTCATCATGATCTCACCCTAATCATAGATGCTCCATCAATATGATACAACCTTATATCACATCCAAAACCATCCTGAGCCTGATGTAAACACACTGAATCCTTCCAATATGACATTTGAATCCCAAATCTAGTATTTACCTAGGAACCAAATAAAATAAAATACACCTATATATCCCTAGCACCATATCAACCATCCAATGACTGATCTCATCACATCGATTACACTACCCACAAGAGGTTTATTCCTCTATGACTAATATGATTCTCCCTACTATAGGAGTACCCATATCACCACTATGTCGAAATAAACACTAATCTCCATGGAACACACTCCATCGATTTCTACATGTAATGACTGGAAATGGTCATACTTCTCATACCTAATCACTAGCATGAAATTCCAACCTATACCCTTTCCCAGCTTACCAGAAATGCCATCATTGACATCCATTGAATTTACATACTCAATGACAATCACAAAATCTAATAGGAAATTGTATATAAATCACCATATGAATTCCATTATACTGTTCCTCAAGTTTGACAATGAACATATTCCATCATCACAGATGTATTTCTCTTCGTGATATATGGTCACCTATCCCTGAAAACACCTATCACTATCCATCGATGATATCACCATATGTTATAGGTTTAACACCTCTCATTTCCATGAAAACCTTGAGCCTCTACATCCTTAAGTGTTTCAAAAATAACATCATTTATCATCACAAAAATGGCATATCACTGATGAATAATAAAAAAGGAACCACACATTACTAGCACACACTTTACCTCACACACTAATAACCCTCTCACTAGTTTTCCCCCACTATCCAACTCATCCTCATCTGACCCCAATTGGTGTAAACTCTCACAAAACAAGATCACACCTCTTGAATCACATTACCATGAGTCTATCATAATAAAACTTAGGCTCACATGCATGTACCACTGAAAATTAACCCCTCACATGTTAATCTTATCAAAATAGACTCACCATAGTGATTTATTTTTAATAGTACTGATATCCCACTCATGCCAAGTCATACCATATAATCATCCACCACCTGAGCCTTATTACAAAACTAAAATCATCTACCCATGATCTAAACATTAAATATCTAACCATATTGGATCATGAGCCACTATCTAATAAAAAAACACACCTAAAATCAATTGGTCCAAGAATTCTAATGATCCTACCCACCAAAAATCTACCCAATACCAAATCACCTTAAGTGATTTACATCATGAAAACCTAAACCATATCAATTCCTATACCCCATACTTGATAGTACTTTACATGAATAAATATTAGATATAAAAATCTACCCATGATTCTCATATCTAAGTAAACTCACAAGGTTGGGATAACCACTTTCTTAGGTTACCCTCATATACCATAACACATCTCAATAATAGTAGGAAAACATATTGTTACTCAATCATAGCTCTCAACTCACCAATATCCTGAGCTGTATATCAAAGGCACTAGTATCTCCCACCTATCCAATAAAACTTATATCACACATGCCATAGTTTATTGGGAAATATCTCTTCCCCTATATCAAATATAAAAAGGCAACTCACATGCCATCACACCCACTCTAGGGTTATCATATACATATACATATTGAGGAATCACATTCCAAGTCAAATACCACTCTTGGACACTCATCATTACTAAGAATATGTATAATGTACTACCCCTATTGAGGACTAGGTCATATCCATGTGCATATACTGATATTTTACTAAGATGAATCACATAGAGTAAAAACAAAGACACAAAATCTAGTTATATAGAATGACACCAAGAATATATATAAGAAAACACTGTATATGTTTTTATTAACCCTTTAAGTAATTGAACTAATATCCTAATCACCCATAAGGGGTTGATCACCAAGTAATACAATTTCTATACTAAATAAATAAGGGTCACTATATATCTCATGCATAAAGGGAATGTATAACCATCATCAAGGGGAATCCCTCAATAAAATACACATTACTTGTCATCAGAGAAAATATATCATGTTTCAGTTGACTATAATTCTAGTGATAAGTTATATGGGAAAACACCATATAATTTTTCATTGATTATTTGAATAGTTGAACCATTTCCATTAGTTATATCAATCACACATGAGCACATGGATGTCATGTGAGTCCTATATGCCAAAATAATTCATGTATATCAGTCTCTTGACAATGGTAAAAGATTAAAAAAACATAAATATCAATCTCAGTTACACACATAATATTTGAATAAATATATCAACTATAACATTAAAACCCAAGAATAACAATACCATATCCCAATTAACCTATGATTTCCACCAAAAAAGTGTTCATGATGCACTATTCTGAGGTCCATTATAAGACCTGACACGTATTGAGTCAAAAGTTTTAATTTTTACACTTTCTATACTTAGTTTTAAAAATCACAATACACTCATAAAAACAATATTTTACTAAATTTATATTTCCTTGGTTTTTAGATTTTTTTTGTAGAAAAAAATTTATTCTACCAAACATAGAAATATTTATTACCTAATAATATAAATTTTAAATACTAGTATGATCTATTAGAGTGACTAAAAGTATGATCCATCAGACTGACCAAATTATATTTTATCATATTAACATAACTCCAGTCCATTGGATTGACAAAAGTTCAGTCCATCAGTATGAAAAAAATCTAGTCTATTGGTACAATTGAATCTTGTCTATCAAAGTGAAAAAATCTAGTCTATTGGTATAACAAAATATAGTCTATTGGTGTGACAAAATATAGTCTATCTATATGACTGATTTTATTCTATTAGTATGGATGATTTTAGTCTATTCATGTGACTGAGTTTAGTCTATTGATGTGAATAAGTTTAGTACATTATACTGAACTATTTTATTCCATCATAATAATAAATTTTGTAACCAGAGTTAGGATTATTTCTATCAGATGTAAGAATTTATCAAAAAATTATAATGGTACTACCCAAACGAAATTGGATGGAGATGTACTTATTGAGATTTCAAGTAGAAGATTATTCAAGGACATTTCAATCAACTCAAAGAATCACATAAATATAACCATTGGAGGAGTGCCTAAAAATAAAGGTGAATTCAAGGAGATGGGAGCTAATGCATTTTTCAAAATCAATCCATCTAAATATTTCTCTGCTACAACAACTCGCTACTTTCACTTTATAATATTTTAGTGAGTTTTTGTTTTAAGGAATCCATGTGAGGATTCTAAATTCCTTAAAATGTTTTTTCATTTGTATTATGTGTCCAATCCATGTTTAAAATAAAGGTATTACGAGGATAGGAAGATGAATGGATCCAATTAGGTTGATCAAGGTAATATGAGGACAATAAGATAGATCTGATTCTGATCTTTGTGATCGAGCTATTTCTGCTAAAAAAATATAGGCCTTACAGGTTGGTTTTAAATCGTGGATACCTGAAGTCAAGGTTATTGACTTTCTTTATGATTATGGTTAAGTTGTAATCATTTCTTTTATAAAGTTTCTATAAGTGTACTAAAGAAATTTGTAAAGTTTTATTTTTTACTTATTTTAACAAGTTATATTTTTCTAATGTGCAATTTATTAATAAAGTTTACGCTAGAATTTTTTTTTATAATCTAATTTATCGGATGAACTCTGAGTCTAATATAAATAATCTGATCGTCAGCCAAGTATTGAGTCTGATAAACATGATAAATAGGTTTGGGTTTTATTTAGTTTAAATGTTTTTAAACTACAATTCACCCCTATTTTATCCATTATAACTCTAAATATCAAACAATTGGTATTAGAGCAGGTTCAACTAATTTAATTGCTGGTTTTTTACTTTTGTTATTCTACTACAAGTTTCTAAAGTTTTTTTTAAATTTTTTTATAAACTATTTTTTACAAAATATTTTTACACTAAAGTTTATATTATAGAAAGAGTTTATGTTTTTGTGAGATAGAAGGTTTAAATATTGGTACACTTGAGAATATAATTCCTAGAAGATCACCAATCTGTGATGGTTCTAATTATGAGTTCTAGACAGACAGAATGAAGATGTTCATTATTAATACCAGTGTTGATAATGGTGTAATTTTGAATAGAAAATACAAGATTATTAAGAATGAAGTTTCTTCTTTTACAACTCAATAGAAGACCAAATATCAGTTGAACTATCAAGTTAGGAATACTTTGCTGTGTTATATGGCTAGGAATATATATAGTTAATTTTTTTTTGTGAATCCACTAACAGTATTTGGAAGAAGTTGGAAATAACATATTTTAGAACTTATAAGGTTATTGATATTATAAGATATTTGATGAGGAAATAATAAGTGATAGTTTGATTAAAGGTGTAAAAAAAGCACATGAAGATTTACAAACTACTTGAGAGGAAGGACAAGCAGTTCTTTCAATTTATCCTCTATTTATAGTTCTACCAATTCAACCTTTGGTTATTGTTTCTCAATCTATTCTAGAAGCATAAATTTTTGGAACTTATAAAGTTTTTGAAGAAGGAAAATAAAAATTCATTGAAGTAGAACAAGTTGAAGTTAAAGTTATGAAAAGTATAAAGAAATGCCTCAAATATGATTTGAGAAGTCATGAAAAATTGTCCATATAGTTAGAATAAGAGTTTGAAGAAGAATATAAATAAACATCTTCAAAATAATTAGAAGAAGAATAAGATGAAGTGAAGAGTTCCAAATAAATATCTTCATTCAGTACTCAATCGAATAAAGATACTAATTTGGTAGTCTTAGAAAAAGAAGAAAGTTATCAAGGAGATATTGAAAATTATAAATTTTAGACAAAAGTATCAAATAAATATGATACTAATAGAAACATAAATTTCATAGAAGTATAAAATGATAAAAAAGATAAATAGAAAGGGAAATATAAATTTGATATCGGAAAATCAAGGATATATGTGTCTGATGTCTCATAAAACTCAACAAATTCTCAAGAAACACAATCTAATCAGTGAATAAAATCTAGATTTAAACATTTCAATGAATTTTTAAATAAAATTATAGATTACACTACATATCTTACAAGAATATAATCTCTGTCTAAACATATTCAAAAGAGGTTAAATGTGTTATAGGAATCAGATGCTCTAAATTAGTTAGAAGAAACCATGGTGTAGAATTAGGCAGGGTTCAAGGATTTCAAAGTTGATTAAAAATCTGAATGGAGAAGGGTTAAGCAGATCTTAAGATATTTAAAAGATACTAAAAGAGATATGAAGATTCATTATTACCAGATATAACTTTTAAATAAGACTTTATTGGAAATTATTTATTATTTGAAGAATTTTTCATCCAAAGTTGATGAGAACTTTGAATTTGTTGAGCAGTTTAAATGTATATTAGAATCATAGGATGAACATATTTCAAAACTAAAGTAGAAGAAATTATTTCTCAAATAATATTTTAATAAGCTAAAGGATAAAAATAATGAGAACCTGTAACACCCCAAGATTTTTTAGTAAGTTATTTTCTTTAAAGTAATTCAATAACTTGCGCTACACGAAACACCGAGTTCGAGCACACCATGACTTACCAAACTAGCCGTTCAAAAAGCAGTTATGAATAGTATTAACTGAATTTTGAATTTTATATACTCCATATAATTTTATAATCCATATTATGTGTTTCTTAGACATAATATAAGAACAAATTCATTTCTTTCAGATAAAATAAGTATTTTAAAAAAAATGCAGTTTTACCACCTTTTAATGGAAAACCCTTTTTAAAACCAATATTTGAAACTTTTATATATTCAATTTAATGAAATTAAATTCTTCTTTATAATAGAGACATAATAATTTATTTTGGATAAAGTTTTGGTACTTTTCGGATAACTTCTATATTTTGATGAATACTGAAAATTACTAAATTTTAATTGAAAGCAACTTTTTTAATAGAAATAATTTGTAGTGTTAAATTATGTATTTGAATGGTTTGGAAGTATAATTAGATTATATTTTTATAATTTAATACAATTTAGGTTATTTTAAGTAATTTCACATTTAAATTTGACATAAACACATTTCAATCTTTTGATAGTTTTTTACTTTTTAAAAAAAACCCGCTTTTTGGTTTTGGCATTGGGAATTAATTTTAAATTAATTAATGTAACTTCTATGTTTTTAATTTGGTAAAATATTATTCATTTTTGAATTCATAATATCAAAATTATCTTAGGGTAAATTTTTGGTATTTTTCTGAAAACATTCAATTTTTGATGAATAGTGAAAACACTACATTATAGTTTAAAACCGACTTTTTATTTAAATAATTATTTATTTTATTTATTTTTTTTAAGTAAAAATATATATATAATTCCTATATAAGTTCAATTTAATTCATTGGAGTCATTTTATAATAAAATTAGATGTATAGAATTTTATTGAACTTTTTACCATCTTTTACCCACCTCCTAGGAGCATTTGTAAATTTACATAAAACTTAATTTTACCACTTCTGTGAGTTGAATTTCAAAAATCTGAGAGACACGGTTAATATCAATAATTAAAATGTTGTTCAATAAGATGAAAATAATTTTTTTGTGAATAGTAACTTTTGACTTTTATTTACCACGATTAAAAGTAAATAGGGTAATTAAGGGTAAAAATGATATCATAATTACCCTAACACATGTCCTAATTCTATTGGATAAGTATAATTCAACCAAAAAAACCTTAGGAATAAAATATGAACCTATTTTATCCACTTGGATTAGATTGGGACATTTATTATAATTTTATTTAAAGAAGAGTTAAAAGAGTTAAATTCAAAGTTTAATAACTAAACCACTTTTAATATAGGGTTACACACAATATAAATTCGACTATAAATATTCATTAGAAAGATAAAAATATTTCATACATAATGGTGTTTTATTTATAATTTTTAGATATTAAATAATTTAATTTATTTATGATACAATAATGATATAGTAATTACCTTATTAATGAAATATTAAAATAATTGATATTATAAATATACAAATAAATGTAAATTGAGACTTTGTATGAATTAAAATAATTTTATAGGTTAATATGACATGTTAAGGTTAGTTTAATAAATTTTATTTGAAGTAATAAAGTTTTTATGGATTTCAAAAAAATCAAATACTAAACAGTGTCAAAATTGACATAATTGAGTTTTTAAAACAAATATTATATTATTAATTGATATCATATTCCTAAAAATATAAGGTTAGGGAAAAGGACTTATATAATGTTATATATATTAATAATTAACCACATGGAGTTATCGTGGCATGTTATAGTAAGTTTATTAACCATATAATATAAAAATACAAAGAGACATGGTAAATGTCAAACTATTTAACTAAGTGTTAAATCTAAAAGATAAGGTTAATATGATGACGTAAAACTATAAAAAACCTATTGGTTGATAGGTTTTAGACCCATAACCACCTTATAATTTAAATAATTTATTTTTGAGCCATTAGATACTGAAAATGATTTTATTATAAAATAATATTTGAAGCTTTTCCTAAAGTGACCCTCACCTCTCTTATAAAAGGGAACTTCCCCTTCTCTTAATTTGACACCTCCAAATCCTTTTGGCTCGGCCAAAAACTGCCCAAATATCCTAAAAATTTTTCTCACTTCATCCTAGAGGCATTCCTTTGACCATAAATACATCCTAAGGATCCCTTTTTATCAAATCAAAAGGAAGAACCCGAAGAAGAGGTAAATATTTCATCACCTCTTTCAAGTTCTTTTCTTCTTCCACTTCCTCTTTATTTGTTGTTTCCATTCTAAAATAATAACTCCAGTATCTTATATATACTATGATGTTATTATAAAAATGGTAAAACCATATTCATTATTATATTCACCCTATAAATGACAAAGTCACCATACGTGCATACGTAAGGATTACCGACTCCACGTCGTGGTGTAGTTTCTTATTCAAACACTTCATTATTTGGATGGCTATAATAATGATTATAACTGATTTAAATAATAAATATAACATGTTAATGATTATTTATATATGATATAACATCCAATTACATACTATTTCACCATCAATATAATGATATTGTCGCTCGTGCTTATGTACGGATTACCATCTCCACGAACGCAATGAGATTCATTCCCCATCGTAATAATTCAAGAATAATTTTCATTTTATGATTAAAAATAATGTTTATGAAATTAATATCTTTCTGGATATGAATAAAATAAATCCTATCCATAAAAAACATGACTTACATAACCGAGTATATAAAGAAAAATGAATCAGTTAACACCCGAAATGATGATACTACTAAAATATTATTAACAAAGAAATATTAGAGGATCATATATGATATAATATTTATGTATATAGTTATTTTATAATTTAATAAAAATGATTTAACTATTATAGAAGAGGTTAACATACCATCTACCAAGGAAAAGTACAAGGTAAGGTGTTTTCATCTCACTTCTTATTCCCGCGAGATTCATGCTTTATTGACACTATTTCCTTTTGTGTGCTGTATGTACTACCCATGATTGTATTCTTTGTGTAATATACTTTAATTTATGGGTATTTAAATCTTCATTGTATGATACTTATTTCATGGGGTGTATATTTCGTAAGTTACCAAATCGGTAAGGGAATTTCAAATTTCAATTTCCACTCATTGGGCTTTACACATACTTCATCGATTATTTTACTCCATGATTATGTGTGGAATCAATATTTATTATTTGTGTAGAAATTTCTACTATCCTTTCTCTGGATATAATTTTGATACACATAATCACTCCATTTATAAATTCTCAACTCATCTATATTAACTTGATAAGAGTAATTTTAACTCAATCTCCATTCATTAAGTTAAACATCCAATTCATTAGTGTTGTTTTTACAAGAATATGTGTGAATGTCCTTTGATTGATTAACACTGAATATACAATAATGATGAGTGTATTTATATTTTTCACACATAATTATGTCATTGATTTATCCTTGACCTAAGGATACAAT
The DNA here is from genome assembly GCA_963277665.1 of Viscum album. Taxonomy (NCBI): domain Eukaryota; kingdom Viridiplantae; phylum Streptophyta; class Magnoliopsida; order Santalales; family Viscaceae; genus Viscum; species Viscum album. The sequence goes on from OY728145.1 coordinate 1,423,819,542, forward strand.
CTTTATAAGGGATTTCATCTCAACTTACATTCCATTGAGTCTTCTTTATTGTTACGCGCCAACTCACTTTTGTTGGGTGTATATACTGTACTTTGACATAGTATATAATGAATCCATTTATTATCATGATATTATAAAGTTTTAATTACCTCAATTATTTTTATTCAAGCATCTCTCATTTGGTTAGGAACTCTAACTAAAATATCATTTTAAATGTTTTAAAATTTTATTCTTCTAAATCTTTCTCATTAATGTCCATGTTTTAAAAATGGTTTTAAGGATTTATTTATATGGATATTAATGTTTTAAAATGTTAATTCCTTTCAAAGGTTTCAAAGTGGTATGAGACACTTTGATTCAAAAATCTATTTTAAACAGCTTTTTGATAAATAGTGAGACTTTTAAATGTTTTCCAGAAAAAGGGGGATATTTCTCTCAAATAGTTTTGATGATTATTTTAATCTATATAAATATAATTCATTATTCTCGATTGAGGTTGATTTATTATAATACAATCATCCATATTGTATTTAATTAGTTATGTTTGACTGTGGATGTGCTATTTTTATTCCATTCATGGTTTGTGGTTAGAATATTGACATTTCGTATGCTAGTTTTAATACGAATGTTTAGATTATGTTTCAAAATTTTTATATGAGGAATGCATTGGACTTAGTAAGTGATGGGTGGAGCCTGATATAGCTCCTTGATGCATCGTTAGGTCTCATGAGACAAACTAGTGTCTTGGCACAAGGCCTTGACAAATTTTTTTTGTAGTCTTGGCACAAGACCTTGACTATGTGGTTATGAAGTCTGGAATTATGCATTCCATCATTATGAAAGTCGATATTGATATTGCATGTGATTATTAGAATAGTAGAATATCCATGTGAATAAGTAAATAGAATTATTTGATTTTATATTTTCCATATTATTCTGAAGTTTAAGTTTAAAAGGCTTTTGGTTTAGTCTTATACATTGCCTTAAATGTTTATGCTTATTTATGAAAGTTTATGATATATTGTTATCCTTAATGAGTATCTGATCTCACCCATTTGTATGTTTTATTTTTTCCAGGATGTGAAGAAGTATTTTATGGTTAACCTGCAGAGATAGGATAAGGATATAAGTGTGTTTAAAAAGGGGACAAAATGTTGTTGATGTTTTTATTTCATGATGTAATGTAAAACTTATGAGTGTATCTAGTACTTCCAAGGCTAATAAACTGATCAGTCTTTCAGGACACGATTCCATGTATCATTCCAATGTTATGTAATAATGAAATTACTCTGGGTAACTGGGGTCGTGGCGTTACAATTGGTATCAGAGGAAGTTTTGTACAAACCTTGGAAGCTAGATTTAGAAAAAAACTCTGATTAGGAAACACTACCCTAAGATAGACATTGATGATTATTATAGAAGAACATCCAAAAATTTTGGTAATGTAATTATTATGTGGGTTTTCTAAGAAATACATCCCTGTCTGGATATGATAAGGTAGAGGCAGCTCTGGTACAGATGTACCTAGGAGTGAAAACTCTGACAAGGAGTTTCGAGCTTGACCTGGGGTATCCTGGTACACGAAAATGGGCCTTACTGTACTCTTGGTTATGAAACTCCTTGGGGATATGCTTAGGATAATTCACATTTTCTTTAAAAACCAATTTGAATGATTTTAATATAATATGAGAATAAATAACCTTGGTTAATCCTAAGGTAATTTAGATTAAAAATAAGGTGTTATGATATTCTCTAAATGATTTTATGACTCACACTATGATTTCTTGTGTTAGTCAATGGCTGGATTCCAAGGACGTCATAGAAACATTGAACATGATGTACAAGGTGGGCACAATGGTGGAAATGCGAAACAAAATGGAATGTTGATAGGTGTAAAAGATATCGTGTTCATGCCGAATCAGTTTTCCAAAAATATGATCAATAACATATATATTAACCAACTCCCGGACTCAATGAATAAGATAAAGATGGTGAATTATAAGAGCTCCAATAGTGGAGATCATGGAGAAAATAAAGATCAATTTCCATCATGCATGAAATGTGGAAGGAGACACCTAGGAAAGTGTCTCAATGGAAAAAAGAAATGCTTTATGTGTGGGAAATAAGGACATAAAGTAAAGAATTGCCAAGGAAAAATGAAGAGTACTATGGAAGAAAATAAAAATGATCCTAAGAATACAATTATAGTCATTTGTCGTAAATTTAAGGGACCTTGGAATTACCTGAGTCAATTCCCTATTCTATCGGATAACCTCTAAGTCAAGGAACAATCTATGTGGAAATAAATGGATGGAGAAATGTTTAAAGTATGGGATTACTTTGTAAGACTATTCTCTTATATGTGTAACCATGCAATTTTTTATGTGAAGATTATATTTGAGGAAGAATTATCTTTTCTTTTGTGGATATAGTTATAAAGAACCATTTGGGTTTATATGATCCTTGAATTTGAGGCAATTATAGGTTATTAATTTTTGCGATGAAAATGAGAGGTATGAGATAACATTTGTGGTTAAATTATGTTATGGTTATTTTGAAGAATTTATCTCATTTTGGGAATGTTATAAAATATAGTTTTTGAAAAAGTACAACACGCAGACCATGTGACAACCCGTCGCGTCAGACAAAGATGTGGGAATCAAACCCACAACTAGAGTGCGATTGAGATTTATCACTTACCACTAGACTACATGTAGTCCCTGGTTAGTTTGACTAATTATTTTTAGTTAAATGATTTTATTGATCAATAATAAGTTTATTTGGGATCTTATGTCTTATCAAATGAATATACTTAGTATAGGAAAATGATTTGGTGATTAAGTGATAAATGTTATTTTGGAAGATGTTCGCTCTTTTGGGAACACTATATTCCTAAGGAAAATAGAATACTATGGGATTTCATTTGAGGAGTAATGGTGGATTTTTATCTATGTATTTATTGTATATTTATAGAGATTTGGGTTATTTATTGAAATTATTAACCTATCATAGAGAATATGTGATTAGGTTAATTACTTTTAAGTACGCGACTTTAAGAGTTGTCGATGTTATTTAGAGATACAATTTAACGTGGAAGACTATGTAATAAAATTCTTCTAAGTTTTGTATTTCAATATTAGTTTGGATTATATTAAATGATTTTAAGGATAATTGTTTATTGAATGGTATTTATTGAACTTTGGGAATTGTTGGTTTAATTTTAGAAATTAAGATTAGTATTTATTTCTCTAAATGATTATCCTTTTTGGGGATCATATGATCTTGTACTAACCATTTTGGTTTTGGTTAATCTCTAAAGACAAGGGAAATATATAGTTTATCTTTTGTGGATCATGTGATTCTCTAGAAATTGATTCTATCACTTCAGGTGTGACCAAGTCATCTTGAATACTAATCGTTTGAAAAAAAGATGAGTTAGTAGTATAAATTTATTAAATGATGAAACTATACTAAAAAATTTAGTATATCTGTCGCACCCTGACTTTTTGAATTAATTTTTAATTTATTATTTCTTAGTTTCGGGTTCTCACGCTGAGGTTTGGGTTGAGTCCTGATTTAAAATTTTTGACGTTTGATGTTTTTGGTGGGTTTCATACCGGTGCACAGACACCGCATGGTTAGCGGTAACCATGAGGTCTCCCATGGTGCTTGCGTAGCTACCCAAGCGGTCTGGTATGAGGTGTGCATCTTGCGGGTGGGTTATTAAGCCATGCATCAAGCACGCGATTGCCCGTTTTTCAGAATAAGATAAGTAAATGAATTAAAACATAAAAGAATGTCAGATATAAATAAAAACATTGTGTTATTATTTATATTAATATTGTTATTTGATTATTATGATTATGATGATGATTGTTATTATTATTATTATGATTATGATTATTAATATTATTATTATTATAAAAAATATGAAACCCTAATCTAACCCACACACTGGACCTCCCCGTTTCCCCTTACCTGTTCTGTGCCGCCACCCCTTCCCTGTTATATGCTTCACCCCCAATACTGGCCTCCCGGTCTCCCTTCATCCCTTGGCTTATCCCAGCACTGCCGCGCTTGCCCCTCCTGTAGCCGCCCAGCCACCCCGCCGACCTCTCCAGCACCTCCTCCTCCCGCCGGTGCACGACCCCTACCACCCTCTTCCCTACATGCGTGCTGCACACTAGCCCCGCTCGGATCCCCTCTTCCCCGCCTGTGCGCCTCACCCAGCCGCTCAACCACTGCCTTGCCCCCTCGCCAGTGCCAGCTTCGCACCCCCCTTCCGCGGCACCTGCACCCAACTCCACCGACCCACCTCCCTGCTCGCCCCCTCCGGCTTGCCTAGCAGATCCAGCACCAGCCGCCTTTGTCAACCCCACCTCTCACTCCCTCTGTGTGTCCATACCCTCTTGCATGTTCCGTACTCTGGCCAACCAACTCCCTTGCTACATCAGCTGCTCCGCACTGCTCTGGCGCCCTACTGCCCCCTTGCACTACGTCCCAGCGGCCACCCTCCGGCATGTTCTCAGCAGTTCAAGACCATTTCTCGGTATATTTCATTCCTTTTGGTGTTTTTATCAAATTAACCCAAACATTAATACCATGATTTTTAATTTTCGCCTTATTCTTGTTGGTTAGAGTGTGCGGTTAGTTTGCAGAGTGTGGTTCTACGTTTCTTGAGGTTTCATCGCTTACGCACGTGTTTGAGGTAGGTGGATTTATGTATTTACATTCCAAAGCTCTCTATTGATACTTGAATTCTTTTAAATATTTTTCATTTCATAATTTGCGTGTTTAAGATGCCTCTGCCTAACTTATAATGATTTTTTAGAATCGATAGATTTTTGTTGAAATTAAGTTCTGAAGATATCATAGATTATGACTATTTATTTGTGCACCAAATGATGCTTGGGTTTTGTTTAAATTGGCAAACATTATTTTCACCCCTTTAGTATTTTTTTTATTAATATAAAAATGTGATTCACATGTGAGATTGGGGAGATCGTGATGTAAGAATTTTCTTGGTCCTTTTGAAATATTTTACTAAATGAGTAAATGATTTATTAAACTATTTTTGAAGTGCGAATCATGGGTGCAAAGTGTTTTGGTTTTCATTTGGGTTTTATTTGAAATTGAGTGCTAATTTTGTGAAAATGATTCTTTCATTATAAATGAATTTGGGTTCCTTGTGTGATTTCTGAAATGTTTTGTAATGAAATCTTTAAGCATATTCCTGTTTGGATTTGGAAGTGGAAAAGTAGTAGTTTTATAGAAATAGTGTTGGTTGTTTTCTTGAAACACAGGTGTGTCATTGGATGTTGGCACATCCATGGGTGCACTCGGTGCACCCATGGGCGTGCCTTCAAGTGACAATTACACCTTTAAACTAACGTTTCCTCCAAACCTTGGTTTTCTAAATGGGTTTTGTTTCCTAAGTAAAACTCGGTCCTTTGTGTGTCTTTTGTGAAAGGTTTAAAGTGTGATCTCAAGGGTGTGCCAATTTAGCTTTTGAAAATATAAAATTTGTATTTGTGTAATGGTTTGGGTAATGTTTTTGGACATGAGAACTTAGAGGTCCGTTTGGCTCTTCCAACTCATGGGTGGAGTTGAGTTAAATTTTAGAATGGTTTGTTTTTTGAAGTTGTGTGTGTCTCGTCAGAGTTTTAAATGATTTTAGAGAAATGATTTCGACATAGATGTAATGTGACGACTCGTTTGGCACTTTCAGCTTTAGTTTGATGTTTGTCTTGATTCTTTGAAATGACGACGTTTTGATTTCTGTACTTCTATTTAACAACTTTAATATTTTGAAAGAGGCATCAAATGGTTTTAAATGATTTCATTGCATGAAGGCCCGATTGGAACCTTTGATAATATGGTGTACATATATATTTATGGGGTAGCTCTATAGGGGGGATATCCCTTATGGGTTATCGTATAGAGTGTCCGTGTTTGGGGTAGGCAAGTGTGGTGAGATGAGTCACGCGTGCGAGGGACTCCTACTTACACAGTATGATTGTAACCACCATGGGTTCTTGGGCATGTTTTAGAGATCGAGTGATTTTTTCTAATCAACCCTGATTAGACAGGTTGGTACCCCCTAGATTTTTTGTTAGGCCAGGAGGGATTTTCCACTGGATTGGTTAGTTAGGGCGGATAGTTGGTTATATATTTATGAACATCACCATATGCCGGCAGGTGGTTCTGAAACCGAGTATGTCCAGGGGTCTTCTAGGGATGTTTAGGATCACCCATGGTTACTGGATCATTTTCATTGCTTATTTACTTTCCATGCACTAGTCTATTTTCATCTTGCACTTTTATTTGTTTTACTCTAGCACAATATTAGTATACTCTGTTTTGGATTTTATTTATAAAATGACAAATGATTTTGGAAAAATGATATTTGGCGTGTGTTGGGTTTTTAAATGGGAAAAACATGTTGCTTATTTTCAAAAGCGAAAAACCTACTTTTATAATTGTATTTCAAACTTGTGTTAATGGATTGTTTCAGGAAGGGAGACATTGGGTTCTGTGGTTTATTTTGGCATCCCTACTAAGCATTTTTAATGCTCATGCCTATTTTATCATTTTAGTTGCAGGTTTCCATGCTCAGTTTTTCTTGGCTGAGTTGCTCGTTGTTGGAGCAAAGTCAGCCTTTGGTCGGGAGGTGACCTGAAAGGTCACATGGAGGTATGTTTAGTTTTATTTTTTCTTTCCGCTGCTAGTGTTATGTTTATCTATTTTTTTTTGTGTATATCTGTTTTCTTGTTTATTTGGTTTTGTTAATGGGATAAATCATTCCCAACGATTAAGCTTTGATGATCGACACTGTTTTCCAACCCATGGGGATTGGTAATGCCCTTCGGCCCATGTCGCGCACCCGCTCGGGTGACTGTTTTAGGGTCGACCCAGGTTGGTTCATGAAAAAATGGTATCAAAGGAGGTTCTGTTATTTGGGGTGTCTGGTAGATGGAGATTAGGACTGTAGGTACTCGATAAGTAGGTATGGGAAGGACGTCATGAACCCTCACCCATTCCGAACCTCAAGTCGCCAGGGGTAGTCTGGGAATTGAGTCCTTGCTTCATTCTGGTTTGTTTTTATTGAGGGATGAAAACAGTGGAAATCCGATGTCACATCGTAATTTCACATGGAGTAGTGACCCATGTGAAGTCCGAGTACGCGATTTAAGTTCCTCCTAGTTGTTGGCGCTTGCTTGGGGCATGACCCACTACCATGTCACCAGGTTAAGCATGACTACTAGTCCCTCACTTCGGTAATTTGATGCAAGTTGTGTGTTGTCTTGGTTCTTGTGGGTGTAAGTGCACTTTTAAAAATGAAAAAGGGTTTTTGAAATGAGAACGATTTATTTTAAATGGATTTAAATTTGTAAAATGGATTTGTTTTAAAACTGAAAGCTCTTGGTCTAAAAATCCGGTGTTTTCTTGGAACCAGTAGAGATAAGGTTTGAGTGCAACCTCAGGTACTCTTTATGAACGTTTTCACATGTGAGGGAATACATGGGAAGTGCGTGTTGGTGTGTATGGATGGAAGAGGATGAAGACATGTGCAACAGTTCATGGGATTATTGGGGTGTGCACTTGGAATTAAAGGCTTGACCTTGTTTTTCTAAAGCGATTCTTAAAAGGGAAAATGATTTTTAAAAAATTGATTTTGGTTTGGAAAGTGGCCTTGAATGAAGGAGGTTTTGAAATCTAAAATAAAGAATTGAATTTTGGCTGTGTTTACTTTTGCTTGTTTATTTTGAGCTGGTTGTTCTGGATGAAGGCGCTTTCTTTGATGTTGCTTTGGCCTGATATTGGTTTTGGTTCTGTGTTTTATTTGTTGTTCAGAAAATTCCGCCTAGAAAGGTCCCCAAGGTTTTTGATAATTCATGCCCAGTTTTTGGTCCTTCTCAGACACTGGCTATCCTTCACGGTGATCAGGGTCCTTTAGAAGAAGCAAAATGACTTGAAGGGGTCGAGCACGTCTTTAGGGTTTTGGGAACTCCCGAAGTTGTTAGAGTGCAGGCTATTTTGGGTCTGTTTGAAGGTCCGGATCTAGATGAATGGGAGTTGGTTGCTCCACTGTCAGTGCGATTTGGGATGACATGGGATGTCCTTAAATCAGTCTTCATCCGATGGTTTATACCTAAATAGGTAAAGATGAAGAAAAGGGAAGATCTCATGGGTATTCAACAAGGCCAACAGACGATGAAGGCATATATTGACCATTTCAAGGAGCTTGTGTCCTTTTCTCCAAAGGCAACGTCACATGATTTGATGAAAAATTCTCTCTTCATTGGGGGTCTTCGCTCAGAGATCAAGGATCAGGTCCTACTTTCTAAAGATCATCATTTCGAGAAGTTGGTGGATGAGGCATTCTTAGCTGAACTAGTCCCCAGAGCGCAGGTGATTGGAAATCCAACATATTCAGTTACTCATGAAGCTTCCCCATCTGGTGAGTAGGATGTTCCAGAGGAACTTGTTCCAAAAGATTCCTCTGTAGTGACTTTAGATTCTAGTTCATCATACCATTCCATGGTGTGCCACCAGTGTGGCCGGTTCGAGCAGGGGAAGCATTCATGTTGCACCCCTCTGAAGAAGTTCCATCGTTGCGGGTGCTTGGGTCATCTAGAGAAGTTCTGCAGGAAGCATCAGCTGAAGAAAACGCTGTGACTGGAGGAATTTCAGTGCCTAACTGTGAGGCAGGAGATGCTTCAACCATCAGAGCCCCAGCCATAGGCATTGGGGTGAAGCTCGCACGCAGTCAGGAGTTTCCAGGGGTGTGAAGCCTTGGTCCGGGTCTTGTGTTACGTGTTGGCAATAGAACATTTAAAGTCTTTTCATTTTCATTTTGTACTGTTAAAGTTTTTGACATTGTAAGTTCATCGTTTCATCATGGAGTTATAGTAGACATGTTGTGTTGTAATCGAACAAGTTTCGTTTGTCTGATCATGGTTTTCTGAATCATGCATTTTCTTAAAAGTGTATTTGATCCTTGTATATGTTGTTCATGGTTGGCGGCGTTCATTTGGAGATGTAAGTGCCTATAGAGGAGTCACGACTTGTGGTTATACTCGGGTTCATTGTGGGGATCATGTTCTTCTCAGAGGTTTTTGTCTAGTGTGCGGGGATATTGGTATGGGTCGAGAGTTCCATGTTTCAGCAGAGGTGTTGTTTTGCTTATGCTATAAAAGATAGTTTGGAACGGTTGGGAGTTCCCACATCACCCCCTCCCGGGGTGGTATGTTTAGGTGTTAAATTTCTGCGCTAGTTGAGTTATTGTGGTTGGGAGAACCCTTTTGTATTCTCCCATTCTCTTGTATTGTGGTTTCTTTCGGTTTCAACCGGGTATGGTTTCTAGCTTTGTCTAGTGTTCGAATGGGTGAATTTCTGGGGAAAAAAAGTGTGTGTGGTGGGGAGAATTGTTTCACCCTGAATTTTTGAATTAATTTATAATTTATTATTTCTTAGTTTCGGGTTCTCGCACCGAGGTTTGGGTTGAGTCCCGATTTAAAATTTTTGAGGTTTGATGTTTTTGGTGGGTTTCAGACCAGTGTACAGACACCGCATGGTTAGCGGTAACTGTGCAGTCGCCCCTGGTGCTTGCGTAGGTACCCAAGTGGTCTGGTATGAGGTTTGCAACTTGTGCGTGGGTTATTAATCCATGCAGCAAGCTCACAATTGCCCGTTTTTCAGAATAAGATAAGTAAATGAATTAAAACACAAAAGAATGTTAGATAGCAATAAAAACATTGTGTTATTATTTATATTATTATTGTTATTTGATTATTATTATTATGATGATGCTGATTATTATTATTATGATTATGATTATGATTATGATTATTATGATTATTATTATTATTATTATTATAAAAAATATGAAACCCTAATCTAACCCACACACCCGACCTCCCCGTTTCCTCTTCCCTGTTCTTCGCCCCCCCTTCCCCGTTCTACGCTTCGCCCCCAGCAGCGGCCTCCCGGTCTCCCTTCATCCCTCGGCTCATCCCAGCACCGCCACACTCTCCCCTCCTGTAGCCACCCAGCCACCTCGCTGACCTCTCCAGCACCTCCTCCTCCTGCCGGCGCATGTCCCCTTCCCCCCTCTTCTCCACATGCGCACTGTGAACTAGCCCTGCTTGGATCCCCTCTTCCCCTCTTGTGCACTGTGCACCTCACCTAGCCACTCGACCACCTCCTTGCCCCCTTTTACAGTGCCAACTTCGCACCCCCCTTCTGCGGCACCTGCACCCAACTCCACCAACCCACCTCCCTGCTCGCCCCCTTCGGCTTGGCCAGAAGATCCCACACCAGCTGCCTCTGGCAACCCCACCTCTCACTCCCTCCGTGCATCTAGACCCTCTTTCACATTCCGTACTCTAGCCAACCAACTCCCTTGCTACATCGGCTACTCCGCACTGCTCTGGAACCCTACCGCCCCTTGCACCGTATCCCGGCGTCCACCCTCCGGCATGTTCCCGACAGTTCAAGCCCATTTCTCGGTATGTTTCTTTCCTTTTGGTGTTTTTCTCAAATTAACCCAAACTTTAATACCATGATTTGTAATTTTCGCCTTATTCTTGTTGGTTAGAGTGTGCGGTTAGTTTGCGGAGTGTGAATCTACCTTTCTTGAGGTTTCTTCACTTACACACGTGTTTGAGGTAGGTGGATTCACGTATTTACTTTCCGAAGATCTCTATTGATACTTGAATTCTTTTAAATATTTTTCATTTCATAATTCGTGTGTTTAAGATGCCTCTACCTAACTTATAATGATGTTTTAGAATCGATATATTTTGGTTGAAATTAAGTTTTTAAGAGATCAATGATTATTCCTATTTATTTATGCACCAAATGATGATTGGGTTTTGTTTAAATTGACAAACATGATTTTCACCCCTTTAGTATTTTTTTTATTAATATAAAAATGTGATTCACATGTGAGATTGGGGATATCGTGATGTAATAATTTTCTTGGTCCTTTTGAAATATTTTACTAAATGATTAAATGATTTATTAAATGATTTTTGAAGTGAGAATCATGGGTGAAAAGTGTTTTGGTGTGCGTTTGGGTTTTAATTGAAATTGAGTGCTAATTTTGTGAAAATGATTCTTTCATTATAAATGACTTTGGGTTCCTTGTGTGATTTCTGAAATGGTTTGAAATGAAATCTTTAAGCATATTCCCATTTGGATTTGGAAATGGAAAAGTAGTAGTTTTATGGGAATAGTGTTGGTTGTTTTCTTGAAACACATGTGTGTCATTGGATGTTGGCACATCCATGGGTGCACTTGGTGCACCCATGGGCATGCCTTCAAGTGACAATGACACCTTTAAACTAGTGTTTCCTTAAAACCTTGGTTTTCTAAATGGTTTTTGTTTCCTAAGTAAAACTTGGTCCTTTGTGTGTCTTTTGTGAAAGGTTTGAAGTGTGATCTCAAGGGTGTTCCAGTTTGGATTTTGAAAATATAAAAGGTTTATTTGTGTAATGGTTTGGGTAATTTTTTTGGACATGAAAACTTAGAGGCCCGTTTGGCTCTTTCAACTCTTGGGTGGAGTTGTGTTAACTTTTAGAATGGTTTGTGTTTGGACGTTTTGTGTGTCTTGTCGAAGTTTTAAATGTTTTTAGAGAAATGATTTTGACACAAATGTAATGCGACGACCCATTTGGCACTTTCAGCTTTAGTGTGATGTTTGTCTTCATTCTTTGAAATGATGATGTTTTGATTTCTGTACGTCCATTTAACAACTTTAATATTTTGAAAGAGGCATCAAATGGTTTTAAATGATTTCATTGCATGAAGGCCCGGTTGGCACCTTTGATAATATGGTGTTCATATATATTTATGGGGAACATCTATAGGGGGGATATCCATTATGGGTTATCGTATAGAGTGTCTGTGTTTAGGGTAGGCAAGTGCGGTGAGATGAGTCACGTGTGTGAGGGCCTCCTACTTACACAGTGATTGTAACCACCATGGGTTTCTGGGCATCTTTTAGAGATCGAGTGATGATTGCTGATCAACCCTGATTAGATGGGTTAGTACCCCCTGGATTTGTTGTTAGGCTAGGCGAGCTTTGCCACTGGATTGGCCAGTTAGGGCGGCCAGTTGGTTATAGACTTAGGAGCTTCACCATACGCCGACAGGTGGTTCCAAAACCGAGTACGTCCAGGGGTCTTCTAGGGATGTTTAGGATCACCCATGGTTACTGGATCATTTTAATTGCTTGTTTAATTTCCGTGAACTAGTATATTTTCATCTTTCACTTTTACTTGTTTTACTCTAGCACAACATTGGTATACTCTGTTTTGGATTTTATTTATAAAATGACAAATGATTTTGGAAAAATAGTATTTGGCATGTGTTGGGTTTTTAAATGGGAAAAACATTTTTCTTATTTTCAAATAAGAAAAACCCACTTTTATAATTTTATTTCAAACTTGAGTTAATGGATTGCTTTGGGAAGGGAGACGTTGGGTTCTGTGGTTTATTTTGGAATCCATACTGAGCATTTTTAATGCTCATGCCTATTTTATCATTTTAGTTGTAGGTTTCCTTGCTCAATTTTTTATTGGCTAAGTTGCTTGTTGTTGGAGAAAAGTCGGCCTTTGGTCTGGAGGTGACCTGAAAGGTCACATGGAGGTATGTTTAGTTTTATTTTTTCTTTCCGCTACTAGTGTTATGTTAATCTGTTGTTTGTGTATATCTGTTTTCTTGTTTATTTGGTTTTGTTAATGGGACAAATCGTTCTCAATGATTAAGCTGTGATGCCCAGCACTGGTTGACAACCCGTGGGGATTGGGAACGCCCTTCAGGCCATGTCGCGGACCCGCTCGGGTGACCGGTTTAGGGTCGACCCGGGTTTGTTCATGACAATATCCCTTTATGTTATTATTCAATATCAAAAATAAATTTCTTAACTTTATGAAATGGAACTTAAAACAAAAAAACATTGTCCGTTTAATTTTACTACTGGGAAACTAATGACCGTTTATTCTGTCACAAGTTTGTGGTTTTCTTGTTGTTAACTTTCTCCTGATCAGGTTTTCTATCACTCTCCATCAGAACTTGACACTTAGTTTATCTTCCATATCCATTTTTTCCTACATGGAATCCTATTATGGGTTATCTCGGGTGACCTTTGTACTTCTCTTTCTTTCTTTTAAAGTGATAGTTTTATTGACTATTTTTCCGATGTGGGACTTTCAATGAAGTTCCCAAGCCCAATTTTAAAATTGTGAGGACACAATTTCCAAAAGGGGGGAAGAATGTAACACCCCAATATTTCGTAGTAGGTTATTTTCTTTAAAGTAATTCAATATCTTGCGTTACATGCAACATCGAGTTCAAGCGCACCACGACTTACCAAACTAGCCATTCAAAAAGAGTTTATGAATAATATTAACTAAATTTTGAATTTTATATACTCTATATAATTTTAGAATCCGTATACAGTGTTTGTTAGACATAATATAAGAACAAATTCATTTTTTTCAGATAAAAGAAGTATTTTTCAAAAAATTCAATTTTACCAACTTTTAATGGAAAACCCTTTTTTAAAACCAATATTTGACACTTTTATATATTAAATTTAATTAAATTAAATTCTTCTTTGGAATAAGAAAATAAAAATTTATTTTGGATAAATTTTTGGTACTTTTCTGATAACTTCCATATTTCAATGAATACTGAAAATTACTAAATTTTAATTGAAATTTTTTTTAATAGAAATAATTTGTAGTGTTAAATTATATATTTGAATGGTTTGGAAGTATAATTAGATTATATTTTTATCATTTAATATAATTTATTTCATTATAAGTAATTTCACATTTAAATTTGACATAAACACATGTCAATCTTTTGATAATTTTCACTTTTTAAAAAAACCTGTTTTTCGGTTTTGACAATTGGAATTAATTTTAAATTAATTAATGAAACTTATATGTTTTGAATTCAGAATATCAAAATTATATTAGGGTAAATTTTTGGTATTTTTCTGAAAACATTCAATCTTTGATGAATAGTGAAAACACTGCGTTATAGTTTAAAACCGACTTTTTATTTAAATAATTATTTATTTTATTTAATTTTTTTAAGTAAAAATAGATATATAATAACTATATAAGTTAAATTTAATTCATTAGAGTCATTATATAATAAAATTAGATGTATAAAATTTTATTGAACTTTTTACCATCTTTTACCCACCTCCTAGGAGCATTTGTAAATTTACATAAAACATAATTTTTTTGATTCTGTGAGTTGAATTTCAAAAATACAAGAGACACGGTTAATATCCGTAAGTAAAATTTGGTTCAATAAGATGAAAAGAATTTTTGGTGAATAATAACTTTTGACTTTTATTTACCGTGGTTAAAAGTAAATAGGGTAATTAAGGGTAAAAATGATATCATAATTATCCTAACACACGTCCTAATTCTATTGGATAAGTATAATTAGACCAAGAACAACCTTAGGAATAAAATATTAATTTCTTTGGTCCACTTGAATTATATTGGGACCTTTATTATTATTTTATTTAAAGAAGAGTTAAAAGAGTTAAATTCAAATTTTAATAACTAAACCATTTTTAATATAGGGTTACACACAATATAAATTAGACTATAAATATTCATTAGAAATATAAAAATATTTCCTACATAATGGTATTTTATTTATAAATTTTAGACATTAAATAACTTATTTATTTATGACACAATGATGATGTAGTAATTACCTTATTAATGAAATATTAAAATAATTGATATTATAAATATCCAAATAAATGTAAATTGAGACTTCAGATGAATTATACTAATTTTATAGGTTAATATGACATTTTAAGGTTAGTTTAATAAATTTTATTCTAATTAATAATGTTTTTATGGCTTTCAAAAAAATAAAATACTAAATAGTGTCAAAATTGACATAATTGAGTTTTTTAAAAAAATATTATATTATTAATTGATATAATATTCCTAAAAATCTAAGGTTCGGACAAAGAACTTAGATAAGGTTATATATAATAATAATTAACAACATGGGGTTCTCCTGGAATGTTATAGTATGTCTATTAACCATATAATATAAAAATACAAAGAGACATGGTAAATGTCAAACTATTTAACTAAGAGTTAAATCTAAAAGATAAGGTTAATATGATAACCTAAACCTATCTAAAACCTATTGGTTGATAGGTTTTCGACACATAACCACCTTAGAATTTAAATAATTCATTTTTTAGCCATTAGAAACCGAAAATAATTTTATTATAAAATAATATTTCAAGCTTTTCCTAAAGTGACCCTCACCTCTCTTATAAAAGGGCACTTCCCCTTCTCTTAATTTCACACCTCCAAAGCCTTTTGTCTCGGCCAATACCTGCCCAAATATCCTCCCAACTTCCATCCATTCATCCTATATGACTTCATTTGGTCAGAAAGCCATCCTAAGGAGCCCTTTTGATCAAATCAAAAGGAAGAACCCGATGAAGAGGTAAATATTTCATCACCTCTTTCAAGTTCTTTTCTTCTTCCACTTCCTATTTTTTTGTTGTTTCCATTATAAAATATTAAATCCAGTATATTCTATATAATATTATGTTATTATAAAAATGGTACAACCATATTCATTATTCTATCCACCCTATAAATGACAAAGTCACCATACGTGCATACGTACGGATTACCGTCACTACGTCGTGGTGTAGTTTGTTATTCAAACACTTCATTATTTGGATGGGGTGAATAATGAGTATAACTAATGTAAATAATAAATATAACATGTTAATTATTCTGTATATATGATATACTATCCAATTACATACGATTTCACCATCAATATAATGATATTGTTGCTCGTACATACGTACGGATTACCGTCTCCACGAATGCGATGAGATTCATTCCCCATCGTAATAATTATAGAATAATTTTCATTTTATGATTAAAAATAATGTTTATGAACTTAATATCATTATGGATATGAATAAAATACATCCTATTCATAACAAACATGGCTTACGTAACCGAGTATATAAAGGAAAACAGACCAGTTAACACCCGAAACGATGATACTACTAAAATATTATTAACAAAGCAATATTAGAGGATTATATATGATATAATATTTATGTATATAGTTTTTTTATACTTTAATAAAAATTATTTAACTATTATAAAGGAGGTTAACATACCCTTGACCAAGGAAAAGTACAAGGTAAGGGGTTTTCATCTCACTTCTTATTCCCATGAGATTCATTCTGTATTGCCACTATTTCATTTTGTGTGGTGTATGTACTGACCATGATTGTATTATTTGTGTAATATAATTTAATTTACAGGTATTTACATCTTCATTGTATGATACTTCTTTCATGGGGTGTAAATTTCTTAAGTTACCAAATCGGTAAGGGAATTTCAAATTTCAATTTTCACTCATTGGGCTTTACGCATACTTCATTGATTATTTTACTCCATGATTATGTGTGGAATCACTATTTATTATTTGTGTAGTAATTTCCACTACCCTTTTTGTGGATATAATTTTGATACACATAATCACTCCATTGATAAATTCTCCATTCATCGATATGAACTTAATAAGAGTAATTTTAACTCAATCTCCATTCATTGAGTTAAACATCTAATTCATTGGTATTTTTTTACAAGAATATGTGTGAATGTACTATGATTGATTTACACTGAATATCCAATAATATTGAGTGTATTTATATTTTTCACACATAATTATTTCTTTTATTTATCCTTAACCTAAGGATACAGTCTTTATAAGGGATTTCATCTCAACTTACTTTTCATTGAGTCTTCTATGTTGTTATGCGCCAACTCACTTTTGTTGGGTGTATATACTATACTTTGACATAGTATATCATGAATCCTTTTATTCTCATGATATTATAATGTTTTTATCACCTAAATTATTTGTATTCAAGCATCTCTCATTTGGTTAAGAACTCTAACTAAAATATCATTTTAAATGCTTTAAAAATTTATTCTTCTAAATCTTTCTCATTAATGTATATGTTTTAAAAATGGTTTTAAGGATTTATTTATATGGACATGAATGTTTTAAAATGTTAATTCCTTTAAAAAGTTTCAAAGTGGTATGGGATAATTTGATTCAAAAATCTATTTTAAACAACTTTTTGATAAATAGTGAGACTTTTAAATGTTTTCAAGAAAAAGGGGGATATTTCTCTCAAATAGTTTTGACGATTATTTTCATCTATGTCAATATACTTCATTATTATTGATTGAGGTTTATTTATTATAATACAATCATACATATTGTATTTAATGAGTTATGTTTGACTATGGATGTGCTATTTTTATTCCATTCATGGTTTGTGGTTAAAATATTGACATTTCGTATGCTATTTTTAGTACGAATGTTTAGATTATGTTTCAACCTTTTCATATGAGGAATGCATTAGACTTAGTAAGTGATGGGTGGAGCCTAATATAGCTCCTCAATGCATCAGTAGGTCTCATGAGACAAACTCGTGTCTTGGCACAAGGCCTTAACAAATTTTTTTCATTAGTCTTGGCACAAGGCCTTGACTATGTGGTTATGAAGTCTGACATTATCTATTCCATAATTATGAAAGTGGCTATTGATATTTCATGTGATTATTAGACTAGTAGAATATCCATGTGAATAGTAAATGGCATTATTTGATTTTATCTTTTCCATATTATGCTAAAGTTTAAGTTTCAAAGGATTTTGTTTTAGTCTTATACATTGCCTTAATGTTTATGATTATTTATTAAAGTTTTTTATATATTGTTATTCTTACTAAGGATATGAGCTCACCCCTTTCTATGTTTTATTTTTCCTAGGATGTGAAGAAGTATTTTATGGTTGACCTGTTGGGATAGGCTAAGGATATAAGTGTGTTTAAAAAGGGGACAAAATGTTGTTGATTTTTTTATTTCATGATGTAATGTAAAACTTATGAGTGTATCTAGTAATTCCAAGGATACTAAACTGATCATTATTTCGAGACATGATTCCATGTATCATGCCAATGTTATGTAATAATGCACCGAATCTGGGTAACTGGGGTTGGGGTTTTATAGAAACAATCTCTAAACAAATAAGTTTACAGACTAAAATAAGAAGTATGAATGTTTCATGTCCTTGAAGTAAGGCTTGAAAAGATGGAGGTAATGGAACCCGATATTTAGAAGAACCAGTAAGAGTTTAATAAGATGAAAGTCATTGTTAAAAAGAAACATAATAAAGAATAATTTTTTTTCTCAACTCTAATTGATGTTGTAATATTCATTTTTTAAATTAATGATTTTTATGAAATTTTATTAAATATACATTATTTAGTGAATGTTTTCCAATTTTTTTAGAGGAATTCTCTTTTTATATTTCATTTTGGATGAATGTTTATAATTTATAAATTGTTTCATAGTATTGTTATCACTAAAATTTTAGGTACTTTCTACCTTCTATATTCTTTTTTGAAAACCAAAAAGGGGTAGAAATTATTTTTTGGCATATAATTTATTAAAAAAATTATAAAGGAAGATGTTTTTTTGAAGAAGTTATTTAGGAAGGTATTATTTTGGGGGAGATGTTTTTAAAAAGTTATCTTATCTTATTCTTCCAAAAAAAATTGGTTTAACAAAAATCGAATAAAAAAGAAAGGGGGATATAAGAAAGATATGTAGAGAAGATTTATTAAATGAATAATAGGTTGTAAGTTTTTCAAATTTTTTATTTTTATCTTTAATTGTTGTTTTTTGTTCTTTCCAAAAAGGGTGGGATTTTTGAGTCAAAAGTTTTACTTTCAACACTTTCTATATTTAGTTTTGAAATAACAACACACTATTAAAAATGATGTTTTACTAACTTCATATTTCCTAAGTTTTAATAATGTTTTTTTAGAAAAAATTTATTCTACTGAATGTAGAAATATTTCTAAACTGATAATATAAAATTACACACTAGTCTGATCCATCATAATTATAAAAAATATGATACATCAAACAAATTATAGTGTATTCCATCAGACTGACCAATGTCTAGTTTATCAGATTTAACTAAGTCAAGTTCATCATATTAACATGAGTTTAGTCTATCGGTATGAAAAAATATAGTTTATTGGTATGACTAAATCTAGTCCATCAAAGTGACAAAATATAGTCTATCAGTATAACTAAATATCATATATCAGTGTGAAAAAATCTATTCCATCAGTATATATGAGTTTAGTCTATAAGTTTTACTGAGAGATTAATTCTAGTGGACACAAATAATTAGTAGTGTAATTAGATCAACAAGCATGACCTTATTCTAATAAGCATATTCACTTAAAAGAAGATAAATGTGGAGGATTTAATTCAAACATGGGACAAGATGGAATATTGGTTCGAATACATGATCAAGGATGACCAAGATATAAAGTAAAAAGGTCTTAAATAGAAATTATATAGGGATTATTTTTCTAAAATTCTCAAACATTATTTTAACAATTTTTTTATATCTTACAAAGCATGATGTTTTGTGGTTTGGAATTTTGAGGTTTCTCACTTTTTCTTTAAAACCGCGTGAAAATAATAAGAAGTTAATCTTCATTTTGTCTATCAAAATGAAATTAGATGAATATGTACTTGCTGAGCTATCAAGTTTAATATAATCTAATTCCATTGTAACGAACTTTGAGAATCAAAAAAATATGACCATTGGAGGAGTTTCTATAAATATAGGTGAATTAGAGGATATGGGAGCTGATTCATTTTGTAAACTCAATACATTTGAATATTTATCTACTATAACAACTCATTACTTTCTCTTTGTAATATTTTAGTGAGTTTTTTTAAGGAATCCATGTGAGGATTGTAAATTAATTAAAAAGTTTTTGCATTTTTATTCCATGTCTACTATATGGTTAAGATTGGGGGAGTATGGGGATAAGAAGATGATTGGATTTGATTAGGCTGATTGAGGGATTTTGGGGATAAGAAGACAAAGTCGATTCCAATATTTGTGATCAAGGGATTTTTGATGAAGAAATACAGACCAAATATTTTGATTTTAAACTATGGATACCATAAGTCAAGGTTATTGACTTCATTTATGTTGAAGGTTAAATTTTACTAATTCCTTTTATAAAATTTCTCTTAGTTTACTAAAGGACTTTGTAATGTTTTATTATTAATTGTTTCTACAAGTTATATTTTTACACTGTTCAATTTGTTAAGAAAGTTTATTCTAGTAAACTTTTCTATACTCTGATTTATTGGACAAATTTTGAGTTCAATATAAATACTTTGATCATATAATGAATACTGAGTCCAATAAACATAATAAATAGTTTTGGGTTTTAATTAGTTTAATGTTTTTAAATTACTATTCACCCCCTCTTTTTTCCATTATAACTCTTACGATCCAATATCATTCCTCTATTTCATTTCTAAAGAACCTAAAATAGTAAGAAAAAGAAAAGAGGATTTGATACCACTTTTTAACACTCCACTATCCCTAGAACATTCAAAAGTTTCTATGGAATGGGTGTTACATGACCTCTAGTGTGCCTCCTCATACGATGAAGACTTACAACTAGAAATGAGGGCCTATGATGTTTCTATATAGAGACTATAACCACATATCAGAGTGAAACCATAATAAAAATAACTAAAAATCACCAAAAATATAATCAGAGTATGGAAAATAAATAAAACAAATCCATTCTATACAAAATGAAATATAGAATATAATAATACAACCAAACTAACCACAAATCAATACAATCACTCATAAAGAATAAATGAAATAAATAAATACATAAGTGGCTCCACTTACATCCATGAGCCTCACCTCATCTCAATATCCAAACTCCATTCAATTTACCCAGCTTCAATCATGAAAAATTAGGTCTATACCCTACCTAAACCCATGATCAATCAGGTTTTCTTAGGAACCAAATTTCCTGGGCGACACAAGCATGGCTTGAGTAAAAATCAGTAGGCCGCTACTAATGGAGTCCCTAATATAACTAGTAAATATATTTAATTCACATGTGATATTATGAAAATGAATAAATAATGTGTATAATCATGATAAAATAATCACCATTAACACTTGGGTTCTAATGTGACACCTGAGGTTGACCATACCTACTTCAGCTAATGGCGTAGTGTCTCTGAGCATGATACACAATAACTGAGGGGGACCACATCCTATCCTAGACCTCTTTATAACATCACCTTAGTGGGACAACATTATACCATCGACCTTGGAAAATCCACTGAAAAGCTATCAAAACATCATCATGACCCACACCTGTGTCCCATCTCACATATCCTTTAGGATTTCTCGCAAACAATTATCCAAAGGAAGCCCCTCTCCATCACACCACATTTATCTATGTAGGACTTTACCACTCATGATACACAAAAATATTATAATCTACCCTCAAAAGGTGAATCCCCATCATGCTTGAGACACAAAATTATCCCACCCATCTCCCCTAGTCCCGATCCCTTCATAACCATCTGTCTACCCTTAGAAAACTACCTGGGATAGGAAAACCCCATCTTAATCTTGATGACTTTTCCAATACTCTTATAAATCCAACTAACATCCTCAAACCTTGGAGATAGCTTCACTGAGTGAGTTCATTTTCCACAATTTTTATAGATCACCCACTTTGAACCCTATTATATCATGCCACCCTTACTAGAAAATCCATCATACATCAGTGGCTGAGGTATAACACTAGTGTCAAGGGTCTATCATGGCCTAAGAAAATCCATCCATTCCATAGGATATTAATAAAACAATTCATTTTAATTTTTAGGTTAATTTACCATTAGTGGCGATACCACATATCACATACTACACAAACACAAGGCATATACTTTAGGTGAAGTCATAGGGACCACTTACCTTATACAAAATTACCTCCTTTAATAGAATCCTAAACACCATCACTTAAGCTCATCCTAGAATTTCCTAATATTTTATTAAATTATGATCCCTTTTCTCATGAAATTTCATCCAAAATAATTAATCATAACAGTTTATAATTAATTTTAAAATTTAATTCAAATAGTTATAATCAACTAAAATTCACCTACACACTTGTCACTTTGAAACTATGATCAATCACACTCAGAAATTCCATGGCACACTCCTGAATCTATCCTAAGTGAAATATATAATGACCATAACTTGGTCAATATCCAACTTTATCTAATTTCATAAAAAAACCTAAATAAATTAGTATAGAAACTTACCTTGGTCAAAACAATGATAGACCGAGTTCCTTCCTTATCATGGGACATCCTCTATCTAGGTTGAGTAAAATCCCCATCATTATAGGATGATTCCACTATAAACTCAAAATTAAATTTTTATTAAAAAAAATCATGGACCTCATGGGGGTTGGAAGTGATGAATCCCAAGGGAATCACTACTTATAATGAGATTACAATCATGTGGCAGAGACCAAATACAATGATAAAAAACCAGACCTTCACTTAGACTCCCTTTGTTCACAAGACTATCAACCACAAAATTATCTTCTATCCATGTGTGAATCACTTCCATTTCTTATACAATAATCAACTTACACTTCCTAATATAATAATTCATGTCCCATGGTGCTCTCACCATGTTATTAAGAAAACCCACCTAATGTTTTGTATCCGAATCCACCTTAAATTTTTTAATTTTATAGAGTCTGTACAACAAAATACCACTATGTATTTCCCTTGTTTTCAATATAATGAAATTTCCCAGACTCTAGAATGCACTAAAACTTAATATCAACAAACTCTAATAATCTCACACCAATATACCTTCTATCATCTCTCCATGCACACATGATCTGTCCACATTCAATTTCAGTCCAACACTAGGAGGCCTTCATTTTACCCATCAACCTTGAAGCATGATGATGACTACCTCTATGAAACCTCTGCTCCTTGGAAATATTACCATGATAGATGTTGATGGCCTCCCTCTAGGAAAAATAGATATGAGGTCCTCCACCATTTATTTCACCTAAACTTGAATGGCTATGTGTCAGTATTTCCTGCCTTCTCTCACTTTGTTCCTTACTTCCAATAACACCCAACACACCATTATAAAATCTATTCCATGAATTTTGATTTTGAACCTGTGCTAATCAACCACCTAAAACCATGATGTAATAAACTCCAGAATAGATTCACATTGAACTAAGATCCTTATAAACTGTCCAATGTGATATTAAATAATACTATCTCACTTACCTTTGAAGAAGATATGCTAGAACAATTCTGAAGTTGGATTCTTAAAGTATTAGCAACATGACTCCAGGGATATCCCTCTCTTCTACATGCTATCATCCATGGTGATGGCATCATTCCTCACCCTCCAAAACATAAAATTCATCTTTGCTTGTATCTATTTACACCAAATATTGATCACCCATTCATTGGTATCATGATCATCATGAATCAACATAAGATAATCCCTAACACTAAAGAGACCAGATACTAACTAAAAAACCCACCTATCAGGTTCATCCACTAGGGTAATATTCCCATGAAGTAGCTTCTTCTCATCACCAAGAGTTGTTATGATCAATTATGGATGGATTCTCACCTCTAAGAATGATATTAATGGAACTTGGAACCCTAAGAAGAAAAGGATGTCTTCTACCTAGTTATCCTTCTAGTAGCTAATATCGTCACACCCCACCACCCATCAAACCTTATCCTTTAATATTTCAAAGTATTGGACCATGAAACATGAGATGCTTGAAGGCTTCCTTTCATGATTATTATACCCCCTCAATTCCTCCTAATATATTTCCTTTATACGCCTTTCACATAATGATCTTCCTTCAATGATTACCCATGAAAGCCTCACCGAAAAACCCTACATGGTACCCAATACAATACGAAGACTGATACCCCCTCCTCAACTAGCTTCACCATCCTTTTTCATGTGGAATAGTGATATATTCCTAATTTATTGGAATCCCAAATGAAGGTAGTCATGATTTTTTAAGATAATTGATGGTCACTTTAGGTGCCTTGATGAAATATAGACTATGTATAAGCATAGATGTTAGAACACTACTGACAAGTGCAATCCTCCCTCCAAATGACAGGAAAAAAATCTTCCAATTGCATATAAGAGTTATGATACGATTGATGACTCCATCAAAAAAAAACTTCCTAATCTTTCCATCTAATATTGGAGATCTGAGGTACTTCATTATGAGGTTTCACCTTCGTTAAAATAACTTATATTGAATGATATTACATAATTTATGTATTAATTTATTTGAAATATAGACACTTTCCTTCTCCTAGTTGAGTCACTGTCTGATATATCATTTGTAAAACTCCATTAACTTGTTTAAGTCATTAAGAGATATTTGTATACCATTAATAAAGAATAGAATTTCATTAGAAAACATGAGATGAGAAACCATTTTGGACCCTGATCTATTTCTATAATGTAAGTTTCTCCCTTCATACATGTAAGAATGAATGTTTCTATTTATGACCTCCCATGTAATAATGAAGAGGTTGGGTGACACTGGATCTCCCTTTCTTAACCCATGCACGATCTTGAATAAGTTTATTTTCTCCCCCTTTATTGATATGAATATCCACGATGACACAAATAATCTGAAAAACAAGTCAGAAACCCACTCCTTAAAACCAAAATGAGTCATGAACCCTAAAATAAAGCTTTTCCCCACCCGATCGTATGCTTTATCCATGCCAATTTTAATCATAATGTTTGATCCAATGGTCTTCATATTAATTCCATCCATTATTTACTTGGAAATTCTAATTTACCTCTATATGATCTAGCCTTTGATGAATCCATACCACTCTTGTGAAATGATGTTTGGAATTACCTACTCAAATATATTATTCATTATGAAACTGAGGATCTTCTAGGAGATGTTAAATAATCATATGAAACAATAATAGTTGACCATCATGGGATATTTTACCTTTGAAATTAAAACCATAGTTGAAACACAAACCTTCCCCATGTGTGATATTCCCTTGAAAAAATATTACACTACCTCAATAACATATCCCTTGATTATTTCCCAATCATCCATGTATAACGAGTCTGGGAAACCATCAGGTACCAATGCACTTTCCAAATTTATGATGGTTATGGATCCCTTAACGTTATTCTCTTTCAGCGTGCCCTCTATATCCTCATTGTTCCTGTCCTCCATCGGTCTGGGTATATTATTTATAAGACTATTCTACTTGTTCACCCTTTGACACCTCCCCTCATCGTTATTGAAATTTCCCTAAAGAAGGCCTTCAAAATGATCCATCGTATGTCTCCCTTCCACCTCCACATCTCCCATATATGATATATCCTCTATTCGAAGGATGATCCTTCTCAACACCTTCTTTTTTTTTTATACATTCCTAGTAGTATGAAATATTACTATCCCCTCTCATATCTAGAGTGCCCTTGATCTCTCCCTTGTGACTCTCTTGACTTCCAGTAGCTTCTTAGATAATAAGATTTTCTTATTCACCATAAAAATAAAGAGGTTATCATTCCACTCTTGAATCCTTTCCTATACATTATCAATGTATTTATTAATCTTCTCTAGGAAAGTTTACTAGATGGTTCTATTTAATATACACTTATTAAGACCTTTCATAAGTAATATAGTATGATTACTTTGGCCCTCCCATGCTGATCCTTGTACCGGTTGTTCACAAGAGATCCTCAATACCTATATGAAGCCCTTATCCCATGATTATCTTGAAGAATAAATGAATTGGTTATCATCTCTCCCACACTCTATCTTTAGATGTAAATGAGTGGATAATGGTCTAATAATGTACATTTTTATTATATTAATGAGGCTTACAGAAATGAGTAGATGCCTTGTAAGTTGGATATGCATTGGTCTTGCCTACTCCAAATCCTCTGGACACCTTTTTGGTTATTGTACTTAGTGAACAGATCCCCATAGAAACCAAAGTCCATAAGTCTATTGTGTGTTATGAAGTTCCTGAAGTCCTATATTGCACTACTCATATACATCATGCCTACTTTATTTTCCAATGCATCCACTATGGTGTTTAAGTCTCCTCTAAAAAATAATGCTAAAATTCTTGGTTGGAAATTGGGGAGATGATCCTATAGTACAACTCTTTCCACTACCTATGACTTACATAAATGAAAAGAATCCAATTTATTCCCATGTAGACATATTTTTGGATATATGTTGTGGATAAATGTCAATATTCTACACACAGATATCATGCCTCTAAAAAATAAAATATGGTTATTTCATGGAATCGCATGCATGCATTTTGTGAATATCATTCTATTTGTTGAGGTTGAGATGTGATTCTCATATTTCTGGTATTCTAGTACTATAAATATGTAAATTTCTCTTTTCCTAAGTCCCGAGGCCCCTGAAATTCTATATGATAATATAAATCATTGAGAGACAGAAGTTATGGCCTTGCGGCATAGGAAAACACCCTCTTTAACATCTGAATGAGACAAACTTGAAACATCCTTTGCGTTTTTCGGAGTGATCCGACCACCATCCACCGAAAATGGAGTTTGGAGATGTCCTACCTTATTAGTCATTGAATAAACCAATGAATCAAAGATGATATCTGATACAATAAAGGTTTCAAACTAGTTTATCTTTCACAATGCATGAAGAGGGTATGATGACTCTTCTTCTGCACCTGAAGTCATCTCGTTGATTGGTGCATTCTATTCTAGGAAGTGTAACTATGGGTGTAGATCATTGGAAATTAAAAACTTTTGTATAGGAAACCCCATTTTGGTAGACCAATGAAGATTAAAGAGCCACACTTGCATCCACCATTCTCTCTGTAACATGCTTTCCTAGGTTACCATCCTCTAATTCTTTCTCACAAATCATCTTTGACCCAGGTTTGTCCAGTGACTCATTTATCATTAAATAAGAAGGGTGGTGCTCCTCTAGTGAGGGTGAATTATTCTCAGTAGCTGGGATCATATCATACATTAAAGTAGAGAACCCGTACTCTAGAGGGATAGCTGATTCTTTGGAAACCATAAGAACCAGAGGATTAGGAACCTAGCTGGTAAAGAGGAATCACTTAGGGTTCCACCTTCCACTATCTTCACCACCTTGGTGTTAAATCGTTTTCATCCGTACATCTTCACTAAGTGACCTTATAGATGGTATTACTCACAAAACCATAGAGGTGACTTAAATAAGACTTTTATCCACAAATAGAAACCATCACCCACCCTAATAATAACTCCTAAGGGGAATGCTACCGACATGTCCATTTCCACAAAAAAATGTGTGTAGATGATGCGAGCTACATGCTTTGAGTGTCCTGACTTATGAAATGGAAGTAAACTATAACTTCTACCATTATTTTGAAAATTTCCATATTTTTTAGTGGTAATTGAATTCCCAATAACCACACCCATGCTTCCACAGAACTCGATTCCTTCCTATAGTGCATATCCCAAGACAAATTGGTGATAAAGAATCTCTATGATCTACAAAAATGGATCTCCCTAGAAAAATCCATCATAAAGTACTACCTGGAAAATATATAGATACAAAAGGAGTTCCCTAAGATCACCAATACTACTGTAGGATATTTGATCCCCTATAACCCAATGAAGGTTATAAAGAAGGATAAAAATGGTCTCTCATGGGATAAATTCACCACTAAAGACCAGTGATGAGAAGATGAGGTTTTTTCATTATCTATATCATGATATCCACCATTGGGAAGTCATTTACCCAAGAAGAGCACCGGGGGGATAGGGGAATGGTAGGGATTATAGGTATATGAGGCAGGAAAGCCGAAGAGGAAGGACCCAAAATCAAATCCTTAAAAGACCAACTACTTGGAACACCACCAAGATCTAAATAAAAAGGAAGTAATGATTTCATCCTTAGCATCAAATCCCTATCTATCACCACTATAAACATTAAAGAAGGATCATCCACCTCACAACCTACTTTCTAAACAGATCTTAAGATATCGATCGATAAATTTGAATCAAATAGGGGTTCATGGTTGAATTATATGGAAGAGAGATCATATTCATTTTTCCCTATTAGAAACATGAAGGGATCGGTCTTGGAATTGGGGTTTTACCATAAGAGTTAAGGGGTGTTGTGTATGATTCTTAAGGATGGGGTGCTTCAGTGTGGGGTGGGAGAATATTGAGAATAATGAATAATGTTTGGGGGAAACATTGTAATTATCATATGTAGTAGTTGGGTGGTTGGTTGGTAATGGTAGGTAATAATAAATGGGGCTCTCAAGGGAGTAGAGATAGGGGGTCACGATTGGTATTAGTTAGATATATAATTAAGAATATTCATAGGGTTACACATTAGCCCCTATGAGTAGTGTCTTCAAGGAGTTATCCATTATCTATACTTTATTTTCTTTGACCTATATTGAGGTATCTAATTCATGTATGCAATTTATAGTTAAATAGGATTCTGCAAATTTCTCTCTCTTTCTACCTTGGATATCAATTAAATTTATGATCTCATTGATAGAAATGAGATAGAGAGTCTATATGAAAGAAATATAATCTTAATTTCGTGGAGAAAGAAGTAGGTTTTTATCAGGAGCTTATGATGTTGGCACTGAAAATGCTGCCTACACAACAGTGGAATTTGACTCACAGTTGGAACTATAGGTGTGGTTGGAGGAGAAATAGGCACTACAAGCACATCTGAAGTAGTAGGAAATACAAGAACATTGGATGAAATAGATATAATAGATGCAGTAACTAGAAGGCATCATGTATGGAGATTCATTTGACTGTATTAGAGGTGTCCATCAAAGAGTTGCAATCCAAAATATTCCAACATAAGATTTGTCAACAATGCTTAGAGATCCATATTCAGGAGATAATGGTTTCAATGAAACACCTCACAAAGAAACTAGTAGATATTTTTGGATGGATTATTCATAAAGGGAAATCATATATTATGGATAGAGGGGGAGGAAGCTCCAAAATAGTAGCTAAAGAGGTAGATAGGAAGTTGATGACTATGGAACCACCATCTCATTTTTAGGTTTCCAAACATGTATATGAGGGACTTTGCATCGATCACATAAAGTCAAATCTGGTATATACTGATGAATTTAGAACCTATAATAGCTTTAGTAAGATCAAGAGATATATTAAGGCTATGATAATTGAGAAAAAATATTGTTTTGAATATGAAGCTGGTATAAAGGTTAACGATATGAAAATAGAGCTCAGTGATTTATCCAGATGTGTTGAGTTTATGTCATTTATTTGCGAGGATCCTATATTGTTGATGGTCTAGAATAATGCCACTGAGTGGCATCAATGCAAGTTTAAAATGGATGTTGTTGGAAAGGGAGTGTGTGATGCAGAGTGGGTAGAACATCGTGGTGTCCTTCTAGAATGACATGAAGAGTTGAAGTAGTCAAAAAAAATTGAGAAAATGTAGGCCCAAGCTAGGTTTTACATTCTATATGCTATGAATATCCCATTCATACATTAAAATATGAAAGTATCACGACTGTGTATTCAGGAAATATTAGAGGACATGTGTGCTATAATCAATTAGATGAAATAGATGAGTGCATCAGACATGATAAAACAACAAGAAAAGTTGAAGATCCATGATGTATGCCTCTTAAGATGAAGTGGAAACTAGTCTCTAGTCCGATATGTCCAATTGAGGTGAATTATGTTTCTAGAATGAGTCAAGATGTGTGTAGTGTCGATAAAGAGGGAATGAATTTAGTTGTGTACAAAAAAATCATTTCCTACAAGTTTTTTATGGATAAAAATACATGTAAAGATGAATAAAAATTTTTTGGAGTGTATTTTCAATGTGAAATATTAAAATAAGGTCATCCACTAATACCCATCATAAAAATCACTCAACTGGAGATTATTTCCAAAATAATAAGGAGTTTATTTGGAAATAACTTATGATTTTGGTTTCACACCTCTATATTCAGTGTATTCCTAAGTGGCTAGGATACTTGGTTCACTAAGAGAGGAGGATATTGATTCTGTGACGTATACCTTTAGTTTTAATGATCCACCATCATTTGACAAAGTTATTGGTAGAATTACTCTTCCTTATTCCATTATGAATCTTATTAAAGCTAAAAAGTATTTTTTAAAATACATTTTATCAAATTTGGATTATGAGGAAGATGGAATGGTTACACTTATTGAGTTCTTTGACTTGATTAATTCATCCAGAAATTAGTGGGTATCCAACAATATATGTGATTTTTTAATAGAAGTTGACAATAATGGGGATCATATTTTTTGTATGGATGAGTTTCGAGTGTTGGTACCTATATTCTCAAAAAGTTCAGAAGTTTTGGGAGAGTATTTAATATTTGTTTCAGTGGATTATGATTAAAACTACTTATGGTTACATGTACAGAAAAATTATAAACGGTTACTTGATGACTTTCCATCACCCTAAGAATCATTAAAGTTGTATTTTTTATTTAAGGAATCCTGAACTAAGATTTAAAAACCATTTACACTTGATACAATACCTATAAATTCTATTGACATAGAGAAAAAAGTAAGATAGTTAGTACCAAGGAATTTGTGAATAGAAAAATTATACTAGAAACTCTTCAGAAAGAAAAAATCATAAGCTTGCTAATTCTTTAGACAATGGGAGACAATTATATGACAATGGAAGTTATGTAACCAACATGTTAATGTGGATGCTTCCCTCTTTTTATACCTTGAGTAAAATGTGTATTTTAAGGTAGAGTAAATGGTAGTAATGTGAATAGGTATGTCCTGAAATTGGGATTATGATGTTGGAGTAAAGGGGTGTTGCATACAAGGCTTGGGGTTGGGGTGTTGTAGTGGGGGTGGGGGGATTAGAATAATGAATAATGGTTGGGGGAATTGTTGTAATTAGATTTTTTAGTAGTTAGGTGGTTGGTTGGTAATGAAAGGGAATAATAAATAGGATTTTAAGGGGAGTATGGATGTGGGATCATGATTAGTATTAGCTGGATGTCTCCTTAAGTTAATTTAGAGGGTAAGGCCTCAGGCCCTACAAGTAGCATCTTCGGGTAATAATCTATTTTTTTCTGTATTTTTTATTATTTAAATTCTTTTGAGGTATGTAATTATTGTACACAACTACTGGTTAAATAACATTCTACATGTTTCTCTCTCTTTCTACTTCAGATCTATATTAGTACCTATCTGGAAGGCATAAAGACCGTTGAAAATTCTATGATTCCACTATGAAATAGTGAAATCATTAATGAAACTCTAAGACAAAGATAATGAAATCAGAAGAAAATAAAATATAAGAAGAGATAAGGTATAAGGAGGAAGGTTTTACCTATAATCTATTATATAAATCCATCAATAACCCACCCCTAACCAAGGGGGATTTAAAATAATAAGGGGAGGGGGAGAGCCCTCTGTTCATCCACACGAGATGGTAGAAAATAAGGGAGGGGTTACTTAAAATTGATAATGGAAAAATAGTCTTTAAATTATTAGTTTTAAGAATTTTAGATAGCTTCATAGTATGACCACATGATTTTCCAAACCATGCATCAATTTTCTAGCTTTCACTATCTCAGGATACACCACCTACCATAGTTTGGTCATATAGTTTACCAAACCACACACCAATCATGTGAAATGATTTGAAAATTTTTAGCACTATGCATGATTGTACCACATGGTTTTCTGAAACTATGTTCAATCCATTCCCCAACAACCCACACTCAAATTCACTAGGGTTGTTTTCTTTATATCTCTTCACAGTTTGACTTAACCATGTGATAACTATACAAAGAGGGAAAACCCCATCCAAAAATCCAAACTTCAACCTAAAGATCATGACCTTCTCCCGATCACACAAAAACTCTTCTAAGACTCGAACCATATTAAAAAACATCTCATTGAGATGATCCAATTATAATAATTCTGATCCAAATCATGGTTATCAAAACAACCCCTACTCTGGGTCCAAAAATCAAATTCTATTTGAATTTCACAATCCATAATGATGCAACTCATTATATCCTATTAATATCATGTGTTCAAATATGAAGGAGATATTCCCTAAATCCATAATGTATTTGATGCATTTTTACATATCATAAGTGATGATATGAGTTAATTCATAAAGGTTGTGCGAGGATTTAAAAGGGTGGTTGAGGCATGAAAATTAGTCTATACTTCTTTGAATACCATTTACTTGTTTCTCCCTATAAAGATCACTTATTATTACTTAATTACCATGATAAGTACTATAAAAACTTATATGGAAGGATAGTCTCACCCAAATGATGAGTTATTTAGGTCACCCTATGGTAAAACCATAGAGGAGGGAGTTTAATGGATGTATATTAGTGAACTTCATCAACCACAATTATTAACGATGAAGGTCTATCCATCTATTGTGTAAGGTATATATGAATTTATTCATTTTATATATAGCATGGTTTCAATTTCATACATGTTAGATCTTGGATTTTTTTTATAAATAGTTCATATTAGATATAAGTATAATTTTTTATATTTATCAAGCTATGAAGTTTCCATAGAACATGATTAAATTATAAATATTTTATAATAGCCTTATTTATAAATTGTTCATAAATTATTTATAACATGTCTAAGTAAATGAATTTATCATTTATTTAATTTATTACCTACCTTATTCATAGATATAATTTTTATTTTATGAATATATGTATACTTTAGTTTAAATTATTAAAATTCTTTTATAAATTTTGAAACATACATCTAAGGAGTTACATGTTTGGTAGGATGATTGATTTAGTGTTCTTTTACCTTGAATTTGGATTGTATTATGTTATAAGATTTAATTAAGTATTTAATTATGATTTATACATATTAAGTGTTACAATTATGATTCAATTAAATCCTTAGTTGATTAAAGTATCCTTCGGTTGAGGGACTTTAGGTCAGACTACTCGTTGCCCCAAAGGATTATGCCTTGTCTAGAAAAGTGGGTAGTTGGCCATCTATCTCTCCAAGCTCATTGTTGTGGGGATTATTTATTTCATATGATTCTAAGACATTACATGAAAAGGTTTCATATATCTTATTCATGAGAAGAATTTTAATGTGTATAAATATATCTAGTTTTAAATTTGAGTTAGTTATATAATCTATATATTGTGTAAAGAGTTACACATCAATACGGTTTGAACGTATTGATTTAATAGAAGGAATAATATTACAAACTAAATCAATTAGAGCATTAATAAATGTAAATATCATAACATGATATATGATACTAATATTAAATCCATTTATAAATACTAAGCATCAGATTATTTCCAAATCAAACACTTTCCAAGACCTCAATCATCCAACTGTGTAGGTCATGCCAGTGATGGGTGCCTATAGATTATCTCATGTAAGGTAAGAAATTAATGGGTGACCATAATAGGATTAGGTTCACATTTTCGGTGTTTTATCTGGGTTACACTCTTCTTGGATCCCCGAATAGGATTAGGTTACCAAAGGAATAGAATTGAGTTTATCCATATAATGGATTGATAAAAGAGTTGTCTGCTCAACTATCTAAGAGGAATAAATTACATGATTGAGATAATTCCCTACCTAAATAAATAATTGGTGGGAGAAATAAAAATATTTACTCATTTTTAGTGAAATGCAGATCCTGTCCCAATAATGGATATGGAGGATTTTAAAGAAGGTTCTTCAGTTTACCTAGAACACATTTAACAAAAATTATTATTAAATGATTATAAAACATGATTTTGGTATAATAAAAGCTTCATTTAATGATAAATTTCATCATTATCATCCAAATTAACTTTTATATCAATATTATAAAAGTACAATATTAATATAAGAAACTTATTAGACTATTATAGAAACATTAGAATCATTTTTAAGGAGTATTATATGTGTTAAACATACCACTTCCCAAGTAAAAAACTTTTAAAAGTTGTTATATAAGTGGATATAGATGCTTATAAGAAGTATATAATGATTAATTTAAGGTTTAAAAGGTATTAGATTAACAATTACCAAAGGAAATTTAGTCTATGATCATGTACTCAGTATGATTGAGTGTGCCAATAACTTGGTGAGACTGAAGATGTATTTTAAGGATCGTTCTAGTTATGGAATTTATTATAGAATATTAATTAGAAATGTTTTGATAATTTTAATGATATTAAGAAAATTTTACCTTATTTTCTCAAAGTTTTGAGGATAAATTTACTTGGGAATGTGTTTTCTAAGATATGGTGCTCTATTGATAATAAAAGTGGGTAAAATTTCAAACCAAAAGAAGAATGGTTAGTTGGAGAGTCTAAAAATTCTTCCTCAAAATAAATAGTTAAGGTCATTAAAACATAAATGGAGTTATCAATAGGGGAGAGAAATGATTCCATAGGATGAAGTTTTATTGGATATTTTAAGGGGTTTGATAAATTTCAGGGAATTTCCAAGGTAGGTATTAGTGTTATAGAATTA
The DNA here is from genome assembly GCA_963277665.1 of Viscum album. Classification (NCBI taxonomy): domain Eukaryota; kingdom Viridiplantae; phylum Streptophyta; class Magnoliopsida; order Santalales; family Viscaceae; genus Viscum; species Viscum album. The sequence goes on from OY728145.1 coordinate 1,423,854,102, forward strand.
AATTCCTTGATTTGGAAAGGTATATGATATGAAATACATAACTATTATAAATATGCAAGAGTTAAAAATCAAAGGAAATAATTGATGTCTCTTTTAGTTTTCATTAAAACAGTGAAACAAAGTATTAGGAAATCCTTACAAGGATGATAAGAAATATATCAAGATTAAATTGAAATAAATAATGATCTTTTTTATCTTATTTTTGTTATATCATAAGATAAGTTTTTTATTTATATGGAATTTTTATGAAAAAAATGATACGATGGTTTCAATACACATGGTTTATGATTAATTAGATTCTATAGCATGTTTTTATTATAAGATAAGGATAAAAATGTTTATCTATGATAGAGTTAATATAGATGTTTGTCAAAATATGTGGGATGTGATCCCACTTTCCCTCAGGGGTATATTTTAAAAAATCGTCTTCTTTTTCATAATATTTATCCAAGCACATAGAATACCATATATTATATAGAGAAAATAGTCTATTTTTTAATTATTCCCACTAAAGGAAATAAGCTTCATTTTCTAAATACAATGGAGTTTGTGTATTTTATCATAATATTTTGAAGAGAATATAGTCTCTAAGAGGATAGTGGGAGTGTCTTTATACTTTTATAAGTTCAAAATTAACAAGTAAAGGATTATACTAGTCAAAACAAAGTGAACATAAATTAATATCCAAAAAGGTATGAGATATTTTAGTAAATGATTAATATAGATAGTTACATTAGTTACTAAAATATTTATAATTTTTTATGGAAATTGTTTTAAGAATAATGATAATAATAAACTTAGAAAGTTCTATAAGTATACAAAATAATTTATTAACATTATAACATTGGATTTTGTGAAGTTAATAAGTTTAAATAAAATATTCAATGAGTTGAAAATTAAGAATTTGATTCCTAAGACTCAAAATAATTCATATCATATTAATTCATATATTCTACTTACTAATGAGTTTTGTTGGATGGTTTTATTAGATGGTCAAATAGAGATGTGGCGGGAATTATATAGAGACATAAATAATTTAGAAAAACTCTAAAAGTGCAGTAAACTAAGGATAATATGGTAGTATATCATATTTGATATGGTGAGAGAGGTCCTTATTTATAGTTCTTTTAAAATTATTAAATTAATTTTAGAATATAAATATACCATGTTATAAAAAAGGAAATATCCATTTTTTCATTCTTTCATATTGGCTATACAAAAAGATGAAGTGAAATGGTAATTGACCTATCAAACTATGACTTTGATTTATCCCTAACTGATGTTTTCATTGATTATTATAGGTTTTTATGAAATGTTAATGTTAACATGATTAATATCTTTGTATCAAGATATAGAATATGATAATTAGGCACAAAATGGGATTTGTGCACTGGATGATCCAAAAAGTGTACCGTATGGAGTGTCATATACTATGTATTTGGTATACTAGGGGTGTATGTTTCATATTTGGATTTTTTCCATACTGGAATATGGTGGGATACCTAGCATGAGAACCTTCATACTTTGATATATTTCAAACAAAAACCTTGAGGATTAGATTATTAGGTGGTGAATGGGTTTGTTATTGATCATGTCATTGATTAGAGATGACCCACGATGAGATTCTTCCTTTCATAAGATAATTATGAAATTCAAGACCTCGATTGAGATAGATTGAAGAAGTGTATGAATATAACTAGATAAGACATATAATGTGATTATCTCTTAGATATAGGGAATGCAATGTTCTCATCCATAAGGATGAATGACCCGTGCTGTATTCATTGAGATGGTCGGTCTATACTTAGAGAATCGAGAATGTCACGACCCCTCTCTCTAAGGATACCCCTCCTGGGTTGGTAATAAAGAAATAGAGATAATGAACCCTCGAGTCCCACCTCCCGTAGTCCCCAGGTTGTTAAATAGAACCAAGGGTGTACAAATATCACAATATGGGAGGTGGTACCCTTTATAAGGAAACAAGATCGAGAGATAGAACATATCAACCAAAACTAACTCCATGACATATATATAATAAAAACCAAAAACCATCCCACAATGCTTGTGTAAATAGAAATGATACAAATAGAAGTCCCCAAGGTAAGTACACAAAAATAAAACTAGGGAATCAACACAAAAACTCTCCCAAGTTCAGAGAAAGTAATGTCCAACAAGATCCACATAATCCTCCTGGAAACTTGAAAACCGTTTTATATACATAGGGTAAGAATATAGGTATACTTAGTAGGAAAACCAAAGTCTCTCATGCAAAAATGGAAGGAGCATACTAATGCACCTGTGAGAAAACAAAAAAACCAAATATCACCTAATGGGTAGACTAACCATAACCCCAAACTCATCAAGGCATGATCACCAAATATCACAAGTCAAGTAATATGATATAATATAAATAACATCAATGATAGGATACCCCGCACCACTTTCCCACTGATTAGCCACTCTCACACCCTAATGTTAGATATCCTAACACTTATACCTCTTCCGAATACACCACATCACATCCCACCCACACACACCTGGGCCACACACCACAACACATCCTTCCCACACACCTAGGCCACACACCACAACACATCACATCACATCTCATCACATATCATCTTTAAGACACCTAGGAAAGAATATCACAACTCATCCCGAAGTCACCTATGACACCACATCACAACTCATCCCGGAGACACCTGGGACACCATATCATGACTTTTTAAAATAATCTTGGTCCATATTCTCCTAGAAGAGGGAGCATGGAAGTGTGGGTGACGAGCCATCCATCCTCCCACCGGGATGTTGGGAAAGACACCCCCATGTGACTATGTGGGTTTTAGGCACATAGTGATCAACGTGGGTTGGGTGAATATAGAAATCATAAGGAAAATAAATAAATAAATAAATAAATATAAATAAATAAATATATATATATATATATAGAGTATCAAATAATCAATCCCAACCTATGGGTTCTCAAACAAACTAACCAACTCACTCTATAACCTTTGCTGCCACCTCTAAATGCATAACATCACACATCAAACCAAAAACCCCACTTCACATTTCCAACCAAATCATTTAATCACCCCATTCATTTCATTATTTTTCATCAACAACATTTAACCACATAACCCACCATTTAATTATCCATTAACAATTTACGTTTTATTAACCAAACCAACCTAAGCCATTACAAACATTATTAAACAATTTTTTATTTATTCCATCACTACTCAGGAATCTATCACAAAGCAACCACCACCTCACCGCCCCAGAAGCATGGCCAAATAAAGAACCCCCTCACCACCCCAAAATCATGGCCAAAAAAACCACCTCCTCACCACCCTAAAATCACAACCAAACAAACGATATATCACCCCACACCCCATTGAAACCACACATCGCCATCCCACAAGCACAATCACACATTAAAACACATCAAGATCACTTTACAGATTTATAAAGGGGATTTTATCACATTCCACTTTATTTTAGGGGTGTTATCAAACAAACCAAAATACTGGGGAAACCATTTCAGTAGAAAAGTATGAGTAATTAATCACTTTCCACTTAGGGTGATATCACAATGATCACAACCAAAGAAGAAAACACAACACATATATCCAACATAAGAAAATCCACCAAAGACCATAATTTTTAGCAGGGCATCAACGCTAAACAATCCAAAATATCACAAATAATATCAAAGCTGTAAAAGTATGTGAATCAAGCCTTTTTAACCTTTCAATTTAAATTATCTAATTCTCTATCTTTGATTAAGCTTGAATAACCATAATCCATAGATAAAAAAATTAAACCCCTACCACATGATACAAAATAAAGAGAAATGAGGGAAACCCTACCTCAAAGAAGATTTTTCAACTCACTGGGCACCACAAGGTGAAAAAGAATGCATGAAAACCACAACCGCACCACAAAAAACCACAATAAACCTATACCAAACCAAAAGGTGATCAAAACAAAACCCAAAACATACCCCAAAGTGAAAAAAAATCACTAAAGTGAATCTATGAGAGAATAAAGGAAGAAAATAGATGATAACTAGAAGGGAAATCACTATAGATTGAAGATGGAAATATAATAATCAATCCTCATAAAAAGGAATCTCAAATGCTCAAGGAAGGAATCACAGGATCATCTGGAACGAGAGATAGAGGAAATTCCATATGGTTTTGAGAAATAACTTGAGTATTTGAAACCTTTAAAACTATAAAACATTGGGTAATTAGATGATGTGTAATCCCCTTTCATGTCATGTAATCTCGAGATTCCAAGTTCCGCCAAAAAACACATCTCCTTTTTATTATTTAACCCTGAAAATATACACATCTTGATCACCCCTAGACAAGTCATGAAACCAAATTTCACATCATGTAATATACTTAAACGATGTGTATTTCTTGCAGCAACTCTGTTGCACCTCAAGCTTCCACTGAGAACTCACGAAACCTTTCTCTAACACCTTTAACAACCAAAACTGGCTAAGTAATAGACTAGGAGGGAACAAAATATTGAATTAGATACCTATCAAATGATTCTCTCCCTCAGGAATCCAAAACCAAGAGCAGAAGAAAAGGGTTCCGAATAACCACTCAGTGAGATACCTCTCAAGGATCTCATCATACCTTAAATGCTACCACCAACTAAATACGCTAACCCAAATAGCTACAAAACACACTGCACAACCAAAATATGTATCCTCTCACAAAACCTAACTACCACATCACCATTACACAACTATCTTAACATTCATGAATATCAAACCAATAACTTCTACTACCACTAAACCACACTATCCCAAATAAATGAATTAGGGAATTCCATCCTCCATGTCAAGACACTATCCGATCTGGGTAGTTCCGACTCACCTGCATGGGTTTAATCGCATCACAGTGAATACATCTTGATTAGGAATCTAGTACTCCCCTTTCCATATAATAACAATTTATCACATATCATGCCACACACTGCATAAACCAATGAAAACAACTCATCTCATAAACAAAAGGATCCAAAAATCACATCAAAAGACAAAAAGAGAAAATAAAAACTCAAAACAACTCTGGGTACTGGGGTCGTATCTGCATCGCATGCTCCCAAGTACTCTCTTCTATGTCATGATGCCTACATAACACACAAATCAAAGAAATGGTACACCCATGCAACACCTTCTTTTGGCGATCATATATCTCTACTGGATGCTCCATGAAGGTTGCGTCATCCTCAATATCCAACTCTCCCCAGTCAATGATATGGGAATCATTATGAATATATCTACAGAGTTGAGAGACATGGAAGGAATCATGGACTTGGTCCAGTCGAGGTGGAAGTGCCAACTAGTAAGATACCTCACCAACTCACCCCAACACTTAAAAGGTCCCAACAAACCTAGGAAAAAGATTACTCCCTCTTCCAAGTCTCCGCTGCCCACATAGAGGGGAAACCTTCCAGAACATGTAGTCTCCAACATCAAACTCCAAGGGCCTACTTCTGTAATTGTCATAAGACTTATGCCGGTTCAGCGCTGCTTTCATACTCTCATGAACAAGTTGAAATTTCACTATCATGCTCTACACCACATTGGGACCATGAATAGATATATCCCCAACCTCAGTACAACAAAATAGTGAATGAAATAGTCTTCTATACAAATCCTCAAATGGATCCATGCCAATGGAAGAGTGATAAATATTATTATAAGCAAACTCTACAAAAGTTAGGTGTCGTAACGAAGATCCACCACAGTCCAAGACACATGCCTACAAAATATCCTCCAACATATGGATATCCCATTCCATATTACCATCTACCTGAGGGTGGAAAGTAGTGATGAGGCATAACTAAGTGGAGAAAGAATGTTTTAATCCATTCCAAACTCGTGAGGTAAAACATGTGTCCTAATATGAGAAAATTGACCTCATAACTCTATATAACCATACCAACTCATCCACATACCTCTTAGACAAATAATCCACTACACTAGAATCCTTCATCGCTAAGAATTGAGCTGATTTTTTCAATTGATCCATGATCACCCAGATAGCATCAAAACTTCCTTGAGTTATGGGTAACCTTATGATGAAATCCATTGAGATGTCATACCATTTCCAATATTGAATATCCAAGGGCTGAAACAAACCTCCTGGAACATGATGCTTTTCCTTTACCTATTATAAAACTAGACATCGAGCCACAAACTATTCCACTACCCATTTCATTCAAGGCCACCAAAACTGTTCCCTTAAGCCATGACACATTTTGGAAACTTCTGGGTGTACCACCAAAGGTGAGCTATGAAACTTAATAAGAAATCCCTTACACATTAACATCGGGACAAATAGCCTTCCTTAAAACAACATATTATTATAAATATCCTCAGACCACCCCTCTGAATCATCACTATGGCCAACATGATCACATATCACCTCTGCCTCTGAGTCTCCCCACTGAGACTCCTCTGCCCGCTGCATAAGAGAAGACTGCACCATCATCTAAAAAAATATCCTCCACCACCTCCCACCCTTTTATCTAAATTCTAGTATACCAAATCCTCCATTTCTCTCCAAACATCCCTATACTCCCAAACAATACCCTTCCATGACTTCCTTCTCAAAGCTTCGACCACAATATTCCCATTTTCCGAGGAGTAGGGAATCTCAAAATAATAATCCTGAAGAAATTCCTTACACCTCTGCTACCTCAAGTTAAAATCAATCTGATAAAAGATATACCTAAATCTCTTGTGACCTGTAAATACCACAAAGGACTCCCCAATGAGGTAATTCCATCACAAATTCAGCACAAACACGACTGTTGCTAGTTCTAGATTATGGGTGGTATAATTATGCTTATGGGGACATAACTTCCTAGACCCATAAGAGATCACTGCCTACTACTGAATCAACACAAAATACATGTCCATATGGGAGGCATTACAAAACACATCAAACATCACCCCTTCCTCAGGCAACCAGAGTGCTGGAGCACTAACCAAATTCCATTTTAGGTAATGAAATGCTGCCTAACACTAATCAATTCACAAAAAATATTGGTCTTTTCTAGTCAAAGCTATCAATAGGTTTGAAAATCAAGATAAATAGGGAATACACCTCTGATAATATCCTATGATACTAAGGAAAATGTGAACCTATTCCACGTTCTTGGGTAATTACCAAGAAAACATTGCTTAAAACTTTGATGGGTATACTTCCACACCATACCAAGACACCACATGCCTGAGTAAATGGAACTATTGTGTCCAAAACTTATACTTGAAAAACTTTCCATAGAGTTGGTGGTGTCAAAGAACATGCAACATAGTTATGTGATTCTTGTTGTGCTCCTCCTATAACTTCAAGTTTATTAAGATATCATCGATGAATATGATGAGGAACTGATCTAGGAACTCACAGAACATAGAGTTCATAAGTCCCATGAATACGGTTGATGTGTTCGCAAAACTTAATGGCATGAATACTAACTTGAAGTGACCATACCTACATCTGAAGGTAGGATTCAGGATATCACACTCATTCACCATAAAATAGTGATATCCATATCACATATTGATCTTAGAAAAAAACTCACCTCTCTCAGCTCATTGAAAAGATTGTCTATCCTTGGAAGTGGGTAATAGTTCTTAATCATAACCGGATTGAACCTATGGTAGTCTATACAAAACCTCAGACCATCGTCCGCCTTCTTTGAGAACAACCCTGAAGAACCCCAAAACTATACACTAGGATGAATAAAACCTTTCTCTACCATATTATCTATTTTAACCCTCAAATCTCGCAACTTATAAGGTACCATCTGATAAGGATCCATCAAAATTGGAGAAGCATGAAGCTGCAAGTCTATCCCGAACTCAAAAATCACGTCGAGGGTTTAAAACCACAATCTCATTAGAGAAAACATCTAGGAACTCCCCAACAGTATTGGGAACCTATAATATCCTAGAATCCACGGATTTCACTGAAAAATCACCCAATAAGGAAAGAAGGGTCTCCACACACTGACTGGACACTCGATAACTCTGCTCACCAACAAAAACAAAGTAATGGCCATCCACATATGAAAACATGATTTTCCTATGAAAGCAGTCAATAATAGCATGGAAAAATACAACCATTCAATGATAAGGATGAAATCATATAGATGTATCTAAAGAAATAAAATATCCCCATGAGACTGATGCCACCCCATCATCAGTCTACACCCCCAACACACATCAAACAAGCCGGTCTAACATATGACTGGTTTAGTTAACACCAGGGGTATTAGAAGACTCTCTAAATATATTCACAACTAACATAGTAGAGATAGTGAAATAAAGGAGTGTGAAGCTCCTAAATCAAACAAGGAAAAAACAAGGGTACTAAACAAACTGAACATACCTTTGATAATCTCTGGAACTTCTAGAATTACTACCTCTACTGCGTGCATCTAACCATGCCAAGCTCCTCCACCTACATGCTGATGGATTCCTCCATCACCATGCTTGGATTGAGGTCCATAATCTCAAGGAACATCCTGAGATCGGACTCTAATTACTCCATCTACCCTATCTAGATCATAATCCTGCTTCCCCTTCTATTGGAACAACCTCGCTAGTAACTACTGCTGAGGCTGACGCTGAACCTGTTCAACTTGGCCAAACCGAGCTCGATCATCTACTGGGAACTAGTCCTAAAGATGACCATGAAATCCACAAAATAAACACATCGACCCCAACTCCATAGGAAAGGAATGAAAACTAGAAGGTCGAAAGGGAAGCTGCTGAGGTTGACTCCCATATGGTCGAAACCTCAAAGGTCCTGGTGCCTGAGACCTTCCACTGAAAACTTTACCCCTCAAGGAACCCTACCGGTTCCCTTCCCACATAAAAACACCTCATGAGTTAATTATATTGATCAAATTTACCTTTTTCTAAACCTCCAGGTATGTTGGCAATGTAAAACGAGTTATTGTATACTAGATAGAAGGACATACTGCCTCCTCAAGAGATCTCACACAAGACTCTTCATTTGGAAAAAGATATGGCATTAAATGAGGAAGATACTTGAACCTAATTCCCAAATCTCACACTAAAATGATCCCCTGTTGAATAAAAAGAAGTTCCTTCCTCTTTACTACCATTATTGTTGATGAAAGGAACTCTTCTTGAAACTCCTTCTAGAAGTCGACCCACAAAACATCTGGCTCCTTCTGCTCTCCCAAATACAACATCCACCACTGACACGCAACGCCTAACATCTAATTGACTGCCAAAGGGTCCCAATACTCCATCAGGACCCAGATCAAACTGAAATCAATCTCAAGATCTTCTATCCAACTCTCTGTTTCCACATATAAACCACCACCCTTGTACATCCCCAAAGCCTATCGCTGGAAAGCACACAATGTCATCTTCAATTGATCCTCCTCCTCAACTAGATCAAACCTATAGTGATAAATCAAATTATCTTAATGAACATCAAGTACTTGAGCTACACACACATGATGAAAAGCATCCATAGAATAAAGGAAAACAAAAAATTTCCTCAGCTCGGTAATGTGGAGTTTTATTAAGATTAATTTTAATTAATTTTATTTATTTCAACCATTTTAACCTTCTCAAAACAACCCAATTAAAAAGGAAAACAATTGATTATGATGCATGTACCTCTCATAGTTCTCTACCCTGCAAGAAGGTCCATATCACTTGGCCATTTAATAAGCTCAGATCCTATGCACTGGATCACAGGGGTCCCTAAAATCATGTTTCCTAGTTGGTCTCCTTGGACTACATCATATACCAAAGTCAACGGACACTGTTTCCATATCACCCCATGCAATCCTCACTGTTCTTAACTCCAAGATCCACCCTATATCTCAACCATCACCTTTGATACCACCTTTTCATGACCCCTCCCTCCAAGGATACCCCTCCTTGGATGGCAATGAAGAAAGGGAGATAATGACTACCCGAGTCCTGCCTCCAGTATGCCTCGGGTTGGCGACTAAAAACAAGGGTGTACAAAAATCACAATATGGGAGGTATTAACCTTTATAAGGAAACAATATTGGGAGATAGGATATATAAAAAAACAACTCCATGAAATATATATAAGAAAAACCAAAGACTATTCCATAATACATGTGTAAATAGAAATGATATAAATAGAAGTCTCTAAGGTAAATACTCAAAAAAATAGAGAAACAACACAACAAATCTCATAAGGTCTGAGTTAGTACTGTCCTACACGGTCCACATAATACTAATAGAAACCTTAAAACAATTTTATATACCTAGGGTGAGCATATAGGTATACTTAGTAGGAAAATAAAAGTCTCTTGTGCATAAGTGGAAGGAGCATACTAATGCACCCATGAGAAAATAGAAGAACCAAACAACACCTAATAGGTAGAATAACCATAACCCCAACCTCACGAAGACATGCTCACCAAATAACACAATCCAAGTAATATAATATAATATAAAGCACATCGATGATAAGGTACCCCACAACACTTTCCCATCAATTATCTACTCTCACACTCCAAAGGGAGACGTTTTGGTGCTCACACCTCTTCTAAATATACCACATCACATGCCACCCACACACACCTGATCTACACACCATAACACATCCCACCCACACACACCTAGGCCACACACCAAAACACATACCACCTGCACACACCTGGTCCACACACCACACCACACCACACCACACCACACCACATCACACCACATCACACCACACCACACCACACCAAACCACACCACAACACACCACAACACACCACAACACATTACATCACATCACATCACATCACATCACAACACATCACATCACATCACATCACATCACATCACATCACATCACATCACATCACATCACATCACATCACATCACATCACATCACATCACATCACATCACATCACATCACATCACATCACATCACATCACATCACATCACATCACATCACATCACATCACATCACATCACATCACATCACATCACATCACATCACATCACATCACATCACATCACATCACATCACATCGCATCCCATGACATCCCATCACATCACATCACATCACATCACATCGCATCACATCACATCACATCACATCCCATTGCATCCCATCACATCACATCGCATCACATCACATCACATCGCATCACATCACATCACATCACAAAAAATCACATCACATCACATCACATCACATCACATCACATCACATCACATCACATCGCAGCACACCAAATCACATCACATCACATGTCATCCTGAAGACACATGGGAAAGAACATCATAACTCATCCCAAAGACACATGGGACACCACATCACAAGTTATCTCGAAGACACCTAGGTCACCACATCACAAGTCTCCTAAAGAATCTTAGTCCATCTTCGCTTGGAAGAGGGAGTAGAGAAGAGAGGGTGGAAAACCATCAATCATCCCACTGGGATGTTGGGAAATACACCCCCCGTGTGACTATGTGGGTGTTTGACACATATTTCTTAATGTCGGTGGGGTGCATATAGAAATCACAAGGAGAATACAAGTATATATATAGTATCAAACAATCAATCCCAACCTATGGGTTCTCAAAAAAACTATCCAACTCACTTTGTCACCTTTGTTGCCACCTCTAAATGCATAACATCACACATCAATCCCCAAACCCACCTCACATTTCCAACTAAATCATTTAATCACCCCATTCATTTCATTATTTAGCATCAACCACATTTACCCACACACCCCACCATTTAATTATCCATTAACCATTTCCGTTCCATTAACCAAACCAACCCAATCCATTCTAAACATTATTAAACAATTATTTATTTATTCCATCACTACTCAGGCATCTAGTACAAAGAAACCACCACCTTGCTGCCCCCAAAGCATGGACAGAAAAACCACATCCTCACCACCCCAAAATCATGGCCAAACAAACTACATATCACCCACACCCCATTGCAACCACACATTTCCGTCCCACAAGCATGACCACACATAAAAACACATAAAGATCCATTTACAGATTTATGAAGGGAATTTTATCACATTATATTTTATTTTAGGGGTGTTATCACACAAACCAAAATCTCAGGGAAACTATTTCATTGTCCAAGTATAAGTAATTAACCAATTTCTATTTAGGGTGATATCACAACAATCACAACTAAATTAGAAAACACAACACATATATTTAGTGAAAGAAAATATACTAATAGCCATAATTTTCAGTGGGGCATCAAGCCTGAACAATCCACAATATCACAAATAATATCTAAGCTGTAAGAGAATTCGAATCAAACCCCTTTTCCCCTTTCAATTTCAATTATCCAATTATTTATATTTGATCAACCTGAAAAAACCATACTCCATAGATAAAAAAGCAAACCTCTCCCGCATGATACAAAATAAAGAGAAATGAGAGAAATCCTACCTCAAAGAATCTTTTTCAAATCACTGGGCACCACAGGGTGAAGAAGCATGCTTACAAACCACAATCGTTCCAAAACAACCAACAATGAACCTATAACACACCAAAAGACCATAAAAAAGAAACCCAAAACACACCCAAAACCAAAACAACATCACCACAGTGAATCTATGGGATAAAAATGGGTAAAAATGGATGATAATGAGAGGATAAATCACCAAAAATTGTTGATGGTAAGCCTAGAATCAATCCCCATCAAAAGGAATCTCAAACGCTTGAGGAAGACGTCACTAGATCATCTAGAATGAGATAAGGAGGAACTTACATAGGATTTGAGAAATAAAATGAGAAAATGAAACCTTTAAAACTGTATAACATTGGGGAATTACACAATGTGTAATCCCCTATCACATTGGGTAATCCTGAGATTTTAGGTTTTTCTAAAAAACGTGTCATCTTTTTATTATTTAACCTCGAAAATATACACGTTGTGACTAGCCCTAGATAATTCGTAAAACCAACTTTCATGTCCTGTAATATACTTACACGACATGTATTTTTTTGTAGAAACTCTGTTGTACCTCTAGCTTCCACTGAGAACTCCTAAAACCTTTCTTGAACACTTACAATAACCAAAACTAGAAAAGTAATGGATTGGGAGGGAAAAAACCATTATAGAGAATATATGAGTATTTATATGATATTTAAATACTCTATGTACCATGTTTACTCAATTTCTTAAACAAAGTTATCATATGAAAATGAATTCTTGCATATGATGTAATTGGTGGACATCGGTATAGAGATACACATGTTTGATAGAGAACCCTCCATATTTCATTATATCCCGAGTATCAATTATTCTTTATTAAAAGACACTCTTTTCTTATATTTATGAATTCAAGAATTTATATTTTTTGAAAATACTATAATTTCCCATGGTGTCACACTTTGTGTTTGAATGAATAGAGATTGAGTTTTAACTTAGAGATATGATCTAAAAGTTTTTTAGAGTTTATCCAAAAGAGTTTTGGATGTATATTCATAAGGTACTATATACGGTGTGATATAATGAGAAGTTGATGATACTTTTCCACAAGTGTTTTAGAAAATATATAAAAATAATTTTAGGTATGGTTTTACAAGTTATTATACATGATAAAATATAATTTAAAATGGAACAAATTATACTAGTCTTTAGTATAAGTGGTAGATTAATGGAGATATTCCCTAAATCCATCATGTATGTGATGCATTTAGCCATATTGTAAGTGATAATATGGGCTTATCATAAAAAATGGGAAATCATGCCACTATCCAAGTTTATTGTATTGTACAATAAGACTATATCATATAACTATATCATAAGAGTTATAATATGTTGAATAATATTATATGTTTCACTTAGATGATTAGGATTCATTGGGCAGTCGAATGTTAAAGGTCAATGTTCAGATTTATATTTCCACAAAATTATCAAAACATTCCATAAGATGAAATTATTAGAAGAATAAATTATTTGAGGGTTAAAATAATTTTATAAATTCATTCATTAATTATAACATATGAGTTAATGCATGAAGGCTAGTCAAGGCTTTAAAAGGTTTTCAGAGTCATGGAAATCAATCTATGCTTGTGTGAGTTCCTCCTACCTAATTCTCTCTTTAAAGATCACTTATTTTTCTTACTTTATTATGAGATGAACTAGCTTACCTTGGAGAAAAGAAGTGTATCACCCATATGATGAGTGATCCAATTCAACCCATGGATTAACCATGAAGGATACATTTCAATGGATGCCTCTTAGTGAACATCATCAACCCCAATGATTGAAGATGAAGGTTTAAACATCTACGGTGTAAGGAATATATGAATTTATTCATTTTTTACATGGCATGGTTTTAGTTTCATATATGATAGATCTTGGATTTGGGTTTCTTATTATTTCTACTATATTCATTAAGAATTAATAAATCCTTATAAATCTATCATAAGATATGATGTCTTAACATATGTGATAACTCTTTTTTAGTATTTCACATATCTTAACTTTCTAAATAACTTTAGAATCACCTATAATATTATTATATACAATATTCAATAAGAATAGTGTATCATAGCTCGATAATGAAATCATATGTTTCATTTAGTGATTAATTAATGGATTATAGTAGTCTATTTCTCAATTTGAGACATTTTAGATTCTTTCAACACATGATATAATGTTTTGTGATATATCTGTGTCTCTGTCTACACATGCATCCAATAAAATAAAACCTTAACTCTCATGCTTTTACCTTCTCTAAATATCCTATATAATGATCCAAATACTTCTAGATCACTCATAGATCATCAAAATAAATATATTATTATCACATCAATGATTATTATCCTCTAAACACATATTATACCAATTATAGTATTCAATATCTATTTTTTTGAGAAAACCTTTATGTAAACACTTCTTGGTAAGAACCTTCCTCTCATGGACATTTAGGTCTTCTGGATATCTAGGGGTTTTTAACGGGGTTTACTCATTTTCTTGGTAAGACCCTTGTTGAGGGTGGTTCAATCCTTACTGTGGATTCTTCTATCAAGAAGAATGGTCCATGGTGTGGACTTCAGGTAGCTGCGGCTGCCGAGCGTATCCCCTACAGAACTAAATTGGATCTGAATCCAGTGGCTGCGGGTGATGCGAGAGATGAAAATCAAACCTTGGAGGGTGTTGCTCTAAAGGATCGGTGAAAGGTTGGGGTTCATGCAGCTTCTCTAGGGATGACTGCTGCTGCCTTTCCCCACAGATCTGAACCAGACATTTCAGTTGTAGATACATGTAATATTTCTCCTGTTGATGTTGTGCTGAAGGTCCGACGACTGGATGTTGTCGCTGATGCAGATAACACTGTCCCAACGGTGTCCAATACTCACTTGCCTACTATGGTGGAGGTTTTGGGTCCCAAGGCAGCGATGATTGAAGATAATTCAGATTTGGGTTACTATATTTTTGAAGCGGTGAGGGGATTGAAGATCATCCCTTGAAATTGAACTCGAATTGAAAAGGTTCCTTGGGTGTTGTTGACGCTCGACCTGGAGTGGAGAGGGTACTCATGGATATGGGAATCACATATGATAAATTGGAAGATGCAGGTAAATCTAGTAAATCCCCCTCAGGAGTTGAAGGAGACTCTAATAGAAGGCACTTTATATATGTGCAGGATGGTATTTCTGAGCAAATTGTTAGAAAGGGTGACACTACCCGTGTTATTACTAGTAGGGAGGCTATTCTTGAAAGATTCAAGATCTACGAGCATTCAATTATAGTCAGACTTGTTCTTCCTAGTGGAGGTAAAACATAGAGAATTGATGATTTGGTTTGGAAACTCACCTCTATATGGGGGTTCTATGATTGGAGATACATTCCTATGGGACGTGGATTATTTTATATTATTTTTCCATAAAAAAGTCTTAAGAAAAGAGATTAGGGGTTCGGGTTAATTTCTCTAAATCCAGGTATGGTTTTCTTTCAAGAATGGGATTTCCATTTCAGTACTCTCTCCATTAAAAATACCAGAGTTCAGATCTGGATCAAAATTGTTGGCCTTAAATGGATCTTATGGCATCCTAAAATTATATTTAACATTGCCTCTATGGTTGGAATTCCAATTAAAATGGAAAGGACCACCGGGGCTGTAAAATTTGGTCACTATGCTAGAGTTCTGGTGGAATTTGATTTAAGTACTTGTCTAATTAATAATATAGTCTTGTCTGCTTTAGATGATGATATCTCTCTCATGGTGGATTATGAGAGACTTCCTGATTTCTTTCTTGATTGTTAATCTATCATACATGCTAAAGAGAGGTGTTATAAAAATGTTTCTTGTGATTTTTTCTCATTAAAAGGGCATCATGACTGAAAACTATCATTTTTATTTATTTATGAAAAACCATCGTACAGAGGAAAACATAAGAAATTTATGGTGGTATAAAGTAATGCAAACCCATAACATTGCTGAAAACAAATTTCAGTCCCTCCTTAGGAAAGGAACCCAAGAAAAAGAAAGAACGCATACTCTGATTAGCTGATTCCATAGACACCAAAAAATCCGCTACCATGTTCCCCTCCAACCATGTATGAGAAACCTCAGTATTATTACCTCTGAGAAAATTGCATTTTCTGACAGTATAAGAGATGTTCCAAGGAATACTACCCTTACCTATCAGTGAATTAAATAATATCATGGAATCTGTCTCCACCATTTTAATATTTATCTGCCTTTGATTGCATAACTTTAGTCCGATAACCATAGCCAAAGCCTCCGCTTATAGAACATCTACTCTCTTGAAAAAAGAAGAAAACACTGCAACAACCGAACCTATTTGGTCCCTTACGACCTTTACCCCAAGCATCTCCCCCCTGAATAAGGATCCATTAGTATTGAGTTTTAGACCTTGACTTAGAGGATGCCAACATACCCATCACCCCTACCCAGAGATCCCCGACTGACTGTCGATTGAGAGATTCAAGACTAAATAACACACAGTCGGAGAAGAATGGTAATCCGGGAACAACCGAAGTAGGTTGAGAAAGGTATTATTTATTTTAAAAAGGATACTAACTTGGGATCCTGAGCCATTTTTGTGTCAAGCATCATTCTTGGATTTCTAGATGGTCCAACATCCAGCAACCAGGATTACGGTCCTGGCCTTCTTCTCAGCCCCGTGAGAACCCGTTCCTCTAAACTACAAACACAGGAAGCTTTCCTATTCCCCTTCAGACGCAACCCAACCAAAGAAGGCCCCAAAAGTTTTCCAAATCCTTATAGCCCATTCACTATTATAAAATAAATGCCTCAATATTTCTTGGTTCGGGGACCTGCAACACCAATACCTGGAAGCCATATGAACATCCATCCACTTCAAATTATCATCAGTAAGAATAGCTTTGTTCCTCACACACCACAACATGAAATTATATTTGGAAGTTACCTCCTTACACCACAACATGACCCCACACTAATATTCAGTTGAAATTTCCCTCGTAATATGAGCAAACTCTTTGATGGAAAAAATACCCGACATCGAACCAGTGAATATAAGTTTATCTAGAACATCACTAGCAACAATGTTATTAAAAACAACATAATTATCCTCATCAAAAATGTCCTGGATGAACCTGGGATGACCGCTGGCCTCAATAAAATATATGTCTGGGGTGGGGCAGCCCAGGAAATACAACCTACCCACCCCCAATCTTGGTGCCAAAAATTTATGTTCCCTATAACCACTATCCACCGAGAATTTTGTTGCAAAATTTCCATGTAAGGGTGAATCAAATTACATATCATGGATGGAATCAAGATCTGGTCACACATATTCTAACCGTAAATGTCCTGCATAGTCTTTCCCCAAAGAGAATGACCTTCCATAGCCTCCCACGCAAGCTTTGCATGAAACCCCCTCATGGTTGAGAAAACACTCCTCAGGTTGATACCCCCATCTGAGAGAGGTCTAGAAAGATGTTTCCCTGATGCCCAATGATGTATACCTTCCATTTGACCATCCCAAATGAAATACACCATAATATTATCCATATTTTAAGTTACACTCTTGGGAACCTTCAGAGCGGAAAGAATGTGCATGGTAATGGAAACTAGGACACTGTTATCTAAAGTAATGAGACCTCCAAAGGATAAGAATCTATTTTTTCAGTTAAAGATGCAACCAGAGATATTGTTTATGATTTTATCAAAATGATGAACCCTGAGGGAGAAAGGACTAACCAAAGCACCAAGGTATTCCATGGGAAAAGAACCTCTCTCTATACTCAAGCTGGCCCCCACAACCCTCACCCTGCTTTTGGAGACATTCCTGGTAATGTAAAAAGTGATTTTATCCATATTAACCACCTACCCACTCCACTTTAAATATTACCCAAGAAGCTCATTCAATACCTTCACTCACCCAATACTTCCAATAATAAAAATAATTGTGTCATCTACAAACATCTGGTGTGAGACCCCCCTTGTTGTTGTCTTGTTATGATAAGGGAGAACTTTCCCTGTGTTGAGACCTTGGTTAATAAAACTACTAAAAGCATTTTGAGAGATAATGAAAAGAGTGGGAGACAACGGATCCCCTTTCCAAAGACCACTAAAAGCTTTGAAAAAACCAAATTTCTTGTCTACAAACAAAGGATAAATCCATACTGAGCTGAAGCATCGAAAAAGCAAGTCAGTAGTCCATGTTGAGAAACCCATGCAGGTCAAGACTCTGAGAAAAAACCCCATTCCACTCTATCATAAGCCTTTCTCATGTCTAACATAACCAAAAAATTTCCCCAAAAATACCTTTTATTAATTCCACTCACCATTTCTTGGGCTACACCAATCGCGCCTTGAATTGACCTCCCTTTAATGAAACCATGTTGTTCCGAGACCATCCAAGAATCAAGATGAAAGGACAATATATTATTGAGAATTCTGGCCAAAGTCTTGTATGGTATGTTACACATACTAATAGGCCAATACTGATCAATGAACTGAGGATTACCCACCTTATTAATAAGAACTATCTTTGTTGCAAAAGCAATTTGTGGCAGATCCAGAATTGATTGTGGGAAAGGTGTAGGAAAGCATAGACCCTATTCTCGAGGAGCAAGGTGAGAGGATTTCAAGGACTCGAATGTAAATTCTTAAATTAAAGGACACAAAGGAAATAAAGGTATGGTGGAATGAAGTTGAGAATGATTCCCCCAAAAAACCAACATACAGTCAGGTTTTGTCCAAAGGGAAAAATGTTGTCGTGGATGTTGAAGGATCTCAACCTATTCCTTCTAGGAAAGTAAGACTAAGTAAGGACTACTCATACCTGAAGCCAACCATGGTTACCAGGTCTCATGGACCTCTGGACTATGAGTTTGTCTGGGATGGAGACTATGATACTTCCTATCAATGTGACTTTGAATTTTGAGTTCTTCTTCTCTTTGATTCTTCTTAGGTATGAGGGCATGTGTGCTTGTATGACCCCATTATCCTTCATGTTGTCTTTTTTTTACTTTTCTTAATAATAAGGGATATTCCCTAACCTTTCGGGTAGTGAGGTATTAAAAATCCAAATATAAGGGGTGAATTAGGTAGAGCTTATTTTTTATAGAATGGATATTGTTCTCATATTAATGGGAGCTGATATATTTTTTTCACTCAAAACAATCCAAGCATACCATCTAAGTAAAGTAAATAATTTATGATGACACAAGTTATTTTACTCAGTTTACCCAAACATGCTTAGTCTAAGGAAAATAATCATAGTAGAGTGTCAACATACTAATAATACCTTAATCATCTATCTATTATTATAATGATTTTAATAATGTTTAACCGTCAAGTTTTAGGATCAACACCTCCTCTTATATCTCCATGCACTACTTTAAGATAATATTAATAAAATATTGGATCATAGGACATATCAATGAGTGAACCAAATAATTTTTGAGAATAATATGAAGGATTTTATTGAGATTATAGTGATAGTGGATTTTTCTAAAGTTGAAGAAGATAAAACCCAAGATTTGAAGTGCTTGTCAGGGGGGGTCAAGCAATGTAAAGGCAAAATAGATGTGTTTAGTGTTGTATTTATTTAAAAATATTAAAAAAATAATTCAATGAATGAATTACATTCAAAATCATATTAAACATGATGATTCATGTGATTTGAATATATTTTGTAATCTTGAAAGAGTTTGGAAGAAGATTAGAATTGCAAAGATAGAGTTATGATGAAGTTATACAACTACAAAGAAGATCACACCATCATGATAGTGATTATGAATTAATATATGGTAATAAATATTAAATTATAATATAATTATGTTACTAATTATGTGATTAGAGTTTAAATTTGAAGATTTTTTAAGCTATTCCTTCATGACATAAATTCAGGATATAATCTAGAGGCCATGATATTTCACATTCTCACTATTTAGATAGATGAATGGTTATTCTGTGACTCATAAAATCCACATTGTAAGGAATATGATTAAGTAAATTCAATTAGAATAGTCATAAGGTCTTTTTCCATGATAAAATATAATATTACATGGATCATTAGGTAACACCATAATGATCAGTCCATAAGAATTGAGTATTTATCTAGAATTGAAGGCGTCAGTAATCCGGCCATAAACAAATAAGTCATTCTTCAATGAAAGAGTTTTTTTGAGTGGATGAAGGAAAAATATTTTGTTTTATCATGAATCTATTTTCTAAATTGTTAATGTGAAATAATTCCATAATATTAAGTGTCACTCCAAGAATAAGGAAAAACTCTATAATTTGAGTTGTTTACTAATGTATCCCACTTAGTGTTTCAAGGGATTCTCCAAATAGAATTTTTAATCTTTTTAATCATATACAAGGTTGACTAGAAGTATTTAATATATTCTATGTATAAAAAATGAGATATTGATTAAATTTTAATTTATTTACTTTAATTTGAGTTTGGAATTTAGATATAGAGTAACATGAAAGAAAGAAAAAATCTTACAGTTGTGAAAGTTTAGAGAAACCGAGGAGAAGAAGTAGAAGATGGAGAAGACAATGTTAGTGTAGTGTTTATGGATAGAGAATAATAAAAATAATAAGAGAAATATGAAGAATAATAGAAAAAGAAGTTAAAGTAAAATAAAAACTTAATGGAAGTCTATGTTTGGAGAAGACTCTTCTTGTTGTTGTTATTTTAGATCATATACCTTTTTTATGTGGAAGAATATTACACAAGTTGGGAGACACATTGTTTATAATGAGTTCAAGGATATTTTGTTTTATCATTTTTAATCCACTTGGTTATCCTAGTGAAATGCATAATCATGAGTTTTTTCTGGATCATGCCAAGGATGTAGCAACTCATTTTAAGCAGTGAGCCTTATAAAAATATCTAGTGTTTACTATGTTTGTGGATAAAATTTTGTGTATAATGATATTTTCATTCAATTTAGTAAGTTTCAAATTTTTTTTTAAAGAAAAAAAATATAAAATTAATTGAATTCACTAATTCACCCCTCCCCTTTTAGTGAATTCTCACTAGTCATAGACGCACATTTTAAGTGATCTTAGAGCCCCTAAGTTACCTTCAAATATGACCAGCTGTTCAAAGTTTGGTTAAGAGAGAGAATTTATTCTATGTTTTAGGTTCTGTATTTTGAATTTCTATTTTGGATATTGATTACATTAATTTAGTTAACAATAAGGGGAATCCCACCTTCTATTGAAATAATTATTGTATTTGGAAATTTTATTTCCCACCATATATTTTATAAACTAGTATAGATATATTAGAGGATACTACAAATGATTTTACACCTCATTCTAACGGTGATATGGTGACATAATTTGATATAAATAATTTAGATAATTATGGTAGTGAAAAACATTCCATCGTGTTGTTACTTTCAAAAAATATTTTTCTTATATTTAAAGGGATTATGATAAAAAAACATTTGGGACAAATTATAAAAAATGTATGAAGTAAATTTTAATGTAAATTAAGCTAATATATTGATATTTATATTTAAATATGAAGATATCAAGATTAATGATGTTTAAATAGTGGATTACTTATTCAATAGAGTCAATGAAGTTGTGATCACCATCATAGTTTTTAGTGAGATGTCAAAGGAATCTAAACTTGTTAAAAATATACTATGTATATTTATAAAAATAATTTATATAAAGGTTTCATCATTAAAAATCCATGATTCATACACACTTCCATTAGATGAATTTTATAAAATTTTGATTAGCTATAAACTGAGTAAATAGAGTATCTTCTAGAAGATGATCAAGGTTGATAAGAAAATATCCTTTAAATATTTGAAATAACAGAATATCATGAAATAATTTATTTTGAAAGAATAGGATTATGAGGAATATGTGTATTTTTAAATGAAATTGGATATAATAATTTCATTCATTTCAAGGATTATGAGAAGAGCAAAAAAGTATCAAGGAAATCTACCACTGAAGTTCTTTAATTATGAAGCTATTGGAAATTTCTTAATTAATTTTACAATATTTAATGAAGATTTCTATTTTTAAGATGAGGATGAGAAGCAACTTATTTCTTTAAAGAATAAAGGTTCAATATTTGATAAGACATTGTTTTCTTTAAAATAGAAATGTAATAATTTTTATAAATCCAGAAGGTGAAATTTTTTATCTAAGTATGAAGAAAATGATAAAAGAAAGGATAAAGTGTAAATTTAGACTTCCAATTAAGTTAACGAGAAGTTATTAATTTTAATATAGAATAAGAAATTATTTAATTTTTATGAGAGAAAAAATTATGGACGTGATGAAGAAAATTAAATGTAGTTCATTATAAATCAAGGACTCAAGGAATGTCTTTCAAATATTTCAAATCAAGAGAAAGTAAAAGAGAATTTAAATAAATAAGGTCAATAATCAAGAAAAAATAACACCTCACATACTAAAATGGATCCAAAGCTGATGAATTAAATTGAAAAATTGAAGAAGTTAATCATTGAATAGAAGAAGTTGAATGTTGGTATGGAAAAGAAGGTTAAAGAAAAGTAGAAAGAGATTTAAGTTATTAATTTTTTTTCTAGTATCAAAGAATAAAATAAATAGGTTCAAATATAAATTTTATAATTCTATTCAAAAAGTTATTTAAATCTTTAGGAAGAAGAATAAGATTTAGCTGGCTAATTTGAAGACACAAACAAAGAAATTCATGTTTATAGTGAAGGAAGTAATTCTTAGAACTCTAGAAATTGTGGGATTGCTAACTTAAAGAAGAACGATTCTTGAAATAATTATATTAATAATTAAACAAAGAAAAATATTATGAAAAAAAGTGTTAAGATTATAAAATAATTTTAGTCTAAAAAAGGATCCAAGGTCGATGGTCAAAAAGTTGAAGAACAAGTGGAGCCTACTTTTGAAAAATAATCATTTTTGAAGCGGAAATACTCATTTTATGGATACTGCTAGTATTTTTGAAAATTAAAAGAATATATTAGTTTAGTTAAAAATATTTTATATAATCCTAGTGGATATGAAGGAAAGATTTTAAGGGGGAGTAAATCCAATAAAAAAAGTAAAGTTTATAACAAATTTGATAGTTATGGATTATTGGAAAACATTTTAATCATTGGAAGATATTTTTGTAAAATATGATACACTAGGTAACTTTCTAGAAGGTTGTATCATTGTATTATTAATCTAAGTGAGTTTTAATAATAATAATCAAAAGTCTCAAAATAAAAAATAGAAAGGTAAGGGGAAGGAATTTGTTTTTATGTGGAATATAAAGCATCTCAAAAATAATGCCCATGGATATTATATAGTCGATTATTATCACATATGATAGAAATTTTTAATCTCTTGGAATATTCTTATAAATTAAATAAAGGATTAGTGGCATTTAGAAATTATTGTTCACTCAAGATAAAAGGAGTTGGTTCAGAAATCATTGGAGAGGACAATCTGAAAAATAAGAACACATTATTTAGTCATAGATTGCAACATAAATTACTATTTTTGTCTCAAATTATTAATGAAGGTAGTAATTTTTTTTAAATTATTGTTTTTTGTAGAATATAAAATATATATGTGTATTGAAAATAGGATAGCAGACACATGGAGTCTTTTTTTTCTAGGTTAATGATGCTAACAATTCATGCTACTTAACATTGAAGGAAGAAAATAAATTATGGTATTGAAGACTTGGACACATTATAAAAAGTAATATGATAAATACTAACCAAGGAAATAATTTTTATGACATTCTAGTTCCCAATAGGGAAATAAATTTAATGTTATCAATATGAAAAAAGGGTAAGATTGTTAAATCTTCACATAATAAAGTGGAGATTCAAATATCTCACCCATTGGAGAATATTCATTTAGATGTTTGCATGAGTATATTAAAGAAATTGACTAATAGAGATAATTTTTTTACTTTATTAATTAATTATCTTATATTATAAGCATTATGTTCAAGAAACATAAATCCAAGTCCTATAATATGTTTGAAAATTTTAAAATAATTAAAGAAATTGAGTGTGGTTTCTCATTGAAGAAGTTATAGATGTACATCGATGATAAATATATAAGTAGAAAATGTAAATCATATATTATAAATAATGATATTCATTATGGATTTAGTACACCATATACCCCATAAAAATGGTGTTGTTAAAAGGAATAATAAAATCTTAGTTGTAATGGTGTGCACCATGTTGGAAAAGCATGACACTTATCTTTTTTTAGAGGAAAGATATTAGTTTAATGGTTCATATTTTAAACTATTTTTTTTATACCAAACCAATTTGGATATGATTATATAAAATATGTATTAAAATAATAACCCAATCTCAAAATACTTTAGGGTATTTGGTAGCCTATGTATTATCAAGGTGAAATGTGAAAGTTTGGGGAAGTTCAAGAAAAGATGAGTTGAAGGTATCTTTCTTGGTTATCCTCCAAATGAAAGAGGATATCATTATTATAGTAAAGGGATAAAAAATATTGTGGATAATACTAATGTGAAGGTTTTGGAACACTCTAAATGAGGTTATACATCAAGAAGAAAGTCCTAGAAGTGAAAATGTTAGAGATTTTTTTGAGAAGTAAGATAGATTTTATGAAAATAATGGATTTTAGAAGAATATAAGGTTGATTATAAATATTAAAATATTTATAGTAATGAACAATATCATTTTTCAATTAATCTATGGTTGATAGTGTAGGTGGAGGTTCAAAATATCATTAGATATTAAGGATAATTGATTAAAAATTAGATAATTTTAAGGACAACAAGACAAACATCATTATTTTCTTAGGTTAAACCAAGATATGTGAAATATGTTTTAGTGAATGAAGAGTGGATTATATTTATGAATTAGGAGTTAAATAATGTTAAAAACAATGATACTTGGGAGTTATTACCCAAGATGTAAGATAAAAATATTAGTAGAATAAACCACTATTTTTTAACATACTGAATGAAAAAGGAGTGGTGATGAAAGAAATAAAGACTCATGTGCAATGATTATTCACAAGTTGATGGAATTGATTTAGATGATATCTTTGAACTAGTTTCAAGACTTGAAATCATAAGAAAATTTATTTTAATTACTGTATAAATATGATACTAGATCTTTTATATGTATGTCATGTTATCATTACTCAATGGAGAGTTGGAAGAGGAAGTGTAAATTGATAAACTAAATGGATTCTTACTTAGATAAGATAAAGGATTTTTTTTTCAATTTAAATAATGATATATATGAGTTAAAAAATCCTCAAGATAATGGAGTTCCATGTTAGAAACTTTATTTAAGTCACTAAAATTTCAGAAGGAAAGAGTGTAAAACAAAATCTACATCAAAGAATATAAATTGGAATCTTTAATTATTATTTTCAATATAGATGATATTATATTTTTTAGAAATGAATAATGTTTTTTGAGGTGTTTTATTTGGAGATGAAGAATATGTTTGAGATTTACATGCTTGGAGAGATGAATTATTTCTTGGAATATAAATTTATCAAGAAAAGAATCATATTTTCTTTTCTCAAAAGAAATATGTTAATAAAATCTTGAAGAAGTTTATAATGGATAATTCAAAGTAGGTTTCCTTCCCTAATTTTAGTGGGAACCAAGATATCAAATTATAAATATGGAAAGTAAGTTTATTTAGGTGAGTTTAGAAAACATATTGGAATTTTTATCTACTTGAATTCTTTTAGATTGTATATTGTGTATGTGGTTACAATTTGTGATATATTTCAAATTGCACCCAAAGAAACACATATCGTGGATACAAAGAGTATTATTAAACACATCAAAGGAATAGTTAATTATTTACATCTTGTGTCTACAAATAGTATTCGAAGATATATCAAAGAAAAATTGAATTATGGTTTGAAATATGATTAAAAAGGAAGGCTCAATATCTTTTTATATGTAGAAATAGATTAGGATGTAAATGTGGTTGATAGATGATAAAAATATAGTGAAGTTTCATTTTATAGATAGAGGTGTGTGTCATGTAACATAAGAAAGAAATGTTTGGTGAACTTGAGTACTACCAAGGCATTGCTACAAATAAATCTATGACCAAATTGAAGTGGATGAAAAATCAATTAGAATCCTGATCTTGAACAAAGAATTTTATTTGAATAAGATCCAGTAATTTTGTAGAAATTCATATAGTATAAAATGAAGTAAGTGTTCTATAACATGAAAAGGTAAATAAAAGGGAAAGGAATAAGAGGTAAAAATAGAAGTATCTTAGTGGAAGGTTGTCTAATGTGTTGGAATTATGGTAATAAAGGTCACTTGAAGAAATATTTAAATTATCGAAGAGTGATTTCTAGAAGATATATTTTTTGAAGTGGATCTATAAACCCAATTTTAGTAGATAAGAGTGGTCTAATATTGAGTCACACCAGCTCACTTGAGTCTTGAATTATAGAATCTAGAGATTTATTTCACTCAACATTTGAGATGAGAAGTATGAATAGTTATATTTCCTCAAGATATGGTAATATTCATCTTATAGATGATCATGATTTTTGGATTGAATAAAATGGTGACATATCTATCTAGAAAAGGAATGAAAGTATGATGGAATTGAAGGGTGTGAGATATATACCTAGATTAAGGAAAAAATTAATTTCTATTATATATCTAGATGATATAGGTTTATATTCTATATTTGTGAATAAAGTATGGAAAATTTCATGCATTTCTATGGTTTTGGATAAAGGAGTAAAGGAATATAGGTCAGACCTTACTGTAGTATCAAATGGTTTAATTCATGTAGGACAAGTAACTTTCAAAAAGTTAGGGCCTGACTATCTGGGTCACTTGAGTGAGAATAGGATAAAAATACTCACCACTAAAGGTATTCTAAAGATCAGAATCATGGAGTATCAAACATGAGAAGATTATTTCTTTAGAAATAAATGAAAGGTTTAAATTTAAATGAATGGTAAGTAAATTAAGAATCAGATTATAGAATTTTTTTCATACAAATATATAGAGGGTATCATTGGTTCTTTATCAAGGAGGGTCACTATTTGATATGATATTCATCGATGATGTGACATGTAAAGTGTGGGTTTTTTATCAAGTACAAGTCTAAAGTGTTAGAAACATTCATTTTATAGATATAAAAGGTTTAAAAGGAGATCAGTTTCAAAATTAAGTGTTTGAGGTCTAATAATAGTGGGGAGTATAGAAGCAGAGAGTTACAATGGTTCTAATAAATGGAGGTAATGTGATTTGATAAGATTGTACCAGGTAATCTAGAAAATTAAATATTCATGGAGAGTATAATCCATACATTGGTTAAATAGGAAATGATTATTATTGTTCTTATGGGGTTTCACAATGTGTTTTTTGTAGAAGCAGTGAACTATATGACATACATAATTAACACGAGTCCCTTTTTTCTATTGGGTAAAGAACTATTATAAGTCTTTTGGTTTGAAAGTAATGTTAATTTAGTCTACCTAAATGTCTTCACATCACTCACCTATATCCATGTCAATTATAAGATGTTAAAAAATCTAGAGGAAAAATCTTGAGTGTTCTACTTTATTGGGTATGGTGACAAAGAGTTTGGTTTTTAACTCTAGGATAATAACCTTTATAAGGTAGTTAGAAGTCTAAATATCATATTTATTTAAGAGATTCCATGGAATGATTAGAACTAAATAGAGAATAATGATGAGAGAAAAGTATCACCAATGGTTGAAGTTTAACTGAATGGATGTTTGGAAGACATGGATGTTATAGAGAATTTAGGAAGTACATTAATACCGGGAACACTAGACTACCTAGATGTTACAGTAAATGAGATTCAATTTCTAATGGTGTTTCCAAGGTTATAATTACCAAAAATCTATAGGATTTCAGAGGATTAAGGTAGGGTTTTCAAACAAAGAGATTAAAAATATGAATCTCTAAAATTTTTTTGTACTAGAAGGAGATGATCCATAATGATAGTGGAGATCTACTAGAGTAAGGTGACAAGTGTAGAGGTACATGATTTATCTACACCACTTTCTTCTTACAAATGACAAAGATCCCAAAATCCCAAAAGAGTCTAGAAATTTAACACTATAATAAGTGGGTGTTATCCATGTGGGATAAGATTGATTACCTCCATGTATTTAGAACATGGGAGCTATCATAAAGGCATGAAAGGAATAAAATTTTTGGTAATAAATTTGTGTATCGATTGAAGGAAGAATTAGGTGTACAAAAAGTTAAAAGGTGGTGATATTCATGAAAGGGTTTCAAATAATTGAAGGTGTATAATTTTTTGAGATCTTCTCACTGGTAGTTAAGAACATGACTATCTGGATGGTATTAAGTATAGTTTCCATAGATATATTTCATCTAGAATAGTTGGAAATGAAGATAAAATTACTTCATGGGGACTTGGATGAGGATATTTATATATATAATCCAACTAGTTTTATAGAGATTTGGAACTATATCCTTGCGTGAAAACTAAATAGTATTCTTTATGGTTTGAAATAGTTTCCAAGAAAATAAAATCATATATTTAATGACTTCATGGTGCAATAAAAATTCATCTAGATCAATGATAACTATTTTTATTACAAGAATATGTTTGATGATGATATTTTAATCATCTTGATTTTGTACATTAATGTCATGATTATTGCTGATCTAGTAAAAGAAAGGGATGATGAGATGAAATTTCAATTTTCTTGATGTTTTGAGACGATAAATCTTGGTTTGACTAAATGGATCTTAGGGATGTAGATTATTCATGACTTAAGTTCTAGTACTTCATACCTAAATTAATCAAATTAAATTTGGAAAGCGGTGGAGTTATTTGGCATGAGAGATGAAAAAATAGTGACCATAACCCTATCTGGTCAATTTAATTTGAGTAAAGATAAGGCACTAAGGATGAACACTGAGGTAGAGTACATGGAAAATATTCCCAATGCATTGACAGTTGTAAGCCTTAACTATGTCATGGTTTGTACTTGGATTAACATTTTACAAGCAATGTATATTGTTAATATGTATATATTAAATCAAAAAATAAAAAATTGGGAGACTATGAAGTGGAATATCTGAAACAAAAAGGATTCCACAATCTTAGAATATTAATTTATAATGGATGAGTCATTATAGGGGTTTACTAAATCTAAGTTTTGGGGAGATTAAAACACTCTAAATAGAACCACTAAATATGTGTTCACTTTTGAAGGGATGTTTGTGAGATGGATATCAAATATTTAACCAATAGTTGTACTATTAATAATGGACAAGGGTAAATTGTTTTAATAGAATTTGGGAAGGAGTTTATTTGGATAGGGGTTGTTAGAAGAAATTCAAATGAGGAAAGATGATGGGATGCTATTTTTTTGACTAACAAAGTGAGATTAAATTAGAAAAAAATCCTACAATTCATTCCATGATGAAGTATATTCATTTCAAGTATCACTTCATCTAGAAGTTGTTAGAGGATGGTGTGATAGATATATAGAAGATAAAATGAGCTTAAAATCAAGTAGATATAATGAAAAGGGTTGTATTATAGGATGTGCTAAGGTGTTGTTGTGCCTCAGTGTGGCTGGGTGAACTAGAAGTATGGTGAGGGAACCACAAAACAACAAATTAATTTTGAGGAGTGTAAGAGGTTCTCTAAACCTAACATAAGACTCATTATTGGATCTTAGAAAATTATTCTCAAGTAGTATATTATTAAGTTTAATTCATGTATGTGAAAACCATTTTAGGTTTTGAAAGATATTCAAACAGAAGGAGAAATTTCTAAATCCCAATTTATATAACTATGATGGAAATGGTTTTAAAATATATATGATTTAAAAAATACCATAAGTCACATATACTAGAATGTGAAAATATAATGATGAAATTATAATTTATTCCTCATTCATATTAATGTTGAAGTGTGAAGCACAAAGAACATATGATAAAGTAACTATGGAAATAATAAGATTCCTTATGGATGATTCCTCTAGTGGTTTTGTGGAAAATGGAAAAACATCAGAGTAAATTGTATGGATCATAAGAGTAAAATTGTGAGAGTTTAAAAAGAGTATATGTTGTACCTATTAGAGGAGTTGAGGTGGTGAGATCCTTTGATCAAAGATAAATCTAACCACGAATATAGAATTTATGTGAATGGACTCACCATAGAGATCAGAAGATATAGCAATAGGTTTCACCTGATGGGTCCTACTATATATAGTAGGATGTGATATTTGTTTTTGATCAATTGAAATTTTAATTATCTTCTGATTCCTTGATTAAATGTAAAAAAATTTCCCTTTGTGGTGTAGGAATCATGTCCAAACTAGGTAACTTGTGTTTTTCATTTTCCCCTTATTTTTAATCATCGTCTTTTGGTATTATTGTCTATGTTCATTTTAAGTGGTTTTTCTATTATAGTGTGATTATTTGGGTTAAATGTATCTTCCATGTTCCAAAGACTATAAAATGAGACCATCTGATACTTTATTCCACCCATTAAGTTTTGGTGGATACTTTTCATGGGATTTATGGAAGATATATATGAGCCTAACAAGTAATATAAAATAAATTCAGATAATATATTTTTCTTTTAGAGTGATAATATATTTAAGGGGATATTTTAAAGGAGAATCTGTGAATTTAGTGTGTGTGTGTGTTAATAAAGCGTGTGAAATTATCTAATTTTTTTTTGAAGAATGTGTGGAGAACGGTTGTGTTTGGAACATGTAGAAATAGATTTGAAGAAGTTGGAAGAATGAGAAGTGATGGATAAATAACTATTTTAGAAGTGAATGTAAGTTACCCTAATGGAAAACTTTGTTTTTTATTTATGTTTCTTCTTTCCTGCACTGAGTTTTCTCACAGAGTATTAGAACAATTGAATGATGATTCATTGCTAAGTTGAAAGGGCTCATTATGTTCAATGATTGACAAAAATTCATTGGATTTTATGGTTATTTAAATTTTATGATTGATGAAAAAATTCAAACAGGGAGATTATTGAGACCAAATTGAAGGATTTTTTTGAGGATAGAGTGTTGATGGAGTTTTCTAGTTTTGAAGATGATGCACCCCTAATCTTCGAAGTGTTTATCACGGGGGGGGGGGGGGGGTGTTGAAGTGGATTGAAGGAAAAGCGTATCCTTTTAGAATTTTATTTCATTTTTAACATCTTAACAAAATTTTTCAATGAATGAAACATATTAAAACTCACATGAATAACGTAAATTCATGTGATTTTAAGTTTCAATACTAAAAAATATGCATTTAATGGCACAAAAAATGGAATTTATCAATGTTAGAGAAGCATTGACTACTAGAGCAAGATTAAAATTCCTAGTCTTCTATCAGTGCTTGTAGAAGCACTGATAAAGGGGTCCTTTGTTAGTGCTTTTAGAAGCAATTATAAAGGGGAATACTTCAGTATGCTGTAACAACACACTGCAGCACCAGTTCAGTGTGCTATAAAAATAAACCGTAATACTAAAAACACCACGAAATTAGCAAAATCAAGTACAAATGCATAATTTAAATGAAATAAAATTTATAAAAAAATAAAAGAAAAAAACTATATTATAAACATTTCAAACATTGGTGTATATAATTACATAAGTAAAAATTATTACATACATTCAATAATAACAGTATTCCTTTGTATTCTAATCCTAACCCCTACTCGAGAAAAAGATACACCTATATAATAAAAATATTATTATGTTAGTAATAATATAAAGAAATAAATTAAAATAAAGTGTTAATTTTAAACTAATATTTGACTCATATTAGAAAGACTATGTATTAGATTGAGGTGTGGTTGATTATTACATGTCAAACCATTTCTAGTTCATCTTCAAGCATTATATCTGTAAAAATTAACTAAAAAATTATATGATTAAAATGATAAGGAAATTAAATAAGTAATAGAATATATAATGATAAGAAAACAATCTAGCCTCGTTTTCCCAGTTTTGTTAATGTGATTCATGTTTTAAACAAAAATGACACATATATATTAAACATATTCACTTGGAGTCATAATGATAACATTGTGCATCAGAGTGAGGTGAAACTAATTCTTACATGTTTAAAATGACTCATGTGTTGTTTTATTAAAGTATCAAAATAATCCAATGGTGTTTTCTTAGTTTTGAGCACGTTACTTGTCTTTATTACTAAAATCTTATTTTAAACTGAAAACACACACTTTGATTCATAATGGTCACATCGTGTGTCATTTTGATGTGTTACTAATTCCTACATGTCGCAAATGACTTATGAACCATTAAAATAAATTATAAAGACAATATGAGCACATTTTTTCAGTTTTCAGTGAGTGACACTTTTTGAACTAAAATGTCAATTTTAAACTGATAATGGAAACATTGAGTCATACCAGGCACATCATGTATCAGATTAAGGTGAGACTAATTACTAAAAATAAAAAATTACTTATAGATCATTTTCCTAAATTATAAAAAAATGAATGTGTTTTCTTAGTTATGAGTAGGTTTGTTGTTCTTTTTACTAAAATTGATGTCAATTTGAAATAAAAAGATGAAATTGGAGTCATACCAGTTACACCATGAGTTGGATTGAGGTGATGATAATTCATTCACATCAAAAATGAATTATGGATCTTTTTACTAAAGTATCAAAACAATATAATGTTTTTTCTCAGTTTTGAGTAGGTCAGTTATCCTTTTAACTAAAATTGATGTCAATTTTAAATACAAAGATGCACTTGGAGTCATATCGGTCACACTATATGTCAAATTGAGGTGAAACTAATTTCTACACATCCCAAATAGATTATGGATCATTTTCATAAAGTATGAAAACAATATGAATGTGTTTACTCAGTTTTGAGTACGTCACATTTATTTTTTTCTAAAATGCCAAATTAAACTGGAAACATGCACTTTGACTCATATCGATCACAACATGTGTCAGTTTTATGTGAGACCAATTCCTACATGTCAAAAATTACTGGTGAATTGATGTCTTAAGTTATCAATAAAATTTGATTGTGTTTTATTGGTTTTCAGTGAGTGCCATTTTTTAAACCAAATTATTGATTTTAAATTAATAATAGACACATTGAGTCATACTTGGAACATCGTGTATTATATTTAGGTGAATATGATTCCTGTATGTCAAAAATGACTTATGGATAGTTTCACTAAAATATAAAAAAAATATGAGTTATTTTTCTTGGTTTTTAGTAGGTCAGTTGTCCTTTTTACTAAAATTGATGTAAATTTTAAATAAAAAGACACACTTGGAGTCATACCGGTCACAATGTGTATCGGATTGAGGTTAGGCTGATGTTTACACATCTCAAATGACCTATGGATCATTTTTATAAAGTATCATAACAATATGAATGTGTTTTTTCAGTTTTGAGTAGGTCATTTGTCCATTTTACTCAATTGATGCCAATTGTAAATAAAAATATGTACATGGAGTAACAACGGTCACATCATGAATTGGATTGTGGTGAGGATGATTTCTACATATCTAGAATTACCTATGGATCGTTTTCCCAAAGTATCAAAACAATCCGAATGTGTTTCCACTATTTTGAGTACGTCACTTTTTTTTTACTAAAATGTCATTTTAAACTGGAAACATACAATTTGACTCATACCGATCACATAGTATATCAGTTTGACATAAGAATGATTTATACAGGTCAAAAATGACTTATGAATCAATTTTATAAATTATTAAGAAAATTAGAGTGTGTTTTCTCTATTTTCAGTGAGGGATTTTTTTTGAACTAAACTGACAATTTTAAACTGTTAATGGACACATTAAGTCATAGTGGTCACAACATGAATCAAATTGAGGTATGGATGATTCCTACACATCCCAAATTACTTATAGATAATTTACCTAAAGTATCAAAATAATTATAACATGTTTTATCAATTTTGAGTATGAAAGTTTTTATTTTTACTAAAGTTAATGTAAATTTTAAATAAAAAGAAGTACTTGGAGTAATACTGGTCACACCGTGTGTCAGATTAAGGTGAAATATATTTCTACACATCTGAAAGGCTTAAAAAAAATCCTAACTTTCATTGTTACCACATTTCCATTGTCTTTTTATGCTGATTTTCAATAATTTATATTGACTCGATATTCTTATCCAATTTTTTTTCTCGTTGTTGAAAGTTAGAAGAGAAGATGAATATCATGTCCCAATTATATCATGAAAAGTCACCACAATGGGCACATGAGTTTCCTATAATCTTATGTATTTCAAAAACAAAAAAGTTTTTTGTCTAATAACATAGATAAAATATGTAGTGTTGGTAATTTGACAAAGAAAGGCAATGAAAATAGAAAATGCGGTAACATTGGAAGAAAGAATCATTTTTTTTATTTTGTTCCTTTTTGTAGATAGTTGAAAGAAAAATATTACTTCCCAAAAGATCTATGAAAAAATAAATAAATAAGTATTAGTTAAAAATGATAAGGAAATTGACTTATAAATAATATATAAAATGATGAAAAAATTAATTAAATAAGTAGTAGGAATTCACCTTTCCTAATAGTTGTATACATTATTGATGCATTTCCTTATTTTCATTATCTCAGTTGCAGGATCAAATTCTAATCCCTCACGAGCATGAGCAACTTCGAACAAACCTCCCCAAATTGAACAAAAGAATCCACCTATACAATAAAAAAATTATTATAGGAGTAATACTAAAAGAAATAAATTAAATATAAATATGAAATAATACAATAATTTTGTGGATAATGATTTTACTATGAAAAAATTATTGACCATAAAGATATAATGACAGTAAAGAAAGAATGATGATAACAAAAACACAAATAGATTTCACCAAACAATCAATCAATGAGTGAGGAGGATGAGGAGAAAATAAGATACCTTGGATTGAAGCTTTGAATCGTCTAAGAGAAAGTAAATATATCCTATTGGGTTCATAAAATATTAATTTTTTATAATAAATAAATAAATACACATAAGATATTCATTATCAAAGGTGAAATTTATAGATAATTCGAATAAAGAAAACTCAACTTTTTATTATTTCAAATAATTTCAGTATGCTTTGAGGAAAATGGGTAATTAAATTTAATAAAATAATTAATCTACTATGGTTGGTGTTATCCTCTAAATTCATCCAAATGTTAAATATATAGACAATTTTCATCCTCATCAGCTTATCTTCCGAATTTTTATCATTTTATTTTCTTTTTTTGTAACTCATCCTCTATCTCTTGTAGACATGCACCGATTTTTCTTGAAATACTCAATGTAGTAGTCATCCATATGATGAATACTACTCAGAGTAGTACAAAAAATATAAAAGATACAGGGGATGAATCCCAAGTAAAAAATTGTAATAATAACTATTTAGGAGATAAAACTAATGATGATGACAAATGTACTCTATTGTGTTCTCTAAAATGGGTAATGCCTCCCATTTGTGAGAATTACATGGATGGTAATTAGAATTTCCTAAGGGTGGAACCAAAAGGAAATTTTAAAGAATGATATGTTTTTAATGGATTAAAGAAAAACATACAAAGTGTTTATTAGATGTGTGATGAAAGAAATGAAGTGATTTTTAAGAAGTATTAATGAGTGGGTTATCATTTCAAATATGACTATATTTTTATAATGGTATAAAAAACTATACAAACTATTTTTTTATTTGGGGTTGGTAAAAATTTATGGTAATTATGTTTAAGAGAGGAAATTTATTATTTTTTTGAAAAATTGATCATATTAGATAATGAGACAATTAAGTACTGAGTTAAAAATGGTGGGTTGAGATTTTTTTATGACGAAAAGATAAAATTGATAGATATTTTTTAGTAATTAGAATGGGGATATTGTTAATAATTAAAATAATAATGAAACATCATATGAAATTAATGTTGAATTGAGTATCATAGTGGAGATAACACGAGGATGAGGTAGACTCAAAATAAGATGTTGATTATGATGAAAATGAAGAGTTATTATCAACTGCAAGAAATATAAGTAAGGATGAAATCAATGAATAAAATTTCATTGGTGATCTGGTAGTTTTACTGAAAACTCAAAGGAGTAAGACTCTACAAAAACCTCTTGTTTTTTCAAGTAAAGACTAAATCATTTGGATAGACTGAAAATGATGATAATTGGATAAAATATATGAATGTGGAGCTTTATCCAAATAAGAAAAATGTGACATGGGAAATTTTTCCAAGGCTGGAAGACATAAATGTTATTAAAACCAAGTGGGTGTTTAGTAATAAACTCATTAACTATGGAAACGTTTCTCAAAATAAAGAATTAATTGTGCTCAAAGGGGAAATACTAGATCAAAGGAATTTATATTTATGATAAATTTACTCTTATATCCCGGTTAAAAACTATTTTATTTTTTTGACTATTTCAGTGAAAATGTAGTTAAAAGTACACCAAATGGATGTCAAATCTATGTTCCTCAATGGAGTTATTAAGGTGGGAGTATAAATTGAGGAACCTTATGGGTTTATTATGGATAAAAATGAGATAAATGTATTCTAGTTAAATAATTATTAGTATAAGATAAAGAAATCACTGGGGACCTGGTATTTAAAGTTAGATCAATACCTAAGAAAGCTTTATTTTTAGCAAGGTAGAGTTGATCACAACCACTACATCAAGAAGGAGAATGATTAAAGGATGTTGGTACTCATATATGTCAAAGAAATAATATTTGAGGAATGGAAAAATCATAATGCAATTTTGTTTTGGATCATATGAGGTATGATATCGAGATGTATATGATTAGTGAAACATTTCCATGGTTTATAGGAAAATCAAGTAAATCATAACACATTAATTTCTCGATCAAAATATGAAAAATAGGTTCCCAAGTGATTTGAAATGGAATATTCCAAACCAATAACAACACTGATCGCTATATAGATGAATGTTTCAAAATTTGGCGATTGAAAAGAGGTAGATGTCATGGAATATAGGCATTGGGAGATTATTATACCTCATAACAACATAACCCAACATTGGGTTTGATATATTTTAAGTCGCACAATACTAATGTTGTCCCAAGGAGAGACACATGCTATCGAGGAAGATGATATTTTAATATATCTAAAAAACAATGAATTTTGGGTTGTTTTATTATAGGATAGTGCAATAAGATTTTTTGGAATGCACAAATGTGGGATGAGAAAGTTTAGTGGATAACTAAGGGAAATTAGAGATATCAAAAAATATGGATTTTGTTCGAGCCTTGGTTTTATTCGACCCTCGAATCGCTTGAGAATTGGATTTGATCCTTGGAATAGTTAGAGCCTTGATTCTAGTCTAGATTTGTACTTGTATACAACAACAAGGAGTGCCAATAGTAGGTGGATTCTATGGAGAGATTCAGATATCACAAACAAATTCGTGATGGTTAGGGTTTTTAAAATAGATCATGACACTTTTATCAGTGATTTCAAAAGAACATTGATATATATACCTTTTATCAGTGCTAAGTTAATAAGTACTGATAAAATGAATCTTTATCAGCACTAAAACATTAGAACTGATAAAGATGGATTTTATCAGTGCTTTTTTTACCGCTGATAAATCTCTATTTTTATTAGCGCTAAAAGAAGCATTGATAAATACTTATGATACTTTTTTTTAAAATAATACTTATTAAAAAAGTATAATTATTATATATAATTATAATAATTATAATGATAATTTTTATAAAATAATAATTTTATAATTCTTTGAATATATAATTATTTATTTATAATTATATAAATACTTTTAAAAAAATAATATTTATATCATTATATATATATATATAATTATATATATATATATATATTTAATAATTAAATATAAATATAAATATAGTAAATATATTCATTATTTAAATAAATTTATTATAAATTTATAATTATTTAAATATATATAATTAATTATTTATTATTATATAAATAATTTTTAAACAAATATTATTTATTTATTTATAATTATAAATGTATAAAAATAGTAAATATATATTTATAGATATATATATTTATAAATATTTTTTTACAAATATTTTTTAACATTATTAATGAATATTTAATATTAAGTGAATGCATGTTAAAAATGAGTAAAATTGAATAATTAAAAATGAGCACACTTTAACAATATTAAAAAATTGGATAAGTTTGATTAATTAAATATAAATCATAAAAAAATGGATATATAATGAAGTAAATTTGAATACATATTAAAAATATTAAAACATATTAAATAAATAAATATAAAATAAATAATATAAATTGATTAAATTCCTAAAAAATATTCGTGTGTGTGTATGTATATAAAAATGAATTAATTACGTATATAAGAAATCAATATAATACGTTTGATCTATGTTAAATTGAAAAATCAAATGGCATTAAATTATTTCCATTACTCAATGCAATTAGTCGGTATTTTTAGTTCATATTAATTTTTAATTTTAATCCATTATTCACTAAATATATTACTATTTAATTTAAAGCATATTTTTTATTATATAAATCATATTTATATACATTCATATGTATATATATATATTTATTATATACTATTTATTAATATCATCAATAATTAATTAATTAACACAATGTTTAATATTTTTCTCAATTTACTTATTTTTAATTTTTATTTGTTTAATTTTAATTTTTGGTATATCTATATATTTAATATATACTATTTATAATTTATATATAGTATAATAAATTTATTCATTTTTATCAATAATTATTTAATTAATAATTTTTTTAATATTTTTTTAATAAAATATTTTTTATTTTTTATTTATTTAATTGTTTCAGTTTATTCAGACTTTTATCAGCACTAAAAAAATGATGATAAAGGATTCCTTTATGGGTGCTAAAAATAAATCACTGATAAAGGTTTCTGTTTATTAATGCTAAAAATAAAGCCCTAATAAAGGGAACCCTTTATTAGCGCTAAAAAATGCACCGATAAAAGGATCCTTTTATTAGTGCTAAAAAAATGTACTGATAAAGGATGCATTTTATCAGTGTTAGAAAAAAGTACTGATAAAAGGCACCCTTTATCAACACTTGTTTTAGCACTGATAAATGGAATCTTTATCAATGATTTTTTCTAGCGCTGATAAAGGCCAACACTCTTAAAGGCTTGTTTTGTAGCAATGTTTACTTATAACCATGGAAGTGTTTGGAAGAATATTTTGACTAAGAAGGTGGAGTTCTAGTGAAGTTTTTCTACTACATAATAGATCACACTGTAAGGATGGTGGACACACTACAATATATAGTAATATAGATGAAATCATACCTTAATGATATTTATCACACCATGACTGGAGTCTATATATGATGATTTTTTAAAGTTGTTCCTTTACAACATGATGTCATGTTGTAAGGTTGGGCCTGTGATTTTTTATTTTCTTTCTATTTTGAGAGAAGAATGGGTGTATTGTGACATAAAGAAGTCACACTAAAAGGAATGTTAATGAGGAATTTTGAGTTGATTGGGAAAGAGGTATCACAACATGAATAAATATATTACATAATAGAACATCATATCACACCATATTGATCAATCCATGGGAATTAGATGTCTATTTTAAATTAAAGGTTTTAGTAATCACACCACAAAAGAAAAATTCATTCCACAATGGAAGTGTTGGCTTTTCAGTAGTTGAAGAATTTTTTTAATTAACTATAAAGCTATTGTCTATACTGTGATTGGGATGATCATTCCATAATACGAAGTCTTACACCATGATTAAGGGAAAAATCTTGAATTTGAGTTGTTTTCTGATGTGTCCTACTTGGTGCATCATGAGATTCTATAAGTCAAATCTTTGATACCCTCAATAATATTCTAGGGTGTCTATAAGGCATAGATAGATTCAAAGGATGAAAAAAGTGATAATAATTAAAGTATAAGTTACTTACTCTAACTTAAATCTATTATTCATATTTTAATATTATTATGAAATATAGAAGAGAGATTACTATTGTGCAAGTGTGTATAACTAGAAGAGAATAAGTAATATAAGAATAAGAGAGTGTGAGTGCATTGGTCATTCATAGAGAATAATAAGATTAGGAAGATGAATAAAAACAAAAGAATAATAAGACAAAGAAGGTAAATCACAATAATAACTCGATGAATGTATTTTTTTGGTGCATACTCTCTTGTTTTTACTATTTAAGATCCTATATTTTTGTTTGTTTGTAAGCACATTACACAAGTCAGAATACACAATGTGTATCATGAGGTCAAGGATAACACATGGTCATTTTTAATCTATATAGTGATTCTAGTGGAATATGTAATCAAAAGTTTTACTGGATTATTCTAAGGATGTAACTACTTTTTTTAGTAGTAACTAAAAAAAATCATTTTTTTCACTTTTTTATTTTTTGTTAGACCCATTTATAAAAATCATTATCATATTTACCCATGTTTTATAAAAACACAATTAAATGAAGTGTGGGTAAATTTAGATATGTTTTAAAAATGGAATTACCTGTATTTCTAGTAAATACTCATAATTGACCTTCCATTTATAAATGTTTTTCTAAATGTTGGTAAGATGTTTTTTAAATTTATTAATTTGTAAAAAAATTACCTTTGTTTTAAAAAACTGGAGTCTGGCCTATCCAAAACCTTTAACCCCAACCCTCCCCCATGTTTTTTTGACAATCCAAAGTCTCCCCAAGTATGGTTCCACCGACCGCATCCACTGAAGTGATTGAAGTACATGAAACTCACCAATCGCAGGAGGCCTGTTTTTAATTAAGAATTTTTACTACTCCTAGAATTCAAACCCTGTACCAGTCAGTTATAGTGAAAATCCTAAAACATTGGTCCATGAGAGAGTTATATAATTGAAATTTATTAATAGATATTTATATATATATATATATTATAATATGCACACACACACATTATTAATTTTTCAATTGGAATTTAATTAATTATGATTTTATATATTATATAAATTCTATATATGTGTGTGTTAAATTTTAAAATGTGACAAAAATAACACACACACACACATATATATTACATAAATATTTTTTTTAATTTTTTATTTAATTAAGTTATGTTTAAAAAATTAGACGAAAATAAAAATTAGTTACATTTAAAAAACATGGATAAAAAATGTAGTTACTTGTAAATTTAGCCATATTATTTTTATGAAATGTGGCTAGATTTTAAAATTATCCATGTTTTAAAATGTTGATAAAAAACACAATGAAACTTAAAATTATCCATATTTTAAGAAAACATGGATAATTTCATTTTTTATAGAGAGTGGACTATATAAAAATACGTTGGGCCTCCTGTGTTTATTCCTTCGAGTTTGTGAGTGTTGTGTACAATGATCTTATAATTTACTTTAACAAAAATAGATAGTTACTTGGAGAAAAAATATAAAGAAAATGAATTTAGTAATCTAACCCTTAGTGGATTATCATAATTTTTGTGGGACATTTCAAGTATGACCAATAAACCAATACATAGTTAGTGTTTCTCTTAAGTTCCATGGACATTTTGTTCCTTAATATTTTCAGTTTAACATAGGATATCTATATTTTTATCTAGAAAAATCATTAGTTTTTCTCTTTAATATTCTATTCATCTCTATTTCTGTGATTTCTATACATACACTTTTTTATTATCTAATATTTTCAAAAATATATGTATGATATTTTTCATGAGTTATACCCAATTCAAATTCATTAAAACTATCTATATTTGTTGATTAGTATCTAATAATTAATTATCTAAAGCATTAAAATTCAAAAAATGATATAAAAATCATGGTTTTATTAAAATATTTAGATCTATGGCATGATTATACTCTACCAAAAAGTGACGTGTTCGATCAATACATTGAATCTAAAAAACATGGTTTGAAATAATTCTAGTATGAAATCCTCACTATTTCATTTTTCTAAAATTATGTATCTCACATGAACTATGAAATGGTCTGTTTTTAGACACATAATGTTTTTTTAAATTGATTATTGATTTCTCTAACTTTAGTCATCATAATTATTACTATAAACTGATTTCCTTTATTCATCATGTTTATTTGAAAAATTTATAAAATACATTCCACAAACACAATGTAATATTCTACACACCTTGTTTTGGATATGTATTTTGAAAAAAAACTATGTGATGATTCCACCATGACTGTAATCTCTTATGAAAGTTGTTTTATACAAGTATTCCACAATGCTACATTCTTCACCATGACCAGATACATGATAAAACTTCTTTTTGGTGTTGTTACATATAATAACTTTTCTAAAAATCCTATTTTAAGCACTAAAGACTATGGTTGTAATTCCTTTACCATGGCATAGTGATGTTGACCAAGATAATATTTATCTACCCTTATTGGATAGTATCTTTTAACTACTCTAAGTATCAACATGCTTGAACCATTACCACTAAAACACCATTCACTAAA
Organism: Viscum album; assembly: GCA_963277665.1. NCBI lineage: Eukaryota > Viridiplantae > Streptophyta > Magnoliopsida > Santalales > Viscaceae > Viscum > Viscum album. Next base: position 1,423,897,153 of record OY728145.1, read on the forward strand.
AATGGTTTTCAATCTTTACTAGATCACATTCATTCAACTCAAAAATTTCTATAAACTTATTTCTTAATATTCTAAACATATTTGAACATATAGAACTTCATAATGTTACATGAATTACTATAAAAAATAATAATTGGTGGATTCCATTTTGGGAGAGTATGTAACTCCATTATTCACTTTAATTATTTTAAGGGTTCCTATATTCCCCAATTTAGTCCCACAAGGGCTCCAATATTCTCCCCCATTGGGGTTGTTCAAAATTCCTTGATATACTTCGTTTTTTTTGTTTTTTAATTTCTATATTTTTTCAATTTTATTCATAACATTCATCAATATTATACCTAAAACTATAAATAACAATGTAAATCATTTAAATTAAATCTAAACAAACTTAATACATGATTAGAGTAGGAAAAAAGTGAGAGTAGAAATATTCCATAACACACTACTTGTTTTAAAGTTTACCTCTCACCAATACTAATTATTAAGATATCATAACCCCCTATATTGTATTAAATTTTTTTACCATTATTTACTGCAAAATTATTATAAATAAAAATATCCCTATGGATAATATCTCCATTATCATCATGACTTATTTTACAAAAGATATCCTTATTAATAATATAACTGTGTGTAGTATATTCCACCCAAAAATAAAATATTTATCCCCATTTAATAATAAACCCAAAGGCAAAGTCTTATTCCAATCTGAGAATTTATTAAAATATATAATCATTTAAATAACTAAATTTTGAAAGATGACACATGTGGTTTAGTGTATTTTCCAAACATCCTTAATTTAAGGGATGTGGTTGAACTCTAAGATTCAAACCATGCTTCTAAAATTCTAGTGTAGTTAACATTTTTGTAAAAAATATCTATAAGTTGTTCATTCATTATAACATGTTAACTTTGAAAATACCCTATTACACCTTTTATTTTTTAAGTAAGTATTTAATCTCAATAAATTTTGTGTGTAAATGTTGTACTAGATTATTTATAAGACCAATCACACACTTGCTGTTACACATGATCACCATGTGCATCTGTACTTATTCACGATGATCTTCCAACTATTATTTCATCCAAATTATTTGGGAATATTCCTTTATCACTGAAATATAATATCATTTATTTATTCTAAGAGAAGTACTGTTACTTTTTTCAAATTCATAAAATGGACTTTGTTACATGCATAATGCACCCCCACTTTTGTATTTTTTATCTAAGATATCTATAACCCAATCCATATTAGATTAACCCAATGACTCTTTCTATATTCATGTTTAATATATAAAACAAGACATGAATACCTTTTACATAACTCAAAATAATATTTTCTTCTATAATAATTTTCTCCTTTATATTTATTTGAAACAGATCCTCCAATTATGTTTCATAAACTATATTCATCTAAGTTTACTTCATGTAAATAAAATTATAGAACATTCTCTATAATATTTATAGATTGTTTTATTTTTCATTATTATATTCTATAGGTTTGGTTCCAACTATTATTAGAGTTTAAAACATCTTAAAATATTATATATAAACTTATTTACTATCTCATTAGTATATTTTACTTGAGAGAAAAATATGTATTCACTTTTTTGATTCACTTGAAGCCAAAAAAAATATAATATTTCTCTAATCATAGATGTTTGAAACTATAAACACATCATGTTAATAAACTGATCTATTAGTTCATTCTTACCTCTTGAAAATATGGCATTATTTTTATAGATGAGTACTATGAATTATTACTCCTTGGATAAGTTCATATAAAGATTATGGTCAACACCACCTCTCTTCAATTAAAACTTCTTCAAGTATGTATGCAATTGATCATAAAAATCTTGATGTGTTTGTTTCAATACATATATATACTTCTTAAGATGACATATATTTTTTTCATCATAATAAAATTAAAATCAAATCATTTGTTTAATATAGACCTCTTACTTTATCACTCTATTAAAAAATGATACCTTTATATCTTTTTGATAGATCTGGAATATCCATTGTATTTCCACCAATAAGAATAATCTAATTGATTAAAGTCATTAAACTAGTGTGAATGTTTCTTTAATATCAATTCCGCCTACATGGGCATATTCTTTACATGTCAGTCATGCCTTATCCCATGTCGCATTTCAATGTTCATCATGTTTTTTCTTGAACACCTATTTTATTTCAATTTTATTCTGATCATTTAACCTCTAAATAAGCACTCATGTCTTTCCATTTTCAATTTGGTTGAGTTATTCATTCATGGATTTAGACTATGATTCATCATTTTTTCTTTTTTAGAAGATATCAGTTTACTTGAAATAATAAAATTATTTCCTCAAGGTTTCTCATCCACTGGGTTTGTATTGGAGATTTTTTTCATCAAGAATGTTTGACTCATCCACTTCAACCATTATTACTCTCTTTATTATTTGATTTTGTGAATGGATAACCTCAATCCCTTCGTGAACTTTTGATTTAATCTCACAATACTAGGAATGTGATGTACATTGAGGTTATTTAAGGATTGATTTATGATCATCTTACTCTTCATGGATTTCATCAAATTGTTTTCTATTTAATTTATTTCTAGAATTTTCTTAAACCAATTTCATATTTCAACTTTCAAAAAAATTTTTTAGCCTTTTATTAAACAATTATTTGGATATGATCTTGGTAGAGTAAATAAGGAATATCCCTTTAACAATTATATCTTATTATTTTCCTTAAATTCCTTATTTTTCCTTGATAAAACATTAAATTACAAAAATTATAAAAATATTTTAGATTCATTTACCTTCTAGGAAACATTTCACGTGTCATAATGTTTTTCTAAACTAAGAAATTCCCTATTTGAGTATAAACTATAACTTTCACTACTTTTTTTCCAATAATGGCTTGGAAGAATACTCTTGATGAGCATATTTTTTCCCATGTTGTTCACTATGAGATTCCTCATTTTGAAATATTTTTTTGATATAGATTCATCATCGATGACACCTCATGTTTGATGTAATATTTATTTAAGAATTTATTGTTGGGAATAAACCCTCATTAACCAAGATAGATTCAGATAAAACCACTAGAATTATGCATGACAGTCCACCAGAAGTTCATGTGAAGATCAACATAATGTAAAACTTAAACTCAAGAAGTTGGAGTCCATCAACTAAGTTCACAAAAAGAAGGATTTACTTGAACCCTACCCACAACCCAATGTCAAACTTTGTTAGGTCCACTAGGCTGAATACCCTGAGAGGGGGGGGTGAATCAGGGTATGACTAATTAAAAATTAAAGCCCGTTCTGATCTTGTTTCGCTGTTAAGCAAAACACTCTTCTCTCTCTTTCCTGCTGCACAATATAAACAGAAAGTAAAGCAAGCACAGGACACAACAATTTTACTTGGTTCACCGCTAAGGGCTACGTCCAAGGAGCATACGCCGACAGGTTGCCGGTCGTACCAAGTCCACTAAACTTCACTAGCTGTGGATTACAATGTTCGGGCTAGATCACTTCTATGCCCAGGCTCACTGCCTATACAAGGTTTAGGGTCAGCTCACTGCTTTCCCAAGGGTCACTCCCTGTTTCTCTCTCTCTGGCTCACTGCCGGTGGAGAGGATCACCTTCTTCCTCTTCCTAAGCTCACTGCTCTTGGAAGGGATTCACTCACAGTTTATAGACCTGTAGGTCTCTTCATTTCCATTAAGGAATGCATCTTTCTCTGTATGTAGATGCTCTATTGAAGTCCAACTTTCACCCGCAGATGAATCTCACTTTGCACCGGATGTACCGGGCAACCTCAAGTTTTACGCGCAACCCTTACGGTGCCTTGCGCGCAATTTCTATGCTTTGCGCGAAATTCCTTTTTCGCGCAACCTTCAAACTTTACGCGCAGCCTGGAAACTGCCTTGCGCGCAATTCACTGCCTTTGCGCGAAATCCACTTTTCGCGCAACCTTCCTTTTACGCGCCAACTCAAACTTTCTGCGCAGCCTTTGCTTTTCGCGCAATCTGACTTTACGCGCAAACTTTAAGTTTACGCGCAACACCCTTTCAAACTTCAATTTCGCGCACCAGAGCTCAGGTATTTTCTATGTCTTGAACTCTCCTGAATGGAGGAGGGTCACTTCATATTTATAGGCAACATCGACCCCGCGCGAAAAACCCTCCTTGAGCGCGTAATCCGCTTTGATCTTCCACGCACAAACATTTTCCGCGCACTGCTCCATAATTTCGCGCACCTCATGCCTTTGCCATTTTACGAGCTTCAGACCTCGTAACACCTCTTGCGCGAAATACTTCATCCGCTATTTCGCGCGCCACTTCAATTTTCCGCGCACGCCTCCAAAATCGCGCGCGCCTCATGCCTTTACCGTTTTTCAAGCTTTCGGCCTTGAAACATCTTTTGCGCGAAATACAATTTCGCGCAACCCGCTGTTTTGCACGCCACACTTCAAGATTTCGCGCAACCCTCTATTTTTGCGCGCCACGCTTGATTTTTCCGCACACCTCCTTCATTTCTCTCTCCTCAACCTTTGCCAACAACATATCACTCCATTTTCCATTGGCGATTTTCAGGCCCAAAAAATTGGCAAACACTGGAAAACGGCGCCACCTTGTACTGCTCTTTTGTACCGCCTCCAGATCGTCCTTTCCTTTGTCAAAGTTCTTTGTCAACATGGAATGTCAACAACTTCTCGGGAACTCGACAATTCTCCATGGAAACCTGCTTTGTCAACAAACACAATCAACCCAAAAATGCTGCAATGTTACCTTGAGGGATTTTTGCCCAACAATCTCCCCCTTTGGGTTTGTTGACAACTCTTCACAACTCTGCTCAGAAATATTTTCTGCACTTTGATACCTCACTGAGTCTTCTTCCAGCTGCTACCACCATTCGCCTCTTGCGATTATGATAGCGTTCAAGGATTCACTTAACATGTACTCTAAGCCCACATGAGCAATGCTCGGCGTGAGAAACAAGAGTAGAATGAAAAGTTCATCAATGAATCACTTCATGTCAGACCCCAATTGTCGATTCCACCCTGATACCAATTCTTAAAAGAAAAAACCGGTTGTTGAACCACACTGATACCAATTGGTGAATTCTTAAGTTGATACCAATTGTTGATAGCTGGACACCGTCTCACACCATTCCAACACCACTGATCTGCCTTTATCACGATCCTCAGCTGTCGTGATTTCTATGATTTGATCGATCACTTCTAGCATCGTCAGATTTAAAAATCTCTCCCCCTTTCTCATTGCTCCCCCTTTCTGGCTGCTCCACCTGTCAGCTTCTCCCCGTATCAATTATGATTTATCAAATCTCCGCACTATTTTCTCCCTTGAACAAACACTTTTCTCCCCCTTTGTCAAGCACTTTTCAAGCACTTTTCTCCCCCTTTGTCAACGAACCCAAAGGTCACGCCTTTGTAGTCTGTAACATAGTAGAGAACACATATCAGCACATTAGGGAAAAACACACCATACCTCGGGGAGAGGGGGGGACCCATATCCACACTATTTCAAGTGCGGGGAGTAGACTGAACTCCCAGAGCCAGTCGATGCCTCTCAAAAGCTTCCTTGGGTAAGGCCTTTGTCAGAATGTCTGCAACCTGTAGTTCTGTAGGCACGTACTCCAACTTTACAATTCCCTGCTCAACCTTCTCCTTAATAAAATGATACTTAATCTCAATGTGCTTTGTCCTTGAATGATGGACGGGATTTTTTCTAAGATTTATAGCACTTGAGTTGTCACACTGGATTCCGATCGGAGACTTCACTTCAACTCCCATATCTTCAAGCTGCTGCTTCATCCACAATAACTGTGTGCATGCTTGAGTGGCCGCAATATACTCAGCTTCTGCGGTGCTCAATGAAATGCAATCTTGTTTCTTGCTTAGCCAAGAAATACACAATCCACCAAGATAGAATGCACCACCTGACGTTGATTTTCTATCATCGGCTGAACCGGCCCAGTCTGCATCAGTGTACCCCAATAACTCTGTCTGAGATTTGTCATTGTATGTCAAGCCGAAGTCCACCGTGCCCTTAATATACCGAAGTATTCTTTTTACTGCGAGCATGTGACTTTCCTTGGGATTACTTTGATATCTCGCTGCTTGGCATGTGGCGAAAACAATATCAGGCCTTGTTGCGGTTAAGTACAACAGACTTCCAATGATTTGCCTGTATTCTGTGATATTAACTGTCTTGCCATCCTCATCTGTTGAGAATTTCATCCGGGTAGCCACCGGAGTCTTCATCTCCTTGGAATTTTCCATTCCAAACCTTCTCAGGACCTCCTTGGCATATTTAGATTGAGAAATGAATGTTCCATTCCTTCCTTGTGTGACCTGTAGACCAAGGAAAAACGTTAGCTCTCCAATCATTGACATTTCAAACTCATTTTTCATGAATTCAGAAAACTGTCTGCACTGAGCTTCATCTGATCCACCAAATATTATGTCATCGACATAAACCAACACCATCATCCTTTGATTACTGTCATTACTGAAATAGAGATTGTAATCAACTCCTCCACGCTGAAAACCAAGCTTCTTCAAGTACTGATCAAGCCTTGAGTACCATGCCCTTGGTGCTTGTTTCAGCCCATACAATGCCTTCTTCAGCCTGCAAACTTTGTTCTCATCCTCATGAATGAGAAAACCATCTGGCTGCTCAATATACACCTCCTCTTCCAGAACCCCATTCAAGAATGCGGATTTGACATCCATCTGGAACACTTTGAACTTCCTTTGCACTGCGATGGCTAGGAATAATCTTATTGTCTCCAGCCTTGCAACCGGTGCAAATGTCTCATCAACATCAATTCCCTCGATTTAGGAGTACCCCTTGCACACTAGTCGTGCTTTGTTCCGAATCACTGTGCCATCTTCATTCATCTTGTTGCGATAGACCCATTTGGTCCCAATGACATTCTTGTCCGCTGGCCTCGAAACAATCTCCCATGTCTGGTTCTTCTCAATCTGATCAAGCTCTTCGTTCATGGCCTGAACCCAGTTTTCATCTTCAGCTGCATCAGAAAAACATTTCGGCTCCACTTGAGACAAAAACGATGCTTGCTGTGATGATTTCATTCTTCGAGTCTGAACTGGAGCTGTTTGATCACCAATGATATTCTGCCTATCAATCTCAGCTCGACTCTTTGTCTTCCTCGCAGACACCGACTTGAAACTTTCCTCTTCATCATCAGTATCTTCTTCTGAGTCAGCTTCTGCCACTTCTGCTCCCCCTGGGTTGCTTACCTCATCATCACTTTCATCCAGGTACTGTTCACTGGGTCGTTGAGCAGTCTGTTCATTTTCGACTATAGTGACATCATTACTCTCAACAATTTTTCCCAGCCTCTTGTTGAAGCACTTATATGCTTTGCTTTTCCCTGAATAGCCAAGGAATATCCCTTCATCTCCTCGTGCCTCGAACTTCCTATGATGTTCTTTGTTGAGAATGAAACACTTACTTCCAAAGATTCGAAAGTATTTCAACGTTGGCTTCTTTCCGTACCACAGTTCATACGGAGTCTTCCCTTGCTTCGGACATAACAGGGACCTGTTTGAAACATAGACTGATGTCAAAACTGCTTCCTTCCAAAATTTCTCTGGTAGGTCCTTATCAATAAGCATTGTTCTGGCCATGTTGTTAATGATCCGATTCCTCCTTTCTACCACTCCATTCTGTTGGGGAGTTCTTACTGATGAAACTTGATGCCTTATCCCATGTTTCTCGAGATAGTTTTCAACCTGACTGTTTGTAAATTCTGTACCGTTATCAGTACGAAACTTCAGAATTTTCTGCCCAAGCATCTTTTCTGATTCCCTCCTGTACTGCTTTATGCAACTGAACACCTCTGTCTTATGGGTAATGATGAATACCCAGGCCATTCTGCTGTAGTCATCAATGAAAAGAACATAGTACCTTTGCCCATCTATAGCTCGTGGTGAGATAGGTCCACATACATCAGCATGCACCAATTCGAGCACTCGAGTTGCTTTTTGTTCCTTTGGCCTGTATGTCTTCCTGATGATCTTCCCTTGTTGACAAGCATCACACGTATGAGTGCGATCACGTGATAGTTTGGGAAGGTCTCTAGCAGCATCACACTTTACCAGATCTTCCATAGATGGTTGACACAGATGACCAAGTCGCTTATGCCACAGCTGATTTTCTTCTTCTCTGGATAAAAGGCATGAATCTTCTTCCCCACCTACCAGGTAAAGATTCCCCTTTGTTCCTTTTCCCTGAAGAATGACTATTCCATCTTTTCCTTTAACAATACCCATCTTCTTGGTAAAAAGTATAGAGTGCCCAGAGTCACATAGTTGACTGACGCTAAGCAAATTATGACTGAGACCCTCTACCACCAAGACATCAGCATGTCTCATTTCTTTGCCCCCAAACTTGGATTTTCCTGAGCCAACAATCTTCAGGCCTTCATCATTTCCAAACTTGACAACTCCTTCTTTGTCATATTTTATGCCTGTAACCAGATCCTTATTACCCGTCATGTGGGATGTGCAACCACTGTCAAGGATCCAAACACCAGAACGATCTGATGCTTTAAGGGCAATTTCAGCAACTACGGCCTTCTCAGTTTTCTTCTTCCTAGTCCATACTTTTTCTTTCATACTCGGCATGGATTGAGGCTTCTGTTCTTTCTCAGAGTATGATGGACCAGCTTCATCTTGCAAAACTGCAAATCTGTTCTGAACTTTTAACTCACTTGTCGGTTTACTGATCTGCTGCTTGCGATCATTTTGATTCTGCTTTGACACATTTTTCTGAATGGCCGGAGTGCAGTACCTAGCCATGTGTCCAAATCCTCCGCACCAAAAACAGTGTCCTTCAAAAAATGTTCTGGGAAACCGTTCTCTGTTTGGCTGCCATCTCTGTTCTTGTTCCCTTCGATATCTTTTGGCTATGGAACACACATACTGTGAATGTCCCATCTTTCCACAACAGTAACACCTGATATAAGGTGAATTCCTTCGTGTTACTTCAGCACTACGAGTTTCCCCTTTGGATCTCTGAGTATTCCGATTCTGCTTTGTGCTCAAATCCACTTTCAATCTCGGAACAAGTGCTTGCGGTCTAACTTCAACTGCCGTAGATTTTTGTTTCTGATTAAGCCATGAATCAGCCTTAACATCTGAGTTCAATTGCTGCTTCTTTCCTGCTGAACTACTAGGCTCTTCTTTCTTCTTTTCCGTCTTCGTAACGACCTGATTTCCCAAGAATGTGTTGGGATTCAAAGGTTTTTCCTGGTCTTTTACTTTTCTCCGCAGACCGACAACTTCCTCTTCAAGCTCTTCAATACGCTTGACGTGATCTTTCACTTTTCTACTCAAGCAGTCGATCTCCCTTTTCTGCTCTTCAATCTTGAGCTTATGCTCATCAACCTTTTCTGTGCGCTCTGGCCTGGAAGACTTAAGATTTTCAATTTCTTTCTCAAGCTCAGACTTCTCTTCTTCTTGTTGTTGCATGTAGAGTTTGGCATCACGTACTATCTTATTGGCTTTCTTTGTTTTTGCTCGCCAAACATCTATCTCTTCAAGAGCTGCTTCTAATTCAGCTTCCATGTCAACTCTCCCTTCAATTTCTTCTTCTTCTTCATCAGTTTCAGTTTCTTTCTTTTCTAGAGTGCTACTAGCAACAGCCACCATCGCATTTTGACCACGATCTCTACAGTTTTCTATCTCTTCAACTTCTTTACCCTCAGACTCAGCTGAACTATCAATTTCTTGGGAAAGAAGATTCTTCTTTTTAAAGAAATTTCTCTTGAACTTCTTCTTCCCTTTCACATAGGCTGAAGATTTTTTCATGGGAATCTCAACTTCATCTTCATCGCTTTCTTCTTGAAACTTTTTGGGGCATCTTGCAGCAAGATGACCAACCTTTCCGCATCGGAAGCATGCTAGTGGAAGTTTCCCTTTAAACTTTCCTTTTCCTCTTTGCAGATTTGAAGAAAGGAACGACATCACCTCATCTGACTCTTCTTCCTCCTTAGAATCTTCAATAGTGAGCCTCTTCATGGCCTTAAATGCCACCTCTTTGGATTTCCCCTTTTCCACAGCATCGTTGTCATCATTTCTCATTTCATATGCAACAAGAGTGCTGTGTAGGTTATCCAATGTTAGCTCTTTCGGATCTTTATCTTCCAACACAGAAACTTTCGGATTGAACCGAGGTGGAAGCTTTCTCAAGATGCGCTTTACGATTTTAATGTCTTCGATAATTTCTCCAAGACCCCGCATGTCTTCTACCACAGCATTTACCCTGTCAAAGAATGCATCAACAGACTCATTCGGGTTCATTTTGAGATCTTCATACTTGTTCCACAACACTTGCAGCTTTGCCTCTCTGACTTTTGTATCCCCTTCATAAATATTCAAAAGTTTTTCCCACATGGCATGTGACGTTTTGCATGACATCACCTTTGTATAAATGGGATTAGAGAGTGCTCCCCCTAAGGCATTTATTGCTTTGGAATCAGCATCCAACTCTTTGTGCTCAGCTTCTGATAATGCACCACTAGTAATATCAGCTGTGATACCATGCATAGCTGCTGAAAACACATCCATTCCCAAAGATCGGAAATAGTGTTGCATTCGATTCTTCCATATCTGAAAATTACATCCGTCGAAGATCGGAATCCCTCTATGATTAGTGACCTCCATTGAGAGAAGACCAACTGTTAACCTTTCCCTCTGATACCACTTGTTAGGTCCACTAGGCTGAATACCCTGAGAGGGGGGGTGAATCAGGGTATGACTAATTAAAAATTAAAGCCCGTTCTGATCTTGTTTCGCTGTTAAGCAAAACACTCTTCTCTCTCTTTCCTGCTGCACAATATAAACAGAAAGTAAAGCAAGCACAGGACACAACAATTTTACTTGGTTCACCGCTAAGGGCTACGTCCAAGGAGCATACGCCGACAGGTTGCCGGTCGTACCAAGTCCACTAAACTTCACTAGCTGTGGATTACAATGTTCGGGCTAGATCACTTCTATGCCCAGGCTCACTGCCTATACAAGGTTTAGGGTCAGCTCACTGCTTTCCCAAGGGTCACTCCCTGTTTCTCTCTCTCTGGCTCACTGCCGGTGGAGAGGATCACCTTCTTCCTCTTCCTAAGCTCACTGCTCTTGGAAGGGATTCACTCACAGTTTATAGACCTGTAGGTCTCTTCATTTCCATTAAGGAATGCATCTTTCTCTGTATGTAGATGCTCTATTGAAGTCCAACTTTCACCCGCAGATGAATCTCACTTTGCACCGGATGTACCGGGCAACCTCAAGTTTTACGCGCAACCCTTACGGTGCCTTGCGCGCAATTTCTATGCTTTGCGCGAAATTCCTTTTTCGCGCAACCTTCAAACTTTACGCGCAGCCTGGAAACTGCCTTGCGCGCAATTCACTGCCTTTGCGCGAAATCCACTTTTCGCGCAACCTTCCTTTTACGCGCCAACTCAAACTTTCTGCGCAGCCTTTGCTTTTCGCGCAATCTGACTTTACGCGCAAACTTTAAGTTTACGCGCAACACCCTTTCAAACTTCAATTTCGCGCACCAGAGCTCAGGTATTTTCTATGTCTTGAACTCTCCTGAATGGAGGAGGGTCACTTCATATTTATAGGCAACATCGACCCCGCGCGAAAAACCCTCCTTGAGCGCGTAATCCGCTTTGATCTTCCACGCACAAACATTTTCCGCGCACTGCTCCATAATTTCGCGCACCTCATGCCTTTGCCATTTTACGAGCTTCAGACCTCGTAACACCTCTTGCGCGAAATACTTCATCCGCTATTTCGCGCGCCACTTCAATTTTCCGCGCACGCCTCCAAAATCGCGCGCGCCTCATGCCTTTACCGTTTTTCAAGCTTTCGGCCTTGAAACATCTTTTGCGCGAAATACAATTTCGCGCAACCCGCTGTTTTGCACGCCACACTTCAAGATTTCGCGCAACCCTCTATTTTTGCGCGCCACGCTTGATTTTTCCGCACACCTCCTTCATTTCTCTCTCCTCAACCTTTGCCAACAACATATCACTCCATTTTCCATTGGCGATTTTCAGGCCCAAAAAATTGGCAAACACTGGAAAACGGCGCCACCTTGTACTGCTCTTTTGTACCGCCTCCAGATCGTCCTTTCCTTTGTCAAAGTTCTTTGTCAACATGGAATGTCAACAACTTCTCGGGAACTCGACAATTCTCCATGGAAACCTGCTTTGTCAACAAACACAATCAACCCAAAAATGCTGCAATGTTACCTTGAGGGATTTTTGCCCAACAAACTTACACATAGATTATGAAATTAGCACACACATTCTATTCAGTGAAACTACAAATAATGGAAGTATATAAAAAAATAAAATCACAAAATATTAACATGATTCAGATGAGTTATCATATATGTATAGGAGAAACTCTATATCTTCCTTTTGTATGCATTGGAAGTGAAATATTACATTCATCTGAAAAATAGTCAGTAATATTTCATTATATTGGATATAATCTCTATAAAATTGTATGTAAATAATATACACTATTTATATCATTTATGTACTATGTAGATTGGTTGCCACATCCCTTTATAGGAAACTTCATCCAATTTTCATCATTCCACTACCGTGTCACATTCAAGGAATATCCTACATATAGAATGTGACTGAAAATATCTAGTAGCATCATTGACCTAAATTGGTTGCATAAGTAAACACTTCAAAATACTTTGTTATATAGAGTTCTTGTGATGCACAATACCACCATTACTAGATACACTTCCAAAAAACATATCTCCTTATATACTAGATTTGATACCACTAGAAGTGACCTAAACATAACCTTCCATAATTACAATATCAATAAAAAATATTGGATCACCTACATACCAAATAACTTTTAGGTTTAGAGTTATATAGATTCAGGAAAAAACTTTAACTATCAAAACCCATATATTCCCCATACAATGTGTATGTTTCCAATTAAATCAAGGATTCATTATTTTACAAATAATCTTCAACAATCCCCTATAAAATTCATGAAACATGAAACCCATATAGACATATCAATCTTAATACTCTTATTCATAACCCAAGTAAAAGGAAAACATAATAAGGGTGAGATTAAATGATCAATAATGGGTAGATTTCAACAAAATGTACCATGGAATAAATAAGGAATTAATAATATATTAGGAATACATAATGATAATAAAATTCCATATAATTGGTTGCATGATCATGTGATATATCCATGGATAACATAATAATGTAAATAATCATATAGAAAACAATAAAATATTTCATAGTGATGGAATAAATAATTCCAGAAATTTTAATATTACCATAATGGTCTTGTTGTAAGATATCATAAACACACCATCAAGGCATCATTCTAAGATATTATAAATAATCAGGAAGGAAAAAAAACACACATTCTAGTTTGTACTATGAGACATACTGATGCATTGAGAAACTATATAATTCTAGGGATGACCTATCACTAATTAAGTCTAATAAATTCATAAAATTAATTAATTAATAAAAAATAAAATAACTATACAATATACCTCAGTAATAAATATACATATATATTGAAATAACAAGTATATGGATTTTCAATTTTTTCCCTATCAATAAATAGAATAAATTTCTTAATAATCACTATAAAAACTAACACTGTATAGAGTAATGGGAATATAGTTAATTCAATATTAGAAAACAAAATATTTAAATAGTGAAATTCATATAAAACATGTCCATAAAATTAAATAATATAGACATGATGGAGGAAAATAAAAGAAAGAGAGAGATAAAGAGTGGCAGAGAATGTAAACCTTATGAACAAATTGGGGTATGAACTATAAATTCATAAGAGCATTTAAAGGGTAATAAATGTGTCATAACTCCAAATAAAATATATTATTTATTTTTATATAGGATAATGGAAGTGAAATTATAAAAATTATTTTCATAAATATTTGTAATATGGTTGTAAAAACAAAATTATAAGTCACCTAAAAAATAAATTTTTAGGGGGGGGGTAAAATAATATATTTAAAAACTCAATTTCAAAATAATTACAAATATAAAAACCTTGAAAATAAATGAATTTAAAATAGTAAATTTAGAGTGGGACATAAAATATGTATAAGTGCAATGAAATCCATTAATTTAATATTCTAAAATATTAACCAATATTTTTAATGGAAAAATTCATAAGATAATGTGAATATGAATTTCTTTTAAAATAAATGTAAACTTGGAAAGTAAGATTAATTATGAATAATGGGCATGAAGGTGGGAAAATACATTCACATGAAAGACATTAATGAAAACATTATTTTCAAGTTTTAGAAAAGAAAGTTAAAAATGAACTGTATATAAAAGATTAAAAAGATTCATTTTAAAACATTTTCAAAGAATGTCAAAGATAATGTAAAATGATCTTAAAAAATAATTTAAGTAAAGATAATAATATTATTTAAATAATATAATGAATATTTACATGGAAGAGAAATACCCTCATCTGTAAAAAAGAGATACGGTCAAGACCACATACAAGAAACCATTTGGTCGAATTGTGAACAAAATAGAGGTGAAATTTCAGGAAGACTTATAAAACATAGAAAATAAATAGGGAATACAATATAATACAATCATTTTTTGTATGAAACTAAACTTTGAAGGATAAATTTAAAGAATAAATTTTATAACTTAATGAAACTAAATTAAGTTAACGACAACCCTAATGACTTAGGTGATGTACGAATTGAAGGATAAGGAATACATACCAATTAAATGAGAGTCAAAATTTCAAGAGAAAGAAATTAATTATTATATAAAAATTAAATGATGCATTATTTACACTATATAAAATTAAATTGGTGCATAATAATAAACATGTCTCAAGTAATTGAAATTGGGTACAAAGAACCCTTACCTTAGGCCCTGTATTATTTTATCATATTTGTGTCTCCTATATAATAAACTTATATTTATGAAAATTTGAATCCAAAAGTTAATTAGATTAATTTTTCTAATTATTTATTACTTATAATCATTATAATTTATTTATTACTATTTCTTTTAAAGAGAGAGTGGCTTGAAGACATGTTTTATTTTAAATTATTATATTTTATTTTTATTTCATGATTTTTATTGTTTTTAATTTTACCATAATTAAAATTATTTCAAATATATTAGAATATATTAAGATACGTTTATATTACCTAATCTATACTAACTATCTATGTAAGTGGCATTGTTTGGAAATAATCCTTCATTATGGTTCATAAAGGGCTTATAAATTATCCAAAGCATATCCCCCAGGAGTGTCTGTAACACCATGAAATTGTAATGAGATAGATTTTTTAAATAATTTTATTTCCTTGATGTATTTTATTATAGACAACACTATCTTATCTTGATTTACATGCAACATTGAGTTTCTACGAAACATCTTTCTATTATTGTAATTATTTAAACATGACAATAATAACCTAGAAAATTGAATGAAGGGTATGGACATGATAAAATGAGTTATTAAAATATTGTTTATATACAAAAACACACACAAAAAACACACACATATATATAATTAATTATTTGGTGAAAATTTTATTATAAATGAAAATAAAAACCATTTTTCATATAAAAAAGAAATATTTTTTCTAAGAAAATATTTAATTGTGCACAAGTGTTTTTTATACCAATAAATTAAAATATCTATCATGTTATATTATATTAATGATATATATATATATATATATATAATATACAATATAATTTTTAACATTCATCTTATGTGTTTTCTATATGGTATATAATAATAAATCAGATTTTATATATAAAAGAATCATGTTTCTAAAAAGAAAGTTTTGCCACCTTTTGATGATGAACTTGTTTGAAATATAGTTTTTGACACTTTTATAAATTATTTTGACAAAATAGACATCTTATTTGAAATAGGAATATCATAATTTAATTTGGTTGAATTTTTATTATTTTTCTGAAAAGTTTCATCTTTTGACGAATAGTGAGAATACTAATTTTTATTGAAAGCTGTATTTTCTTTTAAAGTATTTAAAAGTTCAAATTATGTTTTGGATTACTTTTAAATTATAAATAATTAATTTTTATTTAAAATAACCCAATTATGGGTTTTAAAAGGATTATATACATGAAATTATTATAAAAACATTTTATGTTTTAAAAGGGTTTTCTTCTTCTGAAAAACTGATTTTCATGGAATTTTGTGGTTTTATTTTAAATTAAATTATAAAATTATATGTTTTAAATTTTAAAAAATGGATATATAATTTGGATTTAAAATGTAGAAATTTAGTTAATAGATCAATTTTTATTTTTTTTGGGCAATATTTATAGTAAACTTGGAAACTTTTGTAACCACGGTAAAAGGTAAATTAAGTAATTTATGTTAAAATTAAAATAATAAAGACTATAAAATGACTATAACACATGAAAAAATTTTATTGGATGAATATATATCTAACTTTAATGAATAATTATTTAAATTAATTTGTTTAATAGACACTTTTTTGTTAAAATGACTTATATAATATTTAAATCAAAGAAAGACACAAAATGTCACTTTTTTTGTCTTAAATTTCTCTAATGTGTCCACATATGGGAAAAGTTAGGTGATGAATGAATATAAATTATTATATTAATATTAATTTATTTTTTATTATAATAATTTATTTTTAGTTTTTATATATTAAATAACTACCTTTAATGCTTATGAAACACTGATGCAGTGCTTGTGTAAGCAGATGAAAAATCAATAAAACGGTTTTAATTAAAATAATAAGAACCACTAAAACACCAAAACATTGGAATAGATCTTATTTATTGAGTATATATAGACCATAATCATCCAAGGGTCTAATTAATGACCATTTAGAGGCACATGGAAAAGATTATGACATTTATAATATTTTATTTTAAGTAAAGTCAAAGTTGTCATATTCGTGTTTTCAATAACTACAAAAATTTTATTATAGGGTTTTCCGAAAGCTATATTTGACTATAAATATTATTTTTAAATATAAATGATTTATATTCATAATATTAATTTATTTAAAATTTTAGTTAATAAATAATTAACTTAAATAATTACATAATTTTGATACAATAATTATTCATCTAATGAAAATATCAAATAAATGATAGTAAAAATTTTAAAATAAATTAAATTTGAATTAATTAAGATTATTAAAAAATTTATAGGTTACTATGACATATTATGGGTGTATTAAATTATTTTATTTAAAGTTATATTTCTTTTTATATTTTATTAAATTCAATGTAATGAATAGTGTCAAAATTGATACTAATGATATTTTATGAAAATAATATTTTATTAAATTGTATTAAAATTATAAAAATATTTAAAAAATAAAAAATTACTATGATAAGTTCTAAAATTTTATAAATTTAATATTTATGGATAATTAAATCCATATAGGTAAAATCACAATGTTTGAATATTATAGAATTTGTTACCATAAGTAAAAGTAAAACATGTTAACTAAGGGTTAATCAAAATGATAAGGTTTAAAATAATATCAAAACTTATATAAAATCTTTTTTTTATGATATTAAAACTTTATATCATATCATATTATAATTACTTTCCATTTGGAGTCATTTTTATCAATATTGAATTTATTATAAATTAATATTATTTGAAATCCCAAAAGTGCCTCTCACCTTAATTATAAAAGGGAACCTCCTCCCTCTTTTCATAACATCAATTTTATCCTTATATCTCAACTAAAATATAAAAAATTATCTTCCCCAATTCTCTATAAACATTCTAGAGGTTCTGGTCATCCCAAAAGTTCAAGTATAAACTCTATTAGAGACGATCTAAAGGAGCCGTTTCGAAGAAGAGGTAATCGCTCTAACTGATCAGTGTCTTTTTATACTCTTCGAAACCTTCTGTAAATATATTATATATATCATAAAATAATAAATTATTAATCCTAAATATTCTGAAATTTTATTATGATTATGAACACACCACTATACATCCCCTTTCCGATCGAACAATAAATAAAAGTATCACTCGTGGGTACGTATAACTTACCGTCTCCACATAGCGATACAATTTATTTACCATCGCCATATTTTATGAGTGAGAATTATGAGTGAATTATTCTTTATATATGATATTTATGATAAAATTATACTTATGGAATGATAATATCATATGTACCTTTTTACCACCAAATCTTTTGAGAAATGACAATGTCGCTCGTGCGTACGTATTGCTTACCATCTCCATGATGCGATGTGATTTTCTATTCGTCTATATTTTACATGGATGATAATAAAAATAAAATTTATGAATATATATGAAATTTATAACACAAAAATTATTCTATAAATTTAATACATGATACAAGTTTCTTTTTTTTAACATGACAAGAAAATGAAAACAATATTCATGCGTACGTACGACCTACCGTCTCTATGAACAATGTATTTTATTTTCTACCTATAACTTTTATGAATCACCATGAATAAATATATAATATATAATATATATATATATGATATTTATATCATGGTTATCATTTTTTATTTGATGAAATAATGATCTATGTAAGTGGACCAAAGATAACAAGTCAAAACCTATTTGAAAAACAAAACGGTTATTACCTAAAATATAACTTTAACATGAAATTGTTAACAAGAGAGTAATATAAATTCATAAGTAAATAATATATGGTATTATATATATGGATATTATTCTTTGATATTTTTATAATAAGCTCATATTTATTATATAGGAGTTTTGAACGCATATAGAGGAAGTTAAGACTTAAGGTAAAAGATTTTTGTCTCACTTTTATTTCTATGGGACACATGTCTTATACAATACTTATTTCTTCTACATGGTGTATATATTTAACATGAATGTATTTTATGAGTCTTTTTATGAATATTATGGTATTTTCATATCCATATAATTTTATTTACTTCATGGATCATAATATTCTACTGATTATAAAGTGGTAAAGGATTCTTTCACAATCTCATCAATATATGGGAGTGTCTCCTTTTAAATCTCCATTGGTAAATATTAATATTATAAATAAATGTTTTATAAAAAAAATTCAACAAAGTTTTTTACTATTTTACTATGAACATTTAAAGTTATTTTTACCCATGTTTTACTTTTTACGAAATGGTTTGAAAATAATATTTTTGTTATTTTCTAAACAAGGCTCTTTGTAACTTTACCGAAAAAATATACAGAAGGAATATTTTTTTAACTTATATAGCAGGAATGGAATATTCCAAAATCATGACTCTTTTATGCCTTGAATTTTCCCTTACAATATTACAATTTTTTTTTCAAATAAAATATTTTCTTTTAAAATTTCAAAGCATTTTTAGAAATGAAAACATTTTCTAAGAAGAAAAGATATTTTCCACAAGAATAGTTTCAAGTGATCTTTCAAAATAATTTTCCATCCAAGAAAACATTATTTGATATTACTCATGTTCTACTAAGGATATAATCCAATGATACCATTCTTATTCTTTCTCTAAATGGTTTATGATGAATTGATATTTATGAATTTTGTTTCTTTTTTCCATGAGTTATATTATGGTGAGATATTTATGAAACTAATTTTTATGGGTTATAATATGATTTATGTTCTAATGGAACCAATATGTACAGTTTCTATTATGTAATGTGTGAGACCTATATCTCTCTAAAATGAAATTGGTAAAGATTTATATCTCATGGGATATACATGACTGAAATAAAAAAGTGAACTCAGATATATAATATAGGATTGGAATTGGAGTAAAATTAGTCTAGTAATAAATGAATGGAATGGTAGTAAACTAAGTTCAATAATTCAAGATTGAAATAGAATTAAACTTAGTTTAATAATATAGGACTATAATGAGAGTAAACTTAGTTCAGTAATACAGGGCTAGAATGAGTAGTAAACTCGGTTTAATAAGAGACTTTATCTGCTATAATGGTCTTAGCAGTGAGCCTTGACTAATATGAAAATAATTTTTTATGCTTACGTGTTTTCTTCAATTTAATGTATTATTTTATTTTCTCATGGAATATGTTATTTGATTCTTTTTGAACTTATATTATTTATTTAATTAAGATATATCAGGATATTTAATATAAAAAAAATATAATTTTCAAAAGTTATTTTCTTATGCCCTTGGGATTATGTCATCTCCCTTGATTTACCCTTACTAAGCATCTGAGCCCACCCTTTATTATGTTTTTTTCCATAGGATACAAATAAATGTATAAAGTTTGATATGTCAAAAATGGGTCTAGTTATGAATAAATAGGTGGGATAAGAAGTAAATGTGTTATGAACCAATTGTTTATGTTTTATAGTTTTCAAAGAAACCAAACCTATAAAGTTCCAGTGTGTTTTTTATGTTATTTAATTAATATTATTCTATTTATATGTAATATCTATGTATGAAAAATATGTGTCGTTTTAGTTCTAAAAAAGGTGAATGGTTAGGCTCTCTTATTATGAACTGAATGACGATAATGTTGATACCCAAACAACCCTTTTTAGGATTATTACCACTATGTGCATCATATCCAAATCCTGCAACCACTTGTTTATATCTATATAGAGATGTTATTACTAGGAAATCACACACTCATTAATTAAACAAAAGTTTAGGATATTTTATGGCTACAAGAGTGCTTGAAAATTATAACATATTATGATGTTATTATAATGAGAAGGGATGGTGATAAATTATTTATATTATAATAAATAATTTATAACAATGAAGCATAATAACATATCTCCTTGAAAAGAAAAATAAATGGAAGGATTGAAAAAAATAAAGAAGAGAAGAGGTTAAAAACACTTACCTTGAAAATTCACTACTTAAAGATTGATTGGAATTCGTTAAAACCCTAGAGACTCATTGGAGAGACTCTAAATATAGGGAATGATATGGAATTTTTGTTCAATGGATTTGAAGTTGAGAATAATGGGAGAATGGGTGGGCATTTTATTCATGATGGGGATATTTTTGGGTTAAAATATTGATTATTTTGTTATTTAATCCAAATTATTTTGGGTGGTGTTGATTATAAAAAAATTAGTTGGATTATTATTACAAAAAAAAGGGTTATTTTAAATTTAAATCAATCTAAAAACCAATGGAATCTCCCAACCACTCCATTAAATATAAAGAATCAAAAAACAATTTTTACTAAGTTAAAAGGAAATTTAGGTTCCAAAATGACAAATATATGTTTCTACATTGAAAATAATATTTTTAAATTCATTATTTTACTCCTTAAATATATTTTTGATTGAAAATAAGTTTCAAAAATTTATAATTCATAATTATATCTTTATTATGTCATAAAAGTTTTGGTATTTGTAAAAACTATAATTTTTACTATTCATGAAAGCATCAAATTCTTTAGAAAAATGTCAATAATTCAATCTAAGATAATTTAAACATACTTATTCCAAAAATTTATTACAATTTATCAAATTTAAATTATAAAATTTAAATTATAAAATTTAGGAATTTATCTTTTAAATTAAAAAATATTTCATAATAAAAACTGCTATTAAAGAAAACAACTTTTAAACTTTAAGCATTCTAAATCACATTTCACACAAATTATTAATTAAATGATTGTTAATATATTATTTTGTGAATTGAAACTTTTAATTATAATATTCATTTAAAAGTGTTCAGTTTAATTTATTAAGATAAAAATAAACAATATATAAAAACATTATTCTATGAAAAATAGGCCTTTTTAACACTAAATGATTTTAATCACATATAACCACTAAATTTATTTGATTCATTGGTATTATAAAATTTGTAATTATTATTTAAAATAATATAAATAATATGTAATGAATTTAAATAAGGAATTTTAACTATATTTTTATTTACTTGTGGTCTTTATCTTCTTATAAATTTCTTATTGATATTTCAAATTTTAGTCCCATGATGTATTAATGTTTATCTTACATTGTAAAATATATTTTTGTTAATTTTATTTTAGTGCTTCATATGATATAATATATTGAAAATAGTATTTATTTGAAGAAAATAAGGTATTATAATCTCTCCGTGTTATATTCTATCCCTTAAATAAATCGCATACTCATAATTTTAATTTCTACCAAAAAGATACCGATATTTTTTCAAAATAAATTGAATTTATTTGACATAAAATTACATACCAAACCTAAGGTCAATATATACCTTTATCATGAATTTATATAAAACCCAATAAATGTTCACCTTAAAGTCAAATCACATAATACCTCAAATGGTTATCTATGCCTTTGAACTTATTTTCAACCTTAAACTTATTAACCCATTATTGCATCCATAACTCCCAAAAAGACTAATATTATGACAACATAACCTATAAATTCATATAAACCCTAATTTAATACCAACTATGATTCCATATGCCCACACTCTCAAATTCAGTGATGAAAACATATTTCCTTACATATGAGCTTTGATACTAACTTAAATAACCAAAACACAACCTTCCAAAATTATAATATCAATAAAAAATATTGAGTCACTTATATACCTAATACCTTCTAGGTTTAGAGTTATAGAGAGATGGAAAAAACCTTTAACTAAAAAACCCATATATTTCCCATTTAATGTAAATTTTCCTATTAAACCATGGATAACTTATTTTAAAAATAATCTTCAAAATCTTCCACAAAACCACCACACATAAAACCCATCTAGATATATCAAACTTAATAATCTTCTTCATAACCCAGGGAAAATGAAAACATAAGAAGGGTGTGCTCAAACACTCAGTATAGGTTAGTGTACAAAAATAATCTATCATATAATAAATAATTCATGAATAATATGAAAGGAATAAATAATAATAATAAATTACACAAAACCAATAACATGAGAATGTAATATTTCCATTAATAATATAAAAATTTACATAATCAAGTGAAAAAAATAATAGATTTCATAGTGATGGAATGGATAATTTTGGGCATATTAATCTTAATATCAAGGTCTTTTTCCAAGATATCAAAAATATACCATCAAGGTCATGTACCAAAAAATTATAAGTAATTGAAAAAACATACACCATTAAGGGGAAATATAATTCTAGGCCCTTCCCAAGACTAATTAATTCTAATGAATTCATTATATGAATGAATGACTAAAAAATAAAATACATAACTAAAATTTCTTAGTAATTAATGAAAATTTTAATTGAAATAAAATTTATACATATTTTCAATATTTTCCCAGTCAATATATAGAATAGATTTCTTAATAATCACCATAAAAACTGACACTATATAAAGTAATGAGTATATTATTAATTTAATAATATAAAAAAAATTAGAAATAGTGTAATAAAAATAGAATATATCCACAAAATTAATGAATATATACATGGAGGAAAATAAAATTAAAAGAGACATGAAGAGTGATAGAGAACATAACCCTTATGAATAAGGTGATGTATGAATTATAAATTCATAAGATCATTCAGAGTATAATACACGAGTCATAACTCTAAAGGAGATATATATTTTATAGTTTTATAGGAAAATGGATGTGAAATTATAAAAATAATTTTCATAAATCATTGTCATACAGTTATAAAAACAAACATATAAGTCACATAAAAAATCCATTTTCAAGGGGGTGAAAAGAGGATATTTAAAACCTTATTTTTAAAATAATTCCAAATATTAAAATCATGAAATTAAATGAAGTTAAACATAGTAAATTTAGAGTGGAAGATAAAAATATACATAAGTGGAATAAAATATATATGTTTATTCCTCAAAAAAATTAACCTTTATTTTTAATGGAAAAATTCACAAGAAAATAGAAATAATAATTTCTTTGAAAACCATGTAAACTTGGGAAAAGAGATGAATTATAAAAAAATTTCATGATTTTGGGAAAATGTGTTCACATGGAATACATTAAAGAAAACATTATTTTCACATTTTAGTAAAGAAAGTAAAAAATGTCACACATAGAAAAAATTACAAAGATCCATTTTAAAAAATTTGTAATTAAACAAAAAAGATAATAGAAAATGAACTTAAAAAATCATTAAAGTATATATAAGAACAAAATTCAAACAATATAAATAATATTTACATGTAATAGAAATATTCATGATTATTAATAAGAGATATGGTTGAGTCTACATAGAAGAAACTATTTGGTTGAATTATGAACCAAAGTGAGATGAAATGTGAAAAATACTTATAAAATTTAAAAAAGAGGTAATAAGATATAATAAAATCATTTTATCGAATAAAAAAACTTATAAGGATGAATTTCCAGGATAAAGATTATAACTCAATGAAATTAAATTTCATTAACAACACCCATATGACTTAAGAAATATATGAATCGAAGGAAAAGTAATGAAGAGAGCTTAAATAAGATAAAATTTACCAAGAATCATAAATTAATTAAGATATAAAAATTCAATAAGAAAATACTTAACACTATATGAAATTATATTGGTTCATAATAATAATAATATTGTCTCAAAGAATTTAAATTTGAGACAAAGAACCCTTACATTAGGTCCTATTTTATTTCATCATGTTTTAGCCTCCGATTTAATATACTTATGCTTATTAGAACTTGAATCTAGAAGTGAAATATATTACTTTTTTAATTCATTATTAGTTATAATCATTAAAATTTATTTATTACTAATTTTTTTTAAAAAGTGAATGGATTGAAAATATGTTTTATTTTAAATTATCCCATTTTGATTATTTATAATTTTGTCATATTGTAAAATTATTTACAAAAAAATATAATACATTAAAATAAATTTATATTAAAAAATTTACACTAACTATCCATGTGGGTGGTATCAATAGAAAATAACTCTTCATTATGGTTTGTAAATATATTTTAAATTATCCAAAGAATATTACCCAGATGTGTCAAATTAGGTGTATTCTTAGGATCTCTTATTGCATGATGAGTGAAGATCAACTTAATACCCAACCAAACATTTTCTTGGTTATTAACCCTAGTTTTATCGTATCCAAATCCTACATCCACTTGTTTTTATCCAAGCTGGGATGTCACTGCTAGGGAACCACACACTATTTACTTTACCAAAATTTCAAGATGTTTTATGGATACAATATTATTTGAGAATTATAATGGATTATGATGGTATTATAATGATAATTAATGTTGATATATCATTGATAATATAATAAATAATTTATAAAAATTAATCATAATACTATTTATCCTTGAAAAGGTATAAAATTGAAAGGATTTCAAGAATAGAGAGAATAGGTTATGACACCTCACCTTGCAAAGTAGATTCTTAATTATTGAGAGGAACACATTTTAACCTTAGAGACTCATTGGAGATAATTTGGAGAGAATAAATGATAGGAAATTTATGCTAAATGGTTTTTTAGTATAATGAAATCAGAGAATGGGTGGGTATTTATACTTGAGGAGGAGGGTATTTTTTGGATAAAATATTGATTATTTTGTTATTTAGGCTACCTAATTTTGGGAGGAATTGATTTAAATGAGATTATTTGGATTATTATTACAAAAATTATGGCTAATTTACATTTAAATTGATCCAAAAATAAATGGAACTTTTTAAACAGTCCATAAAATAAAAAGAATCAAAAAAAAGTTTTTACTAGGATAAAATATAATTTAGGTTTGAAAAAGTAAAATGTACGTTTCTAAATTCAAAATAATATTTTAAAATTAATTATTATAATCCTTAAATGAGAGGACCAGTTCAGGATATGCCTAACACTAAGAGGGGGGTGAATCAGTGTTGGGGAATTTTTAAACCTATTTCTTTCTTTTATCCCTATACCTCTTAACTTGTTCGGATATTGATTCTCTTATTCTTTTTTCCTTGTCACATGAAATAATATAAAAGCATTAAAAATATGCACACGGTATTTTTATAAGGTTCACTACTCAATAAGAGTAGCCACATCCTTGCCATGCATGGAAATGAACAGTTCATGGATTATCCACTATAATGTAATTTTTTGTTACAATGGAGTGACTAGGAAAACAATCCTCTTGTCAGTACAGGTCCTACACTTTGGAGGGGGGTGGGAAACAATCCTCTTCCCTGGACTGGTGATGGCCTAGTCCAACTTGTAGCCTCTAGATGGTTCTTTATACTACCTATGGAGACAGTATTCTTCCTTCTTCAAAAGGTAGGTTCTTCTATTGGTCTTATTTAGTGCTCTTTACTTGATTACTTGCAAATAAGTACGCAAAAAATTCTCCCTTCTTTCTTTATCTTCTTCTCTAGTGAAATACCAACTGCACTAGACTTCTTCTTTATTCTTCTTAGTGCAAAACCAACTACACTAAAACTTATTCACTCTTCTTAGCTAGGATCATATACAGCAATGTGATTATTCAAGCAATGAAGATCGGTTCACTGGTAATCATATGAATCTAACTGCCCTAAATAATTGTCAGAATTCAATTGGGTATACTCTGTTCCTCTTATTCTTTTATTCTTTTTCTTTGACATATTATAATATGGAATGGTACTATAGTTTCTTAATCTCTTTCTTCAAATCTCAGTACCAACACATGAGTGTATCAGTATACTACCTTCTTCCTCTATGCATATGTGAGTTTAGTTTCATGTTAAGTTCTTCTTCACTTCACAAAGCACAACGAGAGTGTTAAACACCAGTCATGTGAGTGAGATTCAACTTCTCTTTGTGAAACCGAATGGTTCACAGTTCTTTCTTCTTCGCAAAGCCGATTCAAGAGTGCTATGCACCTATCGAAGGCCTATAGGACTCTAATATTTCTCACACCCCTTTTGGGAGTCTTGCACGCAACAGTAATGACTTGTGCGCAACATTTAAATTTTGTCGTGGAAGACCTCTTGTGCACAACTTCAAACTTGCGCGAAAATCTATTCTTGCACGCAACTATCATTTCTTGCACATAACTCTTACTTCTTTCACACAAATGCCTTTACGTTGATTTCTTATGCGCTTCAGAGCTCCGATTTCTTCTAAGTGTTGAGCATACCAGTGTGGGGGGTCACCTCTTATTTATAGACCTCATTGACCACTGCATGCATAAACCCTGATGCGTCGTGAAAAATCCTGACGCATCGTGAAAAACCCCATTTAACATCGCCTTAGGTGCATAAGTGTCTATCACACCAACCTGATCTTCCGCGCACTTCTTGGAATTTTTTGTGCACTTCACACCTTTACCATTTTATGAAGTTTTGACCTCAAATCAAGCCTCACGCACAAAACCCCATTTTACATTGCCTTTGGTGCGTAAGTCTCTTTTGTGACACCTTCTTCTTTTACTAACTTATTGAATATTTCTCACACTTCCTTACTTTTCCATTTTCAATGCTTGGACGTCGAATCATGCCTTGTATGCAAGATTCCAAACTAACTTCAATCTTACGCGCAAAAACCAATCTTGCACGTAAAACCCCAATATTTTGTGCAAGCCTCTCATTGCCAGATTTTGATGTTCAGATCATAGAACACCACTTGCGTACAACATAACAAGCCATCTTCAAACTTGCACAAGACATCATTTACCAAAACAAATTTCTTCATCTTTTGATTTTCAGGCCCTAAAAATTGGCCAACACTGGAAAAAAAATCCACCTTAGAACATTCTTTTATGCTGCCCCCAGATCGTCTGTTCCTTTGTCATGTTCTCTCTTCACTGTATCTCATAACCATTCTTCAGCTTTCATCACGAAATCCACTATCGTGATATGTGTCCTTTGATCGAACAACTTTAGCATCGTCATATTTTCAATGGGAAGTACTAAAACTTCATTATCTTCCAACAACATCATTCTTTCCAATGAAAACATCATATGACTGGAATCACCATTACTCCCCCTTTCTTCATAAGGCTTTCATCACAAGTTCTCCAAACTTATGATATTTTTGAAATACAAATCAGCAAAACATTGTCTGATTTTGGATACCATGTTAAATGCTTGAGCATATCAGAATGCCAAGCCTTTCCGCATCCAATCTTCTTCTTCACCCATCATTCTCTACTTCATGAAAATCATATGATTCCATTCTTCAAGTAAGATATTACATGGTTCTCATGAAATCATGAATAATTACACGGTCTGATTTTAAATTAATGTCTGATTTAAAATCCTCATTCTTCTTCAATCATCCTCAGATGGATAATACCTCTTCATTCTTCATTGTTGTAAACAATGTGTCACCTTTGACATAAGTTCTTTAAATATAGGATTAGTTCAACAATCGTCATATTTTTACTTCACAGAGAATTGCAAAGCATGAAATCCAATGCTATGATTGCATAACAATTCTCTAATCATCCTTACTTCAACCGATCTCCATTAGCTTTAGAGTCCTTTTAAATATCCTTCTACCTTTTAACTAGTATTGAAAACTGTTGACAACAAATACAGTCTTTATACACAAAGTGGTTCCAACATTAAATATATATTTGGTATAAAAAAGGTTGGATAAATTTTTAATACATAATTATATCATGACGATGTCATAAAACTTGTGGTACTCATAAAAAATGTAATTTTTATTATTCAGAAAAGATCAATTTTTTTATAAAAATGGAAAAAATTAACTCTAAGATAAATTTAACATATTAATTACTAAAATTAATTCCCTTTTATCTAATTTAAATTCTAAAATCAAGGAATTTTTCTTTTAATTGAAAAAATATAATATAATAAAAAATTGTTTTTAAAGAAAATGAATTTTTAAACCTTTCTTAATCATATTTCATATCAATTACCAATGAAATGAATATTAATTTATTATTTTTAGAATTGAAACATTTAATTATAATAATCCATTAAAAATTTTCCATTTAATTTATTTAGAAAAAATATTACATATATATATATATATATAATTCTATAAAAAAATATAATTTTTAAAACTAAATGATTTTAGTCACATCTAACCATTAAATATATTCTATTCATTAGTATTAAAAAACATATAATTATTCTTTAAAAATATGATTATATTCTGTAAGGAATTAAAATAAGTAATTTTAATCATCTTTTTATTTACTTGAGGCTTTACTCTTCTTGTAATTTTATTATTAATATTTAAAATTTTATTATCATGATGTTTTAATGTTTATCTTGCATTGTAAAATATGCTATAGTTAATTTTAGTTTGGTGTTATGTATGATACAAGATATTAAACATTGTATTTATTTAAATAAAAATTTGTACTATAATCTCAGGGTGTTACAGTTATCTTGTTTTATGAACATTATGGACGTTATTAATATCATTGGAAGATACAAACTTATGATGACCCTACTATCGCTTTAAGAAGATAAACTACCACTGAATGAACACCAACTCAAGGAACATTTCACTAAAGAACTTTTTTTAATTGAATATCTAATGAATTAAATTCCAGTAAATAGAAACCAGACTTCTTCCCAACAATATACCACTTGAAGGATTATTTTAGAGAAACTTCAACAAAACCTAAAATCACTTGAGAAAACTCTATTACTTTATCATTATACCTTTTATAGTGTTTATATATTATCTTTCCATTAAAGCAATCCCCAACAAGGCACAATGACACCACAAATATTTTTAACTAATATTTTAATGAGCATATATGCCATATTTTGGGTA
This sequence comes from Viscum album, assembly GCA_963277665.1. NCBI lineage: Eukaryota > Viridiplantae > Streptophyta > Magnoliopsida > Santalales > Viscaceae > Viscum > Viscum album. The sequence goes on from OY728145.1 coordinate 1,423,926,922, forward strand.
CCAACTATCTTATAGTGATCTAAAACTGTGTCCTCTAGTAATTTACTAATCAAGTGATACATCAAGTTGATATGTTTTTTCCTTACATGAAATAAAAAATTTATATCCAAGTGAATTTTACTTTGATTATCATAGAATATAATTCCAACTTCTCAAATTTTTCTGAGTTCCTTTTGTAATTTCTTCAACGAAACCATATCCTTATCAACTTTAGTTTTATATACATACTTAGAGTACATTATACTTAATTTAATGATATTATACATCTATTAAATCTTACTTAATGATATTCATCAATTTGTAAACAGAAAACCAGTCATGATTTTCTAGGTATCTAAACCTCCAATGAAGTATCCATAAAAAATCTTGGTAATAGATCTTATTATCTGAAGCACAACACTATAAATTTTATTCTGTTAAAATACTTAATGATCCATTTAAAATATTCTCAATTATACTTTCTGGGGTTTGAAATAAATAGAAAAAAATCATACTATAAATACTATGTCCAATCAAGTATATTCATGGTAAACATCAAACTTTTGATAACCGATGCATAAGAAATTTTATCCATATACTGGAATTATTATTTTGTTTAGGTGCTTGTGCCTTTGATATTTTAAAGTATCCAGTAAGTATATTTGAAAATATTTTTTGTCCAATCATTACAAATATTTTAATTACATTTTGTATGTACTCTATCTAATATAGCATCAAAGTTCAAAAATTTCTATCTCTCTCAATCCTCATCACCAATATATTCTTGTATTTCTTGAGATCTTTCATCTAGAAACTTCCTAAAAAATGTTCTCCAATTTACATATCTTCATATAATCTTGTCTAAATAGAAACATTTCATCAACATACAATATAAATATGATGAAAGTAACATTATCCCATTGATTTTAGTAACAAAAGTGATCAATATTTCACATTTAAAATTATTCTTCTAACATAAATTAGTATATTTTTCAATTCCATTATCCTGGTTCTTATTTCAAGTAATAAAAAATTTTATCCAATTTACAAACTAATTTCTAGTTTTTATCTTCCATAAAAAATACTGGATACTTCATGTAAATTTATTCCCCCCATATCAACATAAAAGGATTTTGTCTTAATATCCATATGTTGAAGTCATAGATTTTTCAATACCACTATACTCATAATAGTCTAAATAGTTTAATTTTTAACAACCAATGAGAATATTTCTTAGAAATCAACACATTCCTTCTATTAAAAAACCTTTTCCATTATCCATGATTTATAAAAATTCTAACCACAAAATTTCTCTTTTAATAAAAAATAAATTATTTTCCTATGTATTTTTACCTTTTGTTAAATTTTGTTAGCTTCTAAATTATGTTGGTTTTTAATTAATACTTATCTTAATCTATTGCCAAATTCCAATGTTTTGAATCATTAAGTGTTTCCCCTTATTTTGTATATTCTGATCGTATTGAATCTACTAATAGTAGGGAATTAATATAATTCCTAAACACCCAAATCAATATTCTCACACTAATTGATCTACACAACTAAGTTATCAATTAAGAATTGTTTGTATCTACTCTAACTTTTGGTAGTTGGAGTTTTGTTACTCCAACTTCAGCTTTAGTTACCCTTGATTTTTTTTTTGAATTTCTTCTAATGGTATTACTTTTGATCTTTTGATGCTTTCAATATTATCATCAAAGTTTTCTAGAGGTTGAAAACTTTTGGTGGTCTTACTCCAACCAATATGGACTTATATAATTGATTTGTCTCCATAAACTTCTTTTTGATGGATTTTTACAATATTTATAATGAACCATACCATTAAAAAGAACATATCTACTGTTGATTTTTTTTAACTTATCACCATTATATAGTAGATATCCAAATTTATCATCTCCATAACTAATGAGGAAACATACTTTGGATTTTTATTCAATATTTTCATGATCCTTGGCATCAACATGAACATATTAAAAGCATCTAAAGACTTCCAAATGATGAAATTTCAACCACTTTCTGGACCATAACTCCTCTATAAGTTCCTACTAAACCACTAAATCTAAAATTATATTGGAAATATTTTTGAATATCTTTACCAAAATCTCCTTAGAAATTCCCGAGTGAACCCACATTCTTCAAGACTTCTATGTCAAATTTTTATAAATCCTCTCAACCACACCATTCTTCTTCAGAGTTTTGAGCACTATATTCTCATTTCGTATTCCTTTCTTCTTATAAAATTGATAGAAGTTGTATCTCATTTACTAAAATCTTTTTTAAATATGAAGAAATATCATATTTCAGTTTCAATCCCTTTCTTCCAAATATTTTCATTGAGTTAAAACCTGAAATACACCAAAATTATTCATTAAAATTTTAATCTACTATTTAAACTTAGTATCATCAATAAATGCTACATAATAGAGGTAACAACCATATAACTAAAAAAGGTTAGTTCCATAAATTTTTGAGAAAACTAGATCAAGATTTAATGCTTTGGAATTATATATTTCTAAATTGGAGGACACCATTATATATTTTCCTAAAACATAACTTTCAAATCTTATGATGTCTGTATGATCAAGATTCACTATTCCATTTCTGTTAAAACATTTATATTTTTCTCTCTAAGGTGATTGATCCTACATTTCCAAACATACATATCTTTAGAAGTTATAATTTTAACAATTGAAATTCTATTTGAATCTCTGATTAAGTAAATATTCCCATATTTTACTCCTTGTGAAGCTAATAGGGATCCTTAAGTATATTTCCATATCCCTTTGAAAAACATAGTACCAAATCCAGACTCATCAATTTTTCCAAGAAAAATATGATTTTTCCATATATTAGGGATTTTCCTAACTTTTTTGAGCTTCAATAATCCTCCATTATTCATTTATATGTTGAAATATCCTTATAATAACTTTCAGGTCTTTATCATCTTCTAGATTAACTTTCCAAAACATCCTATATACATATTTCACTATGAATATTTGATTACCAATTAAATTAAAGGATGTTCTAGAGTCAATCACCCAAGATTATACTAGAGTATTAACACTCAATAATAGGTTTTTTACTATTAATTATATTAATAAAACTTGAACTACTAGAATTCGATGCTCTTATGATGTTTTCTTTATGACTTCTGTAACTAATCTTTATATTCCCTTTCTTGACACAACTCTAGCATAGAGGGATGAGACAATAAAAAATACTCTGAATACTTTATCAAGAATTAGCTTCAATTTATTTATTCCAATTGACTAAATTCTATTGTGGTGAATAACCTCATACATCAGTATTGATCACATTTCTAGATGGAAATTGGACTTCCCTTTTCCTAAGATTCTCATTTAGGATTAGATTTCTGATATCCTAAAAAACAAAGTCTATTTTTTATAATGGAATTAATTAGTACAATAAAAATTATATATCATATTTTCAAAAGTGAATATAATAGAATAAATTCTTATACATCATCGACAAATTTTACCTCCTCTGATTTGAACTATCCATGGTTCATGTTGAATTCATTAACATGATGTTCTATTATTCTTCATTATGATAACCTTAATCGGAACAACCATTGAAATATGAATAATTTGTTAAGAACCATAATCTTCTTGTACATATCCACTAGTGAATTCAGAACATTTAATATAGATTTATTTTCTTTGTTGTTTAATACAAAATTACTTTTCAAATACATCCTCACCAACTCTAGTGTATTACTATCCAACCGTTCCTCTTTAAAATTTTCTATTTTCTTTAATCATTCACCAATGATAATAATATATAGGTATTTTTGAATTATATAACACTAAAACATTATTCTCCAATAGAAAAAATATGTTTCATCAAATTCATATATCTATATATTTCCTTCAACTAATTCCATAACCTCATCTGATAGTAAACTCCTATTGAAAATGAAATCACATCAATGAAAGAGAGAAATAAAATCATTGTTAACATTTTTTATTGAACTAAACATATTTATTTGGTACCGCTTTTAGAGAATAAACCCTCATCTACCCATATAGATTTTGATAAAACCACCAAAATTTTGTAGGATGATCTATTGGATTTTTTCACATAGAACATGGTAATAGAAAACCAAACCTCCCAAAGTTAGATACCCTAAACTGAGTGTGAGGGATATAGAAATTTATTTCACCTTACTCTCTACACCATTTCGACCATATAAAAAGTTTGATTAATGCTCAAAAAAATGTTATGAAAGATAATTACAAATAGCGAAAGTAAAAAAATAGGAATGAACACAAAATATTAATGTTCTTCAGATGAGTTTTTTTATGGGAATGAGAGAAACACTATAATTTTCTTTTGTATTAATTATAATTAAAAGATTACATTTAATTAAAAATATATTAAATATGAGTTAATTGAAAAAAAATCACTCTATGTAACACTGTACATAAACGGTATACATTTTTCATATCATTGATGTACTGTGCATATCAGTCCCCACTTCCTTTTTATTGGAAACTTCAACTGATTGTCATAATTCCACCATTATCCCACATTTATGGAAGATCCTCCTTATATAATGCTACTATAAATATTTAGTAGATTTATTGATCTCAACTAGATTCATTGATAAACACTTCCAAAAACATCATTCTAGAGATTTCTCCTATTCTTTAAATATTTTAACCTCTATAATGTCATAGGAAGGCACAAACTTTAGATGGACCTACTTTCACTTGACTAAGATGAATTTCCACTGCTTGAACATCGATTCAAGGGAAATTATGTCAACCAGATTCTACTAAATAAAATTATAGTGGGTTAACTTCTGGTAAACTAAAACCAAGCCTCATCACTATAGTAATCCACTTAAATAAATGTGAACTCCATTCAATTATCTAATCACAAAGTTTTTTATAATTTGTTCACTTCATTTTTTAACACACCTCTAATATATTTAATGAAATAATTCCCATCCTTATTTTAGTTCATAAAAAATTAAAAGGAATCCTAATATGATTATTGAAATTGAAATATTTTCCAAGACCGAACCATAAAGGTTAAGAATAATTTTATTAATTTTCAAAGTCAAAGGAGTAATTGTGTAAAATTCACCATACTTATATAGAACATGAAACTGGCTAAACTTACATTATGTCATTTAACAATTGTTTAGTCAGATTCATCTTGTAAATATCCTAGTCATGTATTGTATGATACTTTCCTAAATTTTTGTCACCACATAAACTATTCCACAACCCCTCCACATAATTTCATATATTATATGAAATATTTAATTTTTACTTTAAATATGCCTAGAAAACCAATTATCATAATACAAAAACACCCATAGATATATTCAGATGCTTTAGAAACTAAAGAATAATTGGATTCCATCCAAATCCTTTGCATCTAACTCTATATCTAATCCAACTACGATAAGTGAATAACTTGAACAAAAAAAGAGGATACTTTTATAGTGGGGTTCCTTGTGTAAGTACCCAACTTGGGATTTATGCTCTTAATCCCCTCATATAAGTTAAAATTTCGTACTTATATATATGATACTAAAGAGATCTATAGAGTAGTATGGTTGTGTGATACATATATTCATATAATACCTCTAATATAATGACACCCAATCATGAATTTCACACATGTTCACAAGTTCCATGACTCATATAACCGATGATTACCCTGAAAAATGTTCATCCTCTTAGTGAATATTCACTGATCATGATGTTAATCATGTGACTAAGTGTTTATAACAATTTTTTTCTTATACATAAATCTCACATTTTGTGTATTCTCATAATCTATTTTTTGAAGAGATGTTTCCACTTTACTAGGGTCCCCACCTTTGAGATCTTCCTATCCTTATCCATACCTAATGGATTAAGGTGAATTATGCATTGACCTTATGAAATTCATTCACCTTATATTAGTTAATGAACATTTTACTCATCCTATTCATGTTAGTATCAGATTATTATGATATTTACATACTCATTCTAGGATACCTCCCTAGTGCATACCCCAAACCTTCCCCTGATTTATCCACTAGTGAAAACTTCCTTGGATGTATTATTATAAATCCCACATCCATTTTAATGAACTAACCTGAGTCATCCCTCTATCAGACACTCAAGATGGCCCATGACATACCCAAGGGGCATCCTTGATCCCCTGGGTCAATGACATTCATCATTGGCATTAAATGAAATAATTATAAATGATTTTACCAATAAAATAGATTAAATAATCAGTATAAATTCTATTAAAATTTTTGCATGACCTATCCATAATTATGACATTCATGCTAAATAATATAAGTATGAAATAATAGATAAGAAGAAAAATATTTCCCTTAACTCACATCCAAATCCCTCTCATAAAAAACATTATACTTTAACATCTATAACTCCACCTATACAATGCACCACTAATTAAATAAAATAAATATGGAAAGGTCAATTTGATTGATTTGATAAGAAAAATAAATAAAAAAACAATGAACTAACCTCCATGTGACTCCCTGAGTCACAATACAAATTTGAAATACTAAACACTCCAAGAGCATTCATAAGTTGAGTTAGAACATGAAACTAATATATGAAAACAGAATCAAGAATAAAAATTATCATTATACCACCACCCACATTTCCAAATTCTTATACTTTAATTAAAGATTAATTTTCAAGATAGTTTTAAAATACAAATAGCAACCAGGATTTACATTTTATATGTAAATACAAGAAAAAATCATAAAATATTAAAAGTATCATTTTTGTATACTTTTAAATGAAAATAATCACTTTGAAAATTATTACCTAAACTAATCCTCCTTTTCCAAAAAACCCATTTAAATTCCACTTCTTAAACCCACTTTTAAAAGAAACCAATTTCAAAACACTTGTCAATACACAATTTATGGGAACTTTAGAAACATTTTAGTGAAACAAGAGAAAGTCAAAAATCATAAAATAAACAATATGTTGTACAATTTTTGAAAGAATTAAAAGTTCTATAAAAGTAAACATTCCATAAACATGCACTATGGGAGATCCATAAGTCATCTAATGTTAGTGTGCACCCTAGGTTCTTATATAAACTTGTGATCTAATGGTTAATCAAAGTGTGTGCACAAATCATTATGGAGGTAAAAACTTGGACTAGTGGTATGATGTCACCCATACCACTACACCATATCCAATAAACTGCTAAGGAATACATGCATTGACCTAGTGGTGTGGTTACACCCCTATATAACACCATATCCATTATTTAAGTTTTATTTTGTTAGTAAAGTGGAATAAAAAAAGAGACAGTGAACACCAGTCTCCCCCTTAGAGACACTATTTGAAAATAGGCTTATACCCATTTTTTTCATGAATCATGGGTATAAGTGATATTTTCTAACATATACCCATGTTGATTCTTAAATCATGGAAATAGGGCTCCCATTTAAGCATGGGAAGACAAAAATTTATGCGGCAATGCTGCAGGAAAACCTATACCCACAGTTTACATTGAAACGTGGGTATATGTGGGCCTATACCCATGGTTTTAATGATACATGGGGATAGAATTAGGAACTAAAATATATAAACATGGTTCTAACAAAAATATGGGTATAGGTTGTATTCTCTATGGCAATCCCCAAGGTTGATTAAAACCATGGGTATAGGTTCCCCTATGTTTACGTGGGAAAAAAATCAGGTGGGGCAACCTATTTCCACGGTTTTTTACCTATACCCATGGTTTATATATATATATATATATAAGAATATATATATATATATATATATATATACATAAGTATAAATGGTGTAGTGGTAAATGAATTCGATTGTGTAGAGGTAGTGAGGGTTCGAAACCCATGTGCGGCATTTTTTTAATCCTATACCCACAGTTTCAGAACTATGGGTATAACATTTTTAAACCATTGGTATAGGTCATTTCTATACCCACACTGTGATGAATCACAGTTTGAAAACAATGTGTGTAGTATATACCCACAGGTTGAAAATTGTGGGTAAAGGTATTTCAAACCACGGGTATAGCTTAGGGCTATACCGACGCCTCTATTGCTCATGGTTCCTTTAAACCGTGGGTATAGCCTATACCCACAATTTTTGGACTATACCCATGGTTTCAAACCACATGTATTGGGTTAATTTCCAGTAGTGATACCTGGTTTCCCAAATTCTTTTTCTATTTAAAATATTTCACATTTCACATTTCATTTTAAAAGGTACTTTCATCAACCCATAAAAAGGAACTAGTTCATCAATGCAATACACACCTCTTTAAACCACTATATTTCTTAAATTATGGGAAAATATTTAAAATACCCAAGATAAATATAAAAAATCATCAAAACTGTCACAACATGGGATTACATTATTAAAAAATCCTTTGTAACACATGGAAAATAAATTAAATCATGCTAGTTTAGCCTTTTTAATTTACTTTTGAAATCCATTTATAAAATTGTTTGAAAACGAAGTTTGAGTACCCAATTTGAATTATTAAGATTTCCCCCTCATTATACCCATATACATTCACACACACATATATAAGTATTTAATTTAAAAAATTCACATATCCCGATGTGTGTTTTTACACACACAAACATATATATATTCATGTATATGTGTATAATCACCCAATATGTCAACACACATTTGAATTCCTCACATTTTTATTCAAAACCATTATTGAAAAAATTAATCATTACTTAGAATTCCATGTATTACTTAAAATTACAAGTAAATATTAAGATCCAATTGAGAGAACACTTTGAATATAAAACAGCCTTTAGAATCACATAATTCATTTACGGTCCATTTGGTGAATTTTTCAAACACATGGTATGCACAATTTATTTAAATTTTTTTTTGACATTTCCCCAATTTGACAAGTTTTCTACATTGAAATGAAAATCAAGTAAAATTTTATTTTCCTTTCAAGTAATTCTCAACCAAATTTAACACTATCATTAATAAATTAAAATATGAATTTAAAACTCAAGAAATAAATAGTTCTAAAATGAAATATTAATATTGGGTAAAACCTACTTCAAAATCATTGCTTTTGATAAATGATGTCTAAAATCATCGAAAAAAGGTCCAAGAAAACTACATAATGGAAAGGGGAACCCATAAATAAGACTAAACACCCTAGTAAAAAAAACACAAAAAATAAGTCAAACCTACACCTAGGACTTGAATTATTGCATACAAAACAAGGGGGAGGAGAAGAAAATAGAAAGGAGAGGAAGAAGGACAAGGAGGAGGAGAATCCATAACCTAGATGAATCACCCTTAGAATTGTAAATAGAGGTGTTAGGAAGAGGTGGGTTTTGTTCCTAGGGATTGGGTTCTAGGTTATGTCACATGAGTGAGAGAGAGGGGTGATAGGTATTGATTTTAGTGGAAAATGAAAGGGTTAAAAAGGTAAACATATAATTTTTAACGTTTGGGTGAATTTCTTGGTTCAGTCTCCCAATTGGAAAAATAATGCACCAACAAAACACCCATTAAATAGTTATTTAGGTTACTTACATGGGTTATCTACATGGTTAGGAAAACTATGCACCAATAGTGAAAAATGGATCTATAAATTTTAGAAAAAAAATACATAGTTGTAACATGATTTTCACTAACGGTGCACTAACCATGTGACATGAAACAATTTTAAAATTTCAATGAATTTTAGGAGAAAAAAACTTGGGACACAATAATAATAAAAATAAATAAATAAATAAATAAATAAATAAATAAACTATAAAAATGTGGGTTGGGGTGTGACATCACTCCCCCAGATTCCACCTTACATGGATATAAGAACAGTATGGTGTATTTTCACATAAGTACCAATCAATAACACTCCTTTTTTCCCATATACTGTGGGAATTAGTTATTTCAATGTCTATCCTAATATAATTCACACACTTGGTCTTATTTGTGTGAATTTAAAATATATATAATCAATACAAATCATACATCCTTAAAATACACAAAATTGGTCCTAGCTATGTGACCTTAAACTACATAAAATTGGTCTTAGTCTTATAACTTATAAATTTATTACATTGGTTATCTTCATACGACTTAAACTATATGAAACAATGATCTATCTCATAATAACTTAAACTAAATGAAGCAGTCATTACTATATAATTTATAGTTACATAGTACTGATCGCTTCTATATGACTTTAAAATGAATGGGACAACATAATTCCCATATGATATGAAATTACAAGTTATACCTATTTATATAGATTTAAACAATAAGAATCAATGTTAAGGATGAGATTAACACTCTGATCGTATGAATTTTAACTGTATATTGTTCATTCTTTCTTGACCTGAAATTTCCAACCTTATTTTTCAAGGATGAGTGACACACCCTGTCATATGGATTTAATATGTGAACCTAAAAATATATGGGTTTTTATTACCTTAATTGGAATATATAGGAATATTTCTATAGGTTTATTCTAACATTATTATAGCTTCTCCCTATTCTTAAAACCTTATATATTCATGGATTAAAGGATAATATAACCTTATATTTTCTTTAATGAAATTAAAATACAATGTAAGCTTCAATATTTATGGATAATAATGAATTTAAATGTTACTTTTCATCTTCTTGGTTGATAATAAAATCTAGTGAAACTTTAGTATTATTGTATGATACTAAAATCCATCATAAACTTCTATCTTTTTCAGTGATAATAAATTCCAACATACTATTTAATACTTGCTGGATGACATGAAAATATGGTATACCCATTTCATCTTCCAAAATAACAATAAATTTCAATGTCACCTTTATGAATTCATGTCTAGATTTAAACTATGGAATAAATTTAAATCTTCTGGGATGATAATAAAATTCAACATATGTTTTATGACTTTTTGGATGACATGAAAATCCAACACAACTTTCCATATTAGTGTATGATAATAAAATCCAATATAAACCTTCCACCATACAAATGATAATAAACTTCAATGAAAACCATTTCATGAATTTGTGTCTTGATTTAAACTATGGTATAACATTTTCACCTTCCTAGATGATGTTAAAATCTATAGTCCCTTCCCATATGGCTTTAAACTATAGCATAACCACCCCTTATTGTGCAGTAAGTATGAGAAGTATCATTCCTTGAGTATTGGATGATTTAATTTTATATATACTCCTTTGAATATATAATAATTATTCAAACCATTTTATCATACATTTTCACCTTATTAAGGGAAAAAGTGATGTAATTAATTGACATTGTTACTGGTAAAGATTTTATGAGCATGAATTAAATCTATAAGAGAGTCCTAGAACAAAAAATAATAATTTTATGGGATGATTTAACCTCCCATACTCTTAGTTTTAGCATATACACCCCATTATTCTCCCCATATCCACCAAAAAGAGTTACATAAAGGTGGGGTATGAAAATTTCAGAAATAGAAATGACTCAGAAAATGTAAAATCCTTTAACTTGGAAAGTGATTCACTGGTCATGCATATTTAATTATGACACCCAATTTATGGGTTTTTTTATTTATGATAACCCATGGAATCAAAATTATGACTTTTATTAATAGAAAATGAAGCATAGTAGCTCCCAAACAGTATAGAGGAATCCCAATAAAAATAGATGCAGTTGTGTCCTAAAAGCACCATGCAGTAGACCCTTACTTATACATCTTCACCTCCACTGAAACTGCGTCAAATCCTAATAATCGATGCCTACTATACCAAACTCAGAACCTCCATCTCTATATGTTCAATTAATTGGTTTGTGAGTACACATTTAAATTCATAATCTTGATGTGCTAAGATGCATATGAGTTCTTAGAGGGGCCATATCCATGAAGGTCAGCCCCACACAATCAAAAAAGTAGAGGGAAGGCTCCACTGATCACCATATCCAACCATTTTAGGATTCTTTCTCCTAAAATATGACAATATCTTCTTATCTTATTTAGATAAATACAATGAGGATATTACATATATCCAAGTGACTGTGTATAAGTCTCCCAATAGGTATATTTCTTATCATGGTTTTCACCACCACCACACATCCTTTATTTCCCTTAAGATTGTTGAAGACCCTCTAACCCCAGTCATTCAAGCCTTGTTACCTAGAAAGAGTCCCCACCAAGGGCTATTTAACCTTTATATTCAGAGGAAAGTTGATTTCCATGAGGCTTCTAAGACCCTTTAGGTTCATCACCCCATCCAGATATTTATTTGAGAAGAATTTAGGGTCACATTGAATTTAAAGCCACAAAAATAATCTAGGATTGATTTGGTACCCCCATCAACTAATTATCCCCCCTTAAAAGAAGATAAACCATCATAGAGTCTTCCCCATGAAAGAAATAATTATAATGTTTTTCTCCATTGAAGTTCCATTATCTACCAAAGTGGTCCAACCCATTATGACCGATCCAATTAACCTGAAGTTTATCCCTATACCGAAGAACATAGTAACCCTAATGGTTCTCCACATAGAAACATTAATAGTAAAAATTGAGGTCCTTCCTATAAAGGTAATGAAGTGATCCTCCCGAGGGTAATTACTCACCAACATGGGTCACCCTAATGAAACCATTAAGGAAAGACTAAAAATTTTCCCATAAATTCCAATCATATGGGATTCAAATCCCAAATACTCTTTCACCATCCATGTTGGAGAATATTTCATGATTTATGGGTTTATCATAATAGAGGAGGAAATATACACCACCTTGACCCCCTTTGTTAATATATTTATAAAGGTACTAGGATGCTAATCTATATTCCATGATTCTATAACTCCAAAATTTTAATCTCCAATCTGGTGTCATAGATAACCCATGAATACAATATTCATGGGTGTGAAAAAGGATTACTAAAACATAGTTAAAAATATAGTATATTGGAAACATTGGGTTTTCTCTAGAGAGGGGAGCTAAAAAATCCATTATAACATTTTAGTTAGAAGTGAAAGGGGGTTATTTGTATTGTTTGATTTTGAAAATAAATGAAAGCAATGTAATTCAAGTAATTGAAATCAAGTTGATGAAAAGTGATGGGTTTGGGGTTGGATATCTCATTTTAATATTATTATAGTCTAACCAGTGAATCTTCTTCTTATTAACTTACAAATGCGAGGTTCCAAAATCACTTCACATCTCACCCCCATCTGAATGAATGTGGTGAGGTTTAAATTTATATAAATATATATTTTTTCTATACTACTTTGTATGAATGAAAAATGGTATCAATGACACCAAAATAGTAAACCACTCATAGTTTACTCGGGAATTTTCTTACCAGATTTTTTATTTCCTAAGAAACTCAGGAGTGTTACACTAACTTCACACATGTTCCAACAATTTCAAAGAAATTCACCAATAAAACTATTATATTACATCATATATAAACTATTCTAAGTGTAGGGACATAAATTATCATTAAGAAATGGAAACACATAATTAACATAAAAAATATAACAAAATCACATTCGAAAATATAAAATACCACTCTATGTAAATATAGAGTTCTTGGATACTAAAACTAAAGCATTAAAGTTGGATTCACCTCAATTACATGATCAAATAAGGGTTTTACCCCTCCATGCATGGGTTAATAGTGATGAAAATGGAATAGTAAAGAATTATATAAAAGTAAGGTCTTGAAAATAAAACTGAAAAAATTAAAAAAATTAGCAGTATAACACATGAAGAGAGAGATCCCACTTCTTTCTTACCTTCCTCACCTATTATAGTTTAATATTTTTTTTATTTGTCCAATAAAAAATTATGAGATCTTTACTTACTTGAATATTTGAATATTTTCATATTTCTTTCAATGTATCTTGAAATTCACAATCCATTATTCCAAAACATTTTCACCTTCCTTCTTTTTAATTGTGATTGGATCATCAATCATATATTATGATTGATAATAATAATTATAATCCATATATATTCCTAGGATTAGGTTATATGAATACTAATGTGCAATTATTGTTATATGGTTTAAATAATAGGTTAACCTTAAAAACTTCCATTGAAACATCCTTATTATGTTAATTTTTACTAAGTCATGAACCTTATGAAGTCTATAGGGGAACCTTATGGTGTTCATTGAAAAACCTTATGAAGTCTCCCGATGAACCCTATAAAATTGTTCATCCAACCTTAAAATACTCATTGATCAACATTCTAAAGTCTATATTTTTGAAAATGTAACAGCTTTATGAAGGAATATTATGCATTACGTTGTTTAGAGGAACCTTATGAAGTGATTTTGAAAGGAACCTTATGATGCATAGTAATGAATCATTAAGAAGCTATCCAAACCTTAAAAAGTTAAATTCTATGCAGTGAATTTAGTTTATGACTTTTTTATTTTTCTCAATTCATTATATTAATTCTAGACTCTCCAAACAATCATAGAACTTATTCAACTCCCTTAGTTACTATTCCCTTCTTAAGGATTTCAAATGAACCTTAAATTCATTGGGTATTTTCCAAATTTCATATTCATAACCGAAACTAATATAATTTAACTTTAAAATATAAAATTAATGGAAAATTAATAATTTTACATTAATTTATTATAGAAATTAAATATATCAATAAAATGTATAATTTGGAAATTTTAAGAAATATTAAAAAAATATAGTGAATTGACACATTAATTCCTAAAATCATTTGAACTTAATGAATTAATGAATGAGATAGAATGGAATGAAATGAATATTAAAAAAATATTATAAATTTATTGAAACTTTCACCCATCCAATTACAGATATCTGGTAGTTAAAAATGTACTCTCTTATCAAGAGATACAACTGAAGGTAGAATTAGTCATACTAGAGGTTTTATCTATTACTAATGATATCCTATCCCTACCAGTGAACACATTTAGACACTAAACATATCTGGTCCCTCTATATGATCACTTGAATTTGTGAGAAACTAGAAATTCATAAGGTAATATAATTATTCTTGATAAATAGACTATAAAATAGCCCATATGTACAGAAAAACTTGAAGATCCATATATAGAAGATGAACCTAATTATGATAACATGTGGGAATAGATAGAAAAAAAAATACCAGACATACACTAGAATCTCACCAACCATCAGTATGTCTTGATCAATCCCATCCGGGTGTAATAAATATAATGACTCTATTAGGACTTATTGGAAACATTTTTTTGTATTTGCTGTTAACGCATCTCATATTTTGGGTATACCTACCACATCAAGATTATAAATGAATAATGTAGTAGATAAACCTAGATTCCATCCCACTAATATGGAACCCATTGTCCAGTAAGAAAAATGAGAACCTATAATGTTCATATTTGGGTAGCTTTAGGGAAGCCCATCAAATCATCCAAGAATACTCCCACCATATATGCATTAGATGTTGGGGTTATGAATACTATATTTTATTTCACTCCTCCGGTTTAGGTAGACCTTGATAGATCAAACATGACTCCTCCTTTGGATAGATCATCCAAGGTGACCTGAAGTATCATCATCCCCAATGGTACTCTGAAAAGAGGCATGGAATTTATAATCATTTTACTAAATGGGTTTGTTCAATCTATAAATATCAAAACATACATGCCTAGGAAGATCACATAATTGATTAACTCATATTAGAAGTCATTAAAATATAAAATATAACTATAAATTTGATGAGGTAAAAACTAGTTAATCCAAGGCCACCCTTTATGGAAGGTTCCCCTCTTATGATGATGGATATCCTGGGGGGAATCTATAAAGAAAAATTACCAACTTTTAATTTTTTTAGAATAAAAGCTCAATAGGTATGAAGAGACAAAACCATTTCAACAACATCACTGATATAACCCCATCCCATAGGGTCAGAGAAGTTTTTATCCCAACTACCATCCCATATGATACCGAACAGGTAGATGAAAGTTTTATTTTTTTTATGAAACCTCCCATAAACTCTATATTCACATGGGTGTGGATGATTAAAAAAATATTTAATCAATTAACTTCTTTTGATTTCTGTTCAGTGGAAGTATGAGGTAATTAAATTTGGATCACATGACATAAAGAACCATTTAATTCTCTTTTAAGAGAAAGTTTGAAAGATAATTAAATATGATATAAGGTATATAAATATTTATGTACCTTCAGTAGAACAACCATAATATTTAACTATGATAAAACCCTCAATAGTTTCTTTGAAATCTTGATGAAGCCCCATACTTTATGGATGCAGGTGATAATTTAGTTCCCAATGGGTATAAATTAATGAAAGTTATCAAAGATGATATCACTTATGCCTAATAACATAGTGTAAATGATAGACTAGATGGAAATAAATCAGTTTTGGAAAATTATATTCATGCTGATATACATGATTAGGGTATGCACACTTGGGGATGAAGGTGAGATTAAGCAATGAAACCACCACCCAATATTCCAATTCCAACTACCTAGTGTACTGTAGATATGAAAAAACGTATTTTATTGTCCTCACACAACCCACTAACCATAGTTATCAAGGCCATTTTTCCAATGAGTAGATTTACCATTTGAAATAGGAAATAGAAAACCTTTATTAAATCAACACAAAAATGCTTCATGGGAACCTACCTAGAGATGATGGAATTTAAGTTTAAACTTTAACTCCAATTGTTTATCTACATCAATAAAATGAATCCCTTAACATGAAATGGAAAAATATGATCACTTGACTGGTATTAGGAGATATTATCTTATTTTATTAACTATTTCCCCATTAAACCACCAAAGTTTCCTCCTTAAATCACTACCAATATCTAGCTTTTGTGATCTATCTAGGGTATATCCCAATATAGTGGGGATAAATATAGGCTTAGACACCTTATTAAATTACCACTTTATTATAGTCCATCAAATCCATAGAGAAATTGGTGAAACCTAAAAAGAATTCATATCCAAAGTGGGTTGGTTTAACTCCTTCTTCGCTAACTTGTTACTAACATCTCAATATTAAATTGTGTGGGTGACTCGAAGAAGCATATCACACACTACTTCAAAGTGAAACCCACTATTGGATACCTTCAAATTTATTCAATAACTCTTATATATATATATATATCATGTTCCTATATAATGGTTATGAGTAGTAGTCTCATTAATTGAAACACATTATGATGTCTTTTTAGTATGTTTCTATTATTTAACTATTGATATGTTAGATTACTCTCTTTATTGATTAAGTGATTTGTGTATATATAATGATATAAATAATGATGTGTGATTATTTTATGAAATATATAATTTTAACTTTTATATAAAGTTGTATTTTCTAATAAATTAAAATGATAGTGATTTCATTATTACTAAATGAGGATATCAAGATTTTAAAATTAATTTTAAAATTTATTAATGGTGTTTTTGGAAATTTAATGGTACATGGAAATAGATTTTCATTTTATAAAAAAGGTTTTATAAAAACCCCCAATGTTTTGGAATTGATATGAATAATTTTTTTATTTGGGTATTTTAAAAAATGAAAATACAAAGGAATTAAATTTGTAAAAAAAGAGTTTTTAAAAGAAAAAGTTTTTTAGTAATTGTTGGTTCTTAATTTTAATTCAGAAATTTTATAAATTATTTTATTTTTTGGGATAAGTTTTCATTTATTAATTTATTTTTTCAAAATTTTATGGATTATAAGAATTTTTTATTAATCATGTAGTATTATGGGGTGTAATTAATTGAATGGTCTTTTTTTATTAAACTAGGATTTCATAAAGTTAAAAGAAAACCTATGTCAATTTACAAGTAACTAAATATTTTTTATATAAAATGTTAAATGAATTGTTTCAGTGGTGATATAATTGGTGTGTGGTCTAAGGTTCATTTTATGGATTAATGTGTTTCTTTAATATTTGTGTTTGATGCATATAATATCTATTATTTTGTTTTATTTTTAATGTCTTTTTGGGTGAATGAAATCATATGGGGATCATTTTTATAATAAACCTTCTAAAAACTATTTTTTCAAAAAATTTGATTTTATTGGATTATGTGATATATCTAAATAGGTGTTAGGTTTATGAGAAAATATTTTTCTTTATATTTAGATATCTTGTAACACCCCAAGCTTCTACGTTACACTTCTCTTTGAATAATACAATAGCTTGCGCTGTACACAACTTCGAGTTCTAGCACACCATGACCACTAAAACTAGCTGTTATGAATATAAATACCCACTTTTTGAAATTTTATAAATTTTATTTTTCAAAATAGACTTCAATTTTGGATTTAGAATATCAAAATTATCTTAGGGTGAATTTTCGGTATTTTTCTGAAAACTTTCAATTTTTGATGAATAGTAAAAAACACTGCATTATTGTTTAAAACCTACTTTTTATTTAAATTTATTTTATGTAAAAATAGATACTTAAATACCTATATAAGTTCAATGTAATTTATTGAAGTCATTTTATAATAAAATTAGATGTATAAAATTTTACGGAACATTTTAACGTCTTTTACCCACATTTTAGGCACACTTGCAAATTTGAATAAAACATAATTTTACTGCTTCTGTGAATTGAATTTCAAAAATAAGAGAGAAAAAGTTGAAATCATTAAGTAAAATGTAGTTCAATAAGTTGAAAATAATATTTGGTGAATAGTAACTTTTGAATTTTATTTACCACGGTTAAAAGTAAATAGGGTAATTAAAGGTAAACATAATATTATAGTTACCCTAACACATATTCTAATTATATTGGATAAGTGTTTTTTGAGAAAAATAAACCTTATGGATAAAATATAATCTTATTTTATCCACTTGGATTAGATTAGTATATTTATTATTATTTTATTTAAAGAAGAGTTAAAAGTGTTATATTCAAATTTTAATAACTAAACCATTTTTAATACAGGGTTATACATAATATAAATTCAACTATAAATATTCGTTGGAAATATAAAATTATTTCCAATATCTTGGATTTTATTTATAATTTTTAGACATTAAATAATTAAATTTATTCATGATACAATGATGATGCAGTAATTACCTTATTAATAAAAGATTAAAATAATTGATATTATAAATATTAAAATAAATATAAATTGAGACTTTTTATTCATTTCAAAAATTTTATAAGTTAATATGACATGTTAGGGTTTATTAAATAATTTTTTTAAGTGATTAAGTTGTTATGAATTTCACAAAAACCAAATACTAAATAGTGTCAAAATTGACATAAATGAGTTTTTAAAACAAATACTATTTTATTAAATGATATAATATTCCTAAAAATATATGGTTCAGACAAAGGACTTATATAATGATATTATGTCATTAATGATCCACTTGGGGTTATCTTGTATTTTTATAGTAAGTTTATTAACCATTTGTTATAATAATACAAGAATATATGGTGAAAGTTAAACTATTTAACTAAGAGCTAAATAAAAAAGATAAGGTTAATATGTTGACCTAAAACTATATAAAACCTATTGGTTGAGAGTTTTTAGACTATACCAACCTTATCCTCAAAATAAATATTTTTGGAACCATTATAAACTGAATATGATTGTATAATAAATTAATATTTCAAGCTTTTCCTAAAGTGACACACACCTCACTTATAAAAGATTACTTCCCCTTATCTCAAAATCATACTACCAAATACATTTGGATAGACCAAACCCTTCTCAAATATCTTCCCTAATATCCTCACTTCAACCTAGAGGCCTTAATTTTATCAGAAATCCGACCTAAGGATCTTTTTTGATTAAATCAAAAATAAGCACCCAGAGAAGAGGTAATAATTTCATCACCTCTTTCAAAGTTATTTTCTTCTTCCACTTCCTCTTTCTTTGTTTTTTACATACCAAAATAATAAATCCAGTAAATTTTACATAATGTGATGTTATTATAAATATGGTAAAACCATATTCTTTATTCTATCCATCCTATGAATGACAAAGTCCCCATACGTGCATACGTACGACTTACCATCTCCACGTCGTGGTGTAGTTTGTTATTCAACACTTTGCTATTTTTATGGGTATAATAATGAGTATAATTTATGTAAATAATAAATATAACATGTTAATTATTATTTATATATTATATACCATCCAATTACATATTATTTCACCATCAATAAAATGGTATTGTCGCTTGTGTGTATGTACAGATTACCGTCTCCACGAACGCGATGAGATTCATTCCCCATCGTAACCATTCAAGAATAGTTTTCACTTTATGATTAAAAATAATGTTTAAGAACTTAATATATTTATGTATAGGAATCAAATACATCCCATCCATAAAAAACATAACTTACATAACAAAACATATAAAGGAAACGAATTTGTTAACACCCGAAACAATGATACTACTGAAATATTATTAACAAAAAATATATTAGAAGATCATATATAATATAATATTTATGTATATGGTTATTGTATAATTTAATAAAAATTATTTAATTATTATACAGAAGGTTAAATTTCCCTCAACCAAGGAAAAGTACAAGGTAAGAGTTAATTTTACAATCTGTTTATTATCCGAAGTTGTTTATAAGTAAGTATCTACTGAGACACTTTATCATCTATATCCGTGTTTCTTAAAAATAAATTTCAAAACATTTTTACTATTTCTTATAATAAGGGTTAAATTTATTTATACCCTTGTTTTACTTTTTATAAAATGTTTTGAAAGGAAAATTTCTGTCATTTTCCAAACAAGGTACTTTATGACCTTTTCGAAAAATTAAGGTAAGAATGTTTTAACTTATACGATGGGTGTGGATATTTTTGGTCATTATAACACCTTCAAAGCTTCCCTTGAAATCTTATAAGAATATTTTCAAAATAAATGTTTTCTTTTATAATTACGTGACTTTTAAATGATTTCAAATTAGAAATAGATATTTCTCTCAAATAGTTTTGATTTCATCTATTTTAACATCCTTTTATTGATTTTACACTTATCTGAAGTTAATTTATTATGATATAATATTCCATATTGTATTGAAGGTTTTGTGATATGTTTGACTGTGGATGTGTTATTTTTATACCATTCATAGTTTATGGTTAAAGTATTAACAATTCGTATGCTAGTTTTAATATGAATGTTTATGTTATGTTTCAAAATTTTCATATGAGGAATGCATTGGACTTAGTAAGTGACGAGTGGAGCATGCTATAGATTCTCGAGGAATTGGTATGTCTCATGAGACAAACTAGTGTCTTAGATAAAGGCCTTGAAAAAAAATATTATTTGTAGTCATGGAACGAGGCCTTGGCTATATGGTTATGATGTCCGACATTATGCATTCCATCATTATGAAATTAGATCTTAATATTACATGTGATTATTCGATTAGTAGAATATCCAAGTTAATAAGTAAATGGAATTATTTGATTTATATTTTACATATTATGATTAAGTTTAATTTTAAAAGTCTTGGGTTTTATTCTTATAATCACCTTCAATGTTTATGCTTATTTATGAAAGTTTCTGCTATATTGTTATCCTTATTGAGAATCTGAGCTCAGAAAGCTGACTAGAGTGGATCATATGAGTGTAACTCCTTGAGGGAACATTGATGTAGGGGTTAACGCATGGTTAGTTACCCAGTTACTACTAGGATAAGTGAATATGTGGATTGGCATTATCTTACCAGAATGTGGTGTCCCGGGTAAGAATCGGGATGGATGATGGGTGGTTAAGTGAAGTGGGTGGAAAATGTTATGGAGTTGACTCGGGGCGACGATGGTGGTGGGATTGATCCTTGAATAGACTTCCTACATATCCTCGTGGAAAATAATCAAAGTCTTCATAGTTCGGGGGGACAATGGGACACCTGAGGAGGTGTCCTGTGAAAATGGATGAATAGATGGGACCCGGAGGAAGTGGAACCTCTGGGTTGGGGCATGATCTTCCCAGAACATATGGGATAGAGGGAGAGATTAGGATGAGACATGAATGAAGGGATTGAACCTCAGGAAGAGTTCTTACATATCCCCATGGCAGGTAATCAAAGTCAATGTAATTCATATTGACAATGGATTACTGCTGATTGAGGTTCCAATGGCTTACCGCTAAAAGAGGGGGACAACGAATTATCGCTGAAAGGGGGATGAAAACGGCTTACCGCTGAAAGGGGGGATGAAAACGTCTTACCACTGGTTGGGGATAAACCTCAGGGCGACTCCCTATGTACCTTATCTATGATACAGGGATCAAAACCCTTGTAGTTTGGGTATGGGTGTGGGTGAACCGACGTGAAGGAGGTCAAAATGACTGGGTGTTGGTCTTGAACCTCAGGAAGGTCTCCTACGTACCTTTCCTTAGAAAGGATCAAAGTTCATGTAGTTTGGGATGGGTTTGGTGAACTGATGTGAAGATGGTCGAGACTAATGGTTGTTGGTCTTGAACCTCAAAGAGGCTTCCTACGTACCTTGACTCGGCTAGGATCAAAGACCACGTAGTTCAGGTGGTGGGAACTGACGTGAATGTGGTCGGGCCAATGGGGTGTTGGGATTGAACATCATGTAGGCTTCTTACGTACCTCACCTTGGAAAGGATCAAAGACCACGTAGTTTAGGTGATGGGAACTGATGTGAAGGTGGTCGGGACCAATGGGGTGTTGGGCTTGAACCTCTAGGAGGCTTCCTACGTACCTCACCTTGGCAAGGATTAAAGATCACATAGTTCAGGTGGTGGGAACCGACGTGAAGGTGATCATGACCAATGGGGTGTTGGGCTTGAACCTCAGGGAGGCTTCCTATGTACCTCGCCTTGGCAAGGATCAAAGTCCATGTAGTTCGGGTAGACTTGTGGGGATTACACTCTGGGATACCCGAAGAAGATTTCATGGTTGATGCTTACTCTAAACCCACGTGAGTCATGCTTGGTGTGAGAAACAAGAGGTAGTGAAGACCTGACAATCACGTCACGAAAGGTGAGTCAGTGGGGAGTGGAGTGGGGCTTACACATGTTTTGCAGCACAGGGAGAGAAAGATTATGAATTACTCTAGGAACGAGGCCCAAATGGTGAAAAATCCCAAAGGGAGAGAGATTTGGAACCAAAGAAAGGAGGGATCTGGTGCCCATACCCCCCCTCTAGTCTTTGGCTAGTAATAATTTAGGAGGAGCAGGGGTGATACCTCATACAAGAAAATCTAGGGGCTTACACCAAGATGGTTTCTCTTTACCCACGTAGGATGCATGGGGGGAAGTCACAGTTTAACGTCATGTGCTAAGGGCGAGGGTGCTTGGTAGTTTAACGTCCTACAGCTTAGATTAGGTGGGTTATCTCCGCACCCCTAGGACTTACATAACTGGTACCCTCTGCACCTTGGTGAAAAGAAGGGACAGGTAATGCCGTGGCTAGGTGGTGTCATGAGGTGATCCCATTGGGAGTCTACGTTAGCCTGGCTATGTAAGGAAGCAATATCCGTTAGCGTGCCTATGCAAAGAATCATGAGGTAAAGCAACACAATGGGAAGTGGTGTCCAGGGGACTTTAAAATCACTTCATGCAAACCTGGAGGGTCGCATGGGAAATGGAATTACAAAGCAGTGGGGTTCAGAGGCTGGGGCCTTGCAAAGCTCTGGTGCTTCACATAGTGGAGGGTACCTGCGAAGGGGTGTGCTTCGCAAAGTGGAGTGTCCCAGCCTAAGAATAGGGCAGAGGTGCATATATTAGGTTCTTCATGAAGTGGAAAGGCATTCACAGAGCACTACCTCACGAAGAAAAGGTGCCTCATGAAGCAAGCTGTTGTGATGAAATGTGCTTCATGAAGTATAGTGACCCTACCTTAGCATGTGGATCACATGTACATGAGGGGTTCTTCACAAAGCATAAACGCTCCGTGACTACTCGGGTCCCCTTGGGGATCCCCTTCCTTTGCGAAGTCCCGTAGGCTCCGCGAAAGGCATCCATCTCTAAAGGTGGGTAGAAAACAAGGAAAAGGGGAGGCACTTCACAGAGCAAAAGTACCTCGTATAGCTCATGGTTTTCAGAGCAGAGGGTGCTTCACGATTTGGGAGCTAGGAAGTTGAAAGGTCGGATGAACCCCCCTGGACTTGGGGGGAGGCTAGTATTTATAGGTAAGAGGTTCCATGAAGCAGAGCTCGATCGGTGCGAATATGGATTTTGTTGCTCCGCGGCAGGCTCACGAATGTCAAATTTATTCACGGAGCATCCCGCCTCCTTGCTCCACGGCGGGCTCGCGAATGTCAAAGGAGTTCATGGAGCATCTTGCCTCCTTGATCTGTGGCAGGCTCACAAATGTTAAAGGTGTTCATAGAGCATCCCACTTCCTTGCTCTCCAGCGGGCTTTCAAATGTCAAAGGAGTTCACGGAGCATCCCGCCTCCTTGCTACGTGGCAGTTGTGGGGGCCAGGGGGACTCCACGAAGGGGCTTCGCAAGGCGTCCATTCGGGTTTTTCATTTCTTCTTCTTCAACCCCCATTTTGGCAATAACAAATTCCCCCCCTTTGACTTGGAGCCGAGGGGAAATGAAGGGTCAAAGTCTGAGGTTCAATCATCAAAATCCCTCATCCATTCGCGATGCTGTCACTCGAATAGGGCTCATGAGGTGGATAGGCAACGCACAGGCCGAGCGCACCGTGATGCTCGGTGCGATAAGGATGCACCGTGAAGCTCTGAAGGTCGTAGCATATAAAAGGGGAGATGACCTCTATTTTTTATTTTATTCTATTTGAAAATTTTTCCTTTAGTGCTCTCGATTCGTGAAGATCCGTGTACTTCGCGATTTCTCTCCGCGAATCAGGTCTTCTTCTCTGCAGCACACAACAAATCTTTGACTCCGCGACAACGCTTTGCAATCTTGCATTTGAAGGCCGAGGCAGGGCTCCATGAATAGGCTTTGCGAACATGCTCTGCGAATGAGCTTCGCGAACCAAATCCAATTTTTTTCCAAATTTTAAAACTGAATGGATTATCAAGAAGCTTCCTAGGGGGTCCTTGCAGATTCCACCCAGAGGGATGATATGGTGAAAATTCTGGGTCTAGGGGTGTTAATTCGGAGCCACTCTGATGATGGATCATTGGTGGCACTACTATCAGAGAGCCATAAGAACTACCCAATGTCTAAGAGGTTGCCTTTGTATGGATTCAGGATGGGGGATGACGTCTCTATCCCAAAAGGAAGTCGGAATGAACTAGCTTACTAGTTCAGGAGTACGTTGTGCCAGCGCCAATGGCTCAGGTCAGCTGACACCCATGCCCGGGAGGATTTCACACCCATTGTCATTGAATTATTATAAAACCACCTGAATAATGTAGATGGGATGGAATTATAACCAGAGACGTCCCCCCCTCTGTACCAGATGATATTGAAGGAAGCATTGAGGAACCCAGGGAAGGGGTGTTCTGAGGAGTGGGACCTTCACCAGGGCGGTAACTTCACAGACGATTGGGCTTGGGCCTACTGGGTAGGTGCCTTGTGTGAGGAGTTTGGGGTAGCGCTAAGGAGAGTGGGTTTGTATGAGGTGGATTGGGCCTCCCAATTCCACATCTACCAATCAAAACTACTAATTATAGAGCTATTGAGAAGATGGTCATTGAGGACTAATACCTTCCACTTACACCATGGTGTGGTCAATATCATCTTATGGGATGTCCACCAGATTTTGGGGGTCCCAATACTGGTGGATATGTACGATGAATTCCTCCTCGTCATGAGTGCGTGGGAGTATCTAGAGAAAATTCCACAGTTGGCGATGGAATTGATGGAGCTGGTGCCGAGAGAGGAAAAAGAAGCAGTTAGAGATGTCCACTTCAGGAGATAGTTCAAGAAATTTCTGAATTTTCTAGAAGAGAGGAAGTTTCCAGTGAGGACTCTAACTTGCCCGAAGGGGGATCAATAGGGTAAGGAGCACTCGTACTAGAGGCTCTTGGAGCACAACCAGTGGAAGACCTGGTGGATCAGCGTCAGCACCGAGAAACAACCGATAGTCAGGCTGACATCATTTATTGTGGCTCTTATCAGTGGATGGATACTGTTGGTGAGGGATACCAACATGGGATTGCGACCAAGCACATTTATCATGGTGTCCACGTTGGTGATAGGAGGGTGAGTTAACCTCGAGATCCCAATGCTCACTAAATTGTATAAGATGTTGCAACATATCAGTGAGGGGAAGAGGCTGTAGAGGATATCTGGGCCATTCCACCTCCTGTATGGGTGGATAGAGGCACACATCAGGGGGGTTTACAAGTACCCAAACACCATCTCGCCTCCGGGCTCGAACTTCCACCCATCAATTCTAAATACCACATGAAGATTTCTAGCCGAGATGACCACACTGTTGGTACTGAACCGAGTGTGGAAGGTGGAGGAATTCAATTTACACCCGTTTCCATTGCTGACGGGGTTATTCACTGATTATGTCCAGGGAACGGAAGAGAAATAGGCCTATATCCTGGCCTTTTGAGGTGGAGTCCTAGTGGTGAGGGTGGACCGTGATCCCCTCTGTGATCCGTCCACCCCACACTAGTTTGCAAGACAAGTGGCTCATGTTCACACGAGAGGATGGGAAAATGCGGAACTAGCTACCTCCACCCACATCCTTCTTCAAGATAGTAAAGGAATATGCCCAGAGATAGGAGGCGACCTACCTGGGGGAGATGCTGAAGCAGCCATCCATTCAAGTCAGTGATGGTGAGCTTTCCCAACCTTGGGGTCAGGGCCGATAGGCGTCAAGGGAATCTCGCGGTGGAGGGGCTTCCATGGAGGCGAGGCCCGCACCAGTTGAGGGTGATGTAGCAGCGAGAAACCCAACTGTGGTAGCAGACCCGACGGTTCCAGAAGGACAGAGTCACCCAGAGGGGAGGCCACCGAGGGGATTCCGTAGAATACCTACTCAGGCTCCAGGGAAGCGACTGCACCATATTGATATGCCATAGAATGCTGTCTTCCCGGAGGCCTAGGACATTTGGGATATCAATAGGAAATTCCTCGGCCTGTCTGAGATGTGGCAACATCTGAACCATCTTTGGATGGATTTGCTAGGGATAAGCCCTATTAGGGCCGACTTTGCAGTGTCCCAAGCTGATGGGGAACAATATCTGACTAATATGGAGGACTTAGTGCACTCCTGGGGTGCTCCTCATCTAATGATAGATCAAATCAAGTTGTTTCTCAATTGCACTACTCCCCATAGTTTTCGGATGCCGATTTAAGGTAACAGTTTCCTCTGTCGGAAGAATCAGAAGAGTCCTCTTAGGGGGATGAGGCCAGGAGAGGGAGCCCATTGGAGGAGGGAGAAGTTGGAGATCAAGACTCTGATCTTGAAGAGTTTGAAAAGTCACTTGAGGTAAAAATATGAAACCCCCTTCTTCGAGGCTTGATTTGAGGTTGTTTTTGACTCTTTTTTAACATCTAAACTGTGCAGGAGAGTCTCATGCACAGAACTATTTCTCGTCTCTCAGTGGATGTAGGTGTAGGACCTTCGAGATCTACACCTACCGCCACATCTATTGCTACGTCCAGCAAGTCTAGGACACCTGAGGTGACCCCTTCGGAGCTTTCATATCTTCCGACTATATATGGGGGGCCACGTCTAGGGGTCTCAATGATGAAACCCAAGAATGAGTCCAGGAATTCGATCCCTGTAAGTCTCCTCTACTAAAATTATGATTATCACCCACTGACCATGTCAACTAATGTCTAAGCCCCTTTTTGGAGCGCATAGTTCTTCAAATGGCATGGGATTCCTTGGAGAGGTTGGTCAGGGCTTCTGGTGGCATCCTTCCTAGGGGAATGCTAGTGTTTGTGGAGGCGGAAGTCCAAACTGACCTAACTACGGTGATCTCGATCATTGGTGGGACCGTCAGCGGGGCTGCGCCTGAGATTATTGAGGTGGGATCTGATGATGAGGATCAATCAGATAGCCCAGGTCTCGCCATGCCTGACCAAACACCATATACGGACCCTACAGAAGAGTTCCAAAGGGAATTCCCCACATATAAGCCTGCCAACCGCACTAACTGGGACGATATGGTGTCTGATGAAGAGGACAACAAAATAGTCCATCGCCGATCATGGAATCTGATCAAGCGCTTAATTGATGACACTCCCAGGCACTATGGATGGATGAGATGGATAGAATTTTCTCGTGGCTATGTGAGATGTGTGCTGGGGGAGTGGATGCCTAGCTTCCTCACATTCTCGTCTGAGATCTTATGGTAGATAAGATTCAGGAGTATGATTGTGGCCTTAGTGTGGGTTGGCAGCGGAGGAAAGTAGTGAACATCAAAAGGCTCCAGGAGGCTAAAAATGAGGTTCAATGACTACAGAGCCAGGAGGACGAGCACTCAGACTCCCTCAATGAGCAATCTGAGCTAGTATTGCAATTGAAGGCTCAGCTGGAAGAGGCCGAAGAGTGTCTGGAGCGATCCTCTAAAAAGATGGTCATTATTTGGATCAACGTGGAGTAGGTCCGGTTTGTGGCTGACGAGCTGCACCCCATCACTGTTGAGGAGGATCATGAGGTAAATAGGCGGCAGCAAATCCTAGACGCCACAAGACAGAGGGTACCAGAGCTACAACACTCTTTTGACAGGGTCAACCCTACCATGGGAGGGGTTGATCCTTGGGTGCTGTAATGCACATAATTTTTCAACGTACTTTTATGATTTGATTGTTTTATGCCAACTGCATGCATGATTTCCATTATTTGTGTTAGTTTATTGCGTCCATGTGACATTCGTGGGGTGTCCAATGATCATTCCCTAAGCTCACATGGGTCGGGCCCGATGTGAGAAACAAGGGGTGACCACCTTATTACTCTATTAAAATGTGGGAGTGAAAACCAAACTTCAGGAATCTAAGGGCTTGGAAATCCAATCTGAATTCCTGAAAATAAAGGGGAAAAGTCCTGGATAGAGGGGGGAGACGTCGGAACAACAAAATTTCCATTTTCCCAATGTGATCTTACTTCTGGGGAGTTGGAGTTAATCCAAACATAGGGGAGTGGGAAGTGTGAATTATGATACCCCAAATTCAGAACACTGTGAGGGTGGCGTGATAATGAAGGATAGCTATTGACCGTGTTCAAAACATAGTATCCTAATTGCGTTAGCCAGAAAAGGGGATAACAAATGAGGGCCGACTATTGACCATATTCAAAACACGGGACCTGACTCAAAACGTTATCCATTAGTCTTATGAAATGTTAACCCAGAATAGTAGGTGAGCCATAGACTGAGAACCCATACCATTAGGGGGTTCCTTTAGATGTGAAAAGGGATGAGGGTCCAAATAAGGGGCACGCAAAGTTTTCAGGGTGGAGGGATGAGTTTTTAAAACAGAGTCCAACACTCTTGAAATTACGCCACCATGGTGAAAACACATTGGGTGGGCACATTAGTTTGATCATGAATCAGACTCAATTCTGAACAAGACCTCTCTGGTAAGGACCTGGAATGATCTGTAGTTTTACATCATACAGTAGGATGAGGACTGAAAGGGAAGATACCCAGAAGGGACTATGTGGTGCAGTAGCTATAAACCTAACGTGAAAGAGGACATAGTCCCATACCACACCATATACTCCCAGAGAAAGTTCTTCGGGTTGAGATACCAAAAGTGGAAATTAGGATGGACCCAAAGCAAAGTGGTTGGTAATTCCTATATACCCCATTAGGATGAGAATCAAGCCATACATAGTTCTAAGAAAGTAGTTTAACATTATGTGGGATGATGAAAGACATGGCTGCGCCAGTACACATCCTACCAAAACTACTAATCCTGTGTGAGTCATGCTCGATGTGGGAAACAAGAAGTAGTGGTGGGACTTTCCTGATACAGGAAGAAACATGTTAGGGGTGAAGGGAAGTTTGGTGAATGTCATCCAAATGATGTTAACCCATCCACGTAGCGCACTTGGTATTATGAAGAAGTAAAACCGAGTATGTCATAATTCCACTTGAATATAAGGAAGTGTAAATATTTGAATCATGATACTCGAGATCTGGACCACAATTATGGAGGAGTGATGATATGGGATGGATTTTGACCATGTTCAAAACACACCATCCTAATTGTATTATCCTAAAATGGGGACAGATAGATGAAGGTCGACCACTGACCATGTTTGAAGCACAAGACCTGTCGCAAATGTTGTCTGAGGTCCTTAGGGACGTTGGCCCGAGACGGTAGGTGAGCCGAGGCGGCATGAGACTAGGCCGTGAAGGGGGGTCACTTCAGATGTGGATTAGGATTATGATCCAAATAATGGGATCACGAAGCTTATAAATCTAACGAGGGGAATTTCCCCGTGAAAATTTCACACTTCGGGCTCTTTTTCAAAACGCATCTGAGTATGACAGTGAGATGTATCTGATAGAGGGAGTCAAGTCCCTTCCCAAGGACAAGGGTCCTGGAGTCGCATGATTTTGACTTAAGGTCATAGGGTGGACCATTAAGGGTTTCTTGATTTAATATAATATGGGAAGGGTGGAGAAATAGCCAAACGTGATGCGCAGTTCCCATGGGGAGATCTTAGTTTTGGGTCATAGAACTCAGACCACACTGGGAAAAGACTTGGGAGGTGCATGGTGCAGCTATTGAAAAACCCGACGTGAATGAGAACCTAAGAGGTACTCGCTACATCACATGTTACCAAATGAGTTCGAGCCAAGGGGTCGGAAAAAAAAGGAAGGATTATAGATTCCTAAGGCTGGACCCGGAGACAGAAATGTTTGAGAGCTCCTACGTATCCCATGAGGATGGGAATCAAGACAAACATAGTTCTGAAAGATTTCAGTCAGTTTAAGGTCTTGAAACAAGGATGTGGAGTGGTCTTAGTTTATGGTCATAGAGTTCAGACCATTAATGGTAGGAAATGAAGGAGACACACGGTGATGCAATTGCACAACTCGACAAGAACAAGGAACTAGAGTCTGGATCACCGTGCACTTCTTGGGGGAGGTTTCAGGTCGAGGGACCGAAACAAAGGTTAGTCTAGGCCTGATACAATGTGAACAACATTTCCTAATTACCCCATGAGGATGGTAATCAAGTCATATATTGTTATAGAAGGTGGAATAGTAAGATACTAGTGCCAGGGATAATAAGGTTGCACGGGTCTGGCCCTCACACCGAAAGGAGTAGTATTTGATATATCTCATTTTTTCCTTTAAGATGAATGGTGTTTTTTTTGCAAAGCGATGGAACTAGGATAAAAAGTACAAGAATTTCCACAAGAATCAAGCCGTATGTAAGCGTTAAAAAATGGTATGATGTGTGACTGATACCAAACATGATGTCCCCTCGAGTGAGGACACCACGACGTAGTGTTGTTTTTTGTCATGTGGCCAGGACTATAATGTCATAGTTTAGGGTCATGTGATGGGACCAACCATGCATTTTTTAACATCATTCAGGATAGATGTAAAAATTTAGTGTCATGTGGGACTAGGTAGCATAGTCTAAAGTCATATGGATTAGACATATACAAGAAGGATGAGGTTTGAAAGGGAATGTGCACGGCGTGATAAAGAATATCCAGTGTGAATGAGGACAAGGTCCACATCACACTGTGTGTGATTACATAAAAGAAACCTCAGGCCGAGGGGCTAGGAAAAATTAAAGGACATGGGATAGGAGAAGCTATCTTTTAGTTGAGCTGGACCCGAAGATGAGATGTCCGGGTGTCCCTACGTATCCCATAAGGATGAGAATCAAGCTATACGTAGTTCTTGAAGGTTCAGTGTAGTGTCTTGCGGGACTACATACAGTTTAATGTCATGTGGGACAGGAAGTAGGTGGGATAACTCCTAGAGAGGGGCATATGTGGTGAGGATAACGCAAACCCAGCGTGAATGAGAATAGAAGCCCATACCATGCCACACAGTCTCGTAAGAGTTAAATCCCCAGGGGAAGAACATAAGAGATAAATTCGTGGGACTCAAGTTGGACCCAAAGATGAGATGTATAGTCATTCCTATGTATCCCATAAGGATGGGAATCAAATTTTAAATAGTTCTAAAAAAGATCTTAGTTTATGGTCTTAGAGATCAGACCATGAATAAGCAAAATCCTTCCAAATAGGCCCAAACCTCAGTCCAATCCCTAAGCCTATGTGAGCTGAAATTGGTGTAGGAAACATGGATGGAGGAGATCCTTGCAATACATGGAATGTGCTAAAAGGGGAAATCGATGTGGAGCCACAAAGAACGTTGTACTGCGGATCTATACTTCTAATGTGTGAATGTTCACTGAGGGATAACACCTGGAGTGTCGAGATCCCACTTGGACATGATGGGGTGGAAAGTGGTGTGAATCATGTGACCGATATTTTGGGATTAATGGGGTTAGTGTGACAATGGAGGATAACTTTTGACAATTTTTAAAACACAATTTCCATATCGCGTGACTTGAAATGGAAACAAAAAATGAGCATCGATCGCTAACTGTATTCGCAATGCGAGACTTGTATCAATTTTTTGTTCGAAACCCTCGAGGACGTTGGCCCATAATGGTAGGAGGGACCTTAGGACAAGAATCCATGCCATTCAGGCATCCTTTTGGTTGTGAAAGATGATGGAATCCATAGTAAAGGGGAACATGAAACATGGAAGGCGGGTGGGAGACTGTCCGGGTAAAGTCTGACACTCAAGGCGTTGAACCAGAGTACTCTTGGGCACATTGGTGAATCACAATAGAGGGTTGAGGGAATAAACTTGAGAGAATCCAATTTGAAAATATGAGTATAGAATAAGAGGGTAGAGAACTCTTAGGAGAAAGGGGGGTATATGGCATGGTTGTTACAAACCCGACGTGAATGAGGACATAGTCCCATACCACACCATATACTCCTATCCATGGGAAAGTGTAGGCCATGGGGCCAAGGTGAAAAGTGTATTTCTAAGAGATGGGGTTGGGCCAATAGAAAAAATGTCTAGGTAGTCCTACGTATCCCATACGGATGGGAATCAAGACACACATAGTTCTGGGAGGTGTCATGGAATTTAAAGTCTTGCGACAAGGATGTGGAGTAAGGGAAAGATATCCCAATGAGGAATGTGTATGGCACAACGAGTAACCCGATGTGAATGAGGAAATAATCCCATACTACACCATAAAACTCTAAGTGATACCTCAGTCTTGGGGCCTGGGAAGGTTGAGGGACCCTAAGGCTGGGCTGCAGATAGAAGATAATAGCCAGCTTGCAGTTTAACGTCTTGTCGGGAGGACGATAGTGATCTTAGTTTAAGGTCATAGAGCTCAGACAGTGGATGACTAGTTTAATGTCATATGCATGGGACAAATGAATGAAAAGGGAGAATCATCGTGCCTATGGAAGGCCACTAGGTGGCAACAATGATAAAGGACAACTGTTGACCAAATTCGCAACACAACATCCCTCCCCCCTTGCGTGACCCATGAAACCAATTGGGCATCGATCATTAACCGTATTCACAACATGGGACTTGTACAAATTTGTCTCTAAAATACTTGGGGACATTGGACCAAAATACTAGGATAACCCTAAGGCTAAATATCCATGCCATTCAGGGGTCCTTTTGGATACAAAATATAATGGAAATCCAAATTATGGGGCTCTTAAAACATGGCAGGTCCTATGTTCGTGGAAGGGACAATATGGTGGGAGGAATATCTCAAGAGAATGTGTGGGGTGTGGCATAATAGCCTGACATGAATGAGGACTTGGATTCCAGATCACACTACACACTCCCGAATGAGAACTAGGGACAAGGGGCCAGAATGGTCAAGGGACTAAAAAGGGTCGAAGTGCCCGAGGGTTGAGGGACCCAAGGGGAGATTCTGAAGTTTGGTCTAGGAAAATAGAAAAAATGTCTAGGTGGTCCTATATATCCCATAAGGATGGGAATCAAGCCACACGTAGTTCTAGAAGGCCATGCAGTTTAGCGTCGTGTGGTGAGGACGTGGGAGAATAGAAGAACGAGAAGGGATCACATGGTGCGACCCTCATACTCCTGACATGAATGGGAGCTAAATAAGCATGCACTACACCATGGTCCTCTAGGAGAACTATACCCAGGGGGAATAGTTAAAGAAAAGAGTTTGGGGGATGGACTCAAGACGTAACGTCTGAGCGTTCCTATATATCCCATGCAGATGGAAATCAAGCCAAAAATAGTTCTTGAAGGTGTAGTTTAGCATCTTGCAGGATGATGTATAGTTTAATGTCGTGCAGGACATAGAAATTTAAGGTCTTGATAGACCCAATATAGATTAAGGTCATGTGGGACCTAAGCAGTTTAGGGTCATGTAAGACCTGACAGTTTAGCGTCTTGCGGGGCGATGTGCAGTTTAAGGTCGTGAAAGACCAAACAGTTTACGGTCATGCTAGAACTTGTGGCTCAGGAAAAGTATCACTTTAGGAACTTGGAATTGGCGGGAGGAGTTATACGCTCACCATCCATGGTCTCCAAAGAGTATGCACCATTGGGGGTAGACCTTGTGTACAATGAAATGTCCTTCCCATTTGGGTTCCAACTTGGGTGGTTTCCTGCCAGGTATCATTGGTGTCCTAAGGGCCAGTACCAAGTCACCTCGCAAGAAGGAGTGGAGGTGATTTTTTTTGTTGAAAGCTCTAGCCATCTTGTTCTGGTGCCTTTCCAGATTGTGTAGAGCACGAAGCCTATTCTCATCGAGCACTTCAAGCTCAGCCAGACATATTTCAGTTACCTTATCTGGTGTCTACTGGTCATAGACTACTGTGCGTAATGAAGGAAACTGAATTTAAATGGGTAGGACGAACTCATTTCTATACACCAGGGAATATGGAGTCACCTGGGTGGAATTACGTGTTGTCGTCCGATAATCCCAGAGGGAGTTGGGGAGATTTTCCGGCCAACTCTTCTTGTTCTGACCAACCATTTTCTGCAAGATGTTAGAGAGGGTATTATTCAACACCTCGATATTCCCATTGGCTTGCATGTGTTAGTGGGAGGTATGGTTAGAACAGATGTTGTACTTGGCAACAATTTCTTCAGCTCAGCTACTCGGAATTTGGTGCCATTATCGGTAAGGACTGCGTGAGGGACTCCAAATCGGTAGATGATATTGGAGTTCATGAAGTCAATGATGGAGCGGTCCTTGACCTCCTTGAGTGGAACCACTTATGCCAACTTGGAAAAGAAATCCATAGAGGTTAGGATGAACTAGCATTGGCGAGCTGTCACCGGGGGGTATGGTCCCACGACATCGAGTCCCCAAACTGCGAAGGGCCAAGAGTACTTGGTAGTGTGGAGAGGCTCCGGTGGCCTATGAACGAAGTTTGTATAAGCTTGACATACATGGAACCTCTTGGCAAACACGATGAAGTCATGGATCATGGAGGGCCAAAAATACCCCAGTCTTCAGATTTAGTGGGATAGCTTCGGCCCGGTCTGATGAGCCCTGCAGGAAATGACATGAACCTCCTACATGACCTGAGAAATATTGACTCATTGGATGCAATGGAGGAGAACACCATAAAAACTGTTCTTGTAGAGGATCTTCTCAAGACTGGGACCACTCTGGAGGGTAAACTACTGCACGTGGCATCGGATTCTCTTGCGCTCATCCCGATCAGTTGGGAGGTAACCATTTTGGAGATACTCAACAAAAGGGTGCTCTCCAATTAGGAGTCATTTCAACCACTGTATCTGAGGGACCTAGGGGTCCTAATGTGGAGGCTTTGGTGGTAAGATAGCTCACCTACAGGCAATCGTCATCACCTGGGGTGACGGGAGAAATGACTCTCTGATGTGCCATGTAGGTGATGCAGCTTGGCTGGCCGGGGAATTAGCTCGACCGTTCTGAGATCGAGGGACATGAGTAACTTCTGGACGATATGGGAACTGATCCATTAACTAGAGAGTGTGCTCCAAAAATGGTACAAGCTCTGGATTTCTGATGATGTAGTCACCATTGATCTACTTGATGACTAGTTTGGAATCCCCTTTCACATGCAAATGGGGCACATCAATCTCAAGGGCTAGCTCGAGGCCAATAATAAGTGTCCGATACTCTGCCTCATTGTTGGTGAAACCTTCTGACAACAGGAATGAGTATGACAGAATGACTTGTACCGGGGTAATAAAGAGAATACTCAAGCCTACCCTGTTGAGCATGGGATCATTGAGCCTCCTGACGGTGGGACTCAGGGAAGCACCATCAAAGTGCATCTGCCAGCATGGCATGGCATGATCTACTGATAGGATTGCCTCATCAGGAAAATCGATATCCAAGGACTAGTTGTAAGGAGCTGGATTGGCGGAAAGGAAGTATTACAATGATTTCCCCTTAATAACTTTATAAGGGACAAACTTGATATCGAACTACTGAAGAATCACTTCCCACCGATCTAGAAGACCTGTCAACATGGGGCGGTTCATAACGCACTTAGTGGGTCTACCCAAGACACCATCTGTACCTCGTGGTGATGCAATTAATGCCACAATTTTTGTAGTGCGAATACCAGCGCAAGGTAGCTCTTCTCTATGGAGGAGTATCTAGTCTCCATATCAAGGAGCATACGACTGAAGTAGTAAAGGCTGTTTTATGTCCCTTCATTGTTCTTTTGGGAGATAAGGGCACCAAGAGATCTTTATAGGGTGGTCACATAAAGGACCAATTGCTTTCTGGAGATGGGTGGCATCAAGAATGGAGGCTGGAGTAGATACTTCTTGATTTCCTCGAACGCGGTCTAGAATTCTTCATGCCATTCGTAAGCGATGCCTTTCTTCATGAGCTGAGAAAAGGGATTACACTTGCCATCCAGATTTGCAATGAATCAGCGTAGGTAGGCCAAGTGGCCTTGAAAACCCCAAATCTCCCGAATATTGCTCAGGGGAAGCGTCTGGCTGATGAATTTGATCTTCTCTAGGTCGATCTTGATACCCCTATACCAAAAAACAAAGCCAAGGAACATCCCAGAGGTGACCCCAAATGCACATTTCAATGGGTTCATCTTTAGGTGGTGGGAACAAAAGAAGCCGAACACTTTCTCAAGGTACTTGAGATGGTCCTGAAACTGGTGAGATTTGACCACCAGATCATCCACATATAATTCCACCAATGTCCCGAGGATTGGCTTGAATATGCGATGCATGGCCCGCTGATAGGTTGCACCTGCATTCTTTAAGCCGAAGGGAATGACCCGGTAAAAAAATGTACCTTGTGGGGCCCTGAAGGCTATAGAATCCTCATCCTTAGGGGCCATCTGGATTTAATTATCTGGAGTACTCGTCCATGAAGGAAAGGGCTTGGAACACCGCCGTAGCATCGATCATCAATTCTATCACAGGAAGGGGAAAATCATCCTTCGGATAGTGACAGTCGAGATCCTGGAAGTCTATGTAGACTCTGATTTGTCAGTTATTCTTCCTAACTGGAACAATGTTGGATAGCCACTTGGGGTACTGGACCTCCTTGACAAAGTTGGATCTGATGAGCTTATTGACTTTGGCCTTGACCATGGCACTGTGAGAAGGGTGCATCTTTCTGAGAGGCTGCTTGAACCTGCAAGGATTTGCTAGAAGACAGAGGTAGTGGATGGCTACCTGAGCATCTAGTCCTAGAATATCATTGTAACTCCAGGAAAACACTTCACGGTGCTATTTAAGGAAGTCCACGTACTGCTTTTACTCCTTGAGGGGCATGAAGGCACTGATCAATGCGGGTCTTAGGTCCACCTCGCTACCGAGGTTCACCTGTACCAATCCATCATCCATGGTGGAAATTCCCTCTTCAAAGGCTGGGGGAGCATCCTCTAGATCCTCTTCTTCAATTGTGGAGGAGGGATCCCCAGCAGGAGGAGCTTCCTCTGGGTCAGCAGATTCTAATGGGAGGCTGGTACTAGCCTGAGCAGTAGTGGTCACTGCATTAGGAGATTCTAGTAATGCCAAAACCATAACAATAAAGGTTGTCGATCCAATCTTGTTTGGTCTTCGACCTAAGGGTCCACGCTTGATGATTTCAAAGTATTATATGCGCATTGGATTGAGCCGGTTAATTCTAGCCCGATGAAACAGGAAAGTATGACGCACTACTGTTTCCATGGGGCAGACATCCCGATACCTTATGGGGGTAGGGGGATCAGGGATCACCAAGGATTGATTCATATAATAATATGAAGTGATTTGCTGATGTCGCTTAGATCTAGGAATGTGGTTCCCTCTTGTCCTGGAGACAACAAAACATTTCCCCATATCGGGGGTTGTGGACTCCAACCGATGGATTGGGAAGACGTAGGCATCATCTAGATCTGTCCAAGGGCCAGTCACAGCTATGTCATTCTATATTTCATTTGTTTGAATCTTCTTATCTTTGATCTTGTAGTAGTCGGAATCCAGATATCGGGCTTCACAAGAGGCAAAGGGAGATGCGTCTCCTTGAAGCATGCCCATCCGACCATTGATGGATTACTTAAGGCACTGGTGATATGATGAGGGAACTGCCGCGTGCAGGTGGAGCCATGGTATTCCCATCAATGCATTGTAGGTGGTGTCCTGATATATAACCATATAATTGGCGAAAGAAACTAGGACACTGAATAGGGTCTTCAAGCGGATATTTCTGACCGGCGTCTGTTCCATCCTGTCATAATCCTAGATTCTTAGTTCAGAGGGGCTCAGATCATCTTCAGACAACCCAAATTTTCGCAGTGTTTGAGTCAGGATTAGGTTGATCCCAGAGCCCATGTCAACAAGACAATGGTGGGCCTACACGCTATTGAACTGGACGGTGATGTACAACGAGAGAATGTGAACTGGTATAGAAGAGCCCTCATCCTCTCCAGAGAATGAGATAATGGCATGGCATTTAGAATTCTCAGTTGCCTCAGCATGGAAGGCTTCTATAGATGCTACTTCCATCTCAAACAGGAGGGGGCTTCTTAAAGACTCAGTGATGGCCTCATGCATATCCGATGATAGGAAAAGAGCCTCTAGGATGGAGAGGCTTACTAGGATGCTAGAAATATGTTTGAGGATGTCGTACTTCCATTCCAGGCACGAGCTTCTGCTTATAGGTGGTCACTCTATGAAAAGAGGTATGGTGGACCCTATCAGCTGGATCAGTGGCTCACTAGTACTGGGAAGGTCTTGTTTCTCACTAGTTGAAGCATGTGGAGTGACTGATAGAGGGGAACCTGAAGACTGCAATTGGTCCATGGGGAAGCGCGCCTGATCACGACAAGGTATGGGTGACTTTGCCTGATCTATCAGCACAAATAGTGGTGAAGGTGAACCTAATGTTACCAGATGAGAAGGATGCATTTATTGAGCTCTGTGTTGAGCCTGTTGTCTGGTTTCAGTAGCATGCACAACCTAACTGAAAGTGGAAACTGATGTGCCTCGATGAACCATATGACCGCGGCTCTTCTGACATTGGCGTCAGCTGGGGACGTTGGGGAGATCCACCTGGCGCTCCCCATTGTCGGGATTCATGTTGGGGTTTACCAACTCTATGGTGTTAATCGAAGAATACCCCTGACTGTTACTCAAAGATTCGTCCACTACTGGGTGAATCTTAGGAGGAATCCCCATATCCAGAGGCATGAAGTTGCCGAGAGTACGATACGACGATGGCATCGATGGGATTCGTTGCTTCCTCTTGCGACACCGATTCTTACTATTATGGGAAGAGGACGACTGAGATAATGATGCAGAAGTAGTGGATGTATCTTCTGATGGCTTTGGACAATTCAGGTGTGCACAGATGACACCATGGGCATGAGAAACTATTTTTCAAGCCATCCAGTCGTTGTACTTATGGGACCCGCGGTTAGAAACTTGATGCTGTCACTGCTATGTTTGGTCTTACGAAGATGCACACCACCTGTTTCAGGGCAGGACCCAACCAGACTATGTTTTTTTTGACCTGGTATTGGATCCAGTCCGTGAACACATAGCATTGTTTAAGGGTGTTCCCCAGGATTCAGTGATAAGGGTAGTAGTTGGGGCGCTCGGTGAGATTCGCCTCTTTCGGCCTTCTGCACTCAGGCAAGTGTACAATCCCCTACTCTATGGTCTTGTGGAAGTAACTAGGGACCTAAGCCTTGTTGAATGAGTAGGTCCAGTTTCTTCTGTCCAGAAAGGGGGTTCTTGGAGCTTGACCCTGGTGAGGAGTTGGAGGAGCCTGTCGAGGCGGTGGTGCCTGGTTTTCTTGCCTAGGTGGTGGTGAATTATGCGGGGGAACATGCCGATTTGGAGGTGGACACTGCTAGGCTGGAGACTGCGCCTAAGGTGGAGGGCCTCTGTAAGGCTGCAGGGCCAGTGCTACTGGCAGCAATTCTAGTTGCCTGGGGGCCTCTATTTGGGCCACTACAGTGTGCTCAGACCTAGCATCCCTTCTCACAGGAATTACAGGAGGCAACAGACGTGCTTGGATAGCCTGTAGCAGTGCTTCTTCTAGGCGCTGGGCCTTATCAGAGAAGTCTCAAAATCCCCCAAGGTAGTTTTGGGTTTTCAACAAGGGAACCAGTTCAGTCTTGACGTTCCCTACGCACATAGTTAGTAGCTACTCCTGAGTTAGTGGCATGTCGAGAGAGTAAGTGAACCCTTTCAACCGGGTGAAAAAATCTGCAACGCACTTATCAGGCCTCTTTTTGCATTTGAATAGGTATGAGATACTCGTCTTTCAGGTGGAAGAACTGAACTGGTAGAGGAATTTCCTCTAGAGGTCTTCCCAACTGGCTATTGACCCGATGGGGAGCTGGCTATACCATAAGAACTCCGGTCCCTCCAACGTTTGCACAAAGCACCGATGTTTGGAAGCTTCCTGCTATGCTAGAGTCCCCAACATGGTCCCACACCTTGAGATGAAGTGGGTCAAGTGTTGTGGTGGGTCCCCTGTCCCATTGAAGGGGGAAAATGTGGGATTTCCAAAACCTGGTGGTGTTGGCATATCATCCACCCATGCTGGGTATGACTTGCCATCAGGTGGGAGTGTCACCTGTCGTGTTTCCAACACCTTGAGGTGGGAAATAAGTGCCGCCATTGAATCATCTAGGCAGGGGTCCCTCTCATAATAGGGATCCCAGACCACCAGTGCATTGCCAGGTTCTTCAACACGGTAAGCGGGATCCGCGGCTTGTGGAGCGGCTGGCGGAACGACCTGTTGGGAAGCTGGGGGAGCCTGATCTATGTTCAGGGTGTTGTTACGCTGCTCATGAGGATTTGGAAAAATGTACCGTGCCTTCCTGACATAGGCCTCTACCTAAACCCTGTCCGTGGGAGAAACATGATCAGGGTTTCTAGGAGGCATATTTTCGAGGGGAAGTTGTTCCTTCCCCTACTGTCCTGGCTGAGGATTGTTGAAGTATGGTCGTCGCTCTGCAGCGCGTTCAACCAGGAGGCCATCGACCAACTTCTTATTCTTGGAATTTTTTTGGCACAATGTGGCCTTCTTAGGGTCCTCCTCTATCTTCTATACTAAGGTGGATGGGTCGGAGTGTTTGGAAGCTCCGACATGCTCTTTACCCTTACCGGAATTCCGGCTGAGCACTAATGCCACGGTGGGCGGAGGGAGACCCAACAAATTTCTCTGTTGGTGATTACCCCTTCCTGATGGATCCAAAAACAGGGGTACGCCCTCAGGGGGAAGATCCCCATCAAGAATCTCTAGATCATCCTCCTCGTCCACTATGTCGGCCATATTGATCGTGACCCTTCTTGGGGGAATATCCTTGATATCACCTAGCAAGTTAGGCTTCCACCGGATAGGACTGAAGAGGAGGGAAGCATACTACCCCCATCCACAAATTTGCACATGGGGAGAAGCCTCCTTGATAACCATGCATAGTAACTTGAAACTCTGAATGAATTTTTGTTGGAGAACCTTACGACGACCTGACAACTCGGGGAGCTGGTCCACAAGGAGTGCGGTCAAATGAACTAGAAGACATTGCTTGCCAATGTATTCTAAATGCACTTGGGTCCTGGGATAAACCACTTGTTGATGACGAAGGCAGAAGTGCGTCGCCCAAAGGGTTTGGCAGAAAAACTAAATTTCTCCTGGGGTGAGAGATTTCGGCACACAATAGTTCGGCACTGTAGCTGGCCAAAATTTCTTAGGGAAGTGGTCCACTGTGAGGATGTTCCATAATATCCTTGGCTCAGATTCAGGGTCTGGCCCTTCATTTCCCCACTCATCAAACGGAGGTGGCTGAGGAACTGGCAGCGGCACTGAGGCAGACCGTTGGGGTGGCAGGCTGGCCAGCGTAGAGTACGGCGAGTGGGCTGACTGGCCGTCGAATCTCGAGCTATCCTATGAAGAGTGTAGTGACCTGGCCGCTACGTCGCGATAAGACAGGATGACGACCACAGTTTTTGGATTAGGGGATAGGGATACTGGCAATAACTCGTGATGTTGATCGCCCACCATTAGTCCCCAAAATATCTCTCTATGATCTGTTGTCAAGGTAGAGAGCACTTCTGGTGACGACGGTGGTGATTTCATGACCGTGACCTACAGGGTTGCAAGATTTTCATCCTCTTGGATATACCTGCGGAGGGAGGCAGGAATCCA
Organism: Viscum album; assembly: GCA_963277665.1. Taxonomy (NCBI): domain Eukaryota; kingdom Viridiplantae; phylum Streptophyta; class Magnoliopsida; order Santalales; family Viscaceae; genus Viscum; species Viscum album. Next base: position 1,423,969,489 of record OY728145.1, read on the forward strand.
GTGGATTTCACTTTCCAGGAGCACGAGGCTGATGCACCTCATTCCTTCCCCATCCCTTGACATAGAGGACCGAGGGAAGGGTTCCACCGCCGAGTCATACTCTGCTTCAGAATATGAGAAGCGGACCGGTTTGATCTCAGTCTGAATCTTCTCAACACTCTTTTTACAGCAGAGAAGACCCACCTTACTGCCCTGGGATGGTTCTTCCGGACATGGTCGATTTTTGGAATGAGGATGTCCTTTTTCCGTACTGGTTCTGGGGCGAAGAGGGTTTCCTCCTGAGTAAGCCGGGGTGCGAGGAGCACCTAGGCAGATATCAAAGGGGACACAGGGAGGAACTCTATGGATAGTGCTGGTGAAGTGAAGTTTCTCCCCATACCTATGATTTCTAGGGTGAGAGGGAATTTTTCCTGCTGTTACAAGAACCTGGGGAGGACCCCCACATTGGAGAGTGACCAGATGCACAACATCCCGACCTCGATGATCAGGGGAAAGAGGAATGACTCCATACCCAGTGTAATGGGCATAAGATAGACTTCCGTATTGAGTGTCACCGCCACGGAGAATACCCTCATTTGTATTAAGGGTGGCACATGGTGAACCTCCATGCCGAGCCTCGAAGCGGGGAAGTCCCGTGCTCTCCGTGGTAGTGGTATGGGGAGGACCTCCGTACTGGGTGGCATCGCTACGGGTTAGTTCACGGTGGCCACTTCTTGTGCCGACGACCGAGAGTGTTGACCTAGCCTACCTATGGGGTGGTTGGGGCCTCAATCCTGTTCGGGCATATAACTTCCCCTGCTCAGCATATATAGGGAATTGGTGATACGAGTTAGCAGTGGCTCAGGCCACAATAGCTGTTGACGTTGACACCCCTTGGTGGGCATCATATTCAATTTGCATCAGACGCTGGCGTCAGGTCAGATGGACCAGAGCCGGTGGTGCAGGAATGTGTCTCACCTACTCCTTGACCAATAAGACTAGGAAATAGTGATGACGCGGCCTAGTGGGAGCCCTATCTAGGAGTCCCTAGAATGGGACTCCGACCGGGATGGCCCGAACATCCCCTACCTCGTCGGTGTAGGGCAGGGAGTCATCAAAGCGTTCTAGGGAGAGGCTCTCGAAACAGTTGTATGTCGGGGTGGGGAGTAGCAACTTCCTATGCCTCCCTTGGGGGCGGCGTTGACAACAAGGCACATATGCCTCTAAATACAAGCGGGCCATGTCCCTCTTCGGGATGATCCCCTCCTCCTCATACCGGTGTATGAGGTCATTAATCACCCTTCGTTGGATGAATTTGGACGAGGAGATGGAGAATGGGTTCCCCATGGACATGGGTGTAAAGGTTATTTCAGAAGAGGCAGATCCACGTGGGACTGCCATGTTGGAACTGCCCCTGCCCCCTACGTCGGTGGGCGGGAATTGATCGATTTTCGGATACAACAACTTGGTTTCTAGAAGAAGGGATATTAACTCATTAGTGCTGAAAGAAAAAGGAATCAACGACCAGTGCCCAAACACAATTCCATCTTCCATGACTGGTAAGAGGGATCCACACTAACAACGTCGTATATCGGGATGTCCAATGTTTGTATGCCCCAATTTCTGGTGAGTTTCACGCTAGGCACACTATTTTCCTAGCGGGACTCGGCTCTGGATATCTAGATCCAGTTACACGATAAACCATTGATTCCTTGAGCACTACTAATATCCATATTGAAGAGAATAATTTCATGTTTGGTTTATTATTTATGTTTTCGATGCTTTCACCGGGGCACATGCATTCGTCTGTTGGAGGATGAAAGGTGTTGTTTGTTGCCCCTCATTCCCACTTTCTAAAGGCGGGCATCATCCATTCCTTGTTCATGGACGTTTGCTCCCTGATCTAAATAGGATGATGGGATTTAGGTTCTTCCTTATATAGATTCCTCCTCGGAACTCCTCGCCTAGTCCGGGTCTCCCTTATAGACTTAAGATGTTGTTCGTGAAACTCTTCCTAGATCCATAATTTCATGGACACCAGTTAATTACATTGCTTATATCATGACATTCTAAAGGTTCTAGTCATGGTAGCAACCTTCGGTCAGGGGAGTAGTCATGTTGGGCATCACTGGAATGTCAGGACGCTGGAACACTGGAACATCTGGGTTTCTTCGCCTTATTATAGGGATTCTCGAGGGAGCGGAATCCCGAGGAATCCCACGTCACATGCGGGGAATTATATGCCATTTGCATGTCTCTGAGGTTTTCCTCAGCTTCCTATGTTTAACACAGGGTATGTCGCGAGTTTAACATCTAGCATAGATGGATCAAACTGATCAAAACATTGACTAGAGTAGATAAGATGAGCGTAACCCCTTGAGGGAACACTGATATCAGGGCTAACACGTGGTTAGATACCCAGTTACTGCTAGGATCAGTGAAGAGGTGGATGGACATGATATTACCGCAATTTGGTGGCCTAGGTAAGAATTAGGATGGATAATGGGTGGTTAAGTAAAGTGGGTGGAGAATGTTATGGAGTCGACTCGGGGAAATGGTGGTGGTGGGACTGAGCATCGAAGAGACTTCCTAAGTATTATTGTGGTAGGGAATCAAAGTCCGTGTATTTTGGTTGGACTATGGGACACATAAGGAGGTGGGCTATGAAAATGGACACATGGATGGGACTCAGAGGAAGTGGAACCTCTGGGTTGGGGCATGATCTTCTCAGAAAACATGGGATCAAGGGAGAGATCAGGATGATACATGAATGAAGGGATTGAACCTCAGGGAGGATTCCTACGTATCCCCATGGTAGAGAATAAAATTCAACGTAGTTCATCTTGACAACAGATTACCGCTGATTGGGGTTCTAATGGCTTACTGCTGAAAGAGGGAGACACCGGCTTACTGCTAAAAGGGGGATGATGATGGATTACCACTGAAAGGGGGTCTGACAACGGCTTACCGCTGGTTGGGGATAAACCTCGAGGAGGCTCCCTACGTACCCTTTCTAGGAGACAGGGATCGAAACCCACATAGTTCGGGTATGAGTGTGGGTGAACCGACATGAAGGAGGTCAGAACAACTAGGTGTTGGGCTTGAATCTCAGGAAGGTCTCCTACGTACCTTGCCTCGGCAAGGATCAAAGTCCATGTAGTTCGGGATGGGTTTGGTGAACCGATGTGAAGATGGTTGAGACCAATGGTTGTTGGGATTGAATATCAAGGAGGCTTCCTACGTACCCCACCTTTTCAAGTATTAAATACCAAGTAGTTCAGGTGGTGGGAACCAACGTGATGGTGGTCGGGACCAATGGGGTGTTGGGCTTGAACCTCATGGAGGTTTCCTACATACCTCACCTTGGAAAGGATCAAAGACCACAAAGTTCAGGTGGTGGGAACCAACGTGAAGGTGGTCGAGACCAATGGGGTGTTGGGCTTGAACCTTAGGGAGGCTTCCTACGTACCTCCCCTTGGCAAGGATCAAATACCACATAGTTCAGGTGGTGGGAACCGACGTGATAGTGGTCGGGACCAATGGGGTGTTGGGCTTGAACCTCAAGGAGACTTCCTACGCACCTCACCTTAGAAAGGATCAAAGTCCATGTAGTTCGGGTAGACGTGTGGGGATTAAACTCTGGGATTCCTGAAGAGGATGTCTTGGTCGATGCTTACTCTAAGCCCATGTGAGTCATGCTCAGTGTGAGAAACAAGAGGCATAGAAGAACTAATGATCATGTCGTGGAAGGTGCGTCCTGGGGAAGTGGAGTGGGGATTACACATGGTTAGCATCTCCAGGGAGAGAAAGACTGGGACTTACTCCAGTATAGAGGCCCATATGATGACAAAGCCCAAAGAGAGAGAGATTTGTCACCGAATAAAGGAGGGATCTGGTGCCCATCCCCCCCTATCTGGTTTTAAGCCAAGAAGAAGTCAGGAGGAGCAGGGGTGATACCTCCTGCAAGAAAAGATAGGGGCTTACACCAAGATGGTTTCCCTTTACCCACATAGGATGCATGGGGGGAAGTCACAGTTTAACATCATTTTCTGAGGATGAGGGTTCTTGGCAGTTTAACGTCCTGTAGCTCAGATGAGTTGGGTTCTCTCCGCACCCCTAAGACTTACATAACTAGTACCCTCTACACCTTGGTTAAGAGAAGGTACATGAAATGTCATGGCTAGGGGGTGTCGTGAGGTGATCCCTTTGGGGGTCTATATTAGTGTGGCTATGTGAAGAAGCAGTAACCATTAGCGTTCCTATGTGAAGAAGCATTAGGAAAAGCAATGCAACAGGAAGTGGTGTCCAAGGGACTTTGAAATCACTTTGCGCAAACCTGGAGGGTCACATGGGAAAGGGAATTGCAAAACAGAGTGGTTCAGAGGTAGGGGCCTTGTGAAGCTCTGGTGCTCCACGTAGTGGTGGGTACTTGCGAAGGGGTGTGATTCGCAAAGTGGAGTGTCCCCGACTAAGAATAGGGTAAAGGTGATTATAGGAGGTGTTTCACGAAGTGGAAATCCATTCATGGAGCACTAAATCACGAAGCAAAGGTGTCTCATGAAGTAAGCTGTTGTGAATTAATGTGATTCGCGAAGTACAGTGACCCTGTCTTAGCATGTCGATCACGCGTACATGAGGGGTGCTTCATGAAGCATAAATGCTCTGCAAGGACTCGGGTCCCCTTGGGGATCCCCTTCCTTCGTGGAGGCCCATAGGCTCTGTGAAAGGAATCCCTCTCTAAATAGGGGAAGGAAACAAGGCAAAGGGGAGGCACTTCGCAGAGCAAAAGTACCCTGCATAGATCATGGTTCGCAGAGCAGAGGGTGCTTCGTGATTCAAGAGATATGAAGTTGAAAGGTCGGATGATCCCCCCATATACTTGGGTGGAGGATGGTATTTATAGTCAAGAGGCACCACGAAGCAGAGCTCGTTTGGCACGAAGATAGATTTCATTGCTCTGCAGTGGGCCCACGAACATCAAATTCGTTCACGGAGTATCCCGCCTCCTTACTCCGCGGCGGGCTTGCGAATGTCAAATGCGTTCACGGATCATCCCTCCTCCTTGATCTGTGGTGGGCTCGTGAATGTCAAAGGTGTTCACGGAGCATCCTGCCTCCTTGCTCCACGGAGGGCTCTCAAACGTCAAAGGTGTTCGCAGAGCATCCCTCCTCCTTGTTTCATGGTGGTCGTGGGGCTAGGGGGACTCTGCGAAGGGATTCGTGAGGTGGCCATTCAGGCTTTTCGTTTCTTCTTATTCTCCACCCATTTTGGCACCAACATAGACGTAAAATTTGGTATCGGGGAAAGTTTAGTACAAACCTTGGATTCTAGATTTAGAAAAACTCTGATTAGAAAACATTACCCTAAGACATACTTTGAGGGCTAGTATATAATAACTTCCTAGAATTTTGGTAACGTAGAGATTTTGTGTATTTTCCAAGAAATACATCCCTGTCTGGATAAAAGAAGGTAGAGGAGGATCTGGCACAGATGTACCTAGGAGTGAAAACTCTAACAAGGAGTTTTGGGCTTGACCCAGGGTATCCTAGTACACAGAAATGATCCTTGCTGCACTCTTGGTTACGACACTCTCTGGGGATATGATTAGGATAATTAAAATTTTATTTAAAAACCATTATAAAGGATTTATGAGTAAATACTTCCTCAAATATTTTTTTTATGATTATGGATTATATGCATAAACTATTCAATTTATGTTAGGTATTTTACTAGTTTGGAATTTTGTATTGCGATTCATAAACTAATCTAGTGTATGCCAATGTTTAGAAATGGGGACTAGGGTAAGGAATGGAAAATATATCAATGAATGAAATCCATGTAGGTATTTCCCTCATACTCAAGATAATTATAATGGAGTTGATGATGATACTGGTGCTGAAAAACTTATAACCATACTGGGACAACTCACTCAGGTTATAAATAATAACCTTACCCGTATAGAGCACCCTGACCCACAACGCAGAGGATCAATGTTAGACCGCTTCATGAGGAAACAACAAACATTAAATGTGACTACATATCCATTTGTAGTTGAGAAATGGATAAGTTCCTTAGAGAAAATATTTCATGCTTTGGGGAGGAGCGAAAGGGAAAAAGTTGTCATGACAGTTTATCACCTCATGGGAGATACAGATCAATAGTGGTCATTAATTCAAAACACAAAAAAGGATGAAGAAGTATCAAATATGGAATGAATGGAGTTTAAAGAGATTTTATTATAAAAATACTTTCCTCATTAACATCAAGCGGATATGGAAAGACAATTTTTGAGTTTGAGTCAAAATAAGGATGAGAATGTCATAAATTATGAGGCTAACTTTACAAGGTAATCAAGGAATGATACAGATTATATACGTAACCGAAGGAGTAATATTGATCAATTATTTTATGGGTTAAAAACATTTCTCCATCGATCATTAGTCTCCCAATACTTCTCATCATGTGAAGATATTGTCTCATGTGTTATCAAGACAGAAAAGGAATTCTCTAAGTCTTACGACTTTAAAGCAAAGTAGGAGAATAAGATATTTTCTAAACACTCTAGAAATAGAAATAAGGGGAAGAAGGGAAAAGTTGAATTTCTATCCTGCAGTAAATGTGGGAAGAAACACCTTAGTACTTGTCTGAAGGGAATGAGATTCTGTTACATGTGTAGTGAAAAAGGCCACTAAGCTCATGATTACAAGGGAAATAAAGAGGCTGCCAATGTTGAATTCTACAATTGTATAGAAATGGGGAATTATGAAAATAAATGTTCTAAGCATCAGGGAAATTTACCTAACAAAAGGACAAGGTAGCAAGACCAAGCATATGCGATCACTACTATTGAGGTTGAAGCTCCGAATGATGTAGTGGCAGGTACTTTAATGGTTTCTTCAAATTTATCCAATGCTTTATTTGATTCTAGATCATCACATTGTTTCACATCTTCCCAATTTTTTAATAAAAATAGATTTTTTAAATTTGATTTAATTAGGGAGTTAGCAACCAAAACTCCTAAGGGAAGTATCATTGCAACAAAGATTTGTGAATCAGTTCCCATTAGGGCATATAAACGTGATTTATATGCTGATATCATCATCATGACCATGATTTAATTTGATATAATCCTCGGTATGGATTGTCTTTAGGACCATGATGTGAAAATTTATTTTAAGAAGAAGGAGGTTACAATTTTCGATGATGATAAGGAATAACTTATCTTTAGAGTAGAAACGTCACCATCTGATTCTTATCTAGATCCACCCCTAGTATCTCTACTAAATTCAATTATTGGGGAGGAAGAGAGTGAAATAACTATGGGTAAGGAAAGGAATTTTCAAATAGAGGATGTGACTATTGTGCAAGAATATGTTGATGTGTTTCGAGGGGATTTACCTGGACATCCTCTAGAATGAAAAATTTAGTTTTCGATTGATTTAATTCCCGGTTCAAGGCCCATATCGAATACCCCTTATAGAATGGCCACAGTGGAATTAGTGGAACTAAATAAAAAACTAGAGTAGTTGAGTAATAAGGGATTTATTTTCCCTAGTGTTTTTCCTTGGGGAGCCCCTGTTCTTTTTGTTAAGAAGAAAGATGGATCTATGAGGTTGTGCATTGACTACATAGAGATCAATGCTATAATAATAAAGAACAAGTATCCCCTACCTCACATTACTGATTTATTCGATCAACTTCATAGAGATCAATATTTTTCAAAGATTTACCTTTGATTTGGATATCATCAATTTTGCGTGAAGAAGGAAGACATTCCAAAGACTGCATTTCGTACAATGTACGAGCATTACAAGTTTATAGTAATGCATTTTGGACTGACTAATGCACCCTCTTATTTCATGGATATAATGAATAGAGTTTTCGAGGAATATATTGATGAATTTTTAGTGGTATTAATTGATTATATATTGGTATACTGAAAAAGCTACGAATATCATGAAAATCACTTGCGCATTATTCTGAAAACCCTCAGAAGAAATGAATTACATGGGAAGTTTACCAAGTGTGAATTTTGGCTTTAGGAGATTTATTTTCTTGGACATATTGTCTCTAAGGAAGAAATTTAAAGACCTGGAAATTTCAAGGAATTTTTTTTCTTAATTTTCTTTGGAATTTTACAAGAACGCAGTTTCTGACGGCGCTTGATTCCAAGGCCCGGTGTGCCCGGAATCAATTTCCGAAGTCTGGATCGGGTACGTTCAGTGAACGAACGAGCGGGTTTTTCTAACTTTTGAACCGGTGCCCAGAATCGAATTCCGAGGGCACCGATGGAACCGCAGCGCCGGTAATTTCTTAGGAACTCCTGTTCCGGAGTTGCGTTTACACAAGTGTTGATAATAAAAATTGTGGAAGTTTATTTTATAATTACACTACAATTTTTATTATTTTACTCTAAGTGTTAGCTCTTGATGGAAGTTGGGTAACCACCCAACCTCCCTTGGGAGGTTATGAGGGTGGTGGGGCCCACACGAACCCCACCTATTCATATCCTCTAAAACCCCCCTCAACTCCCACTTAAATTATGTTAACTTAAGTTATAACCTATGACTTAAATGTAATGAGTTTAATGAGGTGAGTTGTGTGTGGTTATTGAATTTCAAACTCTTGAAATTCAAATGTGTTGATGTGTTAATAAAATAAGAAAGAGTCTTATTTTATTTTTGGTTAGAGTTTTTTCACCTTGAGAGAGTTGGGAAGCATCTTCTTCTTCTTCTTCATCTTCTTCAACCTCAACGAAGAATGCGAAGAACACCGTTCTTCAACGAAGAACTTCTCCGCCGAAGAACACGGTTCTTCCGCGACGCCGTATCTGCGACGCGACATTCCTCTTCCGCGGCGTCTCTTCCGCGACGGATTTCCGCGAAGAAATCACCGTCAAGGAACTTCGAATCCTCGTTTCGCGACGTCGACGTTCTTTCCCCGCGACGCCCGACCTCCGCGACGCTCGTCTTCCGCGGGTCATTGACGAACTCCGTTCCTGAACCGAGGTAAGGGATTATTGTAATTTTATTGAATTATTTCCGTTCTTGATTCTAGCCTGTCGAATTTTGTGGTTAATCGACTATTTGTTATCGTTTAACGAGAGGGGGGCCGGACCGCACAAACACGGCCTAACCCCCTCCTATGTTCATGATTGTCTCTTTGTGAATGGAACGGGATGGCGTGGTGCCGTCGCACCACGCGAGAATCGCTCGGCAAGTATTACGCGACGCCGTCGCGCCACGCCGAGAAGTCGAACAAGAACGCGATGTCGTCGCGCTGCGAAGAAGGAAGTCGAAGGCGCCGCGGCCGGAGCGGAGCCACGGTGAAGGGGCGCGGCGCCAGCACGCCGCGCCGGAGAACCACGAAGACGACGCGTTTCGTTTTGACATGCAGATTGACGGGCGATGACAAAGTAGGCCGTTTGGGAGTTTGAGTCCCTTCGCAGTGAAGGTGGGGTCCCAGGGGGACCATAGGCGAAGACAGCAGAAAGAACGGACCACCGGAGTGCATCCGGTGGTCCGCGGAAGGCGGCGGCGGCGCGCCGCCAGAAGGGAGGCGGCCGGCGAACCGCCGGCCTCAATTAGCGGCGAAGGGCGGGGGAGCCGCGCACCCAACCCGCGATTCGGCTCGGCCACCCTGGCCGAGCCGCGGCCGGCCGGTCAGGCCGGACCAAGCCAGACCGGGCCCAGCCGGGTCGGACCCGGGTCGGGTCGACCCGGTTCGGCCGACCCAGGGGGGTCGGGCCGGGTCGCCCCGGGCCTAGACACCCGTTTTCGGACCACTTTCGGTCAAAAGCCCGTAACTTGAGCTACGAGCCTCCAAACGACTCACCGTCAGCGTAAACGCAATCCTTGGATCGAGGCGGTCGTTTCGGTATATTACACTCAAGGTTTCGGAGAACTTTGGGTTCGGCCGGGTTGGTTCGTACACGAAACCAACCGGGCCCTCGGAGCGGAAACGCTCGTAACTTGAGTTCCGGACGTCTGAATGACGTTCCGTCGACTTTGTTGATTTCCTCTAAGTGAGACAGATCTTTTTCCTTACTCCGCTCGAGATTTGGATGTCGTCGGAGTGCGGTCGGGTTGGTTCGCTCACGAAACCAACCGGGCCCCTGGAACGAAAAAGCCAATAACTCACAGACCGGGCGTCCGATTGACGCGCTATTTTTTTCGTTGAATTCCTCTTGATGAGACGGAACTTTTGGCATTCTTCTCTCGAGTTTTGGATGCAGTTGAGATACGTCCGGGTTGGATTATACCCGAAATCCAACCGGGCCCCTAGAACAGAAAAACTGATATCTTTCAGAAAGGACGTCCGTTTGACGAACCGTCAGCGGCGTTGTTGATCACGTTGAGAAACAGTCCCTATGAGTATACCCTATGAGAGTTCGGGGTACAGTTGAGATATGGATGGGTTGGTTCGCTCACGAAACCAACCGGGCCCCTGGGACGAAAGGGCTAGTAACTCACAGACCGGGCGTCCGATTGACGCGCCATCTGTTGCGTTGAGACCACTATGACGAGGCGGTACTTTGAGATACGTCTTCGTGGGACTTTGAGATACTTGTAGAAACGACCAGCAGCTCGTTGAGCGGACCCTCCCAGAGACGAGCGTGCGGAATACGGAGACCATGTAGCCGACTGAGACCTGACGACTGCTGATCGAACGACTCGGTGTGTTACAGAAAGCCCAGTGGGGAGCGCTTGGTTGTAGCGGAAAACCCACAACAGAGGTGTACTTGGTTGTAGTGGCACGGAGGAGCGCTTGGTTTTAGCGGAAAACCCACGATAGAGGTGCGCTTGGTTGTAGCGGCACAGGGAAGCGCTTGGTTGTAGCGGCAGACCCACGACATAGGTGCGCTTGGTTGTAGCAGCACAGGGGATCGCTTGGTTGTAGAGACAGACCCACGACGGAGGAGCGCTTGGTTTTAGCGGCACGGGAGAGCGCTTGGTTGTAGCGGCACGGGGGAGCGCTTGGTTGTAGCAGCTGGCCCGCAGTACTCGATAGGTGGATTACTACAGCAGTCTTAGGTCAGTGAGCAGTACCTCGGAGTCGTGACAGGACCACTGTACACTCTAGAGACGAGGTTCTTCAGTAGTTTCGGTTTCGATAATTAAAATCCTGGTTTGAGCTGGGTCTTTGATCTTTGTGTTTCCTCATGATTGAGATGGGTTACTTGGTAACTTAGGTATATGTATGGGCATATAACTAAGTAGAGGTTATCTGTTGAGATCTTCTTTGTGGTTATCCTTGTTGGTGTTAGTGAGACCTTGAGGGTCTCGGGGTCCCCACTGAGTATCGTTATACTCACCCCTGCACGGGCTATGCCTGCACTTCATTGTGTTGGTTGCAGACGACGGACAACGCTGATCGTGGTGGAGGCTTGCGGAGCAGGACGGTACCTAGAGGTGGACCACTGGGCGGGACATACTCGGAGCGGTCAGGTGGACCCGATGAGCAGTGGTGGCTATCTGTACCCACCCCTCAGGTGGGACTTCCAGAGGATGGCTCGACGCTGTGGCTTTTCTTTTCAGTTGTTGTTTTCCCCTTTCAGTTGTACTTTACAGTTGGGCTTGTATTTCCGGCCGCTTTTACTTTTAGCACAACTTGTTACAGTTTTTGCTTAGTGTTTACCTTTCCGCTTGCTTACTCTGTGGTGCTTGTTTACTTTTCAAAGGCAATGCCTTCCCTTTTTCTGGGATTTACACCTTGGTGCTAGTCGCCAGCCCCTGGCCTATGGAAGGCGGGCTTGGGGTAGTCACGGCATGGGCCCCGAGGACGGGTCGTGACAAATTGTTATCAGAGGAGTTCGATTCTACCGCGAACTCTGATCTTTTCTATGTGAAGCAATAGTGTTTAGCGTATTGAGTGTGGTTATTAGTCCAGGGAGTCCAGTGTTGGTGCGGCGGCCGACGTATCCGTACACCAGGACCCTGACTTCTGATTTCTGACTTAATGCACGAAAACATTGATTGCATGTGTGTTTCAAGTTTTCTTTGTGATTACTTTATGTCAGCTCACCAGGTATACTGTTCTGACCGTGGCACACCTGTTTCCTTTTCAGGATGGCCCCACGATGGCAGACAGCTAGGGTTCCGAGCGATGTGCATGGCGAGAGCCCACTGAGCGTCGAGGACTCGGTACATGGCCCTTTGACATCTAAGGCACCGGTGGTACCGATACCCGCCGGGCCACCGATGCTACCAGCCCCAGCCGCTGACGATGCACGTCGCCTTAGTGCACTGCATGAGTTCCAGCGCCAGCGACCGCCTAGGTTCCGCGGGGAGACGGACCCCCAGGCAGCCGAGGACTGGCTGGAGGCAGTCGTACGAGTTTTCAGGCTAGTGAGGACACCATCAGACCTCATGGTGATCCTCGCGGCGAGCCTACTACACGCAGCAGCGGGACGATGGTGGAGCTTGATTCTCCAGGTGCACGATGAGGCATCTATTCTCTGGACGGACTTCGAGAGACTCTTCCGCTCAGAGTTTGTCCCAGCCACCCTCCGAGTGGTACGCATCCAGGAGCTACTACAGCTGCGGCAGGGCAGCATGACAGTGGCCCAGTACTCGGTGAGATTTACTGATCTCTCGCGCTACTTCACAGATATGGTACGAGACCCGTTCTTCCGGGCCTAGACCTTCGAGCAGGGACTGAGGCACGAGATCAGAGCTTCGATGATCTCCCTCAACATTCCGACTCAGGCAGGGGTGTTGGAGCGAGCCCTCTTAGTGGAGAGTTTCCTTGCTGAGCAGTCTTCAGCAGCAGGACCCACCACTTGCCGGTATGCGGCATAGTCTTCTGCAGCGGGAAGTAGACAGGTGACGCAGGGGTCCAAGAGGACTAGACGTACAGGTGGTCGACAGCATGACTCTGGATCGTTTGTGCGAGGCACTCGGGGTGGACAATGACTTGCCATGAGAGGGCAGTGTTACTCCTATGGCGGGATTGGTCACATGGCTCGTGACTGTCCGACCCGCCATACGGATGTCCAGCAGATAGACGAAGGGCCCCCCAGGAAGAGGAAGAGGTTCGATCAGGGCGGGCCGCAAGGAGCAGGCATCCATGGCAGGGGAGCTGTCCATGTAGCTGGAGGTGGACGACGCTTCGGGGTGTTGCCACCACCACCACCAGGAGGTCCACCCCGACCGAAGGGGACAATAGGACATGGGAGAGCTCAGCTTCAGGCAGCTAAGGCCTACGATCATGGAGCTCCGGGAGCAGATGGACAGGAGCGGGACTAGCTCTAGACCTGGAGACTTTTGTTCATGTTTCTTCTAGTTTTGTTGATGTATGTTTGTGGATGCTTTGTGTCTTTGTACTTGAGCTGCAGTAGTAAAAGACACCTTTTCTTGTGGCATTTACTTCCCTTTCCTCTCTTGTATTGTTACTAAGAGGTTCCAGTTTAGACTGTTGACATGACCCTCACTTGTGAGACATCTACTGGAGGAGACCGAGTCACCACACACTGATGCCGACAGTGTGACTCAACCCTTGGAGGCGAGAGTAACGGTTGGATCTCTTGGTAGTAGCGTCGAGGCCTTACGACATCATCCTTGGTATGGATTAGTATCATCCATGTCGGGATTGACTGTATTAGGCAAAAGAACGTGGTTCATCCAGGGGATGAGACCGGATTTCTCTTATCGGCAAGGAAGAAATCATAGTAGCTCTTGTGGGACTAGAGGTGGTCTAGGCCATGATAGAGAAGGTCTAGGTCATTCAGGAGCGGATGAGGATAGATCAGAGCCGACAGAAGTCATACGCTGACAGGAGGCGGAGGCCACTAGAGCTCAAGGATGACGACCACGTCTTCTTGCGGGTCTCACCTCGACGTGGTATACAGAGATTTGGCCAAGGCGGAAAGTTATCTCCGCGCTTCATCGGACCCTTCCAGGTCCTCAGCAGGATTGGCTAGGTGGCGTATCGCCTGGCTCTACCACCTCAGTTGCACCGGGTGCACGACGTCTTCCACGTATCTCAGCTGAGGAGATACGTTCATGAACCGACGCACATCATTGACCATGGGGAGCTTAACATCGATGATAGAGCGACATGCACGGAGGTCCATTAGGGATCGAGGATCGACAATAGCAGATCCTACGAGGACGATCGATTCCTCGAGTGCACTTTCTTTGACAGTACGGGAACTTCCAGGTGAGCACATGGGAGCGGAAGGCTCAAGATGCGTGCTTTGTACCGCTTTTGTGACCCTAGTTTGTGTTGAAGCTTTACGGGGACGTAAAGCCCTGAGGTGGGAGTAATGTAAAGACCCGGAAATTTCAAGGAAATTTTTTTCTTAATTTTCTTTTGAATTTTACAAGAATGTAGTTTCTGACGGCGCCTGATTCCGAGGCCCGGTGTGCCCGAAATCAATTTCCGAAGTTTGGATCGGGTACGTTCAGTGAACGAACGAGCGGGTTTTTCTAACTTTTGAACCGGTTCCCGGAATCAAATTCCGAGGGCACCGATGGAAACACATCGCCAGTAATTGCTTAGGAACTCCTGTTCCGGAGTTGCATTTACACAAGTGTTGATAATAAAAATTGTGGAAGTTTATTGTATAATTACACTACAATTTTTATTATTTTACTCTAAGTGTTAGCTCTTGATGGAAGTTGGGTAACCACCCAACCTCCCTTGGGAGGTTATGAGGGTGGTGGGGCCCACACGAACCCCACCTCTTCATATCCTCTAAAACCCCCCTCAACTCCCACTTAAATTATGTTAACTTAAGTTATAACCTATGACTTAAATGTAACGAGTTTAATGAGGTGAGTTGTGTGTGGTTATTGAATTTCAAACTCTTGAAATTCAAATGTGTTGATGTGTTAATAAAATAAGAAAGAGTCTTATTTTATTTTTGGTTAGAGTTTTGTCACCTTGAGAGAGTTGGGAAGCATCTTATTCTTCTTCTTCATCTTCTTCAACCTCGACGAAGAACGCGAAGAACACCGTTCTTCAACGAAGAACTTCTCCGCCGAAGAACACGGTTCTTCCGCGACGCCGTATCCGTGACACAACATTCTTCTTCCACGTCGTCTCTTCCGCGACGGATTTCCGCGACGAAATCTCCGTCAAAGAACTTAGAATCCTCGCTTCGCGACTTCGACGTTCTTTCCCCGCGATGCCCGACCTCCGCGACGCTCGTCTTCCGCGGGTCGTTGACGAACTCCGTTTCTGAACCGAGGTAGGGGATTATTGTTATTTTATTAAATTATTTCCGTTCTTAATTCTAGCCTGTCCAATTTCGTGGTTAATCGACTATTTGTTATCGTTTAATGGGAGGGGGGCTGAACCGCACAAACACGGCCTAACCCCCTCCTATGTTCATGATTGCCTCTTTGTGAATGGAACGGGATGGCGTGGTGCCGTCGCACCTCGCGAGAATCGCTCGGCAAGTATTACGTGACGCCGTCGCGCCACACCGAGAAGTAGAACAAGAACGCGACGCCGTCGCGCCGCGTCGAAGGAAGTCAAAGGTGCCGCGGCCGGATTGGAGCCACGACGAAGGGGCGCGGCGCCAGCACTCCGTGCTGGAGAACCACGAAGACGGCGCGTTTCATTTTGACATGCGGATTGATGGGAGATGACAAAGCAGGCCGTTTGGGTGTTTGAGTCCCTTCGCAGTGAAGGTGGGGTCCCGAGGGGACCATAGGTGAAGACGGAAGAAGGAACAGACCACCGGAGCGCGTCCGGTGGTCCGCGGAAGGCGGCGGCGGCGCGCCGCCGGAAGGGAGGCGGCCGGCGAACCGCCAGCCTCAATTAGCGGCGAAGGGCGGGGGAGCCGCGCACCACGCCCGTGATTCAGCTCTGCCACGCTGGCCGAGCCGCGGCCGGCCAGTCGGGCCGGGCTGGGCCGGGCCCAGCCGGGCCGGGCCCAGCCGGGTCGGACCCGGGTCGGGTCGCCCCGGGCCCAGACCCCCATTTTCAGACCACTTTCGTTCAAAAGCCCGTAACTTGAGCTACGGGCCTCCAAACGACTCGCCGTCAGCGGCAACGCGATCCTTGGATCGAGACAGGCGTTTCGGTATATTACACTCAAGGTTTTGGAGAACTTTGGGTTCGGCCGGGTTGGTTCGTACACGAAACCAACCGGGCCCTCGGAGCGGAAACACTCGTAACTTGAGTTCCGGACGTCCGAATGACGTGCCGTAGACTTTGTTGATTTCCTCTAAGTGAGACGGATCATTTGGATTACTGCGCTCGAGGTTTGGATTTCGTCGGAGTGCGGTCGGGTTGGTTCGCTCACAAAACCAACCGGGCCCCTGTAACGAAAAAGCCAACAACTCACAGACCGGGCGTCCGATTGACGCGCCGTCTGTTTCGTTGAAGTCCTCTTGATGAGACGGAACTTTTGGCGTACTTCGCCCGAGTTTTGGATGCAGTTGAGATACGGCCGGGTAGGATTGTACCCGAAATCCAACCGGGCCCTTGGAACGGAAAAGCTGATATCTTTCAGACAGGATGTCCGTTTGACGAACCATCAGCGGTGTTGTTGATCACGTTGAGAAACGGTCCCTATGAGTATACCCTATGAGAGTTCGGGGTACAGTTGAGATACGGCCGGGTTGGTTCGCTCACGAAACCAACCGGGCCCCTAGGACGAAAGGGCTAGTAACTCACAGACCGGGCATCCGATTGACGCGCCGTCTGTTGCGTTGAGACCCCCATGACGAGGCGGTCCTTTGAGATACCTCTTAGTGGGACTTTGAGATACTTGTAGAAACGACCAGAAGCTCGTGGAGCGGACCCTCCCAGAGACGAGCGTGCGGAATACAGAGACCATGTAGCCGACTGAGACCTGACGACTACTGATTGAACGACTCAGTGTGTTACAGAAAGCCCAGTGGGGAGCACTTGGTTGTAGCGGAAAACCCACAACAGAGGTGTGCTTCATTGTAGCGGTACAAGGGAGTTCTTGGTTGTAGCGGCAAACCCACGACAGAGGTGCGCTTGGTTGTAGCGGCACAGGGAAGCGCTTGGTTGTAGCGGCATACCCATGACAGAGGTGAACTTGGTTGTAGCGGCACAGGAGAGCGCTTGGTTGTAGCGGAAGACCCACGATGGAGGAGCGCTTGGTTATAGCGGCACGGGAGAGCGCTTGGTTGTAGCGGCACGGGGGAGCGCTTGGTTGTAGCAGCTGGCCCGCAGTACTCGATAGGTGGAGTACTACAACAATCTTAGGTCAGTGAGCAGTACCTCAGAGTCGTGACAGGACCACTGTACACTCTAGAGATGAGGTTCTTCGGTAGTTGCGGTTTTGATAATGAAAATCCTGGTTTGAGCTGAGTCTTTGATCTTTGTGTTTCCTCATGATTGAGATGGGTTACTTGGTAACTTAGGTATATGTATGGGCATATACCTAAGTAGAGGATATCTGTTTAGATCTTCTTTGTGGTTATCCTTGTTGGTTTTAGTGAGACCTTGAGGGTCTCGGGGTCCCCACTGAGTATCGTTATACTCACCCCTGCACGGGCTATGCCCGCACTTCGTTGTGTTGGATGCAGATGATGGACAGCGCTGATCGTGGTGGAGGCTTGTGGAGCAGGACGGTACTTGGAGGTGGACCACTGAGCGGGACATACTCGGAGCGGTCAGGTGGACCTGAGGAGCAGTGGTGTCTATCTGTACCCACCCCTCAGGTGGGACTTCCAGAGGACGGCTCGACGCTGTGGCTTTTCTTTTCAGTTGCTGTTTTCCCCTTTCAGTTGTACTTTACAGTTGGGCTTGTATTTCTGGCCCCTTTTACTTTTAGCACAACTTGTTACAATTTTTGCTTAGTGTTTACCTTTCCGCTTTCTTACTCTGTTGTGCTTGTTTACTTTTCAAAGGAAATGCCTTCCCTTTTTCCGGGATTTACGCCTTGGTGCTAGTCGCCAGCCCCTGGCCTATGGAAGGCGGGCTTGGGGTAGTCACGACACGGGCCCCAAGGACAGGTCGTGACATGAAATCTATGTTGGTACTTCAAAGACCAAGGAAATCCATGAATTTCCAACACCAAAAAGTATAATCGAGGTACTTAGTTTTATTGGTTTAGCAGGTTATTATCGGCATTTCATCCAGAACTTTGCCTGATTGTCTAACTCATTAACCAAGATCACACGTAAAGGGGTTAATTTTTTTTGGACAAAAGAGTGTGAAGAATGTTTGAAGAACTGAAGATAATATTAGTCAATTATCCTATCATGACTCTACCATTGGAGAATGATGAGTTTTTTATTTATAGTGATGCTTCAAAGAATGGTCATGGTTTTGTCCTTATGTAGAATGATAGAGTTATTTCCTATGCATCACGACAGCTAAAAATTCATGAACAAAACTATCCTACTTATGATCTTGAGTTAAGAGCTATAATCTTTTCTTTGAAGATATGGAGACACTATCTCTATGGTAAAAAATGTGAGATAAATACTGATCACAAGAGTTTAAAGTATATTTTTCACAGAAATAACTCAACATAAGGGAATGTCAATGGCTTGAACTACTAAAAGATTATGATTTCACTATACACTACCACCCATGTAAGGAAAATAAGGTGACATATGCTTTGAGTAGAAAGGATCATGATGTTTTGAACAAGATGAGAGTTGAAAGGGATCCTATTTTCATGGATCTAGTAAAGATGGATATGAGAATAATCATGGAAGTTGAAACATCAATAAATTTTCAAATGGTTTCCAAACCATCTTTACTTGAAAGGATAAAAAGTTCTCAGACTGATGATGAAGAGTTTCAAAAGAAAATTAAAACAGTTAATGATGGGAGATTGATTGACTTCGTATATGAAGATGGAATTTTGAAATTTGGGAAGAGACTTTGTGTTCATGAAATAACTGATCTAAAAAGGTAATTTTTGGATGATTCTCATAGCTCTAATTACTCTATACACCTCGGTAGCACTAATATTTATAGAGTTTTGAAGGAATATTTTTGATGGGAAAATATGAAGAGGGATACTGCTGATTATGTGTCAAGATGTATGGTTTGTTAATAGGTGAAGGCTAGAAGACAACATCCTAAAGGATTCATGCAACCTCTTCCCATACCTAAGTGTAAATGGGATTATATTATGATGGATTTTGTCATAGGGCTACCAAATACTCCTAGAAGGAATGATGCAATATGGGTCATTATTGACCGTCTTAACAAGTCAGCAAATTTTATTTCTATAAGAGAAGATTTACCACTTGAACATTTAGAAAGAATATATATTAATGAAGTTTTAAGACTTCATAGAGTACCCATATCTATTGTTTCTGATCATAATCCCCATTTTACATAAAGATTCTAGAAAAGTATACAGAAGACCCTGGATATTGAACTTCGTTTGAGCACTACCTACCACCCTCAAACTGATGGACAATCATAACAGACTATTCAAACCTTAGAAGACATGTTGAGATCTTTCTCACTTGACTTTCAAGATATGTGGGATCAATATTTACCTCTGGTAGAATTTTCCTATAACAATAGCTTCCATTCTGGTATTCAGATGACACCATATGAAGTGTTACATGGAAAGAGATGTCACACACCAACTTGTTGGGATGATGTTGGTTAAAGAAAACTTGTAGGCCCAAAACTTGTTGAGGAAACAATGGAAAAGGTGAATATTATCCAAAACCAAATCAAAGAAGATCAAAGTAGGCACAAGAGATATGACGATAAACAAAGGAAGGATTTGGAATTTCAATTATAAGATTATGTTTTCTTGAAGGTGTCTCTATAGAAGGGTGTTATATGATTCAGTAAGAAGGTTAAATTAAGTCCCAGGTACATCATACCTTTCAGAATTCTAGAATGAATTGGAGTTGTAACTTACCATTTGGAAATGCCTCCAAGTCTCTCTAGAGTTCATGATGTGTTCCACGTATCACTGTTGAGAAAATACATGCTTGACCCAACGCATGTACTCACCTATGAAGAAATAGAATTGGAACTCAATCTATCTTATTATGAGGAGCCTATCCAGATTCTTGATATTAGGGAATAAGTGTTGAGAAACTGGACGACTCGTCTGGTAAAATTTCTATGGAGAAACTATAATATGGAAGAGGCAACGTGAGAACCTGAGTAACTTATGATGAAGAACCACATGAATATTTTTATGTAATAGTATTCTATAAATTTTGAGGATGAAATTATTTGAAGGAAGGAAGAATATAACACCCCAAGCTTCTATGGTACACTTCTCTTTGAATAATACAATAGCTTGCGCTGTACGCAACTTCGAGTTCTAGCACACCAAGACCAATCAAAATAGCCGTTATGAATAGAAATACCCAATTTTTGAAATTTTCTTAATTTTATTTTTCAAAATGGACTTCATTTTTGGATTTGGAATATCAAAATTAGATTAGGGTTATTTTTTGGTATTTTTATGAAAACTTTCTATTATTGATTAATAGTGAAAAACACCACGTTATTATTTAAAACCTACTTTTTATTTAAATAATTATTTATTTTATTTAGATTTATTTTAGGTAAAAATATATACATAATACCTATATAAGTTCAATGTAATTCATTGGAGTCATTTTATAATAAAATTAGATGTATAAAATTTTATTGAACATTTTAAAGTCGTTTACCCACCTTCTAGTCACATTTGCAAATTTGTAAAAAATGTAATTTTACCACTTCTATGAATTGAATTTAAAAAATTTGAGAGACACGGTTGATTTCAGTAAGTAAAATTTGGTTCAATAGGATGCAAATAATTTTTGGTGAATAGTAACTTTTGAATTTTATTTACCACGGTTAAAAGTAAATAGGGTAATTAAAGGTAAAAATGATATTATAATTACCCTAACACATGTACTAATTCTACTGGATAAGTTTTTTTGACTAAAATAAAACTTAGGAATAAAAGTTGATCCTATTTGATCCACTTCGATTAGATTAGGACATTTATTATTATTTTATTTAAAGAAGAGTTAAAAGTGTTAAATTCAAATTTTAAAAAATAAACCATTTTTAATAGAGGGTTATACATAAGATAAATTCGACTGTAAATATTTATTGGAAATACAAAAATATTTCCTACATCATGGTAGTTTATTTATAATTTTTAGACATTAAAAAATTAAATTTATTTTTGACACAATGATGATGCAGTAATTACCTTATTAATGAAAGATTAAAAGAATTGATATTATAAATTTTAAAATGAATATAAATTGAGACTTTTGATGAATTAAATGAATTTTATTGGTTAATATGACATTTTAGGGTTGATTAAATAATTTTTTTCGAAGTGATTAAGTTGTTATGACGTTCACAAAAACCAAATACTAAATAGTGTCAAAATTGACATAAATGAGTTTTTAAAACAAATACTATTTTATTAAATGATATAATATTCCAAAAAATATGAGGTTCAGCCAAATTACTTATATAATGATATATATGTCATTAATGGACCACTTGGGGTTCTATTGACTTTTTATAGTAATTTTATTAACCATTTATTATAATCATACAAGAATTCATGGTAAAAGTTAAACTATTTAACTAAGAGTTAAATCTAAAAGATAAGGTTAATATGGTGACCTAAACCTATCTAAAACCTATTTTTTGAGAGGTTTTAGACCCATAACCACATTATCCTATAAATAAAATTTTTTTGAGCCATTATAAACCGAATATGATTTTATAATAAATTAATATTTCAAGATTTTCCTAAAGTGACCCTTACCTCTCTTATAAAAGGGTACTTCCCCTTCTCTCAAAATCGCACCTCCAAATCCATTTGGCTCGCCCAACCCCTAATAAAATATATTCTCAACTACTCTCAATTCAACCTAGAGGCCTTAATTTGATTAGAAATCTGACCTAATGATCCATTTTGATCAAATCAAAAGGAAGCACCCAAAGAAGAGGTAATAATTTCATCACCTCTTTTAAAGTTCTTTTCTTATTACACTTCCTCTTTCTTTATTTTTTCCATACCAAAATAATAACTCCAGTACCTTATACATACTGTGATGTTATTATAAATATTTCACAACCATATTCCTTATTCTATCCATCCTATGAATGACAAAGTCACTATACGTTCGTACGTACGGCTTACCGTCTTCACATCGTGGTGTAGTTTGTTATTCAACACTTTATTATTTTTATGGGTATAATAATGAGTATAATTGATGTAAATAATAAATATAACATGTTAATGATTCTTTATATATGATATAACATCCAATTACATATGATTTCACCATTAATATAATGGTATTGTTGCTGGTGCGTACGTACGAATTACCGTCTCCACGAATGCGATGAGATTCCTTCCCCATCATAAAAATTCAAGAATAATTTTCATTTTATGTTTAAAAAGAATATTTAAGACCTTAATATAATTCTGTATATGAATAAAATACATCCTATCCATAAAAAATATTACTTATATATAAAAACATATAAAGGAAAACGAATCAGTTAACACCTGAAACAATGATACTACTGAAATATTATTAACAAAACAATATTAGAAGATCATATATAATATCATATTTTTGTATATGGTTCTTGTATAATTTAATAAAAATGATTTAACTATTATACAAGAGGTTAAATTTCCCTTGACCAAGGAAAAGTACAAGGTAATGATTAATTTTACAATCTCTTTATTATACGAGGTTGTTTATATGTAAGTATCCACAGAGACTCTTTATCATCCACATCTGTGTTTCTTAAAAATGTATTTCAAAACATTTTTACTATTTCCTAAAATATGGTTTAAATTCATTTATACCCTTATTTTAATTTTTATAAATTTTTTTGAAATGAATCTTTCTGTCGTTTTCCAAAAAATGTACTTTATGAACTTTTTGACAACTTAAGGTAATAATGTTTTAACTTATACGACAGGTGTGGATATTTTCCACCATTATAACACCTTCAAATCTTACCTAAAAATCTTATAAGAATATTTTCAAAATAATGGTTTTCTTTTATAATTATGTGAATTTTAAATGATTTTGAAATACAAATATATATTTCTCTCAAATAGTTTTTATTTCATATATGTCAATATCCTTCGATGGATTTTACACTTATTTGAACCTAATTTATTATGATAAATTCTTCCATATTTTATTGAAGGTTTTGTGATATGTTTGACTGTGGATGTGTTATTTTTTTACCATTTATGGTTTATAGTTAAAGTATTAACATTTAGTATGTTAGTTTCAATAAGAATGTTTATGTTATGTTTCAAATTTTTCACATGAGGAATGCGTTTGACATAGTAAGTGATAGGTGGAGCCCGCTATAGCTCCTTGATGCATCAGTAGGTCTCATGAGACAAACTAGTGTCTTGAAACAAGGTCTTGAAAAAAATATTATTTTTTAGTCTTGGCATGAGGCCCTGACTATGTGGTTATGATGTCCGACATTATGCATTCCATCATCATGAAATTATCTATTGATATTACATGTGATTATTCGATTAGTAGAATATCCATGTGAATAAGTAAATGGAATTATTTGATTTATCTTTTCCATATTATTCTTAAGTTTAATTTTAAAAGTATTTGGTTTTATTCTTATACATTGACTTCAATGTTTATGCTTATTTATATAAGTTTCTGCTATATTGTTATTCTTATTGAGCATCTGAGATCACAAATTTCATATGTTTTATTTTTCCTAGGATGTGAAGAAGTATATTATGATTGACCTATAGGGATAGGATATGGGATATGAGTGTGTTAAAAGGAGACACAATGTTGTTTTTTTATTTCATAATGTATTGTAAAACTTATGTATGTATCTTGTACTTCCAAGGCTACTAAACTAATCGGTCTTTCGAGACTTGATCTCTTGTGATCATGAAAATGTTATGTAATAATGCACTGAATCTGGGTAACTAGGGTCGAGTCATTACATATCTGTTGAATCAAATGTATACTTTAAAATCAAAGGATTTGATAAATTTTTTTATGGTTTGGTTTATCTTAAACTTATTGGATATTTTGATAGAAAAATGATTTTTAGTAGGATGTGTCATGTGTTGTTTTATCTTTAAGGTAAAAAGGGAATAATATATATTTTATTTTTTGGTTTTAATGAATATTTTTCATGTTATATCTTCTATAATTAATGTTTTGATTTATTTTTAATTTATGTCATCCAAATTCTAATATAAGAGGGATTTTATGGAAGTTATATTTTTGGTTAGTTTTCTTTAGAATGTTTATAAATGATTTAGTATGTATTTATGTTTCTTGTGAAAATATCTAAAATTTCACAGTGTTCGTGTATTTCATTTTGGAAAACCGTAACTTTTAAGTCTAAATTTTTTTCAAAACATTATCCAATTGTAAGATGATAATCTTGTAAAGTAATTATTTTTAAAGATTATTAATTTTTTTCATTTTTTCTTTTGGGTTGTAAGGTGTTTCAATTTAAAATAAGGTAAATAATATTTTTTAATATAATTTGTTTTGGATATTTTAAATTGAAAATTATTATATATTTATAAATGTGTGTGTTTTCACTTTTATATAATGTGTTGTTCAAATTATTTGTGAGGTGTTATAAATGAAGTTTATGGAATAAAATTTTATTTGAGTAATATTTGGATAGTGTTTATTTTTATAAAATGGTTTCATGTTTTTTTTAAATTCATATCTTATTATCTTTTTCAAGGTTTTGAAATAAAATTGACATTGAGATAAAATGGTCAAAAAAATTCTGTTGATCATCAAGGTGGTTTCAGATAAGATGATTTTAATTTTTAAATACCCATTTTCATGTGATGACTTTTTTTGGGGTGAGTGAGTTATTATAAAATTATTTTTTAAGGATTTTTGGTATTGAAAACACATTATTTTAAACTTGCATTTAATTTTATGAGTTTTTTGGTTTCATAGAAGATGATTTAGTGATGGTTTCAATTTTTATAAACATAATTGGAAATTGATATTGATATTCATGTTATATTATCATATATTGGATTTAGGATATATTTGGTTTTCTTGTTTCATTTTGAAAGCATTTATTTTGAAATGGATCTATGATATTTGACGAGAATAGTTTTTTTGTGTATCATATGAATTCATAACCTGTAATTAAAGTTTGAACTATATTTAATATTACTAAAATGGAAAATTGGGATGTGATTTGATGGTTTTTGAAAGTAAATTATAAATATGGAATGTTGAGTTGATGAATGGTATTTTAATTTATGGAATTTATGATATTATTTAAAGAAAAAAATGATAGAATTGATTAAAAGTTTTGATAACTAGTTTCAAAAGATTTAATTCATCAAAAATAAATTTATTTTAGTTGTTGTTATGTATTATGATTATTTTAGGTCAAAATTATAGAAAAATAGTGTCAATCCAGGCCACTCATCAGGGTGAAAAGTTTTATATAAACATGAACTTTCTTTGGATAAAGAGTGCAGAATTCTTAGGTAAACTTTGAATATTTGGATAAACCATATTTATAGTTAGTGCATGGTTTTGAAAAACATAAAACTTAATCATAAATATATAAATAACATATGGAGCCTCTTTCAAGGTTGGTTCATGGTTTAGTAATCATGCACAACAACTATTCATAAAGATAAGTGAGGAAAAAACCTATTTTAAGTTATAATTTGACCCTTTAAACTCACTAATGCTTTGATTATAGTATATAGACATCCCATATGTTCTCTGAGAAGTTTAAAATATGATTTCAACTTCATATAACCAAAAATGTTTATCTTTTTATCTAATTGAGATCCCTATGTTGTCAAATTGATTCTTATAAAGAGATATATGATATTAAATATTGGGACACTGCATAGAAATATTTCTCTTAGTAAAAAGAGGCCTATAACACAAATAAATATGATTTTCTAGTTGGTATATCTAGTTTTCCACATTAAATGTAAACTTGGAGAATTAAATGTATATTTTAATAAAGAAAAATGTCCCAGTCTTTTGAATTTTTTTCAATCTTGAGAAGTTTAAATAATGAAGGGATAAAGAACTGTTTAAATTTTTTGTTTTTATTTGAGCGGTTTAATTTTGTTTTAGAATTTATATTTGACTTTAGGTATTTGAATATTAATTCTTGAATTTTTTGGGATGCGATTTGAGGTTCTACCAGGAGTTTTGAAGTTTTTGTAGGAAAAATGTGGCACTATCTATAGTTTAAGACTGTAAGTGACACCGAGTACTAGGTAGGGACCCATAGGGTTCCCAATGAGATTATAAAGGGATGGGGGAACCCTGGGGTTTTATCAAGTACCCAATAGTCCAAGAGATGATGTTTGATTTGAAAAAGTAAATTTTATCCATTTCATTACATTGTTTTATACCATTTTTTATTATATGTCAAACCCCATTTCTCTAAAGTAGTCGAGATCCTTTCCCTAGGATCTCCTTATGATTCTTTATCCACCCCTCAGATCTCTTAAATCAAGGTTAATCTATGATATTTTCTCATTCCAAATCTTAGGTTATTCACTCCCCACCTCCTCTTGTTCACTCCTTCACCTTTTTTCTTTTCTTTTCTTACTTTGTTTAGGTATTTTGTGTTGTGATTTTACCAAGACATGGTGAAAGGACATTTGTCATGGGCTTCCATTTTCTTTTCTTAAGGGAGATCATATGTGTTATTTTCCTTCATTCGAAATTTTTTTCAATATAAAATGTCTATTATATTATTTATTATAGTAATTTCTAGGTTTTATGATTATTTTTGTGATATGATTTAATGGTTTAAATTGGTGATTTTAGTTGATATGACCTCAAATGAATTTTAGAAGTTATGTTCCTATGTTTTCCTTTAGCTTTAGTCATTCCTTGATATGGTTATTATATAATTAGAGTTCATTTTTAAGGAATTGTGTTCAATAGTTCTTATGGTTTTATTGATATTTTTTTTGGTTATTCTTGGTGGCCAATGAGATTAATAAATCTCATCGATGATTATAGTAGGTAGTCTTTCCCATAGGTGATTTTCAATCTATGCTTGGAGAATTCCTACCACATGTTTTACTAAATTAATATTAAAGTAAAAAAATATACTTTCATAATTATGAATTAATATATTTTTAATGGTATTTTGATATATTTTTTTATAATAATTCCTTAATTTATTTTCATATAAATCATGTGCTATATTTTATCTTAGCCACATATCTTTTGAAAATATCAATAGTAATATTGTGCATGATTGAACATTTAAAATATTATCAAATAATTTCTTATATTATTAGTAGTATGAATCTAATTATAATTTTATTATATGTAAATCCCTATATCAATTGTCTTACATTAAGTTCTTAGGTTATGATTCCTCACTATGTACATAATGAAGTTAAACTTATAGGGTAGCCATATACTCTTTAATTAGGGGTTGTTTTATCACCTATGTGTTTGGTTTCAAAGAAAACATTGGAATGTATTTCCCAATTTTTCAGAATATAAATTAGATTTTTGGATAATCCATAATGAGTTATCTCATTATAATTTAAAGTAACATGGGAAGGGAACTTTTCCTTAATTTAGTATTAGGTCTTGTAAAAAAATTATATTGGGTTTCTATGCCTAGGATTAAACCATTATTTTTGAGATTTAGCTATACTTAGAAAAGTGAAGCCTTATAATTCTACTTAAAACTAATCTAATCATAAGTTAATGATCCAAAATTAACCATTGTTTAAGATATTTCATCTATATCAAGGTGATAACTGGGTTAGATGAGTGGGAATAAATGGTTCAACCTTAAAATCCATATGTTTTTCTCTAACCTACATAGTTTCACTTTTCCATAAATTATTGGGTTTTAAAATGTGTTAAAGTAAAGTGTCCCTTTAATAGGTTTTAAAAATTCTCTGAACATCTATGTGAGAATTTTAATTATCATTTAATGTTTTTTATTCAAAGTTTCATTATTACAAAAAACTATTTTTATATGGTTTTGAATGAATTGTTTCTCAAAAACATTTAATAAGGGGTTTTGGAGAAATTTACCTATGATTGGAACTACCATATGTTTTTTAGTTTTCAAAGTAATAATTATGTAATGTAGTTTTATGTAGGAACACACCCCTATTTTTTGAAATTTTTATTTATCATACTATTGTTACACCCCATCATTCATAAACTTTGACTAGAAATTTTGGGTTTCTCACACTACTTGATTAGTTGAGACTAGAACAGCTTGATTTATTTCTTATTACATTTTCCACATAGTGGATTGCCTTTTGTTTGTGTATGTTTTGTATTTAATATTAACTTGTTATCATGGAACAAAATATTTATTTAGATAATTTTTGATGCATTACTTCCTAGATATAATGCATGCCTCTTGATTCTTTATAGATCATGATTATTTACTATGAAATAGAGAATGTTTTTGACTATGAAATGGGGTGTGTATTTGATTAAATTATCATGAAATCTCAAATTTAATAGGTTTTGATTATTAAATATATTCTATTTAATCCCCTTTGTCATGTATCAAGGAGTTATGGTGGGATGTAGTGTGTATTTCCAATACGTTTTTTTAAAAATTTGAAAACAATAGGGTATTTAATGATGTTATAAAATAGAATAACTTAATTAAAGAGTTTAAAAGTTGAAAATTTAAATAAGGATTTATAATTATGTGAGAAAATGACCATTTATAGTTCACCACACATCTTATGTACTTCATTATTCTGAAAACCGGTTTAATGAAATTATTTGGTTGAGGGTAATCAATATCTTGATTCTAATATTTTTCATCAGAATGATAAAATAAGATACATCCCTTTAAAATACAATCAATTTTTAAAGGTTTAAAAATTATTCATGGAGTTAGGGATGAAAAATTATACTTATATCTAAAGTATTCATGATAGGAAAATGGACTCTTATGTTTTCCAACAGGAATAACACATGATTCTTAATTAAAATCTCAATCCAATCGGTTATGAAATGAAATGTTTTTCAATTAATCATTACAAAATAATGAGTTTATAGTTTAAAAAGTTAATATGTAAAACTAAATAAAATTTTTAAAAACAAAAATCAAAACGAAACAGAATAAAAAATTTATTAAAACACCCTTTTCCAATGGGTTGCTCCCTCATAATGACCGCCCACCATTTGGCTTTCCATCGAGAGGAAGGGGAGGCTGATATATTTAATTTTTTGACTATCCCTATGAACATTGGGATCTACCAAACCTAATAGGTTATGATAGGACTCCTTTGGAACTCCCAAATGATTTCACTTCACTCCTTAGTCTATTTTGAAAATTAGGTGCCCATGGTTCCCTTTTATGGGTAAAGAGGAAAGTGATTTTGGGAACCTAGATTTCTAGATACCACTTGTGTATCATATTTGGATTGGTAAAAAACCTAATATCAACTTTGAAAAAAGAGGAGAGTTATTTAAAGAAATATTTACTATATAACAATATTATTTAGTGTTCATGGGATATACATATTGGGATAAATTTTCAAAATACGGAATCAAACTCTTGACTTCGAGTAAATTCAGTTTTTTGGACAAAACAATTTAGTTGGTTTAGAAAATGGAAAAATTGGGATTAGGTGCCTTAAGAAGAGTTATATCCAACTAAGTTATGGATCATCACAAAAAATTTCATCCCAATTAGATGTAATTATTCCTTGTAATGTTTGATGTAATGGACATATGTTATTAGGATTCCATATAGTTTAACCCATTTTTTACCTCATCCAGTCCTTCGAAATCACCTACTTATATTAATTAATAACCCAAAAAAGTAAAATTACATATTTTAAAAGTAATTAAAATTAAATATTTTAATGAAATGATAAATTTAATTGGTTATTAAATTTGTAATCTAAAATTCAATATATTTTAACACAGTGGTATAGGGGTAGAATTGAATGTTGAATTACTATGCAATTGCACTCCCACACCTGAACATTTTCACTCTCAAGAAAAGTCAAATATCATAAATGACATGAAATGATTAATACATGAACATATTCCCTAGTTCATTAATATTTAATATATAAAATAAATTCAATTAATGATAGCAATGTGAAAAAATCAAGAACTACACTAAAAATCAAATCTTAGTAATCTTTGGAATGGGAGTCTCATAAATTTTCTCAAAACAAAATTCTAGGAGATATATGATACTATTATTAGTAAGGAATTAAAAATTCAACCATGTCACTAAATCTTCATGTGTGTTTCTGGAAACCATTTCATTCTTAACATTCTACTTTTTATTTAGTATATATAAGTCATCTTATTATTTTTATCTTACCTAAATTTTTTCTACCAAACATTCCCTACACCCTTGGAAATAAAATTTTCAAAAAAAAAACTTAATTAAGAATTATTAAAAGTAAAAACCTTTTAGTTTCATCCCATATGTTTTATTGTATTAATTTTTCTTGATAAG
Organism: Viscum album; assembly: GCA_963277665.1. Taxonomy (NCBI): domain Eukaryota; kingdom Viridiplantae; phylum Streptophyta; class Magnoliopsida; order Santalales; family Viscaceae; genus Viscum; species Viscum album. The sequence continues at coordinate 1,423,999,870 of OY728145.1, forward strand.
GAATTAACACTTATGAAAATCATTTTTAAAACCTGAATAACATTAATTTTAATTTATATATACCTTCCATTAAGTTGAAAAAACTCAAATTTTCTATTTTGTGAAATGAGTTGTGGATATATTAAATGAAAAAAATTTGCATAAAAATATCACATAGATGGTAACAATATATCAATGGGTTTGTGAAGAAAAAATCATTTATATCATAGAAAAATAAACAGTTATACTAAAATCAACCATTAATGTTAAATTATTTTTCAAATCACATGTGATCAATGAAATAAATTTTCTTTAAATGATATAACAACATGGTATTGGGAAATTCAACATGAATTTTCAATAAAATCCCTAATTACATGGTAATTTAAAATGATTATTCCAGTACAAAAGTGAAAAAATGAAGAAAAGATAGGGGAAATTAAAAATACCATACAACAATTGAAGAATAGATAAAGATGAAAGATAAAAACATGTATTAACGAAGTTAGGAAAGCGGGGAAAAGTTAAAATACAATGAAGTAAGTGAAAATGATAAAAATAAATAAAGGTGATAAAAAATCCTAACTAACACCTGAATTTATCTTCCCTACCCCTCCACCTTGAGTATGTAGTGTCTTCCCTATAATTAAAAAGAAGGTTTAAAGTTAGGATAAAATATTGCAACATGATATTTTTATGCATATATTTTACATATTAATCAAATGAATATTCATTATATAACATTTCAATCCATGCCAAAATCATTTAGGTTTAGTTACTTTCCAAACATGAAAAAATAAACAACCAGTTCATGAACTATTTATATATTTTCCCACTTACTTTTTCATAACTAAAACCCTTATTAGAAATATCATACTTAATACCTTTATTCATAACCTAGGAAAAGGAAACATAATAAAGGGTGAGATATGATGCTCATTAAGGGTAAACAAGGTATATATCAATAATCATATGAGAATAACATGAGAAAAAGGGTATGTGAACATGAAATTAACATTTTAAAATTATACCCTATATATCATGGAATAAATCTTGGCTATTTATAAGACATAAATTATAAAGGAATCAATGAAAATGATCCATGAGATCATAACATTAGAATAAGACATGAAATTATGGCATACACATAAGCATAGAAAATCATTTCCATAATAGTCAAAACTATTTTACAAGACTTTCATAGTGGAACAAGTTTACTCCCTAAACCATATTAGTATTCATGGTTCACTCCCAAGACTATCATAGTGAAAAAATTACCTTATAGAATTGTGTTCACTCCCCATTATAGTCCAATTTATCTCATTAGATATAAATATTTATCCAATACATTGTAGGGAGATATAGGTAAAAACTATCACATAATTAAAATCATACATATGTGCGCCATAATATCATAAATAATTCATCATGTCAAAACTAATGAAAAAATGGGTTTAATAAAAATTTCATGTTAACATAACCTATAAAAAATAAATGGGTTTCATAAACATTTCATCACAACATAACCCACGGAAAAGAACAAGGTTTTATAAAAATCATATCATCATATTCATAAAACATCTAGAGAAAGAATAAGGATGGTATCCTTGAGTCCTATCCTTAGTAAATCATAAGTCAAATCATGGTATGTTGTCTTTAATAAATAGAAATGACATTAAAAGATCCTTAAAACATTATAGAGGAAAATATACTTTCCATTTTAAAATAACTTACTAAAAAAATGATGAAAATATAAAGGAAAAATTATATTTGAAAATAAAATTGTAAACTTGAAAAAGAATATTCAAATAAAAAAGTATTCATGAAAGTGGTAAAATATTTTCAGGCCATCCATGTTGAAAAACATTCCTTCCATACTTTTTTCAGAAAATTAAAAAATTACCTCATTTTAAAAATGAACAAAATATTCCTTTTAAAAAAAATTTAAAAATTCAAACATGAGAAAATATTTCTTTATAATTTAATATGATAATATAAAAACCTTCTTTATAACATTTTTAGAAAACATGGATATGGAAGAAAAATGTTTTTCGACTTAAGAGAGAAATGAAGTTTATTTTCCTTATAAACATATTTTTGGTATCCAGAGTACATAAGATGATGAAAATGAAAATTAAAAATGAATTTTTAATAAATAAAATTAGGATAATAAAATTAATGAGAATTTTTAAATGTTAACATAAGGTTTCATCATCAGGTTTTAATCATACCCAATCCCGATAAATAATGAGATTATAACGTAAAACTCTTACCTTGAGTTTTACTTGATTTGAAATCACTATAGACTCTATATAATAAATTTAGATTTATTATAATTATATAAAAAAGTAATTTTTATACTTTTAATATCATGTATGATCTATTTATAACTTTTCAATACTCCCTTTTATCAATAATTCATTATTAAAATCGTCATTTCTGTGTGTTTCATTTATCCTGAGTATTTTAGTTCATTAGTATCAGTTATTGTAAAATTATATTGATTTAATAATCTATATAATATTAATAATGATATAAATATCATATTTATTTATTATATACATATTTGGAGTTATCCATAAAATTTAGAGATTGAAAAATGAATTACACTGTTTAGGGAGACGGTAGGCCGTACGTATGCCCGAACACTATTTTCATTTTTTGACAAAGGAAATGAAAGAAAGGTAAATAATAATTCAAATTTATAGGATTATTATTATTTCATATATTTTCATAAAATTCATCATAATTTCTAACCAACTAAAATATAAATGAAAAATGAATCACATCGCTTTGTGGAGGTGGTAGTGCACACGTATGCATGGGAGATACAATCGTTTCTCAAAGTATTGAGGGTAAAAAGGTAGACATGATATTATAATTATATAAATATAATTGTTAAATTAATATAATATATAAAATTTAAAACTATCATAATCACCATCCATAAAATATGGTTTTGAAAAATGAATTGTATTGCTACATGGAGATGGTAAGCCATACGTATGCATGAGAGATACTTTAACTTATCATTTTATGGGAAAGATGTTGTATAATGTACTTTTAATAATAACTATAAAACTTAAGAATATTTTTTTTACATAATTTATTATTTTATGATAAATACAATAGATTTATAAGGGTAAAGAAGAGTATAAAATAAAGTGATTGGTTATGGAGATTACCACTTATTTGAAATGACTCCTTTAGATATCCTTTAAAGGGATTTAGGGTATGTATGTTGGGAAGAAAAGAACCTCAAGAATGTTTAAAGGTAAGTTGAGATGAGAAATTATCATATTTTGGTCAATTTATAAGGATGAATGTGGTATAAATAAGTGAGGATAGAGTTTCTCTTTTATAATTGTGGCAAGCGACATTTTTGGAATTTCTTAAAATATTAAACTAAAATAAACTCATTCTCAATAAAAATGATTCTAAATGGATAGGGGTTTGAATATAAGGAATTATAGGGTTTTAATACCATTAAATAATATAATTTAGATAAGTTTTGGTGTAATTTTAAGCCTTATCATTTTGATTAACCCTTAGTTAACTAATTTTAATTTTAACTACGGTAAAAAAATTTTAAATATTAAGGGGTTGCAATTTTTTACTTATAAGGTAAAAATTAGACTATAAATGGATAAGTTATGAAAATTTTAAGCATTTAATATCCATATTTTTTTATTTCAATATATATATTTTTAATTTTTAAATAATTTAATATAATATTATTTTGATAAATATCATTATTGTCAATTTTGACTCTATTCATTTATTTTCACTTAAAATACATAAATAAAAAGTTTTAATTAGAATATAACCATTTAGAACAACAATAATATGTCATATTAACCTATAAAAATCATGTAACACTATAAATTTCTCAAATTATATCACTTTTAATATTTTTAAAATCATTTCTTTTATTTTTTCCATTAATCGAATAAATACTGTTTTGGTGTTGTGTAAGTATTTAAGGTAATTATATAATATATAAAAATTATAAATAATTTTCCATAATTAATATAACTTCATTTTACACAAAATTAATATTTTTATTCATTCATAAATAGTTTTTTTCATATGTATACACATAAAGTATATTTAAAACTAAGAAAGTTACATTTGGTAACTTTCTTTGATTTAAATAATATATAAATAATTTTCATGGAACATTGTCCATTAAAATGTTAAATTTCAAGAAAAATGTGATAATTTTATAATTTGTTTCATCTAATAATAATTTGGATGAAAAATAATGGCTTTTTCACTTATTTTTAATTTAGATTAACCTGATTTACCCTTTACTGAGGTGATAAATTTCACCAAGGTTATTATTCAAATTGACCAAGAATAAAATGGAATTTTTAAAAATTTAAACCTCTTAATTATAAATATGTAATTAATTTTATACAATTAAACACCTATAAATTTCAGAAATTATTTTGAAATTAAGTGTGCAAAATGAGATAAAAACTTCTTTTTATAAAAATCTACTTTTAAGCATAAAATTTATTTATTCAATTCCTATGCCAAGGAAAATATTTTATTAAATGTTTAAAAATTTTATAATATAAATAATATATGAATTTCATTAAAATAATTCACCAATATTTATTAATTTAATTTATTAATATAAAAATACATTTCATATATAATAATAAATTTTTAGAAAAAAACTGCATTTATTTTTAAATATATATTTTTAGTTTTTAGTTATAATCATTTGAAAACTAATGAATTCATTTTCTAAATGTGTAGAATGTATATTTTTCATAATTTATTATTTATTATTCATTCTATCTAGTTTAATGGAAATATGAAAACAAACACATAATATTTTAGTAGTTTTACACAGTTCATTTAAACTCGGTGTTGTGCCAACGAGCCTGTACCCTAGTGGTACAGGCTCCTGCATGGCATCCAAAAGACCCGACATCAAATCCGGGCAGGAGCATATTTCCGGGCACTATAGCAGTACTATAGTAGCGGAGGAACTGTAGAAGCGGTGACACTGTAGTGGCGGAGGGACTGTTGCAGGAACTGTAGCGGCGGATGAATTATAACAGTGTGGGTACTGTAGCAGTACTATTCACCGAGGGGTCCTTTGGGCCAAAAAATGGGATTTCAAGCCTTTTATTCAGGACACTTGGCCTTGGGCCTTTGAACTATGTAATGGGTCTCCCTCTACCCAGTCTAAAGAGGTCTTTGCTTTAAATAATAAATTGAGGCTTCGGCCCCAACCTTTAAAAAAAATTTAAACTTGGTGATGTGTGTAATGAAAGCTACTGAAAAAATAACATTTATTTAAAAAAACATTTTTTAAAATATTGTGGTGATATATAGAACATGGTGATTGTTACTAATATTTCACTTCTTGAAGGTGAAGTTCCTCCACTGGGGACTTCAGAAGGGTTTCATGGAAGTGCTTTAGCCGTTTCCCATTGAAAGTGAATGTATATTGGATTTTTTTTAATTTTTAACCTACAACAACCAAAAAGTATTAGAACTAGTCACAATATATGGGCTAAATCAGTGGGAAAAAATCATACCAAGGAGAAAATTCATCCTTACACTATAAAGTAGAACCTTATTCCCAATTTGGAATTGATAATGAAGGATGAGGTGGTCATTGACACCCTTGATTCTCTCCTTATAGATTAGGGAGTTCTCATATGAGTCTCTTCACATTTTCCCCATCTCTTATATCTAAAAATTATTATGTTAACCTATATATGAGATATTCATATTATATTTTTTTATAACCCAATATTAATGGTTATCTACCTTTAGTAGGAGGTGATTTTTTTCTCTAAAGATGATCCTATAAGGTGAAGTTTTGATATGTGTTTTAAAGGATATATGGTATGGACATAGTGCATCATCTAAGTGCATAATCTAATCATTCCTATTGGATTTCACCATTTTCTCCAAGATTTTATTAACTTGTTGATTTGAAATATAAACTTTTATATTTGTTTCCGGGTGATATACAGTGGAAACTTTATGAAAAAACCTACACATATGGAGAAAGTTTTTCATGTTGAGACAATAGAAATGAGAACCAAGATCGCTAATAATAAACCTAAAAAAACCAAACCTTTAATAAATTGAGATATATTGAATTCAATAATCAATTGGGAGTCACTAGTCTTTGATTCCTTTACCTCCACCCTTTTAGGGACATAATCAATTGTAATAAGTATATAAGAAAATCCAAAAGAACCAAAAAGGGTCCCATGAAGCCAATACCACATACATCAAATATCTCATATAAGATAATGGGTTTTTTAGAAATATCATTCCCCTTAGACACATTTCTAGTAAATTGGAATCTTGAACAAGACTTAAAAAATTGATAAGAATCCTGAAATAATATTGGATAAAAAAGACCAGAGTGTAAGACTTTCCATGGAGTTATTTGGGGTACCAAAGTGACCCATGTATAAAAAATTGTGGAAAATGTGAGGATAGTTATGAACTCATTTTATAGTACACATGTAATGACCCGCCAAAACTCATTGGCTAAAGATCTCAACGAGTCATTACTTGGCCTTAAGCGACATCCACAAGGCACCAAAGGCTGGAAATAAATTCCAAAGGGTTTCAAAAAAATGGGGGATGATTTACCCTTTAAAATAAGGAAACCCACAACAAATAATACTAGATAAACATATCCAAGAAATCACTATATGATACATGATTTAAAACCAAGATAGTTCAGCCATTTATTTCATAATAAACAAACCAAAGTGCAACATCGGAAACCAAAACTAAATCAGAGTAAATAGCGGAAAGACAACCGGCAAGACTCCAAGACAACAAAGACTCCAAGGCTCCACAAGCTCCATGCTCCAACATCACGAACCAGCCCAAGTATCATGAAGTGGTGCTATAAACATGGGAAACTTTACCTTTCCCAAAATCCCGGTATATGACATCTGCAAAAGCACCAACGTACCAAAGTAGGGGGTGAGTAATAAAACTCAGTAGGTTTTCCCCGATGAATTCCCAACACATGCCTCTAGGATAAAACATGTTAGAACATTTATATAAAAGAATTTATATAAAAAAATTCCAAAAATAGTTCACAATATAACAGGTTCCATGTCAAAACCATTTTCTAAAAAAAACCATCTTTCTCAAGAAAAGAAACCAAGAAAAGTTTCTAATCAAATTTACATTTCCACTTTGTCATATTCATTCTATTTCACAAATCCACACAACCAACCATTTCACAACCCGTGAAATCCACCATGCATGCATCGTTATGACAGTTCCATACTTATGAGCGGTTTCTCATCAATCTACCAAGTTTTCACAAGGTAATTATTTCCCATGTGTCATTACACCTTTGGAACCGAGCACAGTGTCATATTTCAACCAAGCCTCAAAAATGAAATATGAACGCACACACCAAGTACGCCCAAAAACCACACTGTTCGAACCATGCCAAAACCATTTCAATAAAACAACCCTTTTTATTAAAAACCTTTTTCCCGCAAAACATTTTACAAATCTCAAAAATCCATATTTTAAAATCACCATTTTAAAATCAAGAAACCAAAACAATTTTCACAAAACATTATTTCATTTTCCGCGATTCCATCAAAAACCATAAATCATCACTAAAAAATATTTATAACATGATTTGCACCACAATTTCACAATCAAAAATAAGAAATTAAATTAGTTTGAACTAAGCCTTCCAGTTCTAAGAAAGAGGAATCGAGAGTGAAGCTACCTACCTCAAAGGTTTTGACGAAACCTCAACAAACGAAGAACGCACGAGAAAACTGGGTTTATTCTCTAAGAATCCTCTTTATATCTCTTCTCCTAACACAACCAAGACCAAATTTTATCATATTTGGTATCCATACACATAGATCTACCCAAAACGGGCATAGATCTAAGAAACTAAGTGTAGAGGATAATTAGATCTAACTAGATATAATAAACCATTCAAGAACGATCACATACCTCAAAAACACGTGAGATCCACTTTTATAGGATCTCATTTAAGTGGTCGCACGGTTAGTTCACACGGTTTGACAATTCATGCGCTAACTGTGCATTAGCTACTGCCTCTGATACCCTTCTTGTACAGTTTGGCCGCACATTTTGGAAAACCGTGTGCTGACCGTGAGGAATCCACTACCTCCAAAACCCACTGCGCATGGTTTGGCCGCACGGTTTAGACAAACCGTGCACCTCCTGTACGACTTCCTCTTTGCCAAAAAACATCATTCCAAGTTCTCCTGACTCTAACATTCAATACCCTTAACTTTATAACCATTAAAAGAGTCATGAAAGGGTTATATACCAGAAACTGTGGGTACTACATTCTCCCCACCATTGGTCTTTCTGTCCTCAGAAAGTAGAAAAACACTGCTTGACTGAAAAAGTTCTGGCCACTGCTTTTTCATTTCTTTCTTGCGTTCCCAAGCCTCTTCCTGAATCTGACCATGTTGCCACAAAACCCACACTAGACCGATGTTTTTTCCTCTCAAGACTTTATCCTACCTATCCACAATCCGCACCGGGATATGTACCAATGAAGCATCCGGCTCTAGGTCAACATGATCCCATCTGATCACATGGTCAGGATCTGGCTGATACTTCTTCAGCTGAGATACATAGAACACATTATGCACTGCACTGAACTATGGTGGTAATGCCAACTGATACTCCACCTTTCCAACCTGTTCCAGTATCTCAAAAAGGCCTATATATCGAGGAGATAATTTTCCCGGTTTCCCAAAATGATAATGTCCAATCCATGGAGATATTCTCAAAAAGACATGATCACTCACCGCAAACGACAAGGGTCTTCAGTGATGATCCGTATAAGATTTCTGATGACTCAGTGCCATCTCCATCCTCTTCTTTATCAACTGAATCTTCTCCATTGTTTATTGGATGAGGCTCGACCCAACTAGTGAAGTCTCACCTGTTTCCACCCAACAATGTGGAGAATGAAAAGGACTCCCATACAATGATTCAAACAGAGCTATGCGTATCGAGGCTTGATAGTTGTTATTGTATGAGAACTCCACTAAGGGTATATGATTCTCTCATGAGCCACCAAAATCCATTACACAAGCCCGTAACATGTCTTCCAAAATCCGTATCATCCTTTCAGATTGTCCATCCGTTTGAGGATGATATGCCGTACTCATATTCAACTGAGTTCCCAGGGCTTTCTGTAAGGATCACCATAAAAAAGATGTGAACCTCAGATCTCTGTCTGAAATGATTGAAACTGGTATGCCATGTCTCTTTATCACTTATCGGATATAGATTTTTCAAATATATTCCACCGTATGGGTTTCATTAATATGGATAAAATGGGCTGACTTGGTTAGACGATCCACTATCACCCAAATGACATCATGTTTCCTCACCATTCTTGGAAGAACTGTAACAAAATACATTGTTATCTGATCCCATTTCAACACTAGGATAGGTAAATACTGTAACATACTAGCTAGTCTATGATGCTCATCCTTAACCTGCTGACAAGTTAAGCCTCGGTAGACGAACTCAGCTACCTTCCTTTTCATGCCGCTCCACCAAAACTACATCTTTAACGCCTTATATATCTTTTGTGTACTTGGATGTACGACCCATCTCTAATGGTGGTAAGCGTGGAGGATTTGTTCCTGAAAATCTATAGGTACAACCATCTGATATCTGAAACACAAAAATGAACTCCCATCCAGCTTCCATCCCTCAATGGTCTCCCCACCATTGAGTTTTGAACTTATTGCAATGCAGTCTATATCGGATGCCTGTGACCCCTTTACTATGTCCACCAAATCAAAAATAAGTGCGACTGGAAAGAAAACCGCAACATCACCTCTGTCTTCACATTCCACATGCATGTCAGCTAAGACCAACATCAACTGCCATTGGTTAGAAGCTTCTTTCACCAACTGAGTATATGAATTTCTGCTTAATGCATTGGCCACTGAATTTCCCTTACCCAGTGTATACATCAAGTCAAAGTAAAACATTTGGAGACACTCCATCCATCTCCGTTGCCTCAGATTCAAATCTCGCTGTGATAAAATGTGTTCCAAGATTTTGTGATCCGTAAGCACTTTGAATTTCTCACCAAAGAGACAATGACACCAAGTCTTCAAGGCATGGACAACTGTAGCTAACTCTAAATCATGTGTTGGGTAATTATTCTCATGCACCCTCAACTACCTTGAACCATAAGAAACAACATGGTCTCCTTGAATGATAACACATCCAAAACCTGATCCTGAAGCATCAAAATACACTACATACCCCTGTCCTGATTCTAGCAGGATTAAGATAGGTGCCAATGTAAGGCTAACTTTTAGTTCCTAGAAAGACTTCTGACATTATTCCGTACATTTAAATAGAGCATTATTCTTTGTCAGAGCTGTCATTGGCGATGCTAATCGTGAGAAGTCACTCACAAAGCATTGGTAATAACCAACTAGGCCAAGAAAACTTCATATTTCAAATACATTCTTCGGTGGTTTCCAAGAAAGAATAACTTCTATCTTTTCTATATCTACTGAAACACCTTTTTCAGAAACAACATGGCCCAGAAAGCATACCTCTTGTATCTAAAAATTTCACTTTGATAATTTGGCATACAACTGATGGTCTCTCAATATTTCCAACACTATCGTCAAGTGTTTCTCATGCTTAGCCCTTTTTCTTGAATACACCAATATTTCATCCACAGACACCAAAACAAAAGAATCCAGATATGGATGAAATATCGGATTCATCAAATCCATGAAGACTGATGGTGCATTTGTAAGACCAAAAGACATGACTACATATTCGTAGTGGCCATATCTACTTCTGAAGGCTATCTTCGGAATATCCTCCTTCTGAACTCACAATTGGTGATATCCTGACCACAAGTCAATCTTGGTGAACCACTAAGCTCCTCTCAATTGATCAAACATGTCATTAATACGTGGAAGTGGATATATATTCTTTAGCATAACTTGGTTAAGTTTGTGATAATACACACATAGCCTCAAAGTTCCATCTTCTTTCTTTACAAACAAGATTGGTGCTGCCCACTGAGACACTCTTGGACGAATAAAACCCTTGTTTTCCAGTTCTTCCAACTGCACTTTCAATTACTTTAACTCTATTGGTGCCATCATATAAGATGGAAGTGAGATAGGACTGGTCCCTGGAATGAGATCAATCATAAACTGCACTTCTCTCACAGGTGGTAACCCTGAGAAGTTTTTAGAAAAAACATCAGGAAATTGATCCACGACTACTAGAAAACTATTATTCGCAATCTCGTCCATCGATTCCAAGTTTAACGCAGCCAACTGTTAAGAGATCGTTTCCACTACTGGTGCCAACAAGCCCGTTGCACCTGCCTTCAACACTCTTTATTCTCTAAAGAGATGCTCGACACCATCCTCAGTCGTGAAGCTGACTGTTCTCCTATAACAGTCAATGTGAGCCCTAAACTCTGTCAACCAATCCATACCCAGGATTATATCATAGACATCCATATCTAGAACAGAGAAATCCCATTTCAGTTCAGCTCCATCAATAGTTACAGGACATTCTCTACACACGAAGGCTCTACATTCTCTTTCACCGAGAGGAGTTTGAAGTTTCAAGACAGAGGGCATCATTTCAAGTTTTAATTTCAGCAAATCAGCAATACGAGAAGCAAGAAAAGAATGCGATGCACTAGTATCGAACAACACTTGCATGAGGGTAGAATTCAAAATAATTTTACCTCTCACTGTAGACGTTCTAGACTGGTTATCCACAATCACCTGCTCTACTCCATATAATTGCTTTGTTGCTGCACTTTTCTCCTTATTGCCTTGTTGAGATTACCCTGCCTGGGGAGTCATTGTATTCCGAGAATCACCATTTCTAGATCTATTATGCTAACGAGACTAACTCTTCTATCCTCTTCATGTCGAGGAATACGATGTATGCGACTCCTGGGAAGTGTCACGAACACTCGACCGTGGAGCACTACGACAATATCGCTGAAGATGTCCCATATTATTGCAATTGTGGCATGCTCTCGGTGGTGCTTTATGTTATCATTTCATGTGATCAATCGCACCACATTGAAAACACCCAGCTTTCATCATGGTTTGTGGAGGAAGATTCATTGATCCTGCTGTCTGATTCTGATTTTCACTCCCACATAGGTATTTGGTGTCCCTCTTCCACTTGTTCCAAACATTAGAGTTCCCACCCGTTCCCGTGGGTATCATCATACTTCCTCCTCCCATAAGTACTGAGATGTCTCTTTCAGCTATTGTTGCTCTGTTTACCATCCCCGTATAATCCGTAATATAGAGAACGACTATCTTCGAACGAATCTCCTGTCGCAACCCTGATTCAAAGATGCGTGCCTTCAGCGATGCACTTGCAGCAACTTCCGATGAAAAGCGCACTAAATTCATGAATTTAGCCTCATACTCCGTGACATAGAGATTCTCCTGCATCAGGTTGAAAAAGTCAGTTGTCCTTTGGATCTTGAACGTGTGAGGATAAAATTATTTATTAAAAAATCCCTCAAATTCCTCCCAGCCCAGGCCTTGATCCACCTTAGCCTGCACCACTAGATCCCACCACTGTCGTGCAAGATCCTCTAGCATATACGTCACCAACTTTACTTTAAATTATTATGGGGTGCCAATGAAGTCGAATATACAATTCATCCTACTCATCCACACCTCCTCCCTTTCTATTTCAGAATCACCCCAAAAGATGGGTGGATTCTGCTTCTGAAACTGGACGGAATGGTCTACATGCCTTGACTCATCCCTCTGATTCCCCATGTCCACATCCTAAAATGCTTGAACTATACTTTGGACTAGCTGCTGGTTCACCTGTGGCTCAGGTGCAAGCACATTCTCTGCAGATTCTTCGGGTTGGTTTCTATGACGCCTAACAGGTTCCATTTTCTATACAAACAACACACTCCGTTAGTCTCACTTCCTAGTAACTGAATTCTTAGAATTTCAATTTCTATCACATCAACTATCACATCATTGTTTTCCAGCCACCAAGCTTTTCCACATGTTCAACCGTTTTTTTGAAAACATCCCACATACTTTTGAAAATCCACTCGTTTTCAAAATATATCAAATATCCACTTTTCAAAATCTTTTATTTGAAAATCAATTTCTGTATTTTTCAATAATTTTCAACTTACACCAGATCCTTACTCATTATTCATAATGAGATATGAAATCCTAGTGGGAAGTAATTCCTCTACAATGCATGTCATGCTCATCTCATTGGATAAACCCATGATAATGAGATTTCCAACATTCTAGAAGTGTATCCAAAACACTTATGTACCCAACACCCTGGTAACTTAAAGTTTAGCATAAACAGGTTAGCTACATCCTTTTATGCTATACATTTCAAGTTCTGTCAATCCTACTCCTGTATAAAATGACAACCCAAGGAATAAACAAGAAGGAATTTCAACTCCAAGACCAAGAACATTGATGAACACTTCTTAGGCAAGGAACAAACAAGTTGATACAATTTTTAATGACCCACCAATTGTCATTGGCTTGAGAGCTCAACGAGTCATTACTTGGCCTTAAGAGACATCCCCAAGGCACCAAAGGCTGGAAATAAATGCCATAGGGTTTCAAAACAAATGGGGGACGATTTAGCCTTTAAAATAAGACAACCCACGACAAAGAAAACTAGATAAACATATCCAAGAAATCACTATATGATGTATAATTTAAAACCAAGATAGGTCATCCATTTATTTCATAATAAACCAACCAAAGTGAAACAATGGAAACCAAAACTAAATAAGAGTAAATAGAGGAAAGACAACCGACAAGACTCAAAGACAAAAAATACTCGAAGGCTCCACAAGATCTACGCTCCAACATCACGAACCAGCCCAAGTATCACGAAGTGGTGCTATAAACATGTGAAACTTTACTTTTTCCAACATCCTGGTATATGAAATCTGTAAAAGCACCAACGTTCCAAAGTAGGGGGTAAGTAATGAAACATAATAGGTTTTCCCCGACGAATTCCCAACCCATGCCTCTAGGATAAAACATGTTAGCACATTTATATAAAACAATTTATATAAAAAAATTCCAAAAACAGTTCACAATATAACAAGTTCCGTGTCAAAACCATTTTACAACAAAAACCATATTTCTCAAGAAAAGAAACTGAGAAAATTTTATAATCAAATTCACATTTCTACTTTGGAATATTCATTCCATTTCACAAATCCACACAACCAACCATTTCACAACCCATGAAATCCACCATGCATGAATCGTTATGACAGTTCCATACTCATGAGAAGTTTCTCGTCGATCTACCAAGTCGTCACAAGGTAATTATTCCCTTGTGCCATTACACCTTTGGCACCGAGCACAAGGTCATATTCCAACCAAGCCTTGTAATTGCAATATGAACACACAAACCCAGTATGCCCAAAAACCACACCGTTCCAACCATGCCAAAACCATTTCAATAAAACAACCCCCTTTATTGAAAACCTTTTTCCCACAAACCATTTTCCAAATCCATAAAATCAATATTCTAAAATCACCATTTTAAAATCAAGAAACCAGGAAACTTTGCACAAACCATTCTTTCATTTTCTATGATTCCATCAAAACCCATAAATCACCACTAAAGAAGATTTATAACATGCTTTGCACCACAATTTCACAATAAAAATAAAGCAATTAAATTATTTTGAACTAATAATTCATGTTCTAAGAAATAGGAATCGAGACTGAAGCCACCTACCTCAAAGGTTTTGACGAAACCTCAAAAAACGAAGAATGCACGAGAAAAACAGGTTGATTCTCCAAGAATCCTCCTTAGATATCTTCTACTAAAACAACCAAGACCAAATTTTGTCCTATTTGGCATCCAAACACTTAGATATACCCAAACCAGGCATAGATCTAAGAAACCAAGAGTAGAGGGGAGGTAGATCTAAGTAGATCTAAGAAACCATTCAAGAACGATCACATACCTCAAAAAAACCGGCTTTGATTTTCCAAGAGAAGCCTTTGGATCGCCTCCGGAATGATGGGATAACCCTCCTAGACCCTAGGAGAACCAAAATCCCGAGTTTGGGCCGCTTAGGAACAGAAATGAGCCACTTAGAGGAAAAAGCGCGTGAGATACAATTTTATGTGATCTCCTTTAAGTGGCCGCACGGTTAGTTCGAACGGTTTAAAAAACTGTGCGCTAACTGTGCGCTATCTACTACCTCTTCTACCCTTCTCACATGGTTTTTCCACACGGTTAGACAAACCGTGCGCTGACCGTGCAGAAGCCACTGCCTCCAAGACCCACTGCGCACAGTTTGGCCGCACAGTTTAGACAAACCGTGCGCCTCCCGTGCGACTTACTCTTTGCCTCAAAACATCATTCCATGTTCTCCTGACTCTCCCATTAAACACCTTTAACTTTATAACCATGAAAAGTGTCATGAAAGGTTCACATACCAGAAACCGGGGGTACTACAACACATTTCCTTATGAATTGATCATTATAGATTTTCCAAAAACAGGGGTCATAACAAATATGATACCTTGACTCACTCGTAAGTCTATAGAGTTAGAGTTTATTATATCTAGTGTGTTCCCGTGAGGCAAAAAAAAAGTTAACCGAGTAATAAAACCATGGGATGGTTTTATGAAAAATTTTCTAGTGCTCATCGGGTAAGTTTTTAAGAACTAGGGATTTTATAGATGAGAATATGTTGAGGTAAATAGGGATGAAACTAATATAACTGAAAAATAAATTTCTCTCTCCTTGTTTATCCCAAATTTTGATACCAAACTCCTAAAGTATGAGCATCAATCAAATGAGGTGTGGTTTAGCATTAAGATTATTTAACAAATATTTATTTGCAACATAGTAATAAAAAACACTACTTTGTACCCAAGGAGATACGAATGAAATTTATCTAAAGAAAACATTATGGTAGTAAATCGTTTTTAGTTATTGTGCAGTTTTTTTCTATTAAGTCTAGATTATGGGATGTATATGAAATAAAATAAGAGGTGACATATATATGTTGTGAAAGGACAACCCCAAAAAACATAGTTGGAGGAATCATACATGATTTCAATTGGAATATCCCACCTTAGTTGTTGGATGGTTGGTGTTGAAGTGAGAAACTTTTTTATTTCATTAAATTCAAAGTTACAATTTTCATAAAAAAAAGTTCACATGCTTTTGAAAAATTTTAGACAACTCGGGTACAGTTTTAATAAAACCTTTAATTAAGTGATGATGAAATCTAACATTTCCCAAGAAATAAAATCACATAATGAAAATAGTTTGTAAAGGTTAATAAAGAAATAACATTTATTTTTGACTTATAAACTTTTATACCATGAATAGAAACAAAATGACATAAAACAATTCCTTGTTCCATGATAAAGTGACATTTTTCATAATTTAAAATTTTATTTTTCTCAATGAATTAATGAAGAAAAAAATATATTAAACAAACATTAATCAAAGGAGAAACCATAAATAGTGAAGTTATCCATAAATAATTCCACGAAATGATCTAGGTAATCCAAAAAAATACAAATCATGTAATACTGGAACTTCTTTGAAGTATTATATAGGTGAAATGACATACTCTTATATGAAAATATACCAAATGGACATATAAATATCATCTTTTCCTAATGATAGGGGCTATATGAATCTGGAGGTATCTAGTGAAGCTATCAAGGAAACAGTAATAGGAATTACCCAAAAAAGTTTCTAACATCTGGTCAATAAATAGTAATGTAAAATGGTCCTTTTGAGTGAAATGGTTTAGCTTGATGTAGTCTATTCAGACTCGCCATCTATTTTTCACTCTAGTTAGAACCAATTTATTATGATCATTATGAACAACCATAATAAAAGTATTTTTAAGAAATATTTGTATTGTACTAACCCATTTACTATTAATGATAGGATATATGATCCAAATTACTAATAGTTTGCTTAAATAATTTTTAACAACATCAAGGAGGGTGGGGTTTAGGCAATTTTGTGGTTTCGTTATTGGTTTAGCCTCATCCAAAATGAGAATTCTATACATGCATATAGATAGGATAATTCCTTGGATATTATCCAATTTCAATAAAATTTTCTTTTCAAACTCTCTAAAAAGGACAATCAATTTTATTTTACACTGTAGAGATAGGTTATTGGAAATAATGATTGGTAATTAGGAAATACTCTCAAGGAATTCATATTTTAAGTTACATGTAAGTGGTTTCAATTTAAAATATGGCAGTTCGAGAATATAAGGAATTTTTTTTGGAAGAATCTCATTTATACCATATATATTCTCATTTTTTCTATCCTCCATGGGAAATTTAATATTAATATTCATTGGAAAATCATTTATTATTTCAAAACTCCTAAGATATATGGAATTATCAATATACTTACATGCATGGAATTTTTCAATACCAATACAACAACTACTGATGAATCCTCACCCAAAATATAAAAAATAGAAGAAAAATAGGGGAGGTGGTAAAAAGGGGAATTTTTAATGACACAATCCATGGGAATAATTTCCATTGAATAGATAAGAAGAGTGGAATGCCCCTCTGTTGGGTGTTTTATTGCATCAAGGATATTGAAACTTACCTTTTATCCCCAAAATCAATAGACAATGGTCTATTATAAATATTGATGATAATATTTTATATTTTAAGAAATGGAATATTGAGTATGATAGGATCATGTACTTGGGTTCAAGTATCATATATCTCAAGCACATATAAGTCCATAGGGAAGATGAGATTATTCACTCACACATGGTTGAGCTCAATCACTTCAGTTGGGTGTGTTTTTCACTAGTTAAAAAGTTGTAATATTATTCCTATTGTTTGAATCTATACAACCTAAAAATAAGTATACACTGAGTGAGGGATCACATTAATAAAACCATATAAATCAATCATTTCATCTAAAAACAAATTCTTTACTTTGGTACAATGTATCTTAAATGTTATAGGATCCTTGAATCTGGTTTGAGTTTCTAGTTTAATCAATGATGAGATATTCCTTACAATATTTACTCTCCCATTCTACAATATATAACACATTTATATATAACTATATGTAAGGAATTTTTAATAGTGATGAATTTATTTAATGACATAAAAGAGTGGAATGCTAAATTGTACCTTTTTAAATGTAATCATGTCCTATTTATCGATTTTATCATCAAATATTTTCTTGTATTGATATATTCTTAAGGTAAAATTAAGTAAAATGGATATATTAGGGTAATAATCAATGATAACCTTTTTACCTACTTTTTTATTTTTTATCTTCATGTGAATCGTTTGGTGATTGAGAAATAAAACTAGTAGAAAAACATCTTTTAGCTTTAATGTTTAAATGTTAATTTTTTAATAACCAATGTTAAAAATGTTTTTACATCAGTTATTTATAGAATCAATGTAAAAAATCCTTCCTCTTAGAGTTTTAATATTTTTTATTTGTTTAAATGATTTTAAAACACTTTTGTGTTGGATTTTAACATCAGTTACACATATATTAAATTTTAAAACCCTTTTACATTGGGTTTTAACATTGGTTATATATATAACTAGAATTAAAACCCCAATACAATAAGGGTTTTAACTTCAGTTATATATATACCTAAAATTAAAAGTAAAATTTTAAATGCATGGGTTTGGGTTTTCATTTTTTTTATAGAACACTTTTAAAATTTTAAAATCTTGCCTAATTTTTAACACATCGCCACAAGAAATATTTTTATTTACATAATATAACTTCTTATTATTTTTATTTCAAAATTTTCAACCTCTTTAATCCACATAAAATTTTCATCACTTCTTCAATCGATGATCTCAACCTGGTATTTATTCTTTTCATTTAATTTATTTTTTATTGTATTCCTTCATAGATAATTTTTTTGAAAATTTTTCTTATGATGATGAATACTTATTCTAATAGAGTTAAAAATATAAAAATTCTACATTATATTCAACAAATGAAGGTCAAAATTCATTATTAATCACCATTTTGGTTTCTATATTAGTTATTCCCTAAAAAAAGATGAATATTAAAAAAAACATATAAATTTGAAGGAAACCTCTAAAAGAAATGAAATTAGGTTGAAGATTTAAGTTTCTTTTTTGTTTCTATCATTTTGTTTCTAAAAATTTCAGTCTATGTTTCTTTGGTTTTCTTTGAAGTGATTAGTATACATCTATGTTTCAAAAAAAAAATCCATGCCCCTTCAATGTAAATTATTTTAATAACCAACATGGAATGTAACTTTCAATTTCAGTTTCCCTAAAATATGATATTTAAAGTTGAAAATGTTTCTTTTGATATTGATTATTAGAATAAAAAACATCAAAAGACTCCAAAATAAATAGTAAAATATCAGTTTATAAAAAATTACATTGAAATTCCCCCAATAAAATTACCAGTAATAACATTAGATTATAACTAATTTTATGGGAAAAAACCAATGTTAATTTTTTTTCACTAGTGGAGAGTTTTCAAGAGGAGGATATCCCTATTTCATAGATTTATTAGATGGTGAAATTTCATTACCACTATGGAGTTTGATGGAATATACATTACAATTGTATTTGGGTTTAAAAATAGGTTATGAAGGTAGTTTTCAAAAACCTTGCATCTTTATCTCACTGATGGTGATTTCTTATTGTCCCACTTGAGTCCTTAGATATTGAATTGATAATTGAGTATTCTATTGGAACTAGAGGTTTTGGGATTCCATTTTCTTCAACATATCCTCAAGACCTGGTTCAGGTTTTGGTGGGGGTTGTTGGAAATCACTTTTTAGTGGTTAATGATTTCTAGGTGGTTGTGTAGGATGAATACCCCACCCATGTGGTTTCATGATTTCTAAGGTTAGTTAGGATACCCTTATTTCCTATAATCTTGTTTATCTCTACATTTAGAGTTGTATGGATAGTATGGTTCTTTCCTAATGAGTTGGTTGTATGGACAAACTAGGAGGATTTCTTTACAACTCGTAGAAGGTTCTCCTAGTTGTGGTAATTGGTCAAAATAGTGGGTTTCAGTGGTATAGATACCATAATGAATTATAGGATTGGGATGAGACTTCCCTTAGGAAATAAATAGTTATTAGAGTAGGGAACTTAAATCTTCAAACTTTGTGTCCACCTTCTTCTTGAATTTAGAAATTTCCACCTCATGGAAACCTCTGATGAGTATACTTTACCTTGAACCAATTTTTTTCATGTTTTATGCCATGTTCTCAATAAGGGTCCTTACAACGATCAATGTATTGTCTATTAGGGATCCGATTGAAGCCCCATAAATCATATTATCATAAATAGAAATTAAAAATTCTTAAAAACATTTTATTAAAAGTTACTTAGTTACCTGGTGGT
The DNA here is from genome assembly GCA_963277665.1 of Viscum album. NCBI lineage: Eukaryota > Viridiplantae > Streptophyta > Magnoliopsida > Santalales > Viscaceae > Viscum > Viscum album. Next base: position 1,424,020,302 of record OY728145.1, read on the forward strand.
GTGGAAAATTTGAGAAAATAATTTTTAAACATTCTCAATATTAATGAAGTTTTTCCCATTATATTTTATTATTCCAAAAATTTATTTACTTTTTTTTCTAATTTGAGTGGATGGGAAATATTTTTCAAGAAAAAATGAATTTCTTGACTACCAACCATCTAATTAGGTAGTTGACATAGTATATCTAGTATTTTGTAGTGGGTTCTAAGGAAAATGGGAAATCCCTAAATTTTACATTTTTTTCATCCAAATTTTAGTTTTTAATGTTAAAAATACAATATATAATTACATTAAATTTTTACATGGGTATTTTCTAGAAACTCTATTACACTTTGGAAATAAGTGAATTAGTCTAGATTTTAGTTCGAAATTTGGTGCTTCACCTTGTGCTTGAATATATGAAATTTTGATATCAACATTAGTAAATGTTAGTTACTTTAGTGTTTAATTATTTTTTCCATGTTATAAACATTAATTTTAGTTTCTATTTTAGTTCCAAAAGAATTGGGATCTTGAAGAGTCTCTAGGTGTGGTGTGTCCTTCTTCAAAGTATTTTCCTGTATGTCTTAGTGTCACCAACATATGATACTCTTTGGTTTGGTTTGAAAAGGAGGTAGTTAATCTACATTAGAAAATTTCATGCATAGAACCTACAAATAAAAAAATATATAACAAAAAAGTATATGTAAAAACTAAAGATAAAACATATATTTACAAACTATACAAAAATATTATAAAAAATACCCAGTAAAAACTATATCACTCCCCAAAAATGATGTCAAAATTTGACTAAATTTTAATGATATTTAAAATTAAATAGGTTTCATATGATTAAATTTAGTCTACGGTATACCCTAGTTTGACTCTAAATGAGTGATGATAGTTTATATTGTGTATTTACAATAATATTTTCAAAAATAAAAATAAAAAACCTAGGGGTTTTTGAATGATGTTTTAAAATAAAAAAAAATTAATTAAAGAGTTTAAAATTTAGGAATGAAAATAATGTTTGAAAATTATATGAGAAGGTTATAATTTACATATTAGAACATATCTTATATAGTTAATTGTTTTAAAAATTGGTTTAAGTAAATTCTTTGGTTTAGGGTAATCAAGATCCTGATTCCCCTCTTTACCCTTATAATAGTGCACTAACATCCAACCCAAGACACAAAAAACACTTTTTCAATGATTAAAACGTATAAATGGAGTGAGGGATACCAAATAATATTGATACATCAAGTATGTGTGACTGGAAAAAAGGAATCTTTTGTTTTCCAATTGGAATAACACAATATTCCCACTTGAAATCACAATCCAATCAGTTAAGATTTGAAAAGTGTTTTAACTAATAATAACAAAAAAATGAATTTAGAGTTAAAATATGTTAAGATAAAACTAAATTAAATGTTTAAAAACACAAATAAAACCAAAACAGAAGGGAAACAAGTGTCAAAACTCCCTTACCAAGTGTGTAGCTCTCTCACAATGACCGCCTTCCATTTTACTTGCTATCAAGAGGGGGAGAAGGATTTGGTGGATTAATTTTTTCATTTCATCTCTCCTTATGAGGATATAAAGCTATAAAACGTCCAAGGTGATGAAATTATTCCTTTATAACTCTAAAATTACATCACTTTACTCCTTGGTCAAACATGGAAATAAGGTTCCTAAGGTTCCCTTTTATAGGCAAAGTGGAAGGTGGTTTTAGGCATCCAAATTTCAAGATACCACTTATGTCTCAGATTTATATTGGTAAATGACTTAATATCAAATTTGAAAAATGATAAGAGTTATTTAATGTAATATTTTCTATCTCCCATTTAAATTTAGTGCCTATCAGATATTTAGATTTTGTGAAATTTTCAATATATCGAATCAAAGTCTTTCCTTTAAGCATACATAATTTTCTTAACAGATCAAATTGGTTGGGTCAAAATATGGAATAATTTGGATTATTTGTATTAAAAATAGGTTTAAACCACCAATTTTTATATTATAAAATAAAATTTCATCCGAATTGGATTGAATAATTCCTCTTAATGTGTGAAATAATGGACATATGTTCTTGGGATTCCATGCACTTTGGCCCATTTTTCTTCTATATCATCCTGGCCCCTCCAAATCACCTCCTCATACAAAAAAATAATCCAAAAAATTAAAATTATCCATTTTAACAGTAATTAAAATTAATTATATTAATTAAATGAGAAGTGAAATTTGTTTTTAAATTTGGAATTTACAATTAAAAACAGTTTAACATAGTGGTAGAAGGGTGGAATTGAATATTGAATTGATGCATGATCATTATTATACTATATCATATATAATGTATGTTGATCACCTTTATAGCATTGTTTTTTCCTTTATGTGGAGCATTTCAATTTCCTATATATAGTATAAGGTTATTATAGATTTCTTGATCGATTCCACTAACCATTAATGTGTAGGTTAAACTCATGGGATGCATTATTATACTGTGAATAGGTATACAGGTTGATGGTTTGGAATGAGATCTCAATTTACTAACTCATTATAATCATTATCATATTATAATGGATGAGTTTAAATATTTCACAGATTGTTTATACCATATTACCCTAGTATTGATTTCTTTGACCTTGAATTCTTTTACACACATTTACTCATACGTGTGGTTACATATTTGTATATGTGTTATAAATTTATAGGAACTCATATTAACTCCTATAGGATATGAACCTAGATTATCATCTCATATTAAAATTTAAGTCTTAGAAAAGGTAGGTTGGGTATGTACCCTCCTAATATAGGCACTTATTGATTATAGTAGGTTTTTTTCTATGATTGTAACGTCCTGGATTTTCTGTGAGGTACGTATTCTTTTTAATTTTGGTTAAATCTAAAAACCGCACCTAAGGGCCGGTCAGTTGTTTATATAAAGGAGGTTATAGGTGTTTTGGAACATGGATCCCTACCAAATTAATAATTTTTATTTAAATACATGACATGTACTAAATATATGATGTGTTTTAGGATGGCCTAACCACATTCAGGTCGGGTAAAGGTTTTTACTGGGAGGAAAAACCCGAGCATTATATGACATGTAATGCATTTAAATGCTGTGTAAATTTTAGGGATAGTTTTTAAAAAATGAGGGAAGATCCTCTTTTTGATATAGGTGCATTTCCTCCTCCTCTAATAGGTGTTTTGTGAGATATCCCCCTCTATATCAAATCTAGGTTACACTAGATCTCCTCCTTCCGAGCTCCATTTTCTTCGTAGTCGGGTACATTGGATCCACAACAGTAAGCTACCCTTTCATATTAATTCCTTTATTCATTTATATTTCCTTATTTTGTGTTATTTTTGTGCGAGATTATATGACCTATTTTTAGGTTTTTTGTAATCTTTTCCATTTTTCTTATGTTCTAGCTCGAATCAAAGGTCAGGAATTAATGAGTTCTCGTCTACGAACCTGAGGTTAGTGATCTAGTTATTTTCCCTAAAATTCTAGTGGTTTTATATTATGATCCATTTTCTATATGAAAAAATCCTATAGTGTCTCCTCCTTAAATACTAATAAATTAACTTAAATGGGTTTCCATTCCCAATATAGTTTTAGCTAGTTGTGAGTAAACACCTTGTTTGATTTCCTTGATGTGAGCCACCTATATGGGTGTGCCTTTCCTTATAGGCCTAAATTTCTTTTCTATAAATTGATAAACCACATTTTGAGGTTTTGTCACATTCTAGTAAATGGAATAGAGATGGTAATTGATAGGCCATGTGTTAGGACCTATTATTTTTTTCATAGCTTAAATTTCTTAATTAAATGAACTAAAAAACTTAAATAAATTAAATTGATTAAAATTCCCTGTTAAGTAATATAAATTATTGATATCTATATTACCCTATTATTAGACCAAGAGTGATACTTGAGATTTCACTTATGGATCACCTTGTATGTGATCATATTTCTTTATATTTTTAAATTATTGATAAATTGTAAATACATTAGGAGAGATACTTGGTATACCTTGGATGAGCTCATTAGGGGATTTCCTTACCTCAATATTAATGATACCAGTTCTATAGGGGAGACACTGTGGACATGATTAGTGGATAGATGGTTATACCATGACATGAGTGACACCCAGTCCCCTATGTGAGATACTAAGGATGAAATCATAGGGTTTTTTTCATTCCATTTTGAGAGTGATACTTGGTATTCCATTTATGGGTCGCCTTGGATGGACTCATATGGTTTTTACGATTTATAGTGGCCCTAGAGAGATACTTGGGATTCTATTTATGGATCTCCTTGAATGGGATTAGGGTTCCTATTAATAAATTCTAATGATGGTTTAAATGTTAAATACTGAGATTATATAGTTGTTATCCAGGGATACATCCACTAGGGAGAATCACATGCCTAGGATATGTCCATTCTTACTATATATTTCAAGATGACCCATATCATTATGTACAGGTTCACCTAGAATCATACATATCTAGCTTAGGTCGAAGTAGGTAGTGTCAGTTGGGTATCCAAGAGGAACCCATAACAACATATTTCATTTATTATTTTCTTTACATTTATTATATACCTACACACTACTCATTTTATATACACAGACTAGATTTTTCTAAACACCGTTGGTGGTGGACTAATGAGTATATCTCACACACTACTCGATCTACCAATATCACCCTATAAAACTTCATGACTGCAGGTGTAGACAAAGAGAACCATCCATATTCCAATTCTTCATTCTTTTCAATACAAGGATATAATACGAGAGAAGAGGAATGAGCCTATGTTTGTGATTCTAGTAGCGACATCTTTTGGTCTTTTTTTATTTTTGTTTATCATGTGCTGTATGAATGTTTACCTTGTATCCCGTGTACCCTATTTTTTTATAGATACATGAAATCATCATCATTATTTTTTTATTTATTATTCAACTTCTACTTGTTTTTTTATCTGAATGTTTCATTATTATTATGCCACTACTTATTTATTATTTCTTATGCTTCTTATCATTACTTTTTTTTGACACTCCGATTTATGAGGGAATAGTTTCCCCACAAACACACCACATGCCTTCATTTCTAGTTGGATGTCTCCAGAATATAGATAGGTGAACTTTAGGTTATGTGGATGATCGTATCTGGGAATCACTTAGTGGTTTATTAGGTGGGATTCTATAAAGCGATATTAGATATTAGATTTTTATTTTGTCTTACAATTTGGGTATTAGATAGGAGATTATGTGCTAGAAAAATTTGGTAATGATCCTATATATAAGAGTAGCTAAACCACATACAGGGGCAACCCAAATTACCTGGATGGTTTATTATCATTCTTGGTTGTGCCCGTTATAGTTGCATTAATTTAATCATTGGGTGAAACACATGTATTTTCAAATTATTAATACTGTTGATATTATTATTATTAGGGGTTTATTTTCCTTTTCCTAGTATGAAAATGAGGTATCATCTCATGTATCATGTTAGGAACATGTGGATTCACATGCCATGTATTATACCATACCATATTTATGTTACTATGTGCATTTATTATGTTTCATGTATTTTTTATGAGTTTCTTAATTGTTATATATTCTGAAATGTGACAATATCTCTTGCATGGATAACTTAATTAGATTAATTAAATTTCCTACACAAATATAAATGGTTTTTTCCACATATATTAATTATGACACCTAAATTAATCAATTATTCCATGTTTGAACCATGAACCATTGGTTCTATGGACTAAAGCATTAGTTTAATTGATTACATGAATTCCAATTGTAATTTATGAAGCATGTACTTTTATAAACTATAAATGGTGATTCATCTAATCAAATCATTATATATAACCTCTTACATCCTAATATCAGATGTAAAGTCTAGGTTTCAATTACTTGATATACCGATTACAATTTATAAAGAGTATTGTCCTTTATAAATAGTAAATAGTGAAACATATAACTAGACTTTGATATATATATATATATATATTCTTATTAATAAGTATGAACATAAATAAATTTAAACTTTTAAATGAAAATTTTACCACAAAATGGGGATGCCAATTTCAAAATAAAAGGTGTTTTTATCTATACCTTACAGTTGGAAATTCATATACCAAAACATATTATATGTTTTATGAGACCATGAACCACACCCAACCTTAGTAGTTGGTAGCAGGTAGTGTCTCTTTTGACTTCTATGATATTCCTTATCACCCAGACCTAGCTTCAGGAGCAGGCAGAGAGGTGTGGCTTGTTCATAGGAATGCTTTCTATATATTCTTGTTATTAATTTTTCCTATATGCTATTAAATATTATCTAAGACATGGTCTTGGAAATTGTAGAGCTATGACACCATGAAATCCTTGATTCATACTCTGGGAGGGTGGAGATGACCATGTTTTGGAGGTGGTGGGCCTTGAGCCTCCAATATTACCTCCTATAGTGCCACATGAGGCACCTCTTATTGATCTTCACCTAGGAACCAATGATTAGTTTGAGATAGCCTATTTCACTTCATGAAGTCTATATCAGAAGCTTCGTAACTTGTACCTACTATGAAATAATTGATGTAGGATTTCCAAAAAAAACATCCTTCCACCTTTTATGGGGATGATGGTCCTTAGGATGTCGAGTCTTGGCTAGAGTCCATGCTATCAATATTCATTCACTTGGAGGCATCTCCAGAGTGGAGGGTCAGTATCTCTACATACATGATTCATGATTCTACTAAATATTGGTGGTATGTCATTACATAGACTAGACGTCATCAATGTATGGTATGGGTGGGATTTCAGATATCCTTTTATGACAATTTCTTCCTCCAAACATTGATATAAGACTGTTCTTGAGAGTTTATGCACCTATAATAGGGTGTTATGTCAATTATGGAGTATTCTTCTCATTTGAATGAGATTTAGAACTTCACACTAACTTTTACCAATGAATAACTAATGAACATGAGATTTTTTGATGATGGGATTGCATACACAATCTGATCATTGGTGAACATCTTTTTCTTGACTACTATTTATGATAAAGTGAACTAGGCCCTCATCATAGAGTAGAACCTAAGGGAAGATGGAAATGTAATCCATTACGGTTCACCATCGAGATAGGGATATGGTTCCTCTAATGGTAGGAAACATCCTTTAAAGGGCTCATGCAAGGTTTCTACTAGCTATATGGAACATAGCAATAAATATGTGGTGTGTCTCTAGTGTGGTAGGACAATCCATAAAAATAACCAGTGTATAAGGAACCCGATTGAGTGCCAATATTGTAACAGGATGGGTCACCTTCAGTGCTTCTAATGAAATTTTACTCTAGTACCTAGTGAGAAGGGATCTATACCGACAACAAATTTAGTTATAGGATTAGTAGCTCCCTATGAGGTAGGGATTTGGTCTACTACTAGCTGATAAAGCTAAGGAGGTGGTCGTGGCCAAGGTAGTTAGACTTTAGTGGTTCAATGCCAGTAGACTGGGCCAGATCAAGCTAGTTAAGTTGTATCTCAGGGCCGTGGATCAATACATATCTATGTAGTGAAACCTAAACTTGAGAATCAGAGTCTAGGGCCTTCTATATTATGATGTTCTATTCTACTTGCCTCTACTTTAGTTTCTGCCTTATTTGATACAGGTACATCACACTCTTTTCTATATGTGGAAATGAAAGAAATCTTGGGCCTAGAGATGGAGTAATTTTGTGTCTAAATTACTCTCGACAAACCATTAGGGTTTAGATCAAAGAAATTACTCTCATTCAAAGAGTCCCCCCTTAAGATAGGTGGGTACCAATTCTTGTGAAATTTATTTTTCCTCAAGATGATTGGATTTGATGCCATACTTAGAATGAAATGGATAGTGGATTACCACACCTATTTTGATTGATATTGTTGGAGGTTTAATTTTAACTCACACAAGGTAAGTTCTTATATTCATAAGGTAGAATGGGATATCTTGGAGAGTCAAGCTGGACTCGAGAATCATGGGTTGGGCAAAGTGACAACTGAGATGGTCAGTATTTTTATGAGAAATCAGGGAATTTAGATTATGGAATTCCATTTTGTAGTGGGTTATTTTAGGGAATTAATAACTAAATATTTATCTGCATTAATTCCTATGAGAGAGGTGTATTTCACCATCTAGAAATTTCTATCTTTAGGACCACTTTCAATTACTACATATAGGATGACACCTACTAAGCTCAAGGAACTTAATAAGTAGTTGAAAGACTTTAAAATGAAGGGTTTAATATGACCCAATACTTCACTGTGGGGTTCAAATGTAATTTTCACCAACATGATAAAATATTATAAATAAAAAAATTTCATTCCGATATAAAATGAACAAAACAGAGAAAAAGAGTAATAAAGTCCTCTATATCTACTTGATTGATCTCTAGTAAATCCAATTTCCTATTCTCCTATTGGACCCCAATTGATTTTTTGTTGTTTTTTTATAAATAGATACAACCATTATATATTTAAATGAAAGGGTTACACAAAAAAAGGGAAAAAGCAGGGAAAAAAACTGAAAACATGGCTTAGGGAGGCCTAAAATAGTAGAGACCAATCTTATATCCCCCAATCAAATTAATCCCCTTTAGTTTTAAGATAGATATTCTTATGAAGCACATAACTATGGAATCATAGTCCACCGCCACCATGGATTCAAGGTGGTCTGCTACCCTATTACCTCCATAAGATATGTGAACCACTTGAGTATTTTCATTGAAGATGTATATGCATTTCCTGATAATATAGTCTATCGACCAGGGGATAGATACTTTTCCATGAATAGAGTCATGTAATATCATGGAGTCCATTTTTGTTTGAGTGAGGGTAATGCTCTTTTGGTAGAAAAGGTTCAACCTAGTGGACATCTCCTTGGCCTCCACTTGGAGAGAAGTAACATGCCCAAAGTAAGCCATAAAAGCACGGATGACACTCCCCTGATAGCCATAGAAAAACCCTCCACCTCGTATGATCCTAGAGATACAAGAACCATCTTTATTAAGTTTAAAACCTATGTTTGGGGGTTTCCAGAATACCCATTGTCCCTTAGGATTAGATTTGGAAGGACTCCCCATTGATGCACTCGCTTGAAGGACTCTTAGGTAAGGAGACTCATTCAAGGTTTTGAAACCACTTATGATGTTGATAAGGAGGTATATTTTTTGTGTGGTAATGGATCTCTTAGAGGAATGAATCCCCTAAAATATGGCCTTATTCTAGGCTTACCATAAGCACCAACATCCAACACTCAGTATGATAGATCTTGCCATTTTTTCAAAGCCTATAACATTGGAACCATGAAACCATCACTCCAAGAATGAAGCACCCAGAAGACTCCTAGAGGATAGGGTAGTGAAGCCACCAAATAATATCCCCACATCCATAGCCAAATCACCCTCAACGAAAATATGGTTTGAGATTTACTCTCAGTGATTACAATATCAATGACATCTAGAGATGGTATTGATGCCCATCTATTTCATGTTGTTGTCTATAGGCAGTGCATGATTCCTTATACTCTAAATCAAAAAGTTGAACTTGGATTCAGTTTTGTTACACCAGAGCATACCATTCCAATCACCCCTTGTGCCTAATTCATTGAAATACTTTGGTAGTCCTTTTTTGTGAAGGATCCCGAATTGGAGGGGTAAATACACATTTTTATGGTTTAGTGTTTCATATAATGAGATAAGCAACCATATGATATTCCTTGTTTAGAATAGTTTGGATAAACCACGGGTGCAGGATGGCCTCCTTGAAGGAGATCCACGGAGTTGAAAAATATAGAAATTCAATTGTCGTACCTGTCCAGTTATGATTCCAAAAGAGGATGTCACCTTTCCCTACAATACAACGAGAGTGTTGTTGGAGGGTCGGAATGAGGGGGTGGATCATAGACCAGAAGGGGGATCCATGGGTGGTGATATAATCTAGGTTCCCACCACAATTTTTAGACATGATTTTACCCTAGAAGCTGTGTTCTTCCATGATATCCCATGAAAGTTTATCGTGCATGCATTAAATGATATCATCTAAGCTCTTCACATCAATACCTCCTTCCTAGATGGGCCACACCATCTTCCCCGAAGAGGTACAATTCCATTTACCTTCAGATTGAGCATCCCAAATGAAGATGACCAAGATCATATCAATGGTTTTAATGACTCCCATTAGTAATTTAGATGATGATAAAGATGATATTTAATGCATTCAAATTCATTAATAAAGTCATGATACTTGCTGAAGTTCTGAAGAAAAAATAAAGATGGTGAAGGTGAATATTTCCGGTCTCAAGATCATTGTAATGTGTTTAATGGATGCATATTTGTTTAAAGGATGAGGAGTTTAATTGTAATGAAGGTGTTGGTTTTAAGTCAGACAAAACTCCAAAATATTTAAATATTCAGATAAATAAGTTGACGAGTTTCGTAATCATAAAAGAGAAATAATTGAAGTGATGAATGATTATTAGTGTCATATTTAGAAAATAAATAAGTTTCTAAAGTCAAAGTTTCTGATAATAGTCCATCAAATTTGGTATACCATCAAAATCATCAATGGTATAGTTTTTTCATCAGGATATGTTGGGATCAATGATAAAGAGAATAAGATAATGTTTTTGGAGGTGATTCAAAAATAAATATTAGATAATGATTAACAATGAAGTCAACCATTTTTCATCAAGGTGATTTGTTGATTGAGTTAAGTGAAAAAGAATATTTTGAATTGTATTCCAGGTGGGTCAAGAGGAAATAAGAGGAAGAATTTATTTCTTTATATTTTTCTTTATCGTAATGAGGTGTATTATAATAAAAATTATAAATAGAATCGATCATGTTTTTTTTCAAGTCTAGAATCTTACTTGAAGTATTTTGAAGGAGATACAAAATAATTTTTTAGAGGGAACTTGAAGTTCAAAGAATATGGTTGATTTATTTTCATCAGTTAGTATGTAGAATCATAGTGAAGAAATTGTATTGAGGAAATTATATTGGTGAATAGGAATCTAACTGAGGTTTTTTAAAGAATTCATAAGTGAGATAAAGTTGTCAAAAGATTTGAGAAGGTTTGAGAATAGTTGAGAAGAGTTGATGAAGTCAAGATGTACCCGAGAATAGAGGATAGTTTCTAATTCAGGTAAATTTGGTTGAGTGGGAAACTTTTCAATAATCAATCCAAACCCATTTTTGGGTTACCTATAAAAGTAAAAAGTATTTTATAATTTCATATGACACAAGTACTGTTCATGAAAGGAAGAGAGAAGGTAGATCACTGAAGAATTATAGAGAGAAGAAGATGTTTCTAGATTGAGTTTTCTTGAAGAAGTTTATCGAACATAAGAAGAATGTAGAAGAAATAATATTTCATTAAAATTGTCATCCTATTCATTTGATTATCTTATTTAGATGGTCATTGTATTGAGTTAAATAACCAATTCAAGGAAAATCATATTGGGGTTTCTGAATTGAAAAAGAAGTAATCTAGAATAATTTCAGTGGTATTCTGGTAGAGCTACATTTTTTTTATATTGAGAAATCAGACTGGGAAAATCAGATTAGGAAAATTGGAATGGTATTTCCATAATTATAAAGAAGTATTTTATAATTTTTTTCAACCATATTTTAAAAGATATATATATTTTCCGTATTGATAAATTGGATATGGGAGTCGAACTGAGAAATTGGACTGAATATAATAAAAATTTTCAGGAAGTTCTTACTAACTTCTTGGTATCAAAGTAAAGAATTGTTTTTAAATATCGTATTTGTGAAATTTTATCAAGAAGCACTGTATCATGTTTTTTACATAAATTATATTATATAATTTTTTCTAGAAAGAGAAAACACACTATTTAATTGTTTATATAGTGCTACATGAGTGTAAGGGTATATCCTACTTGTTATATTCCAAAGAAAATGATTTTTTCTAGTGGATTGTGTGGTATTGGATCATTTACAAACCATGTTAAGGATGTAGCTATTCTTATAGAAAACTAAACCATGTAAATACGTATATTCTTGTGGATGAGTGTTTTATTTGTTTTTATTAGATAAATAAATATTTAACTCGAGGAGAAGGTTGTTTATTAAGAAAGAAAATTAAAAGAAAAAGTTATCCCTGATTCACCCCTCCCCCTCTCAGTGATACAAATATCATAATTGGGAACTTTAAACTGGTATGAGAAGGAAGGTTCCCTTCGTTTATTCTTTACTGAAGCTTTGAAAAAGAAGTTGTGATGGATAATCTGAGTTGTGTGAATTGTAATGTGATTCTAATATTAAATGAAATGAATTATCATATCTGGAAAGGTGACATATCTTTTGTCTCTTCGGTTTTATGTTTCAAAAGATATTATAGATGGTTTCCCTCCTCATATTTAAAATGATCCTATCAGAAATGCTGATAAGGAAACCCTTGAAAATTATTTAAGAGTTAAGAATTATTTATTTTCATCACTTTATGAAAGTGATTTTCTGTGAGTAAAAGGAATTTACACTACCAAAGCTATATGGGATAAGATGAAAAACATTTATGAAGGAAATAAAAAAGTAAAAAATGGAAAATTTACAAATTTGTAGACTTAAGTATGAAAATATGAATATGGGCGTGTATGAATCTTCTGGTGACATCTTTACAAGGGTGAATGAAATTTTTAGCACTATCTGAGGTCTTGGTGAAAAGTTAGAAGATTATACTATTGTTGAAAAGATCATGAGAATTCTTCCCAATAAGTTTGATAGAAAAGTTTCTTCATTAGAAAATAGAGAAATGTCTTTCAAATCCACCAAGAAATAAAATGTTAAGAAGGTACCTGAAGAAGATGATGTTTATGACTCTAAATCTGAAAATGAGGTAGTAAAAATCTTGATGAAATTTTATTCTTATTTTCTAAAAATGTGTAGAGTTACATGTAAATATAAAGGCAAACCTCCCTTAAAATGTTTCAGATGCATCCATTGGGTACTTTGATGCCAATTTTCCTCAAATAGGTGAAGAAGAAAAAATCAATGAAGAAGTGAAAAGATAAATAAGATATTGGAATAATTAGGGTGATAAGGAAAATTTTTATTCCAATAATAATGATAAGAAGTTCTCCTAACCAAAAAGAAGAGGATTTTTATTTAAGAATGATGATAGAGAATAAGTTTCAAATGGTGATGAAGAAAACATGTTTATTTAAATAGTTCATAAGGAAATTATTTCTAATAGTGAAAGTAGTTATTTTGAAAAGGAAGGGAGTGAAGCGGAATCCAAAAATTCCACTCAAAATGCTGGAGAAAATACCTTTGTTTCAATAGTTGACAATAAAGAATATGAAAATAACAGATCTGTAGTAGGATAAAATCAATTAGAATATAATAATAAATAGTAATTAAAATAATGTCTGAGGAAGATTGGGAGACTTGAAAAGGAGATCAGGAAGTTAAAAAGTGAAGAATATTCAACAAATAATCAATAATGTATTCTTGATGATAAATTTAAGCTGATGAAAGAGATTGATGATTTGAAGAAATATATTGAGGAATAAAATAATCATAATGAACATCTGGAAGTGAAGTTAAAGTAAAAATAAGTAGAGTTGAAACTTATCCAACAAAAACTTTCTAAATATGAACAGAGAGGTACTAGTTCCAAAAATTATTTCTCTGAAGTTGTTGAAAGTTCTCATATTGGTGAACCTAATAAGGATCAATAAAATTTTCCTTAAAAGGTTGAAAATAAAGCTGGGAATGTTATGTATGTGTCCCTAACTAGAAAATCTATGAATTTAGAAGTTACTAAAAATTATAAATCCAAATAGGTTTTTATTACTCCTAATTTTGATAAGGCTGAAAAAAACCAAACTGAAGAAGAATGTTCCAATTGAAACTATAAAATTTAGTGATCATGATAGTTCTGCTAACAAGGTTACTGAGAAAAATATTCAAAAATCTTTTCAGTATGGAAGTTATAGAAGAAAATAAGCTTTTTATGGATACTGTTGGAATTATGGTGTATTTTGGAATACAACTAACATATATTGGTTCAACCAACAATATTTCAACTATTCAACAATATATAGAAGGAAAATATTGAGGGGGAGTTAATAAACTCAAGGGAAGAAGTATAATAAGGATGTTCAGAAGAAACCTGAGAAGGTTGGTGTGAAAATTGAAAATAGGTTCCAACCTCTAGAAACGTTTTTTGAAAGATGTGAGAAAACTAAACATCTTGTTAAAGTATGTCTTGTTTTTTCACCAGCACAAAAAAAGTTTCTAAACAATTATCAGAAGTAGGATGTTTTGGAAGTTATGAAAAATAGATTTTCTGATTTTGAAAAGAAAAATTTCTTAGTTATCTATCCAGAATATATTGACTTGTCTAGGAAGTTAGAGTAATCACAAAAATAAGATAAATAAGTGAGAAAACATACTTCTAAAGATATAAGAAAAGTTAATAAAAAAGTATCAATAAATTGTGGATATGAGAAAGAATGTCTTTCTATCAAAATTTGTTCAACTATCTTTCCAAAACAAAACATAGGAATGGAAAAAATGTTTCAAACTGATTGTAACAAAGATTTTACTAAAGGTGAAGAAAATTTGACATCCTTATTAGAATATTTTATTGATATTAAGAAATTTGTTACAAAAAATGAGAAGTATGGACAAAAGGAATAAAGAACATCCAATTAAAAGTACAAGGAAAATAAGAAAATGTCAAGACTAAGAGAGGACTCTTAGTCTGATTTTTGTTTATAAGAAACGATTGAGGTTCTTCCTTATTCCCAAAATATTATTATACACTTGTACTAACATATAGGGAATTAAAGTATTTGAAATAATGAAGCTAATGTTGATGAGTCTCTTACTATTATTTGAAAATAAAGCAATGAGGTTACATAAATTTTATTTTGAAAATTGTGTTTCTACATGAAAACTTTATGATATGTTTGTTGAGATGGTTGCATGTTACCTTTTTCTTAAAACAAATCCTTTCAATAATTTCCCCTGTCATGATAATGTTGAAAGAAACATTTAAAGGTATTAAATGAAATATGTGTAATGAAAAACATTGATAACCTTGATTATACACTCTTTTTTTCACAGGGTTTTCCAATTTATACTTAGAGTGGTTTAATAAAAATACATTTTTTAAGAAACTCATGTGATGCTTATGTTTCCCTAAAGAAGATTTTCAATTTTTTTGAGATAAAAAATTCCAACCTTTTGAAATGAGAAAATTTTTCAATAGGGAAGGAAAATTTTCATGATGGCCCCTTTGAATTTGGTTGTCAATAATGGGGTGAGAATATATTAAGAGGGAGAGATAAATAATATGAGGAGTAAAGAAAATAAGGCATGGAAAAAAAGTTTGGAAAATAAAAAAACTTCACTTATTATTTTAAAGTGGTCAAATGTGGTTATTGAAGTGGGTTTTGAAAGAAAACATAAATGGGGATATTGTTGGACCTTAGTTGATTTTTGGTTTTATTTTTTGTCAATAGATCTATATGTTGATTATTTTGAAGGAAGAAAGTATGTTGAAAAGTTAATGGAAATATGGATTGAATAGGGGTGTGAGTAAAGTTGTTAAATCAGATCCAGAACAATAAGGATGATAATCAGATCTAAGAGGATCAGATTCAAATAATCAGATCCAAGAGGATCATATTCAGATAATCAGATCTTGGAGGATCAGATTCAAAATCATTAGCATCATATCCTGACATCAGTATGAGTCAAAAAATCTTGGAATCATAATGATACTTTGATGAAAAATTCAAAAATTATATTGAGTCTAGAATAAAAGTTGTGATTGTAATGGGGAAGCTATTTTAGAGTCATAATGGATCTAATATAAATCTAACGATGCTTTGTTGTTTTGTAATTCAAAAAAGTCATAAGTTATTTCCGAAACTTTTGATGTAAGATTGATGAATTAAAGGAGGAGAATAGGTACTGAAAATCAAATTGAGAATCATATTAGGAGAAAAGGTGGTTCCAATTGTATTCGAGACAATTGTATTCAAGACAATCATATCCAGGTTTAACTTGGAAAGAAGTTGCTGGGAAGTTATAATAAATTCCTTGGTAAGTCATATAATACAAAAGATAATCTTAAATGTATTTAAGGACACGATTAATTTCATGATACTTTCAAAAAATTTGAAGAAAAATAAAATTGGTTAAGGTGAATATTTCCAGTCATAAGATCATCATAATGAGTATACTAGATAAAAATTTGTTAATAGGTTAAATAGGTTGATCGTAATGAAGGTTCCAGTTTTTTGTCAGGACAAAATCCAAAATATTTAAATCTTTAGAGAGGGAAGTTAATGAGTTTTGTAATTTTAAAATAAAAATAAGTGGAGTGATGGATGTTCATTTTTATCATATTCAGAAAGGAAATAAGTTGCTGAAGTCTAAGATGACGATACTGGTCTATCAGATTTGGTATACCATCATAATCATCAAAGAAAGATTTGTTTTCATCATTATATGTTGGGACTAATGATAAATAAAAGAATTTAAAGTTTTTGAAGCCGATTCAGAAACAAAAATAATATACTGATCAATGATGAAGTTAACTATTTCTCATCAAGGTGATTTGTTGATTAAGTTAAGTGAAAAAGAATGATTTGATTTTTATTACAATATTTTCAAGATAAAAGAATAATAAGAATCTATTTATTTACAATTTTCTTCATATTAATGAGATAGATAGTAATGAAAATCAGAATCAGAACCGGACTTGAGTTTTATCAAGACTTCAATATTTCTTGAAGAAGTTTGAAGGAGATAAAAAATTATTTTCAAGAGGGAGGATGAAGTTTGAAGAATATGATTGTTTTTTTTCAACATTTGGTATGGATTATTTTAGTGAATAAACCGTCTTGGGAAAATCATATTGGAAAATTATAATCAGACTGAGGTTTTCCAATGAAGTCAGAAGAAAGATGAAGTTGTTAGAAGATTCGAGAAGGTTGGAGAAGAGTTTATAATCATTGATGAAGTAAAGATGAACCCAAAATTCAAGGAGAGTTTATGATTCTGGTAAATTTCGTTGAGCAAGAAACTTTTCAAGAATCCCTCTCAAACCATTTTTGGGTAACCTATAAAAGGAAAAAGTACTTTTCACTTTTATCTAACAAAAGTAATATTCCCGAAAAGAAGAGTGAAGGTGAAACGCTAAATAATTATTGAGAGAAGAAGACGTTTTCATATTGATATTTATTAAAGTAGTTTTATAGACATAATAAAAAAGTAGAAGAGAGAAAATTTCTTTTAGTTGATCATCGTCTTCAGCTAATTATCATATCTAGTTGGTTATTGTATTGAGTTAAGTTATCAAGTATTGGAAAACAGTATTGGGATTTCTAGATTGAAGAAGAAGTGGTCCAAAATTGTTTTAGTGATATTATAATAGAGCAATATATTTTTTGTATTGAGAAATTGGGTTGGGAAAATTAGACTAAGATTTACAAAAATAGATAGAAGTAGTTTAGAATTGTCTCAACCTTATTTTAATAGATATATATATTTTACGTATTGAGCAATAAGACCTAGTAATTAGACTGAGAAATTTTACTGAGTAAAATTACAAAGTCTAGAAAGTTCTTACCATCTTCTGGGTAAGAAATAAAAGAATTTTTTTTAGAAGATCATATTTGTGAAAGTTGATAAAGAAGCACCAAAACTTGCTTATTACACAAATTTTCTTATATCATTTTTCCTAGAAAGAGAACACACACAATTTTATTTTTTACATAATTCTATATGAGTGTAAGGGAATATCCTACTCATTATATTCCACATGAAGGATTTTTTTCTAGTATATTGTGTGGTATTGGATCATTTATAAACCATTCCAAGTACGTAGATATTATTGTTGAATAGTGAAACTTATAAATACTTTTGTTCCTATGGATTTGTGTTTGATTCTTTTTTCAGAAAGGAAATAAATCTCTATCTGGATGTGAAGGTTGTTTCTTAAGAAATAAACTTAAAAGAAAAAGATATCACCAATTCACCCTGCCCCCTCTTATTGATATAACTATCATGACTGGGAACTTTCAGCTTTTAATGATGTAATGGTATCCACTTACTCATATATATGAACTCTTCAACCATCTTTGGGGAGTGATAGTATTATCTAAGATCAATTTTAGGCCACACTACCATATGGTTTGTGTTAGGCCATCATACATACCGTGTACAATGTTCTAGAGTAGATACGACATGTATGAGTATTTTTCCATTCCATTCGGCCTTACAAATTCACCAAAAATTTTTATGGTTTTGATGAATTGGGGTTTTAACCCATACCTAGATACATTTTTGGTAGTCTTTGTGAATGATAACTTGGTGTATTCTCACATTAAAAACAACCCTGAAAACCATCTTGAGATCATACTTAATACACTGAGAGAGAACCAAATACATTATAATCTTAGAAAATTCTACTTTTGGTGCGATAAGTTTCAATTATTAGGTCATATTATTTTATAGGTAGGTGTATCTGTTGACCCAAAGAAGGTGATATCTATATTCCCCTAGGATAATCCTAAGAATGTATTCGACATACACAGTTTCTTGGGGCTGGATGGCTATTATAGAAATTTCATTCAGGAAATATCACACCTATAAGAACCTCTTATGGGTTTGACTAAAAAGGGTATGAAGTTCTTCTAGTCTAGATCTTGTGAGACAACCTTTTATGAGTTGAAAGGGATACTGAATTCAACACCAGTAATGATTCTACCAAATCCAAGAAGAATCTATACCATATATTGTAATGCTTTAAGAATCATTCTAGGAGAAGTTATGATGTAGAGAGACCAGGTTTTAGCATATGGGTACCTCCAACTAAAACCCCATGAGTGGAATTACCTTATGCATGACCTTGAGATAACAATAGTGTTTCATGCTTTAAACTATTAGAGACACTATTTTTTGGGTGTCCGGTTCATTGTATACATGGATTATAAAATTCTCAAATATATTTCCACATATAATTATTTGAATATGAGGAAACAAAATTGGATAAAATACCTATATTAATTCTAATTTGAGCTTGATTATACACCTGAAAGGAGAAATGTAGTTGCTAACACCCTAAGATGGAAGACTTAGACACAAGTCATATAGGAGGCTAGTTGTGAGTAGTTGTTGATGGATATATTTTCTGAGATTCACTTATATGTATAGGAGATTCATGGATAGCCTATTTTAGAAGATTTAGTTGTGATATCCTCCCTCATGGAACTGGTGCAGATGAAAAACTTTCAGATCTTAAGGGACTCATCCCGGGGGAGATTGTCTTAGGTGAGTACCGACTGCTTGGTTTAATTATCAATGGGAATGAGATCCTGAACTTCTAAGAGTATGTACAGGTAACTACAAACATATGAGAGAAGTTTATGTGGGAATATCATGCCTCTGTTTGGGTAGTTCACCCTAGGATTACCAATATGTATTGAGACATACATTTTTAGTATTGGGGGTCAGGTATGGATAAGAAGATTTCAGGTTTTATCACTTGGTGTTCCAGCTATCAGTAATGAAGGATTAGAACCAGTGATCTGGTATACTTATAAGGGAATAAAATGATGTCACTATGGATTCAATTATGGGTTTGTAAAGATCCCCTTGAGATAATGATGTGGCATTGATGTTCATTAACAAGTTGACCAAGGTCACACACTTCCTACCTATCCAAGATACCTTATCAGTTGATGTGTTGGGAGGATTTAGATATGAGAGATTGTATGTCTTAATGGTGACCCATGTTCTATCATATTAGGTCAATATATCTAATTTACATATTGGTTCTAGAAAGGGTTGAATAAAGCACCAGGTTCATAGGTAATCTTGAGTACAAAATATCACCCTCACACCGATAGGCAATATGAGTAGACAATATGAGTGTTAGCGAACATACTCTCAGAATGCATCCTTGATTTTGGAGGTTCTTAAGAGAATCATATTAATCTCTTGAATTTTTTCTACAATAATGGTTTTCTAGAAATTATTCAGATGGATGATTATGAGTCCCTTTATGGTAGGCCATTCCATTCACCCTTATGATGGTTAGAGGTAGGAGATTCAACACTACTGGGTCCTCATCTCATTTAGGCGACTCTATAGAAATTACAGCTGATTCATAAATGTATAGTTATAGCTCAGTCTAGGAATAATTATTATATTGGTTGTTGTCAATGACCAATGGAGTTTGAGGTGGGACATCAGGTATTTCTATATGCTTTTCTTAGATTAGGTTATAGAAGGATTCAGATAGAGGAAAAGTAATCACCTCATTATATCATGCCTTTCTAGATTATGGAAAGAGTTGGGTTGGTAGCCTATCAGTTGAATTTACCTAAGAGGTTCCATGCCATGTACAATGTCTTCTTAGTTATGAAAATTCAATGGTATCATTCCAACAAGCCTCATTTTTTTTGATCCTGAGGATGTTGTACTGGAGGTAGATGCATCCCTTGATGAGAATTTGATACGTATTCTTGATCAAAGAATGAAGTCTCTTCAAGGAAGGTCAGTTTCTATTTTTTCAATGATATGGAATCATAACCATGTATAGGATGAGACCTACGATAAAGAGGTTTATGTACATGCTCCTTATCTAAAACTTTTTGTAGATGATGATTTACCACCCTCAGATGGAAAACATAGAAAAAAGTTATTTTAAGGACGTGAGGTTATAATGTCCCAGATTTTTAGTGAGGTATACATTATTTTTAGTTTTGGTTAAACTCAGAAACCACGCCTAAGGGCCAGTTAGTTGTTTATAGAAAGGAGGTTGCAGATGGGATGGGACCTCTCTACGGAACAAATACATAGTGTGTATTTAAATACATGTCCTGTACTAAATACACGATGATTATTTGGATGACCAGACCATGTTCTTGTCGTGTAAAGGTTTTTTCTGGGATGAAAACCTAAGAATTAAAAGACGTGTAATAAATTTACACTCCATGTAAATTCCACGGATGTTTAAAAAAAATAATACAAAGAATATTTTTGATAGAGCCTCATTTCTTCCTCCTCCAGCAGGTGTTGTGTGAGATATCCCCTTCTATGTCCATCCTAGGTTATTCTAGAACTCCCTCATCTGAGCTCTCTTCACTCCACCATTAGGTGAATTGGATATGCAATGGTAAGATCTTTGTCCCCATTCCTTCCTTCCATCGTTTATATTTCTGTCTTTTTCACTACTTTGGTGTGAACTCATATGACCTATTTTTAGAGTTTTTTTTTCTAATCTACCATTTTATCCCATTCCAGCTAAAATCAAAGGCTAAAAATGGGAAAGTGGTATTCTAAAAACATAAGGTAGGTTTTTAGTAATTTTACCTCAAATTAATGTGGTTTTTTATTTTTTTACATTATTCTGTATGATGAACTCCTTCAATATAACCTACTTATAGACTATAAAATTTATTTAAATGATTTTCTAGGCCCTATATGGTTTTAACTAGAAATTAATCAACACCTTGGTTGATTACATTGACGTGAGACACCCCTATGGGAGTGTATTTCCTTATAGGCATAAATTAACTTAGGAATAAATTGATATACCACCTTTTAATTTTTTTTTCTTATAATAAATGGAATAGAGATGAGAAATTATAGGCCATGTGTTAGGTCCTATGTTTTATGTCACAAATTTAAGTGCTTAAATAAATGAACTGGAAAAATTGAATAATGTATTCTGATTTAAATGCCTTGTTAAATAATATGATCTATTGATAACCGTATTACCCTATTATCATGACAACAACAACACATGGGATTCTAATTATGGATCACCTTGGACAGTACCATTATGCTTTATAATTTGAATTATTGATGGATTTTAAATACTTCAGGAGTGATACTTATTATGCATTGTATGGTCTCCCCAGGAATTTTTTTTACCTCAGTATGAGCGATACCAGTTCCCTAAGAGAGACATCATGGACGTGATCAGTGGCTAGATGGTTATACCAGGACATGAGTGATGCCAGGAAACCTATGTGAGATACTTGGGATGGGATCATAGGGTTCGTTTTCATGCCATGTCGAGAGTGATACTTTGGATTCCATTTATGGGTTTCCTTAGATGGAATCTTATAGTATTAGTAATTTTTAGTTCCCCTAGAGAGATACTTGGGATTATATTTATGGATCACCTCATACAGGATCATGGTACCTCTTATTAAATTCTAATGATGAATTAAATGTCAAAGACTAAGATTACATAACTGTTATCCTGGGATGCATACACTATTTTGAATCGCATGCCTGGGCTCGGTCCATTATTGCAACATATTTCATGATGAACCATATCATTATTTATAGGTTTACCTTGATTTAGAAATATCCAATATATGTTGAATCATGTAGTATTAGTCAGGTATCCAAGAGGAACCTGTACCAACATATTTCATTTATTATTTTATATAAATTTATTATGTACCATCATACTGCTCATTTTATATGAACAATCTGGATTGTTCTAGACAATGTTGATTATGGCCTACTGATTATATCTTACAACCTACTTGGGTCGCCCTTGGTACCCATGAAAACTTAATTACTATAGTTGTAGACAAAGGGAAGAATCTAGATTCTGATTCTTGATTCTTTTCAGTACTAATATGGAGTATGGGAGCAGAGGATCGAGCTTATGCTCATGATTCTAGTAGTGGCTACTTTTGGAATTTTTTTATTTTGGTTTAGTATGTGGTGTATTTTTATTTCCCCAATATCCCAATATCCCATGTACCATATTTGTTTTAGATATATAAAATCATAATAATAATCATCATTTTGTATCTATTTATGATTCATCTTCCTCCTGTTACTTATATTGATGTTTCATTATTATTCCACTAATCCATGTTTATTTTTATTTTTGATGCTTATATATATTATTTACCACTATGTTACACTCTTATTTATGATGTAATAGTCTCCCCATGGACACACCCTAGGACTTCTCTACTAGTTAGAAGTATTTGGTATACTGGGAGGAACATTTGAGGTGATGTGGCTGACTTTCTCAAGGAACTTCTTAGTTGTTTTTGAGGCAGGATGCTACAATGATTTTCTCTGATACAAATCTATTACAAGGCATTATTGATTTCCAAAAAATATTATTCTTTAATATTTTTGTAAATGGGTATACATGTTCATGGATTCACCAGTTATATCATCGTAGTTTTGAGACACCATTAGTGGTACCCTATTAAGGATTTATGATCACACCCCGCATGGACACCTCGATGGACAAAAAACATTATTTATTGAATTTCATGAAATCCCTTAGTAGTGGTAAATTTATAACTCTATTAGTCTTGGGTGTCATAAGATCTAGATCCTCTTGGAGTTAGGTTCATGGGTGGATCATTCTTTTGGACTCATTGATAGGCTCGTGGAGAAGATACTTAAGGGCTCTCCATGATAGTTCTCACAAGGTTTCCATACATTGAACCTCCTATATTTATTCTATTAAGAGATGTTTGGATTAAATTTTTTCGTATAGTGAAATACGGTCTATTTAAATAAATTTATAGTATTATTATGAGTTTATGTACTAGTTGATTAGTATACATGTTTCATATATCTATTACTACATTTATTATCTGTATGGTTAATTGAATATGCACTATAATGTTGAGAAATTGTTTTTTCCATTTGGGTGACCAACGAATCCAAGGTTCATGGTAATATTTTGGTGGGAAAATGGTGTTATTTATTATTTACTTATGTGGGGGAAAATCACCTCCTACTTTTGTTTCATTAAACCCCTTTTTTACGCCATCCTCTAGTGACTTGGAGGTGCGCCTGTGGTATTGTGGTGACCTAAACCAATACAATCGAGGTAATTGGATCAAAATTTTTATATATTTTGTTTTTTATTCAATGTTCTCTTTATAAACATGGGTTTTTAAATGATACTTGGGATTAATAAATGAAAGGATGTTTTCTAAATTATATAGACAAGTTTATTTTATCAAAATGACACATGTTGTTTTTAGGAAAAGTGGTTTAAAGTTTTTGTTTTGATAAGTTATTGAGTTAATTGAGGCTGGGATTATTGATCCATAAAATTGAATGTATAAGTTATGTGATGTTTCATTCAAATGGGATGTGTTGATATGATAATAAATTATTGGTTAATGGATCTATTTTATATGGTTGATGGATATTATGTTAATTAATTATATTGGGTAGTACACACATGGATTATAAGGTTTTAAAATTCGCAGGACTTTATTATAAGAAATTTTTCATGGTAATAATTTTGAATCAATAAGTTTTTTCATAAAATAAAATAGATTTTTTCAATATAGTAAATTATTTCATGTTTATAACACTTTATTTATTAAAATGGAATAATGATTTCAAAAGTAACCCTAATGTGTGTTTCCATGGGAAGAAAGAGTTATAGTGAAGATAATTGTAGCTCCCTATTTTTTTTTTCAATAATTTTTATTATAATAATAATTTCAGAATGAAAATAATGAAACATTTATTGTTTTTAATATTTTTACCGATTCATGGTTAGTGCACCATTTTGATAACTACACATATTAACCATGCATTACTAGAGGATTATGGTAGTGGGAAATGCACAATCAATTCATTATTTTAGAATGTAATATAGATAACCATAAATAAATCTAAGTGGAAATGAAACTTTTATTTTCATATTCTGACTCTTGAGACTTTTTGTAAACAATTTATTAATTATTATTGTGATGTTTTTGAATATATAATAAGGTTGAATGATTTATAAAATTAGTTTTGGATAATTTAGTTTATAATTATATATAGTAAAATATATGTTTGAAAATATAGGATTTCAAACCCTTTGTAATAAAATGGGGTAATTGGAGGTGGGAAATCCCTTTGGGGAGGGTTGGAGGCCTAGTATAATAAACCCCTATTTGGGTTCATGTATACTTTTTAAATGATTTTTATCCCACAATACTATAATATATTTTTATTATGATTTGTAGGAAATATTATATTAGCATGGATTATTATAATCATGTTTAGTTATATGTATGTAAGTGGGGATAATTGTTTTTAAATGGTTTTATATAATTTAAGGAAATTTATTTAATAGAAATATTATAATTTTATTATTATTATCATTTGGCTCAGGCATAAAGAGGTAACCTATAATTCCTTAATGAAACAATCCATGGCCCTATGGATATTTCTCTATTTCTTCTCATTATATTGAAACTACCACTTAATGTCAAGGTGGAATCACAAGGTAAGTTTTATATTTACTCTATTTCTATTCCTCTTCTCCAAATTATTCATTCGCTCACCCACTTTTCTAAACTTGGTTTCATTGAAAATTAGTGTTTTTCCATGTGAAGGGAAAACCAATAAATCTCATGTTTATTTTGATGTCACAGGTGTTAAAACTACTTTATTAATTAAAATATACTCTTGGTTATCAAAGGCTTCAAGGTTTTATCAAATCTAAGTATGTGATTATATCCTTTATCATTTCTTTGAAAAATCATGAATGATTGAGTGTTATCGATTGTTTTAATACTCATAAAATGTTACTATATATTGTCTATGATAGAATTATAAATGTTTTTCAAGTTTTCCATGTTAATATCATATCATGATAAAAGTGATTTCATATATTCTAAGTATAAAATTATACACATGTAATTCTATGCATTCATGGTGTTTTTAAAAAAAATATAACATTATTTTAAAGTACATTTTCA
Source organism: Viscum album (assembly GCA_963277665.1). NCBI lineage: Eukaryota > Viridiplantae > Streptophyta > Magnoliopsida > Santalales > Viscaceae > Viscum > Viscum album. The sequence goes on from OY728145.1 coordinate 1,424,046,086, forward strand.
AATTGATTTTTATGGAATATATCCTTATGATTTATGAAGAGAAGATATTTTGTTCTTAATATCATTTTCTATGTATAAATGCTCATTTTTTGATGAACTAAGGATACTTTTGAGTTGAAATAAAGGGTAATTATATGATACATTGGCACTGTTTCATAAAAAAACAATGTTATGGTCACATGATATTATTTACATGATTTTTTTGTATATATTATGAACCAAAAGAATTTGTGAAATTATTTTTCAAAGTGTATTTACTTTATAACATTATTACTTATGTGATAATCTCTCTTTGAAATGAAATGATTTTATATGAGATTGTGTTAATGGTGGATATTTTAATAGGAGTTGTTATGCACATTATCTCAAACTACTATACTACCTTAAAACCATTGAAAAAAATAATTCCAACGCATAAGAAAAATCACTTTCAATTTTCTCATTAAAATGAGAAGAAATGCACTTTTATCTTATAACGATTTTAAAACTAAAAATTATTAAAAGAGAAGGAATATGATATTTTTAAAATACCATAAAAAATTATATATTAATCATGAAAATTAATAATGGCTATGATAATAAGAAAATGTATATGTTAAAAAAATATTTTTATACTTTTAAAAAAAATGTAAAATAAACCATTAGAAAACGTTGAAAAGATTCTTCTTAATTTTTTTTAAATAAATTAAAAAAATAGCTGAAAATGATATTTTAAAACTTCTGAATCATAAATAAGAACATTTTTTCAATATTTAAAAGAACACGAATAGAATGGGAAAAGATTTGTGAAGAAAACTTAAAACAAGTCTTAAAATAAAAACACCTTTCCTTAAGTATCTTCTAGCTTGATATGTTTTATAAATCCTAAATAATAAATTGTATAAGTTATTTAATTTATTAATAAAATATTTAATGTTAAATTCATTATCAATATTCCTTTTATTTCTTTTTTTACCATGTTTTATCTAGTTACTAAATCTATTAATTTTACATCAAAAATTTTGAGATCATTCCGTCCTTAAATTTTAAAATAGAACTTGTATGTTGAATTTGGTAAATGAGAAATGGTTTAATCAATATTATTCAAGTCATAAATATTATATTTATAAATTAAATACACTATTAAAACAAATAATCTAAGGAGTTCATGATAAACAATTCATGTTATTTCATGGAAGCAACATCCTCAGATACACAATAACGATATTTTAATTTTTGTCAGAGATATAAAGGAAATAAAATAGATAAAGTATTACATTTATAGAATAATATTATTTATATTATTTCAATAAATCCATCCTCATAACTCTACATGTAAGGTGGAAATAAAAAACAAATCACAACATTTTGTGGAGGTGTTAGTCCACACATACAAACAAGTGACATTATTATTATCCAATGGAAGGAAGGGAAATAAAGTAAATAATATAATATGCATCTAAAATTTAAAAAATGTCAGAAAATATAATAATTATTTCCTAATCACATCTTTATAACCATCCATGTGAGTCAGTAATGAAAAAGTAAACACATCACTTGGTCAAGGTGTCCGTTCACACGTACACACAAGTGATGTTTTCATTTCCCATAAGATAGAAAATAGGTAAAAAATTAGTTTTTAGATAAAAATATATTTTTTAGTATATATAATTTACCAATTTTATTATATTATAATTGTTATAATAAATTAAATGGAGCAATAAGAGGAAATAAACTTTAAAGAGTTTGGTTAGGGCTTATACCTCATCCTTTGATAACCTCATTTGGCTTACACCTTAAGCTTTATAGGATGGGTATTTTGATAATAACAGGACCTATAGAAAATGGGGAGTATATTTTTGAAGGTATTTGGGTATATATTTTTCATTCTATATGTGGGTCCCACCTAAGTGTATCTCATTTCATAGGTACCTTTGACATGAGTTTAACAACCCTACTACTTGGCCCCAGGGTGTCACAACATGACCATATGGTGTCATGTCATGAAACTTTTTACCCAATCCTACATCGAGGCATTGAGGAGTTTAGACATGAAATATAATTCTATTAATTCCCACTACCCATAAAAAATAATTCTATAGCCATGTGTGATCATTGAGTATCTAACCTTAGGAAAGGAAAACCATTAAGGACCAACAGTCAAAAGAGGACAATATTGTGGTGGAGGGACTATAACTTTGGTCATAAAAAGTTACATAAAAGTTAGTTATAACCTTATGTTTTTGGGGAAAGTGTTGAGGGGAAGATTTTGGGTCCCACCTAAGTGAAACTCATTCCCTAGGAGACAGTGAAATGTGTTTAACAACCCTACTTATTGGCAGTAGTGTGTCATTGTGTGTCCATAGAATATCACACCATGAAGCTTGTTCCCCAATCCAAAATCAGGTTTTGGAGGGGTTTGGGAAGAAAATTTATGTCCCTTGGGTGGCCCTCCTTATCATAAGTCCTTTTCTACCATGAGTGATCTCTGAGTAGCTAACCTTAGGAAATAGAAACAGTGAAGGAATAATAGCCTAATGTGGATAATATTATGGTGGAGGGGATATTACTTTAATACTAACACTAGAGTAATAAATTTGTGTGAGTAATTTAGTAAAGGATTCACACTTTTATAAGTGAGGGGAGTGACACTCTTGTAATTAGACAAAGATTAAAATAATATAAAGTTTTAATCATGGGAAAGTTGCACTAAGGAAACCCATTTTAGAAGATAAGATTAGGGAGAAAAAAATAATCTCAAACAATCATAATTAAACAAGTTCTATAGATATATTAATACTTATCTCACAGTTTAACCCCCCTTTTACCCATTTTAACCTTTAATAAGATAACTTAACTTTTTACCTAGATAATTTATTTATATGAACAAAAATAAAAGGGGACTTATAACCAAATTTTATATATTCTAACTCAAAATATTGAATAAATGTTAATAAATTAAATTTATAAAGGTGGAATAAATTACTTTAAATATAATTATTAAAAACATAGGAAAAATAATTTTTAGAAAAATGCCCATTTTAAGCATAAAAATTATTTTACACCAAAATTATTCATATAATTGATTCAAATGAATTTAATTAGATTATAATTAAATGAAATAACATTATATGACATTATTATCATTAAAAAATAAAATATAACCTTCCAATCACACTGTTAAATTCAAAGATCAAAAAATAGTATTTAATTAGAAAATAATAAAACTTAAGTTCTAAAAAGTCAAGCACAAGTTTCCAAATTCAAAATATTAATTTTAAATGAGATATTTTATTTCTTGAACATATATTTGGTTGATATAAAATGTTTTATGAATTTTTAAATCAATATTACACCATGATGATGTCATAAAAAGTATGGTATTTTGTAAAAAAAGGTATTTTTCACTATTCACTCAAAAATTAAATACTTTGGAAAAAACCAAAAAATTAAAACAAAGTTAAATTAGATATGATGAATCCAAAAAATTAATTTATTTTTATCATATTCAAATTATAAAATTTAAAAAATTTAATTTTAAATAAAACCATGTAATATTTGGAAAACAAATTCGTTAAAATATTTATATTTGGGATAAAACCTGAGTAGTAAACCCCATAATCCTGTATTCAAAAGGCCAGGTCTCGAATCTTAACAAGACCCTTGTGAGGATTTATGAGGCAGGAAGTAATATAGGTAGGTGGTTATGCATGCAGTGATGTGGGAATGACACTACACCGGGACGCCGAGCTAGTTTAATAAGCCATTTGGTCTTGGGTCTACATGCTATGCAATGAGTCTCCATCTAACCAGATAGATATAGGTCTTTGATTTACTAATAAATATAGGATTATACCAAAACTATTAAAAAAATATAGTTAAAATAATAATTAATTTTTTGGTAAAATTTTTTAAATAAAATTATTTATATAGTTATGATGAAAATGAATCCATAAAATGATTACTTATAAATTTTAAGATGAATTAATTACTAGTATTACCTAGGTTTTTATATTCTCCCCCCTTTAAGAAATTTAACTGTAATAATTTTATCCATTACTTAAATAGGTGAGGGTATTTTCCCCTCATATCATTTTTCGATTCCCATTTTACTTCAAAAATCATGTGATTCTTCCATAAAACTTTTACCTAGTAAATTACCTTATTTCAACATACCTAATCTCTATGATACAAAAAACAAATAGTCTTTTTTTTCATAGTTAATATTTTTGTCCAAAATACCACCTCAGGGATCAAAACATAAAATGAATTAGGTATATATTTATTTAATAAAGAAACATGAAACATATCATGCTTCTGAGATAGAATAGTGGAATGACCACTTGTTAAGAAACCAATACCATTTTATAAAGTTTTTTTATGGCAAAATAGTCCTTGAACATAACTTTACCTTTTTACGAATATGTATAACACTTTTCCATATAGATATTTTAAGAATGCATGAACACCTACCTCAAATGAAAGGAATTTCCTCCTATTATTTATATAAATCTCAACCTTCTCTTAGATTCCCTTATATACTATTGAATCATATTTACCTTATAAACCACCACCTCTACTTTTTATAGTCCCAATAAATTCCTCTAACTAACTTCATTCTAAAATGCTATAGTTTAACACTACATTCCACATATTTTTTTAAAAGTAACCATTTGTATAATAGAATGAAAACTATTAGTAAAATAAAATTAAACCAATGAAAGATGATAATCATAACTTCCCTAGTAATCTAATGATAAAGTTCAAATCATACATTACAAAGTGTTAATAATTTTCTCTGAATAACTATTACATTGAGGATGAAAAGATATAATGAAATTTAATTTAGTACCCAACAAATTTTGAGGTCGTTTAGAAAAATTAAAGTTAAACTTGGGATCACGATCATATAAAATATTGAGTGGGACTCAATGTAACATGACTATCTATTTAAGGTAGAGTTGATAAAGTTGTTCCAAAGATATACTATCTTAAATAGAAATAAAATGCATAGATTTAGGCAATCAATCAATAATAACCTAAACCACATTTTTACCTTAAGAAGCATTTTTTAATCCCACCACAATATCCATATATACATTATCTTATTTCCATTCAGGCACTGGAAAAGGCCGAAACACCCCCTTTGATAGTTATATATCAACTTTATCTAGTTGAAAAGTCAAATATTTCATGGAAAAATATGCAATATATTTCTTCATTCTATCCCAGAAATAATATTCCTAATAGTCTTGGTATATCTTATCACTTTAGAGATGAAAATAAAATAGAGAGTTACAAACTTCACTTAATAATTCCTTATTCTTATAAGGATCAAACAGAATGCACAACCTCTTTTCAAATATTATAACACTTTATCTGTCAATGTTATAATCAGAAAACTTACCCTTTACAACAAAATATACTCTTTCTTAAAAACCATGATCTTCCTTCTGAGTATTCTTAATTATATCAGAAAAAGACGATTGAACTGAAACCTAAACTAGATGAGTGAGAGTTAAGACATGCAGATTTTCTTGGAAAACATTAATTAAATCATTAAACAAATGATCATGTTCTAAAATCATCACAACTAAGGATGAATTATATTTTCATCTCATTTAGTCAACTACTATTTTAGCTTTACGAGGATAGAAAACTATGCAATCATAATTCTTTATCAATTCATACCATATTCTCTACCTCATATTCAATTATTTTTGAGTGGATATATAATTTAAAATTTAATGGTTAGTATTTTGTTTTGTAATATGATGAGTTTTTGAGATTTTTTAATAAATTAATTCAATATTTTCGATATTTTTCATTACACATAACACCGAATTTAGCATGCATTATATGCCACCACAAGTTTAAACAAAACATGTCATATTATTAAAATGTTATTATATTATAGTTATCACCTAGCCGTTGGAAAGGAGGGTATGGATAATATAAACTAAATTAGGAAAATATATGGTTTACACTTTTATATAAAATTAAATCTTTGGGGACTAATTAATTAAAATTTAAACTAAAAAACTATTGAAAAATAAAGGAAATATTTCTCTAAAAAATTATTTTATGCAAAAAAACACGTTTTACCTCATTGATTTTCTTTAAAAAATTGATGAATGATTTTAATGAAATCTATTTATCATTTATTAAAAAAATATTTAACATTTCTTATATTTTTTTGTAGATAAGGGATAAGAATAAATCTAATTTTATGCTTAAAAACTGTATTTTTTAAAAAAGAATTTTTTTCACCATTTTGCGAACTTATATTAATTTTTTTTATAATTTTAGACATTATATTTTATAATTTTTTTTTTATTTTTGAAATAATAATTTAAAAATTATCTTAGTGTTATTTCTGTTAATTTTCTGAAAAATATTAATTTTTAATGAATAGTGAAAAATACTGAATTTTAATTGAAAAATTCCTTTTCATTTAAATTATTTATAAAGTTAAATTATATTATAAATTATTTTTTAATTAAAATTATTACAATTATATCTATATTAATCCAAATTAGTTCATTGGAATAATTTTCATATTTAATTTTGATATAAAAACTTTGTAAACTTTTGATCATTTTCTCATTAAAAACCCGCTTTCTCATCATATATATAGGATTAATTTTAAATTAAAAAATTCCACTTATATGAATGGAATTTGGAAAAATGGAATTCATATTTTTAATAATAATAATATATATTATCTAATAAGGTAAACATAATTTTTTACCAAAATGAATATTGAAAATATTGATAATTAATTACCACGATTAAGGTAAAAATGAGTTTAAAGGGTGTTAAACGAGAAATATAATGATTATAATTACCTAATGACTTATAAAATGTATTTTATGGATAATTAGACCCTATAATTTCTAATTATCAATAATAATCTATTTTGAGCCTTTTTTGCATTAGGAAAATATGGATACACCTTTTTCTTTTAGAAAATTTACATGTGTGGAACTCACCTCACTTATAAAAGTATACTCCCTATATTATCTTCTTTACACATTTAAAAGATTTTTGATAAACAAATACTATATCAAATACCTCAAAAAATACCATATTATCATACTATAATCATTATTTTTAGTAGAAAGCCAACTTAGGAAGGATTTTGGTGAAAACTTAATGAGGATACCATAGGAAGAGGAATCATTCATTAACAAGAATTTTTATTTTATTCCTTCCTACTCCTACTTAAATTACTATTGAATCATGATGATGTAATTATAAGTTCTGGGCGTAGCGGAAGCACGTTGGTGGGTTTTCCCAACTTAATTTTTCATTAAACAATGTTCAATCCAAGATCCGTCATGATATAAAACGCCGAATCTTCGGAATAGAACTAAGAACGAAAAGAAAAGATGAGTCCCGGAACCCTTGAAGAGGATCATCATATGTTGATTATAATTAATTTAATTAATGCATAAGAATTACCTCGTTGGAATTCTTTCTTCGTTGATGTGTCCGGTCATGATTCGGTGATCTGTCGTTGCATCGTAGAATCCTAGTGTAGGATTCCTCTAGCGGTGATCCACACGTGTGTCACGTATCTCCGGACGTCGCCGAATAGATCTCCGGGTGCTAGCGTGGAAGAACCTTCGCTTGCAATGTTCGCCTTTGACCGCCTTGATCCGGTGGAGGATATTGCTCTCGTAACTTGAGGGAGTTCTTGGTGGAAAGGGAATTCCCTCTTGGCTTGAGAGTATTTCCAAATCCGTTGTGTACAACAATGGATCTCAAAAAATGTTGGGGTTGCGAGGATATTTATAATCAGGTTTGAGGTTAATAGAGTTATGACAATAAATAAATGCGTTACGCGTTTTATTTATTTCATTAACTCTTATTGAAAACCCCCATGTAGAATTATTAATTCCTTGACATGTGCCCACACTGATTATAATAAAACAATATTAAATCCTCAAAATCCCAATTGGAAAAACTACACGGTGTGTAATAATTAATACACGGCGCGTACTTGTTTTCCATAAAACTACACAACGTGTATATTTAATATACACGATGTGTACTTTTATTTTCCATTTTTCTCCACCACATTTATTAGACCTTGAGTAATGACTATTTATTTCTTAAATAAATGTAACTGCATTACTCGCTAATAAATATATTATTTTATCCACAGTATATTCTCTCGAATAACTAGTGTAAAAATAAATGCGATCAGACATCCTTAAATAATTATTAAACCACAGTCGGGAATAATATTTATTTAACTTGTTAAATTAATATTTAACTGAGATACATGGAAACACTTAGTGTGTGACCTTCTAGGCCTCTTTCTCAGTGGCATTAGGCTGAGCCTGCCTAAAGTCCAAGGTTAGCGTCTAGAAACATTCCAAGGCACCCATAGAGAAAGAAGTTAACGCCGCAATGACGTGTCACCTCCTACGAATGCTTACCGTGTAATATAATCCCTTTGTCTCGATATCTCCAATCAAGCGGGTTGCATGCTAGTGCCATCAACCCATGTGCTTGGTTATTCTTTATTTTACTTCCCAGAATTGAACTTGCCCATACCTTACCATGGCCATGGATTTATTTAGGCTATATCAATTCCATCAAAGGGCCTGAGATATCTACTTCCGTTATGGAATGGAAGGGACAAATCCTTTCTCGCATTATCTATTAATGTGGTATTACTCATGACGCACCCAACGTATCCTACCTCACTGCGAACAGTGTGTCGTCACAGTTTTCGTCAATACATCTAAGTGCGCAAGTTGTAATACCCGTTAATAATAATCTTAAAGTCTAAGGATCAATACACACGTCCGTAGATAGGAACATCCAATGACACTATGAAATGTGGATTTCCTACTGGCGGGTCTCGTTCTCATAATATCCTCCTAGATATTACCAAGGGCGCACACCATGAGAAGGTGCCTCAAAGTTTTATGAGTCCTCACCCCTAATGACCTGTATTATTTGTGTCCCTCAAATAATATCATCTGACCATAGAACATACATTCAAGAACAGTGTTATGGCACTTTCGAGTTCTCATCATAGCAGGGATCCTCTACGACCCTTTAATGTAATAGCAGTCCTTAGGACGTTGTCACATGACATGTCACGCAGAAGAACAATCAAGATGTGATAAGGCTTTTATTTAATGAATAAAGTACAAAGTAGTTGGTTCTAGACCACCAACTCCAACAGACTCCCACTTATACTAGAGCCAACTGCTAACAACCTTTAACCCGCTAGCTCTCACATGATATTCATGATTCTGCTGAGATAGGCCTTTAGTCATGGGGTCCACCACATTCTCTTCTGTGGACACTCTCCTCACTGCAACTTCACCCCTTTGATAGAAATCCCTCAAGAGGTGATACTTCCGGAGTATGTGCTTTGTCCGTTGATGTGACCTTGGTTCTTTTGCAAGAGCCACCGCTGTAGTATTATCACAATACAATGTAATGGGATCTTTACTGCTAGGCACCACATCAAGCTCCTGGATAAAGTTCCGAATCCAAACGGCTTCTTTGGCTGCATCAGAAGCCTCTATATACTCGGACTCCACTGTAGAATCGACGACAACTGGCTACTTTGAACTCTTCCAGCTCACAGCTCCTCCATTGAGACAGAAAACATATCCAGATTGTGACTTCAAATAATTCTGATCTGTTTGAAAACCAGCATCAGCATACCCTCTGATGACAAGCTCCTCGTCTCCTCCATACATAAGGAACATATCCTTAGTTCTTCTCAGATAATTAAGGATAGTCTTAACAGCAGTCCAATGCTGTTCTCCTGGATCTGCTTGATATCTTCCTACCATGCTCAGTGCATAGGCAACATCAAGCCTGGTACATAACATGGCATACATGATGGATCCTACAGCCGAAGCGTATGGGATCTTGCTCATCCTATCTTTCTCCTGTTGTGTCTGGGGACACATTTTGTTAGAAAGATGTAAGCCATGTGACACTGGAACCAATCCCCTCTTGGATTTTTCCATACTAAATCTCATTAGTATCTGGTCAATGTATGTACCCTGAATTACTCCAAGAAGCCTCTTGGATCTATCACGAATGATCTTGATCCCTAGAATGTAGGCTGCTTCTCCTAAGTCCTTCATGGAGAAACACTTGTTCAACTAGTCCTTAACTGACTGTAAGGCTGGTACGTCGTTTCCAATAAGCAATATGTCATCAACATATACCACTAGTATGATGACCACATTCCCATTAAACCACTTATAAACACATGGATCACATTCGTTCTTAATGAAACCAAATTCCTTTATGGCTTCATCAAATCGAATGTTCCATGACCTGGATGCTTTCTTTAATCCATAAATGGATTTCTGCAACTTGAAAACCCGTTTGGCTTCACCTGGTGTCACAAACCCTTCTGGTTGTGTCATATAGACATCTTCCTGAAGGTTCCCATTAAGGAATGTTGTTTTGACATCCATCTGCCAAATCTCGTAGTCATGGTAAGCTGCTATGGCAAGTATGATTCTTATGGATGTAAACATGGAAACTGGAGAGAAGGTTTCATCATAGTCAATTCCTTGACGCTTTCTGAATCCTTTAGCCACTAGACTTGCTTTATAGGTGCTAACTTGACCTTCCATGTCCAGCTTTCTTTTGAATACCCATTTGCATCCAACAGGCTTTACATCAACTGGCTCATCGAACAGAACCCAAACTTGGTTCTGATACATGGAATCCATCTCAGAATTCATAGCTTCTAGCCATCTTGCATCTTCTGAGATTTCTACTGCTTCCTTGTAGGAGAGAGGTTCATCATTGTCAAACAATAATGATTCACTATCCTCGGTGACTAGGAAACCAAATCTCTCTGGTTCCCTTACCTCTCTTGAGCTCCTACGCAGTACTTGTGTTTTTGGAACCTCTTCCATGGGGACCTGTGGAACTTGTTCCTGTACCAACTCCTGTGTATCTTGAGCATCAACTTCGTCGAAGTCAATCTTTCTCCCACTATCCTTCTTGAGGATGTGCTCCCTCTCAAGAAAGACGTCTTTTCTGGCGACTGTCACTTTCTTGTCTTGGGGGTTATATAGGTAATATCCTTTTGTTTCCTTGGGATATCCTATAAAGATACACTTCGTGCCCCGGGGTGCTAGTTTGTTGCCTGATAAGGCCTTAACAAACGCCTCACATCCCCATACACGTGTGTGCGACAAAGTGGGTTTCCTTCCATTCCATAACTCGGATGGAATTCCATTTGCCACCTTAGTTGGTACTCGGTTTAATGTGTATGCTGAAGTTTGTAATGCATATCCCCAAAAGGATAATGGAAGATCCGCATGACTCATCATCGACCTCACCATGTCCAACAAGGTGCGGTTCCTCCTTTCACTAACACCATTCCACCGTGGTGTATAAGGAGGAGTGAGCTGAGATAGAATCCCAGACTCCCGTAGAAGATCGATGAACTCTTGGTTCAGATATTCTCCACCTCGATCCGATCGAAGCTTCTTTATCTTCTTACCAAGTTGATTATCTACTTCATTCTTGAATTCCTTAAATTTCTCTAAGGACTCTGACTTATACCTCATTAAGTAGACATATCCATATCTACTCAAATCATCAATAAAATTAATAAAGTAAGAATATCCACCTCTAGATTCTACTGGAAATGTTCCACACACATCTGTGTGTACCAATCCTAGAAGCTCTGTGGCCCTTTCACCTTGTCCACCAAAAGGCGGCTTGGTCATTTTTCCTTGTAAACAAGCGTGACATCTATCAAGTGGTTTTAGCTCAGTAGAGTCTAAATAGCCATCTTGGCAGAGCTTTGTCAAGCGCTTCTCATTCACATGACCAAGGCGGTGATGCCATAACTGGGTGATGTATGAGTCATGTGAGTTTGTTTCGTTATCGATTGCCAAAACTTGGTTTTCGTAATTTAATACATACAAACCATTATTCAAATGTGCCATACTATAACATACGTTGTTCTTATAAAAGAGACAACCCTTATTTCGAAACTTGAAAATAAATCCATCTATATCCAAACAAGATACATAAATTATGTTCTTGGTAACACTAGGCACAAAATAACAGTTTTGTAAAACCAAAATCATGCGAGTTGGAAATGAGAGGTGATAGTCTCCAATAGACAATGCAGCCAGCCTTGTGCCATTGGCAGCTCGAAGATCCACCTCTCCTCTGGCGATCTTTCTAAATCTACTTGGTTCCTGCATTTGAATACAGATGTAAGCCCCACAAGCTGTATCTAATACCCAATGTGTAGAAATAGAAAGATTGCAGCTGATAACGAACGCTCCTTTAGCGTCCCCACGCTTCTGGGTGCAGTTCCTCTTCCAGTGGCCCTGTTTGACACATGCAAAACACACTGCTTCCCGTTCCTTGCCCTGCCTCTGGATCTTCCCCTTCTTGGAGGGACGGTGCTCAGGGGCTTCAGAACGTTTATAATTCTTTGGCCCCTTTGCCTTGTCCTTCCTTTTATTTTTCACCATAAGGACCGCGGGTTTGTCATGCCCCATTTCCTTATCTACCTGGCGAATCAAGGTCAGAAGCTCCGATAGACTCTTCTCATTGCCGCTCATGTTATAGTTGACAATGAAGCTAGATAAGGTCTTGGGCAATGATGATAGGATGAGATCTGTACGCAACTCATCTGGGAATTTAATCACTAAGATGTCCAAGAGTTCAATGTAGCCAATAATCTTGACCACATGAGGCCCAGCTGGCGCAGACTCTCCAAGCTTCGTGGTAAACAAAGCATTGGAGATCTCATACCTCTCCTGTCTCGCCTTCTCTTGGTAGAGATCTTTAAGGTGAGACATCATGCTATACGCATCCATGTTTTCATGTTGCTTCAAGAGCTCATTAGACATGGCCGATAGCATAAAACACTGTACATATGTGGCATCATCCATGTGTTTCATGTAGAGAGATAATTCCTCATCACTAGCCTCTTTCCCAGGCGCAACTGGAATAGGCTCTTCCAGCACATATAATTTCCATTCGTGGCGAAGGACGACGCGTAAACGCCTCTGCCACTCTTGGAAATTGGTGCCAGTGAGAAGGTTTTCTTTTTCAAGTATGGTGCACAATGATATGTTTGAAGTCATTTTCTTGTTGTTTCTACAATTTAAGATGAGCAAAGGTTTAGTACATTATTATAAAAATTGAGACAAATAAATAAATTAATACTTATTAGTCTCCCACTATTTTATCGAAATCCAATAGCCCTCACCATTGACTTTGGAATATTCTATTGCGTGAATATTCTAGTGGAAAGGATCCATATTGCCCTTCGCATTACCCCAACTAGGGTTGGTCAAGCAACTTGAAGGGTTTTAGGTAGGCATTCCAAATTCCAACTGCATTAACACGCAGTTCCTTGATCCGCTGAGTGGACTCCCCAATCCTGAAATCCTTTTTGGATTTCCTCAACCTTTTCCTCTTGGTCACACCAAGTCCTGTTGTGGCAGTCAACCCTTGATGCAAACCAAGTCAAGTCAACCCAAAACATTTAATTATAATTCCCCGATAATTGAAAGTACCCCAACTAGGGTTGGTCAAGAACTTTGAACTATGGTTCGATTCTAACCAAGATTATGGAAGGCTATGCCGACTTAATATTTATTTTGAGTGATTTTATCCTTATACGTAAATTTCCATTTTATTATCTTTGATTACATGCTTGTTAATATTAAGTGGGATATACTTAAGTGATTAACCATGTCTAAGATAATATTTACGTATAAGCCAATTTTATTTTAGTTCCATCTTGCATGCTCGTTTAATTCATTAATTGTGTGATCGTGACAACACACCCACAATAAATAAACCACGCAACTGACAGAAATAAAATAAATGGTATGATCATGAGATTTTATATTGGTTAGTTTATCTAGCGGTTGATAAACTAACCCAAGACCTAGGAGAGAAACACCTCGAACCTTTTGGGTTCGTGTTTACAGCTTTCCACCTGTCCACCTTTGTATCTCCTTGGATTGGTTTGATCTTGGCTCCTGACTTGAGCCGCCTCCACTAGCTTGGGAGCTCCATCAATTACATATGCATTTATCTCACATGCAGGTGAGGGGAAAAAGGGGTTTTTACATAAAAGAATCCTTGGGCGTGCATGCCCTACATATTAATGAGGAGATGACTCGCCGACCAACAAATTTAATTTAAATAAATAAATTAAAAGAAACCATTCACATACAAAGGTCTCGGTCTAGCTCATGATCATCCATACATGCAACGATATTTACGCATAAATAAAACTAGCATTCAATTCTTTAATCATTCTTGTTTAAGATAAATCACGCTCGAATCAATTAATTATCTTTAATTAATCAATCCTTTTATCTTAAATCCCTTTTCTGAATTTCCTTGAGATTCTCATCAATCATAATTTTAAACAAATAAATTCATTTAAAATTATCCTTGTACACAACTTGTACCTTGGAGACAACCCGGCGGATTCCCAATTATTACGTAGATGTTAAATTAAACAAATATATATAAAACACCTATCACGTGTTGTTCCTTAGCTTTACGCCTGCACCATGGTACACGTCTCAAGGTTTTGTATAATATAATAATAAATTTTAATAAATCTGCGTAATTTGGGTGAGTACACGGCGTGTAGTTCCGACTACATGGCGTGTAATTTTTCTTCACCATCCATCCGAAGTACACGCCTGGGGATAGGGCGTGTTAATGTACTTCGGAAATTTTCGGAGTACACGGCGTGTACAGTGGGACACACGCCATGTAGTTTCCGCGTTACACGGTTTCCATCCAGGCAGGATATGTACGGAGTACACGACCCAACCCTAACCCGAAGGGACTACACGCCGTGTTCATTGGACCACACGGCATGTATTCCAGAAACCGTGTGCCACCTGTTTCTGATCAACACACGGTGTCTTAAATTCTTAGAAAGAATCCAATACACGGTCTGATTTGGCGGATCAGTCAATGCATTGAACCTAGACTACACGGTGTGTACTTCCGAATACACACCGTGTATTCTGGTGTTATACGTCCAGAAACATTTGGCTCCTCCAGATGAGTTCCTCTATTTTATTTTAATCAAAATTAAAAGAAAAATCCGTTTTTGTGAGGTGAACGAGAAATGAGAGAGGAGGAACAGATCTCGATATTCAGATATCCAGAACGATTAAACATGCATTGAAATAACTAAATTATTAAATGCGTAAATCACCAACAAAAAACTAAATAATTATAACCAACGATATGACCCCCTATGATACCACTTGTAGGTTCCGGGCGTAGCGGAAGCGCGTTGGTGGGTTTTCCCAACTTAATTTTTCGTTAAACAATGTTCAATCTGAGATCCGTCACGATATAAAATGCCGAATCTTCAGAATAGAACGAAGAACAAAAAGAAAAGATGAGTCCCGTAACCCTTGAGGAGGATCATCATATGTTGATTATAATTAATTTAATTAATGCATAAGAATTACCTCGTTGGAATTCTTTCTTCGTTGATGTGTCCGGTCACGATTCAGTGATCCGTCATTGCGTCGTAGAATCCAAGTGTAGGATTCCTCTATCAGTGATCCACACGTGTGTAACGTATCTCCGGACGTCGCCGAAGAGATCTCCGGGTGCTAGCGCGGAAGAACCTTCGCTTGCGATGTCCGCCTTCGACCGCCTTGATCTGGTGGAGGATCTTGCTCTCGTAACTTGAGGGCGTTCTTGGTGGAAAGGGAATTCTCTCTTGGCTTGAGAGTATTTCCAAATCCGTTGTGCATAACAATGGATCTCAAAAAATGTTGGGGTTGCGAGGATATTTATAATCAGGTTTGAGGTTAATAGAGTTATGACAATAAATAAACGCGTTACGCGTTTTATTTATTTCATTAACTCTTGTTGAAAACCCCCATGTCGAATTATTAATTCCTTGACATGTGCCCACGCTGATTATAATAAAACAATATTAAATCCTCAAAATCCCAATTGAAAAAACTACACTGCGTGTAATAATTAATACACGACGTGTACTTGTTTTCCATAAAACTACACAGCGTGTATATTTAATATACACGACGTGTACTTTTATTTTCCATTTTTCTCCACCACATTTATTAGACCTTGAGTAATGACTATTTATTTCTTAAATAAATGTAACTGCATTACTCGCTAATAAATATATTATTTTATCCACAGTATATTCTCTCGAATAACTAGTGTCAAAATAAATGCGATCAGACATACTTAAATAATTATTAAACCACAGTCGGGAATAATATTTATTTAACTTGTTAAATTAATATTTAACTGAGATACATGGACAGACTTAGTGTGTGAAACTCTAGGACTCTTTCTCAGTGGCATTAGGCTGAGCCTGCCTAAAGTCCAAGGTTAGCGTCTAGCAACACGCCAAGGCACCCATAGAGAAAGAAGTTAATGCCGCAATGACGTGTCACCTCCTACGAACGCTTACCCTGTAATATAATCCCTTTGTCTCGATATCTCCAATCAGGCGGGTTGCATGCTAGTTCCATCAACCCATGTGCTTGATTATTCTTTCTTTGACTTCCCGGAATTGAACTTGCCCATACCTTACCATGGCCATGGATTTATTTAGGCTATATCAATTCCATCAAAGGGCCTGAGATATCTACTTCCGTTATGGAATGGAAGGGAAAAATCCTTTCTCACATTATCTATTAATGCGGTATTACTCGTGACGCACCCAACGTATCCTACCTCACTACGAACAGTGTGTCGTCACAGTTTTCGTCAATACATCTAAGTGCGCAAGTTGTAATACCCATTAATAATAATCTTAAAGTTTAAGGATCAATACACACGTCTGTAGATAGAAACATCCAATGACACTATGAAATGTGGATTTCCTACTGGCGGGTCTCGTTCTCATAATATCCTCCTGGATATTACCAAGGGCGCACACCATGAGAAGGTGCCTCAAAGTTTTATGAGTCCTCACCCCTAATGACCTGTATTATTTGTGTCCCTCAAATAATATCATCTGTCCATAGAACATACATTCAAGAACAGTGTTATGGAACTTTCGAGTTCTCATCATAGAAGGGATCCACTACAACCCTTTAATGCAACATCTGTCCTTAGGACATTATCACATGACATGTCACACAGAAGAACAATCAAGATGTGATAAGGCTTTTATTTAATGAATAAAGTACAAAGTAGTTGGTTCTAGACCACCAACTCCAACAGTAATAACCTAAGTATATTAAATATAATTACATGTTTTTATGTTTTGATAAGGACCTAAAAAATACTCCAATTTAATCAAATGGGTTATGAAATAATTATTCTCATGTACAGTAGACTTCGGTCTCATGAACTGATTTAATTCATTTTTCCATTACCATATCTCATGGTTGGGTATGACAGTGGATATAAATTATTATATTATATTTTTAACATAATTATTTCTATTTATTCTTTATATCATATATACCTTTTTTACTTTCCACTATGTAGGGGATTTAATAATGTCGTTCTTGTGCATAGTGGACTACCACCTTGCGAGGGCATGTGATTCGTTTTCACTAATTATTTACATCGAAAATAATATGGGTAAAGTTAATGAATATATGTCATATGAATGAAATTTATATTATATTAAATTTATATTTATTATTATGAAAATATAATATATCATTTTATTTTTTACCTTTTCACTCACTGAATGATGATAACGTCATTCATGTTTGTGTGAAATACTGCCTTTAAGAAGCGATGTGACTCTCTTTTTCATCACCACACCACATGGATGATATGTATAGGTATATTTAATGAAATAATTATTTATTTATGATATTATTATCATTCTATAAATATAGAATATTACTCACATAATTTAAATAATTATTGTGGAAAAATGGAATTATTACTCATACATATGTACGAGCTACCATCTTCATGATCAAAACATACATAATTTATCAAAATAATATTTCATTATTGGTATATAAAGTTTATTTTATGTATAAATATTATTATTATGTCATGATTAGTATTTTGGAGATGATGTATTAATGATCAAAGTAAGAGGACCAAAAATAACAATACAGATACAAAAAACAAAGTGGTTATTACCTTAAATGTTATTTTAGTAGGGAATTGTCAATCAATAGGTAATAAATGGTCATAAGTAAATAATATATGATATAATATATATAATAATGGTATTATAGTAAATATATAACAAACTTATATTTATTATACATGAGGTTTGAATGTGTATGAAGGATTCCAGGACTTAAGGTAAGAGATTTCTAGTCTCTATTTAATTTCTGGGAGACATATGAAAATTCACCACACATCTCATTTATGTGGTGTATATTATAACCATTTGAAATAGTATATCAAGAATATCCTCATTTTAATAATATTTAATGATTAATTATATATTATTATTTATTAGGTATTATTATTCAAAATATTACTAAATCGGAAATGGATTTCAGTCTCACTTTTTTTTACTTCTGTGAGACACATGCCATATTCACCACATATATTTTTTATGTGGAGTATATACTAACCATGAGTTTATTTTATGATTATTATCTAGAAAATTTTGGGGATTCATATTTCCTTTAGAGGATATATTTTTATGGGGGGTTGTGATTTAAAATTTAACAATGTGGTAAGGGATTATTGACTCAATTTTCCTTCCGTGAGACATATGTTATGTTATGAAAATATCTTATTTTATGAAGTGTATATACACCAATTTTAAACTTTATATAATAAATTTATTTAATTATAATTATATTTTATGTTTTATTTAATTTTATTCCTTCACAAGGCTTATAATTCAATGTTTCTAAAGTGGTAATGATTTTATGTTACAATCACATCGTTTTTTAGGATTGTTTATGATTATGTTTCTAATGATATATCAAGAAAATCATGGATTTTATTATAATATATTTATGTAATGATAATAAATGTTTTACATGAATTTTCATCTCTTTATGTACTCAAGATTTTAAAATAATGTTTTTAAATAAGAATTATCTTTTTTTCTCTCTTCGGTTGAAAATCCTTTTTCTTAAAAAACATTGTGTTCTAAAAAAGATTTCTTTTTTTAAATTATTTAAATGATTTATTAATGTAATTTTTACCCATTATTTACTTATTAATTTTTTTAAAGGAATATCCATTTAATTTTCCAAACAATTCTAATATGGTTTTTACTGAAAAGGTGAAAAGAAGTTTTTTGTAATAAGAATGACATAAACAATATTTCCCACATTCATGAACAGTCTAGTATTTCATGATTAATTTACATGTTTTCAAATTTACTTACAAATAATAATATTCTAAAAACTTTTTTTGTTCTAAAAGGTCTTTTTTAAAGAGGAAAGGTTATTTTCCCCAAGAAATGTTTTAAATGATTTTAAAGTTACTTTATATGTTTTCAAGGTTATTTTCAAACAAAAGGTTTTCAAAAATATTTTATGAATTTTAATTTTTAAAAGTTTACTTTCAAATAATTTTTTTCCATAAAAAATGTTCAAAGTGATCTTTCAAAATCATTCTACATCCAAGATGAAATCCTTTGATGTAACTTATGATTTGTTGGTAATATGAACCATTGATACAATTATTTTTTTTCTCTAAATGGTTTATGTTGAAATGATGTTTATGAAAACCATTTATCTTACATGGGTTATTATATGATAGATTTAATATAATATACACTTATTTTTTCCATGGGTTATGCTTTTATGAAATGATTAAATGATTATAAATTGTATCCCTTTTTTGTAGATTATGATATGATGAAATGTTTATAAAACCTATTTCATTTCATGGGTTATTACATGATAAATGTTTTATGATCTTATGAAACATATAATTATGATTTTAATAATGTGATGGGTGGGACCTATATCTCCCTCCAATTCATTGGGTAATTATTTATATCTCATGAGATAGATCAAAATGGAATTATGAGTAAACCTAGTTCAGTAAGAGACTTTGTCTGTTTTGTTGGTATTAGGAGTGAACCTTTACTACTATGACAGTTTGGAGAGTGAACCCATTATACTATGATATCATTGTAATCGATCCTTTAATATTATTAAAATGATTTTCTATGCTTATTTTTATGCCAAAATTCCATTTTTACGCTAGTTTTATGCTCTCATGGATCATGTTTTTTGATTTCATTATGATTTATGTCTTATAAACAGCCAATATTTATTCAATGACTCAATATTATAATATTTTATATATAGGGTATGGTTTTTATATGTTATGATCATGTTATAATAACCTTATGTTCATTTTATTCTTATATATCTCACTTATTTACCCTTACTAAGAATTTAATAATAACCTTTCTTATGATTCCTTTCCCCAGGTAATTAAGAAATTTTTTAAGTAGGGTTTGTTTTTAAAGAGTATTAACAGAAAATATCTTTATGGGTTATGTTGAAGATCATTCACCAAGTTAAATTATTGTATATCTAGTATGAAAATACACTAAACTATTACAATCCTCATGCATGTGTTTATGTAATGTATTAAATATGCATCTAAAAAGGTGTAATATCCATGAATTAAAATCCTTAGTTGATACATGTTTCACATTTATATCCATATAAATTATGTCTCTAAATTTTTAGATAAAAAACTACTACAACCATTTCAATGTCATTTATAGGATAATTCCTTTCATGAGATTCCAATTGATATGATATATACACAATCAATTGATCATTCTCCATTAAAACACAACTAATTACCTTCAATTAATCATTACTATAAATTAAAAATTAATCATTTCTTATTAAAAATCCTAAAAATAGATTTTTAATAAATATTATTTTTAATTCTAGGAATAATTCATCACATTCCTTATTCTAGATGAATTTAACTATTTTTCAAGGAAACATCATTAGTGGGATATATAACTGAGTAAATTTTTCAATAAACCACTGTTAGTAATATGCTAATCTAAGAAAAATTTGAATCTTAGAGACATTTGTAAGTCTGGAAAAATATTCCACCACTTTAGTTTTAACAGAATTCAGAGTTATTTTATATTTAGAAACAACATGTCCAAGGAATGAAATAAATTGTAACAAAAATTATCATTTTATAAATATTACATATAAAATTTTTAAGTCCACAAAAATCCTTTAATGTATTTCATGACAATCATAAATTTTAGAATAAAACAAAAAATTATCAATGAAAACAATGAAAAATTTATCCAAATACTAATTTAAAATTATTTTCATTAGATAAATAAATACAATGGGTGTATTTTTTCACTTAGAAGAAGTAACCACAAAATTATAATTTTCTTACCTAGTATTAAATAATGTACATATAAGTTCTTCCTCCCTTACTTTAAAATGGTGATACCTAAACTTAAGGTCAATCGTTAAAAAATAATGATCACCTTGGAGCTGGTCAAACAAGTCATAAATATGGGAAAAAAATACTTATTCTTAATAGTTATGTTATGGAGTACTCAATAATCATTGCAAAGTATTATGGAACCTTCCTTTTTTTAACAAAAAATAGTTACAACCCAATTTAAATTGATAAGATATATTAAACCCTTATCAAGGGAGGGGGGGGCTTACCTCTAAATTTATTAGTTGATTGTTTTTCCATTTCTTTCCACCCATATGAATTCTTAATCTTTTTTTAATATGGTATGTAAGTGTCAAAAACTCCATCTCACCTTTATCATCACATTAAAAAATGTAATCATAACTTTTAAATTCAACTGAGGAAAGAACTCTTTATAAAATTTGTTATAGACATGTGCAAAATCTATCAATTTTACTTTTATGGTCTATAATGAAATTTGGTGAATTTATGACGAATCTAGTGAAATTTTCTTCATAAGTGGCCACTGAATCTTCTTTAATTTTCTTCAAATTAAAAAACTTCCTTTCCATTATAAGTTTAAGAACTTTAGGAAAATAACTTTCAATAAAATACTATTTAAATTCCATATACTCAAAGGAATAAATCTAATACATTTCCATAGTATTCTTAATTAGATACCCCTATTGTTGGTTAGAGTGGAATCTAAAGAGGGGGGGGGGGGTGAAATGAGTTTCTACTTAAAATTTTTGTTTAAAACTATTCTTATATAGATCCCCCAAATTTGAAACACCCTAGTTAATTAAGGCAATAGAGATGTAAATGTCTATTTGGTCAACATGATTCTCAGAGGGTGATTATTCCCCAATTAATTTATTGTAAAAAAAACATCTAAAACTTTTGAAATAAGTTTACTGAATTAAACACATACACACACTAACCAAAACTAACTATCAAAGTGAATGAAAAATAGTTTTATGTTTTATAAATTATAAGCAGCGGAAAATTGATAAAACAGAGTACAAAAAAAATACAGAGTATAGAGGAGTTAAATAAGAGGTTCAATCTCAAGACAAGACTTAATCCTCACCAATTTATGATCACCTACAACCAAGAAGTTTATATTAACAATAAACTTGATAAACAACCTGTATTTGGATTTAAAATAGTTTTCATAAACTATCCAGGGTTTACACCCTCTACCACAGTTCTTTGTTCGAAAAAAAAATACAGACCACACATGGTCTCTTCTACAGTTATACATGTGAAAAAATATGTAAGTGAAGCTTGATGTGAGGATATTCAGTATCCTCAAGTTCAAGCACAAGAGATAGTGTGTGTAACAGATAGACACAAACTTCTCAGAAAAGTAAAGAGATGAAACACAATTGAGTTAAGATTATAAGCATGAGTTTAGAAGGCTCTATGTGTTTTAAATTAAACTCTTGACTCCTTGGAGTGAAGAATTTGTTGTTTGAGTCTTTCTCAGGAAGTTATCTCCAAAACAGAGTGTTGAAACTCTAGGTTCTAGATTTTAGGAATTGAGTGTTCTGCTTCTTGTGTTGATCAAGAGTTGATGTGTTACAGAAGGTAAAAGTGAGTTTGTCTCAAATGATCTTCGTGATGCTTGTGGGTTCATAGTGTAAGTATAGGATGGTTCTTTTTTGATCAAGCAAGTAAGCTCCTTCATATGATACTTCTCTGTCACTACTCTTCACTTTCTTAGCTTTTGGACTCAGGCACTCAGGCAACCTGCTTTTCTTACTCAGTATTCTCTTTTATATATTTGAGGTTCGACAATATACATAAGTACATCACGTGCGATCTTTCTCATGCCTCATACTGTCCCCAAATACAGTCTCTTGAAATGTCTTCAATCAGCATTAATTAAGGTTAGAAGCATTCAATTTATCAAATATGACCATTAGAATAATCTTAGGAATTTGACAAAGTATATAGTAGAAGAGTATGGTAAACTAGTAACGGTAGCCTTCACAAATGTAGGCTTCAACAGTAAGTGCACATCGATAGCATTCATCAGTAACCTTTCCAATGGTAACCTTCCATCGATAACTCTCCATTGGTAACCCTCCATTGGTAGCCTTCAGTGGTAACCTTCCCAATATTAGCCTTGCATCGGTGACCTTGAAACAGTGACCTTGCGTCGGTGACCCTGCATCGGTGACCTTAAAACAGTGACCTTGCATCGGTGACCTTGCATCGTTGAACTTGCCTCAGTGACCATTGCATCATTGACCATGAATTGGTGACCTTTCATCGGTGACCTTGCATCATTGACCTTTGCATCAGTGACCTTACATTGGTGACCTTTGAATCAGTGACCATTGCATTGGTGACCATGCATCGATGACCTTACATCGGTGACCTTGCATCATTGACCTTGCATCAGTGAACATTGCATCATTGACCATGCATTGGTGACCTTGCATCGGTGACCTTGCATCAGTGACCTTTGCATCAGTGACCTTACATTGGTGACCTTTGAATCAGTGACCATTGCATTAGTGACCATGCATCGATGACCTTGCATCGGTGACCTTGCATCAGTGAACTTTGCATCGGTGACCTTGCATCAGTGAACTTTGCATCAGTGACCTTTTCATCGGTGACCATGCATCGGTGACCTTGCATCAGTGACCTTACATCAGTGAACTTTTCATTGGTGACCTAGCACTTAGAGAAATTTTGCGCTGTGAGCTTAAACAAGAGAGAAGTGAGATTAAAAGTTCATAGTTATTACTTTGATATAAACATGATTTTATCATAAATGATTATCCTGGAAGAGAAAAAAGATGGTTTACATAAATAAAACATGATTTGGTATTATCAAAACATGTGAGTCCAACAAACATCAATTTACTTCACATTCAAAATGATAAATTGAAAGAATTACCTTTTGATGTTCTATACATTCCAAAACTTTAAATATCTCCTCTGATGCATCTATCCATCCTTTAAATTTCATTAGGTATGAAGATCCACTAAAATATGGATGGTTCTTTTTCATGAAATTATCCACTATATACTTGTTTCTATATAGATAATCCATACATTCTCTTTCATGGGTGACAACATTACTAGCCTACACAAACTAAGTTAACATTGCAACAAAATAATATATTTCAATCATTATAGGTTATTGAGTTAGAAAGTTATTATCCATTTTATTCCTTCCTATGTTAGCTTCCATGTCTTCTCTACAAAAAAACATTTTGAATAGATATTTATTAGATAAAGAAAAATTTAAATCCACCAAATATATATCCTAAAAATATAACCATAAACTTTAATCATTTAAGATTTTCTTTTAACATTCTTCTAATCTCTATATTTTTCTAGACCTTTATCTGATTCCAACTATAAAATATGTTATATTAACAACCCATAAATATGAGTTTACTTTCAAGTATTTAAAATTATTAAATTACTATAATATTTTAGGTTTATTGTTTTATAGAATTAAGAAAACAATCATATAAAAAATTGTAAACTTACACACAATGTACATTTTTTAAAAAAAATTTGGCTTGATGTTTACACCCTTGTTTCATTAAAGACACTTTTACTACTTTTAAGATGAGTCCAAATTAAAAAGTTTGCCCATGGTATAGTTCCTAATCATCCTTAAAACTTATGAAAAAATTTTTTAAGCATGTGATTACTACAAAAATATCAGTAACATATATAATAATAAAGTA
Source organism: Viscum album (assembly GCA_963277665.1). Taxonomy (NCBI): domain Eukaryota; kingdom Viridiplantae; phylum Streptophyta; class Magnoliopsida; order Santalales; family Viscaceae; genus Viscum; species Viscum album. Next base: position 1,424,071,162 of record OY728145.1, read on the forward strand.
AACCCATTATCCCAATGAAAAAAATGAAAAACCATGAAAATGTTTAACTTTTATGTAATAAAACCTTGAGAACATAAATAAAACACTTACACATGTGAATTTAAATATTTACTCAATTAATAAATTTCAAACCCATTAGAAATCATATGAAAAAATGAAGGCTTCTTGAGGAACATGAGAACTCATGATAACATCCTTTGGAAAACATACCTTTCACATTTAGAAGTTTAAAAACTTTTCTTTCCTTATAAAATAAATAAACTTCCACATAAACCCTTATAAATCATGAAATAGGTATCTTGGAGCATAATATTAATAAAATGTGTTCTCCCATGGTTAAACTATGTCAGAATAACTATTTCCTAGTTAAATATATTTGAGTAACCTACTTGGTTATCTCCCTCATTTTTACATACGATGATTAAATCATTACTCAATACATTATAGAGAAATATCAGTCCCACACATCATAATACATAATACTCATTTATTTTATCATGAATATTTTATTTTCAAGATTTAAATTTTCAACATAAAACCCATGAAAAACAAATTTTTATCCATAAGAAAAAGTACTTTCAGTTATCTTATAAAAAAGAGAAGAGATACACTTTTCAACTGTAAATATTGTTAAACAAAAAATTCTCAAAATAGAGGGAATAATATATTCTTTAAAGAAACATGAATCCTTATATATTAATCTGTATAATGTATAAAAACTATGGAAGTGGGAAAATATGGTTAAGCCATATTGGTTAAAAAACATTCTTTTTTACACTTTTGTAAAAGGTTGAAAATAACCCATACGAAAAATGTTGAAAATATTTATTTTTAATTTTTTTTAAATAAATTAAAAAATATTTTAAAATTAAATATATATTAAAATTTTAATCTTAAATAATATTATTCTTGAAAAATTTAAAAGAAATTGGATATAGAGGGAAGTGACTTGTAAAGAAAAATTTAAAACTAGGTTTTAAAGAAAAATCACTTGCCTTATGTATCGTAAAACTTCTTATGTTTTATAACTCCTAAATAATAAAATTATATAATTTATTAAGAAATTTTTTCATGTTAATTTCTTTATAAATAGTACCTTTATTTCATTTACACCATGTTTTATTTTGTTATAAAATCAGTTAAGTTTACATCAGATGTTTTGAGATCGTTTGATATTTAATTTTTAAAATAGCCTTTATAGGTTGACTGTGGTCAAGGGGAAATGGTTTCATAATTTATTAATTTTATAAATATTATATTTTTACAGTAAATACAATTTAGAAAAACCATGTTAAGTGATCATGAAAAACAAATCACATCATTTCAGGGAGGGAGTTGTCCGTACATACACACGAGCGACATTTTAATTTTTTTAAGATATATAAAGGAAATAAAATAGATAAAGGTTTAAATTTATAGAATAATATTTTTTTTATAAATATCATATTAATTCAATAAATAAATCCTTATAACCATCCATTTATGAAAAAAATGAAAAATAAATCACATCATTTCCTAGAGGTGGTAGTCCACACATACGTATGATTGACATTTTTAATTTCCAACAGACAGAAGGGTAATATGGTTAATAATATATTATTTATATAGAATCATAATAATTTCATATAAATAATATTTATTCCTTGATAACATCATTATAAATATCCATGTGAGGTAGTGATAAAAACTGAAAAACATCACTTCGTAGAGGTGATAGTCTACATGCATTCACGACCATTGTCTTCATTTACAATTAGATGGAACAAAGGTATAAAATAGTTGTTACATAAACATAATAAATTTTTAGTATAGATAATTTAATTATTTAATTATATTTTAATTTTTATAATAGATAATAAGGAGGTAGAATAATATATAAACTTGAAAGAGTTTGATTAGGGCTTAAACCCCCTTATTGGATAAAAACATTTGGTTTACACCTTAAACCTTATAGGATGGGTCCTCTGAGAATAAAATAATCTCTAGGAAATGGGAAGTATATTTTAAAGGTTTTTGGGTAGATATTTTGTTATATATAGTCCTAAAATTGAGCAAATAAGTGAGTAGAGGAGGTGCCATTATTTTAGTGAGGGGAGTGGCACTCTTGTAATTTGACAAAGTTTTAAAATAATATAAAGTCTTATTCATGGGAAAGTTTCACCGAGGTAACCCTTTTTAGAAGATAATATGAGGGAGGTAAGAATAAACTCAACAAATAATATTATAAAAATAGATATATTTTAATCCTAATATCATATTTTAAACCCCCTTTTACCCATTTTAACCTTTTTCGAGATAACTTAACTTTTTACATATATAATTTATATATATGAAGAACAATAAAAGGGTAATTTTAACAAAATGGTTATATTATAATTGAAAATGTGGAATCAATTTTACTGTATTAAATTTATAAGGGTGTAATAAATTAATTTTAATATAATTATGAAAAACATATGAACACTGTTTTTAAGAAAACATCCATTTTAAGAAGAAAAATGATTTTACGCAAAAATTATGCATATAATTGATTATATTTAATTTAATTTTATTATAATTAAAAAGGAAAGTTATATGAAATTTTTATCATTCCAAAACAAAATAGAATCATCCAACTATACTATTAAATGCAAAGATCCAAAAATAGATTTTAATTAGAAATAAATATAACTTAAGTTCCAAAAATTCAAGTGTGAGTTTGAAAATTTAAAATAATTATTTAAATTTTTTATTTTACTTATTAAACATATATTTGGTTTATCCAAATGTTTTATGAATTTTTAAATCAATATTACCTCATGATGATGTTATATAAGTTACAATATTTTGTAAAAATGATATTTTTTACTATTCACAAAAAAAAATCAACTACTTCAAAAAAATACAAAAAAGTGAAACCTAATATAAATTTTATATATTTAATCCAAAAATTAATTCCCTTTTATCAATTTTTTTAAATTTTATGTTTATGTAAAACCATATAATAAATGGATTTTTACTTTTCTAAAATCATAACTATTTCATTTTTGATTGAAAATTTTAGATAAAATTATTTATATAACTATGATGAATAGTAATACATAAAATGATTACTTTTAAATCATAATATTGATTCATTACTAGGATTACATGGGTTTTCACATGCAGGTCGACATTGTTATTATCATATTTATTTTTTATTATCTAATAGAAGGTATATTTTTCCCATTGCAAATATGATACCCTTGGATTTAGTTTCCTAACCATAGTTATTGGGAAAAAATGTTTCGATATATGGAATGAATATTTTTGAATGATGGTCAGTTTCCCAATCTGGTATGTAACATAAATTCAAATTCTTTATAAATATGATGGAAGCCCCAACATCCATCTAGTACAAAAACCCAACGACCATGTATATCACCAGATGTGATAATAGTTATTAGAAATTACATTATTTTTTAACTCAATATTGAGTAAATAAGTATTCATGAACTATCTGACTATATAATATGGGATAATGATAGAGTTTTTGATTTCATCACTCAGCAAAACCATCTAACATATTCTCTAGAGTTAAAATTAACTAAAAGAAACTACTAGAAACCTGTGTAAAAAATTAAAAAATTGGGTTAGCAATAATGTTAGTCCTAAAAAATTATCCCAATTGTTTTTTAGAATTTAATAAAGTGATATAATTTATTAAGAAAGATATATGTTGAATTATGGTGATATCCTAACGGAAACCAATGCCTAAAATAAGAATACTTAGGGAGGCAGAAGTGCCCAAATTTAACCTCAATTCAGAAGAGATACAATCTCAAGCCCCCAAACCAATTATGTTCTTGGTGTAATATTCTCCTATATCTAAAAAAATATGAACACCCTGATCCATACATTCAAGACACATTCAAATAGAATAAGCATCAAAATCTTGAGAATAATAAAAATATGTCCTTCTCTTTCCTACTCAAATATGTTATTGGGTATCTATTTTCTACTAGAGAGAACAATATGATGGAGTTTATAGAGATTAATAAGAATAATTATATATATCAAATGACCACCCCAACTATTTCCCCTACTATCAAATATTAGTATGCATAGTCAAATATTTTCTTATCTTCAAGGAAATTCTCTGAAGAATTATTGGTAATGGCCGAGTGGGGCTAGAAAATTCCAAGTAATATATGAATCATGTCTCTAAAATCCTTTAAAAAGAATAAAGATAATGAAAACAAGTGTCAAAAAATGCTTCATGGAAGTTTGATGATTGGATTACATAGAGGCCATTCACCCACATAAAATCCATCATCAATTCATAAATGGATTATCTAGTCATTACCCCAATTACCTTAAAATCCCCCACAATTTCATCCTATGATTATATAAATTGCATAAGTTTATGAAAAAAATTATAATGTAATAAGGATTTGTGGTGAGATCCTATGAGGGTTACTAAACCATTTAAAATAATCATGGACTTCATGCCTTATACATTGGAAGGCTAGGCACTGACCCACATAACTGAACCCTCCTTTGATGAAGAACATCACTTTTACTCTATTAAATCTAGTAAACTGGTATATATGTCTAATGAGTGATATGATTTCTATAAACTATGATCTAATAGCAATTCACATGGAAGTGTCATAGGTAGAGGAAAGCGTACCTAAGTAAAAATTAGAAATCAAAGGATTATACCATATAATACCATAAAAACTACTAAAATAACAATAATGGTTATTTAATGTCATCAAAATAAGTAAGGGTATGATCTAGGAATCTTTGATTCTCACTAATATTTCATCTGATTAGTCAATTTAAGAGATAAAGTGAAGGCACATAGTCATATCTAGAGTTCAATATGTCATAATTTCCCTAATCTATAAACAATAAATAGGCCATCAAATTAGACTCTAGGAGTATCATCTATGTGGTCACCTCATCCCTCTATACATCAAGATTAATAAAAATAAAATGACAAAAGACCCATACCCTACCCCCATAATATGAAACTCTAACACATATTTCTATCATTTTATAGGGATTCTAAATTTTTAACACTCTTTTCTTGTTCAAGGAGCTCAAAGAAGACCTTTTCAAATCCTTATAAAATCCTTAGTATTTCTTGACTGATGTGATTACCACTAAGTCATACCATGTTGAGAGTGAATTCATGTAATTTAATGAAGTCATCTAGTTAATAGATAAATACCAATGAGTGAAGGTACAAGGGTATACAAACCCACTTTATGTGGTTTTAAAACTCAATGATAAGAATATCTATTGATTTTTAGTAGAAAATGGATTCAAGACTAATATCATTCCATGTCTAACCCTTACCTTCATTGGATATAAGGACACTATATTATTTCAATTCAACTTGAAAATCCAATGATATAATAAAAGTGAATAGATGTTTTTTGGGTAAAATCCAGCTGAAGACACAATTTAGAGACAATTTTTCAGAGATTAATTTTAGAGTGGTTAACCTAGATATGAAATTTAATTCCATATTGAGTAGGATTTGGTTTCATATGTAGGTAGTCATACCCTTTTCTTGGCCAGTTTCATTAGATCATCTTATGACCCTTAGCGGTGAAATTGAACTGAAACCCAAATGGGTCGACATCTAAGGAATAAAACATGTGATTTTATTGAAAAAATAGAGCATACAATGATGTAATTAAAACACTTTAATAACAAGATATTCCATACCTCTTCTTCAATGTAGTTTTGTTGATGATGATCATTAGTAGAAGCAGGAAAATTCTTCCTACCACCAAGGGGGGAACATTGGACAATAGATCCACAAATACTTCATGGATACCTTAGAACACTTGAAGGGGTGATAGAGCATTCATTGAGTAGTGAAAAAGCTTCCAGAATGGAAGATAGATTCAGAAAACTTTTGAATGATTTAAAGATATCACAAAAATATCATTTCATTAAATAGGATAAGGATCTCATTCTTATATAAAAAACCTTGATGCTCTTCAATGAATAAATAATGTCAACTATAACATAACATATTATGTTTAGTCGAAAAAACCTGAATGTTACAACTTGTTTGGTATTAATTCATTGACCACTTTAATGAATGACGTGAATTAGCAATAAATTAATGAACCCTTTAGTTCGTAACTGATGAAAATCAAGTGGAGAAGGATGTGTAAGACACATACATCACATGCATACTAAAACAAACATGGATTTTTTACCATGATATGAAATGTACTACCATGTTGAGGTGGTTCCCATTTTAATTCACATATAATAATATCCCAATTTCACTAAAATTACATATGGAATTTATGAAAAACTTCACTATTTTTTATGAATCTATCTAAAACTTCTTTTGGATATATTTTCATCAAAATCTCTTAATTTTGGAACAAACACTTTGTCCAAAACATAATCCTTGTCCAAATTCCAAACATTGTGACCCTATGGGCCTTATTAATATTGAAAACATATATAAAATCCATATTTTATAGATGTAAGAAAAGAGAAAACCCTAGGAAAGCATCAGTTCTACTCAAGCTACTAAGGGTTATGGTGTGATCTTTATCAAACATACTCATATTTATATACAAACATGTACACCACAAGTTGTATCATATAAATAATATTTATACCTATAAAATAACTATGTACATGAATTTGAGTGAACACTATATTTGGAACTTGTCAATATAGTACAGATCAAATAATATTTTCTTGATTCTCTGAAAAAAGCAGACCAAGTCAATGAATACATCACAAGTCTTTCATATTACTGATGATAAAATCTCATGTCACTCATCCAAGTATGTGAACAAATATTATATGACTCAAATAAGAATGGCCATAAATTTCTTAGTCTAATTCAATCAAGTTATATATTTATTTACTTTTCATACAAGTGAAAAAATGTCATATTGGTTATTCTCTAAATGATGGAATGATCAACAATATACCAAACCACCCCATCATTAGCTAAGTTATTTTTGAAAATTATGTAACTAGGGTATCAATATATAAAGGTTCCAATTTTAAAAATCTGTATAGCCTCAAATAATATGGATTGATAATAATCATGCACCCCCAAGTATATTAATGATTTTATGAAATTCCATAAGATATACTCTTGTTGGTCGATCCAAGTAACAAGACTATACTTATTACCCCATGAATCTATTCTTCATATCTCATATACAATTATTTATAATTAATAAAAGATTCTATTCATGCTAGCCTTATCAAATAATTATAACCCATGAACTTCATAATGATTATAAATTATGGATAACTCAAAGTTACAATTTGAAGGGATATTATCATTCAACCGTTCATGTAAAATAAATTATAGCACACATGAATGAATGATAATTGGATAATTACTTTATTATAATAACATGATACATATACAACCATTCCAACTAAGATATAATGTGACTTAAAACCAAATATTAAACATAACACATATGTTGTTGTTGTGGTAATTATCTCATTAATAAATTTTCTACATTATCTTTTATAGAAACTTAATAGATCTTTACATCACCCCTCTAAATGATCTCTAACATGAGATGATATTTTCAAAGAGTGCATTTAGAATTTAATGAGACTGGATTTCCTTAGACTGTGTAACAACACCATTATTGTCACAATGTAGATCAATTCCTCCCTTGATGATATGAACCACTCCATCTTCAGAAATATACTTATTGACCTAAACATATTTATTGACTGAATCTGATTTAGCAATATACTATACCTCAATTGAGTCTTCTATGTTGGATTACATAGAACGCTTCCAACAGATAGTTTTGATATTTAGGTAAAACACAAATCAAGATTGATATTTTAGATCATAATTTTTGTATTGGAAACTAGAAACTATGTAACTCTTTAAAATTAATTTATCATCTCCTCTAATGAGCAATAACATATCCTCAATCCTTCTCCAGTATTTAATAATGTTCTTTGCAATAATCCAGTGAGTCTCACTAGGATTGGATTAGTATCTACTTGTTATTCTCAAATAATAATAGACATTGTTTTGAGAATACAACATGGAATATAAGATAGATCCTATATAGAATGTATAAATAATCCCATCCATCATTTATAACTCTTTAGAAGGGTCCTGGATCTTCATAAGATTTGTTCCATGCAACATAGGTAAAAACCCCATCTTGATGTTTTCTATGAAAAAATGCTTTATCACTTTACTAATATATGTGTTTTGACTTAGTATAAGTAAAATATTAAATATATATCAATATATCATAATACCTAGTATGTAGGGTGCTTCACCCATGAATTTTATTGAGAAACATTTACCCAGATATTCCTTCATAGAATAAAGTTTCAGAACATCATTTCTAATAAATGTATGTCATTAATATACAATATTAGAAGTACTATGGAACTCCCACTAACCTTCTTATATACACAAAAATAATCCATATTATTAATTAAAATATAATCTCTTATTTCATTATGAAAAATTAAATTCTAACTCTAAGAAGCTTACTTTAATCCATAAATGGACCATTGGAACTTGAAAATTTTAGCAAAAATCATTCAAAAATTAAAAAACCCTCAGGTTGTATGATATACATTTCTACACTTAAATTCCCATTATAGAATGCGGTTTTGGAATCTATTTTATATATCTCATAATCATAATGAGCTACTATGGCTAGAAAAATTCGAATAGAATTTATCATCATAACAGGTGAAAAGGTTTCTTCATATTCAATACCATCAATTTATTTGTAACCATTTTCCAATATTCATGATTTATAGGAAGATATTCTACTATCCATGTCAATTTTCTTATGGAAAACCCACTTTCACTATATTAGTCTTACCCATTTAGGTGTATCTACCATGTTCCAAACTTACTTAGTGTATATGAAGTCCATTTTAGATTCCATGGATTTTAACCATTTATTGTCATGATAACTCTCAATACCCACTTAGTAAAAATATGGTTCATTTAATATAAATGTTAATAAAAATTAATTACCCTTAAAAAATCCATATCTATTGGGTTCCTGATGAATTCTAATAGAACCCCAAGGTTCTTGGGTAACTTGAATTGGTTCTTTTTCCAAAACTCTTTATGAATCCAAATTAATTTTCATATCAGAAAAATGTACTATTTGTTGGTCTTAAAATTCTCCAAGTTTAACTTTATTCCTAGTGAATTTATATTTTTGATATTCCTTTTCAATAAATTATAGTTTTATCCACAAATACTTTGTGTTTAGAAGAGTGGTTTAAATAATATTCTATAGTTTACTTAGGATAACAAAAAATAAGCACTTATCTGATTTGGGGATAATATTATCAGAATCCAATCATCATAAAATTTCTTTCCAACCACAAATTATCATTAAAAAAAATTCAATAATGTTTATTACTCCATATATCATATGCTGACTTCATGACTACTTTAGATGTGCGTGGTTTAATAGAAATTCAATAGTTTTCAGATAATAACCCTATTATTAAATAAGAAGGTCACATATAATCATAATCAATTGAACAATGTCTATAAATGTGTGATTATTTCTTTTATACACACCATTATATTGGAGAGTTCTAGATAGAGTGAGTTATGAAAAAAATCACACAATATATCTGATTTGTTTTGAATTCCTAGATCAAGTATTCCTCACACCAATCTTATTAAATAAAATTATTACCCTTTCCTAGTAGATTCTATACTTTATTCCTAAACTCTTTGAAATTTTAAAAAGTTTCATACTCTTGTTTCATTAGAAACACATAATCATACTAATTAAAGCCATCAGTAAGAGTAACAAAGTACCTAAAATCAACACTTGATTGACTACTCATTAATCCACATAGATCACTATGTATGGGATCCAATATTCCACTAGCACTTTCTACTTTTATCCCAAAATGTTCAAGTCATATTATATAGTAAAAAATATTCTAACATGTTAAATGATTAATAATTTAATGTGTAACTAACCAACCCTAATACTATGGTACACTGGTACGTGAGCCAAAAATGACATTACCTGAAGTGAATTCTCGATCCCCATGGGCCAATGACTAGTTCTAAGGAATCAAAAAGTATTAGAGGGAATAATTTCTCCATAAGAACTACCAATAAATGTAAAATATCAGAAGATAAATAAATGAATAGTTAGTATTTCAAACACTCTTGAAGGATAAAAGAAAAGCAAAGGAAGATAGATAAATATCTCAAAATAGTACATCATCCAATAAAATGACACAATATCCATCAAGACAGAGTCCCATAATCTCAATGTAATGAGTGGATCACAACTCAACTATTCACTGCCATCAGTCAAGATACCACAATTCAAGCACACCTTTCACATGAAAGTTGAACTTTACCTTTTCCTAGACTTAATTTAACATAGTCTAAAAATTACCAAAGTTAAAGGCAGTGTGTGATAAAAATATCCCCGTAATATATCGCCAAATTTTTAATAATCAATTCTATAATAAATAAAACATTTAAGCTTCAATTTAAATAAAGTCAAAACACCGTAAATAATTTTCAAAATTTTCAATAATATAGGATTTCAAATCAAGTAGATATAGGTGTATGAAAAATAGGATGAAATGAAAAATTTTATTCAATCTAAGGGACATGAATATTTCAATTCAATAAACATTGGTATTTGATAATCAAATCAAAACAAATCCTAATGGTCATATTCCATGAGGTTTATTAGTTCTGGAATTTAGGATCCTTAAAATACTCATTCAATCAATTATGTATCAAAGTGTGAACACATACCAAATATTTAATCCATAAAGATAAATTCAATTAACACCCAATAAGAGGAAATCATACCAAATTTGGTTTAGTTTTACTTTTCATCATGAATCCATTACTAGGGTGTCAGGGTCCTAGAGTGTTTTTCCTAGTCACCCACTAATAACCCATAATCACATTTTATTTCAATAAATCAGTTAATAAATCATAGGAAAATCACCCATTTAAATTAAATTCATCATTCATAGTTTAAATGACTAATTTAAAGTTTTAGCACTCCATTTCAATTTTAAAACCAAATCATCGGTTTTTATTATGTTCATGCCTTTCAAAATCATATTTTATTTTAGGAAATTCTTTCTTAGGAATCAATACCAAATCCTTTCATAAAATCACTTTTCATTAAAATCCATCTTTACTCAAAATACCTACTATATTTTCAAAGACCTTAAAATAGGGTTTTATTCAACAATTACATGACTTTTGAAAATAATCATCTTAGTCTTCTCAAATACATTTTTTAAAAAACAAATCTTAAAATTCACTTTAAATTGAGTAAGAAATTAATGATTCATATTTTGAGAAAATACTTATGGAACTACCTACATTTAGCCACATGATCAATCAATAAACCAAAATGAGAACCACCAATGGAGATCCAAATACAAGGTTGATCAAATAAGAAAACATAGAGTTAAAATCCATAAAATCAATGTTACAATCCATAAAAAACATGAGGATTCACCTCTCTTAAATAATATGAGAAGATTAATAAACTATAATTTCAAAATTAATAGGTTACAATTTCCAGAGAGGAATCAATCACATCAACCAACACTTCTATTTGAGAACAAAATAGGTTTGTGGAGAAAAAAAATCACCTCTAGAGAGAATCCAAAATAAATATGGTTGGATTAAGTTTGATCAGGAGGAGATTAATATTTATAATAGGGGTTTTGGGACCTAAATGAATTGTTTTTAAAAATTAAAATATCATCACACAGTTTCCTAGTATTGTCCACATGATTATTCATAACTATACACTTAACCATGCACCCTCACCAGTACTTTGGAGAGATTTTAATGGTTTGAATGCATGTCTTTAAAAATAGTGAACCAACTACGTTCTCCCTCCCAAGATGCTAGAAAAAGGGTGCACAGTTTGCCAACACGGTTAGATAACCATACAGAAACCACACACTCCCCACTGTCCCATGCCACAAGGTTTTAGGGGGAGGTCCCAGGGATTGAATTAACTATGAACCCCCTCTAAAAATACATCCTATGGGACTTAATTTCCTAGGTTTACCCAGATTTGTTTCCCAAACTGTGTGCCAATAATGAACTAGCCCAAAAAATTCCAAATTTTTTCAAAAGTCTATAAAAAAACCTGAAATAAGCTCCAAACAAAGGATTATCAAAACCAAGGAATAAAAGTACCTAAATATATAAATGGTATTTTATAATCTCTCTATAATAAATTATTTCTTTCCCCATAAATACTTTAAAAAAGAAACCATATTAATGAGTTGAGGCCACTATACTCTCATAAGTACCTCACACTCCCAAGTATCATGTGGATCAGAACCATGCTTCAAAAGCACTAAAACCAAGGGTATATACTTCCCATGAAGAACATTATTCTTGAAATTAACAATCCAAAATGGATACTCATTCTTGGATAAATTAGGTTCCAAATCAAGGTCCTCCCAACTCATGACATAATATGTATTGGATAGATAATTTTTCAGCCATGAATTGAGAAACATTTTATGAATTGATTTCAACTAAGGTGGAAATGATAGACAGTAAGACACCTTTTCAATCTACTCAACAACCTCAAATGTACCCATATGTCTTTGTACTAGAATTCATTATATTATATGATGTATGTAACCCAAATGAGGTGAAACACTAGAAAATTCTTGGTCACTAATTAAAAAATACAAAGGTCTTCTGATATGATCAACATAGGATTTATATCAGTTTTGAGCCTTAACCATTTTATAAAAAACCAAGAGAACATTTTTTGTTGCCTCTTAGAAAAAATTAGGCCCAACTAGTGAAGCTTCACCAATCTATGACCAAAACAATGGATATTTACATGGTTGGACATACAAGGCCTCAAAGGTATCTATTTTGGTGGATTATAGGTGACTTTTGTCATAGGAAAAATCAAATAGTCCCAAATGGATATCCCAAGATACAAAAAAGTAGATAATGAAAGCATGAAGAATTTATTCCAAGATATGTATAGATTATCCTATCTGGACATCCATTCATGGATGGTAAGACATGATCAAACTAACTAAGATCATATCACCTTCTAGAGACCTATACAAAAATGAGATGTGAATTGTGGATCTCTATAAAAAACTATTAAAAATAAAACTTCATGAAATATAATGATCTCCTACACATATAGGATTATTAATTTCTCAAATTTGGTTGTATCATGAATAGGAATGAAGTAATCTAACTTGTTCAGTTGATCAGTCAATAAAAATATTTCATTATTCCCCCAGGTGGTATGTGAAAACCCAATTAGGATATCTATCGAAATCTCATAACACTTCCAAGTCGATATAGGAAGGGGATGAAGAAAACCTGAAGGTTTATAGAACTTAGTATTGACCTACTGACATGTATAAACATGAGAAACAAACATTGTGATATCTTATCTCACACTAGGCCACAAAAATCCTCACCACATGTCATAGAACAACATCATTGAGCCAAGGTGTACCACCCATTGGTAATTATGGAAATCTTCAATTAAAGATTTTATTATAGGAAAAGGTATAATGAACCAAGTTCAGAAGAATAGGATACCCTCTAAAGATAATGAACATTCACCAATGTTCACCCAATTATAAAGAGTGTTCCTAATTCCATGATACTTATCATCAAGAAAATACTTCTGAAGAATCATATCAAGAAGAAATGAGGTCAACTATATGATTTATAAAATAATCTTGATATCATCCTTCCCATACTCCAAAATGAATATGGGAAAAGAGATACATGAAGTTACAATCTTCTGATGATTCTTTCACATACTCGATCTTAATTTTTCTAATCAAAGAATTAGAAATGAAATCCCCCTTACCCAGGGTTTAGTAAATTTCAAAATCAAATTATTGAAGGTATTCCACTAATTGACTCTGACAAAGATTATGATCTTTTTGGGAGAATATATAACTCATGATTTTGTAATCAGAGTAAATGATAAAACATTCTCTAAAAATTTAATTCCACCAAGTCGTAGGAGAATGAATCATAATTTTGATTTTGAGATCATGAGTAGGATAGTTATTCTCATGTGGACTAAGATACCAGGAACCATAGGCCACCACATGATCACCCTGCATGAGAACGAAACCTAAGCTCAAACTAGATGCATAAAAAAAGACCACATAGCCCTACCCAGCCTCTAAAAGAGTTAAAACTGGCATAAAATTCAAAATTAATTCAATTAATCAAAATAATTTTTACATTTTGAATCCAATAAGAACTTTGCTCCCTTTTAAGTGATAGTGGTCATTAGATAACCCAAATTCTAGAAATATTTGAGGAACTAAAGGTAATACACCACTAATACCAATAAGCTCCAAATATCAAAAACATTTTTCAGTTATTCCCATGTTATAATAGCCTTCACCTTCATAGAATAAAATAAAATACCATGTTCCCTAACAAAATTTCCCAAAAAAATCAATTCCCAAGTCTAGAAATTACACTTTTTCATCTTGGTGTATAGTTAGTGTCCCCCAAAAATTTCCAAAACTTATCTTAGACAACAAACATGATCTTCATATATTTTAGAGTTAATCAATATTTCATTCAAAAATACCACTATGAACAAATCTAGATACTCGTGGAATATCCTATTCATCAGTTCCATAATAACTATTGGGGAATTTTTTAGACCAAAAGTCATAATAAGGTACTCATAATTACCATAACTACTCTGGAAGGTAGTATTCAAGATATCATACTATTTGATTCTTATTCGATGATAAACACACCAAAGATCAATATTCAAGAGCAATTTCACCCTTTTTAATTGATCAAATAAATCTTCAATCCAAGGGAGGAGGTAATTTTCCTTTACCATGAATCAATTAAGTTTTAAAAAATCAACTTAAAGGTGAAGTGCCCCATTAGTTTTATTTGAAAAATACATAGGTACTTACCAAGATGATATCCTATTGAAAATAAAGGATTTATTCAAAAAATCACACAAATGGGTCTTCAACTCATCAAATTTATCTGTTTCTACATGGAAATATGGATTAGAGATAAGATGGGTACCTAATACTAAGTTAATATAAAACTCCACCCCCCTTACTGGTGGTAATCCATAAAATTCGTGTGGAAAAATATTGGGAAACTGAATTAACACTAGAAGAAGATAATAATTTAGAGATTACTACTCCAGGTTAAATGAAAACATAGATATAATTCAGACCAACTTTAGAAGAGGTGGTCTGAATCTACTCAATCTTAGATACAACTCTCCCTACAAAACACAACAACCCCATAATTGGGTAGTAAAAGAGTCCCATAAATTCTAATAGTGAATATTAGATTTATAGGAAATTATTGAATCTATACTAAGAATGATATTGATATGTTTTATATCAGGAACCATAAAATCCAAAATGATATTGATCTTTGATTAAGAGAAGGAATAATAATGTAACTAGATACCCTGTTCAGTCTTCATTTCAAGGGGTGTATCAATATCCACCATATAAGACATAAGCTCTATATAAAGGTTCAAAATATTAAAAATGTGAGTTTATAGGAAAGAATGAGATGCACCGGTATAAAAAAGAATAATCACTAAATATTAAGTTATAATGATGGTACCTATAATAGTTGTTGGACACACATTAGTTTCTTCTATAGATTCAAACAATACTTAAAGAATATTAATTCTAGATGCATAAGGATATAACCCCTTAAATATCTAAACATATGATTATTCTATAGTTATTTTTGGTGTTGATGAGACCATGCCACAACATGGGCTAGAAAATACATGACATAACTTCTATAGGTAGCATGAGAGACCACAAAAACAAAAAATATTTGGTTCCTCCATTCAAAACCACTTTGAATGCCCAATATTTCCACATTAAAATCAAGTTAATGGGCCTTTTATAGACACTACAAAAGATCTGGATGATTTCTGATATCTTGATCTACCAAAATACCCATACCACATCATTTTTCGTTAAAGGAACTAACAAAATTTCAAATAAGAGTTGGAGTAACTCCCAAAAATCCTAACATACTAGCCAAGACAAGATCATCCATCAAATCTTGATCCAATACATTTGTAGAAGAAGTAAGATTTAACATGAAAACATAAGATTGAATATAAAGTCAAAGGCACATGTTAGATCTTTGGGCCTTCATATTCTCATTTGATAACACCTCAGGAGAAAACTAAATGGTTCAAAAAAGAAGTTCATTTATTTAATCATTGTTCTATCACCTTTTTAGGGAATGATAAATTCCATATATTTCTCTATAACCATTAATCCTAGATAGAAAATCTTGGTGAAAATATTTATGATGTTTTTCTACTATAAGAATTCATTTTTATACATCGTAACCATCAAATACCACCACCTCATTCTTGGAAATTTAATCTTGAAAGTGAAATATTTCAACTTTATTTCATATGGATCTTCCATGAACTCAAAAATCATCTTAGGTTTTCAACCAATCCTCTAAATTCTAAGGATCATTTTATCCTTAGAAATATAGTGGTCTCTATTGAATAAACTCTTGATCATGATCTATTGTTTCATCCATTTAAAATCACACCATTGGATCTTGAATGGGAATGAATGTGTCTATATGTCCCAGATATTCGACCTCATTTACCACTATGTCAATTAGGTTCTGATCAATTGGATGGTTTTCTTTCTATGGTTCATCAACAACTCCCTACTGAGGCCTATTTAAACATATTCATGGGGGAATAATACTACAAAAAATATATAGGAAACATGAGAACATCAATAAATACACTCATATCATCAAACAGATCAAGAGATACAAGAATAATAATTCCATCAAAAAGGATTAAACTTTTGGGACTTTAAAATACTCAGATCAAGTTTGAGGAAGGAATAAAATCAGATTAATTTATTCCTAAAAGAAATTTCCCCCAAACAACCATGGTTAATCAAGGATCTCTAGGATGAGAGATAACCATAAAATCACTTATATACTAACCCTTAAGTCATGAAAATATTTTCTATTTTCTACCATGACATCCTAGACAATATACCAACATTAATGATAGATGCACAATCTGCCTCTGAAACCATTTTGTCATGAACCAACCTGAATACCATAGCACATTGGATCCTGATATATAACTAACATGGATTGGGGGGAATTATCAATACCCATGGGATAACGATTAGCAATTGGGAATCAACAAAAGGTTTGAGGGAAAATTTTTATTCCAAGAACAAAAAATCAATATAGAACAACAAAAGATAAATTAGTGAACAATCAGTACCCCAAACACTCTTGAAGGAGAAAAAGAAACCAAAAGAAGAAAAATAAGGATCCCAAAATGATATATAATCCAATAAAATAACACAATATTCATCAAGATAAGGTCTCAAAATATCTATGTAATGAGTGGATCATAGATCCATTGATCGCCACCATTAGTCATGGTCCCACTACTCAATCCCACCCACCACCTCTAAGTAGTGTTTCCCCTTTTCCCAGACTTGACATAATATAATCTACAAATTTATGAAGGTGAAGGTAGGGTGTGAGTAAAATCTCCTAGTATGATATCACCAAGTGTTCCATAAACAATTCTGTAAAGAATAAACCCTTTATAATTTAATTTAAATAAAGACGAGGTATATAAAATCATTTTCACCTTTTTTAGTCAAATATGATTTCAAATCATGTAGATGGAATGTATATAAAAAAATGGCTTAAATGAACATTTTCATAAAATAAAAGGGGCATGAATAAATCAATTCAATAAAAACTAGCATGTGATAATAAAATAAAAACAAATAACCAGGGTCATATTCCCTAAGGTTCATCATTTCCTAGATTTAGGGTCCTTAAATGAGTCAGCCAATCATTCACTACTCAAAATATGTACATGTTCCTAAGGCTCAATATGTTGGGATAGAATCAATCCAAACTTAATCAGGAAAAAATCAAGCCTAATTTGGTTTAGTTAGAGTTTTAATCATCAATCCTCTTTTAGGTGGTCAGATTCCTATCCTACTTATCCTAGTCACCCAATAACTACTTAGGATCGCACGTTCTTTTAATCAATCAATTAATCAATAGTGAAAAATCATTATTTTCAATTCAATTCATCATTCATAGTTTAAATTCCCAACTTCATGTTTCAAAATTATATTTTAATTTCAGAACCAAATCATAGGTTTTTATCAAGTTTATAAATTTCAAAATCATTCTTCATTTTAAACAATTTCATCTCAATAATCAATACCAAATAATTTCATCAAATCAATTTTTATTTCAATCCATATTTCTACAAAATCCACACAATATTTTCAAATACCTTTAAAGATGGTTTTACTTTACAATTCTATACCTTTTGAAAATAATCATATAGGTATTCTAAAATAAATGTTTATAAATAAAATAAAAATTCACTTTAAATCAAGAAATCAATTAAGGTTTGAAGTGTAAAGAAAATCCTTATAGAACCACTTACCTTTAGTTATACGATAAACCAATCACCAAAACATGAACCACCAATGAAGAGATTAAGTTAAGGAAGATCAAAGAAGAATCCATAAAACTAAAATCTATCAAATCAAGCTTTTAATCCATAAAAACATGAGGATTAACCTCTGTCCAATAAAGTGAGAGAGAGTAAGAAAGAATAATTCCCAAATAAATTGGTTTCATTTATTGAAGAAAGATAAATCACATCTAATGACACTTTGATACGAGAAGAAAAGAGGCTAAAGAAGACAACTTAATCTATAAAGAGCCACAAATACTGAGAGGGTTGATTTAAGTTTTATTATGGGGATACTAGTATTTTAATGGGGGTTTTGGGACATAAAATTATTTTTTTTAGAGAATTAAAATCCCATCTTATAGTTTCTTGGGATAAGATTCACAATTATACATAACTTTACAGCTAATCGTGTACCCTCATTGGGATTTGGGAGGTAGATTCATTATTTTCCACACATTTTGACAAACCATGCACCAACCATGTACTCCCTCATAGGATACTATAAAAAGGGTGCACAGTTTGAAAACCTTATTCTAAACATACACTCCACACTATCCCAAAATGCATGGTTTTAGGGGGAGGATGTACGTTTTTAACTAACCATAAACCCATCAAGTAATACAATCTATGGAACACAATTTCATATAACAACCTTCATTGTTTTCTCTAACCCTAAACTGATCAAGAATTGGCCCAAAAAATTCAAAAAATTTCCAAAAGTCTCTAAAAAAACCTAATATAAGATCCCAACAAAGGAAGATAAAAACCAATAGATAAGATTACCTAGAATATGGTAACTATATCTTATAGAATTATCCTAAAAATATATCTATATTTATTTTTTTAAAGTGTTTCTCATTTATGTGTTTGAGAAAATAATTCCAAATATAGGTGGGATTAGAATTAACCCAACCTTATTATTTCAAATTTTATAAGAAAGATTAACCATATCTCGAATGTATAAACCATTAATTATATTTCCAATTTTATAATCCATTACAATATTATATATATAACAACTATGGTTCTCAATAATAATTTAAAATTCCATCTTTTGAAAACAAGATAAATAAATGAAATTCTATTTATAGTGGGAACAAAACAACAATTTCTCAATACTATAACTAATCCACTTAGTATAAATACATCATAAGTTTGGAATTCCAATGAAATAACTTTAGATCCATCACATACAAAAATATCCAATATACCATTTATCAATTTCCTCCCATACATAAGTATGTATTTGTTAGTATAAATGTGTGATGAACACCTAGTATCTAATATCCATGAGTCAAATTTAGTGGAATTAATCTTTATAACATTCACATTTAGGTACTCTGAATGTTTATACCTGAGAGCACTTCTCAATCCTAGATAAAATTCTTTAACTATTTTATAGTCTATAAATATTAGTGATCTTAATATGATTATGATTAAGTAATCCAAAATTTATAACATATACATATCAATGATTGAGTATTATATATTATATATTTTTATTAAGTAATTTTAATGATAATACTCCCACTAAAAATGATTTCCCCATACATGATATTCATTTAATGAGCCATGATATATATTTCACTAAGTTCCAGGTTGCTTTTTAATTTCACCCATTACTTAAATATTTAGTCATGGAGTTATCCCAATAATAATAGTTATGAATCTTAGATAGCTGAGTTGGCATCTCTTTATCCAAATCAGTCATTTAAATTCACTCAAATTTATTCCCTTGGAAACCTAATCCTATTAAGATCTCTCAGCTAGTCAAACTAAAGAAAATGTCAAAAAATAAGCTAAAAAATGAAAATATAGGTGAACCCAACTTCAGCAAGACCTACCCAACCTGATAATGCAAAGTCACCTATTACTTTCTTTCCTTAAACAGGACAATCTAGGGGAAACTAGATTTAGCACAACTTACTTGATTGAAATATCAAGGTGAGAATGACTATGAAAAGTTCATTAATAGCGAATATCAATAGTGAGCAGAGTGCATGGATTGACAAGAAATATATTATACTGATAAAGGGATTCAAAAAAGGGATGATCAATCAGGATAAGTGCATGCCAACTTTGGACAAGTTTGCTTTTAATTTTGAAGAACTTTTAAAGGATGACCCAGATATACTAGAATCCTTTTTTCCCAGAAATTATATAGGTATAATGATTCTAGTAGGATAAAGTTGTTTTTAAATGGTTCTATGATTTCTTTTGGTGTTTGAACCTTGTGTCTTCTCACTTTTCCCTTAATTTTTTTTGATAATAAAAAAGTTAATTTTCAGTTGAAGGATTCTTACACTTAGTATTAACGGATTTTCAGTCTCAATAATTTAATAAAAATCATATTCATATTAAATTTATAACTCTTACATATTATATAATCTTTATCTTCTCATGATTTATTCTTTTTTTTTGGTATACATTCTTATAAAATTCTAGTTTTGGAATCCCTATTATAACCACCAAATAAATTTGTTCAAACCTTATTATTGTGAAACTATTTACACAAACCATAAGTTTTTGATAGTTACCTAAAAATTGAATCCAAACATATTCATACATATCTGAATTTATCATATTCATAAGGTATATGAAATTTTCATGTAAATACATATAGTTATATGATATTGAAAATCTCCACATGAGTTTCTTGAAGAGATAGATAGCCAGGCCCATTAAATTTTCTAACACGGAATAAGCTAACAGGATAATAGATGGTCTAACCCTAAGTCCCTCTACCCAGGGAGACCTTACTCAAGATACAGTTCAATTCATGATATCTCTAACACCTAATATTCAAAAACTATATTTAATAACTATTCTCAAGTTCATAAATAAACCCCGATCAAGGTACATGAAAACTCAATTTTACAAAGTCGTACCTAGCATGTAATATAGTTTTCTAGCTTATAGAAGCATTTTAATAATTAAAAAAGACATAAAAAATGTTCATATCCCTTAAAAAATTATTAAACATGAATATAAAATATATTTTATAATTAAATAAAAAATTTCTTTATTTCCCTAAATATAAGTCATTTATGAACTATTCATTAAAAATAATCTAACTATAAAATTTTATAAATTAGATAAAATAAGAATATAAACATTTTATATTAAAAAATATGAATATTTTCATAATATAATTATATGGATTTTATATGATAGTTCATGAATTATAAAAATTTTATAATTTAATTTATTTTATATAAATCACTTATATAATATTAATACAACATACATATTTAATTATTTAAACTTTTTTATCAAAAAATTTTGATGTGGTCTTAATAATTTGAAAAATAAGGCCCTTTAATTTGGACATTTCAAATTTAATTAATTATGAATATTTTATTAATATATATACAAATTCTTTTATATTTTGTCTTATTTTTTAATTTATAAACACTTTATTAATTACAACTTATGATTTCTAAATAAACTGTTGTATTACTAGATCATATAGAATGACACATAATTTTGGTAAATGGTAATTTAATATTTAAAAATATTATAAAATTTTCGGAAACATTAAATTTATTATAGACAATTTATAAATAAATAATTTATAAAATATCCCAAAACACCTTGTATAATGATATAAATATTTTTATAAACCATTTATATAAAAATATTAAAAACTAATTTTCAAACATTTTATGCTTCACCACGACTAGAAATATTTCATGTAACCCAAGAGTGGGCCATTTTTTGTCCTTCATATAAACGTATAAATTATCTTTAAATGTAATTTGTATATAAATGTATGATCGGGTGAGATAAATTGTCAAAACAACTAAAAAATATATTTCATTACCCATGGTGCACATGATCATCAAGTAACATCTCATGTAATGGTATGTGGTTTTACTTTTATAAAGAGAAAACTCAGTGGTCCCCTACTAAATGCACTATGATGTGGTTCTTGTAACCTGCCCAACCCAGTTCTCCCTCACATGACCAAGTTAGGTTACCCCATAACCTAAAGTATGCATCACTATACAATAGAGTCTGGCGACTAGTAGTGAGGGCCTATTAAATATATAGGGGATACTATACCCTATGGTACCTAATAACAAACACAATATAAGAAATAATAAAAATTACATAATAAATCAATAAAAAAGATAAACATGTAAAATCCAAATAATCCAAATACAATAAAACATGACATAAAATACTCTATGCCAACTAGTTGTCATGGTAAATGTCATACAAGAAACCAAATAGAAGAAAAACTACAAAATAAATACTTTAAAAACCTGGCCCTAAACCCCATTCCCAATCCCATATCTATGTTCAAATCCTTACCATCATAACAGCCATCAAGCATAGGCCCCCTTTCCCTTATCCAAACTTGAATTCATGAAGTCTTCCCAAGTACCAAATGACACTCGAACATGGTGTGAGTAAAACCCAATAGGATGAAACCCATGTTGTCTATAAGAATACAATCTAAAATAATAGTGTATACATTAATACAATAATCAAGGGAATTAGTTCATAAATTAACATAAAACATAAAAGTAAACCCATCGCCCCTCAAGCTTCTAGTTGATACATGGGGTCAGCCTATACCTACCTCAACATAATGCCAGTTGGGTCTATCCTTTCACCCTAATGTAAATATATAGAAATAATCATCATTTTATCCCTTTATTCTCTCCCTTAGTAATCACATATGAACATACATCACACCCTCATAAACTAATAAATATAGAATCACACCCTCAGAAATCAAGTAATCATGCATCTCACCCTCAAGCCTCAAGCAACCCAGCATCCTGCCCTCATGTGCCATCTAACCTCACATCTCACCCTCAGGCATCATATATTCATGAATCTCACCTTTGGGTATCACTATAACATGTGTGTCACACTCAGGAATGAAGAAAATATACATCCCACACTAAGGAACCAAATAATATCCAAAGCATAATAAATCACCATACATTCCAAACATGATACATATTCTATATTGGTTAGTTCATTCTCATTACCAAATAAATTTCATTACCCTTTTTATTCCCAGTTATTAATTCACAAAACAAGTATGAAAATGTTGATTCTCATTCCAAATAAACCTAATTACCATTTCACAAGTCATTATGTCATTATATCATCAATACATTATTACCTTTACTAATTCCATACCAATTATCCATTCACAAACCATGTGATCCAAGTGAATTATAAATTTATTAGTTAATCCAATTCATAATAAATTTTCCATTTTGGTATTACAATTCTAGAGGCATGATCCTAAGTTTTCAATCTAAGGTCAAGGGTAGGAACACTTCTTATGTGGCTACAAGTCCCAAACATAAATTCCATCAGACCTAATGGGATATGTGTTGAGGTATAGGTATTATAATTTAATACAACAAAGACAATTCCAATTAATATATGTTATGAACATGTTGTGTCGACACGATCACACAAGTTCACATGCTAGAGAAATAAAATAGACCTTAGGGAGTTGTTTTCAACCCCTTACCCCAAGAAATGAAGAATGAAACACAACATTTAATGTTCAAATCTATGTGAAACAAAATATACCCTATATTAAGTGATTGAAACACTATTTCAAGGCTAGAATAAAGATATCCAAGATAAGAACAAGAGTAAAACATAAAAATTGAGTAAAAATCACTAATTCAAGCCACTCAGATTGAAAAAAGGATCAAGGATCAAAGGAAACGTTTTAGAGAAGGTAAAGAATCCTTGGATAACCCTTCAAAATAAGAAATATTTGATTAGTGTTGAAATAGGGGATTAAGAAGATTAAATGGGGGGTTTAGGGGTAGAAAATATAATTATACCCCTCATTATCCTGAACCAGTCTGACTCCACTGACTAGTCATTGTCTTCCACTAGCTAGAAAATGGTATCAGCTAGAGAAACTACTCAGCTAGGATCCCCACAAACTGTTGGTTGGGATTACTGTAGATTTTATAAGCTACTTACCACCCACTAGCTAGATGGTGTCACAACAACATCTTCAATGATGAATGCAGCTTCTATCCACCACTAAACATATTCATTCAAGCCCTTCTGATCCAATGAAAAATTTATTTTAAGATAAGAATGCCTCGACTATGGAAACTAACATAGTTAAAAAAATCTTAAAGAGAGAATTTTACTATGTAAAAGGGTGGAATTTTATATCCTACCCATATTATAATTGATCTTTTCCAAATGGTTCTCTCATGCATCAATGAGGAGGATCCAAGAAAAACTTGGTCCACTACACCTACATATCTAAATCCCTATCCTAGGTCTCCTATTGAACATGATCATACCAGCACTATACTCACACTATGGGAATGATAATTACTTGAAGATTCTTCTCACTATGGTATATGATATGGAGTATATGCTCCATAAAATTTACATCAATATCAAGATTAAAATCATCAACATATATCGTATGATAAGTATTAGCATAACATATCCAAAGATGAAACACAAGAAAAATGTCATGCATGGAACTGACACACTATGTAAGATCCAATTGATACGAAACATACTAATTCTATCTACTACCTAAAATGGCCCAACGAACTTGGGTGTTAATTTCCCTTTCTTATGGATATAGTGTTTCTCTAGCCTAGGAAATACCTACAAAATCCTAGCGATCGACTGTGAACTCCAAAGGTTATCTCGGATGGTTTGTGTAATATTTCTCCCTAATTTGGGTGGAAAATAACCACTTTTTGATCAAATGAACCTTCTTAGATGTCTTCCTCACGAGAGTAGGTCTAATAAGTGTTGTCTCTCTAGCCTCTGACTAGCACAAATGTGAATAACATGAACTTCCATATAAATCATTTAAAAGAGCCATTTCGATCGATGCATTAAAGCTATTATTAGAATAAAACTCCACGTGTTCAAGATTCTACACCTAATATACATTGAAATATAGAACATAGCCTCACAACCAATCATCCAGAATTTAAACCATCCCCTCATATTGTTTTTTCATTCCAAGGATGGTAGGATGTACTTAGAAGAATATATAATCCTAGTTCCTTTTGAAGAACCTTCTATAACCATGATGGAAAATTGGTTTCTCGATCCAAAATGATATTATCTGAAGACCATGAAACCAAAATATATCCTATATATATTTATTACATAGATAATAAACAACCAAGGTTTCTTTAATTGGTATGAAATGGTCTACCTTCATCAATTGATCCACGATCACCCATACTGCATTATTTTTCTGAGGTGTCATGGATTATACCATCATGAAGTCCATAGTGATATCATACCAATTCTATTTTGTAAAGGGAAAAGGTTTAAAAAAACTATTAGGCCATTGATTATTGACCTTAACTTGCTAATTGGGGAAGAGTATTTCCATGAAGTCTTATATCTTCTTCATCATCCATGAACACCAATATTTCATGTGGAGATATAGGTACATCATCATCATCCCATGATGTTCGCCCATTTAGAGGCATGTAATTACCACATTATGTCATCATGCATTCCCATAGGAACATAGATGTGACTATGGAAATGAAAACCTCATCCATATCAAATAACTAGCCCAATAGTGTCTACCCACCATATATGACGTCCCTCTATTCTAAACCCTCCATATTAGATTTCTTCCACTTCTTGATCTGATCTAGAATCACAGGAAAAATAAACATCAATGTCAAATTCACTAGCCTGTAAGAGTCCAGAATATCAATATGTAATTACAAAAAAAAATTGATTATTCACCACTCATAACAAGATTACCAAACTACCTCAAATATTTTCTTTTTTACTCAGAGAGTTGGAAATGAAAATTCCCTTTTTAAGAGTATATTCGAACTCAATGTCAAATAACTTCATATACTCAACCAACCTCATCTGTGGAAGGTTTAGGTCCCACTATGAGAAGAAACACTTCAGTATATTATGGTCCATGTATACAATAAATGTCTTTCCCAATATATAATTCCACTAACATCTTAGGTAATGTACCACTGTAGAAAAATCTAGATCATGAGCAGAAAAACTCTGCTCACGTGGCCTCAAATATTTGGATCCATAAGCAACAACTCGATCCTACTCGATCAAAACTACACTAAGATAAAAAAAATATATGTCACAATACAGTATATACTTATTACTTGACCATGTATAGTGATTATTGTTTATCATTTCAACCTTCTCTTAAATTACAAGAAATCTTTCTCACAAGCCTATAACCAAAAAAAATTCAACCCTTTCTTAGTTATACTAGAAATCAGACCTTCTAGATGGGAGGTGTTCTAGATTAAATACTGATAGTGTCCTACTAAACCTATAAAGCTATAAATCTCAAATTTTTTCTTGGTCCATTCCAAATATACCATTGATTTCACCTTCTCATGGTCCACCACACTATAGCCTTTGAGATAATGTGGTCTGAGAAGTGCACTTTATCAATCCAAAAATGAAATTTAGATGGCTTGGAATATAGATGATGTTATCTAAGAATACTCTAGATGATGTCAAGGGGTTGGGAATGATTGTATCTAGATTGGGTGCACACCAAGATTTCATTGATGAAAAGAACCGTAAACTAATTCAAATATAGATGGAATATCCAATTCATCAAGGCCATTAATATCACTAGTGAATTTGTTAGAACAAATGGAATAACCACGATCTCATATAAGCCATACATGATCCTGAAATAAGTATGAGGTATATCAGATGGTATAATTCTCAATTAATGGTATCCTGAACTCAAGTCAGTCTTAGATAATATCAGGGAACCTCTTAATTGATTGAAGATATATTTCAATGTGGATAAGGGGATTCCAGTTCTTGATCATCACCTGATTGAGTCTCCATAAATCCATATATAAGTGCAAGGTTATATATGAATTGTTGAAAAATAACATAGGAGATAATTTTGGTAAGTTACTAGGATGTATGAATCCATTTTCTTCCAGATATTCCAAATAAACCTTCAACTATCAAAGCTCTACTAGTGTTATTCTGTAAGGTGGGATTGAAATAGGTTCAGATTCAGGTACTAATTTGATCATGAACTTTATCTCCCTCTAAGGTGGTAACCCAAATAATTCATTAGGAAATACTTACTAAAAGTGGCCCACTACTGGAGGAAAGGTAGTCTGCTGTAACTGTCCATCATCCAGAAAAAGTCTGGCTACCAGTTTTATAATACAATCTAATCTACTTTTAATTAGTCATGTACAACCAGCCTAAGATCCCATTCACCACAAAAGATATAACTATCACATTATAGAGATATAAAAGTAACTATCCTTTGATAATATTAAATGTGATCCTGATATAAAACTATATAATATATACCCAAATTCAAATCAAATCCTATCATTTCTAGAATAAATTATTCATATAGGAAATGATAGCTACCGATTCAAAGGATAACTCCTTAAAACATTTGATACCCATTGATCACACTCGTAATGGTGTATTAAAGATTATAACCCCATAAAATATTTCTATATACAAACCCAAGACTTTAAAAAATTGATTATATATAAAGAAATGTGATTCCCCTATATCAAAGAAAATAAAGGCAAGGGTAGGTGACACAAGGATCGCAACTATGATAGTAGAAGGTCCTGCATCAATATTGGTAGGAGTAAACTGCATGGAATGCATCTAACTCACCTCTATTCCCTGAGATATAGTTTGAATAATTTTTGATGCTCCTTACTACTAACACTATCACTCCTATATCAGGGGTACCATGTCACCGACCTTGGCCGGTGTGACTGGTGGAACTCTAGCTACATGTCAGTTAAGGGGTAGTTGTGTCCTTTTTAAACTATAGTGCTTTCTAAAATCCTATACCACTGCCTAATTTATATTTGATCATACAAAACCTCTATAGGTAAAATATATTAAGTGAACTATAATACTCCACCAGTGGTCGAGGTCTATGATCTTTCTTGTGGTCAAGCCTACCACATAGAAAAATTTTCACCTGGTCACCACCTATATAAAATGACTTACTACCCTGACTTCTCTACCAAATATTGTCTAGATGGTAGTTCTTGAAATGAAACTTCCTAATTCTAGAAGAAGTTATACTAGAATCCCCAACTAAAACTATCTTCCAACCTCTCGAGTCCCACTTGGTCTCCCTTCAGAAATGGGAGTATGGTTCACTATGTCTAAGAACTTGGCCAACTTAAATCCATTCACCTAAGACTTTATCTCACATTGAATACCCTCCTATAAGTGTTTCTCACTAGCTGACTCATCTCCATCCAACATAGGATAAAAATAATATATGTCTATAAAATTTCCTATGTAATCTATCACTGATATTCTCTAATTTTTCAGGTATATGAAATCCTAAGATCTCTCATATCCTAGCATATCTATGTAAAATTGGTCTAGGAACCTCACTTTAAAACTATACCTAGTCAGTCCCTCATACTAATTGGACTAAATAAAGATGTCCCACCAATGTTTTCCTAGTCCCCATAAAATATCTGATGTAAGATTAAACCTCATTTCATTGGATGTATCTAGATGATTGAAGATCTTCTAAACAAAATCAAGTTATAATTATGCTACTAGGGGCCTCAATACCCAAAAAATATAGGTGGATGTTATAGTATAAAGTCCTACATAAGATTGGATATAGAGGGAACTATGTGAGTAGTCTCCCTTTCCTTAAATTTCATGACCCATTTTAAACTATTATAGAGATAATAATCCAACTTATTTGTAACAAGTTTGATCTTAGCTTTGTGAGGTGTGTTTTGGTTACCACTCTCCTATCACTTAACCAAAAGATTACATAGAGGCATTTTCTTTAAAAGGTTAAATAAAATCCTGAAATCACATGATACAAAATAAGATAAAACATAAAAGGATATAACAATAAAAAAATACAATATATAGGGTCACTTATTTTTGGAATAATGAGAACCTTCCCAAAAGGATAAGTATCCTTCATTGAATAAAAACAATATTAAAAAAGTCTAAATGAATATTTTCTAAAATAATAATTTTTCTAAAAAGAGAGAATCTCATTAGGAAATTTGTTGAACTATATCAACTCAGGAGCAGTAAACCCCTTATTAGTAATCCCATTAGCCAAATAATTTTCCTCACAATATGTCGAAGTGATGATATAATTCATGGATGAATTCACATCCATGTAGTTGCTTTATATTGCTCTAAATTTCCATGATAGTTGAATGATACAATTTCTAATAGCCGGGAAATGGTATTGGAGTCACACTCAATCCACAAATTCAGATATACTATTTTTTTTACAAAAACTACTACATTGATAATACCAATCATTTCAACATAAAGGGATGTTATGATACCACTAGGGCCATAGAAGCTTCTCAATTCTTCCCCAAAGTGATTTCTAAAAATCAATTGATAACCAGAAGGACTTGGGTTGCCTCTTGATGTACTATTCATGTTACATTTGATCCATCCCAGAAATTAAGGAATCCGCATGACCTTCAAGGTCCCATAAGGAGGGATATAGTTACCTGTAATTCCAAAAATTTTAATTATAGAAAAATCATGAATTGAGTAATCACAATATCAATTTTGACCATCATTTTTATATTTTATAGTTGAGAAAATATGGGACAAAGTCGATTGTACACTGAAGGTAGCACCCACATGAATCATTTTATTCTAGATACTCAGAATAGAATGAATAACCTCTAGGATTTCCACTAGAAAGGGGTTGTGCAACTAATATAAAAGAGGAAAAAAAATACAAGTAAGAAGATGATCTTAAATACTATATGTTATTGGAAGACTAATTTCAAAATAATTTACTTCTATGGTCCAGAATGTAGAGGCAGTAACACATCCTAAGAAGAGGTGATAAATTTCCTCACCATGAGGATGACATAGTACACATATGGAGAAAACACAAATACCACACCCTACAAAAAATCATCAATAGGTAGTTTGTAGTGAATGATTCTCTAAGAAATAGAAAATATGGTTGGTAGAATAAACCTTCTACTCAAATGCTTAACCTAATTATTGGAAATACCTTGCACAACATCATAATAAAAAGATTTTTATGAATGTACCCATTGGAGTATGGTTACTAAACTAGATTATTATCACCTTTCATGAAATCATAATTCAAAATCAACTCCTTGATATTAATAGAAATCACATCCAAGGAAACATACAATTTATATTTGATCGACATACCTATGTAAAAATATTTATCATCATAGATAATAAAGTTAAAAATAGGAATACCTATTGAATTATATAACCCAAAAATTAAGGATGAATTGCTACTGGCTAGCCATATAGAGTTAACAGAGATGATGGAGAAAGATTTATTTAGACCAATACAAATAGAAGTATCTAAGTTATTTTAATTACTAGCATTGAGTCTTTTTACAAATATGTATCTTATAAAATCAAGAGACTTTGAATTATTTTTTATAAGTTTCTATATGAAATTATTTTTCAAATATTCATTGAATTTTATGATATTTTTAATTCCAATACCACTATAAACAATTGGTTTATAATGTGTATTCTAATGAATTGTTACAAATTTTCTCTGAAGAATTATTCCACCCTAGAAAAAAAGTATAAAGGTATTAAAACTCTTAATATGTTCCACCAACCATTTATAAACCAAAAATGAGTAAAAAATTATATAATCATATCTTTGAAAAAGATAACCCTCCCAATCATTTAGAGTTTGTTTCCCTTCTAGGAACCTAGCTGATTTCCTGGATGGATACCGATTTGAGAAAAATGTTTGACATGTCATTTTCCCCAAAACATGGGGACACCAAATTAAATGAGAGAAAACAAACTTTCTCTAATTCAAATCTTTCCAATTATTTCAAATTTTCTTTTTGGAGTGATTTTTTTTAAAAATATAAGAAATACTTATTCCAAATTATCTATTACACCAAAACTCTCTTATAATGAAGGAGATAAGATTTGATGTTCTTGATGTTTCTTTTGTTACCTTGAGTGAAAATGATGCTATCATAAACATATAATAAATGTGTGGGAGTATAAAGGCCTCTATAATCTCTAACATATTTGAGTTTATTATCAATTTCCACGTTGATAACAAGTCTACTTAAGTAATCTTCAACAATGGAGAAGATGGAGGATGATATATGATCACCTTTCTGACACCTCTGGTACATGTGAAATAATATTCAAGGGATACATTTTTAAGTATTGAGATATTTCCTGGGACCAGGAGATTGTTAAACTAGTTAATAAAGATGTCATATCATCCCAATATCAAAATATCATGAAACATTATCACCACATAATAAGTTAATCGCCTAGGTAAAATAACATCCCAACTGTAACAAATGAGTCTAAAAAACATGAATCCCATCCTTGGAAAATTAGACTTTTCCGACAAATGGGTTAGCTACTCCCATGAATGAGCACATTACCAAGACCCAACACATTCTATTCTGATGTATACCTTTACCAAATAGTAATGAAACAATAAAAAAAATCATTTGATACCACTTTGTAATGTCCTATACCTGGTTCTCCCTTGTATGTCTGAGTGGGATTTCCACCTGACCCTAACAACACCTCCCAATATTTCAAAGGCTACTAACTACTAGCATTGTTATAATAAATATATCATGGAGACTATACCCTATGGTACCAAATAAAAAACATAGTATGAAACATGAATAAAATTCAATATAAATTAACTACAAATGATAAATAGGTAAAATAAAAAATAATCCAAATATAATAATCCCTATCATGCCATACTTTATTCCAATTAAATTTCATCATGAAATTCATACGAGAAACATACCAAAACTCAAAATCCAAAATAAATACACAAAAAACCTGGTCTCAAACCCCACTACCAGTCTCATCTCCATGATCCAATCCCAACAAGCATGATATAAAATCAAGAATATAGACCCTTTAACTCATGTAGACATATATATATGAAGTATTCCAAGGTACCAAAGACACCTAGATAGTGTGTGAGAAAAACATAGTATAATGACACCAAAAATTCCTAAAAAAATATAATCTGAAATAATATTTCATGAAATAGTATGATAATCAGGGGAATTAATTCATAAATTAACACAAGATATCATCAACCATTGAGATTCGGGTTGATATATAGGGTTATTCTTTACCTACCGTGACATGATACTAGATGTGGTTTTCTTTCAATTATAGTGAAAATATCCAAAAAGGATCATCATTTACTTCCTCAAATCTCTCCCCAAGGCATCACATACAACCATACATCACGCCCTATGGCACCAAGGATTCAAGCATCTCTCCCTTAGGCATCTAGTAATCACATACATCATCCTTAGGCCACAAGAAACCTAGTGTCTCATAATCAAGTGTCAAAAAACCATTCATATCACCCTCATGAATCATATATTTATACATACCATGCTAAGGTATCATGATAACATGTATATCACTCAACAGAATCAAGAAAATATACATCTATCCCTTAGGCACCAAGAAATATCCAAAACATAATAAAAATCTATACACACCAAACATGTTACATTTTTCATATAAGTTAATTCAGGATAATTACTCATTACATTTGATTACCCTTTTTCATTCCATGTTATCAATTGACATAAAAACTTTGAAAAATATGATTCTTATTCAAAATAAACCTAATTACCATTTCACTGGTCATCATGTCATTATATCATCAATCCACTATTCCATTTACTAATTCTATACCAATTATCCATTAATAAGCCATATGATATAAGTTAATTATCAATTTATGATTTGATAAAATTTATAACCAATTTCTCAATTTGTTTTACAAATATATGGGAATAATTCCTAGTTTTGAATCCTAGGTCAATAGTAGACATGCCTCTCAGGTGGCCAAAATTCTCGATATCAAACACCATCGGACCCAATGGGTTACTTGGGAGGTCTAAGGATGTTAATTCATTCCAATATAGAGGATTATAATTAATAGTGGTTGCAAACATTACATTCCAAAATGATTACACAGGTTTCACATACTAGAGAAACAAAATAGACCTTAGGAAGTTGTTTTAGACAACCTACCCCAAGTAATGAAGAAAAAATCATGAAACAGAATTACTAGATCAATGTGAAACACTAATATTTTCTATGGATATATATTGGAAAACCCTTTCAAGGATTGAAGAATGAGATCTAAGAGTGGAACTAGAGGAAAACATTAAAACTAATAAAAAATCACCAATACAATCCATCTGGATCGAATAATAGACCAAATATACAATGAAAAGTGTTGGATAAGCTAAATAAGCCTTAGAGAACCCTTCAAAATTATAAATCTTGAGTTAGGGTTGGAAGCGGGGATTAGGAATCTTAAACATGGGTTTAGGGGGTGGAAAATATAATTCTACAACCCATTATCCTGGCCCATCCCAATGCAACCGGATACCACTAGTTAGCTAATAGAGTCATCTAGAGTCACTATTTAGATGGTAACTCTGGCGACCTACCAATGGGTTCCACTGAATAGCCGATGGGAATCCTATAGATTTTATAAGCTACTATTTTCCCTCCATCTTGCTAGTGGAACTACAACATCACCAATGTTTCATTCCACCACTATCTACTGCTAACCAATTTCCTTCAAGACCCTGTTAAACTCCAAAAAAAACACATTTAAAGAGAAGAACATATTTAATTTGTAAACTAAATTGGTTTGAAAAATCATAAAAATAGAATGTACCTGGGTAAAATGGAATGATCTTATAGTGGTAGTGATCTGGGTGTTTTGAAGGACCATACAGACTCCTACCCCATAGATCCAATCATGGTTTCTAAAGAATCCCATTCAAGAACCACCATGATCACTACAATGTAGTGGTGTGTGTGATGTTTTTTAAAAATATGGATTAAAAATATTTAATTCTTGAAGAAACTATTCTCTAATACCACTAATGGGTTTCATTGGATCATCTTATGACCCTTAACAAAGGAAGAAAACCCAAATAGTAACAAATCTATCTCCAATGAGTTAATTTTGTAAGTGTATTTGAAAAAAAGATCATAAAATGAAATACCTAAAATTCCATAACATTAGTAGATTTCATCCTTATTCTTTAATGTTGTTAACTTAATGATGGTCCTGAGGATGAGTAGATGGATTCCTCCGACCCTTGAGGTAAAAAATCAAACAATGGATCCATGAAATCTTCATTATCATTTATAAATGTTCAAAGGTATTCTAGAACCTTTTTTGAGCGATGGATGATATTTAGGAAAGGAATATTTCTTCAGCTATCTTACAAATGATTCACAATTATAACACACACATAATTGCATAAAATAGAATAAGAATCACATCCTTGTATTGGAAACCTCAATGTTTTTCTTTAAATGGATAACATCAACCATAATATAATGTATTGGGTTGTATCCATAGAACCTAAATTTTATAAAATGTTTGGTGTTCATTCAATTATAACTTAAACAAATGAGGTCCACCATCCATAAAGGAACCCACCCTTTGGTTTGTAACTAATTAAAACTAATTGGATAAGAACATGGAAATCACATGAATGCTAAAACCATTGTGGTTGTCAACCACAACATCACATGTACCACCATGGTGTGGTTGTTCCTATTTTAGTGAACATCCAAAATTCCAAACCACTAATACCTAAAGCACTCCACAAAAAGGAAGTATAGAGTACTAAATGGTAGAAACTCTCTTTTGACTCATGAAAAACATGATATATTGATAAAAGTTACTATATTTGGGAGGAGAATAAGACTTTAATGGATAGATTAGTACATGTGGTAGCTCCAAAAATATAGTATCCCTCCCTAGTTATCCCTAGGAATGGTGTTAAAGAGATTTTTCAACTCCCTATCCATCACATCGAGGTAACAAAGTTAGACTCAGGGAGTCATATAATCATTTTATCCAAGGATAAATACGTCTTCAATATTATATTATTATATGATGAAAAAATATATATGTATGTTGAACTATCTCTATTTATAGAAAAAATAAGGGTTTCTTTGTATGACCCATTCACATAATCCCTCTCATAGTGTGTATTTATTCAAATGTGGGTTTTATTGGCACTCATCTTACTTAACTAAATATTTTTTACAATATAATGGAGTATTATAAATAAATTATATGAGGTTTAGGAGTCTCTTATATTATCATATTCTTTTAGTAGGTCTCAAGATTCATCTGTATATCCATAGAAACTATAACTTATATAGAGAAAGTGATGTTTTTTTGAAACCAAACAATTATTTGGTATCTGATCAATCCTCCACATATCTTGATTTAAATAAATAGTGTCTTGATGATTCCCAAACATTCTTCAAAAAAGGTTTCTTGATTACCATTGACAAGATCATGAAAGTGAATTTGGGTATTGAATAATACCTTCCTCCTAAACTAATTAGTGCAACTATGAATCTTGATAAGAAGAAATATAATGTTTAATTATTCAATTATAACCAATATATTTTCTTGTTGAACTAAAAAAAGTTACAAGAATATACCCCCATGTGTCCATACATCTCTTAAGCCTAGTATCCAACCATCATGATTATAAAAAAACATTTAGGAGGATGAATACATTTAAAATACCATAGTGGATATTAGAGTGTATAATATAATCGATTATTGCTTTATTTTATAGGTTTAATACCCTATTTTTTTCTAAAATTTTCCCTTCCAAGAAGTATAATAAATAAACTAGTGTTTTTATTAACTTTCAGAACTTCCTTCACCTTTTCCTAAATGACAATTTTTCCTTCCCAAATATAGAATTTTTGATTGATGTGGAAAATTGTTTTTAATCCATCTCCTTGATGGATGATTATTCTAGATACAATAAAATCCATATTCTCCTAAAAATGAGGAATCTATAACCATTATGGAACCTTAAGGAGATTATTTCCACTAGTTTATACCCTTTGATTTAATGAATACCAAATCAACCAACAAATAAGTGATATAGAACATATTAAATCCACTCTTAAGAATGAATGTGTAGATCCATATGGATGAATTGGTAGTTAAATAATTTAGTGTCATAACCAATTCTTTGACCTTGAGGATATGTTTCCAATATTTTTATTACAAAACCAAAATATGAACCCATTAAAGTGTTTATTCAGTGTCACATATAATAAATTATTTAGATTCTTAGTCCTTTATAGATTCATCAATGTTTATCCTAATAATACTAAATAAATCATTGAGATTACCTTTCCATTAAACCTATGATAATTTAGAATATTCCAAGAAATCCTATTCTATATTAGGAGCTTCATTGAAAACCTTGTTATTAATCCCATTTTTGGTAGGTGGGAACCACATTTAAATAGAAATGGAAATTATATTTTTATGATGTTTGGTAGAATAGAAATGGGTTTAAGGGAATTAGTGTTTTCATCATATTATAGAATCACAACACTCTCTAAAAATGTATAGAATTCTAGGCATCGAAATGAAATCCAAAATTCCAAAAAACAGTTCTCTAACAACTCATTCTACCACCCCATGAATGCACCACACCAACATCTGACCATAAATTTTGAACCATTGAAAAAGCCTTGTAACCATTCCACACTCCCCTTCCTACCTTGGGATGATGCTATTGAATCCGTAGAATAAAAACAAAAACACCTTGTGACCTAGACCCTCTAACCACATCCTGACTTTCCCTGTGAAGACACTACCAAAGCCTTATAAAGATGCCCCCAAATCCATGTTTCCACATAATTTATTCCCTACGATTGAAACACTCGATCCATACATCCTCATCCTCTTTCTAGGAAATTATACTAAATAATATCTACAAAGATTCACCCTACTCTTATTATACTAAGACTGAATATATGAAACCATACATACTATTGAAACAACTCCCTCACACTAATCAAGAATTGTGACCTAGAGACCCTCCACTAGTTCCCTAAAACCATTACCCATGATCCAAAATTGGTGCCTTATAATCATACCCCATGAATGACCCTAACACCCAAAAATAATGACACTTCTTATCTATAATGACTCCATTCCTGGTTTCATACAAGGAATAAATGAGAAAATATTTCCTTTTATATTTTTATTATATTTTTTTGAACCATTTCCCAATATTTGTTGGTCATACCAAACATAATTTTAAACAAAACTTTCATTCTATTTACTATTCTGTTTTATTATTATTTTCCCATTATGGTTCTATCAAAATCCTTTCCAACATACCAAACATGGACAAAGTGTTTTCCCTTTACAAAGTTTATGAAGAAGGGTGTGATATACCTATGGAAAATGGAATTAAAAATCATATTTGATAGCCTCATGCATTGCCTTACAAATTCCCCAACCTTTATGTCACTCATATAAAGAAAACCCCTTATCCTCTATGTAACTATAGTAGAGAGATACTTCAGTATTCTCCTTGTATAAATGAATGATAAAGGTAGTAAAAATATTTTATGTTATCTTACCTAGAGGATATTGATTTTTGCAACTAAATATATTCTATTCAAGAATAAAATTCTCACTATAATATTTAAAGTTAAAAATATACATAATTATCTATAGAAATATGATTCTCATTTTGTCTCCCACACTGATCATTTAAAATAAATCTGTAATCACCCCCATATATATTAGGTGGTTAGATATATGGGTTATGATTCTATTTTAGTTTGATATTTTTTTATCCCTCATAGGTCAACCAAAGGATAATCTCTGATAGAATTTCTAGTGTCTCATAAAACTCTATAGAAATTCCCTCTAGACATGGAAATTCATGATAAATAATTATTACCCTTTAGTAAATCCTATTAAATATTTGAGACATAATTTTATGATTCATCCCAAAGACTAGACAAGAAGATAATGGAGAAACCTAAATTTATTAGGGTCATCTTAGGAGTTATCTTTATATCTATTATAAAGGAACTCTTATCATAATATTTCCTCATATAATAGGTTTTTACCAATAATGAGGTATAATTTTAGGCTCTTATCATGGGCCTAGAACTATTTTTGAAAATTATAATCACAAATTTTAATCTAAAATGAGAATCAATGTTGGAAAAAAATAGAAGAGAGTATAATATTAAAAATAAATAATTGATACCCTTTTTTAACTATATGTCAGAGTTTATGGTGATTTTTTTTCATTTAGATGAATTTACCTTATGCCCCATGATGACACAATGCGTGAGTTTATACATTTTCCAACCAAGATTCCACTATCTTTGACCCAAATTAGGATGAAATAATCATTTGTGTGGTAAAATAGAGAGTGGTGTCTCCTTTTTTAATTAGATGATGGAATGGGAGGGTGATATTGACATTAAATTTTCATAGGTAGAGTCATCATATATAAAATTTTACCAAATAGTTAATTTAATTCCCCCAATAGTGGACTTCCTATAATCAAAGATCTGTCATAGATCTGGGAAAAAATTGAACAAATTCATAGATGAGAATAAAATTTCATCCTCTATGATGACCCATACTCTAAAAATATTCTCTATAAGAATATATTTGATGGGAACTTTCACAAGTGCATCAATAGAGTATGGACCTTCAAAGTACTCGAAGAATTCAATGAAATCATATATAGTCTCCAATAAATAGATACCACGATTGACCATTAGATTACATTCAATTAAGAACTCCAAACCATTTTATATTTAAGGAATATATATTTTATGTCTATACAATCTAGTAACAATTAGAATGTTTAATATCATCATCACATACATTTAATTATACTCACAGTGGGTTGAAGTTTTCCCTTGAAAAAAGTTAGAAATAAATCCATAACTACATTCATGAACTCTAATATCACTGCTATATTTGTAGTTCCTTACACTATCCACACAAATAATGGAAATAAATTCAATTAATATTATTTTCAAAGGTTGTATTCCAAATAAAAGATTTAGTATATGAATTACTCCTATTATTATGAAACTGAAAATGGAAAGATAGAGGCCTTATAGAAGACCCTATAGTGTATAAGGACAAGAATAAATAGCCTAACAAGCTCTTCAATGCTCTATGGGATTATCAAACTACTACACATATCTCTACCCACACTACCCTATATTCCCCGGTGTATCAAACTAAGGTAGTATTTCTCATCAAGGTCCTATTACTCTCACTCAAGACAACTATTTGTGAAAAAATTATTGAATATGAATAGTCACATGTTTGGTTAAATGAGTTGGAAACCATCAATGAAATAATTTTACATGAATCACATAATCTTAAATTTCCTCAAAATAAAGTTACCCTAATAACAAATTCTACCATCGACTGTTTATAAAAATTGATCTAGTATTAGCCTTGGTGAAACCAATGATACTAGGGAAGAAACTTCAAAAATTACAGCCCACCCTTATTTCATATATTTGTTATAATCCAATAGATTATATTTCTTAATAACCCCGAATGGAGATCAAATTATGTTTCTTACAAATTTAAAGCTAATCAAGGAAAATTTTGAATAATAAATCATAATATATTAAATGGTCCTTCTCACATTACCTTAAATTAAATGATATAAGGTCTTGATCACAAAACCTAAATAGAATGGAATATCATATTTATTTTATGATAGTTAAGTTCATAGAGTGGTCCTTGTTATATTATCCTATATTAAATGAAATATAATACTTGTAATATAATGTAAAATTATGTAACCTCACTATTCTTATGCAAGATCATAATTTTCATAGATACCTTTGAAAATATAAAACTTTACTTGTGAAATGTATGAGTTCATGGTCCTTCAGTTATTCCCCATGACACTTTAGTAGTCCATCTCTTGTCCATTCATGTCAAGTTTTGAATACCATATCATACACTATCATTTCCACCTTGGTATTTTATCCCTAAAAATTCATGGTAGGTTTGATCTACTAGTCTTACACAAGAGTGTGTTCATATTCAAAAAATATAAAAGACAAGATTCCTATATTCACAAGAAATATAGTGAAACCTAGATCTATTATCACATGCCTATATATAATTCTTTCAACTTCATGAACCATTCCAAATTGGTATTTGAGTCCTTAATTATTCATGTATGTTCTAAACTCTCACTCTCATGCCACGGTATGACCACTTCTTACTCATTCAGGCTAATACCTTTGGTGGGCCTTTTTTTTCAGAATATGTATAGCATGATTCTTATCTTTTCTACTAGATACATAATGATTCCTGATTTTAATGATTCGGGCATAACCATACCATTTCTTCTAACTAATACCTCATAATAGTCTATTATGTGAATAGTTATATGTGTTGAATCTAATGTTCACAATATGTTCATTCCTATTTTCATGAGGTTCATTTATCATTCATGTTGAGTCAGTTTCAATATATATTGGGTGAATGAACCTCATAATGAGAATCATGTTCCATGTAGAAAGAGAATAAACTGTATTAAATATTTTTTTCAAATATCTATGAAATTAAATTACAATAGATTACATGGTCCCTATCACATGGAATTACATTATAGAAAAATATAAATTTTTAAAAAAACCCATTTAAGGTTAAGATTTTATATTGATGAATGATGGATATATTCTTAGAAGTCTCTCTCTCTCTCTCTCATTATCTCAAGAGTTTTTCTCCATCTCCATCATTACATACTATGACATTATTAATCATCTTCCTCATCCTACCTTTGATGGATCCTATATTAAGCTATTTTTATTCTAGTTTTTAGTTTTCCTCATGAAGTCCTTTATTCCCTTAAGTGTGTGTTCTTCATTGGATTCCTCGACCTTTGGCCTTTCATATCATTCCTTTCCTGGTTCATGCTCCATATTCTAACTTTTTTCTATGAAACTATATTTTTTTCAAAAAATAGTTTCATATTCATAATTTGAACATGTTGTAGAGGAATTTACTTAAAGGTTTCCTTATTCTAAGTCCTTTCTGGTGATATTTGAAGTGATCACTTTATGTCTAGGTTCCAGTCCTTACAAAAAACATAGGCATTGGTATGCATCTGTTGATTCAATAGTGATCTAATGATTCATTGTGTTTATATTATGATGGTGAAAATAGTTATTTTTCTATTGGGGTTCATTCATTTGAATGTGTTAGAGTGTTTACCTTGTTTCTAGTCTCTTATTTGAGTTTTCTCATATGATGGGGGTTTCTTGGCCTTATCCTTATTCTATTCACCTCCTAATTGATCATTATTGCTTCCACAATACTTCTTACAGATAAAATATTTCATGAGATCCCATATTTAGTCTCATGTGATTGTATTTTTGGTGGCTTGATATCATGTTGGGGGTAATTTTCAATAAAAGTTGAAATAGTTTTTTTTACTTCGATTATCTCTAGATCATGTTCTATTCTACTGGAACTAGTGAATTAATTTCCTCCTTTACTCAGTTACCTTTAATTAGATGTTTATTTTCCTATCCATATAACTTGATTTGAGGGAAGATGTGAGTTAGGTTAAACATAGGTTCTCTCTTGGTAGAGGTAACATGTATAACATGGTGAAAACCTTTGATAGTACGACACTGGTTGGTGATAATGATGGGTAAAAGCATTAATGTCTCTAATAGTGAGGGATATTGTGTTAGGCATTGTGTTCATAGCTCTTATTGGGTTTTAGTTTAAAAGTATTGTTGATAGAGAATGAATTTTTTAGTTTTGTAAAGTTTCTTAGTTTGATGATTCACCAGCTTGTTGTCGATGGGTTGGAATCTCCAGTGTTGATGCCACTTGGGGAGATTCATTCCTACATGTAAAGGTGCCTCCAATAGTGATAGTGAAGATTGTGTCAACCGATGGTTGATGGTAATTTGACTTTGGGTTTCATGTGGGCTCAAGTGATACATGTAGAAAGGCTATATGGAAAACATCCTTTAATATTAAAATTCCTGATATAGTGATCTATTTTTGGCTAGTGCGTAACCCTAGTTTTGAATTTGGAATTTCAAATTTTTATTTAGTTTTTGGAATTTTCATGTTTTTATAAATTTTGGTTGTTTTTAGTTTTAGGTGGTTGGTTTTTTCATGGATATTTTCATTCGAAGTTTCAAACTAAACCCTTAAAATATTCATTTTAAAACATAGGTTGAGAGACAAACCATTTGTAATTATAGGGAATTTCATTACAAATAATTAATTGGAAATACCTATTTATGATGGATATCATTTTAGTCACAGATAGTTATGTTTTGTAATGAGTTATTATGATTGACCATTAATCCATTTCAATTACATATTACACACCTTCCACCCATAATGCATGCACTGGTTATTACAAGCCATATATTTTTAGAGAAAATATTTTATCGATAAAAAAGAATTATCAAAATATTTTTTATCCATTGAAAATAATTAATACATTTGTCAGTCATTTTCAATGAGAAATATTCATCTCTATTAGTTTTAAATGATATTTATTATTTAGAGTAGATAAAATCCTATCATGAATAACCAAAAATATCTCATTATTTAGAATGTATATGATTTTTCATCAATAATAACTTTTAAAAAGTCAAAAAACCATTATATTTTTACGATGAATAATTTATCCATAAAAAATTTTCATCGGAAAAGATAATAGGGAAACATGTGTAATATTTTTCGTGTATTAGTAGTGATAGATTAACATTCATTACAATTTATCATCATTCATCCTATACACCTTATATCTATCCGCATTTGATTTCTCCATCTCCAATCACTGAGACCAAAATACATGCCTTGAAAAGATCTTAGATCTGTCCACATTTCAACAATCTTCCCTTTTCCCATGAAAACATGCAATTATGGAGGTCTAATCGGGCTTAGTACCACTCAACAATGTAAAATCCCAACTACAGGGTTCAACCATTTACGAACGTGATGAA
The DNA here is from genome assembly GCA_963277665.1 of Viscum album. Classification (NCBI taxonomy): domain Eukaryota; kingdom Viridiplantae; phylum Streptophyta; class Magnoliopsida; order Santalales; family Viscaceae; genus Viscum; species Viscum album. The sequence continues at coordinate 1,424,114,592 of OY728145.1, forward strand.
AATGAGGTGGAAAAGAACAGGAACAAGAGTTTGATCTATCATTACCAATAATTCATGGACAATGATCAAGAACAAGAATTTAGGGTCTTTAAAACATTGAATAAATCAATTAATATTTCAATACATGGGCACATGATCAATACACAATTGGCACTGATCGATAGAATTGATTGATCTACTCAATCATTTTAATTAACAAGGGTGTAACCTTCAAATTGATGAGTCCTACTTGGATATTGGATTGTTTATCATCAAATAACTTGTACACCAATTATTAAAGTAAATAATTGCATTCAATACATTCTAATCATCTCTAATTCAGTGTTTCATCGTTGTCTGAGGTGATTCACCAATGAAGGAGGAAGGAGGAGCTTTGGAATCCTCCTAGTGTTTATACACCTGGCCCTATAGGATTCTTCATGGTGATTAATTTGAAGAAAATTAATTTAGGCCTAAAATGAATGAATGAATGAATTTATTAATTTATTAATCCACTGAATATACCTCCAACGATATAGGTGTTTGAAATCCCCATTATGGACCATTTATTGATGCACCTAGGGTAACCACCACATTCCAGACTCAACCATGGTATTAGATTTATGATATGAGCTTCCATTTAAAAGTTGTCCAATTTTCTTTTAGAATATTAATATGTGCAATATAAAATATATTTAACATTTTTATAAAATTAATTCTGGGTACACCGGGCCTTGGAATCAAAAACTATATTAGCACTTATCTTTGTAAATATATATATAAATATTTCTAAGTCTTAAAATGAAAAAATCAGGTCTCTACACATTCCTTTTTCTACCCTTAAATTTTAATTTTCCAATTATTTATCTTTGATTAATCTAGAAAAACTATCTCCCATAGATAAAAAAGAGTAAACCCCTATCACATGATAAAAAATAAAGAGAATGAGGGATTACCTACCTCAAATAGATTTTATAACACCTTGACCCCAGTTACCCAGAGTCGGTGCATTATTACATAACATTGGCATGATCACAAAAGATCAAGTCTCGAAATACCGATTAGTTTAGTAGCCTTGGAATCACTAGATACCTTCATCAGTCTTACATTACATCATAAAGTAAAAAAAACTACAGCAACATCTTGTATCCACACTCATATCACCTTATACTATCCCTATATTTCATTCATAAAATACTTTTTCACATCTTGGGAAAAATAAAACATAGAAATGGGTGAGCTCAAATGCCCAGTAAGGATAACAATATAGCGAAAACTTTCATAAATAAGCATAAACATTTAAGGCAATGTATAACTAAAACAAAATCCTTTTAAACTTGAACTTCAATATAATATGGAAAAAATAAAATGAAATAATGCCATTTACTTATTCACATGGATATTCTACTAGTCGAATAATCACATGTAATATCAATAACCACTTTCATAATGATGGAATGCATAATGTTGGAATATCATAACCACGTATCCAATGCCTCATGCCAAGACTACAAATAAGATTTTGTCAATGCCTCGTTCCAAGACACTAGTTTGTCTCATGAGACCTACCTATGCATTGAGGAGATATAACGGGCTCCACCCATCACTCATTAAGTCCAATGCATTCCTCATATGAACAGGTTTAAACATAACATAAACATTCGTATTAAAACTAGCATACCAAATGTCAATACATTCTCCATAAACCATGAATGGTATAAAAATAACACATCCACAGTCAAACATATCACAAAACCTTCAATATAATATGGAAGTTTTGTATCATAATAAATAAACTTCAAATAAGCTTAAAATCCATTAAAGGATGTTGACATAGATGAAATCAAAACTATTTGATAGAAATATATCTTTTTTGAAATCATTTAAAGTTCACATAATTATAAAACTAAACTTTTACTTAAAAAATATTCTTATAATCCTGTAAGGGAAGCTTTGAAGATTTTATAAAGGTGGAAAATAGCCGCACCCGCCGTATAAGTTTAAAAAATACATTCTTACCTTAATTCTGTCTAAAAGGTTAAAAATGACCTTGTTTGGAAAATGACAGAAAGATTACTTTATAAAATTCTTATAAAAAGTCAACAAGGGTATAAATTAATTTAAACCATAGTCTGTAGAATAGTAAGAATGATTTGAAATACATTTTTAAGAAACATGGATGTGGATGATAAAGAGGTGCCAGTAGATAATTACGTATAAACAACCTCGGATAATAAAGAGATTGTGAAATAAACCCTTACCTTGTACTTTTCCTTTGTTGGGGGTAGGTTAACCTCCTGTATAATGGTTAAATAATTGTTATTAAATTATACAATAATCATATACATTAATATGATATCATATATGATCTTTTAACATTTCTTTGTTAATAGTATTATCGTCGTTTCGGGTGTTAACTTATATGTTTTGTTACATAAGCTGTGTTTGTTATGGATATGTTGTGTCTTATTCATATCCAGAATTATATCAAGTCCTTAAACATTATTTTTAATCATCAAATTATAATTAGTCTCGAATGGATGTGATGGGGAATGAATCTCATCGCGTTCGTGGAGACAGTAGTCCGTACGTATGCACGAGCAACAATATCATTCTTTTGATATTGAAATAATATATAATTGGATGGTATATCATATATACAGAATAATTATCATGTTATATTTATTATTTACTTGAGTTAAACATCATTATTAAACCCATCCAAATAATAATGTTTTGAATAACAATTACACCATGACGTGGAGACGGTAAGCCGTACGTACGCACATATGGTGAAATGTCATTCAAAGGATGGATAGAATACTGAATATGGTTGTACCATGTTTATAATAACATAACATTATATATAAGATACTGGAGTTAGTATTTTAGAATGGGAATAACAAAGAAGGAAGAAGTTGAAGAAGAACGGAACTTGAAAGAGAGTGGTGAAAACATTACCTCTTCTTCGCGTTCTTCCTTTTGATTTGATCAAAAGGGCTCCTTAGATTGGATTTCTGATCAAACTAAGGCCTCTAGGTAGAAGTGAGGGACGTTTATGGAGTATTTGTGTAGGTTTTGGCCGATCCAAAAAGCTTTGAATGTGTGAATTAGTGAGAAGGGGGAGTGCCCTTTTATAAGAGGGGTGAGGGGCACCTTTGAAAAAGCTAGAAATATTATTTTATAATAAATTAATATTTGGTTTCTAATGGCTCCAAAGTGGATTATTAAAAGTATAAGGTGGGGATGGGTCGAAATACTTTCAACCAATATAATTTAGACAGGTTTGTGTCATTATAGTAACCTTATCTTTTAGTTTTAACTCTTAGTTAATTAGTTTGACATTTACCATGTCACTTTGTATTTTTATATTACATAGTTAATAAACTTACTATATACATCCAAGCGACCCTCAAGTGTTCCATTAATGATACAACAATCCTGATATAAGTCCTTTGGCCTAACCTTAGATTTTTAGGAATAGAATATCAATTAATAATATAATATTTGGTTTAAAAACTCATTTATGTCAATTTTGACACTATTCAATAATTGATTTTTGTTAATGTCTTAACAACTTTATTAATTCGAACCAAATTCATTTAAGAAATAATATAATGTCATATTAACCAATAAAATTCATGTATTTAATCAAAAATCTCAAATTATATTTATTTTAACATTTATAATACCACTTATTTGATTCTTTCATTAATAAGGAAAATAATGCGTCATTATTGTGTCATAAATAATATTAATTATTAAATGTCTAAAAATTATAAATAAAATACCATTATGTAGGAAATATTTTTAGATTTCTAAGGAATATTTATATTCTAAAATCCAACATATATAACCCTATGTAAAATGTTTTTTCCTAAAAGATATATGCTTATGTCATTTTTGTATTTATTTTAACTTAATTAATATAAAGTGTCCTTATCACTTACAAGTGGATCCATGGGGTCCCAAAATCAACCCAAAGAAGCCCATGGTCGTACATGTATTAACCAATAAGGTTAGGACATGTTTTAGAGTAATTTATTATTATTATAATATTATTTTTTTTACCCTTATTTACCGGATTTACCCTTTAACCATGGTAAATAAAATATTTACCGAAGTAATTATTCAAAATGTATAAAAATATAAGTTACCTATTTACACAATTAGGAAATCCTGATTCCATAAATGGAATCATTTTTTCCAAATTCAAAACATAGAAGTGGAAAAAATTAATTTAAAATTAATTCCCGTTGTTAAAACAAAAAGCGTGTTTTTAAGAGATAATAACTATCAAAATATTGGCACTTGTTTATGTCTGGATTAATTGTGAAATTATGTCCAATGACCAAAATTTTATTAAATGGTAAAAATATATTCTAAATATACTTTAAAACCACTCAAATTCATAATTAATCACTATTAATCATTTCGATTAAAATAGTTGTTTTTAATTAAAATTTAGTAATTTTCACTATTCATCAAAATATAAAAGTTATCTGAAAAGTACCAAATTTTCACCATAGGCTAATTTTGATATTCCGAATCCAAAAAATGAAGTCCATTTTGAGATATAAAATTTATAAAATTTCAAAAATTGGGTATTACTATTTATAACGGCTACTTTGATTGGTCACAGTGTGTTAGAATCTTGAAGTTGCGTACAACACACGCTACTGTATTATTCAAAGAGAATCGTACCGTGGAAGCTTGGGGTGTTACAGATTTTACGACTCAATGTGTACCGTATGGAAAATAATAAATTCTCGTAAACAACAACCACACTAGAAAAATGGTAGATAAACCTACACCGCACCTAAGGATCATCAAAACGCATTCCAATTAATATCCCAAACCAAAACGACATCAACTTAATGAATCACTAAGATAAGAACATGAGGAAACTAATCATGAATAAAGAAGGGATTTCCATTGATCACTAATATACATCCACTAGATCTGAGGAATCAAAGTAGAGATAAGAGGGTCAAAAGATCTCATTAGGGTGATTATGTTTCATCTGGTATGAGTGGGAAGGAAAAAAATGAATGAATGAAAATAATTGGCCAAAAAAGGAATTTAAATCCAAGAACCCTTTATTTACATGTTGTGTAATATATATTCATGATGATACTTCCATGGTAATTCAAAACATTTCATCTTTTTTTGAAAATAAAATCACCTTATCCTTTATTTAATACATTTCATGGATTCCACTTACATGATGTGTAATCCTTATCATAGGTTTCCCTTAATCGAAAAAATCCATGAACCATCTGGCTACATAAGTGTTGAATCACCTTTACATGTTGTGAAAAATAAATACATTATGTGAACATCCTATATCAACTCTGCTGTAACTCCAGTATCCACTGAAAATTCATGAAACTTCCCCCAAACACCTCAAAACCCCAAAACTTGAAAATTAAAAGTCATGGAAGACATGGGAAATTACATCATATACCTTTCAAATTATTCTCTCCCTCATGAATCCAAAGCCAATCCTATAAGGAAAGGTGACCAAACAAACACCTCTTGAGATATCTCTCAATGATATCATCATACATCAAATGCTAATACTAGGAAAAAAACCAAAATAAATGGCCATGAAAATATCTCGCACAACCCCATCCCCACACATCAACATCACCAGAACCATCCAACTCCCACACAAACCAAACTAATAGGCATATTAACCAACTAACGACACTTTTCTAAACCCAAAAATTAGGAAATTCCATCCTATAAATCAAGATACTATCCACCCGAGGAATCACTGAATCACTTGCATGGGTTTAATTACATCATGGTAAAATGCATCTTGATTAAGAATACGGTCCCACTTTTCATGTGTTATAAATCTATAACACATCATAAATCAAGGATATCAGCACATATCATAAAACAAAAGTATCCAAACATTACATCAAAAACAAAAATAGAGAAGAAAAACTCAAAATAGCCCAGGGTACTGGCCACACATCTACATCTCTCACTCCCAAGTAATATCATCTAGGCCACCATGCGTCCACAACACACGAACCAAATAATGGTCCCTCCATGAAGAACCTTCTATTGGTGATCTTGGATCTCTAATATCCATTCCATGAATGTTTTGTTATCTTCATTATCTAACTCCTCTCAATCAATGACATGGGAGTCACTATGAACATACTGATTAAGCTAAGAGTTGTGGATGATTCTATGGAACCTATACATCCATGATTAAAAAAATTATATGACACCTCACCAACTCACCCCATAACCTAAATGGGACCTAACAACCTAAGAAAAAGAATACTCCCCATGACAAGGCTCTACTTCCCTTGTCAAGGGGAAAACCTCAGAACATGTGGTCCTCAACCTCAAAGTCCATGACCACCTCATGCATTTTGAATTAGAATTGTACTAGTCTTCTTATTATTTCATACTCTCATGAACAATATGAACCTTCTCTGTTGTGATCTACACTACATTGGGTTCATGAAATGCTACATCCCCAACCTCCATCCAACATAATGAAGAATGACATGATCTCTCATAAAATCCTTTAATGGAGAAAAACCAATGGAAGAGAGATATATATTATTATAAGTATATTTGACTAAGGGAAATTATCACACCCAAGATCCACCAAAGCCTATATTGCACATCCAAAACATATCCTATAGAGTCTGGATGGTCTGCTCCATCTGACCATATATCTGAGGGAGGAAAGCAATGGTAAGGAGCAAACAAGTGACAAAATCATGTTCTAATCCCATCCTAACTCACAAGGTAAAACATGAATCATAATCCAAGACAATGGACCTCATAAATCCATGTAAAAAAACCATCTCTTCCACATACATATTATGTAAGGAATCCACTACGTTTGACTCCCTGACCACTAAGAAGTGGGACAATTTCATCAAGTGGTCCACAATCACTTTGATAACATCATAACCTCCTGAATCTTGAGTAAACCCTTTTAATTAATCCCCAGAAATTTCATCCCATTTCCACTCAATAATACCCAAATACTAATTAAAACTACTAAGAACAGGATTCTAAGTCATTACCTTCCCTAAAAAACACTTCTCCATAAACTCTGCCACATACCATATCACCCTTGGCCAAAAAAACTACATACTCAAACCGTGATACATATTGGAAACTTCTGGGTGTACCACCAAAGGTGATATATGAAACTATTGAAGGACATCCCTATAAATCACTAACAAAACAAAAAACCTCCCATGAAATAACATCCAATTAAGGCCATCCTTCCAGAGCATCATTATGGATAACATGACCGTGCATCACCTCTGCCTTTGAGTATCTCCACATAGACTCCTCCCCATTCAACATAAAATAAAACTACACCATAATTCTAAAAAAATAAACTCTATCATCATCCACCCTGACATCTAAGTGTATGTCTTCCAAATCCTCTATGGCAATCTAAGAATCCCCATATTCCTAAACAACAACCTTCACCAACTTCTTTCTCAAAACATCAACCACACAATTACCTTTTCTTGAGGTGAAGGAGATCTAAAAATCATAATCCAAAATAAATTCTATCCACATCCACTCTCGCATGTTTAGATCATATTAAGAAAAGATATACCTAAATCTCTTATGATCCATGAAGACCACAAATCACTCCACTATGAGGTAATTATTCCAAAAAAAAAGTTAAAACACAACCTATGATAGCATTAAATCATGGATGGTACAATTAAACTCATGGGGATGTAACTACATATACCCATAAGTTATTACTTCCCTCTTTGGCATCATCGTACATTCCAATCCATTATAGAAAGCATTAAAAAACAAACCAAACATTACTCCTTCCCCAAAAAACCTATGCACTGAATCACTGACCAACTTCCCCTTTTGGTAATTAAATGATGCAAGGGACTGATCAGTGTACACAAAATTTGGTCCTTCCTAGTCAATGATGTTAATGGGGCTACAATTCAAGAAAAATTAGGCAAAAACATCTGATAATATCATATAATGTAATATCCTAGACTCGAACAGCTACATGAGTACTGCTACTGGTCCAGGTGTCACTGACCTTTGGAATACTTCCTTGAACACCAAATGCTACCAACTAGAGGTGAGGGTGTAAAAATGTATAATGGGGAGGCTATATCCTCTTATAATAAGATAATGAACCATTCTGAGTATAATAGTAGTACATGCAGCGGAAATAAATGACATAGAATACTCGAACCAGACCCACAGAGCAGAAGCATATCAAATATTAATAAAAAATGCAAATAATATAAAAAACTACAACAAAAAGTAAATAGAATAGGATGAAAACACCACTTGTAACCACTACTAAAACAACCAAGTCATGCATCCATAGCAGGTCATACATGTAAATAAACAAAGGGTTCCCATGGGTAACCACATTAGCTACATATAATAATAAGTATTATGATACATGAATTAAATCTAAAAAAAATTCAAAACCATATAGGAATTACCTAAAGGTCCATAATAATCTAAATGCCAAATATAATTATGATCCAGCACCTAAGGTAAATCCCTTACATGTACGTAAAACCATGAAGTATACATGCATCTCGAAGGGCACGTTTAGGGCGTGAGATGAATCTCAGTAGGATACCAAAAAATGGTTTATACCTATTATATGTGTTTAAGAAGAAATTCATATATAAGTAGGGTAAATAGTATGATGAAATAAATAAACACAACCTCCACTGGTAGTCAGCAGCCACCAGGGAGTGTCACTTGCTTCAGCCATCGTCAGGATCTCAGAAGCAATTAGAGTCCTTGGATCATGGACCAAGGTACTCTTATAGTCACAAATTCTGGGTTAACCTTCATGTTACACCTAAATCACATATCCCAACACCATGTGCCTCCTGACATCACGTGTCTCAAGTATAGACGTCCTAAAGGTATACCCAAACAATCATATTCCAATCCCAAGGACCCCTTCTCATAAGCTCACATCATCCCATGGAATGAACACCACATGAACAGTTTGGTATGTCCTAAAATAAATATTCAGGTCCATGACCTCAATCATGGGAAGCCTCAACCCCCAACCTGAATGCCACATCGCTATCCACCGAAGTCTCCTCACCTCCATATGGGTTTCTACTGAAAGAACCCCCAAACCACAACTATCATAGGCCACTACCCACATGAGTGGTTAAAAACACATCATACAAGAGTCTACCTATGCACACATGACTCAAATCAGTACTTTTTCCATCATAGGTGAGAGACAATCAAAAAATAAGAACCTAAGACACACCATCTCTAGCACCTCATGACCCTACAACCATGTCTCTCAAATCCGATGACCTTTCCATCCATGTATCCCAGAGCATGCCCAACCTGACAGTCACACTACCTCAAACCGATTTCCACAATGCCCAATCCTGTTATCAAAACCACCCAGGAAAATTTGGGTCAAGCCCAACCAGTGAACAACATCACTCAATCCCGATGGCCATGCCATCCCAACCTTGGGCCTAGCCATTCAAAATTTAATGGGGCTCAACACATGAAATTTAGCAATTAGATATTTATATCACATTTAAACCATTCAATTTAATCAATAAATTCAATTTAAATAGTTGAATTGAACTAGATATCAACTATAACATAGAATTACTAAGGTATTGAATGCCTCTAAACAGAGTAATCGGTCTTTATAAATTTAAACTAAACAATTTGAATCAAAAAAAATAGTTATAACCAATTTGGAACCCCAGTCGAAATTCCCCATGGAGCGACGTCCTCTAACCTAACGTCCATCATATAATCAAGGTAAGAGAATTCCCAATGACATCCCACAAGGAACATGGTCAATTCAATATAATATAATAGGGGTATCACTCAATACCCATTGTTGTGCTAAAAATATGAAACCCCCAAATGTCCGCGAAAACAAAAAACAAGGAATGTGTCACGACCTGTCCCCCAGGGCCCATGCGGTGACTACCCCAAGCCTGCCTTCCATAGGCCAGGGGTTTAAAACTAGCACCGAAAAGGAATATCCCTTTAAAGGGAAGGAATTTTCTTTAAACCTGTACAAATGCACAATCCAAGAACAAAACAAGAAGCAACTACGAAGTAAAAATGTTGTAGTAAAAAGTGTACTGAGAGTAAAAGGGCCGAAATACATGACCAAATGAAAAGTAAAAGTATATATTAAAAGATAAAACAAATTGTGGATCATCCATAGAGGATCCTACCTGAAGGGTTGGTACAGATCGTCTTCACAACACTCCACATTAGCCCGTCTCCCATGTGTACTACCTAGTCCTGGCTACCTCAATTTTCAGCTCAGCAGCTCTTCGTCTACACAAGACACAATAAGGTACGAGTGAAGCCCACATAGGGGTGATTATAATAATACTTAGTATTTACCTTAAGACCCTCGAAGGTCTCCCAGAGTTCCACAAAGGAGAAACCACAAAGAAAGACCTCAATCACAAAGTACGAAGCATTAGTCTTCTCACACCAGGTATACGACTCAGAGATCAAGAATATAAATGATTAGTCTTGGGATATAAAATTATATTCCATTTAGAAGTCCCATAACTGATCCAAAAAGGAGTTGTTCCATTGTCGATCCACACAGGATCATATGTCACTATTCTATGAAGGGCCACTCTATGGATGGTCCTCCTCAGGTCACGCACAGTTAATCCACCCAAGGTCGCTAGAAAGCTGATCCACATAGGGTCTCTATGATATTGATCCAAACAGGGTCCCTAGAAATATTATCCACAGAGGGACTCTATGATGTTGATCCACACATGGTCGCTATGATGTTGATCCACACAGGGTCACTATGATAGTGATCCACACAGGGTCCCTATAATGCTAATACACACAAGGTCAATATGATGCTGATACACATAGGGATGATAGTAGAGAGGTATAGATGATTAGTCATACTACTAGATCATCCCGCTCTGGAGTTTCTGATGCTGACCCGCATTGGACGTTGTAACACCCCGACCCCTCTAGACTAGAGCCGGTGCATTACATGGGATATTGGCATGGTTAGAAGGAATGGAAATCCTGAAGGAACAATCAATTTAGTAGTATTGAAGAAACTAGATGGATATATGTCTCTCAATTTACATTGGAAATGTTTACAAAATACAATACACAATGAAAACTAAAGCTGCAACCACTTAAACTCAATAAACGATATCTTCTTTGTCACCTGTTGAAAGTAAACAATGAAAGGGGTGAGCTAAAATGCTCAGTAAGGGATATAAATAATGGAATCATGAGAACAATAATAAGTGAATTATAATCAATCTGACATAATCAATACAACATAGTGAGTAAATGAAAAACTAATTCCATTAATAAACTAAGAATGAAACCGCATCTATAGATTTTGTCATAGTGAAAACCTCATGGATAATAATAATAATAATTGATAATGAATAAAAATAATGCTTATTAATTGGACGTCATGTATCTAGCACATGAAACCATAATACCGTTAAAAAATGGTTTAGTTTTATGGGTATAAACCCATCTGATTTTTGGAAACAAACTCGAAGGGTTTTTCGCCAACTGATTTGTCTCATGAGACCTACCGATGCAACGAGGGTCTATACTGGGCCCCACACACCACTTAATGTCCAAATAATTCCTTATACATAGATTCAATACAAGATAAATATACCTTTTCAATATCCATATAGAGTAGAGTATACAGATTCATCAATATTTCAATAATTAAAATAACATTCCAAAATAAACACCGTATGTAAAATGGTATATGGTTTAGACAACAAAAAATCCATGATATGAGATTATGGATGTTTATTACCAATATAAATTAAAATTTAAAGTGATCTCAAATGGGAAGTAGGTACACCACATAAGTATTATTAGGTGGACAATACAAAGTTAGTCACAACAAAATGGTAGTTGAGACAAAGGCCCTTACCACAATGTAATCGGTCGAATCATATGACCAGAACATATAATCCTAAAATTAATAATTGAATAAAAAGAATATAAAGAGAATAATTTTATTGTATATAAAATTTCAGTACACATATACCACATACAAGAAATAAGTGGTGATTAATGAAAATCTCACAGGAATGAATGTGAGATGAGAACCCCCTTACAAACATTTCGGCATGACAACAAGTGTTATTGAGAGGGATTAATGAGAGGTAAATGGGTATTACATTATTTATATGTCACAATGGCAGTATAGGGATGGTACAAAAACATACCTCATCATTAGGAATTAAAAATAAAAGGGAACAACAAATGGGATATTCTTGAACAAAAGTGAGAGAGAGGATCCCTTACCTTATTCTTGAAGGTGTTCTTGATTGTTCTTAAAAACCTGAATAATCAAATTTAGAATCATTAATTAATAATTACAGAACCTAATAAACATGTAATTGATCTGGTATAACCTTATTAGGTTCATTCATGAAGCTTTTAATGGGTTTAAGAGGTTCAATTTTATTATTTTCGAAGCATTTTCTTCCTTGATTTTCATGTTTTGTTTACTTGCTCTCATGAATGGAAGTTCATTTTGAAATGTGTATAAATATCCAGATTTTCTAATATATATTATTAGTGATATTGAAGAGATATAAATGATCTTATAAAGATTATATGTTATATACATGAGGATGAATCATTAGTTAAAAGTTTTTTATTAACGCTTGGATTTAGCTTGGCAGTTTCATATACAATGAACTCATTTTGTATTATTATTCTGTATTATGAGTGTGTAAATATTAAATAACATTAAAGAGATGAAATAATTTTATTATAATCTGGTTTAACCATTAAAATGGTCTCATGACCAGTAATGATGAAGAAAGTGAAGAATGAAACTCCATCGTCCACAAAGGTTATAAATTGGAACCTCATGGACGTTGATTTCGTTTATAAAAATAAAAGGGACGGAGAAAGGATATTGATGATAGTTCGTCCATTCACATGATATAATTCCAGTATATATATGATTCTGGAGTTTATCATGGTCATTTTGATAGAGGAGGTGAGGAGAGAAAAATAAAATATATGAACTTGAAAAAAAATGAAAAGTTGAGAGATCCCTTATGAAAATTCGGCAGCCTAACAACGTCACTTAAAATTTCATAAAGTAAAATGATGAGAACAAAAGGGTATCTCATCATATTGAAATCAAAATTATAGTAAAAAGAATAAATAAAATCAAACCCCATCATATGAGAAAGGAATTTCAAATAGCTAACATAAAAGAAGTGTCGACTTAAAGAAGAAAATGAAGGATTCCCTTACCTTGTAGAATAACTCCTAGATCTTGAAGGATGGGAACTTGGGGACTTAGGGACACCTTGGGAGGACTCCTAGAGAGGTAAAACCACTAGAAATTCGAGGATGAGGGATTTTTAATGAAATACAACGAATGGATGAGTTGGTATTTATAGAAAAAGAGGGGTAATTTTTTAATAATTTTAAAGGGACGCCTCATTAGTGGTTTTTGCCAAAACCATGTCATTTTACATATTATTTGCCAATGGTTTTAGACACTTGGGACACCTCATTTCATAAGTTACTGTAAACAAGTCGATCCTACTTTTATATTTAATTATTACATCATTATGATGTCATTAAACTACCAAAAACTCAAAACTGTATTTTTACTATTCATGAAAAATTCATGTATTTTTGATAAATCCCAAAACATTACCTTAACCATTTTTTGATGAGTAGAATTCAAAAATGAACTCCATTTTTCAAAATTAATTTTCTAAATATTATTAATTTAATTTTTAAATAAATTCATAGTTAATTCGAAAAATAACAATCTTAAAGTGCAATAAGTTTTATTTCTAATTGAAAAACTAATTAAGATCTCATTATATTATTGCCTTAAGAAAATAAAATAATAATATTATTTACTATTGATAAGGGTTATATTACTATTCATAAGGGTATGTTACTATTCACCAAAAAATCAAGTTGGTTCTATCAGACTCTAAATGACTTACTAGTCACAACTCTAGATGACTGTTTTTTGAAATTCAAAACAAAGAAGTGGAAAATTTATGTTTAATGGATAACTTATATGTTTCTCCTGTAATGTTTTGATTCAAAAAAGATATAGTGCTTCATGAAATATAGACTATGAATAGAATTTATTTAATAGAAGCATACTATAAAATTTTTGGGGTTTTATATTATTCCCTCCTTCAGAAATTTTGTCCTCGAAATTTTATGTATATAGCCCACCAAAAAGACGTGGGTGGTTCTTCTTCATGAAATTCTCTGGTTCCCATGTTGCTTCCTCCATATTCTGGTTTCTCCAAAGAACCTTTACTAGACGAGTTGTTCGATTTCTCAATACCTGATCCATTTTGTCAAGAATCCTCATAGGCTTTTCACAGTATGACGAATCTGGTTCCAGTTCTACTCCTTCATATGTGAGTACATGCATTGTGTTTGGTCTGTATTTCTTTAACAATGATACGTGGAACACATCATTAAATCTAGAGAGATTTTGCGGCATCGCTAAACGGTAATCTACAACTCCGATTCTTCCCAAAATTTCAAATGGTCCGATGTACCTGGGGCTCAGTTTCCCTTTCTTACCGAACCTTATGACACCCTTCCATGGAGATACTTTCAGAAATACATGATCTCCCACTTGAAATTCCATGTCCTTTATCCAGTTGTCAGTATAACTCTGGTTCCTACTTGGGGCTGCTTTAATATGGGCTTGTATTTTCTTCACCTTTGTTGTGGTATCTTCAATAAGTTCTAGGCGTATAAGTTTCCTTTCACCAACTTCATCCCAAAAAGTTGGAGTTCGAAATCTCTTTCCATATAATGCTTCATATGGAGCCATTTGAATACTAGAATGGAAACTATTATTGTAGGAAGATTCCACCAAAGGCAAGTATTGATCACATATACCTTGTAAGTCAAGAGAGTATGATCTCAGCATGTCTTCCAAAGTTTGAATAGTCCTTTCAAACTGTCTGTCAGTTTGAGGGTGATATGCAATACTCATACGAAGCTCAGTATTCAAAGCCTTCTGGATACTTTTCCAGAATTTTGATGTAAACTAGGGATCTTGATCGGAGACAATCGATAGAGGTTCACCATGAAGTCTCACAACTTCATTAATATAAAGTCTTTCTAGGTGCTCTAATGGAAAATACTCTCTTATTGGAAGGAAATGTGTTGATTTTGTGAGATGATCAACAATTACCCATATTTCATCATTCCTTCTAGGTGTCCTCGGTAGTCTGGTGAAAAAATCCATTGTAATGTTATCCCACTTCCAGATAGGAATAGGTAGAGGTTGCATCACTCCTTTAGGATGTTGTCTCTCCGCCTTCACATATTGAAAAACTAGACACCTTGACACGTAGTCAGAAATTTGTCACTTCATATTATCCCACGAAAAATATTCCTTCAGATCTCTATACATCTTGGTGCTACCCGGGTGTATAGAGAAATTTGAGCTACGAGCATTGTCTAATAGTTCCCTTTTTAGATGAGGTACTGATGGAATGCATAACCTCTTCTCAAACTTTAGAACTCATTCTTCATACATGAATTTATCCAGTCTCTCATCCTTAACTGCATTAATTTTTATATGCAGATTCTCATCATCAGATTGAGAAATTTTTATCTTCTCTAGTAAATATGGTTTAACAATCATTTGAAAGAGGAGTGGTGTTTCCCCTTCCTAAAAAATTCTCATATCCATCTTCAGTAGATCCATGAACATAGGATCTCTTTCAATCCTCATTTGAGTTAGAAGGCCATGATATTTCTTGCTTAATTCATCTACCACCTTATTCTCCTTTCCTGGGTGGTAGTGTATTGAACAATCGTAATCTGTGTGTAACTCGAGCCATATTCTCTGCCTCATGTTGAGTTATTTTTGTGTGAAAATATATTTCAAACTCTTTTGGTCTGTATAAATATCGTATCTCTCTTCGTAGAGATAATACATCCATATTTTTAGAGCAAATATTACGGCTGCTAACTCAAGATCATGAGTTGGATAACTTTTTTATGAGTCTTAAAATGTCTTGATGCATAAGAAATAACTTTATCGTTTTGCATAAGGATGCAACCCAGTCCATTCTTTGATGCATCGTTGTATATTACAAATCCATCACTTCTAGATGGAAGAGTCAAAATTGGATCATTAAACAGTCTTCTTTTCAATTCTTCAAAGCATTATGTGAATTATTTTTTCCACACAAACTTAACTCCTTTATGTGTAAGCTTGGTTAATGGGTTAGCCAGTCGGGCAAAATTCTGAACGAAATGACAATAGTAACCTGCTAATCCAATAAAACTACGTACCTCAGTTATGTTTGTTGGCGTGGGAAAATCTTGGATTGACTTTGTCTTTGCAGGATCAACTAGGATTCTATCTTTAGAGACAATATGACCTAGAAAAGAAACTAATTGAATCCAAAATTCTCACTTTCCAAACGTCCCATATAATTCATTTCTTCTAAGAGTTTTTAGAATAATCCACAAGTGATTCTCATGCTCTTCATAGATTTTTGAATATACGAGGATATCATCGATGAATACCATAATAAATTTATCAAGATATTCCTTTAAAACTCTATTCATTAAATCCATGAAAAAAGATAGTGCATTCGTCAGTCCAAAAGGCATCACTGTAAACTCGTAATGCCCATACCTGGTTCAAAATGTTGTCTTCGGAATATCTTCCTTCCTCACAGGCAATTGATGATATTCAGATCGAAGATAAATCTTTGAAAAGTATTGAGATCTATGAATCTGATCAAATAAATCATCAATCCGGGGAAGAGGATACTTATTCTTTATTATAATAGCATTGATTTTCCTATAATCAATACAAAGCCTCATGGATCCATATTTCTTCTTGACAAAGAGGACAGGCGATCCCCATGGAAAAACACTAGGTCGAATAAGTCCTTTTCACTAAAATCCTCTAGTTTTTTCTTTAGCTATACTAATTACATAGTGGCCATTATATAGAAAGTCTTTGATATAGGTCTTTCATCAGGAATTAAATCAATAGAGAACTCAACTTCCCGCTCTGGAGGATGTCCAGGTAAATCCTCTGGAAATACATCATTGTACCCTTGCACTATGTGTACATCTTTAATTTGAATATTTCTTTCCTCCCCCATAGATATTGGTTTATATTACTCTCCAAGTATTGCATTCAGTAGAGCTACTGGGGGTGGTTCTAGATAAGAATCAGGTGGCGAAGTTTTTTCTCTAAAGAAAAGGGATTCTATACCATTTTCATAAATTGTAACTTCCTTCTTCTTACAATAAATATTCGCATCATAATTTGACAACCAATTCATACCGAGAATTATATCAAAGTTAGTCATTGGTATGGTGACAAGGTTATCAATTAAATCACATTTTGGTGTCTGGAGGGGGACTAGTCCACATGACTTTATTGCAATGATACATCCACTTGGAGTTTTGACTAATAATTCCTTTATTAAATGAAATTTGAAATATCTAATTTTCTTGGAAAACTGAGAATATTTAAATGAATGAGATGATCCATAATCAAATAAAGTGTTGGCTAAGTTTGAGGAAATAATTAAAGAACCTTCCACCACATCAGTAGGAACTTCAACCTCCGTGGTTGTAATCACATAAGCTCTCCCTTGCTCTCTTGGCCTTTTCTGAGGCATATTTCTTTGATCTTAGGACACTCATTTTCATAGTTTCCCATCACTCTTCAATTGTAGCATTGAATATCATTGAATTGTTTCTTCCCCTTGCATTCATCAGATCTATGAACCTTTTCTCTGCAGTTATAGCAGACTCCCATGCCTTTCAAGCATTTCCCGAGATGATTCTTTTCACAGTTCATGCATAATGGGAAACTATTAGTACCCTTTCTCTTCTTTGGTGCTTATACTTTTACCCTTTTATCAGAGTATCGCTTCTTATCTTGGTTTCCTTTAAAAGAATTTTATCTAGGAAACTCCTTCTCTATTTTGATGGAACTTGATAAAATTTCATCATATGATGTAAATTATTGAGAATCCAGTGCCCTTAAAATACTTGGCTTAAGTCCTTCAAAGAAATGATCAATCTTGTCTACCGAGTCACGTACATAATCCATATCGTACCTATCTAGCCTTGTGAAGGTAGCCTCATACTCTACAACACTGTCTTCTTCCCTTTGTTTCAAGCCAAGGAATTTCCTCTTCATTTAAGTTCATTGCTAACGAGGGAAATATTTTTTGAATAATATTTCCTTAAAATTCCTCTATTCCATATCATCTATATCTTCTTCCTCTGTGTTATTTTGATTCAGGGACCACCATTGATCAACGTCACCCTTGAGACAATATACTTCATGTACTAACTTTTAATTTTTGTTGCATCTTAATGCCATGAATATCTTTTCAAGGGAATTGATCCATTACTCAGCAACCACTGGATTAGTAGTCTCATTGAAGGATGGGGGCTTCTGCTACATGAAATGATCCAACACAGGTGTTGAATGGTTATTTGTTATAACTTGAGTAAGTTTTCCCAATATTGTCATGATCTGATCTTCTCCAACATTGACCGTGTTGACTTGCTTAGTAGGGAGATCCCTACCATGCCCAAGAGTATTGATTCCCCTTCTTCCATTAGACACCATTTCTAAATAAGGGGATATACTAGATTAGTTTATGAATCTCAAATAGAAAATCACTCAACATAAATTGAAATTCTATGCATAGATAATATTATAAGCATGGTTCCTCTAAAGAAAAATTTATATCAACTCCTTCATAATGGATTGCAATGAAAATATTAATTATCCTAAGCATATACCCCAGGAGTGTTGTAACCAAGAGTGCTGCAAGGCATGTTGTCGTGTACTAGGATACCCTGAGTCATGCTCGAAACTCCATGTCAGAGATTTCACTCCTAGGTACCTCTGTTCCAGAGCCACCTCTACCTGATCGTATCCAGACATGGATGTATTTGCTAGAAGGATTCACATAATCTATTCCTTACCAAAATACCAGGACGTTATTGTACATTTATCCTCAAATACTACCTTAGGAATTTGTTCCCTACTATAAATTTCCTACTCTATTTTCCAAGTTTTCTACTAAACTTCCTCTGATACCAACTGTAAAACCCCAACCCCTCTAGACTGGAGCTGATGCATTACTTGGGATATTGGCATGGTTAGAAGGAATGGAAATCCCAAAGTAACCATAAATTTCGTAGTATTGATGAAACTAGATACAAAGATGTCTCTCAAATTACATTGGAAAGGTTTAAAAAACACAATACATAATGAAAACTAAAATTGCAACCACTTGAACTCAATAAACGATCTCTTCTTTTTCACCTGTTGAAAGTAAACAATAAAAGGGGTGATCTCAAATGCTCAGTAAGGGTTACAAATAGCGGAATCATGGGTATAATAATAAGTGAATTATAATCAATCTAACATAATCAATATGACATAGTGAGTAAATGAAAAACTAATTCCATTAATAAACTGAGAATGAAACAACATCCTTAGATTTTGTCATAGTGAAAACCCCAAGGATAATAATAATAATTGATAATGAATAAAGATAATTATTATTAATTGGATTTTATTTATCTGGCACATGAAACCATAATACCGTAAAAAATGGTTTAGTTTTATGGGTAGAAACCCGTCTGATTTTTGGAAACAAACTCGAAGGGTTTGTCACCAACTGATTTGTCTCATGAGACCTACCGATGCATCGAGGGGCTAGAGCGGTCCCCACATGCCACTGCATGTCCAAATAATTCCTTATAAATAGATTCAATACAAGATCAATAAGCCTTTTCCATATTCGTATAGATTAGAGTATTAAGATTCATCAATATTTCGATAATTAAAATAACTTTCCAAAATAGACACCGTAAGTAAAATGGTATACAGTTTAGAAAAAAACATATCCATGATATGAGATTATGGATATTTATGATCAATATAACTTCAAATGAAATGTGATCTCAAATGGGCAGTAGGTACACCACATATGGATTATTAGGTGGACAATACAAAGTTAGTCACAACAAAATGGCAGTTGAGACAAAGGCCCTTACCACAATGTAATCGGTCGAATCATATGATAAGAACATATAACCATCAAAT
Source organism: Viscum album (assembly GCA_963277665.1). Classification (NCBI taxonomy): domain Eukaryota; kingdom Viridiplantae; phylum Streptophyta; class Magnoliopsida; order Santalales; family Viscaceae; genus Viscum; species Viscum album. The sequence continues at coordinate 1,424,134,732 of OY728145.1, forward strand.
GAATCATTGAATAACATGAATATAAAGAGAATCATGTTATTTTATATCAAATTTTAGTACACATATAGCACATACAAGAAATAAGTGGAGATTAAAGAAAATCTCACAGAAATGAAAGTGAGATGAGAAACCCCTTACAAATATTTCAGCATAGTAACGAGTGTTATTGAGAGGGATTAATGAGAGGTAAAGGGGTATTAAATTATTTATATGTCACAATGGAAGTATAAGGAAGGTGTGAAAACATACCTCATTATTAGGAATTAAAAATAAAAGGGCACAACATAGGGGAGATTCTTGAACAAAAGTGAGAGAGGGGATCCCTTACCTTATGCTCAAAGGTGTTCTTGATTGTTCTTAACGACCTGAATAATCAAATTTATATTCCTTAATTAATAATTCCAGAACCTAACCAACATTTAATTGATATAGTACAACCTTATTAGGTTCATTCATGTCCCTTTTAATGGGTTTAAGAGGTTCAATTTTATTGTTTTCGAAGCATTTTCTTCTTTGGTTTTCATGTTTCGTTTACTTGCTCTCATGAATGGAAGTTCATTTTGAAATGTGGATAAATATACATATTTGTTAATATGTATTATTAGTGAAATTAAAGAGATATAAATGATCTTATAATGATTATAGGTTATATAAATGATGATGAATCGTTAGTTAAAAGTTTTTTATTAATGCTTGGATTTAGCTTGGCAGTTTCGTATACAATGAACTCGTTTTGTATTATTATTCCATATTATGAGTGTGTAAAGATTCCAGAACATTAAAGAGATGAAATAATTCTATTGTCATCTGGTTCAATCATTAAAATGGTCTCATGACCAGTAATGATGAAGAAAGTGAAGAACGAAACTCTGTCGTCCACAAAGGTTATAAATTGGAACCTTATGGACGTTGATTTCATTTATAAAAATAAAAGGGAGGGAGAAAGGATACTGATGATAGTTCTTACATTAACATGATGTAATTATATTATATATATGATACTGGAGTTTATCATGGTCATTTGGACAGAGTATGTGAGGAGATAAAAATAAAAGAGATTATCTTGAAAATAAAAGAAAAGTTGAGAGATCCCTTATGAAAATTCGGCAGCCTAACGACGTCACATAAAATTTAATAAAATACAATGATGAGAAAAAAAGGTTATCTCATAACATTTAAATCAAAAGGACAGTAATAATAATAAATAAAATCAAACCACAACATATGAGAAAAGAATTTCAAATAGCTAACATAAAAGAAGTGTCGACTTAAAGAAGAGAATGAATGATTCCCTTACCTTGTAGAATAACTCCTAGATCTTGAAGGATGAGACCTTGGGGGATTAGGGACACCTTGGGAGGACTCATAAAGAGGTAAATCCACCAGATCTTCGAGTATGAGAGATTTTGAATGAAATAAAATGAATGGATGAGTGGGTATTTATAGAAAAATAGAGGTAATTTTTTAATAATTTCAAAGGGACACCTCATTAGTAGTTTTAGCCAAACCATGGTCTTTCCCACGGTATTTGCCCATGGTTTTAGCCACTTGGGACACATAATGTAATAAGTTACTGTACACAAGTCTACCATTCTTTATATATAATTATTACATCATTATGATGTCATTAAACTACCGATAACTCAAAACTGTATTTTTATTATTCATGAAAAATTCATGTATTTTAGAAAAATCCCAAAAAACTACCTTAATCATTTTTCTATGTGTAGAATTAAAAAATAAACTCCATTTTTCAAAATTAATTTTTAAATATTATCAATTTAATTTTTAATTAAATTCAGAGTTAATTTGAAAAATAACAATCTTAAAGTTAAATTAGTTTTATTTCTCATTGAAAAACTAATTAAGATCCCATTATCTTATTGCCTTAAGAAAATAAAATAATATTATTATTTACTATTCATAAGGTTCACATTACTATTCACATTACTATTCATAAGGGTATGTTACTATTCACCAAAAATCAAGTTGGTTCTATCAGACTCCAAATGACTTACTGGTCACAACTCTAGATGACCGTTTTTCGAAATTAAAAACACAGAAGTGGAATATTTATGTTTAATGGATAGCTTATATGTTTCTCCTATAATGTTTTGATTCACAAAAGACATAGTGCTTCATGAAATATAGGCTATTAATAGAATTTATTTAATAGAAGCATACCATAAAATGTTTGGGGTGTTATAGTCGCTCTTCTTCTTCATGCCACAACCAGCCACAAGATTACCGCTCAAAAAACTAGATTTTGGAAGAAACTCTCCTCAAGCCATTGATCATATTTCATTAAGTACAAAGTCCCAAAAAAAGGAATACCAAAGGGGCAGCGCTGTTATAGGGGTCCCAACGTGACAAACGACACATCGTTTAGACGCCCGGTCTGGGAGATATGAGCACTTTTATAAAAAGGGATTAGTTGGATTTAGGTCTGATCCAATCCTAGTCACACATCAAACTCTGTCAAAACTAACTTAGAGAATCTCCAAAGGACCACCTTTTCACATTGGTCCTTATGGCACAGACGGGGCATTAATCGGACACCCACTCCGTTAGTTACATCCCTTTCCGTGAAACGAGGGTGATCACATATTGGTCCGACCCGGCTCAGTCTGGCCCACCGGAAGATGCCAAAGGGAGCACTTCCAAAAAGGGATCCCAATGCCACTGACGGTGTGTCAAAAGGACACCTGGTTCATCAGTTACATAAATTTCTTTACCTGGGGACCAATTTGGTTCGGGCTCAGTCCGACTCGGTCAGACTAGCCCGACACAATGGGTCCTAGGGTATACCTGACCTTGCTTGGGTCTGACTCGTTAATGGTCAGCCCATTTCACTGGGTCCAGCCAGTCGGGGTCAGCCCGGTTCGGTTCACGGGCATGGGCCGCGGTTGCATCAACCCACTGGGTGGGGATCGGCCCACCCGCGCTAGCCCGCCGGGCTGCTGGTCCGGCCTGGCCAACTGGCTGGTCCGTTGCACTAGGCCATGAGTCCAGCCTGACTCACTGAACAGGTCCGGCATGGTCGGCCAGAAGGCAGACCACCTTCTCTGGTGGCCCCGTAGTTGCAGGGCCATTTCGCCCAGCCGGTGGGGCGCTACCCCACCATATGAAACGGTCAGCTGTTTGTCCGAACCGGCTTCCTCCAGTGCAACATGGCTCAGGTCCACACCGGTCCCTCCTGTCATGGTCTACTATCCATGGCTGTAGGCGCCGCCCTTTTCTGTCGTGACCGGTTTGGGTCAGCCGCCTACAGCCACCGCTGTGTGCCATCACCCGCCGCCTTCCACCATCCACGACTGGTTTCCGTGGGTCTTCTATGGTCACTATCGGCCTCCACCGACATGGAGCACCGAAAGTTTCTTCTACGGGTCACTGGACGTGCTCCGGTGTCTGTTCGTGGTGCCGTCTACCCCTACGGATCTCCCGCTCTAGCGCCATCATAGCGTGACCTACTATTTTTCATTGCCATCAATATGTAGAAATTGTCCCTAAAGAACGGAGCATGAGTGAAGCGGAGGAGGCTCTGGGCCTTGTTTGTTTGGCCCGCACCCTCTGCGTTAATGTGTTAGCAAGTGGGAGAGGATTTAATTCACCAAATAAAAGATAAGAAATAAACCCCCTACCATGATTAGACGTCCACTGACAAAGATTGACAAAACCTCCTATGTCATTATCGTCGGTTTGGGATTCAGTGGCGCTCGTCACCACTCACTAGAACTGGTCTCATCCTCCAAGTGGTTGGTATCACGGTACTTTTCCAGAGCTTCGTCTCTTGGTGAAGCAGTGTCAAAACTCAACCCCAAAACTCATATATATAGGAGGGGAAAAGGGGGAGTGACGCATGAACATATTTAATGAGGTTAATTAAATGAGTAATTAATGAACCTCATTTAACTCTCAATGGTACGATTAAGCAATTGTTGAGTCAAGCCACATAATAGCTTGACATGTCATTTGTCCCGACAATGCTGCTCATTCATTGGACAAAATAAAGATAAAATAACAATAAAATTGCTATTTTATTATTCTTTAAAAAATTCCAAAAACTAAATTCTTATCCTGAAAAACTATTGTCAAAGTGAATCCTACCTTAAGAGAATCCTAGTGCATCAGATTCAATGGAGCTCTCAGATTTTTGATCCGAGCAATGAGTCAAAAGATAGAAAATTCCACCTGCACGTTTACTGAACGTACCTAAAAAAAAGTTCAGAAAATTATTAACGATCACCCTTGACCTGCACCAGTCATGATTAGGCTCTACTTTATAGGAACACACCCTCATGAGATCAACGGTACTATCATATTTTCAGTCTGAGTTATCGTTTAGAAGTTATGGATTTTACTATAAAATAATTTTCACTTAATTATTTTATTTACAGCCAAAAACTAACTTCCATTGGTGGCCCGCGCTGACCAAATTTAGGATTTGACTAAGGACAGAATACCCTCACGAGTTCAGATGTGGTCTCATATTTTTAATCTGATTTTCCGTTCATGTGTTATCAGAATTTGAGAAATAAAATAATTTTATTTAAGGTTATGCCATTATCAGGTTTTCTCACTGGAGGCCTACGTCGACTAAAATTAAGTCACATCTAGGGTAAACCTACCATCTTGAATGAAACGGTCCTAGATTTCTGATCTGGACACCCATTTTAGAGTTATTCCACTTTTTCAGGAAAACCACTCACACATGCTATTTTAAACTTAACAACCTTCGATGAATCATTCCAGGAACTCTGGGCCTCAGAATTACACGCCGTCAGATTTGGCGGTCTTGAACTAATTCCATATAATAAAAAAAATTATATAGAAATTATGGGTCTTTACATTCTCCCCAATTTAGGGATTTTTGTCCCTAAAATCCACAACATAGAATAAGGAAACAAATGGGGGTACTGAGCACAAATTTGGGAATCCCACTCTCATGTTCTCTCCTGGAGGTCCTCGTGCTGCCAGCGAATGCACACCAGATGTATTGATAATCCACGAAGGAACCACTACTATCGATCCTAAATCTCTACTGGAACCTCCATAAAAGTCACCCCATCATCAATTCCCAGCTCTCCCTAGTCCATAATGTGCAATGGATCATGCACATACTTCCTCTACTACGACACGTGGAAAAGGTTCATGCCCCCGATGCATTTTTGGGCGAAGAGCTCAGTGATACGCCACCTCACCAACTTTTTTGAGAGACTGAAAGGGTCTGATGAGCCTCAAAGATATCTTGTCAGCTCGGCTAAATCTCCACAAACCTTGTTAAGGTGAGACCCATAGAAAAAAATGGTCTCCCTCCTTGAACTGCAAAGGTCTATGTCTCCTATCAAATTAAGAATTCTTTCTGCTCTGTGCAGTCTTCATCACTGGACCCCAGTACTGATGTCAGAGGCCCTGATACATCTTCATCATGCTTGGATGTACATCCAAGGGGGGTGTATGTAACTCCTTCAGAACCTCCTCTCATAGTGCCACTGGTACAAATGTATGTCCTATGAAAAGGATAGCGTGATCCCCATCTTCAGAATATCCGTCCGGTGCATGGCCTGAGGATATTTGACCACGTGTAGACTCGTAGCTGCTGTCTTCGAATTGTGCCTCCCTAACTTACTGAATGATTGGATGGAAAAATACCATCGACTAGAGGTATAATGTCTCATATCTATCCACGTAGGATATCTGAAGCGAGGCGAACTGCTCTAATGACTCATTCAGTAGCTGCGAACTCAATCCCCGACTAAGTGCAACTACCGCTATGTTCCCCTTCCCAGGAGTATAGACTATCTCAAAGTCATAGTCCTGGAGTAACTCTAGCCAACATCGCTATCTCAAATTCAGATATTTTTGAGTAAAGATATATCTGAGACTCTTGTGGTCTGAGTAAACAATGGACCACTCACCCATGAAGTAGTGTCGCCACATATTTAGTGAAAATTATACTACTTCCAACTCCATGTCATGATTTGCATAATTTTTCTCATGAGGACTCAGCTGTCGTGATCCATAAGAAATCATTGCATTATCTTTCATCAGGACGCAAACATGTCCGGTCCCTGATGCATCACCATAAACCATGTATTCATTTCCCTCCACCAGCAAACTTAGGATGGGAGTGCTTGTCAAGATACGCCTCAACTATTGAAAGCTATGTTGACATGTCTCTAACCATAGGAAGGGTTTCCCCTTCTTTTTCAAAGCTGTCATAGGTGATTCTACAATGGAGAAATCGTTTACAAACCTATGATATTAGCATGCTAATCCATGGAACCTCCACAACTCAGTAAGAGTCCTAAGTAGCTCCCAAGCAAGCACTGCCTCGATCTTTGCCGGATCCACTTAGACTCCAGCCTCTGAGATGACGTTTCCCTAGAAGTGGACCTTCTGTATCTAGAACTCACACTTTTAGAGTTTCCCATATAACTGATGTTGTTCCTAGGTACAATTCAATGTGTAAGTCTACCTCTCTACGAGGAGGTATTCCTAGGTCATCTTCTAGGAAGACGTCCTCATACTCATTCTCCACCGCTAGGAACTGTGGCTTGCCTCATCCACCGTGTTAATGATCATACAAGCCAGCTTATATGTAATCAGATGCACCCTCATGATTGCAAGTCCATCTCATGTTGTTCTATTTTCCTTCTCACCAAAAATGGAAAACTGGCCTCCATCTCTATGCATACATCGCACTGTTCATCTTAAGCAGTCAATCTATGCGTGAACTGCTGATAGCTAGTCCATGCCTAGAATGACGTCGTCAGGATTCAATTCCGTTACAAGAAGGTCCCATCTGAAACTCTCTCCTCTGAGAGAAATATCACACTATCGGCACCAGTGTGTGACCACTAAATCTCCTCCTGTAAGATAATCCAAACACAAAGGTCGAGATAAAAGCTCAGTCAGAATCTCAGAGTCCTGAACTAATTCCATGGTGAGGAAAAAATTTCTAGCACTTATGTCAATAAGCACTGTAACACCCCGACCCTAGTTACCCAGATTTGGTGCATTATTTTAATACATTGGCATGATTACAAGGAATAAAGTACCAAATGACCGATCTGTTTATCAGTCTTGGAAAATAGATTACATACATGAACGTTACATTACACATTAGAAGATAAAACACAACGTAAATGATCCTTTGAGACCGCCATTAATCTCCTAGATTAACCCTGCTTATCAATCATAAAACACTTCATGGAATCCTGGGAAAATAAAACATAATAAAGGGGTGAGATGAAACACTCAGTAAGGGTAAGCAATACAGCATAAGACAACATAAATATTAGGCATAGTGAATAATTGAAAACACCTGCCTTTACAAATAATAAACATGAACACTTTTATGGTAGGAATATGAGATGAGTAAATTATTCCATAATAGAACATTGTCATGGGTATTTTACAAGTCAAATAACCACATGAACCATCAATATTATTTTCATAATGAGGGAATGTATAGTGCAGGACATTCTGAAACATTTTGTCAAGGCCTCAGCCAAGACGTCTAAAAATGATTTAGGCCTTGGCCAAAACCATATAAAAAATTGGTAAAGGCCATGTCCAATTCCACATATAATTGTCTCATGAGACCTACCGATGCATCGAGGAGATATAGCGGGCTTCACCCGTCACATACTAAGTCCAATACATTCTTCATACGAAAAGGTAGAATCATAACATAAACATTCTTATTAAAACTAGTATACGAAATGTCAATACTTTAACCATAAACCATGAATGGTATAAAAATAACAAATCCACAATAAAACATATCACAAAACCTTCAATACAATATGGAAGAATAGTTTCATAATAAATCAACTTCAAAAAAGTTTAAAATACATCAAAAGATGTTGACATAGATGAAAATTAATTGTAAAACTCTTTGAGATAAATATCCCTTTTTCATAAAAAATCTAAAAGTCACACAATTTAGAAAGGAAGACATTTAAAGACATTTTTTAATCAATTTTTCCCATACCACTCTGAAACTTTTGAAAGCAATTAACATTTTTAAAACATTCATGTCCATATAAATAAATCCTTAAAAACCATTTTGAAAACATGGACATTAATGAGAATGATTTAAAAGAATAAATATTTAAAACATTTAAAATGATGTTTTAGTAAAAAGTCACTAAAAAATAATCCCTTTGAAAAATCTTTTATGAAACATGGAAATGGATAATAAATACATCCCAGTAGATACTTACGTAAAAATAACCTTAGATAATAAAGAGATTGTAGAATTAACACTTACTGTGCACTTTCCTTGGGTCGAGGGTACGTTTAACCTCCTATATAATGACCATAGTATGTTATTAAATTATACCAGAACCATATTCATATTTATTATATCATAAATGATTCATTTATGACTTTATACTACCCATATAATAATGATTTCTATGTTAAATTAACATTTTTGCGTAATACTCGCTTTCTATATCGTATGTGTTTTAACTTGTTATTATTGATCGTATCATTCAGATCATGATTTAAATGATTCCAGAATATAAAAAATGATTTATATATTATATATATTTAGAATATAAGTACTTATAATATATGTATATATGAAATGGAAGGCACAATTTATGGAGACGGTAGGCCGTACGTACGCATAAACGTTGTTTCCGTTTTCATATCGTATTGAACGAAAGTAAGTGAATAAGATACATGTAAGTACACACACAATCACACACACACATATATATTCAGTATAGTTATTATATCTTATATTAAAAACTTATTAATAATAATATATATATATTTATAATCATCATTGAATGGTGAACGTGGAAATGAATCTCATCGCGCTGTGGAGACGGTAATCCGTACGTACGCACAAGCGAAAATATCATTATATTGATGGAGAAATCGTATGTAATTAGATGTTATATCATATATATAGAATCATTAACATCTTATAATTATTATTTACATCATTTATACTCATTATTATATCCATCCAAATAATGAAATGTTTGAATAACAAACTACACCACGACGTGGAGACTATAATCCGTACGTACACATGTATGATGACTTTGTCATTTATAGGATGGATAGAATAATGAATATGGCTGTACCATTTTTATAATAACATCACAGTATATAGAATATACTGGAGTTATTATTTTAGAATTAAAACAACAAAGAAAGAGTAAGTGGAAGAAGAAAACAACTTGAAAGAGGTGATGAAATATTTACCTCTTCTTTGGGTTCATCCTTTTGACTTGATCAAAAGGGCTCCTTAGGATGACTTTATTACCAAATTAAGGCCTCTAGAATTAAGGGAGAAAATTTGGGAGGATATTTGGGTGGAGGTTGGCTGATACAAATGGCTTTGGAGGTGTGATTTTGAGATAAGCGTAAGTGCCCTTTTATAAGAGGGGTGATAGTCACTTAACGAAAATATTAAAGTATTAATTTATTATACAGTCATATTCATTTTATAATGGATCCAAATGAATTTATTTAGAGACTTAGGTGGTTATGGGTCAAAATAATCTCAAAAAATAGTTTTTAGACAAGTTTAAGTTACCAATTTAAACTTGCAGTTTAGATTTAACTCTTAGTAAAATAGTTTACCTTTTACCGTGTCTTCTTGTATTCTTACACTATATGTTTAATAAACATACTATAAACTTTCAAGAGAACCTAAATTTTTTCATTAATGTCATATATAATATTATTTAATCCCTATGGAGGAACCTTAGATTTTTAGGAATATTATATCAACCAATAATATAGTTTTTGTTTTAAAAACTATTTTATGTCAATTTTGACACTATTTGGTATTTGTTTTGTTTAAATTATTACATCATGATTACATAAAAAAAATTAATTTAATCAACCCAAAAATGTGATATTAGCCTATAAAATTATTATAATTTATCAAAAGTCTCAAAATACATTTATTTGGGTATTTATAATATCAATTATCTTAATCTTTTATTAATAAGGAAATTACTGCATCGTCATTGTGTCACAAAAAAATTTAATTATTTAATGTCTAAAAATTATAAATAAAATACAATTATGTAGGAAATATTTTTATATTTGTAATTAATATTTATAGTCCAATTTATCTTATGTATAACCCTTTATTAAAAATGTTTTAGTTATGGAAACTTGAATTTAACAATTTTAACTCTTCTTTAAATTAAATAATAATAAACGAACTAATCTAATCCAAGTTGGACTAAAGGATCATATTTTATTCCTAAGGTTATTTTTGGTCGAATTATACATATCCAGTAGAATTAGGAAATGTGTTAAGGTAATTATAATATCATTTTTACCCTTAATTACCCTATTTAAATTTAACCGTGGTAAATACAAGTCAAAAGTTACTATTCACCAAAAATTATTTTAATCTTATTGAAGCACATTTTACTTATAGATATTAACCGTGCCTCTCAGAGTTTTGAAATTCAACTCATAGAAGCAGTAAAATTAAGTTTTATGCAATTTTGAAAATGCTCCAAGGAGGTGGGTAAAAGGCGGTAAAAAGTTCGACAAATATTTCTATATCTAAACTTATTATAAAATGACTCTAATGAATTACATTGAACATATATAGGTATTATATATCTATTTTGAATGAAAATAAATTAAAATAAAATAACAATTTATTTAAATAAAAAGACAATTTTAAATAATAACGCAGTGTTTTTCACTATTCATCAAAATTTAAAAGTTTTCAAAAAAATACAAATAATTTACCATACGATAATTTTGATATTATGAATTAAAAAATGACGTCTATTTTTCCAAATGAAAAACATAGAAGTTTCATTTCTTAATTTAAAATTAATTCCCATTGTAAAAATCAAAAAGCGGGTTTAAAAAAAAGTAAAACCAATCAAAAGATTGACATGTGTTTATGTCAATTTTAAATGTGAAATTACTTATAATGACCAAAATTGTATTAAATGATAAAAATATAATCTAATTATACTTCCAAACCATTAAAATATGTAGTTTAACTCTATAAATTATTTTGATTAAAAAAGTTTTTTTCAGTTAATATAGAGCATTTTTCACTATTCACCCAAATATGAAAGTTATCAGAAAAACACCCAAAATTTATCGAAACAAAATTTTTATGTTCTGATTCTAAAAAAGAAGTTTATTTTTTCATATTTAATATATAAAAGTGTCGAATATTAGATTTAAAAAGGGTTCTCTATTAAAAGGCGGTAAAAATGCATTTTTTGAAAAATAATTCTTTTATCTAAAAAATGAATTTGTTCTTAAATTATGTCTATGAAACTCATAATATGGATTCTAAAATTATAAGGATTATATAAAATTCAAAATTCAGTTAATATTATTCATAAACACTTTTGAACGGCTAGTTTGGTAAGTTGTGGTGCACTCGAACTCAGTGTTGCGTGTAGCTCAAGCTATTGAATTACTTTAATGAGATAGTGTTCTATGAAATATTAGGGTGTCACATTCTCCCCTAATTCAATAAATTGAGTCCTCAAAATTTGAAAATTTTCTTTGAAAATAAAATGTTAAAAATAGAAACATACCTTTGTGGAAAACCCACATCAGAAACTGGGTTAATACAATTTAGTCTTAAATAGAGGAAAAGGGAAATTAAAAATTTACCCCTAAATTATGATCTCGATTTAGAGAACATTTGTGGAAATTAGAGACACATAATTGGAGGGAGAACATAAATATTTATAGGGAGTAATTGAGGTCGTCAATCATATTATGTAATTTAAATATATTGACCTAAAAAATCCATTATCAAAACCATTTTCAATTTCAAAATACGTAAAAAGAGTATATGGTATTTATATTCTTTAAAAAACTTTTTTGGATTGTTAAGGAATCCAAAGATCAAATAAAACTCCTGGCAGTGGGAAGGTCATTGTCATCGGTTACATTAAAAAAACATTCATTTTTTTGTCGTTTAGTAAAATGCTTCATAGAAAAAGATTCCCCTTGAAATGAAAAGTCAAAGGGTTTTATACACCGTATAAAAGATAGTCGTTTAGAAATCAAAGGATGACTCAATGAAATGAGATTGAGATGAATTCCCTTAACTAATTTTTAAGAATTAATTTAGTCATATAATAAGAGGGGAAGATATATATATATACTTGAAAAGTAGAGTTATATCCTTTAACTAATTCCTACCACAAACTCATCTTTCACTCCAAAAGATTTCAAAAAATATTCTATTTTTCCTAATTGTATAGGGTTCCAAAAATAATGAATTTATAATTCACCTATCAGGCCTTTTAAAAATGAAACTACATTATACAATCGAGGACATCACGTAGGCCAGTGGTAGGTGATGCACCCTTGTCGCCCTTCAATTGCAGGTTCAAGTCTCGCGGCCTTGCCGGATACGACTGGTTGTCACCCGACCTCTAGGTTGTCCTTTTTATGAAAATCCAATGATAAACTTAAGAATTGTATCCAATTTCAAACTTAATCCATTCCAACCTTTAAAATTATCCAAAATAATTCTATCCAAACTCACAGTCCAAAATTTGTAAGGAGTTTAAACACTATGATGATCCTTTTTTCCATGTAATAACATGTGAACACCTTCATCATGTATTTTTTTTAAAACATGGTAACACCCTGAATTACCATAAAACCTTATTGATTACATTCATGCTCCCTTCTTTATAGAATACTGGATATATTCCTTATACCCAAAATTTTTGAATATTACAACAATGATGAAATAAATAAACTATTAATCAATTTCAAGGAAGTCATGAATATCCAATATAATTTATCCAAATCAGCCATATCTTATTCCAAAATCACTACCTCATTATCAGGACCATATTAATGATTAACTTTCCTTCAACTATGTATTTTCCAAAAAGTGTAGCTTACTATTAAGTCACTTTTCTTAGAACCATATAATCTGAAATCCTCAATAAAATAGTACTGCAGTACAATCCGTATTTATCTCTATAATTCACATAACCAGTATATTGTTCATATAACACTCAAGTGAAATAATTATATAATAACAACATAAGAACACTAGTCATTCCTCTTCATCTGAGGTAGTATCATAACTTGATTATTATCCAACAACATCATTTTTCGGTATACTCTAATGATTGAGACATTGATTCGCGTAGTGTCCCAATGCCTTGTAGATGAATCATTTTACATTTGAAACCTTTTTATTACCCTTGAAATCACACAATTGGTGTCCTTTTTTCTCCACACTAATAACAGACTCCCATTCCCTTCAAGAATTTACCAAGGTGTTTCTTTCCACATTTATCACATATAGAAAAATCCTTCTTTCCCCTCTTCTCTTTATCCATCTTTCTCTCTACCATCCTTTTCTTCTCTTGCTTCCCTTCAAAGCCATAGGACTCATAGAATTCTTTACTTATCTTATTAACACATGATATCATTTCTTCATTTGTTGAGAATACATGGGAGACTATTTACCTTATAAATGTAGTCTTAATACCATGAAATATATGATCCTTCTTAGTCTTTGGATCATACATATTGCTAGATTTCTCATTCCTTCTACTGGGTTCCATTTCTAAACAATGGCATACACTAGGTCAGTTTATAAATCACAATGAATAATTCCAAACTTGTAAAATACCTAACATAAACTGAATAGTTTATGGATATAATCCCTAATAATAAAAATGTTTTCTTGGATGAAGTATTTACTCCTAAATCCTTCATAATGTCTTGTAATGAAAATTTGAATTATCCTATGCATATCCCCCGGGAGTGTTGTAACCAAGAGTGCAGCAAGGCCTATTGTCGTGCACCGGTTCTCGTTTGAGTCTAGATCAAAGCGGTGTTTTCGGGTTTTACCTCTAGGTATATCTATGCCAGATCCGCCTCTACCTGCTCGTATCCAGACAGGGATGTATTGCATGGAAAACTCACAAAATCCCTACCTTACCAAAATTCTAGTAAGTTATTCTATACTAATCCGCAAAGTCTATCTTGGGGTAGTGTTCTCTAATTAGAGTTTATCTAAATCTATTTCCAAGTATTTTACTAAACATCCTCTGATACCTACTATAACTCCCTGACCCCAGTTACCCAGAGTTGGTTCATTATTTTAACACATAGGCATGATTACAAGGAATCAATTCCCAAAGGACCAATCAGTTTTGCTGTCTTTGAAAATAGATTACATATATGAACGTTATATTACATATTAGAAGATAAAACACAACATAAATGATCCTTTGATACTGCCATTAATCCCATAGCTTAACCATTCTTATCAATCATAAAACACTTCTTGAAATCCTAGGAAAATAAAACATAAGAAATACGTGAGCTCAAACAATTAGTAAGGGTATAAAATACAGTGGAAGATAACATAAATATTAGGCATGGTGAATAATTGAAAACACCTACCTTAAAAAATAATAAACATGAACACTTTTATGGTAGGAATATGAGCTGGGTAAATAATGCCATAATAAAACATATTCATGGGTATTATACTAGTTGAATAACTACATGAACCATCACTATTATTTTCATAATGAGGGAATGTATAATTCCGTACATTCTAAAATATTTTGTCAAGGCCTCGGCCAAGACATCTAAAAATGATTTAGGCCTCAGCCAAAACTATATATCAAATTGGTAAAGGCCTCAGCCAATTCCATGCCAAATTTTTTCATAAGACCTACCGATGCATCGAGGAGCTATATCAGGCTCCACCTATCACATACTAAGTCCAATACATTCCTCATATGAAAATGTTGAAACACAACATAAACATTCGTATTAAAACTAGCATATGAAATGTCAATAATTTAACCATAAATCATGAATGGTATAAAAATAACACATCCACATTCAAACATATCACAAAACCTTAAATATAACATTTAATATTTGTATCATAATAAATCAACTTCAAACAAGTTTAAAATCCATCAAAGGATATTGACATAGATGAAAATGATTTGTAAAAATCTTTGAAGGAAATATCCCTTTTTCATGAAAAAATTTAAAATTCACATAGTTTATAAAGGAATAAATTTACAGAAATTTTTGAATCAAAGTGTCCCATACCACTTTGAAACTTTTGAAAAGAATTATCATTTTTAAAACATTCATGTCCATATAAATAAATCCTTAAAAACTATTTTGAAAACATGGAAATTAATGAGAATGATTTAGAAGAATAAATATTTAAAACATTTAAAATGATGTTTTAGTAAAAAGTCCCTTAAAAATAATCCCTTTGAAAACTCTTTTATGAAACATGGTCATGGATAATAAATATGTCCAAGTAGATACTTATGTAAAAACAACCTCGGATAATAATGAGATTGTAGAATTAACCCTTACCTTGCACTTTCATTGGGTCGAGGGTACGTTTAACCTCCTGTATAATGACCATAGTATGTTATTAAATTATACCAGAACCATATTCATATTTATTATACCATACATGATTCATTGATGACATTATACTACCCACCTAATAATTATTTCAATGTTAAATTAACATTTTGGGTAATACACGATTTCTTTATCGTATATGTTTTAACTTGTTATTCTTGATCGTATCATTTAGATCATGATTTAAATGATTCCAGAATATAAACCTTGATTTATATATCAAATATATTTTAATATAAATATTTATAATATATGTATATATGAAATGGAAGGCACCGTTTATGGAGACGGTAGGTCGTACGTACGCATAAACGTTGTTTTCGTTTTCATATCGTATTGAACGGAAGTAAGTGAATAAGATAAATGTATGTATATATATATATATATTCAGTAGAATTATTAGGTCATATATTAAATAATTATTAATAATATATATATATATATATATATATAATCATCATTGAATGGTGAACGTGGAAATGAATCTCATCGTGCCGTGGAGACAGAAATCCATACGTATGCACGAGCGACAATATCATTATATTGATGGAGAAATAGTATGTAATTGGATGGTATATCATATATAAAGAATAATTAACATGTTATATTTATTACTTAAATCAGTTATACTCATTATTATATCCATCCAAATAATGAAATGTTTGAATAACAAACTACACCACGATGTGGAGACGGTAATCTGTACGTACGCACGTATGATGACTTTGTCATTTATAGGATGGATAGAATAATAAATATGGTTTTACAATTTTTATAACAAAATCATAGTATATAGAAGATACTGGAGTTATTATTTTAGAATGGAAACAACAATGAAAGAGGAAGTGGAAGGAAAAAAGAACTTGAAAGAGGTGATGAAATATTTACCTCTTCTTTGGGTTCTTCCTTTTGAATTGATCAAAAGGGCTACATAGGATGGATTTATGACCAATGTAAGGACTATAGGATAAAGGGAGGAAAGTTGAGAGGATATTTTGGAAGGGTTTGGCTGATACAAATGGCTTTGGAGGTGTCATTTTGAGAGAAGTGAAAGTTCCCTTTTATAAGAGGGGTGAGGGTCACTTTAGGAAAAGATTAAATTATTAATTTGTTATTAAATCATATTCGGTTTATAATGGATAAAATGAATTTATTTCAAGACTTAGGTGATTATGGGTCTAAATCCTCTCAACCAATAGGTTTTAGACTTGTTTAGGTTACCATTTTAGCCTTATCTTTTAGATTTAACTCTTAGTTAAATAGTTTAACTTTTACTGTGTCTTCTTGTATTCTTACACAATATGGTTAATAAACATACTCTAAACTTCCAAGAGAACCTAAATTGGTTCATTAATGACATATATAATATTATTTAATCCCTTTGTCCAAGAATTATATTTTTAGGAATATTATATCAACCAATAATATAGTTTTTGTTTTAAAAACTATTTTATGTCAATTTTGACACTATTTGGTATTTTTTTAAATCATAACAGCATGATTAATTCAAAAAAAATTGATTGAATCAACCCTAACATGTCATATTAACCTATAAAATTATTATAATTTATCAAAATTTTCAAATTACATTTATTTGGGTATTTATAATATCAATTATTTTAATCTTTTATTAATAAGGTAATTACTACATCATTATTGTGTCATAAATAAATTTAATTATTTAATTTATAAAAATTATAAATAAAATACCATTATGTAGGAAATATTTTTATATTTTTAATGAATGTTTATATTCGAATTTATCTTATGTATAACCCTATATTAAACATGTTTTAGTTATGAAAACTTGAATTTAACACTTTTAACTCTTCTTTAAATTAAATAATAATAAATGTCCTAATATAATCCAAGTGGGCCTAAAGGATCATATTTTATTCCTAAGGTTGTTTTTGGTCTAATTATACTTTTATAATTGAATTAGGACATGTGTTTGGGTAATTGTAATATTAATTTTATCCTTAATTACCCTATTTACTTTTAACCGTGGTAAATAAAAGTCAAAAGTTACTATTTATAAAAAATTATTTTCATATTATTGAACCAAATTTTACTTACTAATATTAACCGTGTTTCTCAGTTTTTTGAAATTCAACTCATAGAAGTAGTAAAATTATGTTTTATTCAAATTTGCAAATGCTCCTAGGAGGTGGGTAAAAGACGGTAAGAAGTTTGATAAAATTTTATATATCTAAACTTATTATAAAATGACTCCAATGAATTATATTGAACTTATATAGGTATTATATATCTATTTGTACTTAAAATAAATTAAATTAAAATAACTAATTATTTAAATAAAAAATCGGTTTTAAATAATAACATAGTGTTTTTTACTATTCAACAAAAATTAAAAGTTTTCAAAAAAATACCAAAAATTTACCATAAGATAATTTTGATATTTAGAATTCAAAAATGAACTCTATTTTACCAAATTAAAAACATATAAGTTGAATTTATTAATTTAAAATTAATTCCCGTTGTCAAAACCAAAAAGCGGGTTTAAAAAAAGTAAAACCTATCAAAAGATTGACATGTGTTTATGTCAAATTTAAATGTGAAATTACTTATAATTGCCAATATTGTATTAAATGATAAAAATATAATCAAATTACACTTCCAAAATATTCAAATGTATAATTTAACACTATAAATTATTTTTATTAAAAAATTTGTTTTCAGTTAAAATTTAGTATTTTCCATTATTCACCTAGATATGAAAGTTATCAGAAATACACCAAAAATTTATAAAAACTAAATTTTTATGTCTCGATTCTAAAAAAGAAGTTTATTTTGTCAAATTTAGTATATAAAAGTCTCAAATATTTGATTTAAAAAGGGTTCTCCATTAAATGGCGGTAAAATTGCATTTTTTTGAAAAATATGTCTTTTATCTTAAAAAATAAATTTGTTCTTAAATTATGTCTAAGAAACTAATTATATGGATTATAAAATTATAAGGATTATATAAAATTCAAAATTAAATTAATACTCTTCATAACCACTTTTGAACGACTAGTTTGGTAAGTCGGGGTGCGCTCGAACTCGGTGCTACGTGTAGCGAAAGCTATTGAATTAAATTAATGAGATAATGTACTATGAAATCTTGGGGTGTTACAAGCACTTATGGTAAAGTATAGAAGATACATATCATACCCCATATCATCTCAGTGATGTCAGGATCGTGAGCCTCTACTGCCTGAAGATGGGCCAGTCCCCGTCCACCTGCTCCCTTGCCTTGCCGACCGCCTGGCTGATGCTCAAACTCTTACCGCTGTCACTACCTCAGTGGCCCCTCCACCGTCTTCTGATCATCCATGCAGGGAGTCAGATAGTCATGAGATCTGTGTTCTTATCAACCGCAAGAATAATAGATAATGCCTCATTGGTGGTTCTCTCGTCCTCTCGAACCACACACCTCTGACCCAACGTCCTGGGGCACCCTCTGGAAGGTCTATCCCACTTGGGATTCTACATTGTCTGTCTACTGCTAGCTGTAGATGACTATGATATCCGTTGTATGATAGAGGCTCTCGCTATTAATGCTTGCTCGACAAGAAATCTCTCCCTCAGCAAAGCTCGCTCATGTACACCAGCCTGCATCGGGATACTGAGAGAAACTGTCATAGCTCTGATCTCTCGTCAGAGCCCCTTCTTAAAGCTATAGGCCCGGAAGTAAGGGTCTCGTACCATGTTAGTAGAGTATCGGGATAGGTTAGGAAATCTCTCAGAGTACTGAGCCATAGTCCGGCTACCCTGTTACAGGTGCAACACTTCTTGAATATGCACAGATCCTAGTTTCGCTGGCACGAACTCTGTCCTCAAAAGGCTCCCAATGTCCGACCAGTTGAGGGTTGTCTCTACATTCACCTGGATCATCGAGATCCACCATCATCCTACTGATCCTTGAAGAAGGCTAGTGGCCAAGATTTCCATCTGCTCGGTTGGTGTCTCTACTAAGGGAAAGACCTGCGAAATTGGCTCAAGCTAGTCCTCTACTGCCTGGGGGTCCGTCTCACCTCAAAACCTCAGAGGCCTCTGTCTCTGGAACTCATGCTACATGCTTAGTCAGTGTGCACCATCTGCTGGTGGGGATGGTGGAAACGACTACCCAACATGTTTTGGTTTTACTGGTACACCACCTAATGGTACTATCACCATAAGAGGGCCCTGCACCGAATCCTCATCGCTCGATGGGCCATCATCATGCCCTCTCTCAGGAATCCTGGCTAGCTATCTACATGGAGGCATCCTGAAAGGAAACAGGTCTTCCATGGTCGATAAGTTATACCTGGTGAGATGTCTCAAAGATATCAAAAAATAAAACACTCCCAAAACACACGCAATCAGTGTTTTCGTGCACCGAGTCAGAAATCAGAAATCAGGGTCCTGGTTTATGGATACGTCAGCCACCACACCAACACTGGAATCCCTGAACAAAAAACCACACTCAAAACACTTAACAATGTTGCTCTATTAAAAGATCTGAGTCCTATTTTTTCGATAGAACTGACTCCTCTGATACCACTTTTTCATAACCCGTCCCCCGAGGCCCGTGTCGTGACTACCCCAAGCCCGCCATCCATAGGATAGAGGTTAGAGACTAGCACAAAAAATGTGTATCCTTATAATGGGAATGTATTGAATTTATTCCTATACAAACACACAATCCAAGAACAGAAAAAGAAGCAACCATGAAGTAAAATGTTGTTGTAAAAAGTTTACTGACAGTAAAGGGTCCAAAATAAAAGACCAAATGAAAAGTACAAGTACAAATGAAAAGAGAAAAAAACTCCTAGATCATACACTGAGGATCCTACCAGAAGGGTAGGTACATATCGTCTTCACATCACTCAACGTAAGCCCGTATCCCCCGTGTACGGA
Source organism: Viscum album (assembly GCA_963277665.1). Classification (NCBI taxonomy): domain Eukaryota; kingdom Viridiplantae; phylum Streptophyta; class Magnoliopsida; order Santalales; family Viscaceae; genus Viscum; species Viscum album. Next base: position 1,424,155,054 of record OY728145.1, read on the forward strand.
TTGGTCCTGGATCCCTCAAGTCTCAGCCTAGTTGCTCATTGTCTGCACAAGACACAACAAGGTACGAGCGAATCCTGTGTAGGGGTGAGTATATCAATACTCAGTAGGGACCCCGAGACTCCCAAAGGTCTCCCAGATTTCCAAAAAAAACCACAAAGCAAGACCTCAATCACAAAGCACGAAGAAATAGTCATCTCACACCAGGTATAAAACTCAGAGATCAAGGATATATATTATTCGTATTAGGCTATATCATCTTATTCTATTTAGAAGTCCCACAATAGATCCAAAAACGAGTTGTTCCATTTTCGATCCACAAAGGATTGAATGTCACTATTCCACAATGGGGATCTCCATGGCTAGTCCTCATTGGGTCACGCACTATTGATCCACACAAGGTCGCTAGAAAGATGATCCACATAGGGTCACTAAGATGTTAATCCACATAGGGTCGCTATAAAGTTGATCCACATAGGGTCTCTATGATATTGATTCACAAAGGGTCACTATGATGCTGATTCACACATGGTCTCTATGATTCTGATCCACACAGGTTCGCTATGATACTAATTCACATAGGGTTTCTATGATGCTGATCCACAAAGGGTAACTTTTATAAAGGTTGGGATGATTAGACATATGGCTAGATTGTCCCACTATGTAGTTTCTGATGCTGACCCGTATTGGTCGCTCTTTTTCTTCATGTCATAGACAACAACATGATTCCCGCTTAACACGTTTGATTCTAAGAGAACTGCTCCTCAAGCCATCAGTCTTATTTCAACCGGTACTAAATCCCACAAAAGGAATACCAAAGGACCACCATGTCATAGGGGTCCCAACCTGAAAGACAGCGCATTGTTTAGACTTCCGATCTGTGAGGTATGGGCACTTTTTTAAAAAGGGCCCAGTTGGATTCAGGTCTGATCCAATCTAGTTAGAATATCAAACACTATCAAAAATCACTTAGAGTATCTCCAAAGAACTGACTTGTCACAAGGGTCCTTATGCCATAGATGGTGCGTCAATCAGACGCTCGATCTATTAGTTACATCCCTTTCCGTGAAATGGGGGTGATCACACCTCAGTCTGGCCCAGATCTGTCCGGCCCATAGGAATATGCCAAAGGGACCACTTCCCAAAAGGGATCCCAATGCCACTGATGATGTGTCAAATAGACACCTGATTCATCAGTTACGAGTGTCTCTTTATTTGGAGACTGGTTGGGTTCGGGCCCAGTCTGATTCAGTCTGACTGGCCTGACACAACGGGTCCCGGGGTCTACCTGACCTCACCCAGGTCCACCCCGTTAAGGGTTAGCCCGGTTCACAAGGTTTGGCCTAGATCAGTTTGTGGCCCCAGGATGATTTTGGTCCAGCCATCCGGGTGGGGATTGGCCCACCCGCACTGGCTCACTGAGTCGTGTGTCCGGCCTGGCCCACTGGTGGGTCCGGCCAGCTCAGCCGATCCTCATTCGGCCCACATCTAGCCCGGTCCACCATAAGGTAGACCACCTTCTCTGATTTCCCCATGGTTGTGGAGCCATTTCGCCCAGCTGGTGGGGCGCTTTCCCATCGCATGAAACGGTCAACCATTTGGCTGACTAGCTTCCGCCACCGCGGCATGACTCAAGGTCACGCCGCACCTTCCTACATCGGTCGTTGGTGCCTGTAGGTTTCACACTTGTCCCATGGGGCCGGCTAGGGCTGGATTCCTTCAGCCACCACGGCGCACCGTTGCGTGCCGCCTTCCACTGCTCGTGGTTCATTTCTGTGGGGTTTCTCCATCCACCGCCGACCTCCATCGACATGGAGCATGGACATTTTCTTTTGTGGGTCACCGAACGTACTTCAATGTCCATTCATGGTGCCATCTTCACCTATGGATCTCCCGTGTTTCCGCCGTCATAGCATCACCCACTATTTTGCATTGCCATCAATATGAGGAAACTGACCCCGAAGAATGAGGCATGGGTGAAACGATGGAGGGTCTGGGCCTTGTTCGTATGTTCCGCGCCCTCTGTGTTAATGTGATAGCAAGAAGGTGAGGATTTAATTCCTTAAAGGAAACATAAAAAATAAACCCCTTACCTAGATTAGACGTCCATTGATGATGATCAACAGAACCTCCTTTGTCATTGTCGTTGGTTCATGATTCAGTAGCGCTTGTCACCGCTTGCTAGAACCGGTCTCATCCTCTATGTTATTGGCATTGTGGTACTTTTCTAGAGATTCATCACTAGGTGAAGCCGTATCAAAACTCATCCCTGAGTTTCATATATATAGGAAGGGAAAGGATGAGTAATGCATGAAAGAATTTAATGAGGTTCATTGAATGAGTAATTAATGAACCTCATTTAATTCGCAACGGTGTAGTTACGAAATTGGTGAGTCAATCCACTTAATGGCTTGACATGTCATTGGTCCCACCAACGCCACTCATCTGTTGGAGAAAAGAAAGATAAAATAACAATAAAATTGTTATTTTATTATTCTTCAAAATGGTCCAAAAACTAACTTTTTATCCCGAAATGTTGTGGTCGAAGTGAAGCCTCCATTAAGCGAATCGCAGCCCTGTGGATTGAACAGTGTGCTCAGATTTTCAATCCAAGCAACGAGTCAAAAGATAGAAAACACCACCCACGCATTTATTGAGCGTACCCGAAAAAAAATTTCTGAAAATTATTAATAGTCACTCTCAACCCACACAAGTCATGTTTAGGAATTTCCTAAGGGTAACACACCCTCAAGAGATCAACGGTACTCTAGGATTTTCAATCCGAGTTACTGTTTAGAAGTTAATGATTTTACAATAAAATGATTGTCACTTGATTATTTTATTTAAGGCCAAAAACTAACTTCCACTGGTGGAATGCACCGACCAATGTTAGGGTCGTCCTAAGGAAATAATACCCTCATGAGTTCAGCGGTGGTCTCAAATTTTTAATCCTAGTCACCGTTTGTGAGTTATAATCATTTGAAAAATGAAATATTTTTATTTAATTGTTTTATTTATGGTTATTCCATTTTTAGGTTTTCTCATGGGAGGTCTGTGCTGACTAAATTTAAGTCACACCTATGGTAAAACCACCATCCTGAACGCAATGATGCCCTCAGATTTCAGATCAAGGCACCCATTTAAGAGTTATTTCAATTTTTCTGGAAAACCACTCACACACGCTATTTTACACTTAACAACCTTCGACGGATCATTCCGGGCACTCCAGGCCTCCAAATTTCACGTCGTTAGATTTTTCGGTCTCCAAATAATTAAATATAATAAAAATATTTATACAGAAATTCCAAGTCTTTACAGTATGCCCCACCTACCTTGTACACGTACGACACTCCCTGTCTAGTGTCGACCTCTAATTTAGCATATAATGGGGTATATTTATAAATGAGAATAAATTATCAAGGTCTAATAACTGATTTTAGAAGTGAAATCCTGAATAATATCTCAAGATGAATGAAGATATTACCAATTTGATTCCAATAGATCTGATTACATTTTAATTGGACTTAAGATGAGGAATCAAGATCCAAAACGAGGTTCAACTAGCTAGTTCATGAGGGTTTTGTCCATAATTGCAAAAATGAGGCTACTATCCGTTTTAACAAAAAAATAGAAAGTACACACTGTGTATTATATATATACATGCCGTGTATATGGGTGATGTGGCTAGTTTCACCGAATTACTTTCCATGTCATTAAAAAGCCTTGTTGTCATGACTACACAGTGTGTATTGGGAGTACATGACATATACATAGTTGGTTCTCTCTTCCTTGATGACATCCATACATTCTATGTATGGCCATCACACACAAACACACTACATGAAGTGTACTTTTAATTACATGGTGTGTAAACCTAAGACAACATGTGTAATATTTTGTCATCCAGTACTTGTCCTGTTTCCCCCTTTCTCTAAAAAACAACCCAAAAAAAGAAACCTATACCGCAAAGGGAGAATCAGGTTCTCAAAAACATCTCCACTTAAAGAAATTCATCCTCTAATTTCCATTATAAGGGTAGTGAAGGAACATTGTAGAACAATTATAGCCCAAATCTCAAATCAATCAAGGTATAAAAACCTATTTCCAAACCCATAGTCCTCCTGTGACGCATCGTTCCCCCTACACCCAATCAGGTTCTCCTGTGTCGCTTCAAACACCCAATCATATCCCACGCCAAATCGGTGACTGCCTAAAGCCCATGGAACCCATGGGACAATGAGGTCCCACATTCCTTGGATTATAAAATCAACTTGGTGCCATGCACCTCAATTACAACCATATCCTCGATGACTCGATGCCCAAGGCACCTCAAGTAACAAACATACCTCAGATTCCCCAATGCCAAAACACCTCAAAAAAGACATACCATGATGCTTCTGATGCCAAAAACCACACACACACACATATATATATATATAATCATTTACCTAAGATGGTTCCAACCCATTGAACAACATCTTGTTAGTCCACATAAATCATGTGCATGTCATGCGCTCAAAATTAACAAGCCTCAAAAGTCCATACCAAATAGAATAAAATTAAAATATCATGGTTACACCCACAGCGTACCTCTAACCATCATCATCTCACAAGCCTTGTTAGCCCATGGTAGCTCCATGGTGTGAACCTAGCCTAAATCACAACTAGATGAAGCCTAACCTCCCTACGATGTTTCACCAGTCACTAGCCACTGACCCCATGGCTAGGTCCCACTATCTCTACCACACCCTATGCATGCAACTGAACCTCATGTACCCTCACCTGGTACCAATCTTGATCTGACCTCAGAGGCCACATTCTATCCTGGTCCTTGCCTACTGGCTATCTGAGAAGGCTGCATATATAACCTCTTGAGATAACCAACCTATCCACATGATCAACACTCCTTTGGAGGCCTATCACACTTAGTTTGAACATTCCTTGGCTGCCCACACTTAAATCAAAACACTCTTAAGCTACCGTGAGGTGGTATAGCTAATTCCATGGCTTGACCGCCCTACTAGAAATCATCCCAACCTCACTTCATTCCATCTAAACCATCACCTAAAGACTCCAACCAAACCATGTGAGACATGTCCATCAGGTTACCCTTAGCTATGAGCACCTGATCCACCACCTATGAGAACAAGGCCAACCTAAAGATGTTTACCTACACCCGTATCACGTGTTGTAAGCTATATTCGAAGAGCATCACCCTAGAGGGTTCATCGCTTACCATACCTGGTGAAAAGTGAGATAACTCAGTGAAAGTAGATTCATAGTACATGATAGACATGTCAACCAGATAAAGGCTAAAAATTTCCGAGCTCTCTCCTCCCTCAGTGACTCCAAGAAAAAGTTCTCAAAGAACCTGTACACAAAGTCTTTCAAGGGAAATCCCTCCTGTCTATGAGCCTACACCTGCACATCCCACCAACGCTTCACCAATCCATTGAGAATATAAGTCCCCATCTTGAACCTCCGCCCTGGAGGTGTCTCAAGCTACTCAAAGATCATCTGCATGCTCTCTATCCAGTTCTCAATAGCCTATGGACCACCCTCACCCTAAAAAGAAAACTGGTGTTGCGACTAGAAATCCTGAGTAAGGTAAGACATAGAAGGTTTTGTTCCCTGAGAACCTCAATTGATCCTAGGAAAAACATTTACCAGACTAGTATGAAGATTCTTATCAAGCCACAAACCAAACACTATCAAACCCTGTAGTGGTCCTGCCTGCACTGGATCTTGAACTTGATCCTATTCCTAATCATGTACCTACAGCTCATGATCTGCCTGACCCTCAGGGGTCTGAAACGGATCATGCTCTTATGGAACTATACCATAATTTTCCTGACACTTCATTGAGCTATCTATGAGGAACCTGATGAATACTCTAAATGGGCATACATCCCACATATATAACAATATATATAATTCATATAGGGAAAGAAGTAAAGAGGCCGCGCATAACAAATACCCTTACTCTCTAACATCGTATCCATTCCCATGGAATCCTAGCCTCATGACCTCCTTACCCTCCCTTAACAGATCCAAGTATCACAATTTCCCCAGGCCATAACTTTCCTGACAACCAATGTTGCCTCAAACCGACAACCTAGTCACCCAATCCTGGTGATCAATAGTACCTACCTACTTCTTTAAGAGCTCGGCCCAAATCCCATGCCACATGACATTTTACATAAATTTAAATCATGGCATATCACATTGCATAAAACAAGAAATTCTACCAGACATTTCACCTTTTTTTCACATGGAAATCGACATATATCACATGGTATTATCACTTTACAAATCATACATTCATATATGAAATTGAAATACCCTAACAATGTTCCTATCAAAATCCAACAACAATGCCTTTCCTTGATGATCCAATGTATAATTCCCCCTTACCATACCTGGTCAACTATCACATATCACAATAAATAATCATCGAAAATCAAGTGATCCACCATGGTTGAAATCATATGAACTTTAATTTGAGAAAAATAAAAACAACATAACCGGCCTAAGGTAACTAAATCCATCCCTGATATATGGGGATTTAGGCACCCAAGAATGAGTTCAAAATCAAGTTTTGACCACAACCTATCTTCACTATACCAAAATCCAAAATAGTAATTCCAAGAAGAGAGGAAAAAGAAACTCATTTGATACAACCTTTTAATGTCCCAGACCCAAACAACCACTCGAATAGTTATATTGGGATAGGTTTCACTAACCATAGATTCACCTTCCCAAACACCAAAGGTTTCTAACTAATAGTGAGGGTGTAAATAGGTATAGCGAGGAGGCTATACCCTCTAGGAATAATATAAGGCACTAGTATGAGTATAATAGCATCACATGTAGTGGAAATAAATAACTCAGTAGGATCGAACAAGACCTATAGAGTGGAAGAATATCCAATATCCATAAATAGTGAAACCCATATAAAAACAACTATAGTGGAAAGTAAATAGATCAGCATACTAACACCACTTGTAACCACTACTAAAACTACCAAGGCATGCATCCATAACATGTCGTACATGTTAATAAACAAAGGGCACACATGGATAACCAAAGTAGCTACATATAATAAAAATCATGTTGATATAAGAATGAAAGATAAAAAAAAGTCAACCCTAGATAGGAATGAACTCAAGGTATATACCAATCTCCATGCCAAAAAGAACTATGATCCAGCTCTTGAGGCTGATCCCTTACCTGTACATAAAACCATAAAGTCTACACATGTCCCGAAGGGTCCATGTTGGGTGTGAGACGAATTTATGTAGGATACCACCCAATGATGTGTACCTTGTATAAGTGTTTAAGATGAAATTCATCTCTAATTAAGGTAAAAAGTACGATGCAATAAATAAACACAACCTCCACTGGTGCTCAGTAGCTACTAGGGAGTGTCACCTACTTCAGCCATCACCAATATATCAAAAGCAATGAAGATCCTTTAGCTCATGGACCAAGGTACTCTTGTATTGAAAAAATCCCAATGAACCCTTTAGTTCCCCTAAATCACATATCCCAACACCACGTGCCTCCTGGAACCACATGCCTCAAGTACTGACGTCCTGAAGTGACACCCAAACAATCATATCCCAGTACCAAGGACCCCTTCTCATATGCTCATGTCAGCTCATAGCACAACCACAAGAGGAATAATTATGTCTATACTCAAATAAATATCTGGTCCCATGGCCTCAATCATGAAAAGCCTTGATCCCCAACCCGATAACCTCATCACTATCCACCAAAGGCTCCTCACCTTCCACATGGATTTCTATGGAAAGAACCCCCAAACCAAAATAACTAAACCATAAATAATTGGGGCCTCTACACACACGAGATGTCAAAATGCCTCATAATGAAGTTTACCTATGTACACATGACTCAAATTGGTGCTTTGACCATCATGGGTGAGCGATAATCACCAAATAAGAACCTAAGACACACCATCTCTGGTACCTTATGCCCCTGTGACCATGTTTCTCAAATCTAATGGCCTTTCTATTCAAGTATCCCAGGTAGTGACCAAAATGATAGTCACACTGCCTCAAACCGATGTCCACAATGCCTAATCTCGTGGTCAAAACATCCCATGAAAATTCGGGTCAAGACCAGCCAGGAGACAACAAAACTCAATCCCAATGGCAATGTCATCCCAACCTCGGGCCTAGGCTTTCACAACCCAAAGTGGCTTAGCACATGCAATACATCAATTATATTTTTATATCACATTTAAAAAATTCAATTTAATCAAGTAATTCAATTTAAACAGTTGAATTTCTATATCTATCAGCTATAAAATAGCAGTGATAAAGTCTCAAATTCCTTTAAATAGAATAATAAATCTTTAACAATTTAAACTAAAAAATTTAAATAAAAAAATAGTTATAACCATTTTGGAACCACCGGCCAAAACGCCCCATTGAGCGGCGACCTCTAACCTGACTTCACTCGCATAATCAAGGTAAGGGAATTCCCAAAGGTATCCCACAAGGAACAAGATCAATTAAATATTCAATAACATGGGTATCGCTTCATACCCACTATTGCGCTAAAAACCCACAACCCCCAAATGGTTGTGAAAACACAAAACAAGGTATGCACCACCTACCTCATACACATACATCACTCCTCATCCAGCGTCAGCCTCTAATTCGGCCTAGAACATGATAAATCTATAAAATGAGAATAAACTCTCAAGGTACGATAACTAGGTTGAGAATTAAAATCATGAATAATGGATAAAGAGTAATAAAGAGCTTACCAATTGGGTTCCAATGGATTTGACAACATTTGAATCGGACTTAAGATGATGAATAGGGATCCCAAACAAGGTTCTGTTGGCTGGTTCATGAGGGTTCTATCCAAAATTGAAAAACAACGAGTCTACTTCCCATTTTAACCAAAACATAGATAGTACATGGAATGTAAAATATATATACATTTTGGGTATATGGGTGATGTGGGCAGTTTCTCCAACTTACTTTCCATGTCATTAAAAAGTCCCACCGACATGACTACACAACATGTACTAGGATTACACAGTTTGTATATGGTTGGTCCTATCTTCCTTTTTTAAATCCCAACATTCCATGTATGGCCATTACACATGGCCACACTACACTACATTTACATAGGATTACATGACGTGTAACCCTAATCCAAGTCATGTAATAGTTTTTCAGCCAGTACTTGACATGTTTTTTCAATTTCTGTAAAAAACAACCCCAAAAAAGAAACCCATGCCTCAAAGGAAGAACCGATTTCTTAAATATAAAACCAAGAAAACTATAAAAATATTCCACATCCTTGGGTACTACCTATGAAACAAATATCTTGACTTTCAATGGGTTCATTTCCACACCCTATTGAGACATAACATGCCAATGGAAATTCACCTCTCATTCCCAAAATGTACACTTAGACAGATTCCTATAAATATGGTGTTGAAGGACCTACAAAATATCTCTAATATTCTCAATATTCTCCTCCTCTATCCCCGATTAAACCAAGATATCATCGAAAAAAATGATGATGAACTGGTCTAGGAACTCATGAAATATAGAGTTTATAAGATCTATGAACACGAGTATTGCATTAATAATATCGAACAACATTCCTACAAATTCTAAGTTACCACACATACATCTAAAGTAAGTCTTCAAAATATCACCCTCCTTCACCCTAAACTAGTGATATTCATACTAAAAATCGATCATATAAAACCAACTTTCACATCTCAATTAGTTTAAAGGATTTTCGATCCTCAGAAAGGGGTAATAGTTCTTGACTATCACCTGATTCATCCATTGGTAGTCTATAAACTACCTTAAAATACCATCCAACTTCTTTTAAAACAACATTATAACACCCCACTATGACACACTGGTCTAGATAAAACCCTTCTATATCAAATCATTAATTTGAATCCTTGACTCCCAAAACATAGAAGGTTCCATCTGATAAGGATCCATCAAAATTGGAAAAGCACCAGGATGCATGTCTATCATGAACTCAACATCACATCAAGGGGGTATCATTACAACCTTATTTGGGAAAACATATAGGGAATACTAAATAACTCTAGGGAACTTGACTATCCCAATGTCTAATGATTCCATTGAAAATCCATCCATCAAAGAAAGAAGGGGCTCCACACACTGACTTCCCACCTAACAACCCCACTCACTAACTAAAATCACACACTAGAAATCCACATATGATATTACAACTCTGTTTTGGAAGCCATAAATAACTACACACATGGAATACAATTAGTAAATGCCTTAGATGACATCATATGGCCACATATGTAGAAAGAAAATATCTCCATGGGACTGATTTGAATCCACAATCCGTCTACATATCCAGTACACATAAAAAAATATGGAATGACCTCTAACTGGAAAAGTTAACACTAGGGGGTGAAAAGAATATCTACATATATTCCTAGAGAATATACTAGAGTTAGTGAAACTAAGGAGTATGAATATCCTAAACCAAACAAGGTATAAAAAAGGGTATTAAATAAACCAATCATACCTTTGATGATCTCTGGCCCCTATGACACTATTTCCTCTACTACATGAAACTGTCCATTATTATCTCTTGAACATTTATACTGATGACTGACTCCATAACCTTGCTCGGTTTGATATCCCTAATCACAAGGAATATCCTATGTTTAGTCTTTATGTGTTTTATCTCCCCTCAGAGGAGAATAAACCTACTACCCCTACTGCTGAAATAGTCTCACTTAAACTTCTATTGAGGTTAGTCTTGAACCTATCCACCTCTATCAAACTAAGATCAAGGAACAACTAGGATCTGATTTTTGTGATGGCTATGAACCTGAAAACCAAAACACATTATCATGAAGTCCCTAGGAAAGCATGGAAAACACTAGCTGTAGAAGGATTCAAGGGAAGATGTTGAGGTCAACTCCTTGCTGGTCGAAACCTCAAAGTTCATAGTGCCCGAGACCTATCATAGAGATTGTTTCTCCTTGAGAAAACCTACTGATTCCTCTCTCATAATATACTCCTTATGAGTGCACTCACTCGATCATCTCTACCTTCTTTTGAACCTCAAAATTTGTTGGCAACATATATGGAGTCACTACATACATGATATAAGGAAGAAGAACCTCCTCAAGACAACTCACATGATACTCCTCGTATTGAAAATGATTTAGAGAAATGCATAGAAGATACATTAATTTAATTCCCAACCCCTAAACTGACATACTCCCTTGTTGATGATAAAGAAGCTCCTGCCTCTTCACTGACTTCATAGAAAATAAAGGAAACTCTACCCATAACTCTTTCTGAAATTGAACCCATGAAACATGTACCTCCTTCCACTCTCCCAACAATAATGCCCACCACTGATGCACAACTCTCCATATCTAACTTACTTCCAAAGGGTCCTAATACTCCATTTATACCAAGATCAAACTGAATGTGAACTCAAGATCCTCCATCCATATCTCTTTATTTACATTTGAAAAACTTCCATCATACTTCCCCAAATCCTACAACTGTAAAGGACGCAATTTCCTATTTTAAACCTCATCCTTCTCTATAAGATTAATCCTATGATAATCAACCATATAACACTATTTAACCTGAACTACCTGATCCACATGTGAATGAGGTCTTGGATCCATAGATGAAATACAAAAAAAAGATTTTCCTAAGACCACGTGTTGTGTAATTTTATTAACAGTAATTTTAATTAACTTTATTCAATTTAACATTTTCAAAGATAACCAATTAAAATAAGAACACAAGTCATCATGATTCATGTACCTCTCATAGGTCCTTATCGTATAAACTGGTCCACCTTAGATAGTCGTTCAATATTCTCAAATTCTGTGAAATGGATCATATGGGGCCCTAAAGTCTCATTTACTAGTTAGTATCCCAAGCCCATATCATATACTAAGGTAAAGTAGCGGAGATTCTATGCCAACCCATGCAATCATTACTATTACTAACTTCAAACTCTATAGTCTATCACAACCATAACCTTTGATACCACTCTATCATGACCCCCTTCCACTAGAGATATTGTAATGAGGGTAGAGAGATAATGACCCCTAATTCTGTCCTCCAGTAGGCCTCGGGTTGGGGACAAGCACTGAGGGTACAAAAATCTCATAAAATGGGAGGCATTAACCTCTTTAATAATATAAGATTTAAAGATAATATGGATAATCTACAAGTAAATCTTTGAAATAATATAAAAATAAAAATACATTCCCACAATGCATGTATAAATACAACTGATATAAATAAAAGTCTCTAAATTAAACACCCAAAATCAAGGCTAAAGTAGTGATCCATTAGATATCCATTGTTTGATCCAGTATTGTCTAGAATGTTCCACATAATCCTATTGGAAACATGAAAATAGTTTTCTATATGTAGGGTGATCAAATAGGTATACTCAGTAGGAAAACCAAAATCTCTCACAGATATTTGAAATAAGTATACTAATGCACCCATGAGAAAAATATTGAACAAGAACCACATAAATATTTCAAATATACATCCCAACCTCACCATGAAATGCTCACCAAATAACACATTCCAAGTATAATAACATAATTGTAATGCATTGACCCCAGTTACCCAAAGTCGGTGCATTATTACATAACATTGGAATGATCACAAGAGATCAAGTCCCCAAAGACTGATCAGTTTAGAAGCCTTGGATGTAATAGATATATACATAAGTTATACATTACATTATGAAATTAAAAAGTAACATTGTGTCTCCTTTGAATACCCTCATATCCCTTAGCCTATTCTTGTAGGTCAGTCATAATATAATTCAATGCATTTGGGGAAAAATAAAACAAAAGAAAATGGGTGAGCTCAGATTCTCAGTAAGGATTACAATATACTGAAAACTATCATAAATAAGCATAAACTGTAACACCCCAAGATTTCATTGTACATTATTTATTCAAAGTAATTCAATAACATGCACTACATGTAACACTGAGTTCAAGCGCACCACGACTTACAAAACTAGCCGTTCAAAAGAGGTTATGAATAATATTAACTAAATTTTGAACTTTATATAATTCTTAAAATTTTATAATCCATATTATGAGTTTCTTAGACATAATGAAAAAACAAATTCGTTTTTTTCATATAAAAGAAGTATTTTTTAAAAAAATACAATTTTACCGCTTTTTAATGGAGAAACCTTTCTAAATCCAAAATTTGAAACTTTTATATATTCAATTTGACAAAATAAACTTCTTCTTTAGAATCAAGACAGATTAATTTAGTTTCAAATTTTTTTTGGCATTTTTCTGATAACTTTCATATTTGGGTGAATAGTGGAAAATACTATATTTTAACTGAAAACAACTTTTTTAATCAAAATAATTTATAGTGTTAAATTATAAATTTTAATGGTTTAGAAGTATAAAAATATTATATTTTTACCATTAATCCAATTTTATTCATTGGAAATAATTTCACTTTGAAATTGAACATAAACAAGTATCAATCTTTTGTTAGTTATTATTTTTTAAAAACACCCTTTTTGGTTTTGACAATGGGAATTAATTTTAAATTAATAAATGCAACTTATATGTTTTGAATTTGGTAAAATAGACTTAATTTTTGAATTTAGAATATCAAAATTATCTTAGGGTGAAATTTTAGAATTTTTCTGAAAACTTTCAATTTTTGATGAATAGTGAAAACACTAAGTTTTTGGTTAAAACTAGATTTTTATTTAAATAATTATTTATTTATTTATTTATTTTGGTCAAAATAGATACATAATACCTATATAAGTTCAATATAATTCAGGGAAATGATTTTATAATAATTTTTTATATATAAAAATTTTATTGAACTTTTTACCGTCTTTTACCCACCTCCTAGGAGAATTTACAAATTCGTATAAAACATAATTTTACCATTTCTATGAGTTTAATTTCAAAAATCTGAGAGAAACAGTTACCCTTAATAAGTAAAATGTTGGTTAATAAGATAAAAATAATTTTTGGTGAATAGTAACGTTGGATTTTATTTACCCGATTAAAGGTAAATAGGGTAATTCAAGCTAAGAAGAATATTATAATAATACAAATTTATATTAACACTTGTCTTAAACTTATTTGATGAGTCATGGACTACCATGGTAATCCTTGTGTCGATTTTGGGACCTCATGGGGCCACTTATGAATGATAATGACACTTTATTTTAATTAACTAAAAATATAGGCAAATATGACATAAACAAATATCTTTTAGTAAATCAATTTTTACATGGGGTTATATAAGTAATATTTTGACTATAAATATTCATTGTAAAGATAAAAATATTTTCTACATAAATGTATTTTATTTATATTTTTTAGAAATTAAATAATTTAATTTATTTATAACACAATGATGATGCAGAAATTACCTTATTAAGGAAATATTAAAATAATTGATATTATAAATATCCAAATAAATGTAATTTGAGACTTTTTAGGAATTAAAATAATTTTATAGATTAATATGGAATGTTAGGGTTTATTAAATGAATGTTTTTTGAAGTAATAATTCTTTTATGAATTTAACAAAAACAAAATAGCCAATAGTGTCAAAATTGACATCAAAGAGTTTTTAAAACAAATATTATATTATTAATTGATATTCTATTCCTAAAAATCTAAGGTTCATCCAAAGGACTTAAATAATATTATATATTTCATTAATGAACCACGTGAGGTTCTCTAAGAAGTTTATAGTATGTTTATTAACCATATAATATAAAAATACAAAGAGACATGGTAAATGTCAAACAAATTCACTAAGCGTTAAATCTAAAAGATGAGGTTAATATTGTGACTCAAACCTATCTAAAACATATTTTTTGAGTATTTTTTCGACCCATAACCACATGTTCCTAGAAATAAATCATTTTTGTGCCATTATAAACCGAAAATGATTTTATTGGAAAATAATATTTCAATCTTTTTCTAAGGTTCCCCTCACGTGTCTTATAAAAGGACACTCCCCCTTCTCCCAAATTCACACCTTCAAAGCCATTTGTCTCGGCCAACCTTTGCCCAAATATCATATCTACTATCCTACCTTCATATTATAGGTCTTTCTTTAGTCAAAAATCCAACCTAATAATCCATTTTTATTAAATCAAATGGAAGAACCCGAATAAGAGGTAAATATTTCATCACCTCTTTCAAGTTATTTTATTCTTCCACTTATTATTTCCTTGTTGTTTCCATTATAAAACAATAACTCCAGTATCTTATATATACTATGATGCTATTATAAATATGTTACAACCATATTCATTATTCTATCCATCCTTTGAATGACATGTCACCATACGTGCGTACGTATGACTTACCGTCTCCACGTCGTGGTGTAGTTGTTATTCAATACATTATTATTTGGATGGGTATAATAATGATGTATGATTGATGTAAATAATAAATATAACATTATAATTATTATTTATATATGATATAACATCCAATTATATAATATTTTAATATAAAAATAATTATATTGTCTCTCATGTGTATGTACGGATTACCGTCTCCACAAACGCGATGAGATTCATTCCCCATTGTAACCATTCAAGACTAATTTTAATTTGAAGATTAAAAATAATGTTTAAAGGATTGATATCATTCTTTATATTAATAAGAAACATCCCATCCATAACAAACATGACTCATGTAACAAATAATATAAAGGAAAACAAATCAGTTAACACCTGAAACGACTATAATACTGAAATATCATTAACAAGGCATTATTAAGAAGATCATATATGATATAATAATTATGTATATGGTTATTGTATAATTTAATAACAATTATTTAACTGTTATACATGAGGTTAACGTACCCTCTACCAAGGAAAAATAATGGTGAGGGTTAATTCTAAAATCCCTTCATTATCCAAGGTTGTTTATACGTAATTATCTAATGGGACCTCTCTATCAGCCACCTCCATGTTTCATAAAATGTATTTCAACACATTTTTACTATTTACTAGACAATGGGTTAAAGTAATTTATACCCTTATTTGACCTTATATGTTTTTTAAAGGAATATTTCTGTCGTTTTCCAAACAAGGTACTTTATAACCTTTTCAACAAAATTAAGGTAAGAATGTCTTTTTTAACTTATACAGTAGGTGTGGCTATTTTCTGCCATTATAACATCATCAAAGCTTCCCTTACAAGCTTATAAGAAAATTTTCAAAATAAATGTTTTCTTTATAATTATGAGAAACTTAAATGATTTTAAAATAAAAAGAGATATTTCTCTCAAATAGTTTTGATTTCATCTATGTCAACATCCTTTGATGAATTTTACACTTGTTTTAAGTTGATTTATTATGATACAAATATTCCATATTGAATTTAAGGTTTTGTGATATGTTTGACTATGAATGAGTTATTTTTATTCCATTCATGGTTTATGGTTAAAGTATTGACATTTCATATGCTGGTTTTAATACAAATGTTTATGTTTTATTTCAACCTCTTTTTAAGATGGATGTGTTGGACTATTATGTTCTGGGTTAGGGACCAGTAAAAGTAAGCCCTTCAGGTTGGGGTTTGGTTATAGAAGACACTCTGGGATGGAGACCGGTTACAGATGCTCTTCGGGTTGGAGTGCGGTTACAGAGGCTCTCCAGGTTGGAGTCCGGTTACAGAGGCTCTCCGGGTTGGAGTCCGGTTATAGAGGCTCTCCGAGTTGGAGTCCGATTACAGAGGCCCTCCAAGTTGGGGTCCGGTTCTAGTAAGCCCCTAGGTCTTGACACGAGTCCTTGACACTGAAATTAATGTCCGGTACTATACATTCCCTCATTATGAAATTAGTTATTACATGTGATTATTTGACTAGTAGAATATCCATGTGCATGTTAATATGGTAATTTTTGATTTATTTTTTCCATATTATGTTCAAGTTTATGTGTAAAAGGCTGTTGTTTTTATTAAACATACTGCCTTAAAAGTTTATAGCTTCAACTAAATTATTCACCCTTACTGAGCATCCGAGTTCACACCTTTCTTATGTTTTATATTTCCAAGATCCCAAGAAGTGTTTTATGTTTAAGATGTAGGGTTAAGCTAAAGGAATAATGGAATTATCAAAGGATTATTTTTTTGTTGTATGTTGGAAAGTGTAATGTAATGTTCATGTAAGTAATCTATTTTCCAAGGCTGCTAAATGGATCGGTCTTTCGGGACTTGACCCCTTGTAATCATGCCAATGTATTAAAATAATGCACTGACTCTGGGAATCTAGGGTCAGGGTGTTACATAAACACTTAAGGAAATGTATAAGAATATTAAAAAAGACATCTAAACTTAAACTTCATCATAGTATGGAAAAGATAAATCAAGTAATTCCATTTACTTATTCACATGGATATTATACTAAACGAATATTCACAAGTAATATCAACAGCTAATATCATAATGATGGAATGCATAATGTCAGACATCATAACCACATAGTCAAGGTCTCGTGTTAAGTCTACAAATAAAAATATTATCAAAGCCTTGTTACAAGGAACTAGTTTGTCTCATGAGACCAACTAATGTATCGAGGGGTTATAGTAGTCCCCGTCCATCACTTACTACGTCTAATGCATTCCACACATGAAAATGGCGAAACATAACATAAAAATTCATATTAAACTAACATACAAAATGTTAATACTTTAACCATAAATCACAAATGACATAAAAACAACACATCCATAGTCAAAAATATCATAAAAATATCAATACAATATGGAATATTGTATCATAATAAATAAACTTCAATTAGACATAAAATCCAAAAATAGATGTTGACATAGATTAAATCTATCTAAAAACTGTTTGAAAGAAATATCTCTTTCTACTTTTGAAATCATTTATAAGTTGTATAATTATAAAATAAAACATTTATTTTAAAAATATTTATATAATCTTGTAAGGGAAGCTTCTAAGGTGTTATAACGACGGAAAATAGACGCACCCACCGTATAAGTTAAAAAAACATTGTTTCCTTAATTTATCAAAAAGGTCATAAAGTACATTGTCTAGAAATCGATGAAAAAATTCCTGTAATTTTTTTTTATAAAAAGTAGAAAAATGGTATAAATGATTTTAACCCATAGTATAGGATATAGTAAAAAAAATTTGAAATTCATTTTTAAGAAACACAGATGTGGATGATAGAGAAGTCCTAGTGGATTTTTAGGTATAAACAACCTCGGATAATGAAGATATTGTAAAATTAACCCTTACCATGTAATTTTACTTGGTAGAGGGTAATTTAACCCCATATATAATGGTTAAATCATTTTTATTAAATTATAAATGAACAAAAAACATAAATATTATATCATATATGATCCTCTAATATTGCTTTGTTCATAATTTTTTACTATTATCATTGTTTCAGGTGTTAAATGATTTGTTTTCCTTTATATGTTTTGTTATTTAAGTAAATTTTGTTATGAATAGGATGTATTTCATTCATATATATAATTATATTATGTTCTTAAACATTATTTTTTAATCATAAAATGAAAATTATTCTTGAATGGTTATGATAGGGAATGAAATCTCATTGCATCGTGGAGATGGTAAGCCGTACGTATGCACGAGAAACAATATCATTATATTGACGGTGAAATAATATGTAATTGGATGGTATATTATACATAAAGAATCATTAAAACATTATATTTATTATTTACATCAGTTATACTCATTATTATACCCATCCAAATAATGAAGTGTTGAATAACAATCTACACCATGACGTGGAGACGGTAAGTCATACGTACGCATGTATGGTGAATTTTTCATTAATAGGATGGATAGAATAATGAATATGGTTATAACATATTTTTAATAACACATCATTAAGTATAATGTAGTGGATTTATTATTTTAGTATAGAAACAAAAAGAAAGAGGAAGTAGAAGAAGAAAATAACTTTGAAAAAGGTGATAAAAATAATTACCTCTTCTTTGGGTGCTTCCTTTTGATTTGAAAAAAGGGCTTCTTAGGTTGTATTTATGATAAATTAAGGCCTCTAGGTTGATGCAAGGGTATTTTGGAAGAGGTTTTAGTAGGGGTTGGCCAACAAAAATGGATTTGGAGGTGTGAATTTAAGATAAGGATAAGTACCCTTTTATAAGAGAGGTGAGGGGAACTTTATGAAAAGCTTGAAATATTAATTTATTATAAAAAGATTTTTGGTTCATAATAGATCAAAATAGATTTATTTTGAGTATAAGGTGGGGATGTGTTGAAATCATCTCAAACAATAGGTTTTATACAATTTTACGTCACCATATTAACCTTATCTTTTATATTTAACTCTTAGTTAAATAGTTTAACTTTTACCATGTCTTCTTTTATTTTTATACTACATGGTTAATATAGTAACTATAAAATACTAAGAGAACCTAAAGTAGTTAACTAATGATGTATATAACATTATCTAAGTCCTTTTTCCAAATATTATATTTTTAGGAATATTATATCATTTAATAAAATACTATTAAAAAAACTCATTTATGCCAATTTTGACACTATTTAGTATTTGGTTTTTGTTAAAGTCATAAAATATTGATTACTTTGAGAAAAATACATTCAATAAACCCTAACATGTCATATCCACCTAGAAAATTCATTTATGGAAAAAATTTTCAATTTAAATTTATTTTAATATTTATAATATCAATTATTTTAATCTTTAAATAATAAGGTAATTAATGCATCATCATTGGGTCATAAATAAATTTAATTATTTGATGTCTAAATATTATAAATAAAATACCATGATGTAGTAAATCTTTTAAAATTTATAATGAATATTTATATTTTAATTTATTATATGTATAAACCTATATTAAATATGTTTTAGTTATTAAAATATGAATTTAACACTTTAAACCCTTCTTTAAATAAAATATAATAAATGTCCTAATATAATACAAGTGGATCAAAAAGGATCATATTTTTGTATTATGGTTTATTTTGGTCAAAAAACACATATCCAATAGAATTATGACATGTGTTGGGGTAATTTTATATTATTATAATATTATTTTTACCATTAATTACCCTATTTAATTTTATCCATGATAAATAAAATTCAAAAGTTACTATTCACTAAATATTAGTTTCATCCTATTGAACCACATTTTACTTACAGATGACAACCTTGTCTATCGGATTTTTGAAATTCAATTCACATAAGTGGTGAAATTACGTTTTATGAAAATTTTCAAATGTTCCTAGAAGGTGGGTAAAAGACTTTAAAAAGTTCAATAAAAATTTATACAATAACACAGTGTTTTTCACTATTCATCAAAAAATGAAAGATTTCAGAAAAATTCCAAAAATTCACCCTAAGATAATTTTGATATTTTGAATCCAAAAATGAATTCCATTTTGAAAAATAAAATTTATAAAATTTCAAAAATAGGGTATTACTCTTCCTAACTACTTTTTAAACGTCTAATTTGATTGGTCGGGATGTGCTAGAACTCAGAGCTGCATACATCACAAGCTATTGTATTATTCAAAGAGAAGCGTATCATGGAAGTTTGGGGTGTTACATTCTTCCCTCTTTCAAATAATTTCTTTTTAAAAATTTCAAAAACATTACTTCATAAAAATATTCAGATGGTTCTTCATCATAAGTTCTTCAGGTTCCCAAGTTGCCTCTTCCATTTTATGGTTTATCCAAAGAACTTTTAGTAGACGAGTCATATAGTTTCTAAACATTTGTTCTCTAGTATCAAGAATCCTAATAGGCTCTTCATAATAAGACAAATCAGGTTCCAGTTCTATTTATTCATAGGTGAGAACATGCATTGTGTCAGACATGTATTTTCTCAACAGTGACATGTGGAACACATCATGAACATTAGAGGTACTTGGAATCATTTTCAAATGGTAATCTATAACTTTGATTTGTTCAAGAATTTCAAAAGGTATGATGTACCTGGGACCTAATTTACCTTTCTTACCAAATCGTATAACACCCTTTGATGAAGATACCTTCAAGAAAACATGATCTATTATTTGAAATTCAAAATCCTTCATTCGATTATCGACAAAGATCTTTTTCCTACTTTGAGCAACTTTTATGTGGGTTTGGATAATCTTCACCTTTTATATTGTTTCCTTAATAGGTCTTGGGTCTATGAGTTTCATTTCACCCACATCATCCCAACAAGTTGATGTACGCCATCTCTTTCAATATAACGCTTCATATGGTGCCATATGAATACTTGAATGGAAGCTATTATTATAGGAAAATTCAACCAGAGGTAAATAATGATCCCACACACCTTGAAATTCAAGTGAGAAAAATCTAAACATGTCTTATTAGTTTTGAATAGTCTGTTCTGATTGTTCATCAGTTTGAGGGTCGCAGGCAGTGCTCAAACAATGTTCAGTATCTAGGGATTTCAAGAGACTTATCCAGAATCTTGATGTAAAATGAGGATCATGATCCGAAACAATCGATCGGGGTACACCATGAAGTCTTAAAACTTCATTAATATATAGTATTTCTAAACGTTAAAGTGGTAAATCTTCTCTTATAGCAAGAAAATGTGATGACTTGGTAAGATGATAAAAAATGAACCATATTTCATCATTCCTTCTAGGAGTCTTTGGTATTCCCATGAAAAATTCTATCATAATATCATCCCATTTCCACTCAGGCATGGGAAGAGGTTGCATGACTCCTATAGGATATTGTCTTCTAGACTCCACCTATTGACAAACCATACATCTTGACACATAATCAACAATATATCTCATCATGTTGTCCCACAAAAAATGTTACTCCAAATATCTATACATCTTAGTGCTACCAGGGTGTATAGAGAAATTGGAGTTATGAGCATCATCCGACAATTCCCTTTTTAGATTAGGTATATCGAGAACACAAAGCCTCTTCCCAAATTTCAAAATTCCATCTTCATATATGAGCTCAATTGTAACACCCCAAGCTTCTACGGTACGATTCTCTTTGAATAATGCAATAGCGTGTGTTGTACGGAACATTGAGTTCTAACACACGACGACCAATCAAACTAGCCGTTATGAATAGTAATACCTACTTTTTGAAATTATATATATATTATATTTCAAAATGGACTTCATTTTTGGACTGAGAATATCGAAATTATCCTAAGTTGAATTTTTGGTATTTTTCTAAAAAACTTCAATTTTTGATGAATAGTGAAACCACTAAGTGGTAGTTAAAAAACTTCATTTTTCATAAAACTTAATTTTAACGCTTCTGTGAATGGAATTTAGAAAATCCAAGACACATGGTTAATATCAAGTAGTAAAATGTGGTTCAATGAGATGAAAAGAATTTTTGGTGAATAGTAACTTTTTACTTTTATTTACCACGGTTAAAAGTAAATAGGGTAATTAAGGGTAAAAATGATATTAATATTACCTGAAAACAAGTCCTAATTATATTGGACAAGTGTTTCTCGACCAAAAACAACATTAGGAATAAGATATTATCATTTAGGTCAACTTGGATTAGATTAGGACATTTATTATTATTTAATTCAAAGAAGAGTTAAAAGAGTTAAAATCAAGGTTTATTTACTAAAACATATTTAATATGGAATTATACATAAGATAAATTCGATTGTAAATATTCATTAGAAAGCTAAAAATATTTCCTACATAATGATATTTTATTTATAATTTTTGGACATTAAAAACTTTAATTTATTTATGAGACAATGATGATGTCGTAATTACCTAATTAATGAAAAATTGGAATAATTGATATTATAAATACCCAAATAAATGATATTTGATACTTTTTATAAATACCAGTAATTTTTTAGGATAATATGACATGCTAGGATTTATTTAATTAACTTTTTTCTATGTAATAATTCTGTTATTATTTTTTAAAAAATAAATTATTGAATAGTGTCAAAATTGACATAAAAGATTTTTTAAAACCAATATTATATTATTAATTGATATTAAATTCATAAAAATATAAGGTTCGTCCAAGTGAATTATATCATGATAGGTGTATCATTAATGGACCACTTGGGGGGTCTCTTGGATGTATATAGTATGTTTATTAACCATATAATATAAAAATACAAAGAGACACTGTAAAAGTGAAACTAATTTACTAAGAGTTAATACTTAAAGATAAGGTTAATATAGTAACCCAAACCTGTCTAAATTATATTGTTTGAGTGGTTTTCAAACCATACCCACCTTAACCTTTAAATAATTCACTTTGGAGCCATTATAAACCGAATATGAATTTATTATAAAATAATATTTCTAGCTTTTCCAAAGGTGCCCCTCACCCCTCTTATAAAAGGGCACTCCTCCTTCTCACTAATTCAAGAATTAAAAGCCTTTTGGTTCGGCCAAACCCTGCCCAAATCCACTATAAACTTCCCTCAATACAACCTAGAGGCCTTATTTTGATCATAAAGCCAACCTATGGAGCCCTTTTTATCAAATCAAAAGGAAGAACCCGAAGAATTGGTAATGTTTTCACCACCCTTTTTCAAATTCATTTCTTCTTCAACTTCATCATTTTTTGTTATTAAAATTCTAAAATAATGAATCCAGTATCTCCTATATACTGTAATATTATTATAAATATGGTACAACCATATTCATTATTCTATCCATCCTCTGAATGATATGTCACCATACATGCGTACGTACGACTTACCGTCTCCACGTCGTGGTGTAATTGTTATTCAATATATTATTATTTGGATGGGTATAATAATGATTTTTGATTCATGTAAATAATAAATATAACATGATAATTATTCTTTATATATGATATACCTTCCAATTATATATTATTTTAATATCAAAAGAATGATATTGTCGCTCGTGCGTACGTACAAAGTACCGTCTCCACGAACGCGATGAGATTCATTCTCCATCGTATCCATTAAAGTATAATTCTCATTTGATGATTAATAATAGTATCTAAGGACTTGATATAATTATATATATGATTATGATACAACCTATCCCTGAAAAACATGACTTACGTAACCAAACATATAAAAGAAAATGAGTAAGTTAACACCCGAAACAACAATAATACTAAGATATTATTAACAAATCAATGTTAAAAGATCATATATGATATCATATTAATGTATATGATTCTTGTATAATTTAATAAAAATTATTTTACCATTATACAGGAGGTTAACCTACCCCCAACCAAGGAAAAGTACAAGGTAAGGGTTATTTCACGATCTCTTCATTATCCGAGGTTGTTTATACGTAATTATCTATTGGGACTTCTTTATCATCCACATCCATGTTTCTTAAAAATGTATTTCAAAACATTTTTAATATTTACTAGAATATGGGTTAAAGTCATTTATACCCTTGATTGACTTTTTATAAGTGGTTTATAAAGGAATCATTCCATCGTTTTCCAAACAATGTGCTTTTTAACCGTTTCGACAGAATTAAGGTAAGAATGTTTTTTTAACTTATATGGCGGGTGCAGCTATTTTCCACCCTTATAAAATCGTCAAAGCTTCCATTACAAGATTATAAGAATATTTTAAAATAAAATGTTTTATTTTATAAATATATGACTCTTAAATGATTTCAAAATAGAAATAGATATTTCTCTAAAAAGAGTTTTGATTCCATCTATGTCAACATCCTTTAATGGATTTTACGCTTATTTGAAGTTGATTTATTATGATACAAAACATCTATATTGTATTGAAGGTTTTGTGATATGTTTGACTGTGGGTGTGTTATTTTTATACCATTCATGGTTTATGGATGAAGTATTTACATTTCTTATGCTAGTTTTAATACGAATGTTTATATTACGTTTAAACCTTTTCATATGGGAATGCATTGGACTTAATATGTGACGGGTGGAGCCCGCTATAGCTCCTAGATTCATAGGTAGGTCTCATGAGACAATCTAGTGTCTTGTAACAAGGCCTTGACAAAATATTATTTGTAGTCTTGGCACGAGGCCTTGTCTATGTGGTTATGATAGTCTGAAATTATGCATTCCACCATTATGAAAGTGGTTATTGATATTGCATGTGATTATTCGATTAGTAGAATATCTATGTGAATAAGTAAATGGAATTACTTCATTTTATTTTTTCCATACTATGCTTAAGTTCAAGTTTAAAAGGATTTTGTTTTAGTTATACATTGCCTTAAATGTTTATTCTTATTTACGAAAGTTTCCGCTATATTGTTATCCTTACTAGGCATTTGAGCTCACCCCTTTCAATGTTTTATTTTTCCCAGGATGTGAAGAAGTAATTTATGAATGACCTGCAGGGATATTATGTGGGGATATGAGTGTGGACTATGAAGAAAAGATGTTGTTGTAGTTTTCATTTTTATGATGTAATGTAAGGCTTATGAATATATCTAGTGTTTCCAAGGCTACTAAACCAATCGGTCTTTCGAGATTTGATCTTTCTTGTGATCATGACAATATTATGTAATAATGCACTGACTCTGGGTAACTGGGGCCGGGGCGTTATAGTTGGTATCAGAGGAAGTTTAGTACAAACCCTGGATGCTAGATTTAGATAAACTCTAATTAGAGCACATAGATTTAAGATGGACTTTGAGGATTAGTATAGAATAACTTCCTAGAATTTTGGTATTGTATAGATTTTGTGAGTTTTCCGAGCAATACATCCCTTTCTGGATATGAGCAGGTAGAGGCGGATCTGGCACAGATGTAACTAGGGGTAAAAACCGAAAACACCGCTTTGAGCTGGACTCGAACGAGAACTGGTGCACGACAACGGACCTTGCTGCACTCTTGGTTACGACACTCCCAGGGGATATGCTTAGGATAACTCTCATTTTCTTTAAAAATCATTATGAAGGGTTTATGAGTATATACTTCCTCAAAGAAAACATTTTTATGATTATGGATTATATTCATAAATAGTTCAATTTATGTTAAGTGTTTTATAAGTATGGAATTATGTATTTTGATTCATAAACTGATCTAGTTTATGCCATTGTTTAGAAATGGCGCCTAGTGGAAGAAATGGAAATCGTATCAATGCACGCACTCCATGTAGGGATTGTCCTCCTACTCAAGATAATTATAGTGGAGCTGGTGATGCAACTGGTGCCGATCGGCTAATCACCATACTGGGACAACTCACTCAGGTTATGAATAATAACCTTACCCGTATGGAGCACCCTGATCCGCAATGTGGAGGATCAATGTTAGATCACTTCATGAGGTAACAACCACCAACATTCAATGGGAGTAAAAATCCCTTAGTAGCTGAGCAATGGATAAATTACCTAGAGAAAATATTTCAAGCTTTGGGGAGTAGTGAAAGGGAAAAAGTTATCATGGTAGTTTACCGCCTCGCTGGAGATGGTGATCAATGGTGGTCATTGATTCAAAACACGAAGGAAGATGATGAAGTATCAAATATGGAAGGGAGGGAGTTCAAAGATCTGTTTTTAGAAAAATTCTTTCCTCATGACCGTCGAGCAGATATGGAAAGACAATTTCTGAGTCTGAGACAAAAGGAGGATGAGAATGTCGTAAAGTATTAGGCTAACTTTACAAGGTTAGCAAGGTATTCTGGAGATTATATAAATAACCCAAGAAGTAAGATTGATCGTTTCTTTGATGGGTTAAAACCATTTCTCCATCGAGCATTAGTCTCACAATCCTTCTCGTCGTACGAAGAAATTGTCTCCTGTGCTATCAAGACCGAAAACGAATTCCCTAAGTCTTATGACTTTAAAGAAAATCAAGAGAAGAAGAGATCTTCTAATCAATCTGGGAATAGAAATAAGGGGAAGAAGGGAAAGTTTGAATATCCATCCTGTGGTAAATGTGGGAAGAAACACCTCGATAATTGCTTTAAGGGAACAGGAGTCTGTTACAAGTGTGGTGAAAAAGGCCACCAAGTTTGTGATTGAAAGGGGAAGAAGGAAGCTACCAATGTTCAGTGCTACAATTGCATGGAGATTGGACATTATGCAAATGAATTTCCTAAGCATCAGGGTAACTTACCTCAGAAAAGGCCAAGGGATCAAGGCCAAGATTATGCTATCAGTACTGCTGAGGTAGAAGCTTCGAAAGACGTGGTGGCAGGTAATTTAATAGTTTCCTCAAGTTTAGAAAATGCATTGTTTGATTCTGGATCATCTCACTGTTTCATATCTTCCCAATTTTTTAAGAAAATTAGATATTTCCAATTTGATTTAACAAGGGATTTGTCAGTTAAAACTCCTAAGGGAAGTATCATTGCAACAAATTTTTGTGAATCAATCCCCATTAGAGCACATAAATGTTCTTTATCTACTGATCTCATCGTCATACCTATGATTGAGTTTGATATAATCCTAGGTATGGATTGGCTTTCGAACTATGATTTGAAGATTTATTGTAAGAAGAAAGAGGTTACAATTCTTGATGATGATGATAAGGAACACCTTATCTTTAGAGCAGAATCGTCACCACCTAATTCTTTTCTAGATCCACCCCCAGTAGCTCAACTAAATTCAATTATTGGGGAGGAAGAGAAATAAATGACTGTGGGTGAGGAAAGGAATGTTCAAATAGAGGATTTACCTGTTGTGAAAGAATATGTAGATGTATTTCTGGAAGATTTACCTGGACATCCTCCAGAATGAGAAGTTGAGTTTTCCATTGATTTAATTCCTGGATCAAGGCCTATATCGAAGACCCCTTATAGAATGACCACTGTAGAATTAGTCAAACTAAAGAAACAACTAGAGGACTTGAGTAATAAAGGATTTATTCGCCCTAGTGTTTCTCCATGGGGAGCCCCTGTTATATTTGTTAAAAAGAAATATGTATCTATGAGGTTATGTATCGACTACAGGGATATCAATGCTATAACAATAAAGAACAAGTATCCCCTACCACGCATTGATGATTTATTTGACCAACTGCATGGAGCTCAATACTTTTCAAAGATTGAACTTCGATCTGGATACCATCAGTTGTGTGTGAAGAAGGAAGACATTCTGAAGACAACATTTTGAACAAGGTACGAGCATTACGAGTTTACAGTAATGCCTTTTGGATTGAATAATGAACCCTATATATTCATGGATCTTATGAATAGAGTTTTCAAGGAATATCTCGATGAATTTTTGGTGGTATTTATTGATGATATCTTGGTATACTCCAAAAGCTACGAATATCATGAAAATCACTTGCGCATTATCCTGAAGACTCTGAGAAGACATGAATTATATGGGAATTTTAGAAAGTGTGAATTTTGGCTTCAGGAGATTTCTTTTCTTGGCCATATTATCTCTAAATATGGAATCTCTGTTGATCCTTCTAAGACCAAGGAAATCCAAGAATGGCCATCACCAACGAGTATAACTGAGGTACGTAGTTTTATTGGTTTAGCAGGTTATTATTGACGTTTCGTCCAGAATTTTTCCCGATTGGCTAACCCATTAACAAAGCTCATATGTAAAGGGGTTAAATTTGTTTGGAAAAAAGAGTGTTAAGAATGTTTCGAAGAGCTGAAGAGAATATTAGTCAATGCTCCTATATTTACTCGACCATCGGGGAATGATTTATTGTGATGCATCGAAGAAAGGACTTGGTTGTGTCCTTATGTAGAATGATAGGGTTATTGCCTATGCATCACGACAGTTGAAAATTCATGAGCAAAACCATCCTACTAATGATATTGAGTTAGAACCTGTGATCTTTTCTTTGAAGATATGGAGGCACTACCTCGATGGTGAAAAAATGTGAGATTTATACTGATCACAAGAGTTTGAAGTATATTTTCTCACAAAAAGAACTCAACATGAGGCAAAGGATATGGCTTGAATTACTCAAGGATTATGATTGTACGATACACTACCAACCGGGGAAAGAAAACAAGGCGGCAGATGCTTTGAGCAGAAAAGATCATGGAGTTTTGAACATTATGAGAATTGAAAGGGATCCAATTTTCATGGATCTAGTGAAGATGGACATGGGAATAACCATGGGAGGTGAAACATCAGTTCTTTTTCAAATGGTTGCCGAACCATCTTTACTAGAAAGGATTAAGAGTTCTCAGACCGATGATGAAGAATCTCAAAAGAAGATTAAAGCTGTGAATGATGGGATATTGAGAGACTTTGTGTATGAAGATGGAATTCTGAAATTTGGGAAGAGGATTTGTCTTCCCGACATACCTGATCTAAAAAGGGAATTGTTGGATGATGCTCATAGTTCCAATTTCTCTATACACCCTGGGAGCACCAAAATGTATAGAGATTTGAAGGAACAATTTTGGTGGGACAACATGAAGAGGGAGATTTCTGATTTTGTGTCAAGATGTATGGTTTTTCAACAAGTGAAAGCTGGAAGGAAACAACCTGGAGGAGTCATGAAATCTCTTCCCATACCGGAGTGGAAATGGGACAATATTACGATGGACTTTGTCATGGGGCTACCAAAGACTCCTAGAAGGAACGATTCAATATGGGTTATTGTTGATCGTCTTACCAAGTCAGTACATTTTCTTGCTATAAGAGAAGATCTACCACAGGAATGTCTAGAAAGATTATATATTAATGAAGTTGTGGGACTTCATGGAGTACCCTTATCGATTGTTTCTGATCGTGATCCCTATTTTACTTCAAGATTCTGGAAGAGTCTTCAGAAATCCATGGATACTGAACTTCATTTGAGCACTGCCTACCACCCCCAGATAGACGGACAATCAGAACAGACTATTAAAACCTTAGAAGACATGTTGAGATCTTGCTCACTTGACTTTCAAGGTATGTGGGATCAATATTTACCTTTGGTAGAATATTACTATAACAATAGCTTCCATTCGAGTATTCAGATGGCACCATATGAAGCATTATATGGAAAGATATGTCGCACAACAACCTGTTGGGATGACGTTGGTGAAATAAAACTTGTAGGTCCAGAACTAGTGGAAGAAACGATGGAAAAGGTGAAGGTAATCCAAAATCAAATCAAAGTAGCTCAAAGTAGGCAGAAGAGCTATACCGATAATCGAAGGAAGGATTTGGAATTTCAAGTCGGTGATCATGTTTTCCTGAAGGTATCTCCATGGAAGGGAGTCATACGTTTTGGTAAGAAAGGTAAATTGAGTCCCAGGTACATAGGACCTTTCAAAATTCTAGAACGAATTGGGGTTGTAGCATACTGATTGGCAATGCCGCCAAGTCTCTCCAAAGTTCACAATGTGTTCCATGTATCTCTATTGAGGAAATACATGCCTGACCCAACGCATATACTCACCTACGATGAATTAAAACTGGAACCTGATCTGTCTTATTGCGAAGAGCACATCAAGATTCTTGATACGAGAGAACAAGTGCTGAGAAATCGGACAACGTGTCTGGTAAAAGTCTTGTGGAGAAACCATAAGATGAAAGAGGCAACGTGGGAACCTGAGGAACTTATGATGAAGAACCTCCCGAGTCTTTTCATGCGGTAGTATTCTAGAAATTTTGAGGAAGGAATTATTTGAAGGAGGGGAGAATGTAACACCCCAAGCTTCTGCGGTACGCTTCTCTTTGAATAATGCAATAGCGTGTGTTGTACGGAACATCGAGTTCTAACACACCACAACCAATCAAACTAGCCGTTATGAATAGTAATACATACTTTTTCAAATTATATATAATTTATATTTCAAAATGGTCATCATTTTTGGATTTGGAATATAGAAATTATCCTAAGATGAATTTTTGGTATTTTTCTGAAAAAAATCAATTTTTGATGAATATTGAAACCACTAAGTGGTAGTTAAAAAACTGAATTTTTCATAAAACTTCATTTTACCGCTTCTTTGAATAGAATTTCGGAAATCCGAGAGACATGGTTAATATCAAGTAGTAAAATGTGGTTCAATGAGATGAAAATAATTTTTGGTGAATAGTAACTTTTTACTTTTATTTAACACGGTTAAAAGTAAATAGGGTAATTAAGGGTAAAAATGATATTAATATTACCCTAACACATGTCCTAATTATATTAGACAAGTTTATCTCAACCAAAAACAACCTTAGGAATAAAATATTATCATTTAGGTCCACTTGGATTAGATTAGGACATTTATTATTATTTAATTCAAAGAAGAGTTAAAAGAGTTAAAATCAAAGGTTATTACTAAAACATATTTAATATAGGGTTATACATAAGATAAATTCTATTTTAAATATTAATTAGAAAGATAAAAATATTTACTACATAATTATATTTTATTTATAATTTTAGGACATTAAATTTTTTTATTTATTTATGACACAATGATGATGCAATAATTACCTAATTAAAGAAAAATTCGAATAATTGATATTATAAATACCCAAATAAATGTAATTTGAGACTTTTTATAAATACCAGTAATTTTATAGGATAATATGAAATATTAGTATTGATTTAATTAACTTTTTTTTAATTAATTGTTCTGTTATGATTTTTAAAAAAATCATTTATTGAATAGTGTCAAAATTGACATAAAAGGGTTTTTAAAACAAATATTATATTATTAATTGATATTAAATTCCTAAAAATATAAGGTTCTACAAAGAGACTTATATCATGATAGGTGTATCATTAATGGACCACTTGGGGGACTCTTGGATGTATATAGTAAGTTTATTAACCATATAATATAAAAATACAAAGAGACATTGTAAAAGTGAAACTAATTAACTAATAGTTAATACTTAAAATAAGGTTAATATAGTAACCCAAACCTGTCTAAATTATATTGGTTGAGTGGTTTTCGACCCATACCCACCTTAAACTTTAAATAATACACTTTTAAGACATTAGAAATCGAATATGAATTTATTATAAAATAATATTTCTAGCTTTTCCAAAGGTTCTCTCTCCCCTCTTATAAAAGGGCACTCCTCCTTCTCACTAATTCAAACATTAAAAGTCTTTTTGTTCGGCCAAAACCTGCCCAAATACTCTCTCAACTTTCCTCAATAAAACCTATAGGCATTAGTTTTATCAGAAAGCCAACCTATGGATCCCTTTTGATCAAATCAAAAGGAATAACCCGAAGAAGAGGTAATGTTTTCACCACCCTTTTTCAAATTCATTTCTTCTTCAACTTATTATTTCTTTGTTATTACAATTCTAAAATAATGAATCAAGTATCTCATATATAATTTAATATTATTATAAATATGGTACAACCATATTCAGTATTCTGTCCATCCTCTGAATGACATGTCACCATACATGCGTACGTACGGCTTACCGTCTCCACGTCGTGGTGTAATTGTTATTCAATATATTATTATTTGGATGGGTATAATAATGATTTGAAATTCATGTAAATAATAAATATAACATGATAATGATTCTGTATATATGATATACCATCCAATTATATATTATTTTAATATCAAAAGAATGATATTGTCGCTCGTGCGTACGTACGGACTACCGTCTCCACGAACACGATGAGATTCATTCTCCATCATATCCATTCAAGTATAATTCTCATTTGATGATTAATAATAGTATATAAGGACTTGATATAATTTTGGATATGATTAAGATACAACCAATCCATGACAAACATGACTTACGTAACCAAACATATAAATTAAAATGAGTAAGTTAACACCCGAAACAACGATAATACTAAGATATTATTAACAAATCAATGTTAAAAGATCATATATGATATCATATTAATGTATATGATTCTTGTATAATTTAATAACAATTATTTTACCATTATACAAGAGGTTAACCTACCCCTAACCAATGAAAATTACAAGTTAAGGGTTATTTCACAATCTCTTTATTATCCGAGGTTGTTTATACGTAATTATCTACTGGGACTTCTTTATCATCCACATCCATGTTTCTTAAAAATGTATTTCAATTTTTTTTTACTATTTACTAGAATATGGGTTAAATTCATTTATACCCTTGTTTGACTTTTTATAATATGTTTATAAAGGAATCTTTCCGTCATATTCCAAACAAGGTGCTTTTTAACCTTTTCGACAGAATTAAGGTAAGAATGTTTTTTTAACTTATATGGCGGGTGCGGCTATTTTCCACCGTTATAAAATCGTCGAAGCTTCCCTTACAATATTATAAGAATATTTTCAAAGAAATTTTTTTATTTTATAAATATATGACTCTTAATTGATTTCAAAATAGAAAGAGATATTTCTCTAAAAAGAGTTTTGATTTCATCTATGTCAACATCCTTTAATGGATTTTACGCTTATTTTGAAGTTGATTTATTATGATACAAAACTTCTATATTGTATTGAAGGTTTTGTGATATGTTTGATTGTGGATGTGTTATTTTTATACCATTCATGGTTTATGGATTAAGTATTTACATTTCATATGCTATTTTTAATTCGAATGTTTAAGTTATGTTTAAACCTTTTCATATGGGAATGCATTGGACTTAATATGTGACGGGTGGAGCCCGCTATAGCTCCTTGATGCATCAGTAGGTCTCATGAGACAAACTAGTGTCTTGGCACAAGGCCTTGACAAAATCTTATTTGTAGTCTTGGCATGAGGCCTTGGCTATGTGGTTATGATAGTCTTGAATTATGCATTCCATCATTATGAAAGTTGTTATTGATATTATATGTGATTATTCAATTAGTAGAATATCCATGTGAATAAGTAAATGGAATTACTTCATTTTAATTTTTCCATACTATGTTTAAGTTCAAGTTTAAAAGGCTTTTTTTAGTTATACATTGCCTTAAATGTTTATTCTTATTTATGAAAGTTTCTGCTATATTGTTATCTTTACTGGGCATTTGATCTCACCCCTTTCAATGTTTTATTTTTCCCAGGATGTGAAGAAGTATTTTATGAATAAACTATAGGGATAATATGCGGGGATATGAGTGTGGACTATGAAGAAAAGATGTTGTTGTAGTTTTCATTTTTATGATGTAATGTATGTCTTATTAATATATCTAGTGTTTCCAAGGCTACTAAACCAATCGGTCTTTCGAGATTTTATCTTTCTTGTGATCATGCCAATGTTATGTAATAATGCACCAACTCTGGGTAACTAGGGACGAGGTGTTACATCAATCACTTTCCCATCATTTATAGATTTAATTTAATTTTCAAAGACCTCATCATCCGTCTAAGAACTTTTTATCCTTTCTAGTAAAGATGGTTTGGAAACCATTTGAAAAAGTATAAATGTTTCACCTTCCATGATTATTATCATATTCATCTTTACTAGATCCATGAACATAGGATCCCTTTCAAATCTTATCTTGTTCAAAACTCTATAATTATATCTGGTCAAAGAATCTACTAGTTTTTTTCCATCCCTTGGTTGTAGTGTATTATGAAATCATAATCCTTGAGTAGTTCAAGCCATCAGTTTTGTCACATGTTGAGTTCTTTATGTGAAAAAATATAATTCAAACTCTTGTGATCAGTATATATCTCACATTTTTCACCATATAGATAGTGTCTGTATATCTTCATAGCAATGATTACAACTTATAACTCAAAATCATGACCAGGATAGTTTTTTTCATGATTTTTTAGCTGTCGTGATGTATATGCAATAAATATGTCATTATGCATAAGGATGCAACCAAGTCCTTTATTTGATGCATCACTATAAATAACAATCCCATCATTCCCTGATGGTAGAGTCAAGATATGAGAATTGAATAATATTCTATTAAATTATTCAAAACCTTCCTTATACTATTTTTTCCAAACAAATTTAACCCCTTTATGTGTGATCTTGGTTAATGGGTTAGCCAATCGGCCAAGATTTTGGACGAAACACCGATAGTAATCTCCTAAACCAATAAAACTGCATACCTTAGTTATAATCGTCGATGTTGGCCATTCTTGGATTTCCATTTTCTTTGAAGGATAAATAGTGTTTCCATCATTAAAGACAATATGGCCCAGAAAATAAATCTCTTGAAGACATAATTCACACTTGTTAAACTTCCCATATAATTCATTTCTTCTTAGAGTTTTCAGAATAGCGCGAAAGTGATTTTCATGATCTTTGTAGCTTTTGGATTATACCAAGATATAATCAATAAATACAAATACAAAGTCATCAAGATAATCCTTGAAAACTATATTCATTAGATCCATGAAAATAGAGGGTGCATTAGTCAGTCCAAATGGCATTACTGTAAACTCATAATGCCCACACCTGGTTCAATATTATGTCTTTGGAATGTATTCCTTCTTCACGCACAACTGATGGTATCCATATCGAAGGTCAATATTTAAAAAATATTTATCTCTATAAATTTAATCATATAAATCATCAAGCGAGGTAGGGGATAATTGTTATTTATTGTTATAACATTGATCTCCCTATAGTCAATACACAACCTCATAGATCCATTTTTCTTCTTAACAAAAATAATAGGGGCTCCCCATAGAGAAACACTACGTCAAATAAATCTGTTAATACTCAATTGCTCTCATTTTTTCTTTAGTTACAATAATTCCATAGTGGCCAGTCTATAAGGGGTCTTAGATATGGGCCTTGAACTAGGAATTAAGTCAATAGAAAACCCAATTTCCCATTCTGGAGGATGTCTTGCTAAATCCTCTAGAAACACATAAACATATTCTTGAAAAATAGGTACATCCTCTATTTGAACTTTCCTTTCATCAAACATAGTTATTTCACTCCCTTCCTCCCCAATAATTGAATTTAGTAGAGATATAGAGGGTGGATCTAGATGAGATTCAAATGGTGATGTTTCTACTATAAAGATAAAGGATTCCTTATCATCATAAAAAATGTATCCTCCTACTTCTTACAATAAATTTCTAAAACATGGTTTGAAAGCCATTCCATATTGAGGATTATATCATATTCAATCATGGGTATTATAATAATATCAATAGATAAAGAACATTTATATTCCATAATGGTAACTGATTGACAAAATTTTGTTGTTATGATACTTCCCTTAGGATTTTTAACTAAAAACTCCCTTGTTAAGTGAAATTGGAAATATCTATTTTTTTTTGGAAAACTGGGAAGATATGAAATAATGTGATGATCCAGAATCAAATAAAGTGTTGGATAATTTTTAGGAAAGTATTAAAGTACCTACCACCATGCCATTAGGAACTTCAACCTTAATAGTAGTGATAACATAAGTTTGGCCATGCTCTATTGGTCTTTTCTGAGGTAAGTTTACTTGACACTTAGGAAATTAATATTCATAATTACCCATTTATTTATAGTTGAATCATTGAACATTGACAACCTATTTATTACCCTTGCAATAATGAGCTTGGTGGCCTTTTTCTCCACACTTGTAACAACTCTCATCCCCTTTAGGCATGTACCAGGGTGTTTCTTCCCACAATTACTGTTGGATGGAAAGTAAACTTTTCCCTTATTCCCCTTATTTCCTTTTCTAGAGTGTTCAATAGATCTATTATTCTCTTACTTTTTTTTAAAACCATAAGACTGAGAGAATTCATTTTATTTCTTGATAGCACATGAGAATATATCTTCATATGACAAGAAGCATTATGAGAATAATTCTTGAAGAAAAAGTGGTTTTAACCCATCAAATAATCAATCAGTCTTACTTCTTGGGTTACGTATATAATTTGTAGTGTTCCTAGCTAACCTTATAAAGTTAGCCTCATACTTTGCGGCAATCTCATCCTCATTTTTACTTAGACTCAGAAATTCCCTTTCTATATCAGCTCGATGTTCACGAGGAATGTATTTTTCTAATAAAATCTCTTTAAACTCCCTTTAGTCCATATTTGATACTTATTAATCCTCCTTTGTGTTTTGAATTAATGACCACTATTGATTTAAATCTCCCGAGGGGCAATAAACTACCAATACAACTTTTTCCCTTTCGCTACTCCCCAAAGAATGAAATATTTTATCTCAGGACCTTATCCATTTCTTAACTACAAATGGATTTTTAGTCCCCTTGAATTTTGGTTGTTGATTCCTCATGAAGCGGTCTAACACGAACCCCCCACGTTGTGGATCTGGGTGCTCCATACCGGTAAGGTTATTATTCATAACCTGAGTGAGTTGTCCCAGTATGGATATAAGCTATTCTAAACTATTTGCATCACCATATACACTATAAATATCTTGAATAGTAGGGAAATAACTACATGGATTATGTGTGTTGATACAGTTTCCATTCCTTCCACTAGTCACCATTTGTAAAAAATAGTATACACTAGATTAGTTCATGAATCGCAATGCATAATTCCAAACTTGAAAAATATTTAACATAAATTGAAAGTTTATTTATATAATCCATACTCATAAAAATGTTTTCTTTGGGGAATTTTTTACTCATAAATCTTTCATAATGGTTTTCAAAGAAAATGTGAATTATCCTAAGAATATCCCCTGAGAGTGTCAAACCAGGTGCCCAATAATGCTCGTTGTCATATACCAGGATACCTTAGGTCAAGCCCAAAACTCCTTGTCAGAGTTTTCACTCCTAGGTACATATGTGCCAGAACCACATACAATTTTAGTATCGATATAGGGATGTATTTCTTGGAAAACCCACATAATATCTACATTTTCAAAAACTTTGGATGTTCTTCTATACTAATCCTCAGTGTCTATCTTAGGGAAATTTTCTCTAATCAGAATTTTTCTAAATATAGTTTCCAAGGTTTAAGATAAACTTCCAATGATACCAACTATAATGCATCGACCCCAATTACCCATAGTTGGTGCATTATTACATAAAATTACCATGATCAGAAGATATCAAGTCCTGAAATACCGATTAGTTTAGTAGCCTTGGAAGTACTAGATACATACAAAAGTTTTACATTAAATTATTAAATGAAAATGTAACATTGTGTATCCTTTGAGAACACTCTTATACCTTAGAATATTCTTGCAGGTCAGTCATAATATACTTATTCGCATCCTGGGAAAAATAAAACATAAGAAAAGGGGTGAGCTTAGATGCTTAGTAAGGATAACAATATAGAAGAAACTTTCATAAATAATCATAAACACTTAAGTACATGTATGAGAATAAAACACAATCCTTTTATACATAAACTTCATCATATTATGGAAAAGGTAAATCAAATAATTCCATTTACTTATTCACATGGATATTATACTAAACGAATATTCAGATGTAATATCAATAGCTAATCTCATAATGATGGAATGCATAATGCCAGACATCATAACCACATAGTCAAGGCCTCATGCCAAGAATAAAAATAAAAATATTTTCAAGGCCTTGTTCCAAGACACTAGTTTGTCTCATGAGACCTACCGATGCATCGAGGGTATATAGTGGGCTTTCCCATCACTTACTATGTTCAATGCATTCCTCATATGAAAAGGGTGAAATATAACATAAACATTCATATTAAACTAACATAATAAATGTAAATACATTAACCATAAATCATGAATGACATAAAAATAGAACATCCACAGTCAAACATATCATAAAACTATCAATACAATATAGAATATTGTATCATAATAAATCAACTACAATTAAACATAAAATCCAATAATAGATGTAGATATAGATGAAATCAATCTGAAAACTATTTGAGAGAAATATCTCTTTCTACTTTGAAATCATTTAAAAGTTTCATAATTATAAAATAAAACATTTATTTTTAAAATATTCATATAATCTTGTATGGGAAGCTTTGAAGGTGTTATAACGGAGGAAAATATCCGCACCCATCATATAAGTTAAAAAGCATTCATTCTTTAATTTGTTGAAAATGTCATAAAGTACATTATTTGGAAAACAATGGAAAGATTCCTTTCAAATAATTTTATAAAAATTTAGAAACTGGTATAAGTGAATTTAACCCATAGTCTAGGAAATATTAAAAAATTCTTTGAAATACATTTTTAAGAAACATAGATGTGGATGATAAAGAAATCATAGTGGATACTTACGTATAAACAACCTCGGATAATGAAGAGATTGTAAAATTAACCCTTAACTTGTACTTTTCCTTAGTCGAGGGTAAATTAACCTCTTATATAATGGATGAATCATTGTTATTAAATTATACAAGAACATCATACAAAAATATGATATTATATATGATCCTCTAAAATTGCTTTGTTATTAATATTTTAGTATATCATTGTTTCGGGTGCTAACTGATTCATTTTCCTTTATATGTTTTGTTACATAAGTAATGTTCATTATGGATAGGATGTATTTTATTCAAATAAATAATGATATTAATTTCTTAAAAATTATTTTTTAATAATAAAATGAAAATTATTCTTGAATGGTTACGATGGGGAATGAAATCTCATCGCATCGTGGAGACGGTACATTGTATGTACACACAAGCAACAATAACATTCTATTGATGGTGAAATAGTATGTAATTTGATGTTATATTATATACATAGAATCATTAATGTGTTATATTTTTTATTTAAATCAGTTATACTCATTATTATACCTATCCAAATAATGAAGTGTTGAATAGAAAACTATACCAAGATGTGGAGAAGGCAAGCTGTATATACATACGTATGGAGACTTTGTCATTCATAGGATGAATAGAATAATGAATATGGTCATACCAAATTTATAAAAAACATATCAGTATGTATAAGGTTCTAGATTTATTACTTTAGTATTGAAAAAACAAAGAAAGAGGATGTAGAAGAAGAAAATAACTTTGAAAGAGGTGATAAAACAAATACCTCTTTCTGGGTGCTTCATTTTGATTTGAACAAAAGGGCTCCTTAGGTTGGATTTATGATCAAAGTAAGGCCTCTAGGTTGAAGTGAGGGTAGTTTTTAGAATAATTTATCAAGTTTTTTCTGAGCCAAATGGCTTTGGAGGAGTTAATTTAAGAGAAGGGAAAGTACCCTTTTATAAGAGAGGTGAGGGGCACTTTAGGAAAAGCTTGAAATATTAATTTATTATAAAACGATTTTCAGTTTCTAATAAATAAAAATGGATTTATTTCAAGTATAAGGTGGTTATGTATCGAAATCCTCTTAAAAAATATGTTTTAATCAAGTTTAGGTCACCATATTAACCTTAACTTTAGATTTAACTCTTAGTTAAATAGTTTAACTTTTACCATGTCTTTTTATATTTTTATACAAATGGTTAATAAAATTAATAGAAAAATAAAAAAAAACCCCAAGTGGTTCATTAATGACATATATAACATTATATAAGTCCTTTTGCATAATATTATATTGTAAAGAATATTATATTATTTAATAAAATACTATTTTCTTTAAAAACTCATTTATGTCAATTTTGACACTATTTAGTATTCGGTGTTTGTTAATGTCATAAAAACTTGATTACTTCAATAAAAATACAAGTAATCAACCATAACATGTCATATTCACCAAGAAAGTTTTTTTATGGCATCAAATGTTTCAATTTACATTTATTTTAATATTTATAATATCAATTATTTTAATCTTTCATTAACAAGGTAATTACTGCATCATCATTGTGTCATAAATAAATTTAATTATTTAATGTCTAAAAATTATAAATAATATAAAATGATGTAGGAAATATTTTTAGATTTCTAATGAATATTTATAGTCGAGTTTATCTTATGTATAACCGTATATTAAAAATGGTTTAGTTATTAAAAGTTGAATTTTACACTTTAAACTCT
Source organism: Viscum album (assembly GCA_963277665.1). Classification (NCBI taxonomy): domain Eukaryota; kingdom Viridiplantae; phylum Streptophyta; class Magnoliopsida; order Santalales; family Viscaceae; genus Viscum; species Viscum album. The sequence goes on from OY728145.1 coordinate 1,424,195,820, forward strand.
TCTTTAAATAAAATACAATAAATGTCTTAATCTAATCCAAGTGGATCAAAAAGGAAAATATTTTTGTACTAAGGTTTATTTTGGTTAAAAGACATGTATAAAAAATAATTATTACATGTTTTGGGGTAATTTTATATTATTATAAAATTATTTTTACCTTTAACTACCCTATTTACTTTTAACTGTGGTAAATAAAATTCTAAAGTTACTATTAACCAAAAATTATTTTTATCCTACTGAACCACATTTTACTTACTGATTACAACTGTGTCTTTCATATTTTTTAAATTCAATTCACATAAGCAGTAAATTACATTTTATGCAAATTTGTAAATGTGCCTAGAAGGTGGGTAAAAGACGTTAAAAAGTTCAATAAAAATTTATATATCTAATATTATAATAAAATGACTCCAAAGAATTAAATTGGACTAATATAGGTATTATGTATTTATTTATACTTTAAAATAAATTTAAATTTAAAAATTATTATTTAAATAAAAATTCAGTTTTAAACAATAACACAATGTTTTTCACTATTCATCAAAAATTGAAAGGTTTCAGAAAAGTACAAAAAATTAACCCTAATCTAATTTTGATATTTTGAATCCAAAAATGAAGTCCATTTTGAAAAATCAAATTTATAAAATTTCAAAAAGTGGGTATTACTATTCATAAATACTATTTAAACTACTAGTTTGATTGGTCGGGATGTGCTAGAACTCGAAGTTGCGTACATCGCAAGCTATTGTATTATTAAAATAGAAGCATAATGTGGAAACTTGGGGTGTTAAAATAATAATAAGAATATTGATAGTGTACCATACACCACTTTGTATTGGATTTTCCACTATCACACCCAAAAATCGTATAGCTTGTCACTCCCATCTCTTCTGAATAACAGATAACACCACCCTACAACGCAAAAACATCACATCATGCCTACAGACACATAGGACACCGTCCCACAACCAGTTACATCACATCTCACCTGGAAACAACTAGGCCTTCATATCACCATCATAACCATAGTAGCAGTGTATCGTTTTCATGAAGGAAGTCAAACTTATTCCCTCCTTCTACCTTGCACGACCCCCACCATGCACCACCCATAACACTATAACATCGCGTCTTTCCTGAAAGTACCTGGTCCACCACCCAACATCATGGCCATCACATCACACCTGAGTACACATTGTTCATCACCTAGTGCACTAAAAGACCTTTGTACATCACAGACTATGCATATTTACTTGCCTAAAAGAGAGATCAATAAAGATCAAGTATCTAGACATCCATCCTCACCATTGAGATATTGGAAAAAACACCCCATGAATAGAGAACCTATCCTATTATTCATATCATTACATGATTTTAAGCATAATAAATCATCATATTACAAGCCAAGTACTGTAAAGTCTATTGTCTAGGAATACTAGGTACATAAAACTAAAAACATGGGACTAAGTAAAATGATTATTTATTTAATCTTTATAAATAGCTCATAACTTCCATTGTGCTCATACATCATCATAGGATAACCTAGGGAAAACATTAATAAAGGGATGAATTAAAAATTCCTGTAAGGGAATAAACAAAAGGATAAAACTTTAGCACATGGGTTAGAATACATGACATAATGATACAAAAAAGGCATGGAACATATTGAATCATAACATATAAACATGGGATCATTTAATCATATAGTCATAGTAATGTGGAAGTACCATAAAACATGAATTTAACATGATTAAATTCTCTTTTCACATAGAGGATCACAAGTCAAGGTTAACCACCAAGACCGTTGTACATGGTAGTACGAGTCAAGGATAACCGACAAGACCGTTGCACATAACGTCTCATGAGACTTAACTTTATCCAATGAATTTGAGTTCTATCTAGGAAAACCCATCATAACATTTTCATTAATATTATTTCCACACATATAATCATACATAATAAATGATACATAAACATATGTGTACCCATGGAAATAAATGAGTATCATAATCATGTTATAAAGTTTAATAAATGGACATATTATAAATGTGTCCATGAAAGATAGGAATTATAACATACATGGAAATTAATAAGGAAAAATAGGCATATATCCAAGTAAGTTATGTCAAATGGAAGTGATAAAATATAAAAAGAGTATTTAAGAAACTTTAGAATTAAAACATTTTAGTGCAGTTTAAGGAAAATATTGAAGATCATTTAAAATAGAAAATATCATAATATTTTATATAAATCTAAAAGTTAAACAAGAAGGTTTTGATAATAAAAATATTGGTTTTATAAAATATAAGGTGGCTTAAAAAAATTATTGAGTTCACTTGAAATTGGGTAAGAATTTGGGAAGTTCCCATCAAACAGGCTTGCTTATTGGGAATAATTGAGAAGGGAACAACTAAAAAAAATATAAATCCCCAAAAGAGAATAATTAATAGATCTTGATAAATTATTTTGGGGCTTTTAAATATCATTTATAATATGTAAATAAAAACAATAGATAAAGTCATTTGGGTAAAAAGAAAGATAGAGCAACCCGTAGTAATAATGGAGGTTCGGGTAGAATCCCTCACCTTAAGAACGACAGTGTCCTTCAGTTTATCTTAATGTCCTAGAAAACCAAATTACATTATATAAAGACCCAAAAATTCCATGTAATATTTTTAATTATATAGGAATTTTTATGAGTCCATGAAAATTGACAGTGCGTGATTCCGAGGCCCGGTGTGCCCGGGATGAATTTATAAACTTTTTTTCGGGTACGTTCAGTAGACGTACAAGTGGGTTTTTGTAACTTTTAAATATGTGCTTGGAATTGAAATATGAGGGTACCGTTTAACTCGTAGCATCAATATTCTCTTAAGGAGACCTTCACCTCGACCGCAGTAGGTTGAGGGTGAAAGGTAGTTTTTGTGTTTTTTGTGGAAATGAAAAATAAAATAAAATAAACTATTATTTTATTTCTTATAAAACCTCCCAGATGAATGTTAAATAGGTGGGGACCACCTGAACTAAAACCCCCATTTTGAAATTAAAGGCGGGGACCACCCAAACCCTCTATAATGGGAGAAAAACCCTTTCAACTCCCCATTTATTTGTTGGAGCCAATTTAAATTAATTAAATGTGTCAACATTTAATTATGCCAACATAAATTAATCTAATTAATTTAATATATATTGAAACCTATTTTATCTTGAGGATTGTTTGTATAAGTGTGGAGAATTGGGAAAAATCTTGTGGAGAAATCCTACCTCTCCAACGAAGAACTTCTCCCCCAAACGAAGAATGCCATCTCCATCGAAGAACATTTTTTGGAATCAAGGAAGAGTACGATGCATGATCCCGACTTCGAAATCATGATTGCGGAAGTGACAATATTTGGAACCCTCTACGCCTTCACCCTTTTCATCTTTCAACTCATCAAAAAACCTTTGAGTTCAAGTTTGATGTTTTAAATACCTCCCTTACTCGTTCTTGATGTTCTTCGTGATTCAATAGTTGTTGAACCGCTTGCTACAGCTCTAACGCGGAGGGTGAAGGCTAAAAAAACATGGAAACCTCTCTGCAATTCCTTATGGTTTTTGATGAAATCTTTGAGATAGAGGAAGATGACAACTGGGGTTGGCTATTGGAATTGGTGGGGCTTGGGAACAGTGGCCAGCACCACGGCCGACCCTGAGGATGGTGGAGGCGCAACTGCCTCACCGAAGAAGGGCCGCGGTAGAACAAGGGTGGTGGCCAGCGGAGGCCAGCCGCACGATGGGGTGGAAGCGTGCGTCTGTGCCACCCGGAGATCAAGGGCCGCAACATGTGCGGCGACGGTGAAGGGGAGGCGGCTGGAATTCGGACGGCTGCGGAGGGGCGGCGCACGACGCGCCACCCGGAGGCAAGGGGCCGACCGAGTTAGACCGAGTGGGACCCGTGCATGCCTCTCATGATGCAAACTACCAAATGGACGAAGGCCATTCATTGATTAGGGTGGGGGGTGCGCGACTCCCCCCCACATGTGGCCAGGCCAGGCCGACTGGGTCGGACCGAACCCAGACCGATTTCGACCCATTTCCGCTCTTTTGGCCATAACTTTGGCACCAGACATCTGTTTAATGAAACGTCTGTGGTGATATAAACCTTGGAGCGAGAAAGTCATTTTTCTACCCCACTTTTGTTTTGAAAAAAGTTGGTGTATGGTCAGTTTGGGTCAAACACAAATCCAACCTAGCCTTCATAACTAAAAGGCTAATAACTTACAGACATGACATCCGATTGACACACCATCTATTACATTGAGACCCTTTTTACCTGGTGGTACTTTGGGATATTTTTTTGTGAGAATTAATGGTATTTTGAGTATAGACCATTAGCTTGAGGAGAGGACTCTCTTAGGGAAGAGCAAGTTTAGTGCGGGAACCCTGTAGCTGGCTGTGAAGATGTACTGGGATCCTGTGTGGGTCTGAAATTGTACAAGTATCCTATGTGGGTCTGATGATGTACTAGAATCCTGTGTGGGTCTGACGATGTACTAGGATATTTTGTGGGTCTGACGATGTTCTAGGATCCTGTGTGGGTCTGACAAAGTACTAGGATCCTGTGTGGGTCTGATGACATACTACAATCCTCTGTGGGTCTGATGATGATTTAGGATCCTACTTGGGCTTGCCTCTTAACAGAGTAATATGATTTAGTAGTTACATCTAATCATCTATACTATTGTACCTAAGATATACCTGGTGTGAGCTGAGTCTATACCTTTGTGGTACTTTCCTCCGTGTTAATACTTTGGTGGTATTATTCGGTGTGGTGTACCTGTGTGGTACTTACCTTCATGGTATTTCTTCCTTTGTGGAACACTTGAGTTTTTAGATTTTAAGTTGGACCCCGTGTTTCTTTATGATTGAGGTGGGTATTCTTGATAACTTAGGTATATGTATGGGAATATACCTAAGTAAGGTTGTCAGTTGATTTCATGCTGTGTGGTTTGTCCTTTGGGGAATTTGTGGGACCTTGAGGGTCTTGAGATCCCTACTGAGTATTGTTATACTCACCCCTACATGGGCTATGCCCTCACCTTGTTGTGTTTCGTGAAAACGACGGACAATGCTGACTGGGGAAGAGAGTACCAGGACTGGAAGTAGCTCAGAGGTGGAAATTAGACTAGGCCAACCACATAGATTTATATTCGATAACTATACCTACCCTTCTGGTAGGATCCTTGGCGGGTGATCACAGGAGCTATTTCAGTTTACTTGTACCTTTCAGGTTTCTTATACTTTCTAGTTGGGCTTGTATTCTGGCCCATTTTACATAATGTACTCACTCTTTTTACTATTCATCTTACTTCTATTCATATCTTACTGTGTGCTTGGTTTCATGTGTTTATAGGTTATGAATGGAATGTCTTCCCGAATTTAGGGAATTATGCCTTCGGTTCTAGTCGCCAACCCCTGGCCTATGGAAGGCAGGCTTAGGGTACTTACGACATGGGCTCAGGGGTACGGGTCATGAAAAATTGGTATCAGAGGAGTCGGTTCTACCATAGGAAATGAAACTATGATATTTCTAATGGCAATAGGGTTAAGTGTAGTGAGTGTGGTTATCAGTTTAGGGAATCCAGTGTTGGTGTGGCGGCCGACGTATCCATACAGTAGGACCCTGACTTCTGATTTCTGACCCAGTGCACAAAAACACTGATTTCATATGTGTTTTCAAGAGTTTTCTTTTTGATATATTTGAGTTAGCTCCCTAGGTATAACTTATTGACAATGGAACAACTGTTTCTTTTCAGGATGCCTCCATGTAGAAAACTAACTAGGGTTCCAGGTATAGTATGCACTGATAGCCCACCGAGCAACGAGGCCTCGGTGTAGGGACCTCTTCCAGTAGAGGCATTAGGGGAGGCACTAGTGGTACCATTACCCATTAGGCCACCAATGCCACCAGCCCTAGAAGCAGAGGGTGAATGCCTCTTGAGTGAGTTTCACGAGTTCCAGCACTAGAGACTACCCAGGTATAGGGGAGAGACAGATCCACAGATAGTTGAGGATAGGCTAGAGGTTGTGGTGAGAGTATTTCGATTGGTAGGGACACCAGCCGATCTCTTGCTGATCCTTACCGCCGGTCTTCTAAAAGAATCAGTAGGTAGATGGTGGAGCTTGATACTACAGGTTCCTGAAGAGGTGGCGCTTCTCTGGTCAGACTTCGAGAGCCTATTTCGGGTAGAGTTTTTTCCAGTGACTCTTCATGCAGTACACATAGAGGTGCTTCATTATTTGCAGCAGGGCAACATGACTGTGGCTCAGTACTCAGCGAGGTTCATTAACCTCTCACTTGACTCCACTGATATGGTAAAGGACCTATTCTTTAGGCCCCAGACCTTTGAGTAGGGACTCAGGTGGGAGATCAGGGATTCGATTATTTCTCTTAGCATATTGACGTAGGCGAGGGTGTTAGAGCAAGCCATCTTAGTGCAGAGTTTCCTTGCTGAGCAGTCACGAATAGTGAGACCCACCACCAGACGTCACGTAGTGGAGTCTTCTACAGCTGGTAGCAGACATATGTCACAGAGGTCCAAGAGGACAATACCTACATGTGGACGAAACCATGATCCAGGATCTGTTGTGTGGGGCACTGGAGATAGAGTCAGTCATGCAAGGAGAAGACATTGTTTCACATGCGGCGGGTAGGGTCACATGGATTGTGACTATACAACCCATCATACGGATGATCAGAATATGGTCGAAGGGCCGCCCAGGCTAAGACAGAGGTTCGACCGAGGAGGTCCATAGGGAGTAGACAGACATGGGAGAGGAGCTGGTCGTGCAACTGGTGGTGGGTGATGATTTGAGGTGTTACTGCGACCAACACCAGGTGGTCCACCCCGACCACAGGGAGAAGGTGGACAGGGGCGATCTCAGCTCTAGGCAGCTGAGGCCTATGACCATGGTTCTCCGGAGATGATACGAGGTACAATCTATGTCTACTCCACCTTAGTTGCAGTACTTATAGACATAGGTTCCAATCATTCTTTTATTGACACTACCCTCATTTATAGATCGGATATTCCGAAAGAGACATTGGATCGATCCTTATGTCTAGATACTTCTACGAAAGTGGATTCAATGATTACGCACTGGTGACGGTAGTGCGAGATTACTCTAGGAGGCGAGATATTCGGCTGGGATATCCTAGTAGCGGTGTCGAGGCCTTACGACCTCATCTTGGTTATGGACTGGTTATCTACAGTCCATGATCAGATTAAATGTATTAGGAACAAAGTGCGGTGTGTCTGCATGGATGGGACTAGGTTTACCTTCACCAGGGAGAAGGGAGCCCTTAAATCAAAGGATGGAATTATCTGGAGGAGAGTGCACCCGATCACTCCTCAGTTGGCTAGCCTTATCCTTGGAGTAGTTGATGTGGAGAGTCTGATCTATCCTGTAGTGGTGGACCAGTATGCGGATGTCTTCCCTGATTATGTTCCGGGTCTACCTCCTCATAGAGAGGTGGAATTTTACATAGACTTGTCCCCCTAGATGACATCGATATCTACACCAGTGCATCGGATGGATCTCGTGGAGCTTCGTGAGTAGCGAGTACAACTAGAGGACTTACAAGGGAAGGGATTAATTTGGTCCAGTGTTTCTCCTTGGGCAGCCCCGATTTTGTTCACCAAGAAGGTGGATGGGAGCTTAAGGCTATGAGTTGACTATCAGCTCTTGAACAAGGTGACCGTGAAGTACAAGTACCCACTACCGAGGATTGATGACCTCTTTGATCAGCTAAAGGGAGAAAGGTGGTTCTTGAAGATAAACCTAAGATCAAGCTATCACCAGCTCAGAGTGCGAGATGATTATGTGCAGAAGACGAATTTTAAATGACGGTATTTCCATTATGAGTTCTTGGATATGCCTTTCGGTGTGACCAATGCCCTAGAAGTGTTCATGGGACACATGAACACGATATTTTATCCATACCTTGATCGCTTTGTGGTGGTCTTCATTGATGACATTATGATCTACTCGACTACTGAGGAGTAACATGCCTAACATTTGAAAATAGTTTTGGACACACTTTGGGAGCACAAGCTTTATGGTAAACTCTCGAAGTTCCAGTTCTGGATCTGAGAGGTTCACTTTCTAGGACATGTCATATCGGAGGCTGGAGTTGTAGTGGATTTAGTGAAGATTGAGGTTGTACTTGCTTGGGAGCCACCCAAGAATGTGACAGAGGTATGGAGTTTCATGGGTTTGGCTGGATACTACCGGAGGTTTGTGCCAAATTTCTCCAGAGTTTCTACACCTTTATCATCATTGACGATGAAGGGGGAACCCTTAATTTGGTCAAAGAGATGCCATCCGAGTTTTCAGGAGCTGAGGCAGAGGCTGACTAGTTCCCCAATCTTGAGGCTACCGGAGGAGGGCGTAGGGTACTTAGTCTACTGCGATACATCAGTGACCAGACTTAGATGGGTCATGATGCAGGATCAAGAATTTATCTCATATGGTTCTCGATAGCTGAGACAAAATGAGCAGAACTATGCTACCCATGACCTGGAGTTAGCAGCAGTGGTCTTCACCTTGAATATTTGGCGACATTACTTGATGGGAGATCATTTTACAGTCTACTCAGATCACAAGAGTCCCAGGTATATCTTCTCTCAGAAGGATCTTAACCTGAGATAATGACATTGGCCTTAGTTCCTCTAGGACTATGACTTCGAGATAGTCTATACTCATGGGAAAGGGAACATTGTAGTAGATTCACTCAATATGAGATCAGGTATAAAGCAGCTAGGTGAGGCAATGAAGTAGCTTGCCACTTTGCAGATATCCTTTGTGGATCGAGATGGAGTAGTTTTTCTTCAGTCCCTTATAGTCACTCCCCCACTTCTTCTGCGAGTCAGGGAGGTGCAACGTGAGGATGTTGACTATGAGACTCAATGTGCTCTGATATCCACAAGGCAGGCACCTGATGGGTTTTCTGAAGGTTGGGAGCACGTCATCCTCTTCATAGGATGTACCATGGTACCCATGTCACTTTGGGAGGAAGAGTTGAGGGAGTTCCACACATCCCCTATAGTGGTACATCCAGGAGTGGCAAAGATGTACTAGGATCTTCAACGATAGCACTGGTGGCCGGGAATGAAGAAAGTAGTAGCAGAGTTTGTCTCTCGGTGCCTCATTTTTCAGCAAGTGAAGGTGGAGAATCAGGTACCAGCAAGGTTGGATTAGCCTTTAGAGGTCCCAGAGTGGAAGTGGGATGGGATATCCATGGACTTCATGAAAGGACTTCCATGTACATCCAGAGGTCATGATTTTTTCTGGGTGATCGTCGACCGACTCACCAAGTCGGCCCACTTCCTACCAATCAGAGAGAATAGTTCATTAGAGAGCTTGGGATTCCTCTATGTGCATGAGATTGTGAAGCTACATAGAGTACCCTCGATGATTGTCTCCAATCGTTATGCACGTTTTACTTCCTGGTTGTGGAAGGGGTTGCAGAAGGATTTTGGGATGCAGCTTCATTTGAGCATCACCCTCCATCCTCAGACGGATGGCTAGACTTAGCAGATAATTCAGATCCTCGAGGAAATGCTATGTTCTTGCGTCCTCGACTTTGGTCGCATCTAGGAGGATCAATTTCCTTTGGTGAAGTTTGCATACAACAACAACTATCACTCAACTTTTGGGATGACACCTTTTGCGGCGTTGTATGAGAGACCTTGGAAATCACCATTGTGCAAGAATGACCTAGGGGAGTCCATACTCGTGGGACTAGAGATGGTATATGATACCATAGAGAATGTGAATATCATCCAGGAGAATATGAAGACTTCATAGAGTAGGCATAAGTCTTATGCCGACAAGAGGCAAAGACTTCTGGAGTTCAAGGATGGCGAAAATGTCTTTCTAAGGGTCTCACCTAGACGAGGTTTGCAGAGATTTGGATAGGGCAACAAGTTATCTCAGAGGTTCATCAGAGCCTTTTAGGTTCTCACCATATTTGGAGAAGTGGATTACCACCTAGAACATCCCCCTCAGTTGTACCGGGTGTCCGACATCTTCCACATATCCCAGCTAAGGAGATACGTGCAAGATCCTACACACATCATCGACCACGAAAAGCTGGACATCGATGATGGGGTGACATTTTCGGAGGTTCCAGTGGAGATTGAGGATCGACTGGATCGGGTCCTTCATGGGTGATTGATACCTCTGGTGTGTATTCGCTGGCAGCACGGGAACCTCCAGGAGGGAACATGGGAGCGGGAAGCTCAGATACATGCTCAGTACCCCCACTTGTTCCCATAGTTTGAGTTACGTCTTATGGGGATGTAAATCCCTGAGATGGGGAGAATGTAAAGACCCATAATTTCCATGTATTGTTTTTAATTATATTGTAATTTTTACGAGTCCGCAGAAATTGACAGCGTGTGATTGCGATACCCTGTGTGCCCAGAATGAATTTCTGAACTTTTTTTTCATGTACGTTCAGTAGACCTATGGGCGAGTTTTTTAATATTTTAAACCAGTGCTCAGAATTAAAATATGAGGGCACCGTTGAACTCGCAGTGCCATTATTCGCCTAAGGAGACCTTCACCTCGACCGCAGTAGGTCGAGGGTGAAAGATAGATTTTGTGTTTTTTGTGGAAATGAAAAATAAAATAAAATAAAAATTTCTTTTATTTCTAATAAAAGCACCCACATGAATGTTAAAGAGGTGGGGACCATTGGAACTAAAACCCCCATTTTTAAATTAAAGTTGGGGACCACCAAAACCCTCATTAACGGAATAAACCACCTTTCAACTCCCCATTTGTTTGTTAGATCCAACATAAATTAATTAAATGTGTCAACATTTAATTATGCCAACAAAAATTAATCTACTTAATTTAATTTATATTGGAACCTATTTTTATTTGAGGATTGGTCGGCGAAGTGTGGAGAATTGGGAGAAAGATGTGGAGAAATCCTACATCTCCAACGAATAACTTCTCCTCCAAACGAAGAATGCCATCTCCAATGAAGAACGCTCTTCAGAATCAAGGAAGAGGATGATGCACGAGCCCGACTTTGAAAGAGTGATTTCTAAAGCAACGATCATTTTCACCCTCTACGCCTTCACCGTTTTCATCTCGAGACTCATCAAAAAACCTTTGAGGTAGGGTTTGATGTTTTAAATACCTCCCTTACCTATCTTTGATGTTATCTGTGATTCAAAATTTGTTGAACCGCTTTCTACCGCTCTAAAGTAGATGATGCAGGTCAAATGAAAATGTCCTAACCTCTTCGCAATCCCTTGTGGGTTTTGATGAAATCATTTTGACGGAGGAAGACAACAACAAGAGATAGATATTAGCACTAGTGGGGATCAGGAACGGTGGCCAAAACTACAGTCAGCCACGATGATGGAGACGGCACAACCGCGCCGCTGGAGAAGGGCTGCGACCCATCAGCCGTGGCAGAACAAGGGTGGCGGCCAGTGGAGGCCGACCGCACGACGGGGCGGCGGCGTGCGTCCATTCCTCCTGGTGAGCTAGGGCCACGGCGGCGAAGGGAAGGAAGCTGATGTTCAGCCAGCCACAGAGGGGAGGTGCACAACGCGCCGCCGGGAGGCAAGGGGCCGGCCATTTCGGCCGGCCAAGTTGGACCGAGCGGGACCCGTGTGGGTCCCGCATGCTGCTGGCGACTGAATGGCCGAAGGACATCTGGTGATTGGGGCGGGGGGAGAGTGACTCCCCCTGCATGCGGCTAGGCCGGGCCGCCTAGCGCAGGCCGGTCTGCCCAGCGTGGGCTGGGTCGAGCCAGGTTAGTCCGATCGGGTCGGATTGGACCCAGACGAGTTGCGACCCATTTCCGATCTTTTGGCCATAAATTTGGAACCGAGCATCCATTTAACAAACCGTCTACGACATTAGAAGCCTTGGTATGAGATAGTCCTTTTGGTATACCCCACTTGAGTTTTGGATAAAGTTGTGGTACGGTCGGGTTGGATCGAGCACGAATCCAACTGGTCCCTTGGAACTAAAAGGCTAATAACTTACAGACCGGGCGTCCGATTGACGCACCATCTATTGTGTTGAGACCCTTTTTACATGGAGGTACTTTGAGATATTTTCTTAATGAGACTTCATGGTAGTTAGAGTATCGAATAGTATCTTGAGGAGAGTACTCTCCTGATACGAGCCAGCTTAGTGCGGGAACCCTGTAGCTGGCTGTGACGATGTAATAGGATCCTATGTGGGTCTGACGATGTACTATGATCTTGTGTGGGTCTGAAGATGTACTAGGATTCTGTGTGGAACTGATGATATACTAGGATCCTTTTTGGGTATGACGATGTACTATGATCCTATGTGGGTCTGACGATGTACTAGGATCCTGTGTAGGTCTGACGAGGTACTAGGATCCTGTGTGGGTCAGATAATGTACTACGATTCTCTGTGGGTCTGATGACGATTTAAGATCCAACGTGGGTCTTCCTATTAACAGAGTAAGATGATTCAGTAGTTACATCTAATAATTTATACTACTGTACCTAAGATATACCTAGTGTGAGTTGAGTCTGTACCTGTGTGGTACTTTCCTTTGTGGAAATACCATGGTGGTATTCTTCTTTGTGGCGTACCTGTGTGGTACTTACCTTCGTGGTATTTCTTCCTTTATGGAATAGTTGAGATTTGATCTTCTGAGTTGGACCCTGTGTTTCCTCATGATTGAGGTGGGTATTCTTGATAACTTAGGTATATGTATGGGCATATACCTAAGTAAAGTTGTCAGTTGGATTCTATGTTGTGTGGTTAGTCCTTTGTGGAATTTGTGAGACCTTGAGGGTCTTGAGGTCCCTAATAAGTATTGTTATACTCACCCTTGCACGAGCTACGCCCGAACCTTGTTTTTTTTGGTGGAGACGATGGACATCGCTAACTGGGGATGAGAGTATCAAGACTGGAGGTAGCTCAGAGGTGGAAATTAGACGAGGCATAGCACAGAGATGGCCATTTGAGAACTATACCTACCCTTCAGGTAGGATCCTTGGTGGGTAATCACAGGAGCTGTTTCATTTTACTTGTACCTTTCAGTTTTCTTGTACTTTCCTGTTGGGCTTATATTCTGGTCCCTTTTACTTACTGTACTCACTCTTTCACTGTTCAGTTTCCTTGTGTTCGTATCTTGCTATGTGCTCAGTTGTGTGTGTTTACAGGTTTTACAGGAAATGCCTTCCCAGATTTAGGGAATTACGCCTTCGGTGCTAGTCGCCAGCCCCTGGCCTATGGAAGGCGGACTTGGGGTAGTTAAGGCACGTGCCCTGGGGGACGGGTCGTGACACATTATATAATTAATATTTCTAGAATGTATTATACATCTAATGGATTTACTATTACCTTATTATGTTCATTTAGGACCTTTTTGACGGGTTAAGAGGTTCAATTTCATTTTTTGGGAGTGTTTATTTTCTTGGTTTTCACGATTCATTTACTTATATATATGTTAGGATAAACATGTAAGATGATAATGGTTTTCTAGAATTGAACTTGTACATTATTAGTGAATACAAAAAATATTACATGGTTATAAAATTCATTTTTTTATTTAGAGTGAAGATTAATTATTATATAAAACTTTAATGTTAACCGTTTTAGTTCATTGGTAGTTTTCAAACACAACGAACACATTTTTAATTATAAATTAATATCATGTGAATAAAAGATTACATAACTTTAAATTATACATAATACATATATTATAGTTTGGTTAAACCATCAAAATGGTTTCATGACTAGAATTTAATATGGTAATAGAAATTAAAAACTCGTCATCCTTGAATGTGATGAATTAACACATCTTCGACGGTGTTTTCATTTCTAGTATAAATGGATGGGAAAGTAGAGATGGTGATGAATTATTCCATTACCCTAAAAATATTATAGTAAATTTAAGGTACTAGAGTTATCATAACATTGGGATGAATGGAGGTGAGGAAAGAAAAATAAAGAAAGGAACTTGAAAGGAAATAAAAGAAATGAAAAGAGGAATTTACCTCTTGAATAAATCTTCTTTGAGAACCTCTTTAGGGGAGAGGATTTTTAATTTTGAAGAGAAAAAGGGTTGATGGAAGTTTTATAGGGGCTTATAGAGAGATTAAATCAGAATTTGGACAAGGCACAAGGCTTGAGAGGAGTGAAGAGAAGAGGTAAAGAGTGGTGGTATTTATAGTAGAGGAGAGGAGGGGTTTCCAATTATTTGAATCATTAGTTTAATATTTTTTCTCAAGACTATAAATAGTCATGATTATTATGAAACAATATTAAATAGTGCATGTGAGTTCTAACCAAAGGCCATTTACATCATCTATGACTCACGCATGATGTAGAACATCATTTATTTATCATTTATCATTAATTTTCCTATTTTACTATTCACCAAAAATTAATTTTTTTTTTATAAAAGTACCATAAATTTAACCCAACAATTTTTCGATGTGTATAGTTAAAAAATGAACTCCATTTTTTGAAAATAATTTTATAAATATGAGAAATTTAATTTTTAATTCAAATCATAATTTACTTGAAAAATACAAATTTTAAAATGAAAACTGCCTTTCTAACACTTTGAAAAATTAATTAAGGTATCATAAAATTATCTTATGATCATAAGACAAAAAAAAAATTGAATTCATTTTATGAAAAAAATTATTTTAATTTATTAAATTAATAATAAAATTGTAATTAAATATACAAGAATTACAAAAATACCCACACTTTATTAATAATTTTTAAAATATTTACTTACTTATATTATGATAAAATTATATAATATTATAACCTATAAGATGGATAAATTTTATTTACACTTTCATTAGTGGGGTTACTATTTAGTTGGTTGGTTTTCTATTCATAAGGGTCACAATACTATTTCAAAGTTCAAGTTACTATTTCATCGATATACGTTCCTTGACTTATAGAGATACCTTTTGTTCCTCTAATTATTTATTTATATGGTTTTTATTGTGTTATATAAGTAATATTATATGATTATACATTAAGACATAATTATTAGAAGGGAATTCCTTTGATAAAAAATTGGCTCGTTACATTCTTCCCTCCTTATGAAATTTCTCCTTTGAAATTTCATTTTACATTCTAAGCCATAAATAGGTGTGAGTACTTTTCCTTCATTTCTTCATCTATTTCCCATGTTTTCTCTTCATACTTATAGCTCTGCCATAGTACATTGACCAGATGAGTAGTCTTGTTGCATAGAACTTTATCTCTAAGACCCAAGATCTTCACTGGCTGCTCCACGTAAGAAAGATCATTATCCAACTGTAACACCTCTGAAGATAGTACATGTGAATGATCTGATATGTACTTCCTTAAGAGGGATACATGGAAGACATCATGTACTTTAGACATGGTATGTGAAAGTGTTAGTCGATAGGCCACAACTCCAACACGATTACGAATATCTAAGGGGCCAATGTACATGGGAATTATATTTCCTTTCTTCCCAAACCTCCTGACCTTATTCCATGGGGATTTACAGAGGAATACCATGTCTCCATCTTTAAACTCAAGGTATCATCGACGATTATCTTCATATCTCTTTTGTAAAATTTTGTCCTCCTTGATGTGATGTTGAATGGTTTTCACTTTCTCCACAATTTCTTTAATCATTTCAGGTCTTAGCAGCTTATATTCAACAACTTCATCCCAACATTCTAGTGTTTTTCACCTTTTCCCATAAAGGGATTCATTTGGATCCATTTAGATACTTGGATGGAAAATATTGTTGTAAGAGTATTCGTCCAGTGGAAGATGTTGGACCCATACACCTTTTAAGTCCATAGAACATGATCTCAACATGTCTTATAGTGTCTAAATATTTCACTCAGATTAACCATCAATTTGAGGATAATAGGTCATACTAAATTTTATCTCAATGATAAGAGCATATTGGAGACTTTTTATAGAACTCTACGGTGAATCTAGGATCTTGATCAGATAAAATCTATAGTGGTACTCCATGTAGCCTAACCACCTCGTTGATATATATCTAAGCAAGTTGATATAGTGAGAAGTCCTCTCAAATTGCGATAAAGTGAGCTGTCTTTGTAAGATGATCCGTAATAACCCATATAGAATTGTTTCCTTTGGATGTCCTTGGAAGTCCAGTGACAAAGTCCATGGTAATGTTCACCCACTTCAATGTTTGTATGGATAATGGTTGCGTCATCCCCTTATACTTTGTCTTTTATCCTTTAGTTATTGACATACTAGGCAATTTGATGTATACTCAATGATCTTCTTCTTCATATTTTCCCACCAAAAGTTCTCTAAAAGATCTCGATACATATTTGTTCTCCCTGGGTGAATAGAGAAGGATGAGCTATGTGCATCATTCAAAATCTCCTGCTTTATATCTAGATCAGATGAAAGAAATAATCGTTACCAAAATCTTATAACTCCTCCCTCATTAATCTTGAACTTATAGGATTTCCAATTCTTAATATCTTTCACCCTTTTTAGAATTTCCACATCATTTATTTGAACATCCTTTATTTTCTCTATGAGGGATGGTTGAGCAATCATTTAATAATGGATTGATAATTTCCATCCCTTAATGATTCCAATATCCATCCTATTAAAATATAAGAAGATTGTATCCTTTTCAATTCTCATCATTGATAAAGATGCATGATCCTTTCCACATCATCTCTTTGAGCATCCTTTATTTTCCCTTATCTTCCTTACCAGGATGATAGTGGATTGATCAGTCATAATCCTTGATGAGATCTAACCGTCTTCACTGACACATATTAATATATTTCAATTGAATATATATTTGAGACTCTTGTGATCAATATATATCTCACACTTCTCCTTAGAGAGATAATGTCTCCATATTTTCTACATAAATATCATAGATACCAACTCCATATCATGTGTGGGATTGTATTTTGTCATGGATTTTTATCTTCCTTCAGTCATAGGATATCAGTTTATCATTTTTCATCAGTACATAACCTAAGCCTTTCTTTGAATCATCACCTTACCCCATAAATAGTTCTCCAATTATTAAGAGTGTGAGTACTAGTGACGTGATAAGCCTCTTTTTGAGATCCTTAAAAAGTTTATCACATTCTTGAGTCCAAAAAAACTACACCCCCTTCCATGTCAGCTTGGTCATTAGGTTTGAAAATCATGAGAAGTTATCCACAAATCATTATTAAAACCCAGCTAGACCTAGAAAGCTATGCATCTCCATTATAGATGATGGCCTGGGCCATATTTCAATTGCCTTTATATTGGAAGGGTCCATAGGTATTCCTTTTCTAGTAATAACATGCCCCAAGAATGATACTTCCCCTATCCAGAACTCACATTTACTGTTGTTTACATAAAGTTTCTCCCTTCGCAAAGTCATCAACTTAGTATTCAAATACTTTTTATCTTCCTCCTTTCTCTTAGAGTAAATTAGAATATCATCGATAAAGACTACCATAAATTTGTTGAGGTAACCTATAAAGACTCTATTCATTAAATCTATGAATATTTATAGAGAATTAGTGAGTCTGAAGGGAATCACTATGAACTCATAATGTCCATACCTTGTTCGAAAGGCAGTTTTTTTGAATATCTTCCTCCCTCAACATTATTTTGTGATATCCCTACAGACGATTCACCTTAGAGAAATAACTAGCCCCAAAAAGCTGACTGAACAAGTCATATTTCTAAGGAAGGGGAAACTTATTATTTATTGTGAATTAATTGAGCTTACGATAATGAATACAGAGGTTCATTGAACCATCCTTGATCTTAACAAAGAGGGTTGGTTCACCCCATGATGAAGCAATCAGGTTTATAAAACCCCTTCTCTAAATTCTCATGTAACTACTTCTTCATCTCTTCCAACTTAACGATGGGAATTCTATAAGGTGTATTTGATATAGGTAGGGATAAATTAATATGTTTAATTGAGAAATCAACCTCTCAATTAGGAGTAAGACAAGAAAATTCTTCAAAGAATACATCAGTGTAATCCCTCAGAATGGGAATATATTAAAGCATGATTCTATCCTTTGTCTCAATAATTTGAGATATATAGGATTTCTTATAAGGAATTAATATCCACAATTGATACAATGATTCTAAATAAGATTCATCTTCCTCCTTACACTTGTAAAGAATTGGAGGATTCTTTAGGATATACAGAGTGATCTCCCTTTCCTGACAGTTGATGTAGGACTTGTATAAAGATAGAAAATCCATGTCCGAGATAACATCGAATGCCACTAAAGGAAGTATGAAAATATTTTCTAGGAGGTTCAGCCCACAAACATTTATTATGGAGTATTTATAAACCTTGGATTCAATAATTTCTTCATTCTCTATTTTCATAGATAACCCAACCTTCAAATTATGAGGTTGTGTTTGAATAGTTCTACTAAACATGAAAGATATGAAAGAATGCGAAGAACCATAATCAAATATTATGTTTTCTATTATTGAATGAATAACTATCGTACCCGTCACCACATCATTTTCCACCCCACCTCAATAGTAGTGACAACATAAGTCGCTCCTTATTTCCTTGGAGGTTATTTTTGATTGCCTCTGATAACCATTTTCTTAGAGAAATAGTTTTCATAATTTATATGTCCTTGTAGTTTTAACACTCCGCTATAGGTTGAGTGTTGATCTAAACCTTACTTTCTTCTTCCACGTTAGTGGTATTCTTCATATCCCTCTAGAATTTATTAGCCATATGTCCCATTCTTCCACATTTTTAGTAATTCCTGGTTCCCTTTAGACACTTCCTAGGATTCTTCTTCCCACAATTTTGAAACATGGGATGTTCGATCTTCTTTCCATTATGAGATTTATTCATCGAACCACCCATATTAGACTATATTTTTGGATTTTTTTTCACTAGGCCCATGAGACCACTGAGAGTCTTTGATTTTCATTTTAACCTTGAGGGAACAATGCACAATCTCTTCATAACTATCGAAGTCACGAATTGCCAATAATATTAGTAGACTCGGATATAGTCTAAAAAAGAAGTGATCCACCTTTCTTTTGATGTTCATGATAAATCCAGAGATGTATCTTTCAAGACTAGTGAATTTTTCTTCAGACGCACTGATGAACTCATCTTCATTATTCTTGAGTCTTAGGAACTCTCTTTCAATCTTGAGGTGGATGGTTCTTGGAAAATGTTTATTAAAAAACATTTTCCTAAAATCTTCCCAATATATGGAATCAATTTCCTCTTGGGACTTCATATTCTTGATCAGTTTCCACCACTGATTATCTTCCCCATCAAAATGACAGACAACCAATACGAATTTCTCTTATTCTGAGAACTAAAGGAAAAGAATATCTTTTCAATGGAGTTAATCTGCTATTCCAAGAGGATGGGATCAAAAGATCCACTAAACATGGGACGACTTTTCCACATGAAGTATTAAATGGAAAATTTCTCTTTCCTTATAGGAGTATGGTGTTCCACATGATTAAAGTTATTATTCATAACTTCATCCAGCTGATCAAGTACTTTCACAATGTTTTGAGCACCCATTCCCATCATATCAGGAATATCATTAGGGAAATCATCACATTTACTATCATATTTATTGTTGTCATGTGTTCTTCTATTTCCCTCCATTAACTAAGAAAAAGAACATACAATTAAGGGGATTTAATACATAGCTAATAAGCATAAAAAGGATAATTTAAACATAAAAGGATAATATAACGACCCATACTTTACATACATTGTTAATACTTCAAAATTGAAGTACACTTATTACAACATATGACAAAACCACAAAGGACCGTATAGGTATAGTGTCTTTAGAAACTGGGAAACATAAACAACTGGTTCATAAATCTTCTACAGTGTCTCCCATTTATTTCATCATATCTAGGGTCCCTTTTAGCATATTCTACTTAATATCCATCTTCCTGACCTGGGGAAAAGAAAACATAAAAGGGTGAGCTCAAATGCTCAGCAAGGGCAAATAAAGGAAATAAAAATCACATCATATCTTTTTGAAAATCAAAACCTGCAAAAGAGATCATAATATCTTAACATGGAATAAATCATAGAAGTGAAAATGAGATCCCCATAATCATAACATAAAACTTGAAACTTTGTGGCATGCACACATAATCATGGAAAATCATTTCTTGTTAGTCATGACTCATTGCCAAGACTATCTTAGTGGACAAAGTCCCTTTCTGAACCGAGTTCACTCCTCGTTTCAGTCCTGTATCACTGAACCGAAATAACCTTCCGTTCCAGCCATGTCTATCTCATGAGATATAAAGTCTTTAACCAATGCATTGGAGGGAGATATAGGTCCCACCCATCTTATAATGAATCCTTTCTTATGTGTGCCACATAATCATAAACCATACATCATAACGTAACCCATGTAATAAAAATGGGATTCTTAAACAACATGACATCATAAAACAATTCATATAAGATAAAGGAATTCATAAAAATATTTCCATCACAACATAATCAAATCTATGTAATAATAGGGATAGAAACAGAACCCTTTATTATCTTAGATGGAAAATAATTTTGATAAAACACTTGAACTTCATTCTTGAGGAAAATATCCTTTCTTTTTCAAAAACATTTTACATTTCTTAACATGTCATACAACTTTAAACTAAAAGAAGTTGATTAAAAATAAACTTGAAAACTTTTAGAGGAAGATTCTTGGAAATAATGTTTTAAAAATCCATTCTTGTCGTATAAGTTAAAAAAAACATTCTTCGTACTTTTGTCGGAAAAGTCAAAAAGTACCTCGTACGGAAAAACGACAAAAGATTCCTTTCATATTCTGTACTAAAAACTCACCTAAGGGTAAAATTGGATTTAAACTATTGTAAGTGGATGGAAACAATATTACATACTGAGGGAACATGGATGTGGATGATAAAATACACCCCAGTAAATACTTACGAATAAACAATCTCGGATAAAAATGAGATTGTGATGTTTCCCTTACCTTAGGTCCGATTTGCTTTGTTCGTGTCCGAAGCTCCTGTATAATGGTTTAAATAATGTTATTGACTTATTCCAGAATCATACATATTGATATGATATCATATATGGTCATATTATTAGCTTCTTGTTAGAAATATTTCATTGTTACTTGTTACTCGGGTCTTTATAACTTTTTGTTCTTATGCGTGTTTTGTCGAATAAATTCTTATTCTTATCTTTAGGTTATAGATACTTCATTTACAGAATGGTATTAGTGTAGTATATACCATATTCATTCATTCAATTCATTTATATAATCATTATGAAATGAAGATCATGTAGAACGAGTCGCATCACATCGTGGAGACGGTATTCCGTACGTACGCACGAGTGATGATATCATTCCTATGATCGTGGAATTGTATTGGAGTATATATATATTATTTCAGTATCAATATTACTTCATAATAATCATATATAGTTACTCATTACACCATTATACCCATCCTTGTAAGGTGATGGTGGAAAATAGATTACACCACGGCGTGGAGACGGTATTCCGTACGTACGCACGCGCGGTGATTTCATTTTTCCGTAGGATGGATAGAAGGTGAATTAGGGTTGTTTCATATTTATAATAACATATCAGTATGTAAGTAATACTGATGTTATTACTTTATCATGAAACAACTAAAGAAGAAGAAGTTGAAGACGAAAGAAATTGAAAATATCGGTAATGGATATTACCTCTTCTTTGGAACGCCTCTTTGAATCCTCCACTTAAGGAACTAAGATTGGTCTTTGGAGAAGACCAGGACCTCTAGGATTATTCTAGGGAAGTGTAGAGGAGAAAATGGCAGGGGTTGGCCGAGCTTGAGTGCTCAAATTGGTGTGAGGAGGAGGGGGAGGAGGTGCCCTTTTATAAGGGAGGAGAGGGGCACCTTAGGAATATCTCAAAATATTATTTTATATTAAAGTCAAAATAGGTTTATAATGGTTCCAAAGGGTCTTATTTCGAATATAAAGTGGGGATGGGTCGAAATCCTATCAACCAATAAGATTTAGACAAGTTTAGGGTTTTATTTTAACCTTATCAATTAGATTTAACTCTAAGTTAATTAATTTAACTTTTACCGTGTCTTTTTGTTTTCTTTCACTATATGGTTAATACACTTACTATAACATGCCAAACGAACCCCAAATTGTTTATTATTAATATATATATCCTTATATAAGTCATTTGGCCGAACCTTAGATTTTTAGGAATAAAATAACAATTAGTAATATAATATTTTATTTAAAAACTATTTTTTGTCAATTTTGACACTATTTGATATATGATTTTTGTGAAAGTCATAACAGAATTATATGTTCCAACCAAGTTGATTAAATCAACAATAATATATCATAGTAACCTAGAAAATTAGTGGAATTCATAAAAATTCTCAAATTACATTTATTTTGGTGTTTATAACATCAATTATGTCAATATTTCATTAATAAGATAATTACTGCATCATCATTGTGTCATAAATAAATTAAATTATTTAATGTCTAAAAATTACAAATAAAATACCATTATGTAGGAAATCTTTTTATCTTTATAATTAATATTTATAGTCGAATTTATCTTATGTATAACCCCATATTAAAAATGATTTACTTATTAAACTTTGATTTTAACTATTTTAACCCTTCTTTAAATAAATTAATAATAAATGTCCTAATCTAATCCAAGTGGGCCTAAATGGTCATATTTTATTCCTAAGTTTGTTTTTGGTCGAATTACACTTGTCCAATAGAATTAGGACATGTGTTAGGGTAATATTAATATCATATTTACCCTTAGTTACCCTATTTACTATTAACCGCGGTAAAAAAAAGTAAAAAGTTACTATTCACCAAAAAATTATTTTCATCTCATTGAACCACATTTTAGTCCTTGATATTAACCGTGTCTCTCGGATTTTCTAAATTCCATTCACAGAAGTGGTAAAATTAAGTTTTATGCAAAATTCAGTTTTTTAACCTACCACTTAGTGGTTTCACTATTCATCAAAAATTGAAAGTTTTCAGAAAAATACCAAAATTTCACCCTAGGCTAATTTCGATATTCTGAGTCCAAAAATGAAGTCCATTTTGAAAAATAAAATTTATAAAATTTCAAAAAGTGGTTATTACTATTCATAACGGCTAGTTTTAATAGCATATTGTTGTTTACTGAAACTCGGTATTGCGTACGACGCAAGCTATCGAGGAAGGTCGTGATTGCGTGTAAAGAAATCCAAGCAAGTGTTGTGTAGAAAAAGATTCCTTTGATGATTTATATAACATAAAAGTCTCGGGTGTTACATTCTACCCCCCTTAAAAAGAATTTCGCCCTCGAAATTCGTCACTTTGTAACAAACAGATGAGGATACTTCTCCTTCATCATATCCTCAAGCTCCCATGTAGCTTCTTCAAGTTGGTGGTTCCTCCATAAAACTTTCACCAATCGAGTGATCTTGTTTCGTAGGACTTTTTCGCTATGATCCAGAATCTCTATCGGTTGTTCTTCATAAGAAAGATCTTGCTCCAGTGGTACAACTTCTGAGCTGAGTACATGTGAAGGATCTGGTATGTACTTTCTCAGGAGAGATACATGGAACACATCGTGAACTTGAGAGAGATTCGGTGGAAGCGCCAATCGGTAAGCTACCTTCCCAACACGATCCAGTATTTCGAAAGGACCGATATATCTAGGGCTCAACTTCCCCATCTTTCCAAATCTCATAACCCTCTTCCAGGGAGATATTCGTAAGAACACTTTATCACCCACTTCAAACTCTAGTCTTTTCTTCGGTTGTCGGCATAACTTTTCTGTCGATTCTGAGCTGCTCTTATGTGTTGTTGAATAGATCTAACTTTTCCTGCCATTTCATCAACGAGATCAGGTCCTAATAGCTTTCTTTCCCCAACTTCATCCCAGCAAGTTGGAGTCCTGCATTTCTTTCCATAGAGAGCTTCATAAGGAGCCATCTGAATACTGGAGTGAAAGCTATTATTATAAGAAAATTCTACCAAAGGTAGGTGTTGATCCCAACCTCCTTTGAAATCCATAGAGCAAGCTCTCAACATATCTTCTAGGATTTGAATTGTTCTCTCAGACTGACCGTCTGTCTGGGGATGATAAGCAGTGCTGAAACTCAACTCTGTATCCAGAGTATGCTGAAGACTTTGCCAGAACTTCGAGGTAAATCTCGGATCCCGATCAGATATAATAGAAAGTGGTACTCCATGAAATCTTACCACTTCCTTTACATATATCCTGGCAAGCTGATCTAGAGAGAAATCCTCTCTAATAGGAATGAAGTGTGCAGACTTTGTAAGACGATCAACTATGACCCAGATAGCATTATTGCCTTTGGATGTTTTAGGAAGTCCTGTGACAAAGTCCATAGTGATGTTTTCCCATTTCCATTCGGGTATGGGTAATGGTTGTAACATCCCTTTAGACTTCTGTCTCTCAGCTTTAACTTGTTGACAAACCAAGCATCGAGATACATATTCAGCAACATCTCTTTTCATGCCATCCCACCAGAAGTACTCTTTCAGGTCCCTATACATCTTCGTGCTTCCAGGATGAATAGAGAATGATGAACTATGAGCCTCATCCAGCAGCTCATTCTTTAATTCGGGGATGGGAGGAACGCAAACCCGATTCCTGAACTTTATTATCCCATCACAATCAAGGTTGAATTCAGGAACATTTCTCACCTTCTTTTGTAACTCGACATCTTCTTTCTGTGCCTCTTTAATCTTCACATGTATAGATGGTTGAACATTCATTTGAGAAAGATAAGATTTTTCCCCTTCCATTATAATTCCAAGATCCATCCTTTGTAAATCCATAAATATTGGATCTTTTGTGATCCTCATCATGGATAAACTAGCATGGTCTTGTCGACTTAATGCATCCGCCACCTTGTTTACTTTCCCAGGGTGGTAATGGATTGAGCAGTCATAATCCTTAATCAGCTCCAACCATCTTCTTTGACGCATATTCAGCTCCTTTTGTGTGAAAATATACTTTAAACTTTTATGATCAGTATAAATATCACACCTTTCACCATAAAGGTAATGCCTCCAAATCTTTAATGCAAAGATTACCGCAGCCAACTCCAAATCATGTGTTGGGTAATTTTGCTCATGGATTTTCAACTGTCGTGAGGCATAAGCTATCACCATATCATTTTGCATAAGAACACACCCCAATCCCTTCTTGGATGCATCACT
Source organism: Viscum album (assembly GCA_963277665.1). Lineage (NCBI taxonomy): Eukaryota > Viridiplantae > Streptophyta > Magnoliopsida > Santalales > Viscaceae > Viscum > Viscum album. Next base: position 1,424,221,111 of record OY728145.1, read on the forward strand.
GTAGATCACAAACCTTTCTCCACTACAAGGCAGTGTGAGCACAGGTGCACTGGATAACCTTCTTTTCAACTCCTTGAAATTCTCTTCACATTCCTCTGTCCAGACAAACTTAACTCCTTTCCGAGTCAACTTGGTGAGTGGATTAGATAATCGTGAAAAATCTTTTACAAAACGTCGATAATATCCAGCCAAACCAAGAAAACTTCGGATCTCAGTTACTGTTGTTGGTCTTGACCATCTTTCGATAACCTCTGTTTTTGCTGGATCCACAGATATCCCCTCTTTTGAGATTATATGACCCAAAAATGCAACTTTTTGAAGCCAAAATTCACACTTGGTAAATTTGTCATAAAGCTTCTCCTTTCTCAGGGTCTTCAATATAATTCTCAAGTGATCTTCATGCTCTTCCTTGCTCTTTGAATAGACAAGAATATCTTCTATAAAGACTACCACAAATTGATCAAGATAGTCTCTAAAGACTCTATTCATTAGATCCATGAAGATAGCAGGGGCATTTGTAAGACCAAATGGCATCACTATAAATTCATAGTGTCCATACCTTGTACGGAAAGCTGTCTTTGGTATATCCTCACTTTTGACCCTTAATTGATGATACCCTGAACGAAGATCAATCTTGGAAAAGTATTGAGCTCCGCGTAGTTGGTCAAATAAGTCATCAATGCATGGGAGAGGATATTTGTTCTTGATAGTGATCTTGTTAAGTTCTCGATAATCAATGCAGAGTCTCATTGATCCATCTTTCTTCTTAACAAATAGAACAGGTGCTCCCCAAGGTGACGCACTAGGGCGTATGAATCCCTTATCAAGATTCTCTTGGAGTTGCTTATTCAATTCCTGCAACTCAAATGGGGCCATTCTATAAGGTGTCTTTGAAATAGGAAAAGCACCCGGTACGAGTTCTATTGAAAACTCAACTTCACGATTTGGTGGAAGACCCGGTAATTCCTCCGGAAAGACATCATCAAACTCCCGTACAATGGGCATATTCTTAATCGTGAGTTTCTCACCAACCATTTGAGATAAATAACCTTCATTTAGTGGAATCAAGACCCATAAGATGGAAGAAATTTCCACTGGAAGGTTATATTCATCCTTGCATCGATAGACGATCGTAGATTGATCTGGAATATGAAATGTGACTTCCCTTCTTTGGCAATCGATATGAGATCCATGTAGAGAAAGCCAATCCATGCCAAGAATCACATCAAATTCCACTAAAGGAAGGATCACAAGATTTGCAGGAAGCACTTTCCCACAAACTTCGATCGGAGAAGAATTATAAACTTTTGATGTGATTGATGTGCCATTAGGTGTTGTCACAGCTAACTCAACATCTAATTGTTGAGGTAATATGGTGATACCCTTAGAAAAGTCTTCAGAAATAAAAGAGTGGGTGGATCCAGAATCAAATAAAACATTTTCTACTTTAGAGTGGATGGTAAGTGTACCTTTCACCACATCGTTATCGTACTCCACATCGCTGATAGAAATTGCATGTGACTTTCCTTTGTCTTTAGCCTTAAGAGTTTGTTGACGTCGACCATCATCATCAACCCTTGGATTTGGGCATTGATTGGCATAATTCCCCATCTCCTTGCACTTGAAACATTGAAGTGTAGTAGGTTCATTCTGTGTATCCCTTCCTTTGTTTGCGTCATTAGACGTCTTCTTCCCATTATCACGGCATTCAAATTCCCGATGACCTTCTTTTCCACATTTAAAACATTTACTTGTCCCTTTAAGACAACTCCCTCCATGTTTCTTTCCACACTTTGAGCATAAGGAAAAGCTCATCTTCTTTTCCGTGTGCTCTTTAGATTTTTCTTTGAATTCCATCTTCCTCTTCTTATCAAACCCATGTGACTGATGGGTTACTCCAATCTCCATCTCGACTTTGAGAGCACATCGAACGATTTCCTCGTAGCTATTGAAGTCCCTTATGGATAACGCCCTTCGAAGACTTGGTTTTAAGCCACTAAAGAATCGATCGATCTTACTCTCAGGTTGGATAATAATACCAGAAGCGTACCTTGCAAGTCTTGTAAAATTTGCTTCATAGGTACCAACAGATTCATCATCCCTTTGCTTCAGTTCAAGAAACTCTTTCTCCATCTTTGTTCGGAGAATACGAGGGAAGTACTTATTGAAAAATAAGTTCTTGAACTCGTCCCATTCCATAGACTCAATTTCATCCCTTTGCCTCGTATTCTTAACAAGATTCCACCATTGATCAGCATCTCCTTCCACACGATACACTGCTAGGATGAATTTATCATGTTCAGAACATTGAAGAACTGAAAATATCTTTTCATTAGTACTAATCCATTGTTCAGCAACTAATGGATCAGTAGACCCGCTGAAAGAAGGTGGACGTTGCCTCATGAAGGATTCAACAGAATGTTGCTCCCTCCTTTGCTCGTTTGGAAATCCTGCATGATTCATAGCCTGAGAAAGTTGTGTGAGCATGGCTACAAGATTTTTCATTCTAGCTCCCATATCGTTTGGTTGCTCAGGGGGACAATCATTGCATTGCCCATCGCATTCCGCATTAACACGGTTCCTTCGGGTTCCAGCCATTGACTAAAACCAAGAAGAATAGTGTGAGCAACACTAATTATAATAGGAAACCACATAATTCAAGAATAAAATTTTCATGCTTATGGTCTTATCCTAGGTTATTCAAGGCCATTTCTAAAACACTAAGATTGTGTACTATGCTTAGACTTATCCTTAGGGTTCTTACTAAGGCTTTCACATCCTAGTTTCCAAAGGTTGACTATACCTTTCCTCTGATACCAACTATAACGACCCATACTTTACATACATTGTTAATACTTCAAAATTGAAGTACACTTATTACAACATATGACAAAACCACAAAGGACCGTATAGGTATAGTGTCTTTAGAAACTGGGAAACATAAACAACTGGTTCATAAATCTTCTACAGTGTCTCCCATTTATTTCATCATATCTAGGGTCCCTTTTAGAATATTCTACTTAATATCCATCTTCCTGACCTGGGGAAAAGAAAACATAAAAGGGTGAGCTCAAATGCTCAGCAAGGGCAAATAAAGGAAATAAAAATCACATCATATCTTTTTGAAAATCAAAACCTGCAAAAGAGATCATAATATCTTAACATGGAATAAATCATAGAAGTGAAAATGAGATCCCCATAATCATAACATAAAACTTGAAACTTTGTGGCATGCACACATAATCATGGAAAATCATTTCTTGTTAGTCATGACTCATTGCCAAGACTATCTTAGTGGACAAAGTCCCTTTCTGAACCGAGTTCACTCCTCATTTCAGTCCTTTATCACTGAACCGAAATAACCTTCCGTTCCAGCCATGTCTATCTCATGAGATATAAAGTCTTTACCCAATGCATTGGAGGGATATATAGGTCCCACCCATCTTATAATGAATCCTTTCTTATGTGTGCCACATAATCATAAACCATACATCATAACGTAACCCATGTAATAAAAATGGGATTCTTAAACAACATGACATCATAAAACAATTCATATAAGATAAAGGAATTCATAAAAATATTTCCATCACAACATAATCAAATCCATGTAATAATAGGGATAGAAACAGAACCCTTTATTATCTTAGATGGAAAATAATTTTGATAAAACACTTGAACTTCATTCTTGAGGAAAATATCCTTTCTTTTTCAAAAACATTTTACATTTCTTAACATGTCATACAACTTTAAACTAAAAGAAGTTGATTAAAAATAAACTTGAAAACTTTTAAAGGAAGCTTCTTGAAAATAATGTTTTAAAAATCCATTCTTGTCGTATAAGTTAAAAAAAAACATTCTTCGTACTTTTGTCGGAAAAGTCAAAAAGTACCTCGTACGGAAAAACGACAAAAGATTCCTTTCATATTCTTTACTAAAAACTCACCTAAGGGTAAAATTGGATTTAAACTACTGTAAGTGGATGGAAACAATATTACATATTGAGGGAACATGGATGTGGATGATAAAATACACCCCAGTAAATACTTACGAATAAACAATCTCGGATAAAAATGAGATTTTGATGTTTCCCTTACCTTAGGTCTGATTTGCTTTGTTCGTGTCCGAAGCTCCTGTATAATGGTTTAAATAATGTTATTGACTTATTCCAGAATCATACATATTGATATGATATCATATATGGTCATATTATTAGCTTCTTGTTATTAATATTTCATTGTTACTTGTTACCCGGGTCTTTATAACTTTTTGTTCTTATGCGTGTTTTGTCAAATAAATTCTTATTCTTATCTTTAGGTTATAGATAATGCATTTACAGAATGGTATTAGTGTAGTATATACCATATTCATTCATTCAATTCATTTATATAATCATTATGAAATGAAGATCATGTAGAACGAGTCGCATCACATCGTGGAGACGGTATTCCGTACGTACGCACGAGTGATGATATCGTTCCTATGATCGTGGAATTGTATTGGAGTATATATATATTATTTCAGTATCAATATTACTTCATAATAATAATATATAGTTACTCATTACACCATTATACCCATCCTTGTAAGGTGATGGTGGAAAATAGATTACACCGCGGCGTAGAGACGGTATTCCGTACGTACGCACGCGCGGTGATTTCATTTTTCCGTAGGATGGATAGAAGGTGAATTAGGGTTGTTTCATATTTATAATAACATATCAGTATGTAAGTAATACTGATGTTATTACTTTATCATGAAACAACTAAAGAAGAAGATGTTGAAGACGAAAGAAATTGAAAAGATCGGTAATGGATATTACCTCTTCTTTGGAACGCCTCTTTGAATCCTCCACTTAAGGAACTAATATTGGTCTTTGGAGAAGACCAGGACCTCTAGGATTATTCTAGGGAAGTGTAGAGGAGAAAATGGCAGGGGTTGGCCGAGCTTGAGTGCTCAAATTGGTGTGAGGAGGAGGGGGAGGAGGTGCCCTTTTATAAGGGAGGAGAGGGGCACCTTAGGAATATCTCAAAATATTATTTTATATTAAAGTCAAAATAGGTTTATAATGGTTCCAAAGGGTCTTATTTCGAAGAAAAAGTGGGGATGGGTCGAAATCCTATCAACCAATAAGATTTAGACAAGTTTAGGGTATTATTTTAACCTTATCAATTAGATTTAACTCTAAGTTAATTAATTTAACTTTTACCGTGTCTTTTTGTTTTCTTTCACTATATGGTTAATACACTTACTATAACATGCCAAACGAACCCCAAATTGTTTATTATTAATATATATATCCTTATATAAGTCATTTGGCCGAACCTTAGATTTTTAGGAATAAAATAACAATTAGTAATATAATATTTGATTTAAAAACTATTTTTTGTCAATTTTGACACTATTTGATATATGATTTTTGTGAAAGTCATAACAGAATTATATGTTCAAACCAAGTTGATTAAATCAACAATAATATATCATAGTAACCTAGAAAATTAGTGGAATTCATAAAAATTCTCAAATTACATTTATTTTGGTGTTTATAACATCAATTATGTCAATATTTCATTAATAAGATAATTACTGCATCATCATTGTGTCATAAATAAATTAAATTATTTAATGTCTAAAAATTACAAATAAAATACCATTATGTAGGAAATCTTTTTATCTTTCTAATGAATATTTATAGTCGAATTTATCTTATGTATAACCCCATATTAAAAATGATTTACTTATTAAACTTTGATTTTAACTATTTTAACCCTTCTTTAAATAAATTAATAATAAATGTCCTAATCTAATACAAGTGGGCCTAAATGGTCATATTTTATTCCTAAGTTTGTTTTTGGTCGAATTACACTTGTCCAATAGAATTAGGACATGTGTTAGGGTAATATTAATATCATATTTACCCTTAGTTACCCTATTTACTATTAACCGCGGTAAAAAAAAGTAAAAAGTTACTATTCACCAAAAAATTATTTTCATCTCATTGAACCACATTTTAGTCCTTGATATTAACCGTGTCTCTCGGATTTTCTAAATTCCATTCACAGAAGTGGTAAAATTAAGTTTTATGCAAAATTCAGTTTTTTAACCTACCACTTAGTGGTTTCACTATTCATCAAAAATTGAAAGTTTTCAGAAAAATACCAAAATTTCACCCTAGGCTAATTTCGATATTCTGAGTCCAAAAATGAAGTCCATTTTGAAAAATAAAATTTATAAAATTTCAAAAAGTGGTTATTACTATTCATAACGGCTAGTTTTAATAGCATATTGTTGTTTACTGAAACTCGGTATTGCGTACGACGCAAGCTATCGAGGAAGGTCGCGATTGCGTGTAAAGAAAGCCAAGCAAGTGTTGTGTAGAAAAAGATTCCTTTGATGATTTATATAACATAAAAGTCTCGGGTGTTACAGATAAACTCTTAAAGGAAAAATTATATCCTAACCTGTGATTCCCTTAGTTTCAATCTAGGTTATCCTTTATTTGTTTCTTAACATATATTCTTATGTGATATTTTTTTATTTCCTTAATAATGGTTCATAATGATATTATGAATTTATCAAAGCATATCTCCCAGGACTGTCAAACTAAGAGTGCAAAAATTCCCATTGTAATACACCCATTCTCTTTTGAGTCTAGCCCAAAGTGGTGTTTTTAGGGTTTTACCCTATATAAATCTCTACTAGAGCCACATCCACTTGTTTTTATCCAGAAAAGGATATATTTTCTTGATAAAACAATTACTCTATACTTACTAAAATTTAGGGATGATCTCTTATACTTAGTCTCATCCCTAAGGTTTTTACAAAAGTGCTCTTTTCCTAATCTCCAAAAATAACTATACAATCCTTTGATACCAAATATATCAACCCTATCCTTTTACTCATATCATTACATTATTTTAAGCATAATAAAGTATTATATTATAAGATAAGTATCGTAAAGTATAGTGTCTTGGAATACTAGGTATATAAAATAGAAAACATGCGACTAAGTAAAACATTTCTTTATTTACTATCAAGAAAGATCTTCTAACTTTCATTGTGCTCATACATCTTCATAGGATAAGCTATGGATTACATGAACAAAGGGATAAGTTAAAAAGACTAGTAAGGTAATAAACATAAGGATAATGCTTTATCACATGAGTTAGAAGGCACAACATAGTGATACAAATAGGAAGGTAACATATGGAATAATAACATATAAACATGGGTTCATATAAACATGGAGTCATAGTAATGTTTTAGAAACATAATACATGACTTTATCATGAGTTATGTCTCGTTTCACATAGAGGAGAACAAGTCAAGGTTAACCACAAACACTGTTGCACATGGTAGCACGAGTCAGGGCTAACCAGCAAGAGTGTTGCACATAACGTCTCATCAGACTCAACTTTTACCAATGAGTTGGAGTGATATCTAGGAAAACCCATCATAACTTGTTCATGAATATTATTTCCACATATATAATCATACATAATCAATCATACATAAACATAAGTGTACCCATAGAAAGAAATGGGTATCATAATCATGTCATAAAACATAATAAATGGGACTATCATAAATGTGTCCATGAAAGAAAGGAATTAAAACATAAATGTGCATTAATAAAGGAAATTAAGAACATATCTTGCTAAGTGATGTCAAACCGAAGTGAAAACATGTAAAAAGAGTATTAAAGAAACTTTAGAATTAAAACATTTTAGTACTGTTTAACGAAAATATCAAATATCATTTAAAATAGAAAATGGCATAATATTTTATATAAAGACATAATTAAACCAATAATGATTTCATAATAAAAATATTGGGTTTATAAATGACTTGGTGGCTTAAAACAAATTATAGAGTGCACTAGAAATTGGGTAAGAATTCGAGAAGTTCCCTTAAAACGAGCCTGCTTATCGGGAAGAATTGAGAAGGGAACCACTTAAAAACATGTATATACAAAAAAGAGAATGATTAATAGATATTGATACACGAGTTTGGGGAACTTATAAATCATTTAGAATATTTAAATAAAAATAATAGATAACTTTATTTGGGTAAAAGTAAGGATAGAGCAACCATATGGAATAATGGAGGTTCGGGTAGAATCCCTTACCTTAAGCACGATGGTGTATTTAACATGATCTTAATGGCCTGGATAACAAAATTAAAATCATTAATTAATATTTCTATAACCTCTTATACATGTAATTGATTTATTATAACCTTATTAAGTTCATTCATAACCGTTTTGATGGGTTAATAGGTTCAATTTCATTGTTCGAGAGCGTTTGTTTCCTTAGTTTTCATGATTGGTTTACTAATATATATGTAAGGATAAACATGTAAGATGATAATGGTTTTCCAGCATTGAAGTTTTAAGTTATTAATGAAAATATATTTTATTACATGGTTATAAAAATTATTTTTTATTTTGAGTGAAGATGGATCATTTTATAAAACTTTAATGATAACTGTTTTGGTTAATTGGCGGTAATCAATCACAAAAAAAAAATTCTTTATAAATAAATATCATGTGAAAAAAAGATTACAGAACCTTAAATTATACATAATAAATATATTATAGTCTGGTTCAACCATAAAATGACATCATGACCAGAATTTAAGATGATAAAAGAAAGTGAAAACCCGTCGTCCTTGAATGTGATGAATTAACACATCTTAGATGGTGTTTTCATATCTAGTATAATCGGAGGGTAAATGAAAGATGATGATGAATTATTAAATTATCATATAAATATTCCAGTACAATTAAGTTACTGTATTTTTCATAACATTTGGATGAAATGAGGTGAGGAAAGAAAAAGAAAGAGGGGAACTAGAATGGAAATAAAAGAAATGAAACGAGGAATTTACCTATTGGACAAGTCTTCCATGAGAAACTCATTAGGGGAGATGATTTGGTATTTTGAAGAGACAAAGAGATTATTGATGTGGGATAGGGTCATAAGGAGAGATATTATCATAATTTGGACTAGGCACAAGGCCCTAGAGTAGTAAAGAGAAGTGGTAAAGAGTGGTGTTATTTTTAGTGGCGGAGAGGAGGGGTTTCCTATTATTTTAATCATTAGTTTAATATTTTTTCTCAAGATAATATTCATTATTATGGTGAAAAAAAACATTAATTATTTAATTTGAGTTCAAACCAAAGGCCATTTATATCTTCCATTGCTCAATCATGATGCAGAAATTCATTTATTTAGCATTTATCATAATTTATCGCATTTTACTATTCACAAAAATTCATGATTTTTAAAAAAATACAAAAAATTCACCACAACCATTTTTATATATAGAATTAAACAATGAAAATCATTTTATGAAAATAATTTTCTAAATATGATAAATTTAATTTTTAATTAAAATCATAATTTACTTGAAAAATAAAATTTTATAATTAAAACTGCTTTTCTAACACATTGAAAAATTAATTAAGGTAAAATTATATTATGATAATAATAAATAATAATAATAATTTATGAATTAATTTTATGAAAAAAGGTTTCTTTTAATTTATTAAACTAATCATAAAATTATAATTAAATATACATGACTTACAAAAATACAAAAACTTAATTAATAATTTTTAAAATATTTAACTACTTATATTATGATATAATTATATCATATTGTCACTTATAATATGGATACATTTTATTTATACTTTTTAATGAGGCTATCATTCAATTGGCCAATTTACTATTCATAAGGGTCACATCACTATTTCAAAGGTCAAGTTATTATTTCATCGGAATACGTTTTTTAACTTATAGAGATATCTTTTGTTCCACTCATTATTTATTTATATGGTTTGTATTGTGTTTTATAAGTAATATTTTGTGATTATACTATAATACATAGTTATAAGAAGTGATTTCCATTGATAAAAAATTGGGTCATTAAACCCTGTGTGAATATACGGGCAATGACACATAGTTATTGATGTGGGTGGGGTGTATATAAAAATCCCAAGGAATAAGTATATAAATACATCCAAACATACAAGCCTAATTTATGAGTTCACAAAAAATCCCTAACCAACTCGCCACATCCCTAATTTCACTGCCACCTCTGAATACATCCCCCACACAAATCGACACATGACCCATGCCACATTTCACATTTCCAACCAAACCCATTATCCAACCCAGTTGTTTAATTTTAGAAAATATTCCAAATTAAACCATAAAACACATAATTTATTTATTCATTAACCATTTCCACCCAATTAACCAAACCAAACCCAATCCATTGTAGTCATTATTAAAATAATTATTCCATCAATACTCGGGCATATAACACAAGAAACCACACATCACGATCAGCTCAAAATTCTCATAAAACCATCACCTTTCCACCCCAAAATAATATCCAAACAATCATTGCCTCACCAGCCCAAAAGAATGGAAAAACAACAACCTCCTCACTAACCAAAAATCACATCCAAAAAACCACCTCCTCATGGCCCCAATATCATGAAAAAACCACATACCCACTTCCCCACAATCATGGCCAAAAAACCACCACTCCACCTTCCCAAAACAAGAAAAACAAACACCACCTAACTACCAGAAAATAATTTCCAAACAACCATAACCTCAAAAACCCAAAATCATAGATAAATAACCACTACCTCACCACCCAAAAAGCACATCCAAATAGCCACCACCTCACTACCCCAAAATTAGGGTCACATCTCACCCATCAGCCCCAAATTTCATAAAAAATCAAACATCTACACCCTACAATCATGGAAACACATCAAAACCAATAAAATATCATTTTATGGATTTAGAAATGGGTATTTTATCACATCCCAGTTTTTAGGGGAGTTATCATGAAAGTCATAATCCTAGAGAAACCATTTCATTAGACTAATATAAGTGGTTACACAATTCCATTTTAGGGTGATATCACAACAATCATAATAGTCATAGTAGTCCGGACACATATGACCCAGTGAAAACAGATCCCCCAATGGTCACAATTTTCTATGGGTCATGTAGCCCGCAAAACCATCATATTAAAACAATATCAAAGCTATAAAAACATGTATATCATTAACCATTTAATTTTAATAAGAAAATTATTTATATTCGATTAATCCAAAATAACCATCTCCCATGTATAAAAAAGAGTAATACTCTACTTCATGTTATACAATAAAAAGAATTAAGGGATTCCCTACTTCGAAGAGATTTTACGAATTACTACACATAGTAGGGTTATTATGAAGTTCCCACAAACCATAACTGCACAAAAAAACCACGGATCAACCTACACCACACCCATGGATCATAAAAAAATATCCCAAATCACATCCCAAAATAAAACAACATCACCATTATGAATCCATAAGAGAAAAATAAGATGAAACTAAGCATGAATAAGGAATGGATTAACACTGATCGACAATGGGAATTATCTAGATCCAACAAATCAAAGTGGGGAGTAGAGGGCCAAAAGTTCTCCTTGGGGTGCCTAAGTCTCATCTTAAATGAGATGGATGGAAAACATGACCAAATGAAAATAATTAGCTGGTAAATAGTAATTTAAATATTGTAACCCTCTATTTTTTAAGTCATGTAATATATTTACACTATGTGAATTCCATGAGTATTCCCAATATTTCAACTTTCATTGAAAATATCATCGCTTAAAGATTTTTTTAATACATATCATGGATTCCACTTAAAAGGAATGTAATCCATCTAATGGGTTTCCCATTAGCTACAGAAAAGATATAAACTAGCCAGATACACAACTCATGATTCAGCTTTACACATTTTGTAAAACAATAAATGACGTGAAATTACAATAGAAACTCTACTAGAGATCTATTCTCCACCCAAAACTCTTGTAACCTCCTTCAAACACCTCCAACCACCAAAACTAGAAAAGTAATGGGACAAGAATGCATGGGATATTACAACTTGTTTACAAGTGCCCTTGATGTGTCCTATTTTTCAATAGAATAATTTTTTTAGTGTAGCTATCTTCTTTGAACTATTGAGTTTTTGACCTAAATTTTTTCTTATGATTATTACCTAAGGTTGAATCACATTTCTTAGTTTTTGTCTTCTTAGGAATGTTTGGTTCAACATGTTTCTCTATATTTCTTACCATGGTTGTATTATATTCTTTGTTTTGATAACATTTTCTTTTCTTCTAAGTCACATGAAATTCACAATTTATTTATTTTGAGGAGAATATATCCTTAATGTGACAGAAAAAGTATTCTCTATAAAAGTTTTATATAATATCAAATCTATTTTAGGTATAATGATTTCAAATCATTTCTGTGAATTTTTCAATATAATAGTAGTGCTCCCCTATGAGATATGATTATATTTTCTCTTAGGAGTTTACATTTTCACTAGTAGTCCAATTCCCTATGTTAAAATCTATCACAACCCTAGAAGTATCCAATGAATCTTGATTTTTCCCTTTGAAAAATATCTATCTGGACTTGGATATTTGTGTTTTTTTACAGTTTAACATTTTTAATAGGGGATTACTTTGGTGGGAATAAAGTTCCACTCTTTCTTCTAGAAACCCTTGATGTAGTGGTGGATTTTCTTCATTAATCATAATCCATTTTGTATAGTTTGTGGTTTTACAACTACACTATTTATAAATACAAAATTAGAATAAATAACATTTTTTAGAAATGAATGGTACCTCTGGACAGAAACCTATAGTGGTTCTGCTATAGAATGATTCCAAGCCCTTATTTATAATGACTAGAGGTATTTAAGTACAAATAATCACCTTTAAAGATTGTGTAGAAATAAATAAATTCTCAATTTATTATGAATACATAAGTTGATAAATGTCTCAATTTTATAATATGACATCTATTTCCTGGAATATAATATTTAGATTAGTTTTATCATATCCTACTAATTTTAGATTAACTTTACACTATATTTTTATATTATTAACCCAATTCTCATGATATTCATGAATTTTATCTCATTCATGTAGTAAGATTTCAAGTTAGGTTATCTTCTTTTCCTTGAACTATAGATGAGAATTTGTGATAGTATTATTCAATTAAAATACATTGTTTCTTTATTAAATCCTTTTCTTGGATTATTATATATATTTAATTATAGTATGACACTAATTTTCAAAACCAGGGCACTTTTCATCGAGCTCAGTATTTTTTACAGTTAAGGGACCTACATGTTTGGAGAGTTTCACCCACATATGAACTCTTTGTTCTTAATATTTATCTAAAATCTCACATTAATATTCTATAAAAGAGATTTCATCCTATAATTTTCTAAAATGTTCACATGTAAAATAATTACCTATTTAAGATAGTTATCTACGATATCGTTAAAAACATCAATTGATTCATCTTTTGAATTCTTGCAATAGTGATATTACGCACCTTTTCTAGTATCTTATATAGAGATGTTTTGACATGAAATTTTTGTTACCTCTTATTCATATAGGTATATTAAACTACATATGGTAACACTATATAAAATTTCCATGGTGGTGGTTTCAATAACCAAATTTCCATCTTCTATGCCTGATTTTTCTTTCTTATTCTTAGAAGTTGGGGAAATTTATTTTTTGTCATTTGTATAACTAGGATTATTTCTTAAATTTTTTCTTCTCAATAATAACATATTTAAGGGGAAACTTATTAATGAATATAACAAAAATACTTCCACTTTTATTACCTTAAAATAATAGAGATTCTAGTTTATTTGATGAGGCTTTTATTATCTTAATTGCATCTATTTTATTCATGTTCCTTATTTTCAAGGTAGAAATTTCTTCGATTATTGATTTGAAATAAAATTCAAAAGTTTCTTCAAATATTAAATTAATATATGCTTTTAAAAAATAAAATTATATTTTTATTAGAAAAACATTAAATAAACAAGGGGTGGGGTGGCGTGAATAATTATAGGACGACTTATTAATAATTAAAACATTATACATTTTTTACCTTTGCACTTATATAGTGAATGGACCTCAATTATCAATCCTCAACTTTAGCTTGCATGCATGTACATAAAGTAATAATGTAATGAAAAAAATAAAACTAGGGATTTCTTACTAAATTTACCTCTAGTATGGATGATTATGTCCTCGGTAATACATGGTTATAATACCACACATAAAAATTCTACTTTATTATCAAAAAAACATTGGAAATGTTAAGACTTCAGACAATGACACGAAATAGGTACATAAATGGACTAAATTTCTATTTTTTATCTATTTACAGAATATTTGATGTATACTACCCCAAATTATGTATGCCCACAATAAGAACCCTATATCCCTTCTAAATATAATATGCATGACTTTCTTCCTCATTTTAAATAATCCAATAGTTTTACTCGAACTATTTTAGTATTATACCATATAAGAATACTATAGGATTGATCTATCACATTTCTTAGTGAAGAAATAATCTATATTAATCAAGGCTAGTAAACATTTTATTATTTTTATTTTTATTTCTATTCCTTAATTTAAAAAAAGATTCTATGTAAGCGTCATTGGTTCCATACCCTCTCTCTCTTTAATACATCAAATTATATAACCTAGTTCTAGTATTGTTCTCTAATTTTCTTTTTATTTTGACATGTAGAGTATATAAATAGTAATTTATATTTTTGGATCACATAGATTATTATTCTTCTATATTACAACCATGGTTCAAATTATTGGATTATAATTAGATTTATTGACAATATGGATTTGGAATTATGGAAATTGGATCTGTTGAAAATATGTAATTAGATTCATTGAAAATATGGTTGTGTACTTATGGATAAAAAGTATTGAAAAATAATTATATTTTGGTAAATATTTTAAATATGTGATTGATATATTTATTTATTATATTTGGAAAGATAAAGATATCTAGTATTTATGGAAGTTTTTCAAGATGTTATGTTCTATAATGAAGAAATATAATGCATCTTGATAAGATAACTAATTTTCACACATAAGGGTATTATGGATACTCATGCTATATCCTGGAGTGACCATGATGCTGGTTCAAGAAATTTTCAATTTTGTAGTAGTTAAATAGTCATGTGGTATCATAGAGAAAACATACTGTAGATTGGATATGCAAAAAGTATAAGGCCCCGGCCTTAAACATTACTTAATCTTGAGTTAAAACAAGATTACACATTGAGGATCTTTTCAGGTTTAGAGTTTTAGAGAATTAGATCATAAATCATGAATTACATTCCACATTTAAAGAATTTGGTTATATAAAAGATAGTATTAATATTTTCCCATCAATGGAAACATATTTAAAACAAAACATGGATTCTTTCATGACACTTCCTTGACCCTATCATCACATCATGTACCTTTCCCTTGACCTGTGAAAAACATTTCAAAAACATGGGATGAGCATAAAATGCTTAGTAAGGGATATAAAAGTATGAAATGAAAACATTAGTCCATGTATGAAATCATACTTTACTCATAAAACATAATAATTTTAACATACCTCATCAAATCATGAATAAATCGTAGAAATCATAAGACAAAAAGGTAACTTGAGGCATTCATAACATTCTTACGTAGGGAGTAACCCTCATGGTTACGTTTGGAATACCCATCACAGTATATTCCCTAAATCTCTTTGGAGAAACCTTAAAATTTAACTCCTTCACATTAACCAATTCATTGGAGATATATATCGGGCTCACCCACCCTTATTTTATCATAGAACCACCCGTCTTCATAAACAATGCCCAAGAACCATAACATAACCATATCATATAAAACAGGCATAAAGGAAACATAACATTTCCATATTTCAATCACAAGATATTAATACAACACATTGATATAATAAAAACAGTATGAAAACCATTTTCAATACCCAAAATAAAATAAAAGTAAAACATGGTATTTATTTTCCATTAAAAAAAGGTTATGGCTTGTAGAGGAAGCCGAAACTCATATAATGGTCACAGCGGCGGAGAAGCCGTTGTCGCCACATACGTACGACAAATAAAAACATTCCATTTTTTCATTTAGTAAAGATTCGTATAAAAGAGATTCATTTTGAATAAATGTAAAATTCAAAGGGGTGTTTATACACCGTATAAAAGAAAGTTTTGTATAAAACAAAATATGCCTCAATGAAAGGAGATTGAGACGAAGTGCCTTACCTCGGGTCCGACTTGACTCGATCGTTCTTTAACATCCTGAATAATAAACTTGAGTTAATTTCTACTTGCTCAAGAACCTTTTTCATGTTTATTATTCATTTTATATCACTTATTACCATTTTATGAACACTATGTAATTATTTGAGTTAATAATGGTCATTTTGTCGATCATTGGTAATTGAGTCAAAAATAAACTCTTTATAATTACAAGTTGTTCATGTGGTAAAATATCCATTATATCCAGAATTTTATTCATGATGTATATATCATATATGTCATATATATCCAGTATATACATGCATTTACAATATTACATAGAATTTAGAGGTAATAAATGAAATGCACCGTTCATGGAGACGGTAAGTCGTACGTACGCATGAACACTACTTTCATTTCTATTTCATATTTTATGGAATGGAATAATAATGATATAAAGGTATATTATAATTACATATAATATCATATATAATATCATTAATTACATCCTTTATACGTCCCACATATGGCATTAACGAATCAAATCACTTTGAGGGGGTGGTAGTCCGCACTTCCGAAAATGAAGATATCGCGTTTACCCATAATGGAAACCATAAAGGTATGAAAAAAATGAAAAATACAGAAGATTAAGGAAAAAATAAACATATTATATATCATATATAAATATAGTGTCATCTTAATGGCCACCTTTTAAGGTGTTAGAAGAATATTGAACAATTATTGTTTCGTGAGGAAGAAATTCTCCATCCACAGAAACAGTGTTCTCTTTAACCATTTGATGAAGGTGTGTATAAGTGTAGCTCAAATAATTATTATAACAACATCCTAGTATATTTAATATACTGATTTTGTTACAAAAGAAATTAATAAAAAGATTTTAGGGGGTTGGAGAATCAAAATAAAACAAAAGAACATTAGAGAAGACTTTACCTTTAAATCAGGTAACTCCCTTTGGTTTGAACCAAAAGGGTTTCTTGAAGAGCTTAATACCTAAGGTAAGGCTTCTATAATGAGGAGAGGGATGTGGAGAGACAAAATGAGCAGATATTGGCCTATCCAAAGGCTCTATATGTGTGGGTAAGGAGGTAGATGTGGGGGCCTTTTATAAGAGGAGAGGAGGGGCACTCTTGGAATAGTATAAAATGTTGTTTTATTTTCAAATGAGTTTCAGATTTTAAAGGCCCCACATTGATGTATTTCAAGGATAAGGTGATAAGGGTTCGAAATATACTCATATTATAGGTATTTGAAAAGTTTATGTCTTAGAGTTTACATTATATTTTCATTTTATTTAAATCGTTCATTAATGAGGTAATCGCTGCATCATCATGATGTCATAAATAATTTAAATTATTTAATGTATAAAAATTAAAAAAAAATACTATGATGTAGGAAATATTTTTATATTTCTAATGACTATTTATAGTCCAATAGATCATTTATGTAGAAAAAATTAAAAGTTTTTTACAAAGGTGATACATTCTTTGTTATATTTAACTTTCTTTAAAAATAAAAAGATAAAAAGTCATTATCACACAAAAGTGATTCCATGGGGTCCCCAAGTTTGGAACAAGACATCCCATGGTCGGCCATGACACAAAAATTAGTATTAGGACACATGTTGGCGTCATTTCTTATTATTATGATATTATTTTATTATCCTTAACTACCCAATTACTAATAGATCAAGATAATTAAAGATAATTACCGTCGTTACTATTCACAAAGTCAAAAAACAAGAGTCTCAATTACATAATTTAGAACTTATGATTCCAAATATGTAATCAATTTTACCAAATTACTAACAAAGAAATTTCAATAATTAATTTTAAAATAATTCTCGTTTTTAAAAAAAATAGCGGGTTTTTTAGAAACAATATCTATGAAAAGTTTGGAACTTGTTAATGCCCAATTCCAAAGTGAAATTAATCCTAATGACCAACATTGGATTAAATGGTAAAAAAAATATTCTAATTACACTTTAATACCAATTAAAAAGATAATCTAACCATATAATTAAATTAAATGAAAAAGTAGTTTTGATGTAAAATGCAGTATTTTCACTACTCATTAAAAAATGAACATTGTCAGAAAAATACTAAAAAATTATCCAATGTAAATTTAAATCTCCCAATAATAAATAATATGTTTATTTTGACAAATAGAGCTTATAAAATTGTCAAAAGTTTGATTTAAAAATTGTTTTCCATCAAAAGGCAGTAAAACAATCTTTTAAAAATATTTGTGTATTCCATGATTTAGATTGGATTTATTCTCATTTTAAGCCTATAAAACACTATCTAATTCATAAATAGAAATAGATAAGAATATATATTATTAATTACTTACTTGTAATGTTACATCCTTCCCCCCTTTAGAAAATTGCGTCCCCACAATTTATTTACTTATCAAATAAGTGAGGGTATTTATCCCTCATTGAATTTTCAGATTCCCATGTTGCCACTTCACTCATGTGGTTTTTCCACAAAACCTTACTTGATGAATCACCTTATTCAGAAAAAATTGCTCCCTGTGGTCAAGAATCTGGACCGGTTGTTCCTCATGAGATATATTCTCTTCTAACTGAACTACCTCTGGACTCAAAACATGAGATGGATCTGGCATGTACTTCCTTAACATTGAAACATGAAAAACATTGTGTACCTGAGATAAACTCATAGGTAAAGCCAATCTGTATGAAAATGATCCAACTCTCTCCAGAATTTTATATAGTCCAATGAACCTTGGACTCAGCTTTCCTTTCTTACCAAATCACATCACACTTTTCCATGGTGAAACTTTGAGAAAAACATGATCACCTACCTCAAAAGAGAGATCCTTCCTCATGTTGTCTGCATAACTCTTCTACCTACTCTAAGCTATTCTCATGTGTTTCTGTATCAGCTGAACTTTTTCTACCAACTCTTCTACCAATTCCTGTCCCATCCACTTCCTTTCACCTACTTTATCCCAAAAAGCTGGAGATCGACACCGCTTCCCATATAATACTTCAAATGGTACCATCTGTATACTAGAATTAAAACTGTTATTATAAGAAAACTCAACCAAATAAAGACGTGGGTCCCAAATTCCCTGATAATCCATCGAACAAGAACGTAGCATATCCTCCAAAGTCTGAATCGTTCATTCTAACTGACCATCTGATTGAGGATGAAAAGCCGTACTAAAATTTAATTCAGTACCCAATGACTTCTGAAGGCCTTTCCAAAAGTTAGAAGTGAACCAGGGATCAAGATCAGATAAAATGTAGAGAGGAACTCCATGTAACCTGACTATCTTTTTAAGATACAAACGGGAAAGTTGATCTAGGGAAAAAGTATCTCGTATAGAAAGGAAATGAGCAGATTTAGTCAAGCGATCAATAATAACCCAGATTGCATTATTACCTCGAGGTGTCTTCGGAAATCCCACAACGAAGTCCATGGATATATTCTCTCATTTACACTATGGTACTGGTAAAGGCTGAAGCATCCATTTCGGTAATTTCCACTCTGCTTTAACCTGTTGACAAGTCAAACACATCATAGTAAAATCAGCAATATCTCTTTTCATTTCGTCCCACCTGTAATACTCATGAAGATCTCTATACATCTTAGTACTGCCTGGATGAACTGAAAACGGAGAACTATGAGATTCACATAACAAATCTCTCTTCAACTGTGAATCACACGGCACACACAATCTCTTCCCAAATCTCAAAACACAATCATTATCAATGTTGAATTCAGGCAACTTACCCTTCTGAACCAGCTCTACCTTTTTCTGCAACTCGTTGTCTCACTTCTGTGCTTGCTTAATTATATATAATAGAAATGATTTCACTAATACCTGAAACAAAATAGAAGAACATCCTACACCAAAAACTTCTATGCCAAAGTTCATCAAATCCTTAACCAAAGGATCACATTCCAAACACAACATTTTTAATGAAGCATTACTTTTTCGACTCAAAGCATCAGCCACTTTATTTGATTTTATCGGATGGTAATGAATTGTATAATCATAATCCTTGATTAATTCCATCCATATCCTCTGTATCATGTTCAATTATTTCTAAGTGAATATATAATTTAAACTTTTGTGATCGGTATATATTTCACACTTTACTCCATACAAATGATGCCTCAAAATTTTTAAATCAAAAACAATAGCAGCTAATTCCAAATCATGTGTAGGGTAATTTACCTCATGAGTTTTCAACTGCCGTGAAGCATAAGCAATTACCTGATCATTCTGTATTAGGACGCAACCAAGTCCTTTCAATGAATCATCACTGTAGATAACAAACTCACCATTCCTGGAAGGTAGTTCCAAAACTGGAGCATTCACCAATCTTCTTTTCAATTCCTGAAACAATCATCACATTCTTTTGTCCAGATAAAATTAACACCCTTTTGAGTTAGCTCAGTCATTGGACTAGATAACCTTGAAAAATTTCTAACAAACCTTTGGTAATAGCCTGCTAAACCAAGGAAGCTACGAATATCAGTTATATTTGTGGGTCTTGGCGATTCTTCAAAAACCTTTGTTTTTGCAGGATCAATAGTTATCCAATCTTTAGAAACAATGTGACCAAGGAAATATATTTTTTGCAACCAAAACTCACACTTTCTAAATTTCCCATACAATTTTTTTTCTTTTAAGGTTTGAAAAATAAACCTTAAATGTCTTTCATTCCCCTCTTTACTTTTATAAAACACCAAAATATCATCAATGAAAACAACCAAAAACTTATCCAAGAACTCATGGAAAATTATATTCATAAGGTCCATGAATATAGAAGGTGCATTGGTTAGCCCAAAAGGCATTACTACAAATTCATAATGGCCATATCTTGTACGAAACACGGTCTTCAGAATATCTGCTTCCTTTACCTTCAACTAATGGTACCCTGATCTCAGGTCAATCTTTGAAAAAAAACTGAGCACCCTGGAGCTGATCAAACAAATCATCGATATGAGGAAATGGATATTTGTTCTTAACAGTGATATTATTCAAGGCTCTATAATCAATGAAAAGTCTCATTGAACCATCTTTCTTTTTAACAAATAAAATAGGAGCACCCCATGGTGATGTGCTAGGTCGAATGAAACCTTTATCTAATAAATCTTGCAATTGCTCCTTCAACTCTAAAATTTCAATTTGAGCCATTCGATAAGGGGGTTTCGAAATTGTCTTAGCATCAGGAACTAAGTCAATGATAAATTCAACTTCCCGATCTGGTATTATTCCAGGAAGCTCATAAGGAAAAACATCAGGATACTGATTTACCACTGGCACATCATTAATCTGAACAGTTACCTTGTTTTCAATGATATGTGCAAGGTAACATTCATTTCCATCTTTTACAAGTTTCTCGGCCTCTTGATATGTTATCGACAATAAGGGTCCATTCTTGTACAAAAACTGAAAGTCTTTCTGAAAAAAAACTTCTTTGGCTCTACAGTCAATCTTATCATGGTAAATAGAGATCCAATCCATACCCATGATAACATCAAACTCTACTAGAGGTAAAAAAAATAAGGTTTGCAAGTAGGTTCTTTCCACGGATAAGGATAGGAAGATTATTATAAATTCTTTTTGCCTCAACTTTTCCCCGAGGTGTTTTTACCACAAGTTCAGGAGTCATTTCTTGAGATAGTATTCCCATTTTACTAGAAAAGTTTTCAGATATGAAAGAATGTGTAGACCCCGAATCAAACAACACACTTGCATAATCTCAAAATACAAAAAAAGTACCTGATACCACTTCATTTGATGGCCCAACATCTGCTGAAGTAGTTGCAAAGGATTTCACCACCCCTTTCTTCTTGTTGTCTAACTTCTTCCCATCACTCGAGCTCTTTTTCGGACACTCGTTTTCATAGTGACCCATATCATTGCACTTAAAACATTCCACTAACTGTAAATAAAATTTGGTCTTACCATCACCCTGATCTTTTTCAGTGCAATCACGAGACTTATGTCCCATCTTACCACATTGGTAGCACTTTCGAAAATTCAAAAGACATTCCCCAACATGACTTTTACCACATTTATAACAAAATGGAAACTTAGTTTTCTTACCATCAGTCCTTTTTGAAGAATTATTCCCTTTCTCCTGCCACCTCGATCTCTTCTTATGTTGGTTGTTATAGAACACTTGATCATCAGAAAACTCCATTTCCACCTTCTCAGCACATCGAACAATCTTTTCATAACTCTTGAACTTGCGAGAAGATAAAGCCCTTCGATATTTTGGCTTTAATCATGAGTAAAAACGATTGATTTTACTATCAAGGTCTCAGATAAAATTTGGATCATACCAAGCCAACCGAGCGAACCTCTCTTCATAAGCAGCCACTGAGTCGTCCTCTTGCCTCAATTCCATGAGTTGTTTTTTCATCCTAAGTCAAATAGCCTTAGGAAAATACTTCTCAAGAAACATACCTTTGAATTCATACCAGTCGAGAGAATCAATCTAATCAACGTCCCTAATATTTCTAACCATAGACCACCACTAATCTGCTTCACCCTCCAAATGGTAAATTGCAAGACTAACCTTTTGATTGTCTGAACACCCCATGACATCGAAAATCTTCTCCAGTGATTTAATCCACCCTTCAGCTAGCAAAGGGTCATATGATCCTCTGAATGATGGGGGATGTTTCCTCATTAAATGTTCCACCACTAACATGTTCCTCTCTAGTTGATCTGGCTGATCTCGTGCATGGATACCGCCTCCATTTATCGCTTGAGTCAACTACACCATTACTGCAACAAACTGTTCAGTTCCAATTCCGACCATATCAGGATACTGATTTAGAAGGTTATTTCCTTCTGTATGCCTTCCTAGATTTTTCCCTATTTCCTCTGCAGAAAACCATTCTGAACAAACATGTCTTAGATGAAGCAACATGGTAATCTTCAAATGCTATATCATTTCAATTTGACCATAAAAAAATATTTTTGGATAATCATTTAATAGAATTATAACTCCTAAAGTTATCTAAACCAACATCTGATACCAACTATAAGGCCCCATACTTAAACATTACTTAATATTGAGTTATTAAAAGATTACACATTGAGGATCTTTTCAGGTTTAGAGTTTTAGAGAATTAGATCATAAATCATGCATTACATTCCACATTTAAATAACATGGTTACATAAAAGATAGTATTCATTTTTTCCCATCAACAGAAACATATTTAAAACAAAACATGGATTCTTTCATGACACTTCCTTGACCCTATCATCACATCATGTATCTTTCCCTTGACCTGTGAAAAACATTTCAAAAACATGGGATGAGCAAAAAATGCTCAGTAAGGGATATAAAAGTACGAAATGAAAACATTAGTCCATGTATGAAATCATACTTTACTCATAAAACATAATCATTTAAACATACCTCATCAAATCATGAATAAATCATAGAAATCATAAGACAAAAAGGTAACTTGAGGCATTCATAACATTCTTACGTAGGGAGTAACCCTCATGGTTACGTTTGGAATACCCATCACAGTATATTCCCTAAATCTATTCGGAGAAACCTTAACGTTTAACTCCTTCACATTACCCAATGCATTGGAGAGCTATATCGGGCTCACCCGCCCTTATTTTATCACAGAACCACTCATCTTCATAAACAATGCCCAAGAACCATAACATAACCATATCACATAAAACATGCATAAAGGAAACATAACATTTCCATATTTCAATCACAAGATATCAATACAACACATTGATATAATAAAAACATTATGAAAACCATTTTCAATACCCAAAATAAAATAAAAGTAAAACATGGTATTTATTTTCCATTAAAAAAAGGTTATGGATTGTAGAGGAAGCTGAAACTCAAATAATGGTCACCGCGGCGGAGAAGTCGTTGTCGCCGCATACGTACGACAAATAAAAACATTCCATTTTGTTATTTAGTAAACGATTCGTATAAAAAATATTCATTTTGAATAAACATAAAAGTCAAAGGGGTTTATACACCGTATAAAAGAAAGTTGTGTATAAAACAAAATATGCCTCAATGAAAGGATATTGAGACGAAGTCCCTTACCTCGGGTCCAACTTGACTCGATCGTTCTTTAACGTCCTGAATAATAAACTTGAGTTAATTTCTACTTGCTGAAGAACCTTTTTCAAGTTCATTATTCCTTTTATATCACTTATTACCATGTTATGAACACTATTTAATTATTTAAGTTAATAATGGTCATTTTTTCGATCATTGGTACTTGAGTCAAAAATAAACTCTTTATAATTACAAGTTGTTCATGTAGTAAAATATCCATTATATCCAGAATTATTTTCATTATTTAGATATCATATATATCCAGTATATATATTCATTTACAATATTACATAGCATTTAGAGGTAATAAATGAAATGCACCGTTCATGGAGACGGTAAGCCGTACGTACTCATGAACGCTACTTTCATTTCTATTTCATATTTTATGGAATTGAATCATAATTATATAAAATTACATTATAATTCTATTATAATATCATATATAATATCATTAATTCCATCCTTTATACGTCCCACATATGGCATTAACGAATCAAATCACTTTGAGGGGGTGGTAGTCTGCACTTCCTAAAATGAAGATATCGCGTTTACCCATAATGAAAACCATAAAGGTATGACAAAAATGAAAAATACAGAAACTTAAGGAAAACATAAACATATTATATATCATATATAAATATAGTGTCATCTTAATGTCCACCTTTGACGGTGTTAGAAGAATATTGAACAATCATTGTTTCGTGAGGCAGAATTTCGCCATCCACGGAAATAGTATGCTCTTTAACCATCAGATGAAGGTGTGTGTAAGTGTAGCTCGAATCATTATTATAAAAACATCCTATTATATTGAATATACTGGTGTTTTTACAAAACAAATTAATCAAAGGAGTTTAGGGGGTTGGAGAAGAAAAATAAAACAAAAGAACATTAGAGAAGACTTTACCTTTAAATCAGGTAACCCCTTTGGTTTGAACCAAAAGGGTTTCTTGAAGAGATTCCTGCCTAAGGTAAGGATTATAGGATTAGGAGAGGTATGTGGAGAGACAAAAAAAGCAGTGCTTGGCCGAGCCAAAGGCTTGAGATGTGTGGGTAAAGAGGTAGAGGTGGGGGACTTTTATAAGAGGAGAGGAGGGGCACTCTTGGAAAGGTATAAAATGTTGCTTTATTTTCAAATGAGGTTTGGATTTTAAAGGTCCCACATTGATGAATTTCGATGATAAGGTGATAAGGGTTCGAAATATACCCATCCAATATGTCTTTGACAAGTTTAAATCTTATATTTTACATTATATTTTCATTTTATTTAAATCGTTCATTAATGAGGTAATCGCTGCATCATCATGATGTCATAAATAATTTAATTTATTTAATGTCTAAAAATTATAAAAAAATACTATGATGTATGAAATCTTTTTATCTTTCCAATGACTATTTATATTCCAATAGAGCATTTATTTAGGAAAAACTTAATTTTTTTTTACTCAGGTGATACATTCTTTGTTATATTTAACTTTCTTTAAAAATAAAAAGATAAAAAGTCATTATCACACAAAAGTGATTCCATGGGGTCCCCAAGTTTGGCACAAGGAATCCCATGGTCTTCTATGACACAACCAGTAGTATTAGGACAAATTTTGGTGTCATTTGTTATTATTATGATATTATTTAATTATCCTTAACTACCCGATTACTAATTAATCAAGATAATTAACGATAATTACCATCATTACTATTCACAAAGTCAAAAAACAAGAGTCTTAATTACATAATTTGGACCTTATAATTCCAAATCTGTAATTCATTTTACCAAATTACAAAACACAAGAAATTTCAATAATTAATTTAAAAATAATTCCCGTTTTTAAAACAAATAGCAGTTTTTTAGAAACCATATCTCTGAAAAGTTTGGCACTTGTTAATGCCCATTCCAAAGTGAAATTAATCCTAATGGCCACGATTGGATTAAATGGTAAAAAAATATTTTAATTACACTTTAAGAATAATTAAAAAGATAACTTGACCATATAATTAAATTAGATAAAAAAACAGTTTTGATGTAAAATACAGTATTTTTCACTACTCATTAAAAAATGAACATTGTCATAAAAATACCAAAAAATTATCCAATGTAAATTTCAATGTCCCAATCATGAAGAATATGTTTATTTTGAAAAATAGAGCTTATAAAATTGTCAAAAGTTAGATTAAAAAATGGTTTTCCATCAAAAGGTAGTAAAACAATCTTTTAAAAATATTACTGTATTCCATGCTTAAGATTGGATTTATTCTCATTTTAAGCCTATAAAACACTATCTAATTTATAAATAGACATAGATAAGAATATATATTATTCATTACTTACTTGGTATGTTACAAGAATTATATTAAAGACAATATACAGTTAGTTTGGGACATTAAAGAAAACATGTTGTAAGTTGAAGTTAGGCATGGTTTTTGTGGTTCTCTATGAAATCAGTTGGAGTTTAACATGTGATATGTTGAGAATGCATGGTTGGTTGGAACTCAATGTGATATCAGTTGATCGAGCACAATAGGTTGGTTCTCAATGTGTGATCAGCTAAAGTGTGCATGTTTGGTTGACATGGTATATTATACATAATAATGTGGTTAGTTTAAATTGGAATTATAGGTTAGATAAATTCATGAAATCAGTTGAAATAAAAAAGATAGTTTAGGGATATTCATGTGGTTGGTTGGCATGGTAAGTTAAAAACTACATTACACAAGATGTCATAGTAGGTGGTATGAAATTTTAGGATGATGAAACGACATTTAAAACACTTTTCTTCATGGGTTATTACCCCAGTTATGTTCTACATAACATCAATGTGGTTAATTCAATGTGTATAGTTAAAAAATACTAAAATTTTAGATTTTGAGGGGAATTAAAAGGAGGATAAAGACTGTATCTCAAGAAGGATTTGAAGAAACTTGAATTAAGATATAGGATGGATTCCTAAGGGAATATTAAAACTAAAATATATTCCAAATTTGAATAATTAATTTTAAATATAAATTCCATAATATTAAAATGTTTAAAATAAAATATCCCTGAATGATATTTATATATTTTAAATGGCTGATTTAAAATGAGATATTCATGTACTATATGGATCAAGGGTTTGATTGTGATTAATGGTTAAAAATTATTGATAAAACTTATTATGAAGTTTGATATAAAATAGTAAAATATAAATATCATGGATATTTACTGTAACACACTGAGATTTTGTGAAATATTTTTTTAAAAGTAATTTATCTTTTTGATATTTTTCATTTCAAGTGACTTTTGAAAGAGTTATATTTATATATATTAAAACACTAAGTCAAACATTCATTTAAAATGAAACTAACATGGATTTCAGTACATTAAACAATTACTTGGCTGGAAGTACACACAACACCGACTTGGCATGTTCTACATGCAACACTGACTTGGCGTATGTTACATACAACCCTGACTTTCTACAAAATGTCCTTTTTTGTTATAATTATTTAAAGGAGATAATTATAACATAGATATTAAAATTTGTAATATTAATAGTAATAACTAAGTTTCTAATATTCTTATATTTATTTTATATAAATAAAACATATTTATAATGAAAAATATAATTTTTTTACAAAGTCTTTATATGTTTAAAAATATTATTTTCTCGAATGAACTGCTTTTCACATCCTTCTGTGAAGAACAAAAAAATTAATTTTTTGCAGGTCTAGAAATTTAATTTGATAAAATATACACAAACTTTTAATTTATAATTCTGAAATTATATTTGAGTGAGTTTTTGTAATGTTTTGGTGAAACTTCAATTTTTATGAATAGTGAAAAGTACTACATTTAATTTGTAACAGCCTTTTCGTTTAAATAATTATTAATGTTATATTATACTTTAAATTTGTTTTGAGGTCATATTATATCAATTATACATCTTTTAATACAATTTATATCATTATAATCAATTTTATATTGAAATTTAATTTAAAAACTTTTAAAACTTTTAACAATTTTCTACTATAAAAACACATTATTTCCTCTCATCTACGGGATTATCATTAATCATAATTTTTCCACATATGTGAATTAAATTTAGAAAAATGTAAATACAAAATTTTAATAATTATAATATTTATAGTATAATTATATCATGTTTATTTTTTACAAAAAAATATTAGTAAAAGTGATTAAAATTAATCACAGCAATTAAGGTCAAATTAAGCTTAATTAGAGACTAAACCTTAATATTAGGGGTCAAAATGACTTAAAAACTTGTCCCAAACCCATTTTATAGACATATATCTACCATTAACCTTCCATTGTTTATTTTTGGTGGTTTATTATGAAGTGCATTGTGTTGCATTTGTTGTCAATGAGGCATGATGCTGTCATGGATGAATGGATGTCAAGGAATGTCAAGATGTGAATGACAAAGGATGTGATGGTGATGGTGAGGAATGGAGAATGGCTATGGTACTAAGAGGCATGTCACTTAGGAGATTCACTAAGTGGCATAGGAGATGTGGTTTAAACATTCTCTAGTAACATCTGACGATTGTTGAGCTGCTCTTTAAGTTCTAAGAACTTGTATCAACTGGATACAAAGTCACAACAATGTTTGAAGACCATGCATTGTACTGACAATGCATGAGGAGTTGAAAGTGATCCATCCATAAGTTCTAAGTGGATGAAGTGGATTAAAGAAGTCCATGCACTATCACTTAGTGCATGTGAACATGAAGAAGATCCAACTTGATCTCTGATTAGATCAATGAAGTTTATTGAAGAATTATTTGATTCAGGAGCTCGGTTGATGAAGAACCTTCAAGAATTTCCCTCCTAATTAATGAATATATGTTGAGGAGATTGGAAGAGTTCTTATGAAGAAGAAATGAAGAAATGGGAGGAAGAAATAAGGGAACTTGGTTTGGCATTTGGCATATGGGGATACTTTGTTTTTATACAAAGTCTTTATTCCTATACTTAGCAAAAATTAGGCCAGCCCACGGGTTCAACCCCAAGGCACTTGTGGGCCTAATGCGCCACGCCCATGGGGGATCCCATGGTGCAAGCACAAGGCGGCAGGGGCCGTGTATAAGCCCCCGAAGCCACGCGGTGATGAAGCCCGTGCAGCGTGGGCGCAGGAGCACGCCCGAAGGAGCATAGTGGGCGCCAGTGGCGCGCCCGCAGGGAGCAGAGTGGGCGCAGAGCGCGCCCGCAGGGAGAACTCGGTGCGGGGCGGCACCGAGAGGGTTGGAAGTTCAATTGCCGAGCTGAGGGGAGCGGATGGTTGATAAGCCGCGGAAATATCGCGGCCCGTTTCGATGTGGGATGCGGAATTTTTCCACGGAGCGAATCCCAGCCGCACGATTGATGGCGCGGACGATCTAAGCCGCACATCTGATCTGCGGCGAGATGATCTGATCCAGGCCGTCCGAGATCAATTGAATCACCGATCCAACGGCTGCGAGACCGCCTTCAACCCCGAGCTCGTCCGAAGTCTCCCACGAGCTGCCGACGAACCAGGCGCCATCCGAGCATGGTTTTTGAGTTCCCGGCCACCATTTTCGAAGCCGAAGGCTCCATTGAGCTCGTCTGGACCTACTGAACAGATCCATGCCTAAAAATTGGCTTGCATGCAATGAGAGGAGAATTCGATGATCGGCCGAAGCAACTGAAGGTGCGAGGCCATTCGGTGTTGTTGATCTGCATGGACAGGTATTAACAGAGGCATGCACGAGTTCAAAAACGCATAAATGTGAAGGAAAATAAAAAGAGAAGAACCCGCGGTGAACCGAGGAGAAAGTTCAAGATTTGGAAAAATCTTGAAGATCCGAATATTTCGGGGATTTGAGATTTATCCCACGTGGATGTTTTGAGGATTCTATGCCTATAAAAGGAGATCCCATGCTCTCGGTGTTGCTTGCTGATGGGCTGATCCTTTGTTGAATATTTGAGAAGTCCCGTGAGTGCCTTTGTGCCTCGCGAAGCTGAAGCCCCGCGCAAATTACTTGCGCGACTGAAATCTCGGTGCCATCCTTGGCCCGAAGGAGTCCCTTGCGCGCAACTTCTTTGCGCGACAAGAAGAAGGAGGAGGAGGAGATCCCCTGCGCGCCTACTCCTTGCACGGCAGGAGGAGCTTGCGTGGCCGAGGTGCTTGACACCCTGCGCGCCCGAGGTGTTGCACCTTGCACACCCGAGGCAGTAGCAACCTTGCTCTCCCAAGGCTGGTTTCACCTTGCACCCTGCGCGCCCTTGCCTCCTTGATGACTTGAGCGGCAGTATTGAAGGAGAGAGGCCACACCACTTGCGCACCTACTTTGAAGGTGGAAGACCCGAGACTTGTGCTTGTGTGCCAAGTGAAGGAGGAAGGCCCTACGGCTGGTGTGTGAAAAATAGGAAAGCCACCACAACGTTTGTGTGCAAACAAAAGATGAGGCCGTAGCCCTTGTGTGTGAAAAATGGAGAACCAAGTGTGTGCATAAGTGAAGTGCACACTTTGAAGAAGATTAAAAGGACAAGGAAGTGTGTGTGCTTAGTAAGTGAAGTAGGCCAAGCCTTGTGTTTGCTAATTGATCAAAGTAAGTGTGTGTGTGCAAACAAAACAAGTAGGCCGAACCTAGGAAGAAGAAAGAAGAGGACATCCACACTAAAGTATAACACACTTTTAGTGTGTAGACAAAAAGAACAAAGTGTGTGAAGGAAGTGAGAAGGTGTGTGCTTAAAGTGTTACACCCTTTGTGGGACTACTGCGCCAAGAAGAGGAGAGGGGAGTGCATGCATGCATGCATGCACGTCCACACGTGAACAAAGCCAAATCTGCTTGTGTGCATTTGAGTTGACCAAGACCAGAGGATCTTGAAGAATTTGAGAGACCATGCAATCAGTGCATGAGGATGCAAAGATTCCATGCACTTAGTGCATGAAGTTGTTCTGAAGTGAGACTGAGCCAGACTGAAGTGAATGATATTGTTTGTCTGAGTTTTTCAGTAATTGAGAAGAGCCTGATCAAGTGAAGTGATCAGAAGATTGCTGAGAAAGACCAACATACCTTTTAAGAGGCTGTTGAAGATTCTTGAAGAGAGAAGCCAGGACATCCTTAGAAGAAGTTGATAATGCCTGAGCAAGATGAGAAGACCTGATCAACTCAAGTGATCAGAGGTACAGAGCAAGGCCAGCAGCCTTTATCCCAGGCTGCTGAAGTTACTTGAAGAACTTAAAGAGAAGAAGAGATACTCGTGTGATTTGAGGAGCCAGGAGAAGACCCTGTGGGACTCAGGGAGAAGAAGTCTTCAGTGGGATTCTGGAGCAGGCCAGTGGGACTCTGGTAACACTGTGTGAAGCAGTATAAAGACCCTCCTGTGGGACTCAGGAGAGATACGGTGGGAAGCTGTATCGACCATTGTAATTCTAACAAGTTATAATGGGAGAATCCATGCTGGGAGAGCATGGCAAGGATGTAGGCCTTTGGTGCCGAACCTTGTAAATCCTTGTGTCCTGTGCCTTTTAATTACTGTATCATTCGGGAAAGGTTGAGAGATACAAGAAGAGTGGATCGAGGCTTTAACCAGCCATAGAGGTTTAATTGATAAGAATCAATTAGTAAAAAGTTTTAAGGAATCACTGATTCACCCCCTCCCCCTCTCAGTGATTCACACTGATTTGGGAACTTCAATTGGTATCAGAGGGAAGGTTACCTCTAAAAGATCCAAGGGAGTCTTTATAAAGTGCATATTTGAGGAAATGAGCGACCAGCCTCAAATGGAGATATCTGCCAAGACTCAGAAAAATAGAAAGAAGAAACAGGCCAAGAAGATGAAGAAAGCCTGTCCTAGCTGTGATGAAGTTGGAATAATGAATGATCTTCAAAATGCAATCGAATATCTTCAGAAGACAGTCCCCAAGGAAGTGGCAATGTGTATAGCTACAGGCATCCTTGATCTTCAAGAAGAAAAATCACAGTTAGAAGAAGAAGCCAATGCAATGGAAGATCAATTGGCTAAAAGGGTTGGCATAACCAACACTCTCAGAAAGCTAGTGAAGGATAAAGATGAAACCGTTTCTCTTTGCAATGAAAGATATGAAGACACTGCTGAAGAATTGCAAAGAAGCCTTTCTGAGAAAGAAATCTTTATGATAATGATCAAAGAAGTTTTCCATGCACTGGAAAAATAGCACAGAGTTTCAATGGTTGTCAAAGATGCTCAACTAGAAGACAAAGTCAAAAGGGTGAAGGAGCTGGACAATTCATTGCTTGAAATAAAAAAGGTGCATGAAGACCAGATAAAGCAGCTAGAAGAGAAATGGGAAGGAAAGCTAAGAACTGTTGAGGATGAGAAGAACTCCCTTAACATGAAGTGTTTATAATTAGAGGTGATATTGAAAAATCAGCAATCTCACAAAGCCAAAGCCTCCCGGACAGCTGGAAGAAGAAATGTTGCCACTCAAGTGAGCTTTGAGAAGGATGATTCTAAAATAAATACATCCTCTAATGAAAGGGAAACAACTTCTAAAAGGAAGGGACCATCCATCCCATCTTGTACTAATGCTTCTAATTGTGTTTCCACAAAAAGTGCAGGATGGAAGAATAATTCCAAACAAGTATGGATGAAGACAATGAAGATACAAAGCTCTCCTGAAGCAGCACAACAATTCAAGACAAGTACCCTACAATCAGAAGGAATCAAAAAGACAAGATTTGTGGGTCAATGTTGGTGTTGTAACAAGTATGGGCACTGTACAAAGGATTGTTGGTACAATCCACTGAATTCCAAATCACAGAGGAAGCCCATGCCTAGGGGGAGCAAGCCAGAAGAAAAGAAGCAGCATCCACAGGTCCAGAGACATCTGTTTACTGCAAATAGATTTGTATTACTTGACAACAGCTGGGATGATTGCAAAAGTGGTCAAATAGATACATGTCAATCTCCAAATGTATCCAGAGCTCAAAAGAAGAGAAGATCACTGAACCTGGCTAAAATGGAATCCTTGGGAAGCAAGCATAAGAATGTGGAAGATGCTCCCAAGAAGATTATGAATAAGGAAGAGAAGTCCTTGGAATCTAAATCCAAGAAGGGTGATGCATCCAGAAGGACCACCAAGAAAACATGCTTCTACTGTGGAAAGAAAGGACACATCATGGACCTTTGTAAAGAAGCCATGAAACTAAATAGAAGCAGACTGAACTACAAAAGACAATCAATCCAGAAGAAGAAGGGATTGATTGAAAATAAGTTGCCTAAGAGAGGTAGCTTAGCAGCATCCAAAGAACCATGTGGAACTTCCAAAACTGAGGCCACTCTTCCAAATGATTTACTAGTCATATGGCCAAATCAGTTGCAACTTGCCAATGATCTGCAAAAAGATGAAGATAAAGTTCTGTCAATTGCTAAGGCAAAAGGGAAGAAGAAGATTTCACATGAAGATGTTTTAAGAACCACACCAGCACAATCATCAATGAAGATCAAATGTGCAAGTGTGAAGACTGGTGAAAATGGGACATCTCGGTTGAGAGAATCTTCTCAACCTTGTTGTTCACATTGATGAACCAAGGAGGTTCCATATTATTCCCTTATACTCTTGGTATATACATGTGCTAACATTGCAGGGAATTGAAGATGATGATCATTCTCATCTGGAGGATGGTTTGGACAGAACGGAGTGCACCCCTTGAGGGGGAGCCAATCAGAAGAAGATGGGATTCTAAGATTTAATACCATCTTGAGAAAAGTGAAGGTATTCCAATCATACTTTCATCCCTTGTTTCTTAATTGTATTCACCATGACAACTAAGGGGGAGTATTGATTGAAGAAAAATGGATGAAAGGGGGAGATTTATCTTTGCACCTGAACTTTCTAATGAGTTTTGTGAAGCATGTGCAGGATTTAGCAATTCATTGATATATCTGAAAAATTTCAAACCCCTGAAGCATGATCTCACATGTACAGTGAATTGTGGACAGCATTGAAAATCTTAGTTACATCACTCTTGTTTTCTACACCGGGTTAGCCCAAGTAGACTTAGAGATGATTTACTAAAGGTTCCTTGATCAAGAGAACATGTGACATCATCCCTCTCTTAGTGATTTTGAAGAAAATGATTTTATAAGGGAGGAAGAGATTTTTGAAGAGAACCACACCACACCTTTGCATTTGATTGCCAATAAGGGGGAGAAATATTGGCACACATATTGACCCATTCATATGTGCTCTATTGTATTGCCAACAAATACAAAGGGGGAGATTGAAGTGCATTGTGTTGCATTTGTTTTCAATGAGGCATGATGCTGTCATGGAATGAATGGATGTCAAGGAATGTCAAGATGTGAATGACAAAGGATGTGATGGTGATGGTGAGGAACGGAGAATGGCCATGGTACTAAGAGGCATGTCACTTAGGAGATTCACTAAGTGGCATAGGAGATGTGGTTGAAACATTCTCTAGTAACATCTGACGATTGTTGAGCTGCTCTTTAAGTTCTAAGAACTTGTATCAACTGGATACAAAGTCACAACAATGTTTGAAGACCATGCATTGTACTGACAATGCATGAGGAGTTGAAAGTGATCCATCCATAAGTTCTAAGTGGATGAAGTGGATTAAAGAAGTCCATGCACTATCACTTAGTGCATGTGAACATGAAGAAGATCCAACTTGATCTCTGATTAGATAAATGAAGTTTATTGAAGAATTATTTGATTAAGGAGCTCGGCTGATGAAGAACCTTCAAGAATTTCCCTCCTAAGTAATGAATATATGTTGAGGAGATTGGAAGAGTTCTTATGAAGAAGAAATGAAGAAATGGGAGGAAGAAAGAAGGGAACTTGGTTTGGAATTTGGCATATGGGGATACTTTGTTTTTATACAAAGTCTTTATTCCTATACTTAGAAAAAATTAGGCCAGCCAAGGCCAGCCCACGGGTTCAACCCCAAGGCACTTGTGGGCCTAAGGCGCCACGCCCATGGGGGATCCCATGGTGCAAGAACAAGGCGGCAGGGGCCGTGTATAAGCCCCCGAAGCCACGCGGTGATGAAGCCCGCGCAGCGTGGCCGCAGGAGCGCGCCCGAAGGAGCATAGTGGGCGCCAGTGGCGTGCCCGCAGGGAGCAGAGTGGGCGCAGAGCGCGCCCGCAGGGAGAACTCGGTGCGGGGAGGCACCGAGAGGGTTGGAAGTTCAATTGCCGAGCTGAGGGGAGCGGATGGTTGATAAGCCGCGGAAATATCGCGGCCCGTTTCGATGTGGGATGCGGAATTTTTCCGCGGAGAGAATCCCAGCCGCACGATTGATCGCGCGGACGATCTAAGTCGCACATCTGATCCGCGGCGAGATGATCTGATCCAGGCCGTCCGAGATCAATTGAATCGCCGATCCAATGGCTGCGAGACCGCCTTCAACCCCGAGCTCGTCCGAAGTCTCCCGCAAGCTGCCGACGAACCAGGCGCCATCCGAGCATGGTTTTTGAGTTCCCGGCCACCATTTCCGAAGCCGAAGGCTCCATTGAGCTCGTCTAGACCTACTGAACAGATCCATGCCTAAAAATTGGCTTACATGCAATGAGAGGAGAATTCGATGATCGGCCGAAGCAACTGAAGGTGAGAGGCCATTCGGTGTTGTTGATCTGCATGGACAGGTATTAACAGAGGCATGCACGAGTTCAAAAACGCATAAATGTGGAGGAAAATAAAAAGAGAAGAACCCGCGGTGAACCGAGGAGAAAGTTCAAGATTTGGAAAAATCTTGAAGATCCGAATATTTCGGGGATTTGAGATTTATCCCACGCGGATGTTTTGAGGATTCTATGCCTATAAAAGGAGAGCCCATGCTCTCGGTGTTGCTTTCTGATGGGCTGATCCTTTGTTGAATATTTGAGAAGTCCCGTGAGTGCCTTTGTGCCTCGCGAAGCTGAAGCCCCGCGCCAATTACTTGCGCGACTGAAATCTCGGTGCCATCCTTGGCCCGAAGGAGTCCCTTGCGCGCAAATTCTTTGCGCGACAAGAAGAAGGAGGAGGAGGAGATCCCCTGCATGCCTACTCCTTGCGCGGCAGGAGGAGCTTGTGTGGCCGAGGTGCTTGACACCCTGCGCGCCCGTGGTGTTGCACCTTGCACACCTGAGGCAGTAGCAACCTTGCTCGCCCAAGGCTGGTTGCACCTTGCACCCTGCGCGCCCTTGCCTCCTTGAGGACTTGAGCAGCAGTATTGAAGGAGAGAGGCCACACCACTTGCGCGCCTACTTTGAAGGTGGAAGACCCGAGACTTGTTCTTGTGTGCCAAGTGAAGGAGGAAGGCCCTACGACTGGTGTGTGCAAAACAAGAAAGCCACCACAATGTTTGTGTGCAAACAAAAGATGAGGTCGTAGCCCTTGTGTGTGCAAAATGGAGAACCAAGTGTGTGCATAAGTGAAGTGCACACTTTGAAGAAGATTAAAAGGACAAGGAAGTGTGTGTGCTTAGTAAGTGAAGTAGGCCAAGCCTTGTGTTTGCTAATTGATCAAAGGAAGTGTGTGTGTGCAAACAAAACAAGTAGGCCGAACCTAGGAAGAAGAAAGAAGAGGACATCCACACTAAAGTATAACACACTTTTAGTGTGTAGACAAAAAGAACAAAGTGTGTGAAGGAAGTGAGAAGGTGTGTGCTTAAAGTGTTACACCCTTTGTGGGACTACTGCACCAAGAAGAGGAGAGGGGAGTGCATGCATGCATGCATGCACGTGCACACGTGAACAAAGCCAAATCTGCTTGTGTGCATTTGAGTTGACCAAGACCAGAGGATCTTGAAGAATTTGAGAGACCATGGAATCAGTGCATGAGGATGCAGAGATGCCATACACTTAGTGCATGAAGTTGTTCTGAAGTGAGACTGAGCCAGACTGAAGTGAATGATATTGTTTGTCTGAGTTTTTCAGTAATTGAGAAGAGCCTGATCAAGTGAAGTGATCAGAAGATTGCTGAGAAAGACCAACAGACCTTTTCAGAGGCTGTTGAAGATTCTTGAAGAGAGAAGCCAGGTCATCCTTAGAAGAAGGTGATAAAGCCTGAGCAAGACGAGAAGACCTGATCAACTCAAGTGATCAGAGGTACAGAGTAAGGCCAGCAACCTTTATCCCAGGCTGCTGAAGTTACTTGAAGAACTTAAAGAGAAGAAGAGCTACTCGTGTGATTCGAGGAGCCAGGAGAAGACCTTGTGGGACTCAGGGAGAAGAAGTCTTCAGTGGGATTCTGGAGCAGGCCAGTGGGACTCTGGTAACACTGTGTGAAGCAGTATAAAGACCCTCCTATGGGACTCAGGAGAGATACGGTGGGAAGCTGTATCGACCATTGTAATTCTAACAAGTTATAATGGGAGAATCCATGCTGGGAGAGCATGGAAAGGATGTAGGCCTTTTGTGCTGAACCTTGTAAATCCTTGTGTCCTGTGCCTTTTCATTACTGTATCATTCGGGAAAGGTTGAGAGATACAAGAAGAGTGGATCGAGGCTTTAACCAGCCATAGAGGTTTAATTGATAAGAATCAATTAGTAAAAAGTTTTAAGGAATCACTGATTCACCCCCTCCCCCTCTCAGTGATTCACACTGATCTGGGCACTTCATATTATGACTTTTTTTAGGTAATAACATGTGTACACCTAACTTGTTTTCAAAAATTCCATGTGAATCCTTTTCCTTCCCTATAAAAGGCCACCAACTCTCCCTCTTATTCAAACCTATTGAAGCACATAGGTTAGGCCAAGATATATAAAATGAAATTATAAAAATCCATAAATTTCTCTTATAATCCTCTCATTTGGTTGAAATTAATACAAGGAATCCTGTTGGCACAAACCAAAAGGAGTTACCCGACTATGAGGTAATATCTTCTCTCAATATCCTTTCTTTTATTTTCCTTACCCACCCCCTATACTATATTTATTACATTATTTTATAACAACACTAGTAATTTTAATATACTAGGATATTATTATGATAATTTTTCTACCTTCACATATACACCCATATGTCTAATGGGTAACGAACATATTGTTTATGTATATGGGAAACTACAACCTCACTAAACGATGATTGTTCATTTTTCTTTTACTATATCTCATGGTGGAAATTATGATGGAAACTGTGTTTATATATGTCATATATTATATTTATTATTTCTTTAAGCTTATTTATTCCTTTTATAACATATATTTTTTACTTTTCATTTGGTGTAAATATGATAATTTTGTTTGACGAAGTGTGGACTACCACCCCCTCAAAGAGATGGGATTCATTCATACACTACATGGAATGTATTAGGGATTGTTTTAGTGAATATATATGATATATATGTGATAAAAAGTATAATTTAATAATGATATATATATGTATATATTGATATATTTCTTTTACTTTATTTATTTCAACCTGACAGTTAAACAGAAATAGCATTAATCCTTACGTATGACTTACCGTCTCCATGAACAGTGTATTCCATTTCATACTTATATATTCTATGGATTATAATAATATAAATATACTGAATATAAATTATATTTAAATAATGTTTTATATTCTGTAAATCAGGATATATGTATAAGGACTAATAATATAACAAATTAAGACACATGCGAAAAACAAAATGCATTTTACCTGAAGTAGAACTTAACATAGAATTGTTAACAATCAGGTAATATAAAGAAATAATAAAAAATAAATACGGTATTAGAATTATGATTATGGTTCTATGATGTATTCATAATAAATTTATATTTATTATACAGGTTTTTTAAATGAGTACGATGAGAGTCAAGACACAAGGTAAAGGGATTTCATCTCACTTTTTATTTCCATGAGATACATGATTTATTCACCACTCACTTATTTTGTGTGGTGTATGTACTGCCCATGAATGTATTATATGTATCTTATACTTAAATTTATGTTTATTTACATATAAATTCAATTATATTTATTTAATGGGGTTAATGTTTCCAAAGTTACAAAACTGGTAAAGTAGTTTTGACTCAAATTTCTTTCTTTGAGACACATGTATTATTATGCACCTATATTATTTTACAAGGTGTGTATGATTCCAATTGACATGTTATATCAATAATATACTTATATTCAAAATATTTTATGATTCATGTAATTTTATTTTCTTACATGAAGAGTATGATCCAAATTAACCTCGTTGTAAGAGTTTATTGAAACAATCTCATCTCTTTTTGAGATTATTAATGATTACAAATCTTTTAATGAAACATTATGATTTATTTATCTAGAAATTTCATAAGATTAATTCTATTATTTTTATTAAAGGTATATCCACGTATTAATAAAATTTTCACTCTTTAGTACTTATCATAATTAAGAAAATGTTTTTAATAAAAATATGACCGTATCTCTCTTTGTGGCTAGAAATATAATTTATTTAAAAACCATGTTTCAAAAATGTTTTTTAAAATATATTTGAAGATAATTTTCATGGAAAAAGGGTTTCAAAATTTTTTTATGGGTTTGAAATATTTTTTTATATGTTTTCAAAGTTATATAAAATAAATGATTTTCAAAACGTTTTCAATATTTATTTATATGTTTTCAAATCATCTTCAATGAAATGGGTTTTAAAATATTTTCAAGATTTATTTATAAGTTTTCCATGTTTCTAAAATTAAAAGTGTTTTTAAATTTTTTTGAATCATATTTTATAAGTTTTCAAGGAAAAAAGCTTTAAAATTTCTCTCAATCTTATTTTACTAATTTTCAAGTTAATAGATTTTGAAAAAGACTTTAAGACTTCCTTAAATGTTTTCAAATTATTTTTAAAAAATGAATTTAAAAATTGTTTTATGCTTGAAAAAGACCTTTTACTAAAATAAATGATTTTATTCTCAAGAAATTTTTTAAAAATATCATTCTATGTTATTTTATATCTAATATTAAATATGTTGATGTTAATCAATCCCTTTTAGTAAATTGGCCAAAATTTCCATTCATGTTGATTCTTGAATGGTATATGTTTTAATGAAATAATTATTATGAAACTTGTTTATCCTCCAATGGTTTTATACATTTGAAACATGATTCTCTTCATGAGTTCTTATTTGATTAAATGATCATTAAACCTATATATTTTCCATAGGTTATGATGTGATGAAATATTATTGATATCCATTTCATTTCATTTGTTATTATTTTATTTTTATAAAATCCATCTCTTTTCACGGGTCATGATATGATGAATGTTTTTTGGAATGATAAAGTATGATTTCATTATGTGATAGGTGGGACCTATGTCTCTCTCTAATGCATTGGGTACTCATAAATGTTTTCTGAGCAAAAATGGTACATAGGAGGACATCCGAAGCCTGTAACAGGAGGGTATATAGGAGGGCATACCAAGCTTGAAATGAGAGTGTATATGGGAGGACGTACCAAGACTAAAAGAAGAGGGTAAATGGGAGGACATCCAAATCCCGAAATAATAGGGTAAATGGGAGGACATCCCCAGCCTAAAAGAGAGGGTAAATGGGATGACATCCCCAGCCCGAAATAAGAGGTTACATGGGAGTACATCTGATGCTAAAAACAGGAGGGTACATGGGAGGGGATCCCAAGACTAAATCATGTACACAATTTATTAGACCAATAATAACATGTTACAAAGGCCTTAGTAGGACACCATAACATAGAGTGTTTATATGCTTATGTTTTATCCGCAATTCCTTATTTTATTCCTATATTATGCTTTCATGGATTATGTTCATTATTTACTTATGATTTATGCCATACGAACATCAAATGTTTATTATGATATCTGATATTCATGGTTTTATCTTTAAATGTTATGCTCATGTTCCATACATTTCTGTTCGTGTTATGATTATGCATTTCCTTTATTTACCCTTAATGAGCATCTGAGCCCACCCCTTTCTTATGTTTACTTTCCCTAGGTTATGAATAAAGGTTTTAGTAGAAGTGGTAAAGGTGGATATATTTAAGGGATATGTTGAAAATCATTCACCAAGATAGAATATTTTTGTTTCCAATTTTACATAGACACTAAACTATAATGGTCCTCAGACATGTATTTTTTGTAATGTACTTAATATTCATAAAAAATGTTGTAACTTCCATGCATGTTAAGACTGGGTCTCTATAGTTGGTATCAAATGAAAGGTTTATTCAACCTTTGGACACTAGGATGAGAAATATTTAGTGATATCCCTAGGTATGTTTCTAAGGATATGTCTAGGGATTTCTGTAATCATAAATATAAGGATGAGTTAATGTTCATGAAAAGTTCTGGTAATATTGGTAAAGGATAGAGTGAGTGGTTTCCTAGAAATAAATTTCTGTCTAGATACTACAAGTGGATGTAGATCTAGCACAGATGTAGCCAGGGGTTATAACTCTGAAAAATTGTTCCGGTCCAGACTTGGGGGAATATGGTACATGACAACGGGCCTTAATTATCACCTCGTTTGACACTCATGGGGGATAAGATATGGTAATTCACAAAACTTTCATGAATAATCATGATATATTTAAATAACAGATGGCTATAAATAACATAGGATAAACCTGGGGTGTAATATATTAAGGAAGATGTCATGATCTAAACATCCTATAAGTAATTATTTTCATGATTATGTCGTTTTATTCAAGGATAAGTAATGATCACATTATACTTTTGGTTTCAGTCAGTGGAGGGAACCTAAAAAAACATGATTAACATTGAATGTGA
The DNA here is from genome assembly GCA_963277665.1 of Viscum album. NCBI lineage: Eukaryota > Viridiplantae > Streptophyta > Magnoliopsida > Santalales > Viscaceae > Viscum > Viscum album. The sequence continues at coordinate 1,424,263,105 of OY728145.1, forward strand.
TGGATAATTTGCTGTTGAGCAGTCAAGTTGGATGATCACATGAGTGAAATATGTTGCGATCATTCCTGATTAGTTTTCAAAAAAGATGATTAAAAATGTATAGCTTAACCAACTCTTAGACTCGTGAAGGAAGACAAATAAAAATGTTGAAATAATTACCTAAGTGAATGTCATAGAGGAACAAGAATATTTTTTGACTGTGGAAAATAAAGACACAAAGAAAGTGACTACAAGAGAAAAATGAAGAGTTTAGTTAATGAAATGGATGAAAATATTGTCCTCCCAAAGTAATCATAGAAGGTTAAGTGTTTTAAGTGTTGAATAAATGGTCATTATGAAATTCCATGTCCCAATAGTAAATATCTTAAAGAGAATTAGAAAGGTGGTACTAATATTGGTTATACTTCTAAAGATAATGAGTTTTCAAACAACATTTGAAAGTCATGTGATGTTATTCCATTATTATTTACATTAAACATAAGAATAATTATTAGATTTAGGTTGAGGAGGCATAAGACATGTTTCATTTTTCATATTCTAGTAAAGATGTATTAAGGAATAATTTGATGAAGCATGAGTAATGGTTTACGAATAAGGTTGGATTAATGAAGTATTTATATTTTGGAATTAAAATATTATATTATATTAATCCTGAAATATACAAGTATTTTCAGTATAAGTTTTCATTAATTATTGAAAATGACATGTTGAATGGTTATAAAGACATAGAAAAGTGATTTCTTAGAAATGTTATATTTTGATTAGGCGAAGGTAACCATTAAATAATTCTTGACATTGAGATAATGATTTTTGGATAATGATATGTTTCATATGAATAAGTAAATTTGATAGTATAGACTACCCTAGAAATGATTATTGACAAAGTGTTCTATGTCATCAAGGAAGAATTTTACAAATTATTAGATTTAAATAATATATCCAGTAATCATTGGAATAAGGGATAATGGATGTTTTCCAAAAGGGTTTATTGTAATTAAAGTTATTACTATGTTTAAAGTGAATATACGATGAAGGTACTCACATGTTTTGAACGTGAAAACCAATAGATACTTTGTGTTTTATGGGGGATCAATGTTATGATAATTTAGTAACCTTATTCTTAATGTTTTATAATTTCATATTTGATAAGGGTTATAAGGATAATCATTTAGGGAAATATTAAGATAAACTTCAAATGAAGTTTGTGATATTAAAGTAATATCTCACCATATTAAGATTTATACAAAACTTGTGCTAACCATTTATCTGAGATTTTAAGTGAAAGAAAATGGAATGAATTATCATTCTATTTATGGATATCATTATCTGTAGGTTCTCTAGGAAATAAAAATTCACCATAATTCCCTATAAAAACTGATTAAGTGTAAATAGATCAAGGTGAAACCAATGGGTGATATTGAACATATTAAATGGAGAAAAATCAAGTAAGAATGTTTCCTTATGTTACTAGATGGTAAAATAATTCCTCAAATCGAGGAAAAAGATTTTGAAAAATATTTATCCTAGCACCTTTATTTCTGATAAATTAGATGGTCCCTTATATCATCGCAGATATATGGTTATCTGATCACCCACTTATACTGATCAATGTTGTATATAAATCTCCATCCGAACATGATTTATTTTTTATCCCACATCCATGTTTTCACTTCCCACCTATATTATACTATGTGGAAACCCAATTATATGTTACTTTGTGGGACCAATATATTTCCAGCTTTCCCTTTTTAAAGGAATTTTTAGTATTCATTTTTAAAATGTTTATTTATATGAAATGAACTTTCAAGTATTTAACTTTTGATAAACTAGAATAATTTTTTTAGAGAAATAAAATTTAAGGGGGGTATAATGCAACACCCTGAGATGTTGTGAAATATATTTTTTCTAATTAATTTATCTTTTTGATATTTTTTAATTTCACATGACAACAGAAATAGTTATATATATTTATTAAAACTCTAAGTCAAACATTAATTTAAAATATAATCAACATTGATTGAACTACATGAAAAACTGACTTGGCTTGTGCGACATGCAACACTCACTTGGAATGTGTTACATGAAACACAGACTTAGTGTACGTTACACACAATATTGAGTTTCTAACCATATTGGAAGAATGAGAGGGTATGGCAGCCACCATCGGGACCATGAACTGGGTAGCTTTGTATGGAACAATACTAGCCGATCAGCAATGCAAGGTGGGGAGTTAGGAGATCAATGATGCAGAAAGCTGGGGAGGGTCAGTTCAAGTGGGTTGGGCCTACGAGTCATGTATTGGGCATGGTATGCCTCTGGGCCTTCAGGTCATGTATTGCGGGTTTGTCAGGCCTTGTGCCTTGGGCCTATGGGTCATGTACGGGTTCCCCTTCAACCGTTAAAAGGGGGATTATCTATAATGAAATAAAAAAGAAGGCCTTCGGGCCATTCAGGCTATAATTTGTAAAGGAGATAATTATAACCTAGACATTAAACATAGTAATATGAATAGTAATAACAACTTTTCAAATATTTTTATAATGTTTTTATATAAATAAATCATATTTATAATGAAAAATATATTATTTTGTAAAGTATTTATTTGTTTTAAAATATAAATTTATTAAATGATTTTCATTTCATTTCCTTCTGTGAATAATAAAAAAATTAATTTTAGACACAAATTGAAATTTATTTTTCTAAAATAAACATCAATTTTTAATTTATAATTTAGAAATCCGCTTTTGAGGAATTTTTGGTATTTTTCTGAGAAACTTTAATATTGATGAATAATTAAAAACACTACATTTAGTAAATAACTGCCTTTTTCATTTAAATAATTATAAATTATAAATTTTACTTTAAATTTATTTTATGTTTAAATTAGATCAATTATAAATCTATTAATAAAATTTAGGTCATTAGAATCAATTTCACTTTAAAATTGAATATAAAAACTTAACAAACTTTTGAACATTTTTCTACATTAGAAACCCATTATTTCATCCCATTTATGAGAATAAAATTAATATTAATTTTGTTATTTCTATGAATTTAATTTTTAAAAATATAAATAACCTATTTTAATCAGTATAATATTTATAATCTATTTATTTCATGTTAATTTTTGATGAAAAATATTAGTAAAAGTGATTAAATTTAATCAGAACGATTAAGGTCAAATTAAAATTAATTAGGGACTAAAACTTAATATTAGGGGGAAAATATCCTAGAAACACATAGAAAACCATTTTATGGACATATTTAGGCCACAAAACTTCCATTATTAATTTAGGGTGGTTTGGTGTGACTTTTTTAGGTAATAACATGTGTACACCTAACTTATTTTCAAAAATTCCAAGTGAGTCCATCTCCTTCCCAATATAAATCCACCACCTATACCTCCTATTCACACCTCTAAAACCACTTCGGATTGGAAAATATATACCAAATACACTTCTCAAGATCCCTTTCATTCTCCTAGAATCCTCTCCTGGGGAAGAACACGATCCAAGGAATCCTTTTGGAATAAACCAAATAGAGTAACCCGACTAAGAGGTAACATCATCTCTCAAGCTCTTTTATTTTGTTTTCCTTATCCACATATCCACTATATTTATTCCATTATTGTATAAAAACACTGGTATATTAAATATAATATTATTTTTTATCATATGGTTTTGACCTACACAAACACACACATCCATATAATGGTCAATTAACACACTGTTTATGTGTATGGAGGATTACCGCCTCAGTAAACTATGATTATTCATTTTTACTTTACTGCCTCTCATGGAAGAAATTATGATGGAAAATCTATTTATATATGTCTTATATTATATTTATTATTTATTTAAGACTATATATTCCTTTTATAACACATATCTTTTTACATTTCATTTGGTGTAAATACGATAATTTTGTTTGAGGAAGTGTGGACTACCGCCCCCTCAAAGTGATGTGATTCATTCATACACTACATGGAATGTAATAAGGATAGGGTAAGTGAATATAGATTATATATATTATAATAAATAATCTTTAATAGTTATATATATATATATATTACTTTTTTTCTTTCAACATTACAATTAAACAGAAATAGCATTCATGCATACATACAACTTACCTTCTCCATGAAAAATCTATTCTGTTTTGTACTAATATATTATATGAATTGTTATAATATAAATATAATGAATATAAATTAAATTTAAATCATGGTTTAAATTATTTAAATCAATGTATTTATATATAAGGACTAAATATATAACAAATTAAGACATACAAAAAACAAAGAAGATATTACCCGAAGAAAAAACATAGTGTATAATTGTTAACAAGAGGGAAATATAAAGAAATCATCAAACCATATGTAGTATTAAAATAATGGATATGGTTATTTAATATATTTATAATAAATTTATATTTATTATAAAATATTTTTTAACGAGTACGATGAGATTTAAGACACAAGGTAATAAGATTTAATCTCACTTTTTATTTCCGTGAGACACATGCTTTATTTACCACTCACTTATTTTGTGTGGGGTCTGTAATGCCCATGATTGTATTATATGTATATTATAATTAAATTTTTGGTTATTTAAATGACCATTCTATTATTTTTATTTCATGTCCTTAATGTTTCCAAAGTTACCAAATTGGTAAAGTAGTTTTGTCTCAAATTTCTCTCTTTGAGACACATGTTTTGTTATGCACGTATATTATTTAACAAGGTGTATATGATTCCAATTTAAATTTTATATCATGAATATAATTATTTTAATTATATTTTATTCCTAATTTAATTTAATTTTCTTACATGAAGAGTATGATCCCAAGTAACCAACTGGTAAGATTTTAATGAAACAATCCCCCAATTTTTCAAGATTGTTAATGATTATGCTTCTTTTGATGAGATATTGTAATACATATCCCAAGAACAAACATAATATTACTTATCCTCTATTTATTAAAGATATATCCATGTATTAGTACCATTTTCAACTCTTTTATACATATGATAATTAAGAAAAGAAAAATCTGACCGTATATCTCTCTTCATTCAAAAATCTGTTTTATTTAAAAACCATGTTTTCAAATTATATTTGAGTATAATTTTCAAGGAAAAATGATTTTAATTTTTTTTGTTATGGTTTTAAAATATTTATTTATAAATTTTCAATGTTATTTTCAAATAAATGGGTTTCAAAATGTTTTCATGATTTCTTTATATGTTTTCAATGTATCTTCAATGAAATTATTTTCAAAATATTTTAGGATTTATTTATATGTTTCAAAGTGTTTTCAATGAAAAATGTTTTTAAAAAATTTTTATGTTTATTTTACATGTTTTAAATGAATTTCTTTTCAAGTTTATTTTACATGTTTTTAAGGAAAATGTTTTTCAAATTGATTTGAATACTGACTTCTATATTTTCATAGTATTTTCAAAGAAAATATATTTCAAAAAGGTTTTATAAATTAAAAAGATATTTTTAAAGAAGAAAGATTATTTTCCCAAGAAATATTTTCAAAATATATTTCCAAGTTATTTTCCATCTAAGATGAGATTTGTTGATGTTAATCAAGACCTTATAGGAAATTATTCAAAGGTTCCATTCATATTCATTCCTGAATGGTTTATGTTTTGATAGAATAATTCTTATGAAACCCATTTCATGTCCATGGGTTATATGCAATTGAAACCCACTTATCTTTATGGGTTATTCATTGATGAAATGATTATGAAAAATATATCTTTTCAAATGGTTATGATATGATGTAATGTTAATGATACCCATTTCATTTCATGGGTTATGATTTGATGTTTATAAAACCCATATCTTTTCATGGGTCATGATGTAATGATTTTTTAGAACAAGAATGTATGATTTATTTATGTGATGGGTGAGACCTATATCTACCTATAATTCATTGGTAAATGATAAATGTTTTATTAGATCAAAGGGCCTCATCTTCGACTGAGAACTCTTGTTAGGGTTTTATCCCCATATGATGACTCTTAGAGGGATGGTGCTTAGGGTGCGAGTTTCTGGGATTTGGATACTACAATGATCTTTGAGGAAACAATGCTATTTTTGGTGCAATCGAATCTGAGAGTATGAGATCTGGCTATGATTTCGGTCAGATTTAAGCTGTGGGTGGTAGCAGGTCCATATTCAGCAACCAAAAAATGGAAGGCGATACACAGATCTATTCGCAGTAGGGTCCTATGGAGTGTGCAGTTGCAGGTAGTAGTTGGGTTATCTATTGATCATTGAGAATCTATTTAGACTTGTTCATGGGTCTATGTGACTTTGGGATTTTTTCTTTGTAATGGTTTTGGGCAATTAGGATTTCGAGCCATTTCATTTTAAGGCCCACGTGCCTCTAGGTTCTCTAATTTCTGTTGGGTTCTCCCATATCCCACAAAAGGGGTTTGTGTGGCTTTTTCTCTTTTTTAATAAAGGGTATTTCACCCAAATTTTCTAGTATGATCTCAAAGGGTACATAATAAGGCATCCGAAGCCCAAAAAAAGAACGTATATGAGAGTACGCACCAAGGAAGAAACAAGAGTGTATACGGGAGGACATCCCAAGACCGATAAAAGATGGTAAACGAGGGGACATCCCAAGCCCTAAAAAATAGGGTAAATGGTAGGAAATCACAAGACCAAAAAAGAGGGTAAATGGTAGGAAAATAAAATCCCAAAACAAGAGGGTACATGGTAGGAAATCGCATAACCGAAAAAAGAGTGTACACGGGAGGGAATCTTAAGCCTGGAGCTGGTACACAGGTGATTAAACAAATCCTAACATGTTACAAAGTCTTTTATTGGATTCATTGACATATGATTTCTATATTCTTATGTGTTACCCACAATTTCATGTTTTATTCCTATGTTATGATTTCATGTCTTATGGTCATTATTTCCCTGTGATTCATGTCTTATGAACTTCCGATCATTATTATGATATATGATATGTAGGGTATGATCATAAAATGTTATGCTCAAGCTCCCTAAATTTTGTTTTCATGTTACGCTTACATATTTCCTTTATTTACCCTTATTGAGCATCTGATCTTACCTCTTTCTTATTTAACTTTCCCGAGTTAATAAAGAATTGTTTTACGTAGAATTACTATAGGTGGAGATCTTTATGGGAAATGTAACGCCCCGACCCCAGCTACCCAGAGTCGGTGCATTACTTCGTAACATTGGCATGATCACAAAAGATCAAGTCTCGAAAGACCGATTAGTTTAGTAGCCTTGGAAACACTAGATACATTCGTAAACGTTACATTACATCATAAAGTGAAAAACTACAATAACAAAGTCTCCATAGTGCACACTCATATCCTCTTCTGAAAATCCCTGCAGGTCATTCATAAAATACATCTTCACATCCTGGAAAATATTAAAACATTGAAAGGGGTGAGCTCAGATGCTCAGTAAGGATAACAATATTGCGGAAGCTTTCATAAATAAACATTAACATTTAAGGCAATGTATAACTAAAACAAAAGCCTTTTTAAACTTGAACTTCAGAATAATATGGAAAAAATAAAATTAAATAATGTCATTTACTTACTCACATGTATATTCTACTAGTCGAATAATCACATGAAATATCAATAACCACTTTCATAATGAGGGAATGAATAATGCCAGACATTCTGAAACATTTTGTCAAGGCCTTAGCCAAGACGTCTAAAATGATTAAGGCCTCGGCCAAAACCATAAATAAAATTGGGAAAGGGCCTCGGCCAATTCCACGTCTAGTTGTCTCATGAGACCTACTGATCCATCGAGGAGCTATAGCGGGCTCCACCCGTCACTTATTAAGTCCAATGCATTCCTCATATGAATAGGTTTAAACATATCATAAACCATAACATAATCGTATCACATAAAACATGCATAAAGGAAACATAACATTTCCACATTTCAATCACAAGATATCAATACAACACATTGATATAGTAAAAACTCTTTCAAAACCATTTTCAATACCAAAATAAAAGAATGTTAAAACTTTGTATTTATTTTTCATTAAAAAAAGTGATGGCTTGTAGAGGAAGCCAAAACCCAAATAATGGTCACGGTGGCGGAGAAGTCATTGTCGCCGCATATGTACGGAAAGAAAAACATTACCTTTTTGTCGTTTAGTAAAACGCTTCGTATAAAAAAGATTCCTTTTGAATAAACGTAAAAGTCAAAAGGGTTTATACACTGTATAAAAGAAAGTTGTGTATAAAACCAAATATGCCTCAATGAAAGAAGATTGAGACGAATTCCTTAAAAAGATCATTTTTAAAATAAAATAGATCTATTATGTGTATTCACTATAGGTACACATAAAGAAAGTAAAAATACAAAATAAGACATAATAATATCATGAAATAATTTGAAAGTAGGAGATTAACCCAAAGAATCGAAATTGGGTTAAGAAGTTCCCTTACCTCCTGTCTGACTTGACTCAACCGTTCTTTAACCTCCTGAATAATAAACTAGAGTTAAGATATACCTTATTAAGAACCATTTTTAATTTCATTATCTTTTTATATCACTTATTACAATGTTATGAACATTATGTAATTATTTAAGTTAATAACGGTCGTTTTGTCGATCTTTGGCACTTGAGTCAACAATAAACTTCTTATAATTACAAGTTGTTTATGTGGTAGAATATCCATTATCTCCAGAATTCTATTCATGATTTAGATGTCATATATATCATATATATCCAGTATATACATTCATTCATAATATTACGTAACATTTAGAGGTAAGAAATGAAATGCACCGTTCATGGAGACGGTAAGTCATACGTACGCATGAACGCTACTTTCATTTCTATTTCGTATCTAATGGAATAAAATAATAATGATATAAATGTATAATATAATTCCAGTATAATATATTTTATAATACCATTTACTCCATCCTTTATACATCCCACATATGGCATTAACGATTCAAATCACTTTGAGGGGGCGGTAGTCCGCACTTCCTAAAATGAAATTATCACGTTTACCCATAATGGAAATCATAAAGTATGCCATAAATGAGAAATACAGAATCATAAGTAAAAAATAAACATATTATATATCATATATAAATATAGTGACATCTTAATGGCCACCTTTGAAGGTGTTATATGAGTGTTGAACAATCATTGTTTCGTGAGGTAGAAATTCGCCATCCACAGAAACTGTATGTTCTCTAACCATTAGATGTAGGTGTGTGTAAGTGTAGCTCGAATCCTTCTTATAACAACATCCTAGTATATTGAGTATAATGGTGTTGTTACAAAAGAAATAAATAAAAATAGTTTAGGGGGTTGGAGAAGAAAAATAAAACAAAACAACATTAGAGAAGACATTACCTCAAAATCGGGTAACTCTTTTTGATTTGAGCCGAAGGCTTCCTTGGTAAGATTTCTACCCAAAGTGAGGCTTCTATGAGTAAGGGAGGGAAGTTGGGAGAGTATTTGGGCAGAGGTTGGCCAAGCCAAATGGCTTTAAAGTGTGAATGAGGTGGTAGAGGTGGGGGCCTTTTATAAGTGGAGAGGAGGGGCACTCTTGGAAAGTAAAGAAAAGTCACTTTATTATAAAATTAGTTTCGGATTTTAGAGGTCCCACACTTATATAATTCGAGGATAAGATGATAATGGTTCTAAATCTACTCATCCAATAGTCTTTGGACAAGTGTAAGCCTTGGATTTTACATTATCTTTTCATTTTATTAAAATCGTTAAATAATGAGGTCATCGCTGCATCATAATGATGTCATAAATAATATAATTTATTTAATGTCAAAAAATTATAAAAAAAATACTATGATGTATGAAATCGTTTTAGCTTTCTAATGAATATTTATAGTCAAAATATGGACTTGTGTAACCCCACTTAAAAACTGTTTTAGTAAAACAACTCATGTTTGTGTCAATTTAATTTTAACATTAAATAAATATATATTAATGTCATTTTCCAACTAAAGTGGCTCCATGGGGTCCCCAAGTTGCCCATGGGTTGTATTGGTCGCCCATGACTCATCCAATATGAGTAGCACAAGTGTCAAACTCATCTCATATTATTAAAACATTGTTTTTACCTTAAACTACACTAATTACCTCTAATCGCGATTAAGAACTTAAAAGTTACTATTCACCAAAAAATTATTTTAATCTCATTGAACCACATTTTACATCTTAATGACAACCATGTATGTAGGATTTTTGAAAATAAAATCACAGAAGTGGTAATATTTCATTTAAACGAAAAATCAGTTATTTAACTACCACTTAGTGGTTTCACTATTCATCAAAATTTGATGTTTTTCAGAACAATGCCAAAATTTCACCCTAACATATAATTGATATTCCGAATTCAAAAATGATGTCTATTTTAAATAATTACAAACATATAAGTTTCATTAGTTAATTTTATAATTAATTCTCGTTGTCACAACAAATAGCGTGTTTTTAAGAAACAATTTATATCAAAAGATTGACAATTGTTTATGTCCAATTTCAATGTTAAATTAATTCTAATGACCACCATTGGATAAAATGGTAAAAATATATTCTAATTATACTTTAAAACCACTAAATAGTATAATTTATCACTATAAATTATTTTTATTAAAAAAGTTGTTTTTAAGTAATTTTCACTATTCATAAAAAATTGGAAGTTCTCAGAAAACTACAAAAAATTCAACTTTGGATAATTTCGATATTACGAATACAAAAATGAAGTCCATTTTGAAATATAAAATTTCTATAATTTTAAAAAGTGGTTATTACTATTCATAACGGCTACTTTGATTAGTCGCAGTGTTTTAGAACTCGAAGTTGCGTACAATGCAAGCTATTGCATTATTGAATGAGAAGCGTATCGTGGAAGCTCGGGGTGTTACATTCTCCCCTCCTTCAATAAATTGCGTCCTCGCAATTTGAAATTTTTCTTTGAAAGTAAAAGGTTGAAAAGAGAAAATACCTTTGTGGAAAACCCACATCGGAAATAAGATTCATAAAATTTATCCTTAATAAGAGGGAAAGGGAAATGAAAAAGTCACCACCCAATTATGATCTCGATTAGGAGAACATTGGTGGCAATTAGAGACATATAATTGGAGGAAAACGGAAATATTTGTAGGGAGTTATTGAGGTCATCAATCACAATCAACTGTCAAATTGAGGGCCTCAAAGCCTTCAATCTATGTTGATTTAAAATATCATCAGTTCAACAAGACATAAGGTATTAGGATAACATATTTTTTTTGTTTTAATATCCCTTTACTAAAGTTTAAGAATTAATTTATTCTTTGAATAAGAGATAGGTATATATATATTTATTCTTGACAATTAGAGTTTCAACCTTCAACTCATCTTTCACTCAAAAAGATAATAGAACTCAAAATTATTATACTTATCCTAATTGTATAAGGTTCCAAATGTTAACACATACCATTTAGATTAGTAAAATTATTTTGTAATAACCAGGGACTTCCTGTAGGCTAGTGGAAGGAAATAAAGGCTTGTCGCACTATGGTTGTGGGTTCGATTCCTACAGCTTTGTCCGACGCGACGGGTTATTCCCCACCCTGCAGGTTTTCCTTTTCCTAAAACTATAGTATTATAATATTCCAAAAATAATCTTCAGAAATTCTTTAACCTTAAACAATACTATCCAAAGATCAACTTAATCCACTCTAACCTTTATAGTTATCCAAAATACCTCTGTCCAGACTTTCTCTAAAAGGTCTCTTAATTCCAAAATCAATTGTAACATCAGATTCCCCAAACAAAGAAAAGTGTCTCTTATTGTCACATACTAAAAATATGATTACCTTAATCATATTAAAACCTTACTGAAATCAAAAAGTACTGAAGTACAATCCTTATATATATATCACATTATTCTTATAACCAGAATATAATCCTTGAGTCCAAAAGCACCAATACATTAATTATTCCGCTTCAACTGTAGTCACAGCATAAGATTGGCCTTGATCCCTTGGCCTTTTCTGAGGTAAGTTTCCTTGACGCTTAGGACATTCATTTGCATAATGCCCCATTTCCCTACAATTTTAGCATTCAACTTTGACAGCCTCATTCTTTCCCTTGCAATCACGAGCCTGGTGCCCCTTTTCTCCACATTTATAACAAACACCCATTCCATTTAGGAAAGTACCAGGGTGATTCTTCCCACAATTATCACATAATGGAAAATCCTTCTTTCCCCTTTTCCCTTTATCTGTCTCTTGTTCCACCGTTCTCTTCTTCTCTTGCTTTACTTTGTTGTCATAAGACTTAGAGAATTCCTTTTCTGTCTTGATAGCACACGAGACAATATCTTCGTATGATGAGAAGGATTGTGATACTAAAGCTCGACGGAGAAATGGTTTTAACCCATCAAAGAAACGATCAATCTTACTCCTTGGGTTACGTATATAATCGGCAGCATGCCTCGCTAACCTTGTAAAGTTAGCCTCATACTTTGCGACATTCTCATCCTCCTTCTACCTCAAACTCAGAAATTGCCTTTCCATATCTGCTCTATGGTCATGAGGAGAGTATTTTTCTAAGAACAGATCTTTGAACTCCTGCCATTCCATGTTTGTTAATTCATCATCTTCCTTTGTGTTTTGAATTAATGACCACCATTGATCGGAATCTCCAGTGAGGCGGTAAACTGCCATGACAACATTCTCCCTTTCACTACTCCCCAAGGCATGGAATATTTTCTCTAAGGAATTTATCCATTGCTCAGCTACTATAGGATTTGTACTCCCATTGAAGGTTGGTGGTTGTTGCCTCATGAAATGGTCTAGCATTGATCCTCCACGTTGCGGATCAGGGTGCTCCATACGAGTAAGGTTATTATTCATAACCTGAGTGAGTTGTCCCAGTATGGTAATAAGTTGATCATCACCAGTTGTATCTCCAGATCCACAATAATTATCTTGAGCAGGAGGGAAATCCCTACATGGAGTGCGTGCATTGATACGGTTTTCATTCCTTCCACTAGGTGCCATTTCTAAACAATGGCATAAACTAGATTAGTTTATGAATCAAAATACATAATTCCATACTTTTAAAATACTTAACATAAATTGAACTATTTATGGATATAATCCATAATCCTAAAAAGGTTTTATTTTAGGAAGTATATACTCATAACCGTTCATAGTGGTTTGTAAAGAAAATGGGAATTATCCTAAGCATATCCCTCATGAGTGTCGTAACCAAGAGTGCAGCAAGGCCCGTTGTCATGCACCAGTTCCCGTTCAAGTCTAGCTCAAAGCGGTGTTTTCGGGTTTTACCCCTAGGTACATCTGTGCCAGAGCCTCCTCTACCTGCTCGTATCCAGACAGGGATGTATTTCTCGGAAAACTCATAACATCTCTATAATACCAAAATTCTAGGAAGTTCTTTTATACTAATCCTCAAAATCTATCTTCGGGTTATGTGCTCTAATTAGAGTTTATCTAAATCTAGCTTCCAAGGTTAGTACTAAACTGCCTTTGATACCAACTGTAACGCCCCGAACCCAGCTACCCAGAGTCGGTGCATTACTTCGTAACATTGGCATGATCACAAAAGATCAAGTTTCGAAAGACCGATTAGTTTAGTAGCCTTGGAAACACTAGATACATTCGTAAACGTTACATTACATCATAAAGTGAAAAACTACAATAACAAAGTCTCCATAGTCCACACTCATATCCTCTTCTGACAATCCCTGCAGGTCATTCATAAAATAATTCTTCACATCCTGGAAAATATTAAAACATTGAAAGGGGTGAGCTCAGATGCTCAGTAAGGATAACAATATTGCGGAAGCTTTCATAAATAAGCATGAACATTTAAGGCAATGTATAACTAAAACAAAAGCCTTTTTAAACTTGAACTTCAGCATAATATGGCAAAAATAAAATTAAATAATGCCATTTACTTACTCACATGTATATTCTACTAGTCGAATAATCACATGAAATATCAATAACCACTTTCATAATGAGGGAATGCATAATGCCAGACATTCTGAAACATTTTGTCAAGGCCTTAGCCAAGACATCTAAAATGATTAAGGCCTCGGCCAAAACCATAAATCAAATTGGGAAAGGGCCTCGGCCAATTCCACGTCTAATTGTCTCATGAGACCTACCGATGCATCGAGGAGCTATAGCGGGCTCCACCCGTCACTTATTAAGTCCAATGCATTCCTCATATGAATAGGTTTAAACATATCATAAACCATAACATAATCGTATCACATAAAACATGCATAAAGGAAACATAACATTTCCACATTTCAATCACAAGATATCAATACAACACATTGATATAGTAAAAACTCTTTCAAAACCATTTTCAATACCAAAATAAAAGAATGTTAAAACTTTGTATTTATTTTTCATTAAAAAAAGTGATGGCTTGTAGAGGAAGCCAAAACCCAAATAATGGTCACGGTGGCGGAGAAGTCATTGTCGCCGCATATGTACGGAAAGAAAAACATTACCTTTTTGTCGTTTAGTAAAACGCTTCGTATAAAAAATATTCCTTTTGAATAAACGTAAAAGTCAAAAGGGTTTATACACTGTATAAAAGAAAGTTGTGTATAAAACCAAATATGCCTCAATGAAAGAAGATTGAGACGAAGTCCTTAAAAAGATCATTTTTAAAATAAAATAGATCTATTATGTGTATTCACTATAGGTACACATAAAGAAAGTAAAAATACAAAATAAGACATAATAATATCATGACATAATTTGAAAGTAGGAGATTAACCCAAAGAATCGAAATTGGGTTAAGAAGTTCCCTTACCTCGTGTCTGACTTGACTCAACCATTCTTTAACCTCGTGAATAATAAACTAGAGTTAATATATACCTTATTAAGAACCATTTTTAATTTCATTATCCTTTTTATATCACTTATTACAATGGTATGAACATTATGTAATTATTTAAGTTAACAACGGTCGTTTTGTCGATCTTTGGTACTTGAGTCAACAATAAACTTCTTATAATTACAAGTTGTTTATGTGGTAGAATATCCATTATCTCAAGAATTATATTCATGATTTAGATTTCATATATATCATATATATCCAGTATATACATTCATTCATAATATTACGTAACATTTAGAAGTAAGAAATGAAATGCACCGTTCATGGAGACGGTAAGCCGTACGTACGCATGAACGCTACTTTCATTTCTATTTCGTATCTAATGGAATGAAATCATAATGATATAAATGTATAATATAATTCCAGTATAATATATTGTATAATACCATTTACTCCATCCTTTATACATCCCACATATGGCATTAACGATTCAAATCCCTTTGAGGGGGCGGTAGTCCGCACTTCCTAAAATGAAATTATCGCGTTTACCCATAATGGAAATCATAAAGTATGCCATAAATGAGAAATACAGAAGCATAAGTAAAACATAAACAAATTATATATCATATATAAATATAGTGACATCTTAATGGCCACCTTTGAAGGTGTTATATGAGTGTTGAACAATCATTGTTTCGTGAGGCAGAAATTCGCCATCCACAGAAACCGTATGTTCTCTAACCATTAGATGTAGGTGTGTGTAATTGTAGCTCGAATCCTTCTTATAATAACATCCTAGTATATTGAGTATACTGGTGTTGTTACAAAAGAAATAAATAAAAAGAGTTTAGGGGGTTGGAGAAGAAAAATAAAACAAAAGAACATTAGAGAAGAAATTACCTCAAAATCGGGTAACTCTTTTTGATTTGAGCCAAAGGCTTCCTTGGGAAGAGTTTTGCCCAAAGTGAGGCTTCTAGGAGTAAGGGAGGGAAGTTGGGAGAGTATTTGGGCAGAGTTTGGCCGACCCAAATGGCTTGAAAGTGTGAATGAGGTGGTAGAGGTGGGGGCCTTTTATAAGTGGAGAGGAGGGGCACTCTTGGAAAGTAAAGAAAAGTCACTTTATTATAAAACGACTTTCGGATTTTAGAGGTCCCACACTTATATAATTCGAGGATAAGATGATAAGGGTTCGAAATCTACTCATCCAATAGTCTTTGGACAAGTGTATGCCTTGGATTTTACATTATCTTTTCATTTTATTAAAATCGTTAAATAATGAGGTCATCGTTTTAGCTTTCTAATGAATATTTATAGTCAAAATTTGGACTTGTGTAACCCCACTTAAAAACTGTTTTAGTAAAACAACTCATGTTTGTGTCAATTTAATTTTACCATTAAATAAATATATATTAATGTCATTTTCCAACTAAAGTGGCTCCATGGGGTCCCCAAGTTGACCCATGGGTTGTCTTGGTCGGCCATGACTCATCCAATAGGAGTAGGACAAGTGTCAAGCTCATATCATATTATTAAAACATTGTTTTTACCTTAAACTACACTAATTACCTCTAATCACGATTAAGAACTTAAAAGTTACTATTCACCAAAAAATTATTTTAATCTCATTGAACCACATTTTACATCTTAATGAAAACCATGTATGTCGGATTTTTGAAAATCAAATCACAGAAGTGGTAATATTTCATTTAAACGAAAAATCAGTTATTTAACTACCACTTAGTGGTTTCACTATTCATCAAAAATTGAAGTTTTTCAGAACAATGCCAAAATTTCACCCTAAGCTATAATTGATATTCCAAATTCAAAAATGATGTCTATTTTACAAAATTCCAAACATATAAGTTGCATTGATAAATTTTATAATTAATTCCCGCTGTCACAACAAATAGCGTGTTTTTAAGAAACAATTTATATCAAAAGATTGGCAATTGTTTATGTCCAATTTCAATGTTAAATTAATTCTAATGACCACCATTGGATAAAATGGTAAAAATATATTCTAATTATACTTTAAAACCACTAAATAGTATAATTTATCACTATAAATTATTTTGATTAAAAAAGTTGTTTTTAAGTAATTTTCACTATTCATAAAAAATTGGAAGTTCTCAGAAAATTACAAAAAATTCAACTTTGGATAATTTCGATATTACGAATACAAAAATGAAGTAAATTTTGAAATATAAAATTTCTATAATTTTAATAAGTGGTTATTACAATTCATAACGGCTACTTTGATTAGTCGCGGTGTTTTAGAACTCGAAGTTGCGTACAATGCAAGCTATTGCATTATTGAATGAGAAGCGTATCGTGGAAGCTCGGGGTGTTAAAAGAAATGTTCAAGATCCTTCACCAGGATAGAATATTTTTGTTTCCATGTCTCCAAAGACACTAAACTATTATGGTATTAAGGAATGTATTTTTTAATTTAATGAATATTCATCTAAAATGATTTAATATCTATGTATTTTATTCTTGTGGTGATATATTTATTCTATAAGTTTTAATAATGGTCTAAATGAGAATATATAGATTTATTGTCATATTAAATTAGGAAGGTTTTATATGGAAACCATGTGTAATAATTATAGATCCATACTCAAGCTATTTTATATGAATTTGAATAGGCTAGGACAGATGAAAGACATAAGGATGATCAAGTACAGATTAATCATATATAAATATAATGATGTAAGAACCATGGCCTATAAAAAAATGAATAAGAATATCTCGAGCCTAAGAATTATGGAATAATTATATATTTCAAATATGGAAAGAATACTAGACATGCCTATTCTAGAAATATCATTAATAGGTGTTATTGTAGGTGAAAAATGAAAGGATTGTGAGAAATAGAGAAGAATGTGGTGTTCTCTACAGCATGGGTTTCTATGTATCGAAGTCATTCTTGAGTTTATAAATACTAAATGAAGAATTTATGGAAAAATAATATATGGGGAATACACTGATATTAAAGATCGAGAAAGAGAATATTTTTTGCATACTACCATTTCTAGTTCCTAAATAGATGAATAAGAAGATCCTTTTTAGAAAATTATTGGTACATCTTGTTTTATATTAAATATTTGAGGATTAAAGGAAGAAGATAATTATATTTCAACAGATGGTGTGAAGAATAATAAAGCTAAAAGATAATCTCATTTTGGAATCATCCACATATGAAGAAGAAGTTTTATGCTAATAATAAGACATAGAGTTATTCTCTGTTATAGGATTCTATCATCTGACACTAGAAGAGTAAGGAACATGATTAAACTCTATGAAAGGTGTTACTATTGTCTAGACTTCAAGAAAAGGAGATAAAAAAGGAGGAATATAATAGGAAATCCACATAGTGATAAAGATGAAAAGTGAGGTCTCATATTTGACAGTGATAGACCTATAAGTCATTAAACTATAAAAGAAACCCTTAAGTCTATAAAATAATGACATCCATCACTTAAGCATTGTGAGAGTGTAGAGAATATCCATTACACATGGGATTTTTAGTGATCCCTTACCAAATCCTATGTAATATCCACATAAAGAGTATTATATCCATTGAAACATCAAAACATTATTGGTTTGTGCTCCATGGAGTATCCCATAGTGCCAAAACCAGTAAAATACAAGTTTCATATTGTGATTTACATTCTTCATATATGCACGATGTGTGGTTTAGATTCATTTGAAATAAAAACACATTAAATAAATGTTCACGATAACTTAATGAAAATATCTTGAAAGTTAAATGTAAAAATTTGGTGTTACCCTAATTCACCCCTCCCATCTTAGGGTGACTTTTGTTCCAACATTCTCAGTTTTTATATTCACTACATCATGAATATTATTTTTTCTTAATTCTATTTATTTTAATATACTTAAATCCCTAAATTAAATTATTATTTTTATTCTCTCAAATAGATATACTTTCTTTCTACAAAATTTATGGAAACATTGTGTCCGTCTATTTAATTCTCTAGAAACTCCTAAATCATTGAACACACATGTTCATGTGAATCATGAAACATTACAATCATAGTTGAATCTTCTTATTCACCACATAATGGTATCATAGAATAATTATCTTAGTGAAACCCATATCCTCATTGTCTAAAACCATCCAATTACTTAATTAATGATCAGTAGGTCCAATAATGGGTTAATCTAGAGCAACATGATATAACTTTAAAGAGAAAAATCATTAGCATTGCCTTAATATTTTATTATTTTAGAATATTATCTTATATAAACCATACTTATCATTATCATGCTTTTCCTCAACAATTTATCAAGATAAAAACTAATCAAATTTATATTTCAATTTAAATTTAATCTTATAATATGATATAAACTGGTATGCCATAAAATCAACTGGTGAAATGTGATCTCTCTTTCACAGAAAACCCCTGGTGAGGTGTTGAAGAGGATGGATACAATGTCATTTCAATCATTATGTTTCCATGTTTTAAAAAATTAATATTTTCCCAATAACATGTATGTTATATTATAAATAACACTGTGATTCCACAAATGTATAATTAAACATGATCCTCAATGGATCGTCAAATTTGTTAGGGATGCACCACATTTTGGGTCAGCGTGCCACCATGCACTATCATTATATCCTTTTCTTATGATCACTTTCACAATATCAACACTCTTACTTTTCCACCATCATATAGCTATGGTGGAGAATAGACACTAACTCACAATGATAGAGATAACTCTAGTGGATGGTTGAACGTTGGAACATTTTTTTCATTCAAATAGATAAGACCCACTTCGTAAGAGTAAAAACCATTTTCAGACTTCTAAATAACTATTATGAAGTACTAAATGGTACTCTTACAAAGTCTAAATTATCAAAATTACATAGGAAAACACTTATATGAAGTCTAGATGATACTATTTTGAAGTAAATCATTAAAATAACTACATCCATTATAGAATACTTTGACATATCCAAAGAACTCACAACCTTTTCCAAATATTTTGAAGCACTTAAAAAATATATTTAATGAAGGTAAATCAAACTAAAATATTTTCCAAAGATCCTATATAATTTAAAAAATCCAAAGAAATAATTAAATAGGTTCTACACATAGAACCCCATGATACAACCATCAGAAAAAACATTTCCAATTTGATACTCTCTATGAAATATAAAACCCTGGTAGAAACTCAAACATTCAAACCTTAAAACATCATTTCTAGCATTTGAATACATATTTAACAATCCAATTGAATATAATTATTTAACTTATAAAATCTACTATAAAATATTTTGTATATTTATTTTAAGTAGATTAAAAATATTCCTTGTATGAATGGTTCTCAAATACAATTTTTCATGTTACACTTATTTATCATAAACATACAACACATCAAATATGAAATGAATTTCATTAATCTTTGATAACTTAAGTCTTATTCTCATCATTATTATTGTGAACTCCATCCATCATCTATGAAAATTACACATATTCATATATTGACATCTTCCATGATATATTCATGCTTATTAAAACTTATTGAAAAAAATACAACACAAATAAAAATTTGGTTAAAATATATTTTTGGTCATAGATGTATGTATTTAAACTAGTGAGCTCTTAATAGTTCAAGATCTAATACATAAAATTATGAATAAAAGTTTTAGTCTAAGGAATATGACCAAAAATAAATTTCCTAAGTTTGGTATGAGTTATATGAAGTTAAACTATGATCACCATTTAATAACATGATCTAAGGCATTAAATTGTAAAGTTTCATTTTGGTGTGAGATTTTTAACCTTAAACTAAAAAAAAATATGTAGTGCAAATTATAAGACCATAAACTATAAATAAATATTCATAAAAAATTTTCAGATAAAAACTCAAATTGGTAGGCTGATGAAATTTGAGTCACTCCTCCCTACTATTGAAACTCTCACTAGTTAGGAAAAATATATTATAAGAAAACTTGGAAAGATTTTAAGGATAAAATTTTACCCCTATAAAAAGTAAATTTATTCTCATTAAAACTACTCATCTATGAAAAATTAAGAGTAGTCCCTTTTCTGTCTATGCACATGACCCTTTATAATATATATTCATTATCATGTTAGACCCACCCTCTCATATTAATGGTTTTCCTAAAATCACATTGATTTGATAAGATTGAGGACACTTATGAATGTTGATAATAATTTTATTGGGATTAAATCTGTCCAAATTCCAATTAACTCCCTTTTACAAAACCGTTATAATATTTTTCTCAACATTCCCCTTTGGTTTCAGTCATATTGGGTGATTAACTATATTTATCATTTCATGTCATATTATTTCACTATAATAGTATGATTAATTCATGGTTAACAAACCTTCATAGTGGAAAAAACCAATTTTATGTATCCCTCTATTGTAAGTCAAACTTTGTATTTTTTAGAGTTATATTCCAAAAAAAATTCTTTATCACGTATTTTATATGGACTCCACTAAGTATGATAAAAGTGGAAGTACATATGAATAACTAATACCAATTAATGGCATATAACCTAGAGGAAAACCTTTCATATTATATCCCAATGGACTCCCCTAGGTATGGAGAAGGTGTAACAATACCCATCTGTGGAACACACCTCAAAAGAAATTTCCCATAATCGAAACAAACTACCCCTAGATTAGTGGATTAATAAGAATAAATGTAGAACCAATACCCATCGTGGTTACACAAACCATAAAAAACCATTTATAACCTCTCATTCAGACTCAAATATTGTTTAATATATTATTTTACTCTATTGATTTCCCTATTGTTTAATTATTTTTAATTTCTCTCTAAAATATGTCCTTATGGATCATTATCATCATCAAAGAAATCTCATTACATTAAAAACACTTTCCTATTCATAATGTAAACGATTGTGTACATTTATGTGTTGAGATAAAAATTATCTCAATAAGGGTTTTTAATTGACCATATACTAAAATAGAGTGACATACAAGATTTTGATCCTCTATTTAAATAGTATATAAATAAATGAAAAGGGAAATAATATGATAAATAAATACTACTTAATTACACTATATAATCTAGTGTTTTCCTAGTGGTTTTGACCGTTTTTTTTTAGTTTCACAAGTTATGCATTTTCAAACTCTACACCAACACACAACCATCTAACCTCTTACAACATCTCTTTACAATTATTCCAAGTACATTTAATCTGGATATTATTATTTTTCATGTTCATAAGTGGGATTAGGCATGAAAGTCATCTATTTTACCTTAGATTTAGATTTATTCCTTGCAAAATTAATTCAATTATAGGGGGTTTTTGTCCTTGAAAAAGTGTGTGAGTCCCTAATATAAAGATCAAAAACACGTTTTTTGAAATTTGGAGGCATAAGATTAATTGTGTGCAACTCTTCACACTTCCTTGATAAAAAACACTCTTTACTTCCATGATTGTGTTATATAGTCCCATGGTTAGAGTCATTGTGAAACTCACCTAATCAAGAACAATGTGTGATTCTTCTATATTTTTATAACAATGTGCAAAATTCTATAATTACTACTCCAATCCACCATATAAGTTAATCTATTACACATGGAAAGAAATTTTTCCTATAAATAGGCCTAAAGTTCCATTTTTTACA
Source organism: Viscum album (assembly GCA_963277665.1). Classification (NCBI taxonomy): domain Eukaryota; kingdom Viridiplantae; phylum Streptophyta; class Magnoliopsida; order Santalales; family Viscaceae; genus Viscum; species Viscum album. The sequence continues at coordinate 1,424,285,641 of OY728145.1, forward strand.
AAAAATATACACTCAGAGAGAGTTAGAAACTCATTAATCCCAAATTTTTTCGACTTTTGAAGAAATGCACTTTATAAAATTATAGATATAATCTTATATTTTGTAAGTGAAAAACTAATACAAAATAATAGGTATATTATATGGCAGTGTTCCTCCATTAAGTATAAAACTTATGAATTATTCTTGATACCACCTCATATAAGTTAAGATTCTATGTTTATATGCGCAGTACTCAATAGATTTAATAAAAAAGAGGTATGTGTCACACATATACTTGTATAATCCTTCTAACATAATGAATCATGATCATTAATCCCATATATCTATCTAATTACCATGAATTTCATAACAAATTATTCTAGTGAAAAGTTTCCAACCTCTTAGAAACACTTTATTGAGTCTAATGATGTCCATGAAAAGTGGTTTCTTATATGTAAGTCATGTATTCTACAAATTCAGTCATTCCCCTTTACATGGGGATGTTTCCACTTTCTTGGGTCCCCTACATGGGGTTTTGCTTAACATTATTAATCTATAATGGATTAACATTCATCCCAGGTTTCCTTAATGAAGATCATTTACTAGTTCAAGTCTATTTTCAAGCCCTCAAACTATGGGATTCTTATGCATGAACCCCACTCATATTATAGGCATTCCTCATCCAACTGGTTTTGAAACACATTATTTCACTTGCGCTCTAATATAATATGGGATATTTTTTCATAAAACCAAATAATATTATACACACCCATTTCCACCACTATTCTATATTATTTCATTATGAAAATTACAAAATAATTTTGGGCTACCTATAAGGTGTATGTCCTACACCCTCCCTAATTTTATCCACTATTAAAAACTTTTTTTGAGATACTTAATTTAAAGTCCCACCTTTCTCCCATGATTTTCCACTTCTCATGGATCAAAGAGTAGTATATGATTCTATTGTATAAGTCCTAACAAAAAACTATCCTTTACACACAATTAATATAGGAATGGGTGCTTTCATGGTTAGGCATTACATATGTACCACACTTTTTTTTATCATGTGAACTTAAGCTAGCTAAAATTAGTCCTGGTTATATAACCATAAACTATTTAACATTGGTCATGGTTTTTTATCCTTAAACTATATGAAACTTTTTATTTTTTATTTTTCCTTAAAATATATAACATTGGTAAAATCCATATGATCTAAAAATAAATGTAATTAGACCATGTCATATGATCTAAATTACATGATATTATGGTCTATTTGATATGAGAATAAATTTATAGAGAGTTCCTTATAGTATTAACTAAAACTACACTGTACTAATCCTTACCACATAACTTTAAACAATATGCCACAATTTTATTCCCAGATGACATTAAATTTCATGTTATTCATGCTTACATGGATTTAAAATATAATATTCATTTTCATGGATGAGTTTTATACACCACTTAAAACTGTATGTTTTTCCTTATTGATTAGAAAAAAATTGTGAACCTCATTTTACAAATATGAGTAGAAAAAAATATCACATGGATTAAAATTATGACCCTAAACCATGTAAGTTATTAATTAATTTTTTTGGAATATATTGTAAACATTTTGGAGGTTTAATCCCCACATCATTATAACACCTTCCTCTTTATAAAACCATATATTTTCATAGATGATAATAAACACCCATGTAACATTTTTTTCCTAGATGACATTAAACTGAATTTTAACCTTCTATATTCTTAGATTACATTAAAATTCAACAAAACATTCAGAATAATTAACTGAAACATAACCTTACATCTTCTTAGATATTAATCTAATTTAATATAACCTTCAATATTCCCAGATAGTTTTTTTAGATTAAACTTCCATATTCATAAATAATAATAAAATACAAAAATAACCTTTAATATTTTGTTGCTATAAAAACTCCAACATATCCTTTCACATTCATAGATAATAATAAATTCTAGTGTAACATTTACACCTTCCTTTATAATTTTAATCCACCATATAACCTTATATATTCTTATAACAAAATAAACTCCAACATACCCTTTAATAATTGTTGGATGGAAAAAATATAACATAACATTAAATATTAATATATGATAATAAAATATATCATAAACCTTATTTTTTCTTGAATTATAATAAAATCTTGTGTAAACCCTTTAATTCCTTCTCATATGTATTTAAACTATGATATAACCATTTTACATTTTAATATTGTGATAAAATTTAATTTTCTTTTAAATAATGATTTCACCTACATAATAACCACCCCTAATAATAAAATAATCATGAGGAGACTCATGCCTTGAATCTGGGGTAATTCAGTTTTTTTGTAGCATCCCCATAATTCCTAAGTATAAATCAATCTATTTCTACATAGTTTTTATTCACAATACTATGGGATGTGGTGTAATTAACTAGTATATGTATTGGTAAGGATTTAAAAAGAATGTATTAAATATATAAGTGAGTCTTAGACTAGATAATAAGTTCTTTATGAGTTGATTTGATCTTCAATCCTACCTATTTTGGAATGTATATTCTAATGAGATAATGATATCCTCCAATGAGGGAGATTGAAATTGGGGGGTTGTTAAACATTATAAATAAAAAATATCAAAAACATATATTGAAATAACTTTCTCTTTTAGTCATCCTTTATTTCTTGGCGCCACAAATGTTGGTATAAACAAAATCAAGTAATCATGAAACTTGTATCTTCTTTGAGTTATACAAATTTTAATCCACTTTTTTTGCATGAAAGTTTCACATTTATTATTCTATTTAATATTCATATTAAAAATATCATTTGTAAATTTATGTTATGAATTTTTTTCATACTTTGTTGGTATATGTATCTGATTTGTTTATACCATATGATTTTTACCACTTTATCCATGGGGACACCTGGAATTTAATTATTATCCACGAGATATAGATTATAATTTATTTTTATTACATATATAAAATAATTCTAATTCATTATTTTGATCTATAATCCCCTTATATATAATATCACCTAAATACAAGAGTCAAAAACTAACTCACAGTTAATGGGCTATGATAAAATAAATCTATAAAATGTGCATCTGTATTTTTTATCTATTCTCTAACTAACCTTTTCTCATTTCTATCATTGATCTTAAATTCTCTATCATTGGTAAAAAAACCTTCCATTTATATTATTCTTTATATTATATGATAAACTAGCATTAACATTTATGTCAGATAAATTCCCAATTTTAAGTATCTAAAAAAATTATTATTATAATATTTTATTGATATTTCAAAAAATATTTTATGTTATTTAATTATATTTTTCCTTCTATGAAACACTTTGATAATTTGAGGCATAATTATATCTCATCTAAATGCTTACTACATGTATAGTAGAATCACCCTCTTCCAATTCAAGTAGGGAAATTAATTCTTTAATGGAATGTTGTCAGCAACTTCCCTTCTAACCCTCATTATAGATTTTTTTTTATTTTTTCAATTTCATAAATTAAAATTATTAATGGATATAATTAAAATAATTAACAAATCCTTTGAAAGATATTTTTTCCTTTATTGGGTGGGATAATTCATTATCCTTCATTTTTACTCTTGGTTGTCTTACCATATAAATTGATCATTTCCTCTTTGTAAGAAGTCATAGTGTGACCCATGTAGTCACAAAATTTGTATTTAATTAATAGAAAATTCATATAAATATTATTTTCTATTTCATCAAAATGACTTTTGTTTTTTTCGAATACTCTTGATGTTTGTATTTGATAGTCTCTTAATTTTTTTCCTTCTATTTTTGAGTTTTATAATACTTTATTTACTCTTGGTGTTTTGTAAAATTAAAATTTATATCTAATTTGAATCTTTACAATAACATTGGCACTTTTTTTGTTAAAAAAACCATAAGTTTTCTAAGTACTTATCTTATTTTTCTTTGATCATCTCTGTAATATTTTTCTAAAAATGTTGTTTCATATTTATTTTTCCTTCTTTCAACTCATCTTTAATGTTTTTTTAAAGTGGTGACTTATTATTCATTTTATTCAATCATTTATCTTAATTATTAAATAATGCATTAAAATCATCAATTAACATAAATTATTAATTGATTTTATTTTGACATATAATAATTCTTCTAGGTTTTCTTGTGTAGTAGATTGACATTCATTAACTTGTTTCAACCATGTAATTTATAATTTGGTCATGTCAATATATTCATACGACCAATTCAAAATATGACCAATATTTTTATTTTTATTTATCCATCTATATAGCTACTGAAGTGCTCCTTTAAGAACAAATTTAAGTTTGAAAACATCTACGAGTTTTTTGTCATCTTTTATTTTTTATTTTGACCTCATTGATCATTTCCATCATTATATCTTATGAATTAAATTTTAATTCATTTTATTCCACTTTAATAAGATATTTTTCATCATCTCTATCCCTACTCACATAGATCCTTATTTTAAATTTCATTATAATTAATTACAAAAGATATATTTGGAGTATATTATTTAGGGGAACTTATTTTTTTCAACTTTCTGAGAAACCATTCCCACATTCATCTATATATTTTACTATTGGATATGTAATGACCCAAAGTTTCATTAATGGAAATCACTCTTGATATAATTAAATTTCGCTTTATGTAAAATGTTTATATAAAATGTCAACTTCATTGGTTTTATGTTAATAATTTTGACCGTTGCTAATATAGTCGTTGAATAGTGATAACATGATTAGTATAAATATAGGGCTTTAACAAATCAAATTTATTCAGACCAAAGATGCGATGGACTCATCTAGTATAATTGATCCATACGAAGCCCATTTGTCGGAGCTCAGAAAAGAGGTGGCATCCTTGGGTTTCGCTCTTGACCAAGCCCAGATGAGCTTCATCATGTCAAGCTTGAACGTGACCGTCTACGGGAAAAGTGGAAGTTGATAGAGATTACCATTCGAACGATGTTATCCGAGCCACCCCAAGAGTCTGTCACCATCACACACCTTACCACTAGGTCTTATGCAGCTGTTTTAAGGGGTTATATAACAAATACCTAGTACTATGTTCATGTATATTATTTTTTTATATAATAATTAATATAACTTCTTGTCATTATTGACACTTTGTAAATAGTTTTTTAAAGCACAAATAGTATTTTTTAGTTAATATTCAACTAAGAAATCTATTTTGATGAATTAATGGATTTTTGAATTAAATAATATTTTAATAAAATATTATTATTATTATTAAATTAATTTTTATTAAATATAAATGATCTTATAATTTTACGAATACAATTGTAATTTTTATTAAGGTTTGAAAGCCATTTTTGTCAAAACCCGTGCATTTTTGATAAATGTCGATTTTTATTTTAAAAGTGAAAATTAACATATTTAGAAATTTTTTTAGATAAAATAAATGTTATTTCTGGAATCAGTATATTGAAATTATCCAAAGGTGAATTTTTCATAATTTTCTGAGAGATTCAAATTTTTGGGTAAAAATTAAATACCATTTAAATATATAATGCGTTTTATGACATCATAATGACCCAATAGTGATGTAATAAAATACTATAAGCTTTATTTTCGGACAATATATGTTTTACCATTAAAATAATGTAATTTTGAGTTTTTTTGACTTATTTTACAAAGCATTAATGGACCCCTCAAGACTCATTAAGCATCTTGTCTTTTTAAATTATTTTCCATGGGAGTGTGACTCACCTCCACATAATCAACCCCATTATTTTAAGAAGTTTGGACTTTGGCCTTATAAAATATTTTTTTCCTATTCCTTTTTCCAAAAACCACGGGCAAAAACCATGATCTCATTTGTGGTTTGGATTAGTTTAATGTAAGGGGTCTCAATCCTAAATAATAAAGAATTCACTCACCATTCCTATATAAACCCACCCAAGCTCCCACTTAATCCTCACTCAAAGCCTTTGGAGTTTGTCCAAAATCTTCCCTAATCCTTACAGAATCCTCCCAAGGTTCCCCATTCTCCCAAGAAGCCTCTCTCAAGCCTCTCTCAAGCCCTCGGAAGCACACTTCCAAGTAAGGGTTTTTTCTTCATTTCTCATTTTTGTCCAATTTTATTTAAGTTGTTTTTCCCTTTTAATTTCAATTTTGAATGTTGGAGTATGGTTTATAACCTCCCTCATACTTCCCTCTTTATGTTTGAAACATGGGAGACCCCTTTCTCTCCCATGAAATGCCTCCCATGTACACTCGTTACTATGCTGAAATTCCGAAAGGAACTTCTCTCTCCTAATTTACATTCAATCAATACTTTTGTATCATGAATCTAAATTTCATTACAATTGTTGGGACATGTATCTATATGACCTCCTTACTGTCCATTACATGTAAATATGATGTGGAACCCCTTTCTCTCTCATCAACCATTTTTATGAATTCTTATGTCACACCGTTACGCTGCCGAAATCACACCGATTTTCTAAGCCAATGTCATTGTGTAGTGAATACCATGCCCATTTCTCCATCAAGGGTATTCAACATTATGCACAATTACTTATTTATTATAAAGCTTCATGTATGAATTCCACATTTATTTATCGTGGAATAAATTATTATGTTTTATTAATCAATGTTTTATGATCCATGTGGCACACTTATGCATGAAATGAAATGTTGAAGAAGGGTGCACCCTTATAGCGCTATAATGCATTGGGTAAAGTATAGTATCATGATAAATCAAGTTCAATGAGTGTTGAATCATGATAATTCAATTGAAATGAGGGTTTACTCGTGCTTCATGTGCAATGGGGATTTACTCATGCTCCATGTACAATGATACTTGGCTCATGCTAATTCCATGTTAAGTGTTGTTGCCTCATTACCATGATATGATTATCAATATTTATCATGCCTTTATGTTCATGTTTCTCTTATGCTCTATTGATATTCCTGTTGTCTAACATGTATTTTACTCCTCATGTATTCCATGTTTATTCCCTTACCGGGCTTTATAGCTCACCCCTTTTCTTATTCATGTCCTCAGGTTATCCCATACAATGCTAATTATGAGGGAATGCAGAGGTCATGTAAAGGATGTTTTCAAGAAAGATGTTGTATTTCATGTTTTAAGTTGTTATTTAATGATCGTATGCCCCAAATACACTATACCTCTGGATCTTACATGTTTTATCAAGTGAATTTTAATGTAATAAATCATGTTTAAGTTTATAAAAAAAGCAGGGTTGTCATAGTTGGTATCAGAGGATAGGTTTAGTTATTTTTGGGATTAGGATTAGAAAACCATAGTAAAGCCTTAGAGAAAAGAATAACTATAATAAAAACACCCCTATGTTTTTTTAAGTACTGAGTAAGTGGTTTATTAAACAAATAAATCCCTGTATGGATACAAGCAGATAGTGGCGGCTATGGCACAGATATATCCTAGGGGTAAAACCCGAAAACACCATTTTGAGCTAGACTCGAACGAGAACTGGTGCACGAAAATGGGCCTTACTGCATTCTTGGTTATGACACTTCTGGGGGATATGTTTTGATAAATTCACAAGCTTAGTATGAACCCTTATTAAATAAAATAAAAAACATTCCCCTAAGAATACATGTTAGAAAGTAGATCATGAAAAACCTAGATTGAAGCCTATAGACTCATGAGTTAAGGAAATAAAAGTTTATTTATAAGTCATCAACTTTTTTCTTTGGATTACCCTTTACGTGTTACCCCCTAATTTTCCTTTTATTCCAACCAATGGCCAGTAATAGGAGCACTCGAGCTAACAACCAATGTGAAGATTAGTGTGATGACTGTACTAATGAGATGCTCAATCCAATGGGAGTGGGAATCTAAAACTTTGTCATGATTCTCTCTCATCTAACTCAAGATTTGAATAGAAACACGTGTCAAGAGGAACGTCCAAAACCCCCTAAAAAGGAACAAGTCACTATCGAGAGCTTCATGAGAAAAAGACCTCCTACTTTTATTGGATCATCCGATCCCATGATCACTGAACAATGGATCAACTCCATTTAAAAGGTCTTCTTTATCCTTCAATGTTCTAAACAAGAGAAGGTCCTCATAGCGTCTTATCATATGGAGGGTGAATCTGATCAATGGTGGACGTTGATCAAAAATACGAAGCCAGAGGAGGAGATTGAGGCGTTGGAATGGAAGGATTTCTGGAAGATGTTTTTCGATAAATATTTTCTGCGCACCCTCCAACTTAATATGGGAAGGGACTTCCTTTCCCTCAAGAAAAAAGAAGAAGAATCTGTTGGAGCATACGAGGAAAACTTCACAAGACTTTCCTAATATGCTTCCAGCTTTGTCGTTACCTTCAAATGTAAGGTTGACCGCTTCTTTGGTGGGATGGAGCCTAGCCTACGAAAAGTATTAGCGATCCGTGACTTCGATAGCTATAAGGAAATTGTCTGATGTTCCCTCAAGGTAGAAATGGAGATCGGGGAATCACATGGGTATCATGGGGACAAGAAGCGTAAGGTGGACTTCAATGATGGTGGTCTGATGGATAAATCCAACGGTGCTAAGAAGATCCATCACCCTAGTTGCAAAAAGTGTGGAAAGAAGAACCTTGGAAATTTCCTCAAGGGGACGAGGAAATGATTTAGGTGTGGAAGAAAAGGGAACCTAGCTGTTAACTGTCGGCAAGAAAGACCCGCAGCTGCGACAGTGGAGAGGAACACCCCATTCGAACCTCAACGTGATGTTCATTTCTACAACTGCAAAGAACCGGGGCATTTTTCAAATCAGTGCCCTAGTCCAAGGGTTTTAGAGGCAACCAACAACCTCCAAGGAAACAAGGAAGATCTTTTTCTATCACTTCTACCGAATTGAACCCCGACAATGAAGTGGTGACAGGTACGCTAGTTATTATTTCAAGAGTAGTGAACATACCTTTTGATTTAGGTTCTCTGCATTCTTTTATATCTCGAAAGTTTATTAGAACAATCCCAAAACCAGCACAAATCAAGGAAGTGATGATGTCGGTGAGTACTGAAAATGGGGAAATCATTGCATCCCATGAATATAAGTCCTCCCCTATTATAATCCGTGGATTTAATTTCCCGGTGAACCTGGTCATACTCCCTCTGGTGGAATTTTAGGAAATTCTTGGCAAGGATTGGTTTTCCTTATATAAAGCCAATATAAATTGTTGGGAAAGGGAAATCACACTATATATGGAGAATCGACCCCAGATTCTTTACAAGTGTAAGGAGGAAGATGAATCTACTTTAGCTCCATCATCTCAAGCCTGGATATTACTGCCCTATGAGCACACATATCTGGCTCAGATGATTGAGTCCAAGGAAGAAACCATCCTTGAAGAAATGCTTATTGTGAGGGAATTCACTGAAGTGTTTTACGAGGAACTTCCTGGTCTTACTCCTAGAAGAGATGTTAAATTCTCAATTGAACATATACCAGGGGAGCTACCAATATCTAATACTCCATATGGAATGGCTGTCGTGGAGCTTGAAGAGCTAAACAAACAACTACAGGAGAATCTGGATAAAGGGTTTATACGCCCAAGTGCTTCACCATGGGGTGCACCAGTCCTCTTCGTCAAGAAGAAGGATGGGTCAATGAGCCTTTGCATCAATTATCGTGAGCTCAAAAAAATCATGTTAAAGACCAAGTATCCTCTCCCATGAATTGATGACTTGTTTGATTAGCTGCGTGGAGCACAATACTTATCCAAGGTATATTTGCGGTTGGGATATTATCAAGTAAGGGTGAAGAAGGAAGATGTCTCCAAGACTAATTTTTGTATAAGATATGGGCACTATGAATTCATAGAAATTCCTTTTGGACTCACTAATGTTCCAGAAATCTTCATGGACTTGATGAATAGAGTCTTTAGAGATTACCTCAAAAAATTTGTGGTAGTCTTTACGGATGATATTATAATATAATCCAAAACCAAGGAGGATCATGAGAAGTATTTAAGAACTGTACTAGAGACTTTGCGCAAGGAGAATCTCTATTAAAAGTATAGCAAGTGTGAGTTCTGGTTGAAGGAGGTCTCATTCTTGGGCCATATCATCACAAGAAATGAGATATCTGTGGATCCCTCCAAAACAGATGCAATTGAGGGATGGCCGAGGCCAACATCGGTAACGGATATCCATAGCTTCTTGGGGTTAGCTGGATATTATCGACGATTTGTGAGAAATTTCTCCTGATTTTACAACCCTCTTACCAAGATAACTCAAAAGGGAGTAAAGTTTTCTTGGAGTGATAAATGCGAAGAAAGCTTCAAGGAGTTGAAAGGAAGGCTTATCAATGAAACCATGCTCACTTTACCCACAAGTGGGGAACCTTTTGTGGTATTCAGTAATTCTTTGAAGAAGGTCTTAGGCTGTGTGCTGATGCAGAATGATAAATTGATATCCTATGCCTCAAGGTAGTTGAAAATCCATGATTGATACTATCTAATGCATGATCTGGAGTTAGCAGCGGTGATTTTTTCCTTGAAGATCTGGCGGCATTACCACTATGGGGAGAAATGTTTGATATATACTGACCACAAGAGTCTTAAATATATATTCAAACTGAAATATCTTAATATGCACTAGAGAATATGGATATAACTCATCAAGGATTATGACTGTTCAATACATTACCACCCTGGGAAAGCGAAAAAGGTGGAAGATTTCCTAAGTATAAATGACCCAGTGATTCTATCAATGACGAGATTTGAGAAGGATCCAATCTTGTTAGACATGATGAAGATGGAAATGGGAATCATAAAGAATGGAAAATCATAAATCCTTTCACAAATAATTGCTCAACCATCTCTTTTGAAAAGGTTAAAGGATGCTCAAAAGGATGATGTGAGAATTCAAGAAAAATTTAAAGTTATCGAAAAAGGAAAATCCTCGGAGTTTAATGTTAATGAAGAAGGAATTGTGAGATTTGGGAAAAGACTATGTGTTCCATAATTTCCAGGGATGAATAAGGAACTTTTGGATGATGCACATAGTTCAAATTTCTCTATTCACCCAGGGAGCACAAAGATGTATCGAGATATCCAAGAAAACTTTTGGTGGGATAATATGAAGAAGGAGATTGATGAATAAGCATCAATGTGACTGGTGTGCCAGCAAGTGAAGGCATATAGGCAGAAGTCTAAGGGGATGATGAAACCATTTCCCATACTAGAATGGAAATGGGAGAACATTACCATGGACTTTGTCACTGGACTTCCGAGGACATCCAAAGGAAACAATGCAATCTGGGTTGTGGTGGATCGTCTAACAAATACTGCACACTTCATTGCTATTCGGGAGGATTTATCATTGGATCAACTGGCACAAATATATATTCAGGAATTGGTAAGGCTGCATGGAGTGCCACTATCTATTGTGTCTGACCAAGATCCAAGATTCACATCTTAATTTTGGAAGAGTCTTCAACATGCTCTAGATACTGAACTGAACTTCAGTACATCCTATCATCCTCAAACTGATGGCCAATCCAAGCAGACTATCTAAACACTCGAGGACATGTTGAGAGCGTTCTCAATATACTTTAAAGGAGGATGGGATCAACATATTCCTCTGGTTGAGTTCTGTTATAATAATAGTTTCCACTCGAGCATCCAAATGACACCATATGAAGCCCTTTATGGAAAAGGTGCAGGACACTGGCGTGTTGGGATGATGTCGGTGAATGTAAACTTCTTGGACCAGAAATGGTGGAGGAAATTGTGGAGAAGGTGAAAACCATTCAGCGACAAATCAAGGCAGCCCAGAGTTGACAGAAGAGTTATGCAGATAATCATCGATGAGACCTTGAGTTTAAAGTTGGAGACATGGTTTTTCTAAGCATATCTCCATGGAAGAAGGTCATGAGGTTTGGAAATAAAGGTAATTTAAGTCCAAGGTACATCGGCCCCTTCGAGATTATTAATCGTGTTGGGGCTGTGGTTTATCGACTAGCACTTCCACATACCATGGCCAAAGTACATGATGTCTTTCATGTATCCCTCTTACGGAAGTAAATACTAGACCCTTCACATGTACTCTCTTCTGAGGTGATTCAGTTGGAGGATGGTCTTTATTATGAGGAGAAACCAGTGAAGATCTTAGATCGTAGAGAAAAAGTTCTACGAAATAAGACAATTCCCCTCGTTAAGGTGTTGTGGCGAAACCACAAGTTTGAATAAGCAACTTGGGAATCAGAGGAGATGATGAAACTGAGTTACCCACATCTGTTTTAGTGTGGGAAAATGAAATTTCGAGGGTGAAATTTCTTAAGGGGGAATATTATAACGACCCAAAGTTTCATTAATGGAAATCCATCTTGATCTAATTAAATGTCTCTTTATGTAAAATGTTTATATAAAATGTCAACTTCTTTGGTTTTATGTTAAGAATTTCGACCGTTGCTAATATATCTGTTGAACAGTGATCACATGATTAATATAAATATAGGGCTCTAACAAATCCAATTTACTTAGACAAAATAAGCGATGGACTCATCCAGTAGAATTGCTCCATACGAAGACCATTTATCGAAGCTCTAAAAAGAGGTGGCATCCTTGGGTTTCAATCTTGACCAAGCCCAAACTGAGCTTTATCATGTCAAGCTTGAACAGGACCATCTATGAGAAAAGTGAAAGTTGATAGAGATTACCACTTGAGCGATGTTATCCGAGCCACCCCAAGAGTATGTCACCATCGCACACCTTACACTTAGGTCTTATGCAGCTGTTTTAAGGGGTTATGTAAAAAATATCTAGTACTATGTTCATGTATATTATTTTTTTATATAATAATTAATATACCTTCTTGTCATTATTGACACTTTGTAAATAGTTTTTTTAAAGCACAAATAGTATTATTTTAGTTAATATTCAACTAAGAAATCTATTTTGATGAATTAATGGATTTTTGAATTAAAAAATATTTTAATAAATTATTATTATTATTAAATTAATTTTTATTAAATATAAATTATCTTATAATTTTATGAATGCAATTTTAATTTTTTTAAGGTTTGAAATCCATTTTTGTCAAAACCCGTGAATTTTCGATAAATGTCGGTTTTTATTTTAAAAGTAAAAATTAACATATTTAGACAATTATTTAGATAAAATTAATGTTATTTATGGAATTAGGATATCGAAATTATCCAACGGTGAATTTTTCATAATTTTCTGAGACAGTCAAATTTTTGGGTAAAAATAAAAAACCTTTTAAATATATAATGTGTTTTATGACATAATAATGACCCAATAGTGATATAATAAAATACTATAAGCTTTTTTAAAATAATTTGATTTTGGGTTTGTTTGACTTATTTTACAAAGCATTAATGGACCCCTCAAGACTTTTTAAATATCTTGTCTTTTTAAATTATTTTCCATGGGAGTACGACTCACCTCCACATAAGCAACCCAATTATTTTAAGAAGTTCAGACTTTGGACATATAAAATATTTTTTGCCTATTCCATTATCCAAAAACCCTGGAAAAAAACCATGATCTGATTTGTGGTTTGGATTAGTTTAATGTAAGGGGTCCCAATCCTAAATAATAAAGAATTCACTCACCTTTCCTATATAAACCCACCCAAGCTCCAACTTCCACCTCAGTCAAAACCTTTGGAGTACGTAAATTTTTTTCCTAATATCTATATAATCCTCCCAATGTTCCCCAATATCCCAATAAGCCTCTCTCAATCCTCTCTCAAGTCTTCAGAAGCACACATCCAAGTAAGGGTTTTTTCTTCCTTTCTTATTTTTTGTCCAATTTTCTTTAAGTAGTTTTGCCCTTTTAATTTCAATTCAGAATGTTGGGGTATGGTTTATCACCTCCCTAATACTTCCCTATTTATTTTTTAATGATGGTAGGCCCCTTTATCTCTCATTAAATTCCTCTCATGTACACTCGTTACTATGCCAAAATTCCGAAAGGAACTTCTCTCTCCTCATTTACATTCAAGAAATACTTTTGTATCATGAATTTAAATTACATTAAAATTGTTGGGACATGTATCTATATGACCTAATTACTTTCCATTACATGTAAATATGATGAGGAACCCCTTTCTCTCTCATCAACCATTTTTATCAATTCTTATGTCACGTCGTTACGCTGCCGAAATCACACTGATTTTCTAAGCCAATGCCATTCTGTAGTGAATACCATGCCCATTTATCCATCAAGGGTATTCACATTTATACACATTTACTTATTGATTATAAAGATTCATGTATGAATTAAACATTCCTTTATTGTGGAATAAATGATTATGTTTTATGAATCCATGTTTTATGATCCATGTGGCACACTTATGCATGAAATGAAATGTTTAAGCAGGGTGCACCCTTATAGGGCTCCAATGCATTGAGTAAAGTATAATATCATGATACGTCATGTGCAATTAGTGTTGACTCATGCTAATTCAAGTGCAATGAGGGTTTAATCGTGATTCATGTTCAATGAGTATTTACTCATGCTCCATGTGCAATGAGCCTTAGCTCATGCTAATTCCATGTTAAGTGTTGTTGCCACATTTCCCTGTTATGATTATCATGCTTTATCATGCCTTTATGTTCATGTTTCTATTATGCTCTATGGATATGCCTGTTTTCTAACATTTATTTTACATCTCATGTATTCCATGTTTATTCCATTATTGGGATTTATAACTCACCCCTTTTCTTATGTATGTCCTCAGGTTATCCCATGCAATGCTAAGTACGAGGGAATGTAGTCTTCATGTAAAAGAAGTTTTCAATAAAGATGTTGTATTTCATGTTTTAAGTTTTTATGTAATGATCCTAAGCCCCAAAGAAACTATACCACTCTATCTTCCATGTTATATCAAATGAATAGTTTATGTAATAAATCATGTTTAATTTTGTAAAAAAATCAGGGTTGTCATAGGATACCACATTAAAATGTGGGATACATTTTCAGACTTAAAGTACCCTAATGGTTTTTTTACTTCCAAATTTCATTTATCATTTTAAATTTCTATCCACTAATGATATAAATTCATTAATTTCATCTTTAGTGTATTTCAATTCATTATTCGACTCCAATATACTTATTAGAATGAAAATAATCACTTTCAATGAGTGATTTTTTATACCATATATTTTTATCATCATAACATACATCACCAAGCTACTTTTTGGATCACAAAGTGATACTTTAGTAATATAATTTTTTTCAAGAACATATATCATTTAATTAAAAAAAATCATTAGTCATATTGTTATATTCTCTTTAATTACAACATATTAGATATCCTTACCATTTTTTCACATCGATCTAGAGATATAAATGTTTTAATGTATTAATTAGTCCATTCCTTCACTGGGGTACTTACTCAAGTCTTCATTTTTTATTTATTTAAAATTTAATCTTATTATATTTCACATTACTTTATATTTCATAAATATTGGAAAATTCACCCCATTTAACTTTGGAGAAAGTATAACACATCGCCTATAAGTCTATTTTTTATGAGAGTGATGAAAGATAGACATTTTTAATATTTTTATTCTTATTAAATTGATTCTATTCATGTTCAATCGACGAAACCTACATGAGATTTATAATTTAAATTCCTTGAATCATGATAATGAAAACAAAAAACACGAGGTTTATTAGATGAGATATTATATAATAATTCCATATTATATAGTATGGTTAATCAATTATTAGAACTGTTTTCATGTTTAAAATTTTCTCAATGTCAAGACTTCTTTAATATAGATTCTTCAAGTAAGAGAATCTGGGATTTATTACCACTTTTTGTAACCACTGAGGTTCTAAACACCATTGTGGTGTTGAATTAGGGTGATTGGTTTTCTCTAAATTAATATTATACTTATGTTGTGAAAAATAAAGAATATATAATTTAAACTTGTCTTATTATATCATTTAAGTAAAGAAAATAAAGTAAACGAACCTACGATATTTTACTTGGTTCACCCAAATGTGATATGTTTAAAGATAATAAAAACAGAATAGGTTTATTGTAATAATATTTAATAAATTCATTATTTTTTATTACAGTATATTTTATAATGGATAACTATTGAGTCATAGGATCATCACCTCTTCTTATCTCTCTAATAATTACTGTAAGATAAGGTTATTTTTTTTCTCGTAGTCCATTATAATGAGTGAATCAAAAAATGATTAATATAAAAATATAAAGTAAGTTTTTATCTTCATATTAATGAATATAATGTTCATATACTTATTTTTCTATGGATTATAGTTTATAAAAGGATCACTAGACATGTAACACAAAAATACTTTACGTTTTTCTCTCTATTATTCTATATGTTATCATTTATATTATTTTCATTCATATACATTTTATTATTCTTTTATATTTATAAAATATCTCCGAAATATTATTCATGATTCCTGATTAATTTAGAGTCATTAAAACTGTACATATTTGGTTCACATTACCTTTAGATATCTTCTCCATTTTTTTAAATTTGAAAACGATATAAAAATAACTTTTTTAAGAAAATATTTAAGATAATATATTGAATATCCACTATGATAGAGTGGTTTATTAATTAAATACATTGAATATTAAAAATATGGCATTGAATATTTTGAGCTAGGATTCTTATCACTTCCTTATTTATAAAATTTTGTATCTTACATGAACTATGGTGTGGTATGTTTTCTTTTAAAAAATTATTTTCCTGAAGAAAACAATTGGGGTCCCACTTCAATCACCACACTTATCACTGTGAAATGTTTTTCTATATTTAACCTATACTAGGTAATTTCATAAAACATCCTCTAAAAATATTACATAGTATTTTTCAAACTTTATTTTGGGAAATCATTTGGAAGAAAAAGTATTTGGAAATGACTTCTATTAGGATCAGAATCACCTATACATGTAATTTAGTATAGGGATTATACAATCCATCATTATATACTATGAAAATATCAATATTATGATTTTGGGTTGATAATTTATTATATAAAATATATGTAAAAAATTGTTTATGAAATACAAAAAATCACAATTGAAATTCCTTATTTGTATCATAGTGTTACTGACTAAAAAATTGTTTATCTTACCATGTTGGAAAATAACTTCCAACTTCCTCAAGTATCAATATTCTTAAACTATGACAACCAAAACTCAATGCATCATGATACAATTTTTAAATCCTCATCAAACCACCATAAGTAAACTCAAAAATCTCTCTAATTTTTTTCTTTAATAATCATCTCCAAACATATATAATATATATGATTTTTTAATAATTGATAAAACACAATACATTATTATTTACATATTGAGAAAGTTTATAACTCCATTATACTTATTAATAGTTTTATGGGTTCAGATACTCCACCTTAGACCTGAAAGTGTTTAATTAGAGACTAATATAATTGTATCAAGGACCATTAAATGTATATTTTTGTTAAAAATGTGAAAAATTATCTCCTTATTTATGTGTATTAAGAAATAAACATAGACACTAATTTATCCTCTCCTTGTTTGTGTGAATTACCCATTAATGATTTAACAAAATTATAAATATCATAATTTTCACCTTTATACATTGGTTGATAATAAACCCCACCATAAACTCATGGTGAAATATATATTGTCCAACAATCTCCCATATATATTTAGTTTTCTTCTAGAAATATTACTTATCTCTTTTTGATATCCAAATTAAAAGATAAATAGATTTAAATTTTATATTAATCTATAATAATATAAAATTTCTAAATTTCTATATATAATTTGAAAAGAATAAACTTATAAGGAAACTATTTTTTTTATCTTTTATGACCACTTGATTCATGTATCAGTGTAAGAAACAATATGATTAGATTACAATTCAATGTTTATCATGACACTCCTATTTACCATTTACATTAAATGAAGATTTTATCCAAACTTTTATTTCACATAGAAATCCATTTAAATGAATAATCATATCTGACTAAAAAAACTACTTATCTTTTATAATAAATTAAATAAAAAACATTTAATATAAACTAAATATAATGGGTGCATGTGGTTTATCACATCCCCAATGAAACTCAATATCACCCTTTTCAAAGAAACTATTTTCATTATATTTATAAGAATTTTTATAGGAATAATATATAATTTTTTAAACATGTGGAAAAACAAATAAGAATATCATAAGAGTTCCTTTCAAGAAAATTATACATATATGTACCAAATATTAGGGAATGAAAAATGTTTTACCATGTTGTTTCTACCAAGATCACCCTATATTAAATAATTAGTTTAATTTAGAGTCCCCCCTATCGTATAGATTAAAAAAATACATGAGATAAATTATAGGTTCTTCCTTATTAGTGTAAGAAAGATGTATATGACTACATACATAACGTAAAATAGATTTTACTTTCATATTATTTATTAATTATTCTATCTAAAATTTTTAATACATTATATAAATTAAGAAAATGATTTCATATTCTATTTCTATTATTACATACTCAAAGAACATATAATTATTGTCCAGCTACACAGTGGGTGTTATTCTTAAAACCCACTTGTGTTACATATTTCAACACAATTTCTGAATCCACTAACAAAAAATTATTCTTTCTTATTAAATTTTTAAACAATACTTTTTTTTCAAATTATTATTTTATATGGGACTAATTAATCTAGTGTAGCATGTATCAAATATATTATTTATATCCTTAACATAGTCTAAAGAGTCTTTCTCCCTTATTTAATCATTTTAGACTAACTTCTTATCTCTATAATAATCATGTTGTATTGTATTGGATTTAAAACTCTTATTCACTGAATATAACCTTATATTCCTATTATATTAATCCATTAAATATAATTTTCAATAATATAGATGAATTTTATTAAACCATGGATTTACTACATGAGTAGATCTTTTTCAAAATGTTTTTAGTAGATATACTACCATTTATTGAGTCTTAGAGCTTTATAGCCTCTATATAATTTCATATAACATGTATAAATTATCCACAAAAGTAATATTATCCATAAAATAACCTTTTTATAGTACATTACTAATCTTACAAAAATATCTTTACATTCTTGTCTATGTTTACTTATCTAGATTTTCTTAGGTATTGTGGCTAAAACTTACACAATATAAGTGTTATCCTAGATTAAAAAAAATAAATTTAAATCTATGGATTCTTTTTAGAAACCAAATATATATCTATGTGTTCAAAATTATTAAAAAATCTCCCATGTTTTTCTCTTTGATCCACTATTTCTATTTTAAAATATGTTTCACTCTTAAAACATTAATTCCACTATAAAAAAATCGTATCTTCATTTTCAACTTCTACTATCTTCTTATTAATATTTAATTTATTTTTTAAAAATATAATATTAGGGTTTATTTTTTATTTTGTGGATTATACATTATATCCATGTTTATAGAAACCAATATAATAAATCCTATGATTTTTATGAAATTATTTAATATTTTTTTAAGAATATATAAAAATTAATTGTGTTTTATTACTTCTTTTAATGTTCCTTTTTTATATCCTACAACATTACTTCAATATATATACACCCCATGTTTATAATAATCTTATAAAATTTTAAAACATTGATTTTATCATCATATTTTATTTTAAGCATAAAAATATGGTCTTCTTAAACTTAGTAGTACTTATTCATATCAATTAACAAGATATCAGGCTCCTTGATTTCATTTTATTTGATCACTGTTTAAATAAAGTTCACTTCCATGGAATCTTTTAGTGTTTCAATAATAGTCTCAACTTTTCGTCAAGATTCATTTACTTTCCCTTCTCTTCATCTATGATTGCTTTTAATATGTAATTATTTTTCTTAAATTGTTAACATTTATCTTCATGAATATTATTAACCATTATCATGTTATATTGGTTTATAGATTCAATCCAAACTATTTTATCTATAATTTTATTATATGCATGTGAATATTCAATTTCATAATTTTTACTAGAGACACTCTCCCCTTTAATTGAGTGATTACAAAAACTATCTAACTAAATACCCATGGTAATCTCAACATTGAATGAACCTACTAAAGAATGAGAATTTACATTAATTTTTTTTCTTCCCCTTCTACTATGAAGTATTCATAAATGAAACACAAAAAAACAATTTTTTATCATATTTTTTATAAATATTAATTTTAGATTGGTTTGAGGTAAATTGTTTAGAGTCACTCTTCTTAAATACATTGTATAGTGCATTTATTCTCATAATAGCTTTCTTCTTCATCCATTTTATATTATTCCTTAACATAAATATTTTTTATTCTCATCTATTGAAATTTAATCACCTTCATAAAAATTAATTAGTTTATTTTATATATAAGTGGCCAAAATACAAAAAATAATCTCTTAAATAATTTATCCTATAAGGATATCAAAATACCTTACGATCATGTCCATCGTGATTTTTTCTCATTTTATAAAAATATAAAATTATTAAAAAAAATTGCAATAAATTTTTAAATAAACTAAAAAATAAAATAATCTCATATTTACATAGGAAATAAATTTTTCCTTAAAGAAATATATAATAATGTCTTGTTACATGAAAAAAATATAGAAAACAGGTAAATATTCCCTCTTCACTTTGTCAATAACCTTCAATTGGACTTAATCACATAGTGCTATCCTTATCCCTAATAACAATTGTTGGATCCCAATTTCATAACTACTGTGAGATATCATTAGAGGAAGGTGAATTAAGGTATGATAATTTTAATAATAATTATTAATATCATTAGGTAATTACTCTTGGGGTTGCGAACCCACTTCAATTCTTTGGATTTAATTAATCAAACGCTCTTACTTTCAATTCGTCATAAATAGGAAATGAAAATTAAAACCTTAACTAATCATAGATTTATTAGGAGAATTTTTAATAAAATTAGAATACTAATGGAAGTTGGATAATTCAATGAATTAATGTGTATGTGAAATGGTGATGAACTCATTTTATCGCTTTTAATAGTCAAAATTAATATTTATATAGGTGATCGATGGATATAATTGTAAATGGATGAAGGCCCATGATTATATGAGGATTGTGTAACTGATTGACCACCTAGATCCCATTATAAACATTAGGGTACTACCTAATGATGTGTAATTTTATTAATTTTTAAGAGTGGTATATGTGGCCAAAAGTCACCAAGTTATAATCTTTATAGTTCTATAGAAATATAATTTGCAGTGTTCCCTTTGGATATTGGATGAAAATCTATACCACATAAAATAAAGAGTTTTTTAATATATCGAATTTCATTTTATGATTGTTTTTTATTATTGTGTTTATTTTTTTGAAGGTTTAGTATGTAGTGATTTATGTGATGTAAAAATTTATAATTTTGGTTCTCCATGTGAGGGTGGAGTTTGACATGCTTGTTGCACATAACATCTGAAGGTTGTTTTTCTGGTGGATGTGAGATCCTTCTTCTGGTGGTTATAAATTTGGTGAAATCAAAATTTGAACAAGTCAAGGGTTTTCTCATCCTATCCCAAAAATAGTGTTAAACGTCTTTCAATACATACTCAACATACTCATGTATTTCTGTTTCAATTTAAATCATGATTTTTTTATTCAATGGGAGTTATTATATTTTAATTATTATTCCAAAATATGGAAATATCAATATTGATAAGACTAATTTAAATAACTATAGTTTATGGGGGATGTAGATTAAATATCATCTCATCTAAAATAACCTTGATGATTCAATAACTAGATTCAAACTAGATAATATGGAGAAAGTTGAATGGGAGTAGTTACATCGTAATGAACCCATATTGATGAGGAAAGTTTTCCATGGAATGTTTCTCTCAATATCAAGGAGAAGAAAAAGAAATAAAACTGATGATAAACCTAAGAGACATGTTTGAGAAAACAATATCATTAAAAAAGTTTTTATGATTAATTGGTTGTTTAGTATGACATTAATAGAATTAAGACCATCTTTAAGCCCTTCCAGGGATTTTAACAAGATATAAAGTTAGCTTCAGTTAGTGTAATCCCCTTTCACATATGATGTATATGAATTTATTTTCTTATTATCACTAACAAAGATTTGGGATATTATAATCACCACTGTTAGTAATTATATTGTAAAAACCAACATAGCATTTTAGGATACATAGAAATTAATACTAAATGAATATCTTTGTTAGAGTAATTCTAGGTAACTATTAGAAATTTGTTGGCTAAAACTGAATAGAACACTCACCAAATAGAAAATTAAGTCACAATAAATGAAATAAATACAAATATTAGCATAAACATAAATTTACTAGGCCTATAAGAGTGTGTTTTAACTATATTAAATGGGGTAATCTCAATAAATATTATAAATAATTTTTAGTGAGTTTGAGAAGAATCGATTTTAAAGGTTTAAGTTATTTAAATTCAGTAGAAGATTAGGATAGTTTTTGTAAGTTTCATTGTTTTAGTGGAATCATGGGTGGTTTATTTGGATAAATAATTCCATTCCATACCATTATTTCCTTTTTATTTAATATAATCCAATTATGTTTTTTACATTAATTTGATACTTGAATATTTTATAGAATCATTTTATACTTGAAAATGACATTTAAAAAAAATATTTTTCATCATATTTTTTCGGATTAATTTTAAATTAATTTCTCTAATTCAATTATTTGAATCTTGAAAAATGAATTCCGTATTTTTAATCATAGTGTCAAAATTTGGTAAATAGTTTCCTTTTATTTTGGGAAATTTTGAATGGTAACATTAGTATTTTTTATATTAAATGGTAAATTATGTAATTAAAGTTAAAAAAATTACAGAGAATGAATTTGGATCAACAAATATGATTAAATTTTATTTAATGAGTATATCTCATCCATAATAATAAAAAATTCTAATATATGGCATTTTTAACCTTTAAACTAGTATTTTACCTTTATAATTTTTAAGAAAATTTAATGCAAAAAATGTCACACTCTTTCTTTTAATAACTATAATATTTTTAACATAGGGATGAATGAAGGATATTTTGGTTTATAAATACTATATTTAAATTGAAATGATTTTTTTCATGGTAATTTATTTTTATTTTTTAGTGGAGAAATAATTGCATTAAATTCTTATAAAACACTAATATAGTTCTTGTACAAGGAGTAAAGAAATCAATAAAATGATTTTGAAAAATCTAAAAACAATATTATTTTAGAGATTATTTTTTGTTTCATGATTTTTTAGATAAACATGGAATATTATAGAGGTTTTGATAATTTTTAATCCAATTCCATTGTTTTATTTTAGTTTTAAATTTAAATAAAATGAATAGTTCCAAAATTGACATTAATGTTATTTTATAAAAAATAATATTTCATGAAATGATATTAAATTAATAAATATAATATATTAATACAATAAATACACTAATACCTTAAATACATCCCTATAACCATCTTGATTCTTTATTTAGGGCATCATACCAACCTTAGTGGTCCTATGGTTAAAGAAAATAAGGTTGTCTGAAGAAGAGATATAGTTCTTAATCATGAATTTTTATTTTTTTTCTTTTCTAAATTTGTGTAATATAATTAAAACATGATTAAATAATAGAAATATTATCTTCAATATAATAATATTTATTTTTTAACAAAATTACCCAAATGCATCACCTCTTCCTTCAAAATGGGAAACTAAACCATCATTTGTGTGTATGGAGGACTGCTGCCTCACAAACTGATGTAATTAATTTTACATCACCTCCTATTTAGTATGTTTGAAATGATAGTGATCTTAATTAAACATTTTTATTATTAAAATATAATATATCATTTAATTTATTACCATTCACTCACTGAAAAAATGACAATGTTGTTTATGCATATGTGTGAACTACAACCTCTATGAAGCAATGTGACTTGTTTTTCATCACCAAATCACTTGTATGATATATATATATGTATATTAAAATAAATTATATGATATTTAGGAAATAATTGACATTATATAATGATAAAATAATACATAAATTCTTTCCATAATGATCATTTAAAAGTGGAAATGTTACTTATGCATATGTACAACCTACCATCTCCCTGACTGTAACGTAGTTAATTTATCATAACCATATTTCATGATTGATTTTAAAAGTACAATTTAATTATAAAAATTCTAATTATTTAATTATTATAATTCTTGGGATGATTTAATAATGACCCCTTTGACCATATCCAACCCACTAAAGTCATTTTTGACATATGAGCTGAAATTGTCAAGAATCCCAACATGAACTTAATTGGTTAATTAATTCATTATTATAAGGTAAATAGAATAATAAAATTGAAAAATTTTATTTATAATATATTTAATTAATAAAACTTTATTATTTATGATGATAAGGAATGTACATGACAAGTCAGACTCAAGGTAAGCGACATTTTCTTGAAGAAAAAAAATCCTCTTTTATAGTATCTTTTCGAACTATTTTTCTTCTATTTTCGTATTTTATTAAAACAATTTATTGATATATTTATATTTAAATACATGAATTACAAAGGAAATTTTATGTATCTTTAATTTTTTTTTCAAAATTCATCCTTCAAATTTTATGACATTATTTACAAAAGACAAAAGGAATGGTTTATTTTAACATAAACGAAGACATTGAATTTTCTAACCATCATAAACCTTATTTAATGTTTGGATTACTCTATAATATTTCATGTTTTATTAAAATAAAAACATCTTTACGTTTATTCTAGGAATTTTAGTTTTTAGGATGGATTTTTAAAGGAAATATATATATTAATATCTAAAAATGTTTTCTTATGGGTTAAAAGATCATTTGTTATGTTTCTCCTAAGATATATAGGAATTTACCTGGAAAATTATTCCAAGTGTAACCATGATTGTTATTTTATGTGTAACTATGAAGGTTATAAATTTTTTAATAATGACGGTTATACCCTTTGAATGAGTGATACAAAAATGATTCCTCAAGTTACTATATTAGTGATATTTTATTTCTATGGGACAATATGAAAATCATATTATTTTATATGGTAAGAAAATAATATAATTTTTAATGGAATGTATAAGATATTTTTAAGGGAGAAAGGTAAAACTTTGTGGGAATGTTTTCATAAGTTTTACCTGATTGAAAATAAAAATTACGTGTTTTATTTTACCTTTAATATTTTTTATAAAACGATTTATTAGAATATTTTGGAAAAAAATTGATTTATTGTGTAAGAAAATGTTTATTTTAATCCCAAATTTTATTTTTTAAATTGGAAAAAATTCTATGTATCCATAGACTAAAAAATTATTTCTTTATTTTTTGTGTCCCATACTGAGCTTTTTAATCTCATCCAAAGCTTAAATTAAAAAAGATAATTAAGGAAAATTTTATGGTTAAGATGAAAATTGGGAATATGACTCATAAAAATAAAATATTTTTCTTTTTAATTTTATTGTAGAAGAGATCGATACAGAATAGAAATATCCACTTTGTAATATATGGCTTTTTATATAATATTTATTACATAAATATCTAGAACTAAAAAATAAAAGATATTTGGTAATGTAAGAAAGTTAATTCAAGTTCCAAGTCATTATAAAATGTAATCTATAAGGTCGGGTCCTTACAGTTAGTAGGAGAGAAAAATTTTAGAAAACATTGAAGATTAAGGTTATATTTTTTAGTTAAAACCCTGGGGATGATTATAAGTATAGGATAATATTTTTAAGTTCCAGTAAATTATATATTGGGTGGATCTACTATAAATACATCACATTAAAGATACCATAAGTGGGTTTGGTTTTGTTATAGATACAGCTATGTGTAATAACCCAAAAAAGAGTCGGTTGAGTATATATCGACTATCATTCTAGTGTATAGTGAATGTGCCCTTATTACACACATGGTTTGATACTCATAGGGAATATGATTGGATTAATTAACTTGTTTTTATGATAAATTAATATAGAATTGAACATAAGGTTATAAAATTGAATAATGAACATGGATAACCTATGGTGTTATAGATTGAAAGGAATGATTTCATAGAGTAAGACCTTTGTTTATATGTTCACCCTGATTCCCTTAAGAAATTTTATGTGATTGACACAAAAAATTTATTTCAACAGGGAAAAAGATCCTATAAAATACGGAGGTATAAAAATAAAATACAAACCTATTTTATCTTCCATATGACTCATTTAAATTTATAATTTCAAAATCTTGCTCAAGTAACTCAATTTTGTTTTTCAAACATTCAACTCGTAAAAAAATAACATTATAATATATCTTAGTAATATTATATTATTCAATATCATGATTGAAAACATGATACATTTGAATATTTTATGAAAAATAAAATTTCTCAACTTACACATTTGGGAAAATATCATATGAGACCTTATTGAGTTTCTATAATGGATGATCTTGAAACAAGGATGAAAGTCCTCTATTCAACTACAAAATAATTTGATCTTAAAGTTGAATAAATCTTTGTTTTATTATCTAATTTCATTTATTATCATAGGAAACAACCCTTTTTTTAAAAAACTCATGTTAAACCATATATTAAGGAATTATGGGAAAATATTTAGGGATTATGTCTCATAAATTTATGTTCAAAACCTGAAATTGTTTACAAATTTTGATCTCTATAAACTTTCATTACAACCAAGATGTTACAACTATGAATGGATAAAATAAGCAGACGAAATTTAAAAGGTTTTCAATAATTATGATATCATATGGAATCCATATAAATCCTTGATGTTTTATTATTATGTTTCAAATATATTTAATTTATTTTATAGATTTTGTTACAAAAAACATCAAACTTTATTAAACCACATTGTACTATTAATATTATTATTTAAAGATGAACATTATAAACTAGACATTAAATTTAAAATAATAAATACTAATAATATTTTTTAAAAAATTAATTATATTTTTTTATATAATTATAATATATTTATAAATAAGTAATTAATTTTTAATAAATTATTTATATGATTTGAAAAATCTTTATTTTCTAAAAAAATGTTTTTTTCTTTTTTTTACAAACAAATAATAAATTTAATTTTTTTGACTCTTAGAAAATTTAGTAGAAAATATGTTATTCATTTTTGTAATAAATAAGAGAAAAATAATCTTAGGGTAAATTTTTCTTGGGTTTTTTCTAAAACTTCTAATTTTTAAATGGATAGTGAAAAATACTAATATTAATTAAAAAATGCCTTTTCTTTTAAAGAATTTATAAGTTAAATTTTGATTTAATATATTTTTAAATGTAAAATTAGTTTAATAGTATCATATTTAATATAAATTTGGTTATTTAAATCAATTTCATAATGAATTTTGATATTAAAACAGTACATACTTAGGAAGACTCTTTCTTTGGAATGATGCTTTTTCATCGCGATGGAAGGTTTAATTTTATATTAAACGATTCCACTTATGTGAGTTGAATTTAGAAAAATATATTAAATATTTTTAATAATAATAATTAATATTATATAAAATTATCAACTAGTTTTTTTTCTAATGAATTGTAAAAAAAGTAAAAATTAATGATCACTCTTATGGTAAGAATGGGTTTACCGAGGATGGGGGTTAATCTAAACGTATAAGGCTTAAAGGGGTCTAAAACATATAATAAAAATCCTATTTTATGGAAATATTTTTATCTCATATAATATAATGTTCAATAGTTATCCATTTTTTATCCATGTATCTTGTGAGAAATGGGGTAATTCTATTTTCTTTTAAACAAATTACCACTATGTCTTCTCTCCCTCTTATAAAAGGGAACCCACTCTCTACTCTTATTCACACATAAAAAAGTTTTTTTGAGCCAAGAACTTATAAAAAACCTTAATTTGTTCTCTCTACACATTATATAGGCCTTATTTGTATTATTAAACCTTTGTAATAAGTCTTTTGATGTGAATCTAAAGACGTTCTCCGAAGAAGAGAAATCATTCTTAACTAAGTGTTTTGTTTTATTTATCCTTCTATATCCTTATAATATTTTTCTACTATGATGATACCATACCATTATTTTACCTCATATAATGAGATGTTATTATGTTAGTTTAATGAACTATATCTATATCCTCTTCCATCAAATGGGAAATGAAACCACTGATCGCGTGTATGACGGGCTATCTCCTAGTAAACTGATGTAATTAATTTTCCATAACCACCTATCTTGGATGGATATAATGATGGGTTTAGAATATTTATATGATATTTATGTAATGATTACAATTATTTAATTATAGTGTTACTTCTACCTTCTTACCTTCCAATCCATTGGAAAATGATAATGTTGCTCTTGCGTATGTGTGGACAACCGCCACCATGAAGTGATGTGATACATTTTTTATTCTAGTTTGATATGTATGTCAATAAGGTTAAATTAATTGAATATATATAAAATATATTATATAAAAATGATTCTATAATGGTGAATTAATATTTACCTTTCTTTCTTTCCAACTGTCCAGAAAATGGAAACAACGTTCATGCATACGTACGACCTACAATCTCCATGAATGGTGTAATTCATTATCTATATCTAAATATTATGGATTAGTATAAATTAATATATAATTTGTATATATATAAATATTATATTTATATAATTTTTGACTTTATATATATTATTTATCCATTAATAATGAAAAAGTATAGAAAACACTGAACCAAAACCTACTTGAAAAATGAAGCAGTTATTACCCAAAACATGATATTAAGTTTGAATTACTAATAAATTAGTAATTAAAGGTCATAAGTAAACCATATACGGTATGATATATATGAATATTTTCCTTTAATATATTTATAATAAACCTATATTTGTTATGCTGGTAGTTTGAATGTGTACAAAGAAAGTAAAGACTCGAGGTAAGATATTTTCATCTCACTTTTATTTCTATGGGACACACGCTGTATTCACCAATTTTTTCATTTTTTTGTGGTATATATTTCCCATGTTTATATTTTATGATTATTATAATTAAATTTATTAGAATTTAAATTTCCATCAAATTTTATTTATTTCATGGGGATTATGATTCAAAAGTTACCAAATTGGTAGGGTTTTGATGTTACAATATCATTGTTTATCAAGATTATTTATGATTATGAGTCTAATAATGATATATTATGATATACCACTAAATAAACTTATGAATTTTATTATAATCAATTTATTACCTAAAAATACATGTTTTACTTTCATTTTTCTTTCTTTATATACTCAAGAGTCCAAAAGTATGTTTTTAAGGAAATCTGACTTTATGTTTATCTTAAGTCAAAAATACATTCTCTGACATGTAATTGTTTTATAAAAATATTTTAAAGAAATATTTTATAATTATAAAATGATTTATAAAATAAATTTTTACCCATGATAGATTTTTTAAAAAATGGTTTTAAAAAAATTTATTTTCATTTCCCAAACAAGGATCTTTTTAATTTTTTCCAATATTTTGAAAGGAGTATTAATTTTAAAGTGTATGACATGAAAAATATTTTTTCTATCATGAAAAATAAATGATTTAAAAATTAATTTATGATTTTTATATGTTATTTTTATATAAAATGTTTTGTTCAATATTTGGGAATTTTTTATATTTTAAATATGTTTTTTCAAAGTGGAATGGTTATTTTTTCTAAATAAATGTTCAATGTTATCTTTTAAAATCATTTTCCATAGAATATAAAATCATTGGATGTTATTTATTATTTACTTGGTATATGATCCAATAATACTATACATATGTTTTTGTATGATTTATTATTATGGTGAAAAATGTTTATGAAATCCGTTTCGTTTCCTTGAGTTATGTTATGATGAAATATTTATGAAACCCTTTCCCTTTATACAAGTTATGATATGATGAATATATTGTTTACTTGTGGAACAACTATGTATTTATTATGGGATGGGTGGTACCTATATCTCCCTCTAATGTATTGGGTAATGATTAATGTTCTATGATATCAAAGGGTACATGGGAGGTTATCCCATGCCTAAAATGGGTTTTATGAGAGGTTATCCCAAACCTGAGAGAGAGTATCTGGGTGTCTATCCCAAGAATAAAAGAAGGTAAATAGGTTAATTATAATTGAAATAAAGGTTAATGGAATAATTCATAGTGGAACGGTGGTGATCCCTCTCTCCCGAGAGAACACACCCCATGCGCCATTGCTCCTTCAAATTTTTTTGATCGTTGCGGACCCCACCGCCTAGCCTCTGTCGCTTCCATTGGTCCTGAAAAACATCATCCCTAGTTTTTCTTCTTCCACCTATTCATTTGATCCTTCCTTATACACCCCAATCCCTCCAGATCTGCAGTCATTTTCAGTTCCTCCTGAGTCGACATCCTTCTTCTCCGGGCCGACCCTTCCTTTAGCCTCAGCTGCCCCTACTTCTCCTTCAAGGATGCCCTTTATGGATGGTACTCATCCTACTTCATCCTTTAACCTACCATATCACTAACTCTCACATCTTATTCAAGGATTCCTTCTATGGATCATCCTTCTCTTCCTCAATGCCCTTCTTTTTAGTGTTCCTCATGGTGCTGTCACATGCATCGTGCGAGGGCTCCATGATCTATCTGGATGTCCCAACATCATCCTTTGAAGAGGCTCTAGTTTTCCTAAAATGGACACTAGTAGCTAATTTTGGGCCTTCTAAGCTGTCTTTATCTGTCTTACAGGTCTTTGTGGGCTTTTAGGGTCTCTTTCTTCTAGAATATATTTCCAGCATCCACATGCACTCCTTCTTCCTTTTTCTTGTATCGAAGGAGGATTTCATCCAGGTGTGGTTTATAGACCCCTGTTCCTTGGGCCTCTAGAGTTTTATCTTGTCCAAGTGGTCCATGTACATTCAACAGGGAAAAGAGAGCCCAAAATCTATGGTAAGGATCGACCTCTTGGGGATCCCATTGGCTTCCTAAAACAAATGCTTCCTCAAGGTGATCAGGGACTCCCTAGGCATCTTCTTATGCTCAGATGTTAGGAGTAGGAGCTATGCGGATACTTCGGTGGCCCTCATCTACATGATGTTGGACCTCTCTCACACTATGCCTAACAAGATGATACTTCAGGTTCATGATTCCTTTTTATGGAACCAAGATATTTTCTACACTATTTTCCCATGATTCTTCTCACATTTTCTTTTTTAGGGCCATTATCTATAGCTTTTCCATCTTCATCAAAAGGACATGCATCAACATCCTTCCCACGATATTGAGGTTAGAGCTATCTATGCAGCTCCACTAAATAAGGATCTCTCCGGAGTGGAATTGGAGGCAATGTAGGTCCATGGGGATATTCCTTTTCCTGCTCCCCCAGTTGCTGCCCCTAAATATTTTTCCCAATCCAGTGAGGGAGGGTGACGAGGAGCCATGTCGGGACATAGTGCCCTATATTCAAAGACTACTACCCCAGGTCTAGGTTGGGGTTTCTCCCTTTATTCTCTCTAACCTCATTCAGGTTTTTGAGGTCTATGGCATGGATTCTTTACATGGTCCCATCACCTGGACCTCTATACTTCTGGCCTAACCTCTCCTTGACATAGTTCTACCTCAGAGTGCTTCTGGATGGAAATAGTTCCCTTGTGAGGAGGATCATTTGACATTGGGCTTACCCTCTGATGGGTCCTCTACTCCTCCCTCCTCAGTATCTCCTCAGGCACCTATAGTGCGCTCTCCCCATTGGTATTTAGTTGGCTCCAGTTGGGGTTCAAAATCATCCCCGGGCATGAGGGTTAGGATTCCGTCCCATCTTAAAGAATTTGGAAAATCCCCAAAATAGTTTTTTTAAATGTTGTTGGATTTTTCACAAAATTACAGTCTAGGAAACTAAATGTGAGGTTTCCCTCCCACATTAAGAATGTTACGAGTTCTGAAGCTTTTCCCAAAACACTCTTTTGCCAACGATTCCTGGGCACATATGGAATTCTTGTGGCATTGGATCCGGAGTCAAATTAGACTTCTTGGCCTCTAAGATCTCTAAAAAAGGTTACAATGTTTTCCATTATTGAACATAATAAGATCCTGGGAAAGATTCGTGAGTCCTCCAAAAAAACACAAAATGCATGGCTCCATGCACACTAATACTTCCAACCAAAACATATGGATATTATTGAACATGAGTTTATCAGTCATTATGGTCTATGCCGATGACTAATTCATCACATTTAAGGCATCCTAGGGAATTCATACCTTCTTCATCTCCTTCATTTTGGGAGTTGTGACCCCCAACAAAGGGAGACCCTATAGAATGATCTAAACATTTTTGATCTTCGAAATCTTCCGTGGATAGTTGGGAGTGACTTATATATTTTTTTATCTAGATGAGAGGAAGGGAAAAAGTCCTTTACCCAAGAAATCTAGTTTATTCTTCACTCAATTTATGGTGGGTAGGGGTCTCATGGACCTCAAATAATTAGGTGATCGGTACACGTGGTGCAACAACAAACTGGGGAACCACGAGTCTTGGAGCCACTTGAAAAAATTCTTGGACAACAAGAAATCCATTTATGTGATCACAAAAACTATGATGACTCACCTAGTGCATAGAATTTTGTACCATTCCCCACTTTTCAATCTGTTCCCTCTGAGCATGATAACCAGAATTGGTTCAGATACTATCTGTATTAGAATGATATCGAAGGGTTCCATGGCCTTGTTAGGGACCCTTGGAATGCCAAATCACATCAGAAAATGTGCATTAACTTTCATAAAAATCTGAGATGACTCAAGATGAGACTCTAGGAATGGTCAAGAGACGTCACTTATTCTAATATAGACTTGTAGGCCACCATTCAAGTTTTTTATTGCCTAGAAATGACCCTAGAGGAGGACTAGAATGAATGAACTTTTGGAAACCTCATCAGTAGAAAGGATCTTCCGGTAGCCATGCTTTTGAAATAGGAGCGTCTAGACATGGAGGATGTGAGGGTCAAGTGTCTTAATGAGGGATATAGGAACACCACCATATTTCATGATTGTATTAATGAGAGGAAAAGGCTAGTTAAATCAAACACAGTGTTGGAGGATAATACATCCATTGATGATATTAAATCCTAATAGTGTGGACGGCCTAGATGGCTTCCCTGGCTCCTTCTATAGAACCTCGTGGGAGACGATGAAGGTTGATTTAATTATAAATAGCCGAGACTACTTTTGGGGAGGGAACATACCTTGAATTTCATGTGCCTCCACCATCATGCTCATTCCTAAAACTAAGAACACTACTACAATCCTTCATTTTTATCCAGTGAGCATGTGAAACGTCCCTTATAAGATCTTTTCTAGTATCTTAAATTCACTTTTATCCCTCCACCACCCCCAATGGGTCTCTATGGAACATGATGGATTTATGAAGGGATGCTTCATCTAGGGGAAATCAATTTGGATTAGGAAATGATCAGGTATATCAGCTTTAAAACCTAGAACTCTAATATCACCATCAATCTTAATATGAACAAGGCCTCTGGCCATGTTGAATGGAGTTTCAATAATAAAGTTCTTACAGGTATGGGTCTTTCCCCTTGAAACATTGACATTATTTTTTTTATTCAGTTATTTATGGTTGATGGTTACTTTTTTGGTAAAACATATGGTTTCATTAATGAAACCCATGGAATAAGGTAAGGGGACCCTATCTCCCTAAGCATTTTTATCATTAACCGTGATTTCCTCAGCCTCCTTATCCATAGGAGCCATTATAATGGAGAAATCCTCCTATACTGATGAAGGATGAGATCCCCATCTGTGTCCCACCTCATGTTTGTGGATGATTCTTTCATATTTATGAATGTTAAAATTAAATTTATGTGTGATATGAATAGGGTGTTAGAGGATTACTGTCATTGCAGTGGTCATGTCATTAATAAGAGCAACAAAAACTTCTACATTTCCAGTTGTTGTTCCAAAAGCCGAGTTTCTTCTATGAGCCATATCGTGGACTTGAAGAGAGGGGACTTCCATATAGATTATATGGGAGCACCTTTAACCTTAATCAGACATTAGATTCATGAATTTTACTACCCCTTGTCATAAAGATCACACATTGTGTCCTTAACTAGAAAAACAAGTTCTTATACTTTGGTGGTAGGATATCGCTGGTGAATTTCATGATTTTGGCCACTCCGGTTCATGTCCTCTCATTTTTCAGCGTCCCAAAGGCATGATAAAGAACATTGAAAGAGTCCTAAATGGATTAAATTGGATTACCATGTTTTATGGAAAATGCATTGGGTCTCGTGGAACAATATGGTGATGCCTACTATCGAAGGTGGGATCAATGTTCACAGCCTTGAAGATACCTTTTCCGCATGCATTGAAAATTGGCATGGGGGGTTCTGGAACAACGTACCTTGTGGGGGATCATCAATCATGATGGTTATTCGGAGGATCTAGCCTCGTGGGTCGCCAATGCTTCTGCCCTCTAGTATGATATTAGTCCCCTAGTTAATTCCCTTATGCCTTAATCTTGTTAGCTAGTTGGGAAATGAGACATATCTTTCTAACATTACAACTGGAGTGGGGTGATCCTCGACTTATTGGGATGCCCTACTACTACTATTTCATTAAGGAAATCTAGTCAAAATCCAATATTCATCAAAAAAAATTGGATAGGGACTATCCAAATAAATTTAATCTCATTGAGCTGAACTTGGATCTGAACAGGTGTTTTTTTACCCTATCTCCCTCTGGTTTGTTCACGATGAAGGACTACCATCAGAATCTTCCCATTCAAGACTCTATGGATGAGTGGAATGATGTTATCTAATCAAAGAGAATACCTTCTAAATAAAACATTCTCACATGGAGAATAAGGAATTAGGTAGTCCCCATTTGTGAGAATATTAAACATTTCAGAATCATCATGGCTTCCAGGTGTGTTTCCTGCCAGAGGAATAGGGAGGAAAGATCAGGTCACATTTTCATTGAGAGTGATTGAGTGCACGAGGTGTTGAATTAATTTGGTGAGTTCACCCATTTCATCATTTTTTCCATGGATGATCAGCCATTCGAGGAACAATGGTACCATGGCTTGGGGGATGGTGGCTCGGAGAGAATGGATCACACTACATTATTTCATGAAGGATGTTGGTGTTTGTGGAAGGTGTGAAATAAGTGTATTCATTAGGGTGTGTAATCTTCCAATAATTCTATCATTATTCGTATGAATAACCTTGCCATCGATATGGTCAGGGTCCTAAGATACCGGAGGGATTCCCCTTTATGGAAGAAACTTAAAACAGGGCATCATGATGTTCATCTTGGAAGTAGTACCTCTATGGGAAACTTGGTCTATTAAGAGCCTCCATTTAGGGTCATAAAGCTAAAATCAAATGGAACTTTCACCTTAAGTGTTATGAAATGAGGGGGTTTGGTCCGCAACGACATGGGGTCAGTAATCATGGGATTCACTATTCTATTGAGACAAGAAACTTCTCTACAGGAAGAGGTTATAGACATGTTCATGGGTATTAGGGTTTGTAGAAAAAGGAGTTTTGATATATAGAAAGCTGAAACAGACTCAATTATTATACATAATGCTCTACATGGCCTCAGATCTATCCTCTAGTTGATTTATTATATCACCAAAAAATGTCGTGGCATCCTGTGCAACAACACCAAAGTGTGCCATACCTGGAGGGAGGGAAATAAATTCATGGACTACCTGGAATATCTTGATATACTCATCGCTAGGAGCTTATTTTTTCATAATATGAACAGCCTGAAACCAATGGGGTCAATATCATTAGAGGTTATTCCCTCAGTCTCCACAATTTTAGACCCCCTTAGTCCCTTGTTACCTTGGCCGACTTTTTCAAGATGTGCTCTCCTTTCCTCTTTTTTTCCGTGAATAAAAATCTACATAATCATGATGGAAGAGGGTAAATGGGTGGTTATCCAAAGCCCAAAAGTGGGTACATAGGAGGTCATCCCTTCTTAAAGTAGTCACATAGTTGGTTAGCCTAAGCCTAACATGTTATAAATGTCTTGGTGGGTATCCTTGAAGTAAGATTTACTAGGATTATGTGTATACTGCAAGTCTATGTCTTATGAAAATTTTATGTTCACATGGCTCATGTTTATTTTATTCCCTTATGATTCATATCTTATGGACTACAAAGATTTATTCCATGAATCATGTTTATAATCGATGATATATAGGGTATGGTTTTAAAATTTTATTCTCATGTTCTTATACCCTTATACTCAAATAATATTGATATCTCCTTTATTTACCCTTAATAAGAATATAATATCACCACTTATTATGATTTACTTTGCTAGGTTATGAAGAGAGGTATTATGTATGATATTTCTAAGAAGGGTTCTAGTTATGGGATATGATGTAGTTCACTTATGAACCAGTTTTTTATAAACAAAGTCCCTTAATTAACTATATATAAATGAATATGGTATAGATATTCATGATATATAATGAATATTAAAATATTAATATGCGATATATATATATAGGTTTGAAAAGTGTGATTCATTACTATTTGTCTCAAAGGAAGTTTTAGTTCACCTTTAGAAATGAGGACAAGAAAAATTTAGTGAGAAGATTAAGGATAATTCTAAGTATATTAAAATATCCTAGAATTTTGGTGAAGGATAGAGTGAGTGGTTTATAGGAAATTACATCCATCTAGATACTGTAAGTGGATGTGTCTCTAGAACAATAATACCTAGGGTTAATAGGTCCTAAAATGGTACATTGATATAGATATGATCAACACTTGGTACATGATAATGGGCCTTACCGCACACCTGGTTTGACACTCCCAAGGGGTATGTTTTGGAAATTCACAAACTCTTTATGAACCATCATGAAATATTTGAATAATGACCACTAATAGACTAGGATAAGCCTAATGTATCATAGACCAAAAATTAGGTGGCATGATTTACACATACTATAATATATTTTTAATGATTGTATGATTTCCCACAGTGATTATTATTTCATAGACATTAATTTTTTGTTTTAGTTGACAGATTTAACCTAGAGGAATCATGTTAATGTTAAATGCAACAGACAATGAAATGATTGTCCTCCTGATAAACCTAACTTTACGAGAGTTGGAATTGAAAATATAATTTATATTATCACACTAATTTATTGAGATCTAAATCATCCTAAACTTCTAAATGATCAATGAAGGGACGAACATTCTATTGATTCCTTTATGAGGAAACATCCAGATTCTTTTAGTGGTTCCATTGATCCAGTAGTTTCTAGGTAATGGATTAATACCATTAAAAAGTTATTTTTATTTCTGCAATGTTTGGAGTATAAAATATCCATTTTGGAGCTCTATCATTTGGAAGGAGAACCAGATAAACTGTGGAATCTTATCAAGAATATGAGGCAATATGAAGAAATCGAATCTATGGAGTGCGATGAGTTTGAGACCATATTTTTCAATAATTACTCTCCTCATATTCTTTATAGAAAAATGGATAAGTAATTTCTTGAGCTAAAATATAAGGATGATGAGTCTATTTGTATCTATAAGGGAAATTTTACATGAATTTTGAGGTAAGATTCAAGTATTATCATCCAAACTAAAATTAAGGTTGATTGATTCTTTAGTGGATTTAGAATGAGTCTCAGAATCACATTATCCATAAGAGAATTTTTTAGAAATAAATAAATTATTCACTGTGCTATCAACATAGAAATGGATATTGGAGTCACCCACCAATCACATGTTTTTTATAAGAAAATAAATATGGAATTAAAGGGAAACTAAATAAAATAATGAGAAAATAAGATAATATTTTCTTTATTCTCGAAGTGTGGAATGATTCATGGAGGAAATTTATTTAAGGGGACTAATACATTTTTTAAGTGTGGAAAGAGGTTTCATCATGAAGCTGAATGATTAAGTGTTGGGAATAATTTATTTAATGACAATAATAGAGAGAAATATATATATAATTCTCTTACAACACTACAGTGTTTCAAATGTAAAGAGTATGAGCATCATGCTAACCAGTTCTAAAATCAGAAGGTTAATGAAGATGATCAATTCTGGAAACCTGTTAATCCAAGAGACAAAATTAAATCTCATTCAATAAATATTTCTAATGATGGTTATGATAACAATTTGGTGAAAAGTATACTTATCATCTACTTTAGAACTTCTAATATCTTATTTGATTCTAGATTTACCCAATCTTTTATATCTGAATAATTTTTTATGGGCATCAAAATTCCACCCAAAAATATTTGATGTTGAATTACCAGTGAAAACCCCTAATTGTATGGTGATCACATCTCAAGTATATGATCCTTCTCCAGTCGATGTTTATAAGAAAACGCTTTAAAAAAATCTTGTTATTCTCCCACTTGTTGAATTTGATGTTATATTTGGAATGAATTATATTTATATACATAAATACTACATCAATTTCAATGAAAGGCATGTCATGTTTGAAATTCCCAACCAACCTATAATAATCTATGTGTTTGATGATAAATATAAACATTAAATCGAAATTTCACCCATCATATGGCTCTTGATTCCCATTCAAAATGGGTGTTTATCTCAGATGGTTAAGGAGAAACTCGACATCGATAATATGCCAATTATGTGGGAGTTTACTGTTGTATTTCCAAATGAGTTTCATAGTCTTCCGTAAAATTGATAATTTTAGTTTTCAATAGAACTCATACCCATAGCTATACCTATTTCAACAACTATATTTAGAATTTTCCCAATTAAGTTGTATTAATTGAAGAAGAAACTCTAGGAGAATCATGAAAAGGGATTCATTCACCCATGTGTTTCACCATGAGGTGAACTTGTTATTTTTGTTAAGAAGAAAGATGGATTGTTATGAAATTTCATTGATTAATGATAAATGAACAAGATAAAAATCAATAACAAGTGACCCCTACCCTATATTGATGACTTGTTTAATCAACTATATAGTTCTCAATAATATTCAAAAAATTAACTTCATTATGGATATCATCAATCAATGGTCAAGAAGGATGATATAACCCAAAAAAATTCCATACAAGGTATGGAAACTATGAGTTTACAGTTATTCCTTTTGGTCTTACTATTACAATGCTATTTTCATATATTTAATGAATAATGTCTTTAGAGATTAGCTTGATCGATTTTTGGCAGTCTTTATAAAATATATTATTATATATTAAAATAGAAAGTAATATCATGAAATCACTTGGGGATTGGGATGAAGACCCTAATAAATTAGAATCTATATGAAAAATAAACTAATTGAGAATTTTTTCAATAAAAATATTCATTTTTGTGTCTTATAATCACAAGAGAGTGTATATTAGTGGGTACATTAATGGTAGAGTCTATTGAGAATTGGCCTAGACTAACTATGGTGATTGAGATCAATATTTTTCTTGGTTCGGATGGATATTACTAATTATTTTTAGAAACATTCTCACAGTTATCCAATAAAATCCATACTTTGATTCACAAGAGAGAAAAGTTCATTTATATAGATGAATGTGATGAAAATTTCAAGTAACTG
Source organism: Viscum album (assembly GCA_963277665.1). Classification (NCBI taxonomy): domain Eukaryota; kingdom Viridiplantae; phylum Streptophyta; class Magnoliopsida; order Santalales; family Viscaceae; genus Viscum; species Viscum album. The sequence goes on from OY728145.1 coordinate 1,424,325,272, forward strand.
AAGAGAAGTTTAGTCAGCACGAACATTCTTACCTTACCCTATAGTGGAGAAGGGTTTATAATCTATATTGATACATTATAGAAAGGATTTGGATGTGATCTCAAAAAGAATGACATGGTTATAGATTATTCCTCACAACAATTAATGACCATAAGAAAAATTACCCAACTAATTATTTGGATTTAGCTCAGTAATTTTTCCATTAAAGATATAGAGATATTATCTTTATATAAAAAGGTACGATATATATTGATCAGCTTAAAAATTTTGTACAATTTATTAATATCATAGAATATTTATAATTGGATCATCTTTCTAGGATATAAATTAAGGATGTGGTAAGTTTTCAATGAGTTTCACATTCTATTATATTATATCAAGATATGAGGATTATTGCCATGTTTGGGAAAAGTATTCAGTTATCCCTAGATATGGTGTTAAGTTTTATCACTACATATTATCCTTAGATATATGGTAAATCTGATAGAACCATTAAAACCCTAAAAGATATGTTAAGATCATATTCTATGGATTTAAAATTTGTTTTGTATGAACACCTTCCTCTTGTTTAGTTTTATTAGGAAAATTTATTTTACTCAAGCATTCAGATGGATCCTTATGGTGACCTCTATAAAAAGAAATGTGGAACTCAAACAAGTTGTGATAAATTTATAGATATAAATCTTTTGATAACTAATCTAGCTAAGGAAATATTAGATAATTTTAGGGACATTCAGTATCACATCAAGGTATCTTAGAGTCGATAGAAAAGTTATGATGAAAATTGTCGGTGTGATCTAGAGTTTGAAGTTGGTGAGATGTTGTTCTAATGAATTTAACAATGAAAGAAGGATATGAGATTTGGAAATAAAGGAATGATGATCCATAATTATATTTTCAGTTTTCAAAATTCTTGATTGAGTGGGTATGATTCTTTATCACTTGGCACTTCCACAAAACCTCTCTCAAGTACAAAATGTGTTCCATGTATCTCTCCTGTGGGATGTATATACCTGAACCTTCAAACGAATTTAACTCTAACTTCATACTACTGGATTATGATATTTCATATGAATAAAAATATATGGGGATTCTGGATCATAAGGAGAATATTCAATGAAATAAGGACACTAACTTGTTCAATGTTTTGTGGAGAAACCACAAACATAAATAAGTTATTTGGGAACTTGAGGATATGATTTCGTAGAATTATCCTCAGTTGTTTGTATGATATTGATTTAATTTAGAGTGATAAATTCATTTTAAAAGGTTTATAGTGAAACACCATGATATTTTATGAAAGAGATATTTTTTCAAATAAATTTAACTTCTTCGATATCATTCATTACACGCAAAACTAGGTTTTAATAAACTGCAATTTAATGTTAATATTATTATTTAAACATGACCATAATAACATAACCATTAAAATTGGTTATTGGAATATGAATAAAAATATTTTTTAAAACATTTATGAAGGATTTATAAAAATAAAATTTATTTATAATTAATTACTTAATTTTTAATAATATTTTTATACTCTCTAAAAATATAAATTAAAAGACAATATTTATTTATTTTTATAAAAAAATCATGAAACAAGTTTTTCAAATTTTAGAATATTTCTAATAACATGAGATTAATTTTTGGAATCAACAATTCAAAATTATCTAAGTGTGTATTTTTGGGTTTTTTCTGAAAAGTGTTTTAAATGAATATTGAAAAATATTGTTTTTTGTTAAAAACTGCCTTTTCATTTAATGAATTTACGTGTTCAATTTTGTTTTTAGATAGTTTAAAAAAATAAAATTAGTTCAATTATATCATAATTAATCAAATTTAGGTCATTTTAATCAATTTTATATTAAATTTTGATATTTAAAATATTTAAACTTATGAAAATGTTTTCTTTGGGAGACCATTTTTTTCACATCAATAGGTTTAATTTCAAATTATATTCTTCAAATTATATAAATTAAATTTGCAGAAATATATTAAATATTTGTAATCATAAAAAATATTATTTTATAATAATTTAAAATATTTTTTTCATTCATAATTAACAGTAAACATGTAAAAATTAATTTCTGTAGTTAAGGTTAAATTGGTTTATGGGGGGGGGGGTAACTAAAACGATAATGGTTAAAATGACCTAAAAACATGTAAAAATACTATTTTATGGACATTTTTATACTATATATCTTCTAATGTCTGATAATAATCCATTTTTGAGCCTTATGACATGTGTACAGCATGGGTGTACCTTTTTCTTTTAAAATATTTCAAATGTGTCCTCTCCCCCACTTATAATAGGGAACCACATATCCAAACCTATTCACTCTTAAAAATCTTTTTTTTCAGAAAATATTTACCCAAATATATTTTTATTTCCCTACTGATATTCTATATCTGATTTTTTCTTATGAAACCCTTCTATGAAGGGTTTTGGTGTAAGCCTAAGGAAATTTTCCGAAGAACAAGCATCATTCCTAACCAATCATTTTGGTTTTGTTTCATATTCTAAATCCTTGAAATAATTTTCAATTATGATTATATAATTACATCTCTATCTCCCATATGTTAATGGAATAACCTATATTCAACTCCTCTTCAATCAAATGGGAAACTAAATTGTGAATCATTTGTATAGAGGACTACCGCCTCACAAAATGTTATAATTCATTTTCCATCACCGCCTCTCACAGTTGGATATAATGATTGATTTAAAACATTAAAATATTATTTATGACATAAATATACTTATTTTATTATATTATCACATATACCTACCTACCTTTCAATTAGTTGAAAAATGAAAACGTTTTTTGTGCTTACGTGAGGACTACCGCCTGCATGAAGCGATGTGATATATTTTTCAATATATTTTTACATTGAAGGTAATAAAGACAGTTTAAATTAATATTATTTGATATAAATATTATTATTTAAATTTTAATTAATATTTACCTATATTTCTTTCCATCCTTCAAGAAAATGGAAACAATGTTCATGCATTTGTAGGTCCTACCATCTCCATGAACGGTGTAATTAATTTTTTATCTCTAATTTTTTTAGATTACGATTAATAAATATATAATTTATATATATATATATATTATATTTATATCAGGTTTAAAATTATTAAGATTTAGGAACCATGATCAAAGTAAAAGAGATAAAAATACCAAACCAAAACATACATGAAAAATGAAGCAATTATAACCCAAAACACGAGTTTAATAATGAATTGTTAATAAAAAGGTATTAAAAGGTCATATGTAAATCACATATTGTATTAAATATATGATTATGGTTTTATAATAGATATATAATAATAATATATTTATTATATATGAGGTTATAACTTGTATGAATAAAGATTAGACTTCAGGTAAGGGATTTTTTTTCCCACTTTTATTACTGTGAAACACATACCATATTCACCACTTGATTATTTTGTGTGCTGTAAATATTTCCACTAAAAATATTTTATGATTATTATAATTAAATCCATTGGGATTTAAATTTCTATATATGTTTATTTCTTTCATGGGTATTATGATTCAAAAGTTACATATGTTGTAAGGGTTTGATGTTATAATCTTATTGTTTATAAAGATTTTTATGATTACTATTCAAATGATGAGATATTATGAAACAAGTCTCAATAAGCTCATTAATTTTATTATCTTCCTATTATACCATGAAAAACAATTTTTCCTTTCATTTTCAACTATTTATTTACTCAATATTCTAAAAGTGTGTTTTTATGGAAAGTCAACTTTATTTCTCTTTTCGGGAAGAAATGTTTTTTCTTCCATGTCCATGTTTTTTAAAACATTTTTAAAGAAATATTTTACAATTATACAATAATTATTTAAATAAATTTTACCCATGAGTACATTTTTACCTAATGGTTTAAAAGGAACCTTCTTTTAATTTTTCAAACAAGGCTCTTTCGACATTTTTGTTGAAAATGTGAAGGGAATTTTCATTTTAACGTGTATGACATGAAATTTATTTTACACCATCATGAATACTAAACTATTTTAATATTATGTTACATTTTTCCTTGCTTATTTTCATGGAAAATGTTTTATCAAATATTTGGTAAATTTTTAGATTTTAAATAAGTGTTTTCAAACTGGAAAGATAAATTTTTTCAAGAAATGTTCAAAGTGATCTTCCAAGATCATTTTCCAACTAAGTTAAAATATTTTGATGTTACTTATGATTTAATGGGTATATTATCTAATTATATCATCTATTTTCATTCACTATTTGATTTATGATATTGATAATTTTTTTAAAAACATTTTTCTTTCTAAAGGGTCATTCTATGATGAAACGTTTATGGCACCCATTTTATTTACACATGTTATTATATGATGGCATTTTTATAATATTATTGAAAAAATGTGCGGATTATGTGATTTTAGATACCTATATCTCCCTCCAATGTTTTGGGTAATGAAAAATGTTCTATGATATCAAAGGTTACATGCAATATTATCCCAAGAAGAAAGGAGGGCACAATAGATGTTATGCCAATCCCATAGGAGGGTACACGAGAGGTTACTAGTAGTCCTAAATAGGGTACAAGGGAGGTTATCCCAAGCCTAAAATAGGGCACATGAGATGTTATCCCAATCTCAAATTAGGCACATAAGTGGTTAGCCCAATCCTAACATGTTATTCATGTATCGGTGGGTAGCCCTGACATAATATTTTCTATGATTATGTATATTTCACAAATCTATATCTTATGTGAATATTATTTCCTCATAGATAACGTTCTTTTAATCCATTATGATTATTGTATTATGAACACAAAATATTTATGTCATGACTTAATTTTATGATATATCATATGAATGGTATGGTTTTCAAATGTTATTCTCAGGTTCTCATACCATTATTCTCACATAATGTTGATATTTACCCTGTTTACCCTTAATGAGCATATGATATCACCATTTTTTATGTTTCCATTACCCAAGTTATGAAGGAAGGTATTATTTATGATATAGATAAAAATTTTATTATTTATGTGAGATGATGTAGTTCACTTATGTAAAAACTATTTATGTAACCAAGTCTCTAAAGGCACTTGACCTAAACAATTCTGTTGTGGATCGTTATGTATTGTAATGGATATTAATATATTGAGATGTGATATATATGTGTATAAAATGTGAGGGCTTCCACAATCTGCAAAACATATTAAGGGACCTCAGACATTGAAGTTGGGACCATAATGAATGGTGATCAATATTTAAAAGGTATGAATTACTATTATTATAATTTTTATTGAAATAATGATTGAGTTGATATTGTTGATTCTTAGAGCATGATGCATATTTCTGATTGTTTAAGTGGTTTATCAAGGAATAATATGAAAAATCAAGGTTAATGATTTAAGATAGAAGTTGAATAAATGATGTTTTTATATAATGTGTTTTTAGAATTATGATCTAATGGTATATTATCAATGATATTATGCTATATTTTAAATGTAATGAGGATCATGAAACACTTATGAATTATTATGTTGTATATTTTGTTTTCAAAGTTTTTAAACATGTGGTGTAACCAATAGGTTATGCTTTTTGGATTTTTGGTAGATGTTTTAGGTATATATAACCTTAATTTCTTCAATAGAAAATTTCATTTAAGGAAGAATACCTTTTTAATTTTTGGATATAAGATTAATGGTATTGAAAAACATTGAGGTTTATATTATATTTCATGACTAAGGTAAATATTGAGGATTTTAATCATATTTAGAGGAACATTATGAGAATTATATTAATATGTTTCTAGAAAAATGAAAACCCACAAGCAGACAACCTGTCACATCTTGCATGGCCATGAGGCTTGAACCCATAACCAAAGGGCTATAAGGGAGAAAATCCTACCGTTGTCCTACATGATTTCTTGGTTAGTATGACACCATTTTTCAACATAAATGTTTTGAAAAATAAATATTATATTAATTTTGGTATCATATGTTTTATTGTATTGATGACGATGTGATTAAAAAGGTATTTGGTGATTAAGAGATTGATTTTATTTCCAAAGAAGTTCGCTATTTTGGGACTCTTATATGATTATGGTAAATAGAATTTTGTTTGGATAAGATTGAATTTTATTTGAAGAATAAAGGTTGAAATTTCTTTTTTAATGAGTACATTAGTTTAATATGGATTCATGGTGATTGCGGTTATTTATGGAAATGATTACCATATATTAGAGATTATATCAATAGGGAATATACATTTTAAGTATGAGACTTTAAGAGTTATTAGCATTATTCAGAGATTAATTTTTGAATAATATGGGATAAAATTATTCTAATCTTTAGGTTTCAATATAATTTGTGAATATATTGAATAATTTTAAAGATTTTTATTTATATAGTTATTTAATTTGAGATTTGGGTATCACTGTTAAATTTTGGACGTTAATCTATTATTTCTTTATTTAATTGTTTATTCATTTTTAGGAATTATCATACTTTGTATTAACAATTTTAGTTTAGTTTAATGCCTAAGGACAAGATAAATATATTTTTAACCTTTTATAGATGTATATTAAATGATGAAATTTAATTTTAGTGCTTCATGTATAAAAAAATCATCTTGAATAGTAATCATTCAAATAAAAAGATGAGATTGTGGTAGAAGTAGATTAATTGTTGAAATTATAATTGGAATGTATGTATATTTTCTTATTATTTTCGTCTATAATGTGATGTAATTACTCAAAACTAGGAAAAAGTATCTTGAAAATAAAAATTTTATACTATTTCCTTCATTTTTGACGAATGGATGGTCTCATCACCTATCTCATATTTATGATTTTGTGGTCATTAAATTTCTCTTAAAAATGTTTTTTATCACTCTCTATTAGTCCTTGGGCCTTATTTTTCTTTTTCATGTGCATATTTTCACTTCCTACTAATTTTTTTCTATTGGGAATCATAGTCATATGTTATTCTAGATGACCTTTGTATTCCACTACCGTCTTTTCAAGTGAATGTTTTATTAACCCTTTTTACGATGTTAGATTTAAGAAAAGGTATTTTCACACAGGAATCCATTTATTACTAAGATCAAGTAAATTTTTTGGGTTTATTTTAAAATTTTGGAGAATGTAATATCCTAAACTTTTAAAATAAATACAATGTTTAATAGCTTATAAGATACACAACAGTGAGCTTAAACAAACCAAAAAATATTATTATGTGACCACTATAACCTGAACATTAAATTATAGGTTTTGAATAGAATTAACTAATTTTTGAAATTAAGATAAATTTATTACTCAATATAAATTTATTGATTAATGATAAGGAAAAAATATTTATTTATTAATTAAATTAATTTTAAGGTTTAAAAATATTTGTTTTTTAAAAATGTTTTTATTGAATTTTGTTAGAAAGTATTTTATTTAATTTAAAAAATAAATTTGATAAAATTAAATTAACTTTTTAAATAATCATATCAAAATAATATCAAGGCTAATATTTGATAATTTTATGAAAATTTTTATTTTTTAACGACTAGTGAAAATATTGATTTTTATTGAATATTTTTTTTCTTTTCTATTATTTGAAAAGTAAAATTATACATTAGATTTTTTTTAAATTAAATTAGTTCCTTTTTATTTATAATAACCAAATTTTGGTTTTTTAAATTAATTTTATACTTTAAATTAGTATAAAAATACTTTATACTTGGAATAGGCATTTTTCTAAAAAACTTTTTCCCATCACATTTTTTCGGTTTAATATTAAATTAAATTATGCCACTTATATGTTTTGAATATTTAAAAAACTGATTCCATATTTTTAATCATAGGTTAAAAATTTTATTAATTGGACCCTTTTGTTTTTGGATATTATAAATAGTTACATTGGTAATTTTTGTTATCATAGTAAAAGGTAAATTGGTTAATTAACGTTAAAAATGAAATGATAAGGGCTAAAATATGACCCTAAAAAATAACTTAATATTATTTTATTCTTATATATTATCCATAATCATAAAAAATTATAATATATTTCTTTTTTTCCATTTGGGCATTATTTTTTTCCTTTATAATATTTAATTGAATATAAATCAAAAAATGTTACACTCATTCTTTTAATAATTGTAATATTTATAACATAGGGATAAAATGAGAATATCCTATTTATAAATATTCATTTTAATTATAAATTATTATTTTTTTCATCTTGTTAATTTATATTTAATTTTATGTAAAGAAATAATTTCCTTAAACTCTTATGAAACACTCACATAGTGTTTGTGCAAGCAGTAAAAAATCAATAAAATGATATGGAAAACTCTAAAAATAAAATTATTTGAGTCATTTTTTCCATGATTTTTAAGAAAAAAATTTCATATTATATAGGTTTTTATTCATTTTATTTTAATTCCATTATTTTAATCTAGTTTTAAAATTCAAATTAAATGAATACTTCAAAAAATGATATTAATGTTATTTCATAATAAATAATTTTTTATCAAATGATATTAAATTTATAAAAATAATATATTTATAAAATAAAATACCAAATCTATTTATTATGTTCTTCTCTGAAACATGGTGGCCTTATTTTGGGTACAATACCAACCTTGTTGGTCCCTAGGTGTAAAGTAAAAGAGGTTGTATAAAGAAGATATATAATTTTTAATCATGCGTTTTCATTTTGTTTATTTTCTAAATAATTAAAATATACATAAACCATGATTAAATAATAATAACATTATCATAAATATAATTATACGTTGTTATTTTAATGGAATATCCCACATCTATCTCATATTCTAGAAAAATGTGAAATAAAACCGTCATTCATGTGTACAACAGACTACCGCCTCGAGAATCGCTGCAATTCATTTTTAGTAACCTCATTTTATGACTATTTTTAATGATGGAATATATATATATATATATAATATTCATGAAATTATTTATCATTCTTAAAATAAAATACATCATTTATTTTATTACCTTTCAATTCACTAAAAAAAATTAAAATCTCATTCATGTGTACATGTGGACTACCACCTCCATGAAGTGATTTGATCATTTTCCATCACCACACCATATAGATGATATATATAAGTATATTAAAATAAATAATATGCTATTTATAATATAATTATCATTATTTAAGGATAAAAAATTACTTACCATTTTTCCATCATGATCATTATAAAATGGAAACGTTACTCGTGCGTGCGTTCAACCTACCATCTATATGATTTTAACATAGTTAATTATTCATCAACATATATAATTATTCCTCTTAAAGGTATAATAAAAATCTAATAATTATGATTATTTGGTTATTATTATTTGAGCTTATCTCTCACCAATGGATAGCTTCACTCTCTTAATTCTAGGGATTTCCCTGACAATATGTTGATTGAAAAATATAAAGATGATATCCTTGGGTATTTTGAAATGTTTTATGCATGTCGTGGTGGGAAAAACCTTGATAAATTCTCATTTGGGATCCTTCCTTCTCATGGGGCTGGATCTGAGATAGATCTCTTTAGAGCTGGACTTCCTTCTGATGGGGGTGGATTGACGGTAGTGTTGTGACCTGCTGGTCATGCAATGGGTGAATGTTCTATCATGGGTTCTTCATTGAAATGAAGCAATAGATGGTGATGATCTTCGAGGCCTATGAGATCCTATTTTTGTACGTAGGTTGTTTTTTTGTACACAAGGCCGATACGAATTGGGGTGCATGTTCCAGTGATGTCTGGATCTTGGATATAGTTTGTGACGTTTTTGTGTTTTAGTATCGCATTTTTCACACCGATAGTAGAACCTGATGGTTTTGACTAGTGGATCTGGGATCTCACTGGGTCAGTGGTGTGTCTCTATGGATGGGGGATCTGAATAAGAGGGATGTTAACTTGGACAGAGATGGTGGTGATATTTCATGATGACAAGTTGTCATCAAAGCGGTGGGTGATTTTCACACAGGCTGGTGGGGATCGATGGATCTTATTGGCGAGGTAGAGGCAGAGAAGGGATCTGATGGTGCTTTTTGGAGAGAAAAAGACCTAATGGATGTGGAGATGGATTCTATGGAGGCTTATGAAGATGATAATATCTCATAGATGTGGAGAGACGGTGGCATGTGGATGCATGTAGGAGAGAAGATGTGATGGTTTCTCCAGCGTGAGATGTGGCTGCCGACAATGTGGATGGCAGTGTCTAACTATGGTGTGAAAGATGTTTAGGCGTGGCTTCGAGATGAAGAATCTCATTGACCTTGATGTAGGGCATTTGTGATTTTTCGGAGGGGAGGTTACCTTAGAGAGGAGGTAATGTTGTGACTTGGGATATGCTAAAGATGCATTGCTAAAACGACAAATTATAGGGACATGTGGTGTGAATGATGCGTGGTGGACCTTGGGAAGTGGGAGGGAGACCAGGTTGGGTATAAAGCAACACCCTTTGGTTTTATCGAGATGTCTTTGAATGACCAGGAACAACTGGCTGTAAAGCTACACCCTCTAGTTTTATTTAACTAGATGTGTATTTGGGACTGTGTGCTTTTTATGGGTCTTTGGTCTATCTGGTTGTTTTGGGTGGTAGTGTTTTACCATCTCTTGGATTAGGTGGTACTTTTATTTACCACACGTTTTTTGTCACTTTATCTGTATTGTAATTTTTAATATTAATTTTTAGGGTTGAGTACACTTAGCAATAAACTTTCTAGTAATGATTATTATTTTATATATGATGGAATAATGGACCCTTTAACCATATTCAACCTACCAAAGTCATTTTTTACATATAATACAAAATCATCAAAACACATAATATGAATTTAATATATTATTTAATTAATTATAGAATGGTAAAAAGAATAATAGACATGATAAATATTCATAAATAATTAGATAATTCACATATGTTTATCATTCAGTAAGATAAATAACGTGGATGATGAGTCTGACTCAAGGTAAGAGACTTTATTTTAAACAAATGAACTATTAAAGTTTCCCTTCTAAATATATTTCATTCATGTACATATTTTTTAAAATTAATTTGTGGATTTATTTTTATAGAAATAATTGAATTATAAAGGGAATTTTATGTAACTTCGATGTTTTATTCAAAAGAAACATTTTTAACATTTTGACGAGCTTTACAATATAAAAATGTAATGTTCTATTTTAAATTAAATGATGATAATGAATTTTCCCACCATTATAACCATTATTTGATGTTGGGATTCATTTATAAACATTTATGTTTTATTCAAATAAAAAACCAATTTACCTTTATTATGAGAATTTTATTTTTAAAAAACGAGTTTTAAGGGAAAGGGATATATCAATATCCAATTTTTTATGTGTACAAAGAACATTTTTATGATGTAAGATTTTATTTATTCTATTATGGTGCATGGTATTTATTTAGGATGATAAATGGTTTGTTATAAACCGAGGGTGGTTGATCGTATCATATATCTCTAATACATTTGGAAAAAAGATGAAGTTAACCAATTAGGATTATTCTAAGTGATTATAGGAATTTACAGTGAAGGTTATTCTAAGTGTAACCTTGTTGGTTATTTTATTTGTAACCATGAAGGTTATTCTAAGGGTAACTGTCAAAGTTTTCCCATTTATAATAGTGATATGAAAATATGACTAAATAACCTATATTATTTTTGTATTCTTTCTAAGGGTTTTCATAAAAATTATATGATCTCAACGGGTATTCTAATTATATTATGTTTATTTTAATGTGTATGCTACTTCATAAGGGTGAAAAGTATAACTTTGTAAAAAAAATTCATAATTTTTTCATGATTAAAAACGAAAAATTATGTGTTTTATTATACCTTTAATATTTTTTTATGAAATGTTTTGTGAGGTTCTTTGGGAAGAAAAGTTGATTTATTTGGTAAGAAAATGTTTATTTTTATCCCAATGTTTCTTTGGAAAAATTAAAATTTTTATATGTATTCATGGAATGATAGTTTATTTCCTCATTTTTATGTCCCATAATTAGATTTTCTGCTCATATCACATTTTAAAATATTTTAAATACAATGAGTAGGAATAAGGATGATGTTTAGATGAAAATTATGAAGATGTGTTCTCAAAAGAAAACATGTTTCTTGATAAATGTTTTATTTTATGGGAAAAATGAATACTAAATAGATGTGTCCACTTTGTAATATATGGGATTTTTAGGTATGATTTATGACCTAAATATCAAAAACTATAAACCAAAAAGATATTTTCGAATCTAAGAAATATAATTCTAGTTTATATTCACGAGAATATGTAATGTATAAGGTTGGGTCCTTACAAAAAACCTCATTTCCATGGGACAACTAGATGAAGAAGTATATGCAATAATATTTATTAAGGGAATAAGAGAATTTAACCACGGTTTAATGGTTGTGGTGTGTGGATTTAAGGATGATTCTTTATATACGACTGGAAGTTTAGATGTGAGATCAATTATTAGAACTGCAATTTTAAGAAGTCTAGAGTTATGGAGAAATAAAATCTTCCATCTTAGTGATAAGAACACGAATGTTCTAGCTGTAAAGGGTGTGGTAAAGATAGATCATAATGATGTTATAACTTGTGAGAGTTACATAATCAAGAAATATATGAATTACTTGTTTAATATGAAGGGAAGTAAACCTCATATCACAAATCCTAAACTTTTTTCAAACTGATGTTTGAGGGATTTCCATAGTTCACTGTCATAGAGGTTCCTTAAAAATTTTCATATTTTTTTATGATTCACTAAGATATGTGTGGAAATATTTCAGGAAGAATAAGTTATAAGTGTTTTAACTTTTCACTTAATGGGAATCCTTGGTTAAAAGGGATACCCGAATTAGGATTAAAGACTATACATTAGATAATGGTTGTAAATATAGTGTAAGGGACTTCTAACAATAATGTGAAAATATGGGAATCAGGCATGGGAATACTCTACCAGGATCACCTGAAAAAATAGTTTAGCTAAGAGGATGAATAGAACATGATTCATAAGGCACATAACATGTGGTTTCAATTCAGTTTATCTAAAAAGTTGTACATAAAAACTAAATTATATTTTGTATTTAGTTAAGAAAGTACATCTACACCAACAAGGAAGGAGGTTCCCAAGTAGTTGTGGTCTGATAAAGAAATAGAAATTAATCATTTGAAAGTAAATATATTTCTATAATATAATAAAATTGGCACTATAGAGAGGGATAATATTGAGGAGAATTCCTATTTTTTATGAGATACATATATTTGAACTTTGGATACCGACTCTGGGATAATAGTAATTGGAATTTATTCAAATCTTAAAAAATTCTCTTCAATGGGAGGGTCATATATAAATACTAAAACATGAAAGAGGATAAAGTTAAATTCATTGAATCATAAATCCAAACTCATGTTGATCTGGATTGGAAATCTATAATTACACAAGTGTTTGTGATTTTACATGTTTCCATAAGTTATCTAGAAGATATGGTAGTATAAGATATACATGAATGCACAAGGGTTGTAGAGGCTCAAAGTAGTTCTTTGATAGTTTAGTCTGTAAAAAATATTCACTGGAAGATATAGTACTATTAGGTTACAAATTCATATATTTGATCATGACATACAATACTTAATTTTTATAGACGAAGGAGATATGAAGATCCTAGAAGAGGGCATCACTAAGAAAATCCAAGAGGTAGAAGTTACTTATGGAATTTTAAATGGACTCATTGTATTCTAATGAGACTTGAGATCTGATAGATTTACCAATATGAAATAAATATTCTGATAATAAAGGGATTTTCAGTTGAATGATAAAATTAATGGAGGTAATATGTATAAATCGTGGATACTAGTGAAAGGACTTCAACATAAATATTGAGTGTATTTCTATGAAATATTTTCAATGGTGGTAAGTCATACTTCTATCCAGATGATCTTAATCTTGGATTATATTGATTATTTATGTATATATGAAATTGATGTTATGGAAACTCTCATTCATGGTGATTTTAAGGAAGATACATACAATATGTATACTATTAGTTTTGAGGTTTATCAAAATATAGACATGGTGTGTAATATGAAACATTTTCTATATCACTTGAAACAAGTAACATGGAAAATGGAACCCTAAATTAAACACATTCATGGTTGAAAAGGGTTTTTGGTTAAGAAACTCATATAAATTTTTATATCAAAAGTTTTGAAAATTTGATAAATTTATCATTTTACTCAAGAACGTTGATGATATAATTATAGTGGGTCCAAATATTCAACTTATTCAAGATTTTAAGTTTGGGTTTTCTAAAACTTTTGAAATTAAGGTTCCGAATTTTATAATGAATATTCTAGGAATTGTGATTGAAATAGATATGAGAACTCAAACATTAGTGTTGTATCAAAAAGGGGCATATTCAAAAGGCTATCAACAGGTTTTCAATGACTAGATGTAAATCCTTTTTAAATCATTTGGGTGGGGGAATTCAATTTTTAAATGGATAAACCCCAAAAATAGAATATTATATAAGAAGCATGGTTGAAAATTCACAAAGTTGTAATATTTTAACTTTTGGATAAAAATACTTTGCAATTTTCTCCCATGGATATAGGGTAAAAAATATAAACTATATAAATCAAAGTATTATTTATTTTGTATTATTTCCTTTTATATATAATTTATATGATTTCATGTATGTTTTTTGAAAGGATTAGTGTGTTGTGATTTAGGGTGAATAAAACTTCCTATGTTATTGTTTACTAATTTAGGTAGGCTTTTAGCATGAATACTATGCATGACATCTATAGGTTGTTTTTCTAGGGGAACCTATATCCTAATTAAAGTGGTTGAACATTTTATGAACTCATAATTTTGACTATTTGAGGTTTTTTTCATCCCCTCACAACAATTACACCTCTCACAATATGATTTTATGCTGAACCATCTTCTAATAGAGTCACTTTTACCATTAAAATATTCCTTTAATTGATATTTCTCATTTTGTCTTACTTATATCCATCTCAACTAACTCACACATATGGATATGAAAATTAAGGCATGCATAATTTTACATAGTTACTCTAAAATAGGATAATACAAGGGTTGTTGAAATATTACTTGAAACTTCACACTAATAATACTAATATCATTAATGTAGTAAATGTTTATCATTGGAACTCGATCAATGGATCATAACATTACATGATGTGTGGTAATGCCATATAAAATGTTCAAATCACTATTAAATACAATAATATAAATAAAAATTAGGTATGAGTAAAAAATATTTACCCACATATGGTACTCCATTGTGTCTCATTATTATTTCCACATTTATTAATCCAAATTTATCATGATCATACACCATCATATGGGTATTACGATTAATAATTTAACTCCTCTGATTTTTTTAAATTTTTCTCACATGAGTGAGGTACTTTGATGATGTAGTGTGGATTATCCACTATCTTTTTCTCTCCCATACACATCAAGGTAATTTGGATATTCAAAATATATCTACTGATTCTTCTCTCTTGGATATATATTCAATTATATTAACTGACCTCAGTTTACATACAAAGTAATTCCCCTTTATTCATTCTTCTCTAATCCTATTTTATACATAACCATTACAAAAATATGAATCATCCTTACATGACATCCTTATGTCATAAAATCTCTAAGAATCTTTATACATCTAGCTCAGATCACATACTAACTCAATTTTCGTTTTCTAATAGAGAATTCCCAAAAACAGATCATTCTCCTTGGATGTTCTCTATCCATTCATGATTCATACCTATCCAAATTTTTTAAGAAATTTATTTGTTTATTCACCCAAAATGGAATCAATATCCTCCACTCTTCATAATATTTTTCTCTTAACATGCATTTATAACACATGTCCAATGTTCATTATCAATGACTTAATCTTATTTATGGAATATTCTTGAGCAATTAAATAATTATAGACTGAAAAGAAAGACTCAACTTAATAACATTAGATTTATAATCATATACAACAATATAAGATGTCTAGAGATATCACTATTTATAAAAGAATAACTATGGAATGATTTTGTTCTTTTTAGAATCACTAACTCAAATTGTTCACGTTTCCCTTTATGATTGAGATTCCATTTATGATATCATCTTTTACCTATTTTAGAAAACAATTCTAATTCATAATTCATATATCTTTTCTTTTTTCACATCATTTATGACAGATAACACAATGTGTGGTATTATATATTTTATTTGGAAATATACCATCATATCAAATATACCACACTCTTGATTCCTATTTTATAGTATGTATCTACCTAAAACTCTCCTGTGAATGGTGCTATTGTAGAGCCTCCTATTTATTTTATGTAACTCTTTATTTATATTTTTATGTATATAAATTATAAGGGTGAAGGATGGGAGAGTTTGGGGAACTTTCAAGGAGTTTTGGTGGCTAAAGGGGAAGGAAACGAGATACTCACGGTTTGTCTAAACCGTGTAGAAATCTTTGGAGAAACCATACACTTAGGAAGATGTCAGATAGTAGCTTCAGAATGGTGTGCTCATGGTTTGGGAGACCATGTGAGGAGGTTGCGTGAGGGTATTCTTAGATATCTGCTAACACATAGTTAGAGTTTGTTTTGTCTAATCGTGCGAACTAACCATGTGAGGGGTCAAAGTGAGATCCTAAAAAGTGGATCTCACAGATTTTTACTCGAACTACATAATTTTTTATCCTTTGAAGACCTAACATGGGATTCTTCTCTCGTGACATCTGGATAATGGTTTTAAAGCCGTTTTTTGGAAATACGTCTCACTAGAAATATTGGTTGAAATAGAACTTGTTTACTCTTAGATATAAATGGTTTTTGGGACTTTTTTATATCTTGTTATAAACTGTTTATCAGAATTTTTTTATATAAATGGTTTTATATAAATGTTGCTAACTTTTCTATCCAAGTGGTGTGAGTCGGTAAGTCATTGGGGAAAACTGACTGAGTTTTATACTCACCCCTACTTTGGCACTTTGGTGATTTTGTAGATGTTATATTCCAGGACATGGGAAAGGTAAAGTATCACACGTATTTAGCACCACCTCATGATACATGGGTTATTTGGTGATGTTAGAGGATAGATCTTGTAAAGCATGGAGTGTTGTGATTATCTTGGGGTCTTTAGTTTTTTTCACTATTTATTTTGATTATTATTTTGTCTTATGCTATTTCAAAATTTGGTTGGTTTTGTTATTTAGGATGATGTTGAGTTGACTTTCAATTAATCTTTCTTCATATAGTGAATTATTTTGTTATGACTTGTTGGCTTCATGGTTTTATTTCTTAAAGGGTAAAACATCCCCCAATTATATTTGAAAACCTTCTATATTTATTGGTAGACTTTGGCATCTTGGGGATTTCGTTTAAGGATTAGTAACGATTCATTATATTCACAATAAAATTATAATAAGTGTTTCATTGTAACACCCCAATATTTCAATGTACATTATTTTTTCAATGTAATTCAATAATTTGCACTACACGCAACACCGAGTTCAAGCGCACCACAAGATTACCAAACTAGCCGTTCAAAAGTGGTTATGAATTGTATTAACTGAATTTTGAACATTATATAATACTTATAATTTTAGAATCCATATAATGAGTTCCTTAGACATAATGTAAGAATAGATTCATTTTTTTCATATAAAAGAAGTATTTTTCAAAAAATGCACTTTTACCGTATTTTAATGGTGAGCCCTTTTTAAATCCAATATTTGAATCATTTATATATTCAATTTAACAAAATAAACTACTTCTTTAGAATAAGGACATAATAATTTAGTTTCAACAAGTATTTGTACTTTTTGGATAACTTTTATATTTTGATGAATAGTGAAAATTACTAAATTTTAATTAAAAACAACTTTTTTAATCGAAATAATTAATAGTGATAAATTATGAATTTGAGTGGTTTTAAAGTATATTTAGAATATATTTTTACCATTTAATACAATGTTTGTCATTGGACATAATTTCACAATTAAACTGGACATAAAAAAGTGTCAACATTTTGATAGTTATTATCTCTTAAAAACACGTTTTTTGTTTTAACAACGAGAACTAATTTTAAATTAATTTCTGCCAATTCTATGTATTGAATTTCGAAAAATGGATTCCATATTTGGAATCAGGATGTACAAATTTTGTAAATACGTAACTTTTATTTTTAGACATTTTAAATAATTACTTCGGTAAATATTTTATTTACCATGGTTAAAGGGTAAATCCGTTAAATAAGGGTAAAAAAATAATATTATAATAATAATAAATTACCCTAAAACATGTCCTAAAATTATTGGTTGATACATGTCCGACCATGGGATTCTTTGGGTCGATTTTGGGACCCCATGGATCCACTTGTAAGTGATAAGGACACTTTATATTAATTAAGTCAAAAAATATAAAAATGACATAAGCATATATATTTTAGAAAAACATATTTTACATAGGGTTATATATGTTTTATTTTCAAATATACATATTAATTAGATAGATAAAAATATTTACTACATAATCATATTTTATTTATAATTTTTAGACATTTAATAATTAATATTATTTATGACACAATAATGATGCAGTATTTTCCTTATTAATGAAAGAATCAAATAATTGGTATTATAAATGTGAAAATAAATATAATTTGAATGTTTTGATGACAAACATGAATTTTATTGGTTAATATGACATTATAGGATTTCCTAAATGAATTTATTTCGAATTAATAAATTTTTTATGACTTTAAAAAAAAAATTATTGAATAGTATCAAAATTGACATAAATAAATTTTTAAAACAAATCTTATATTATTAATTGATATTTTATTCCTAAAAATATAAGGTTTTGTAAAATGACTTATATAATTATATTTGTATCATTAATGGACCACTTGGGGGTCTCTTGGATGTATAAAGTATGTTTATTAACTATATAATATAAAAGTACAATGTGACATGGTAAATGTCAAACTAGTTAACTAAGAGTTAAAACTGAATGATAAGTTTAATATAATGACCCAAACTTGTCTAAATTCAATTGGTTGAAAGTATTTCGACCCATACCCACCTTATAATTTTAATAATCCACTTTGGAGCCATTTGAATCCAAATATTAATTTATTATAAAATAATATTTCTAGCTTTTCCAAAGGTGCCCCTCACCCCTCTTATAAAAGGGCACCCCCCCCCCCTTCTCACTAATTCACACATTCGAAGCCTTTTGGCTCTAACAAACCCCACAAAAATAATCTCTAAAATACCATTAATTCAACCTAGAGGAATTATTTGGACCATAAATCCAACCTAATGAGCCCTTTTGATCAAATCAAAAGGAAGAACCCGAAGAAGAGATAATGTTTTCACCACCCTCTTTCAAGTTCCTTTATTATTCCAATTCTTATTTATTTGTTTTTACCATTATAAAGTAATAACTCTAGTATCTTATATATACCATGATGTTATTATAAACATGGTAAAACCATATTCAGTATTCTATCCATCCTTTGAATGACATGTCACCATATGTGCGTACGTACGGCTTACCGTCTCCATGTCGTGGTGTAATTGTTATTCAAAACATTATTATTTTGATGGGTATAATAATGATGTGTAATTAATGTAAATAATAAATATAACATGATAATTATTCTGTATATATGATATACCATCCAATTATATATTATTTTAATATCAAAATAATGATATTGTCGCCCGTGCGTACGTACGGACTACTATCTCCACGAACGCGATGAGATTCATTCCCCATCGTATCCATGAAATTATAATTCTCATTTGATGATTAAAAATAATTTTTAAGGACTTGATATCATTATGGATATTAATAAGACACAACCTATCCATAAAAAAATAGCTTATGTAACAAAATATATAAAATAAAACGAGTAAGTTAACACCCGAAACGACGATAGTACTAAGATATTATTAACAAAGAAATGTTAAGAGATCATATATGATATCATATTAATGTATATGATTATTTTATAATTTAATAACATGTATTTAAGCATTATAATGAAGGTTAACCTACCCCCAAACAAGGAAAAGTACAAGGTAAGGTTTTATTTTACAATCTCTTCTTTATCCGATGTTGTTTATATGTAATTATCTACTAGGATCTCTTTATCATACACATCCATGTTTCTTAAAAAATAAATCATTTAAAATCATTATTATTATATTAGAGACTATGGGTTAATGTCATTTTTACCCTTTTTTACTTTTTATAAGAAGTTTATAAAGGAATGTTTCCATTGTTTTCCAAACAAGGTCCTTTTTAATCTTTTAGAAAGAGTTAAGGTAAGAATGTCTTTTTTAACTTATACGGAGGGTGTGGCTATTTTCCGCTGTTATAAAATCTTTTATGATTACCTTACAAGCTCATAAGAATATTTTCAAAGTAAAAGTTTTATTATGTGACTTTTAAATGATTTCAAAAAAGATATATTTCTATCAAATAGTTTTGATTTCATCTATGTCAACATCCTTTAATGTATTTTAAGCTTATTTGAAGTTTATTTATTATGATAAAAACTTCCAAATTGTATTGAATGTTTTTTGATATGTTTGACTGTGGATGTGTTATTTTTATACCATTCATGGTTTATGGAGAAATTATTGACATTTCGTATGCTAGTTTTAATACGAATGTTTATGTTATGTTTAAACCTGTTCATATGAGGAATGCATTGGACTTAATAAGTGAAGGGTGGAGCCCGCTATAGCTCCTCGATGCATCGGTAGGTCTCATGAGACAAACTAGTGTCTTAGAATGAGGCCTTGACAAAATATTATTTTTATTCTTGGCATGAGGCCTTAGCTACGTGGTTATGATAGTCTGGCATTATGCATTCCATCATTATGAAAGTGGTTATCGATATTGCATGTGATTATTCGACTAGTAGAATATCCATGTGAATAATTAAATGACATTATTTCATTTTTTCCTTATTATACTTATGTTCAAGTTTAAAAGGCTTTTTTTTAGTTATACATTGCCTTAAATGTTTATGCTTATTTATGAAATTTTCCGCAATATTGTTATCCTTAATGGGAATTTGAGCTCACCCATTTCTATGTTTTATTTTTTTTAGGATGTGAAGACGTATTGTATGAATGACCTTTAGGGATAGTATAAAGGGATATGAGTGTGGAGACAAGATGTTGTTCTAGGTTTCACGTTATGATGTAATGTAAACTTTTTGAATGTATCTAGTGTTTCCAAGACTACTAAACTAATTGGTATTTCGAGACTTGATCTTTTGTGATCATGCCAATGTTATGTGATAATGCACCGACTCTAGGTAACTAGGGTTAGTGCGTTAAATTAATTATAGATATAGTGTGTATCCTCCCATGATAAATCTTTTAAAAGTTATGATACCCCCTTAACATCACCAATAAAAAAATTATGTGAAATTTCCAATTAAATTAGAAAACTGTGTATTAGTCGTGACACTAGTTGTCACATTTTGTGATTTTATTATAGCCTACAATAATTGATGTTTCCATTTATGGTATCCTAGATTCTCTTAGTGCATGGTATCCAGATGTTCGATATATTAAAATTTCTTATTGTGACTTCTATATTTCCTTCAGTACACTATGTCATTCCCTATGATATAATTTTTTATCATACATGACATGCCTCTAATGAACTAGAACCTTAACTCCTAAGATCCATATTTTTCTATGTCTCCTATATGATTCTCTAAACACGTCGAGATCTCTCCCATATTATCACCATTAATATATTATCATCAATCAAATGATTATAAGCAGTCTAAAAAATCCTTCATCAATAAAATATTTAGTATTAACATAAATATCATTAAAACCATTATTAAAAACTTTTGTATCATATTTAAATATTACAATCACTTAATATTTTTTACATATCTATATTTTACTAATATAAATGTATCAATAATCATTTAATGCATATTATTTATTTCTAATAAATTTCTCCATCTCCTTGATCATGTACTTTAAAAAACAACCATATATAATTATCCAAACTCTATTAGCTCATGTGACTTATAAATTAATAATTAAAAATAATGATCTATATTATCATATCCATCTTCATAAAGTGGTTGAAAAAAATCAAACAATAAAATCTTAGAAATATCAAAAGTGTCCAATATCCTTAGTCAATTGAAAATGTACTCATTTCATTATAATAATAATTTGTTGAGATGAAATTTGAGGAATCTCCATTTTGGATAATATTAAAGGGAATTCCAAGGTTAAATACATAGTGAATATATTTAAAAATTACTTATAATGGTATTAGTATGATCCAATGTGTTTTAGAACCAGTAACTGATTCAGATCCACGATCAATATTTCTGAAACAATTTCCATAGGAGTTTCTATTTCATATATTAATTCACAAAAATGGATTTATTTTGAATATAAAAGATTCTATATATTTTTTTCATACACTAATATTGTAAATATTGAAGAAAATTTCAAATAAAACACCCAAATAAATAATTACAAATTATCATTTAATTCATAACCTAACTAAGACTAATATCCATTAGAGAATTTATAGTATCAAATAAGGAAATATAGAATAATTGGAAGATATTGGATTAATTCCAAATCCATTATTATTGGGATGTGGTGAAAGAGAAGAGGGGTAAAAGTTTTAGGAAGGTACCTCATACTAAATACCTGATAGCAATAAATAAAACTCATATAATGGGGGATACTAAGAATTCAGTGACGTTAATTAATACCTAATCGGTAGAAGTTAATAATACTACTTATAAAGAAATGAATACAATGACCTCCTCATAATTTTCAACTATGATATTCCATACCTTAAATCCATTAATATGTTTTTAAAAAATAAATAATAAAAGTAAAAGAAAAATAATAAAGAAAATAAAAACGAAGAACTATTAACCCATTACATTTCAAAGGGGAATCCATAGAAGAAAGAAATAACACTTGAGATATTGGAAATGGATTTTATGAATGGGTAATACATTTGGTTGGTGAAAATTTAATTTTCATTGAATATCATGAATACAACATAGAAAATATCACTATAAGTAATCCTAAAGATTTTAGAGATGATAAAATAGTAGGGGATGATGTTATCTAACCCTGAAAAATTCTATAAAAATTTATTGTTGGGTATATTATAGGCTTAATAAGCCTTGGATAGTTTGTGGAGCCCATAGGTGGAGTAGTAAAGTTCTTTATAATATTATCTTCTTATATGAGATTATTTTATAATAAGTAATTAATATAATTGATTGTCAATATTTATGTAACTTGTTCATTCAGTGTTAGTAAGAGGGGTAGATCAGTAGGGCCTGAAATTTCTTTGAAGTAGGAGACTTTATTAAACATTAATAAATTCTCCAAAAATCATAATTTATGAGAAGATAAATTGAAATTGTCATTAGGAATTTTTTATAGGTATACATGGTTGGTTAAATAATTCTAAAAAATATAATATATGGATGATTATTTATAGGATTTCAATCAATTCAATTAATAATTTACTTATCACTAAGTATTTTAATGAAGTGTTTCTTACTAATGGGAATAGTGGGGGTCCCCTAAAGACCAAGGAGTAATTGAAATATTTATCTGGTGATAATATAAAATTACCTCAATAATATTGGATATAAAGGAAGTATATTCATATAGACCAGAGAAAGATATTACTATACTATAATAAGTGAACAACTATAAAATTTCTTGGGTTAAGCGACATGTGTTGAGACTTCTATATTCTATAAAATGAAAAAACTTTTTTTACTAAGGGTTACCACTCATATATTATTATTAGAACTTACTTGGAGGATAAAAAAATAGAATGAATCCAATATTTCATTTTCATATAGAATAAATTTGGGATGAGGTTTGTAATAATTCTGGGAATTTGTATTGATATGATACCTTTTGGTAAAAAAAGGTAGCGATAAAATTAAGATAACAACTTCAACATTGGACGAATAGAGTGTGGGACATGAAATTTATAATTAAAGGAACATCAAGATTTTTTAGACAATTTTACATTATCTATATGAAAATCAATGGAAATTAATAAGGAAATTCAATATATAGAGCATAAATTTTATGAGATAATTCTAAAAGAAATTTATACTAGAATTTGTAGTCTAGTGTAGTGGAACTTTTTTAAGTAAATACGAATAAAAATTATTTTTTAAAATTATATATAGAGGAATATGAATACATTTTTTAATGGAAACAAATTGGACATGTGAGTAAACTTTCCCATTTATTATTCAATTCAAGAATAAATAGAAAAGGATGTCATGTATATAAACATTCCATTATATTGTTTTGGCGATTATATTTATATGTATTTAAGAAGCCCATTAGAAGGTCCATTCCATTTATCATTTTGAGCATTTCCATTTAGTTTCACTATTTTTTAAGAAGATAACACACATTATAGGCGGTTTTATTATCAAAAGGGGAACATGATTATGTCAACTCATTCAATTCCATATTTATATATATCTTTAACTAGAGTTAATTAAATACACCTCAATGTTAATTTAAGAACAAGTCATTTAAAATAAGACATATACCTCAAAGGGTGGATTGAGTTGTGGTGAACAACCTCTTGTGAGGAAATTATATGCACAAAAGGAATTTTGATTAATGAATTAGAATTTATATAATTAACATTACATTTAATAGGTGATGCATGTAAAAACCAACATAGATAATGATTATGTATTTGATAAACGAGAAATAATTTAAGTTAAGATCCATAAAACACCTACCTAATTCATATGATGATTCAATAATCTATTATTGATCTTTGATTCGAGCCGGTTTGAAATAAATTGAAGCAATACAAAAACATATTGAAAGTAAGTCATAAGAGTTCAAATTGAAATGGAATTTAATACAGATAAAGAAATGGAAAAAGGTGGAATGAGGAATCTAAGGCGCCTAGTGGATCATGTAGGTATACTGAGGACGGGGGGGGGGGGGGGGTGAATCAGCGTACAAAAGTTTTACCAATTTTATTTTCTTCACTTTTACCTTCTTTAATAATCAGAACCTATGCACTTGTTATAGTGAACGAATCTTTCCTTATTATAACCACAATTATATAATATGATGTATATAATGTAAATGAACTATAACACACCATATTTTTACAATGTTATTCCTTTATGTGGGTGAATACGTCATTGCTATGTTTGGGATTATTCGAAACACAGATTCTCTACTAGAAATCAATGAATAATTATAAGTGTGTTGGTCAGGTATCACCATGAAACCATTATCTGTAGGTATGAAACATTTCCAAAATTATAATTCCATTCAACTAGTGTTATTTATACTAAAATAACACCATTTTTTGAGAAAAATCAACACTCAACACAATGAGAAAGATCATAATAACATCAAGAGGCCACTATAACACAAAACTTATCTTCCTCTTCAAGCCACTGAGAATGAACTGAGAATTCACTTTATCACTTCAAATAAATCACTTTGACTGCCATTAAATTTGATTAACAAAATTGCATAAAATTCATCTGAGTATACTCTCTTTAATTATAGAATATAACACTTCCAATTTAAATCATAGTGATGGTATAAATAAAAATTTTTGATATATCGATAAAATATAAGTTGTATTCTTTTTTTCTTCACTAAAAAATATTGGTACAACTCAAATCAATTATTATACAAATAAATATCCCTTTTCCTTCATGAATGTAGCTCACATCATAACATGAAAATATTTAATGCATGAAATTCTTCACATAATTTATATAACAAATTTTTCCAATAACAAATGAACAATACTATATATTCTTCTTATCTTCATTATGAATGTACAAAATTCTAGCATGCAAACTAATACTATTTATATTTCCTTCACACATTACTTTTACCATGATTTAATATCGACATTTGCATCATGCATGCACTAAAATCATGTAAATATGTCATTTTCTAAGCATGGAACTCATAACAGGTTTTTGTAATATACTTCATGTTTAAAAAACACAATATGAGCACTATATTTTTACTTTTCACAAATATAACATGAAATCAGTATAATTCATAAGTTCTTCATGTAAAAACACAAATATTGATTCTTTTTGTGTAGAAAGATCAAGTAACAGTGTGTCACACTATGTTTATTCACAACATTCCTTTACAAGATCTCAAATTCTTCATTTATGTGATAATACTCTTCTTAAAGTCATACATGTTTCCAGATCAACTCAAAAACCTAAAACAAGGAACTAATATCTTCTTCATGTAATGTAATACATGCACACACTCGATGTAAATTATAATACCACCTCAGTAACTCTTCTTTACTGTGGGTATAAATTTCATACTTCATATGCAAATAAGAACAATATTGTCTTCATGCATGGATTTATGAAAGATACTCATTTATAGATGTGTGAACTATGATTATTTATACCTATTTATCAATAAATATTATTCACATGTTATCCTTACAAGATAGTATGTTATATTTCCTTCAATTTTTCAAAACAATATGTGGTATCTCAGTATACTTCATAGATGGCACAAGAGAGAATGAAAACACTATCCAACATGCTTTTCATATAATATCTTCATAAAGGAAACTCTTACTGAAAAATTTCATTCTCCATTGTGTTTATTCTATCTTCTATATGAAACATGTTCACATAAGCTCAAATTATCATCAACTTTGTGTGATCACATATGTTGAACTCAAATGCATGAAAGTTCTTTCGAAAAAACTGAATGCATGTTTTGTTATGTTTCTCTCTCAATAAAAAATCCACTCAAATGTACGATGAGATCTCAAATGAGAGATAAAATTCTAAATGTAAATGATATAATCTCACATTTTTATAGGTATACCTCACCGAAAAAAAATCTTAAGAGCAAGTTGTATTAAAGATATGTACCACAAACCATCAACAACAATACATTTTACACCAGTTTATTTTTTCTTCAGTTTCATATTTTTTTAAAACATGAACACATACCATAAGGTGATATTAATCATATTAAGATTTTAAGAATAATGAAAAAGTTATTAGAAGCTTGATTTAACCTTTATACAATGCTACATAGAGGATGCCTGACCTTTAGGTGCTCTCATATGGACTCAATGAAGAAGATGGCACCCTATGATGATCAAATGACTAGGATGAAACAACTCAAGTGAATCATATAAATAAAGTTATTTACATGTTTTTTACATGAAGAAAATTTGATAAAAATGCATACCACATCAAAATAGTAACCATTTTTTAAATCCTTAATAATATTAGTCATGATTTGAGTGGTTAATAAATTGGTTACCATAGCACTCTTATTATATCATGGAACTACCCCATTCTGGGCACTCAGCTCCTCCATCATTCCACCCCATAGTGGATCTCCATCTGCTCATGTACCTCTAAGGTGAACCTATGCATGCTATCGACTTCAATATTGGATAGCTTCCCTGGTTGATCTTGGTTCCCACCAAAGAAGTTGTGTTCCTAGATCCTATGGTTTCTTGTTGTTTTAGCTAAATGTTTTGTCTGAGACCAATATTTTTTACTAAAAAATAAATACCATGTCACGAAAATACTAACCACTTAAAAACGAAAATTTCTCACAAAAAATATTTTTCATGGATATTATTCTTATTCATCAAATATTTGTTGTAATTAATTTGAAACCATATTTTCACATGTCTTAGAACTTTAAAACCAGCTCTGCAATCTTCACAATTAATGTTTCTTCTTCTAAAGAAAATCTTAAAACCCAACTCTTCCAATAAAAACATCACTCCCATATTATGAATATTTTTAAAGAACAATTCAATGGAATAAACCCACTCTCTGATTACTATCATATTTAATTTTTTCAATTAAGTGTATTATCAACAATTATAACACAAATATTACTCAATTGGGGTTCTTTAATACCCCCTTCAGAGTTTTTTTTCAATAACCATTTTACTTTAAAATTCATTGTTTTATTATCCCCCATACATGATAATAAAACCAAAGATATGATTATGGTAGAGAATTCAATTCATCTCATTCTTTAACAATTTAACTTCTATTCTTCTCTCTATTAATATCCTCATTTTATAAGATATGACACTTAATAGAAATTCAAATTGATCTACTTGAGAGAAGTAAATAATAAAATTTTTAATGTAATGAGTCATTAATTAATCAATTCCAAGTGTACATGGTCTAACCCTTTCTAGAAAACATGAGTAATCAATTTATAAAATAAAGCTATCAATTAATTTTTTAGAATATAATTCCAACACTAAAGAATTATTATAGAATTTGTTCAAAATACTTTCAACTATTATCCTTCATTTATTTCATAAAAAATATTAAAATAATTCAACTATGATAATTGAATTCCCCTTTATCAATATATTTTACTTTTGTCACCAAATTATCAGTTTATCCTCTTATGATTCATTATTTTCATTAATATAGAGATATAACAACATACTTTTTTAATAAAAATAATCAATTTACAAGATTTGAAAATATCAGATAAATCCATTACCATAAAATTAAATATTCATTTGATCCCATTTGATATATTCAACTCTGATAGTTGTCTAGATTTTATCCCATAGTGGAATGATATTTATCCATCTTCTTTATCAGGATTGAATTTCTACAAGATTGATCTTCAAGAATAATTTACATAAAAATTGAAATAAAAAACTCCATGATGGATAAAATTTTGGATGCTATATAATTTTTCACCGCACTAATATCTTTAGGAATCCCCTTAAATATATTTCTCACCTTTAATTATTTGTATAATAGAAACAAACACAAAATATACATGAGAATAAGGTGGTTCTTCAAAAGGTTTTTTGTTATAGAAATAGGGATGAGATTTATTTCTCAACCCTGAAACTCCATCTGATACTATTCCAGTTCTATGAATAATCATCATTCTTGATCCTTATTTTACTTT
This sequence comes from Viscum album, assembly GCA_963277665.1. Classification (NCBI taxonomy): domain Eukaryota; kingdom Viridiplantae; phylum Streptophyta; class Magnoliopsida; order Santalales; family Viscaceae; genus Viscum; species Viscum album. The sequence goes on from OY728145.1 coordinate 1,424,354,373, forward strand.
AAAAAGTGTATTTTTAAGGTAAACATGGACTGATTCATTTTGTAAGCTTTCATATTAGAATGAATAAGAATCTTCACATTAAAAAGTAGTGCACATTTACTCTCCAGCATCTACTCCAACTTTGTATCCAATTAAAGATGCTCACCCTTATGATCAAGCATAATTTATGGTATATACTCATACTCATTCTTATATATATACTATTTATTTACAATAGAATTTTTATCATAAAAATCCAATGGTTCTATTCCTTTTTTCTTCACTAATACTATTTATTTAGGAAATCATGTCATAAATTTTTCAAAAGTATACCCTGACATTTTTCACCTTACACACAAATCTATAAAACTAATATGATTATCCTTTTTATAAAACCCCTCATGAAATTCAAAATTTTCATCTATATTTTCATGAACCAAATCAATAATGTTATTTATTTCTAATATTGATTTATTTTTCTGCTTCGGCTCACTTCCACTAGAATTTGTGTTTAAAATATACCTGAAATAGTACATTATAGGACCTTTTCTTCTACAGTAGAAGAAATTTTTCATTAGTGGGACATTCATATCATCATTCTCATTGAGTTTTGATTTCATAATAGTTTTATTAACATTATTCTTATGCTCACACCTCAATGAATATTTTTCTTTATTATTTATTTTCCACTTCTTTTAATGTGGTATTTTTTAGTGGGACCCCAGGACACCCTAAGAGGGGAGGGGTGAATCAGGGTGTCAAATTTTTTTTAAACAAGGATCTTGTTCCCATGTTGGTAGGAACTCGTTAAAATAGTAATACTGGAGGGAACATAATGCAAACAATCATATTCAAAGAGACCACTCATCACTTTTACTTGGTTCGCCACTAAGGGCTACGTTTAAGGAGCATATATCAATAGTTTGTTGGTCATACCTAATTCCACTAAATTTCACTAGCTGTGGATTACAGGTTTCAGGTACAGTCACTATGTCCCATGAACACTGACTTTTTAGAGGTTTTGCGATAATTCACTGCGTCCCTCAGATCGCTTACATCGAATCCCCCTAGCTCACCACCCCAGGTGAAGGCACACTCAGTTTATGGATGTGAAGGTCCCTCCAATAGATTTTCATTTGAACTCTTCATCTCTATTCAAAATGATAAACTTCCTACATCGGAGTTCTAAATTGATGCACTTGAAAGCACTGATCGTACAAACTAGATATTCAAAAACCTATCAGAATCATAACACCACGCTTTCACGCAAAACCTCAACTTGCAGGCATGATTTAGGAATTTTTGCGCAAGATTTGGGAATTGTCGCAAAAGATAACTTTTATACAACCCCAAATTTCCCCAGAACCCTTATCCTTCATGAAAAGACACAGAAAGTTTCACTTGGATTTTTAGACTAAAGGAACAGCTTGCGCACAAGATTAACTCTCTGTAATTCTTCCATGCACAAATCTTTCTCACATTAGAGAAACTATATTTTTTTGGAAAATCCTTAAGTCTTACATGGGATATCCACCTATTTAGAGGCCTCAATGACCCTGAGTGAAAGTTACCAACGCATCTTTATCAGTGCACGCAATATTCTTACAGAGTGTATAAAACCCCTTTTGACGCTGCATTGCGCACATATGATTTTTCAGCACAACCTTATCTTTCACGCACATTTAATTATTGCACAGAATTTTTTACTTTTCCATATTTTGACATTATAATCTTGAACCATGTATTGCACGTAATTTCCAAGAAACCTACAATATTGTGCATAACTTCATTTTGAAAATCCACATTTCTCCATTTCCTGTTTTTTCGGACAAAAATTTGGCAAACATTGGGAAATGACGCCACCTTCAGTACTGTTTCCCGCCTGAACTGTATGACCCCATTCCTGGAAAACTTCAAGAACTTCTAATGAGGATTGACAACAAACAAAAACCATACTCCATTTCCAGAATAGAATGACCATGTTTCCAACAATCTCCCCCTTTGGGTTTGTTGTTAATTTCCTTATAAATTCAATTGAGAACCATCCTCTATCAAAACCGGATATATAAGAATAAACATAGTCAACACTCTAAGTCTACGTGAGAAATTATTGGTGTAGAAAACAAGAGGGGAATCTTGAATTGAGTACCCATGTTTTTTGGAATTCTTAATGATGCCCAAGCTATTCTCTTACTGCGTCATAGAAGAATTACATGTCCTGAATATATTCCTTCTTCTCTTAAATCTGAATTCTCATCATGTCACAAAAGCATTACATGTCCATCACATGTCATAAATTTACATGTCCGGAAATTATTCATTCTCCCCCATTGACAATAAACCCAAGGACTGGTATTTGTTCATTGTATAGATCAAAACACCCCTTGGATAGTATCTCTATATAAACCTACATCACATCCACAAATAGATTAAAAAAATTTAACATAACTGCGGAGAGGAGAATTTTGTAACCTCCTTATGCAATGGGAGGTGGATGAAAGATGAGGTTGAACTAATGTTTCTCAAACACATCCACTGACAGTGTCTTGGTCAGGATAACATCCACTTGATCATCAGTTCCCACATGATCCATTTTAATTAGGCCTTGTTTAAATTTCTCTTTGAAAAAGTGATATTTGATTTCAATATGTTTTGTACGAAAATTCTGAATAGGATTCTTCATAAGATAAATTTCGCTCTTGTTATCATAGTAAATCACCATTGGTTGTTTCACCACACCACCAATATATGTCAGTTGTTTCTTTATCCATAGTATTTGAGTGTATGCATTTGTAGCAGAGATATACTCAGCTTCAACAGTACTAAGAGAAGTATATTATAGTTTCTTACTCAACCAACCAACACATTTTTTCCCAATATATAATGCTCCACCACTGGTGGAATTTCTATCAACTACATCACTAGCCCAGTCAGCATAAAAAAATGATGATAATTCACTATCCCTTTCTGCATCAAAGTATAACGCATAATTATGAGTACCTTAAATTTACCTTAGGATTCTTTTTTACTTCTATTATATGCAATTTCTTCATATTACTCTGAAATCAGGGAGCTAAGCAAGTTGCAAAGACAATATCAGGCTGTGTCACTATTAGGTATGATAAGCTTCCATTAATCCTTCTGTACATGGTTGGATCTACAGAGGTTCTATCCTGATTCTTTCCATGTTTGGTTCCAATCAAAATCAGAGTAGACATTGGTTTGGAGTCATGCATATAAAATTTATTCAGCAGTTCTCTTGCATACTTTTCCTGATAAATGAAAGTGTAATCCTTCTTTTGAATAACCTAAAACCCCATGAAATATGTGAGCTCCTCAATCATAGACATTTCAAATTTTTATTTCATATGATTAGGAAATTTATCCACTAATCTATGCCTACTGCCACAAAATATAATTCCATCAACATAAACTAGAACCATTAACTGATCTTTTGGTGAATTCTTCACATAGTAATTGTGATCAAATCCTCTTATTTTGAATACAATCTTCTTGAGATAAGAATACAGCCAAGAATACCATGCTCATGGTGCTTGCATCAAAATAAAGAGGGCCTTCTTTAATTTACAAAACTTTGTTTCATTAGTACTAAGAAGAAAACCCACTGGTTGTTTGATGTAGACTTATTCTTTGAGAACACCATTAAAGAATGTTGTCTTGAAGTCTATTTGATATTATTTATATCCTACTTGAATTGCCTTGGTAAGGAAAATCCTGATTGACTCCAATCTTGCTACAAGAGAAAATGTTTTCTCAAAATCGTTTCCTTCAATCAGTGAATATCCCTTGCACACCAGTGATGCCTTATTTCGGATCACATTACCATGATCATCATATTTGTTCTTAAAAATACACTTTGTACCAATTAAATTTTGACCTTCGGGTCTCTTGACCAGATACCATGTCTGTTTTTTTTCAATCTGATATAACTCTTCATTCATAACCTTCAACCATGATTCATCCTTTCTAGCTTATTTAAATGAGGAAGGTTCCACAACTGATAGAAATACAGATTTTTAATTACTCCTCATTCTCCTTGTTTGTGTGGGTGCAGTCCAATCCTCAATGATGTTGGATTGATCAATTTCTGCTCTTTGATTCCACCTCTGAGATTTAACAGAATTATTTCTAGTTATGGTTTTAACTTCAGATTATTATTCTAAGTCAACATCCCTATGTGACACCTGAGTGTTTTTCACACCTTCCTCTATTTCAATATTTGCATTTACTCCATGTCACATTCTTCTTAATCTTCTATATCGTCAGCATAGGAATTATTTTAAGCATTTTGGGTTTTTTCTTCAATGATCATAACATAACTACTTTCCACAATCCTCCCTAAGTGATTATTGAAACACTTGTAAGTTTTGATGTTCATTGGATATCCAAGAAATATTTTTCATCCACATCGTCACCAAACATCCTTTGATTTCCATCTTTATTTAGGATGAAACATTTGCTTCCAAAGAAAAAAAAATATTTTAAAGAAGGCTTCCTTATATGCCACAATTCATATAGTTTCTTCATTTCTCCCATATAAATCCCTATTTGATTTTGAATGTGCACTGCAGCTTCAACAGCTTCTTTCCAGTAATGGTAAGAGATACGACTCTCAACTAGCATAGTTTTAGCCATGTTGTTGACCTGTTGATTCTGGCACACAAAAACTCCATTTTCTATGTAGTTTAAACAAAAACTACCTCATGACATATTCCATGTTTTTATAGGTAATTATCAAACTCAATGGATGAGTATTCTCCTCCATTTTCAGATCACAGGACCTTGATTGTCCATCCAGTATCATTCTCGGAAATTTGGTGATAGGTTTTCATGAAATAAAGTACATTTTGCTTCCTATAAATAACCATTACACGGGCCATTCTACTATAATCATCAATGAAAAAGAAAAATTACCTCTCTCCATGAGTTCTGGAAACGTTTATCAGACCACATACATCTGTATGGATGAGACCAAGAAGGTGTGATGCCATTTTCTTCTTCGGCCGATATGAACTACAGACTAGCTTCCCCCATTTACAAGAATCACAAGCCTTTTCCCATTCACATTTTAGAATGGGGATATCCATGACAAAAATTAAATTAGATATCTTTTCCATGTCTTGTTGGTTAATGTACCACAGCCTTCGATTCCATTGGTTGTTCTCTTCTTCAACAGACCTATAGAAAGAGTTATCTTTACTGTCAACCTGAAATAAATTTCTATCTATTCTATAGCCTTACATGAGATAATTCACTATTTTCCCCTTTATGGTGTTTCCTTTTTGATTGAATGTTACTATGATCCCTGAGTCACAAAGTTGACTCACACAGATGATATTGTGACATAGACCGTCCACATAAAGAACTTCAATCTTTTTCATCTCTCCATTGGTGAGAGCAGTATTTCCACTTCCTTTAATCTTTAAAGCACCATCATTAACAAAACTCACTATTCCATCAACCTTATTTTTAGTGTTCTTTAAAAGTTCATCATTTACAGTCATATAGGATGAGCATCCACTATCAAGAATATAGGTGCTTCTACTTTTAGTAGCTTTGAGGGCTACTTCTCCATGATTAGATTTTTTAATTTTTTTTCTTCTCTTTCCATGAGATATTGGATTGAGTATAGGTCACTAATGGCCTTCCAATTACTTCTTCCACATAATCAGATTCTTCATACCCATACTCTTCTTCTAGAGGATAAAACCTATTTTTGAGAACAATACCATCGGGAGGGTGAGTATTGACCCATATCTGGGAGTTTTATGAATTTATACCATCATACCTCTACCTACCATACATATCTTTGTAGTCATAGTTAGAATAGTGAAAACAAAATCCATAGAAACTTTTTCTTCTATAAGATCTAGGATATGATATTGATATTCTTTGTTGACTTCCCAGATCTTCTCCATTCAAATAGATCCTTTCCACTTCGTAATATGACATGGTATGGCCCAGATAGCCACAGAACTAACACTTCATGAGAGGAAATGTCTTCTCACTTATATTTATCCTCATTCCTTCTTCTTTGGGAAAGTGGTTGGACTGCCTGTCATTTCTGAAATTTTGTGGATAATCTTCTGTTCTTCTTTTAGTTTGGATTGAGAGTTTATTTTTCAGAACTTCAGGAAACTTTTCAACATGTCCATATTTAATCTTATCTTTCTTTTGGATCTTTTTTTCCCAACAGTTGTTGTCTCAAATTCACAACCAATTCCACTGTTTCCCATGCAAGTGGGTCTGTGGTCACTCAATATTTTTTCTACCCCATCTGGAACACTCTTTCCTCTTACCAGTAATTCTACATTAGATAATATTCCAAAATGAATTTTCTTCTTACCCTCATTTGTGGTTGATTGAGAGTCATGTTTACTCCTAAGAGTAACAACTTCTTCCTCAAGACCCACAATAGTCTTGGACTTATCTTCCATTCTAGATGTAATTTCATTTATGAAATTTTCTTGTTCTTAAATTCTATGCTTTAGTTCCACAACATCATCTGTGCTTTCATGGATTGAAGTATATACTCTCACAGTTCTTCTATTCGTTAAATTCCATCTTTACACTCATAAAAATATTCTGAATATTCTTCCACCATTTCTTTCCACTTACTATATCTCTTACATTTATTATTATGCTTGGAAAATGAATCCTTAATTTGAAACATGGGATCACCATTTGGATTCATCTGATTATCTTTGTCTTTATCGATTGAGGGTTTTGACTTTTCAATGGTATCCATCATGGAAGCATGGTTTCTAGTTTTAAATTATGGTTCTTCTTCTTCATAGAATTCAATATCATCATCTTCCTCTTCACAAAAAAAACTCTCCTTCTGTACTTTCTTTAGAAATTTGAACTCTTTATTTTTGAAAAACCTTTTCTGAGGCATCTCAATGTCTTTTTCTTCTCTCTCTTCATCATCAAACTTTCTTTGGCACTGAGAGGCATTGTTCCCAACTCTTCCACACAAAAAAACATTCTAGAGGTAACATACATTTAAATTTACCTTTTTCCATTATTAATCTTCTTGGAAATGAGAGAAATAATTTATTTTTACTCATCACCTTTACCACCATTATCTCCAGAATTTTCCAGTTTTTCCATGGCTTTGAATGCCATTCCCTTGCTAACATGAGTCGTAGCATCTTCTGGTTTGACTCTCATCTCATATGCCACTAGGATACTTAGTAGATCATCCAGAGATAGATTAGATAGATCAATTTATTCAAGGGATGACACCTTTGAAATGTAAATAAGAGGAAGACTTGTCATTAATTCTTTAATATATCATTGTCATTGATTTCCTCTCATAGACCTCGAATAGCTCCCACTACGTCACTAATTTGATTGAATAAAGAATCTGCGTTCTCATCAGGATGCATATTCATATCATCAAACATGTTTTGCAGGACATGAAGTTTTTCCCCCTTCAGTTTGATGTCCCCTTCATTAATATTTTCAAGTTTATCCCACATAGAATTTTATGAGGTGAAAATCATCACCTTTAGATAGATCTGACCTGAAAGAGTTGCAGTGATAACATTATGGGATTTTCCATCCATATCATGATCTTTCTTGTCTATATTAGTCATAGAAAGCCCTGTTGGATCAATAACTTTCATTCCTTGAACAGTAGAGATGCGAATTCCATTCCAAGGGATCTTAAATGAGATATCATTCTGTTCATCCAAATATGAAAATTACCTCCATCGAAGAGAGGGATTCCCCTGTCATTGATTTCATTCTCCATGATGATAAAGTAAATATCTAACACCAGTAAACTTTACCCTCTGATAACACTTTTAGGACCCTAGGACACCCTGAGAGGGGCGGGGTGAATAAGGGTGTCAACTTTTTCTTTTAAAACAAGGATCTTGTTCCCACATTAGTAGTAAATTGTTAAACCTATAATATTGAAGGGAACAGAAAGAAAAAAATCATATGCAAAGAGACTGCATAGTACTTTTACTTGGTTCACCACTAAGGGCTGCATCCAAGGAGCATATGCCGATAGGTTTCTAGTCATACATAATTCCTCTAAATGTAACTAGTTGTGGATTAGAAGGATTGGCTATAATCACTCTGTATGAGGAACACTACCATTAAAATGGTTTAGGGATAGCTCACTGTGTCCCTCAGATCACTTCTATCGACTCCCCTAGCTCACAGCCCTGGGTGAAGTCACATTCAGTTTATGGACATGAAGGCCCATTCAATAGATTTTCATTGAATTCTTCATCCCTATTCAGCACAAGACACTCCAAACATTGAAGTTCGGAATTGATGCACTTGAAATCACTGATCACACAAATCGTATATTCAAAAACCCGTCAGAAGCATAACACCACGCTTGCACTCAATACCTCAACTTGTGTGAAAGATTTGGGAATTTTCATGAAAGATGACTTTAGCACAACCCCTAATTTCTGTGAAACCGTTTTCTTTGACGCAACGACACAGAAGGGTTCACTTGGTATTTTTAGACTAAAGGAACTACTTTCATTCAAGATTAACTCTCTGTAATTATTTCACACGCAAATATTTTGCACATTAGAGTAACCACATTTTTGTTGGAAAGTTCTTAAGTCTTCCATGGGGTTGCCATATATTTATAAGCCTCGATGATCCTACATGAATGTTCATGATGCGTCATTTTTGGTGCACGCAAGATTCTTCTAGAGCATGAAAAAACCCTTTTTACATCACATTAGGCATGCAATTTTCTTTCACACTACCTTATCTTTTGCGTACATTTAATTATTGCGTGCACTTTTTTTACTTTTTCCATATTTTGACATTTGGATCCTAAAACATGACTTGAACACAAGTTTCCAATACACCTAAAATCTTGTACACAACTTCATTTTCCAAACCCACATTTCCCCATTTTGTGATTTTCAGGCCCAAAAAATTTGGCAAACACTTGGAAACAGCACCACCTTCAATACTGTTGCCTACCTGAACTGTATGATCCCTTTCCTGGAAAACTTCCTAAACATTAATGAGGATTGACAACAAACACAAACCATACTCCATTTACAGCATAGAACAACCATGGTTATAACATTATTTAAAACATCATATGAATAGTGAATGGTTTATACATACTAGCACCCATCATAATTGTGACCAGTTCTACTTCAATAATCACATAAGTATTCAAGAAACTCAAATCAATTATTAATAGAAAAATTCTTCTTAATTTGTGAATTATGATTCAATTATACATAATTAAGTATTACATCAAATCTAATTCCTTTTAATACTATCATTTTTTAATTATCATGCATTGAAACATTATGCTGCCAGTCGATGGACCGATGCCCAAATTTTAAAATCACTAATAATAGCCAACAAATAATGATTTCTTATTTTATGATACAACTTGAAAAGTTTTGAAATATTTTTATTTTGTATAATATGATTCTTTATCTAATATATTTGTAGGGAACAAGAATTAATCCTCTTCTTCATATACACATTTGATGATATAATGGATTTAACATCAGTCTTCTTCACCCATGTTTAACCATAATTATTTTTGGTGCTTGTACTTGTAGATGAAACAATATTAGTTCAAACAGAAATAGCTGGATCAAGGGTTATCTATTTCATTGATCTTGTAGGATATTTATCTTTAGATAATCTAAATCTCTTCTTACTTCTTGAATTATCCTTTTCATAAGTCAGACTCTTCTCAGAATTTCTCTTGGGAACCTTCTAATCTCATCAATTTGTGAAGATTCATATTGTAACATCCCACATATTTATAGAATAATAGATTTTCATATCAAATAATATTTATGAATAAGATATAAATTTTACATTAAAGGCAATTCTTTTTCTGATAGCATACTCTACATGCAATAACATGTTTCTCTTTAATGTTACATTTCACACAACATTGAGTTATTTTAAAAAATAATACATATTTATTATTATTATTTTAAATGGTAGTCAACACCTGACCATTATATTAGAGGGAATGAACAGAACTAACTACAATATGATTACACATGTTATTTTAATGTTTTTTACTTTTATCTAACTAATTTTAGAGACTTAAAATGAGAATGAACCAAATTTTAAGCCTAAAAAACTCTAATACTTTTAAAATGTCATTTTATAGCCATTTGATAGAGAACACTTTCTAAATATAGTTTTTTTAAACTTTTATATGTTTTATTTTAAAAAATAAACTTCTTATTTAGAATTAGGATATCAAAATTTAACTTAGTTTAAATTTTGGTAATTTTCTAAAACAAATCATATTTTAATGAATAGTGAAAAATACTGCATTTTAATTCAAAATTACCTTTTCATCTAATTTATATATATAGATATATTTTCCTATTAATTGGTTTAAAAGTTTAATTATATTATTAATGTAAAATTTAATCAAATGATGGTCATTGGAATTAATTTCACATTGAAATTGTATATAAACAAATGTCAATCTATTTATAGTTTTTACTTCTTAAAAACCCACTTTATGGTTTTGATAATGGGACTTAACTTTAAATTAATTACTTAACTTAAAATGTATTGAATTTGAAAAAATGGATTACATATTTGGATTCATAAGTTCTAAATTGTGTAAACATGCGCCTTTTATTTTTGGACATTATGAATTGTAACATCAGTAATTATTTTTATTTACCGTGGTTAAAAGGTAAATCAGGTAAATAAGGGTAAAAAATATCATTTTAAAAATATAAAACTAACATAACACACTTACTAATCCTATTTGACGAGATATTTATGACTATGATCATCATTGGGTCGATTTTAGGACCCCATAGAGCCACGTGGGGTGTAATATGGACCTTTTATAATATTTATTTTGAAGAAAATGGAAATATAACAAAAACATGTATCCCCTAACAAAAGAAAAATAATTTGGTTTATATAAATTATCTCTCAGACTATAAATATTACCTAAAAATATAAAAATATTTCTTAAATCATGGTATTTTATTTATAATTTTTATACATTAAATAAATAAATTTATTTATGACACAATGACGATGCAGTGATTACCTTATTAATGAAAGATTAAAATAAATGATATTATAAATATTAATTTGAAAATTTTGATGCCATAAATTTTTTTTGGGATGATATTGATATGTTAGGTATGAGTTAATTCCTTTTTAAGAAGGAATAATGTTTTTATGACTTTAAAAATATCAATTACTAAATAGTGTCAAAATTGACCAAAATGAGTTTTAAAACGAATACTATTTTATTAAATGATATAATGGTCCTAAAAATAAAATATTCATCCAAATGACATAAATAATGTTTAAAATTTCATTAATTATCCACTTTTGGTTTGATTGGAATTTTATAGTAAGTATAGTAACAATATATTAGGAAAATACAAGAAGACATTGTAATAGTTAATGTTTTTAACTAGGGTTAAAGCTAAAAGATAATGTTATTTTTTTGACCAAAACATGTCTAAAAACTATTAGTTGAGATTATTTAGACCCATAATCATCTTATACTCTAAGTATATAACTTTTTAATTATTATAATTATAAAATCAATTTATAATAAAATAATATTTCAAGTCTTTCCTAAAGTGCCCATCCTCCCTCTTATTAAAGGACACCACCTTTACCAACTTACTCTTACCTCTCAAGACACTTGGATCGTGAAAAATATACTAAAATAAGCTCCCAAAATTCTTCCCTTCCTCTTATAATCCTTACATTGGGCATAAGGAAATCCAAGAAAGACTTTTGGCTCAAATCAAAAAGAGTTACCCAATTTAGAGGTAGCATCTTCTCTCAAGCTCATTTCCATTATTTTCCTTCTCCACTACCTATGTTTTTATTTTTCATTGATTAAAAAACAACAAAATTATCTTAAATATACTAGGATATTTTAATGATAAGTACTCGAACTACACTTACACACACCTCTATATAATGGATACAAACATATTGTTTCTATGCACGGTGAACTACTGCCTCATGAAATGATGATTGTTCAATTTTCTCCCACCACCTATCATGGTGGAAATTATTATGGAAATATATTTAAATATGATGTTTATATTTTATATATTCTTCTATAATTTTTATTTACAACATACCTTTATGATTTCCATAATTTGTAAATACGATATTATCATTTGAGGAAGCGTGGACTACCACCCCACTTAAAGTGATATGGCTCATTCATTACATACATGGAACATATAAAGGATGAAATTAATTAACTTATTAACATATAAAGAATTTATATTATAATATAAATACAATATAACTATGTGCCATTTATTTTTCATTCCTTTAATATGAGAAATAATGAAAGTAGCGTTCAAGTGTATGTACGATCTACCATCTCCATGAACGATGCATTTCATTTATTATCTAGAAATGTTATGGAATATTATGAATACATATATATGGGATATATATGATATTTAAATCATTAATAATATTCTGGAGATAATTCACTTATGACCACATGGATAATTTTCATCAAAACAAGTTCGTTTTTGACTCAACTACTGAACAACGACAAGACATCCAATATGAACTCAAATAATTAACTAATTGTTATACCATGGTAATAAGTGATATAAAATGAATAATAAACATTAAAAATTTTATAAGGAATGTATAAATGAACCTAAGTTTATTATTCAGGGAATGAAAGAATGAACAGGATGAGTCAGACTCATGGTAAGGGATTTTGTCACAATCTATTTTCATTGAGGCATATTTTGATTTATATATGACCTTATTTTATACGGTGTATAATCAACCCCTTAGAATATTAATATAATTAAATGTTTTTCAAAATTATTCTTTTTTTATGAAGTTTTTTACTAAATGACAAAATAAATGTATCTTTTTAATGTACGTGGAAACAATGACCTTTCTGTCACCATAAACATTATTTAATATTTGGATTCCTTTACAAGACGTAATGTTTTTAAAAATAAAAGTAAACACTATATTCATTTTAGGTATTTTGGTATTGAAAATTGTGTTGAGAATAGATTTATTATATCAATATCTTGAAATGAGGTATTCTGATTGCAATGTGGATATTTTATTTTTCATTTATGCATGTTCATATATTATGATTATGTTGTGATTATTTGGAATTGATTATGTGTATGAGTGGTTACATGATAAGTAGAGGGTAGGTTAGCCTATTATAGACCTATAATTAATTGGGTAACATTATGGAGGTAAACATTAAGGGTTTTCCTAATAGATTTAGGGAATATACCATGATGGGTATTCCAAATGTTACCATGAAGGTTAATCCCTATGTGGTTGTGAAAAATACAATGTAATTATGTTATGGATGCCAAAAGTTACCATTATGACTTATTATTTCTATGAGTTATTCATAAATCTTATGATTTCATGGTTTATGTTGAAGAGATTTTGTTTTATGAGTAAGAATTAAGATTTCATTGATTTTCATGTATTCATGGACTGCTGTTTTCATTCCTTATTTTATATCCCTTACTGATATTTTTATAATCATCCCATGTTTTTCAAATTCTTTTCATAGGGTATAAATAAGGGTAATATAAATTAAGAAATCAAAGATATTTTTATCAAGAAAATAATACTTATTTTTAAGGGATTATTATTTTTGTGAAAAAAATTGGACAGAGTAGAAGTGTCTAATTTGTAACATTTGAGATGTAATGTAATAGTTATTTCCTAATTTTCAAAAACTCAAAAACTAAAAAGATACTAAATGTCAAATAAAGTAAATTTTGGATCAAAACTCAATATTATGTAATGTTTAAGTATGATACCTTATAGTTGGTATCAAAATATGGTTTATACAACTTTGAATATTAGGATGTTTTCATAAGGGTCAGGGATACCATCATGGGTTAATAATTTTAAGGTAGATATAAGTTCAATGTCTTAAAAACCCGTTTTGAGGAATTATGATATGAAATATTAAGGAAAATAATACAATTTTTAGATACATTCACCTTTGATTAAACTATGGTTTATTAATTTTTGGGATGGAAAATGCGAGGAATGAGATAACTTTTGATGTTAAAATATGTTATGGTTAATTTTTATGGTTTTATCTTATTTTTTAGAATTATAGAATAATGATATAGTATTAGAAAAAGGAAAACCAATTGGATGGGTGACAACCCATCGCATCCAACAAAGTTGTGGGAATCGAACCCATAATCGAAGGTGACAAGGAAGCATAGCCTACCATTGGCCTACATGAAGTCCCTGGTTAGCATGACCTATTCTCTTATATTAAATGATTTTATGGATTATGAATAAGTTTATTTTTGTAACTTAAGTTTTATATAATGGATATACTTAGTAAAGTAAAATGACTTAGTGATAAAGTTTTAAATGGTTTTTTGGAAGATGTTCTCTCTTTTGGGAAAACAATATGCCTAAGGAAAATAGGATACTCTCGGATTTCATTTGAGGAGCAATGGTTGAATTTTATTTTTGAAGAGTATATGTTTTTATTGTAGACATATGGATATTTTGGTTATTTGTGGAAATGATTAACCTATCATGGAAAATATGTGATTAGGTTAATTACTTATAAGTATGATACTTTAAGAGTAGTCGATTTTATTTGGAGATAAATGTTAAGATTTATCGTAGAATACTATATGATCAAATACTTCTGAATTTTGGGTTTAAATCTTAGTTTGGATTATTTTGAAGAATTTTAAGGACATTTTTTGGTTGAATGGTAAATATAGAACTTAGTTATTATTGTTTAATTTTTGAGATTAAAAGTAGTCCTTCTTATAAAGGATTAATATTTTTCAGGGATTATCTGATATTTTACAAACCATTTTGTTTGGTTTAATGTTTAAAGGTAAGAAAAATAGATAGTTAACATTTTTTAGATGATATGAGTTTTTATAAGTTGATTATAGTACTTCAGGCATGAAAACAATTCATCTTAGATAGTCATTATTTAAAGAAAAAGATGAGTGTGTGGTGGAAATTGATTAAAGGTGGATACTCTACCTTTCAAGTAAGTGTATTTCATCATTTTCTTATTATAAGTAGTAAAATAATTCATCAACACTATGAAAAATATCTTAATTCAAATTTTTTGTTTAATTGTTCTATGGTAAAATAAAAGATCATTTAACCCTTCACAAGTTTGTGGTTTTCTGATAGTTAACTGTCTCCTTATCATGTTTCTATCAA
Source organism: Viscum album (assembly GCA_963277665.1). Lineage (NCBI taxonomy): Eukaryota > Viridiplantae > Streptophyta > Magnoliopsida > Santalales > Viscaceae > Viscum > Viscum album. The sequence goes on from OY728145.1 coordinate 1,424,369,580, forward strand.
TCTCCATCAGAACAAGATGGTATGTTTTTCTTATATATCCATGTTTTCCTACATGTAACACTAGTATTTGTTATATAAGGTGGAATTTTTACTTATCTCTTTTTATTTTAATGTGGTATTTTTATTGTCTCTTTTTTCAAAGTGATATTTTTATTGAATTTACATAACCAAATTTTAAAATTACGAGGATGCAATTTCCAAGGGGGGGGGGGGAAGGATGTAACATTTCAGGTATTTATAGAATACTATATTTTTATATATAATAATATTTATGAATAATATATTAATTTTATGTTAAATTTGAGGCTTTTTCTAGTATCTTACTCGACACGCAACAACATGTTTCTCTAAAATATTACGTTGCACACCACATTAAGGTATACCAAAAAATAATACAATAATAACATAATTATTTTAAATGGTAGTTAATGCCTAGACATTTTATTTTTGATAGTGAACTAAAATAACTAAAATATTATTTCATATTTTTGTTAAATTTTTTTAAATTTATGAAATAAATTTTGGAGCCTTAAAATTAGAATTAATCCAATTTTAAGCATAAAATACTCTAATATTTTTTAAAGGTTGTTTTACCACTTTTTAATGGAGAACCCTTTTTAAATACAGTTTTTGTAGCTTTTATATGGTATATTTGAAAAACTAAACTTCTTCTTTAGAAGTGAGACCTCAAAATTTACCTTGGTCTATTTTTTGGTATTTTTCTGATAAAATCAATATTTTAATGAATAGTAAAAAATACTGTATTTTATTTGAAAATGGCCTTTTCATATAATTTATTTATATCGTTAGATTACACTTTTAATAGGTTTTAAAGTTTAATTGTATTAATATTATATAATTTATTCCAATTATGGTCATTGGATGTAATTTCACATTGAAATTGGATATAAACACTTGTTAATCATTTGATAGTTTTTACTTCTTAAAAATCCACTTTCTGGTTTTGACAATGGGAATTAATTTTAAATTAATTACTATAATTTTTGTGTTTTGAATTTGGAAAAATTTATTCCATATTTGGAATCATAAGGTCCAAATTGTGTCAATAAGGATGTTTTATTTTTGGACATTATGAATAGTAACATCAGTCATTAGTTTTATTTACCAAGGTTGAAGGGTAAATCAGGTAAATAAAGGCCAAAAATATAATAATAATAATAATATAAAACTACCATAAAACGTGTCATAATACTATTGGATGAGATATTTATGACTATGATCATCCTTAGGTGGATTTTAGGACCCCATGGAGCCACATGGTTGTGATAATGACCTTTTATAATATTTATTTTGAAGACAAGGGAAATATAACATAAACATGTATCCCCTAAATAAAAAAAATTAATTTGGTTTATATAAATGATATATTTTACTATAAACAGTAATTATAAATATAATAATATTCCCAACATAATGGTATTTTACTTATAATTTTTATACATTAAATAGATAAATTTATTTAAGAAATAATTATGATGCAATGATTACCTTATTAATGATAGATTCATATAAATTACATTATAAATATTATTCAGAACATTTTTATTCCATCAATAATTTTTTTGGATGATATTTACATTTTTGGGATGATTTAATTCCTTTTTTAGAGGAATAAAGTTTTTATGGCTTAACAAAAATCAATTTAAATAGCGTCAAAATTGGCTTAAATGATTTTTAAAACAAATATTATTTCATTAAATGATATAGTAGTCCTAAAAATAAAATATTCATCAAAATGACTTATATAATGTTACTAATGTCATTAATTATCCACTTTTGGTTCTTTTGGAATTTTATAGTAAGTATAGTAACCATATATTAAGAAAATACAAGAAGACATGGTAAGAGTTAATGTTTTTAACTAAGGGTTAAAGATAAAATATAAGGTTAATTTTGTGACCAAAACTTGTCTAAAACCTATTTTATAGGAGGATTTATACCTATAATCATTTTATCCTCTAAATATATCACTTTTTAACTATTATAATTCGAAAATAAATTTATAATAAAATAGTATTTCAAGTCTTTCTTAAAGTGCCCCTCATCCCTCTTATTAAAGTCCACCACCTTTACCCACTTTCTCACACCTCTCAAGCCCCTTGTATTGTCCAACATCTACTAAAATAATCTCTTAAAATCCATCCATTCCTCATATAAGCCTTACTTTTGTCATAAAGAAATTCAAGAAATCCTTTTCGCTCAAATAAAAAAGAGTTACACGATTTAGAGGTAGTGTTTTCTCTCAAGCTCCTTTCCTTTATTTTCCTTCTCCACACCCTATAACCTTTTTTTATTTTTTTACATAAACAAAACAATTATCATAAATATGATAGGGTGTTTTTATTATAAGGACTCTTACTAAACTTACACAAAACTCTATATAATGAATACGAAAATACTGTTTCTATGTAAGGTGAACTACTGCCTCATGAAACGATGATTGTTCAATATTATCCTACCACCTATCATGGTGGGTATTATTATGGAACTATATTTATATATGATGTTTATATTGTCTCTATTATCATGTAATTTTTATTTAGAAAAATCCATTAATCTTTCCATATTGTGTAAATATGATAATATCATTTGAGGAAGTGTGGACTATCAACCCCCTCAAAGTGATATGACTCATTCATTCCATAAATGTAATGTATAAAGTATGGTGTTAATGAACTTATGTTACATATATAACATTGATATTATACAAGAATTTAAATATACCTATGTATCATTTATTTTTCATTCCTTTTATATGAAAAATAATGAAAGTAGCATTCAAGTGTACGTTTGACCTACCGTCTCCATGAGCGATGCATTTCATTTATTATCTCCAAATGTTATGGAATATTGAAAATAAATATATATGGGATATATATGATATTTAAATCATGAATAATATTCTAGAGATAATGGACTTATGACCACATAGATAATTTTCATAAAAGCATGTTCATTTTTTACTCAAGTATCGAACATCGACAAAACGTCCGATATGAACTCAAATAATTACCTAATTGTTATACCATGGTAATTAGTGATATAAAATGAATAATAAACATTAAAAAGTTTCTAAATAAAGTATAAATTATACTAAGTTTATTATTCTGGAAATTAAATAATGAACAAGATGAGTCAGACTCATGGTAAGGTATTTTATCTCAATCTCTTTTCATTGAGGCATATTTTGATTTATATACGACCATATTTTATATGGTGTATAATCACACCCATTGAATTTTAATTTCATTTAGTGGTTTTTAAAAATAATCTCTTTTTTATGAAGTGTTTTTCTAAATGAAAAAAGGATTGTTTCTTTTTAATGTACGTGGTGACAATGACCTTTCCACCGCTACAAGAATTATTTGATATTTGGTTTCCTCTATAAGCCATAATGTTTTTAAAAAGAAAATTAAATACAATATTATTTTTTTATGTATTTTGGTATTTAAAATGGTGTTGATAATGGATTTATTATATCAATATCTTGAAATGATGTATTTTGATTGCATTGTGGAAATGTTATTTTTCCATTATGATTGTTCATCGATTATGATTATATTATAGTTCTTTGGAATTGCTTATTAATATGGGTAGTTCCCTGATAATACAAGTTTAGGTGAGCCTGTGATAGCTCTCCAATTCAATGGGTAATTTTACAGAGGTAAACATTAAGGTCTCTCCTAATAGCTTTTGGGAATATACTTTGATGGGTGTTCTAGACGTAACCATTAAGGTTACCCCCTATGTGGATGTGAAAGCTACAATGTAAGTATTTTATGGATGCCAAAAGTTACCTTAACGATTCATTATTTCTATGAGTTATTCATAAATATTATTATTTAATGTGGTATATTAAATTTATTATGTTTTATAAGTAAAATGTATGATTTAATTGATTTAATTGTATTTATGGACTAATGTTTTCTTGCCTTATTTTATATCCCACACTGATCCTTTTATACTCATCCCATGTTTTTGAATTTTTTTCAAAGGTTATGAGTAAGTTTAAGAGAAATTAATAACTGAAGAATATTTTTATCAATAAAAGAATACTTATTTTTAGGGAGTTTTATTATTATGAAAAAAATTAGATAGAGTAGAAGTGTCTCCTTTGTAGTATTTGTGTTGTAATTTAATAGTTATGGCCTAATTCTTTAAAACTCTAAACCTGAAATGATCCTCAATATGAAAGAAATAAATTATTGATAAAACTAAATATTATGTAAGGTTTATGGCTAGGACCTTATAGATCATAGCAAAGGATGCTTTAGAAAACTTTGCAGATTAGGATGTTTTCATAAGGGTTATGGATATCATCATAGGTTTATAATTTTAATGTATATCTAAGTTCAATGTCTTAGAAACCACCTTTGAGGATTTATTATCTGAAATATTAAGGTGAATAATGGTATTTTTATATACATTCACCTTTGAGGAAACTATGGGTTATTAATTTCTAGGATAAAAAATGCGAGGTTTGAGATAACTTTTGAGGTTAAAATTTGTTATGGTTATTTTTGAAAATTTTATCTAATTTTTTAGAATTTTATAATACTGATATAGTTTTAGAAAAAGAAAAACCCGCAAGATTAGTGACAACCCATCACATTCAGCAAGGCTGTGGGAATCTAACCCACAACCAAATGGAGATAAGGGTGCATCACCTACCATTGGTCTACACGATTTCCCTAGTTAACATGCCTTATATATTTTTTTAAATGATTTTATGGAAAAATAAAAAGTTTTTTTTTGGAAATTATTTTTTACCAAATGTATATCCTTAGTATGGAAAAATTATTTGGTGATAAAGTGATAAATGTTATGTTGGAAGACGTTTTAGCTTTTGGGAACACAAAATGCCTAAGGAAAATAGAATACCATGGGAATTCATTTGAGGAGTAATGGTTGAATTTTATTTTGGAGGAATATATGATTTTATTGTGTAAATATTGATATTTTGGTTATTCTTTAAAATTATCAACCTATTATGGAGAATATGTGATGAGGTTAATTACTTTTAAGTATGAAACTTTAAGAGTAGTCGATGTTATATGGAGATAAATGTTAATATCTATCATGGAAGACTATGTGATCAAATATGTCTGAATTTTGGGTTTCAATCTTAGTTTAGATTATTATGAGTAATTTTAAGATCAATTTTTTGAATGTTCAAGGTATAATTTGGGTATTACTGTTGAATTTTGGATATTAAAAGTAGTCTTTATCCTTATAAAGTATAATTATTTTTGTGGGATTATCTGATATTTTATAAACCATTTTAGTTTTGGTTAATCTTTAAAGGTAGGGGAAATAAAGAATTATCCTCTTTTGTATGATATGAGTGTTTATAAGTTAATTATAGTTATTCAGGTGTGAAAATAATTCATCTTGAATACTCATCGTTTGAAGAAAAAGATGTGTGTGTGGTGGAAATTGATTAAAGGATGATACTCTACCTTTAAAGTATGTATATTTTATTATGTTCTAATTCTAAGTAGTAAAATAATTCATCAAAATTATGAAATGTATATTAAAACACAAAATTTCTCCCTTTACATTTTCTACTATGAAATCAAAGACCATTTAAACCATCACAAGTTTGTGGTTTTTGGAATGTTGAATTAAAAATAATTATGTTTTATATCATCCACCATCAGAACAATATGGCTAGTTTTTATTCCATATCCATGTATTCCTACATGGAATCCTAGTATGTGTTACCTAGAGTTAACTTTTTTACTTCTCCTTAATTATTTTAAAGTTTTTGTTTTATTGACTCTTTTTTCGATGTGGGATTTTCAATGAAATTAACGAACCAATTTTTAAATTGTGATGAAACAATTTTCAAAAGGGTGAAAGGATGTAATATCCCAAGCATTTATAGAATAATAAATTTTCATATATAATAATATTTAGTAATTAGACATTAATTTTTTGTTAAATGGGAGACATTGTTCGATAACATACTCGACACACAACAACAAGTTTCTCTGAAACCTTATGTTGAACACACTGTTGAGTTATACAGAAAAATAATAAAATATTATTATTATTATTTTCAATGGTGGTTAACACCTAGCCATTTTATAGGAAGGAATGAACATAACTAACTACAATATTATTACACATGTTTTTTAATTTTTTTTACATTTATCCAATATATTTTAGAGACTTAAAATGAGAATGAATCCAATTTTAAGCATAAAATGCTCTAATATTTTTAAAAGGTCATTTTACCGCCTTTTGATGGATAAATATTTTTAAATATAGTTTTTTTTAACTTTTATTTGTTATATTTGAAAAAATAAACTTCCTATTTAGAATAGGGATATCAAAATTTACCTTTGTGGAAATTTTGGTATTTTTCTCATAAAATCCATATTTTAATGAAGAGTGAAAAATACTACATTTTAATTCAAAACTACCTTTTCGTAGAATTTATTTATATAGTTGGATTTTAATTTGAATTGATTTTAAATTTTAATTGTATTTTTTTCATTTACTCTAATGATGGTCATTGGAAGTAATTTTACATTGAAATTGGACATAAACACTTGTCAATAATTTGATAGTTTTTACTTCTTAAAAACCTTCTTTCTGGTTTTGAGAACCTGAATTAATTTTAAATTAATTACAAAAATTTATATGTTATGAATTTGGAAAAATGTATTCCATATTTGGAATCATTAGGTCCAAATATTATAAATAATTACCTTTTATTTTAGGACATTATGAATAGTAACTTCTTTAATTATTTTAATTTACCATGGTTAAAGGGTAAATCAGATAAATAAGAATTAAAATTAATATTATAATAATATAAAACTATCCTAAAATGTGACTTAATATTATTTTATTAGATATTTCCAACCATGATCATCCATGGGTCGATATTAGGACACATGGATCCACTTTGGTGTGATAATGACCTTTTATAATATTTATTTTAATGAAAAGGAAAATATAACATAAACAAGTATCCTTTGACTATTTTTTTAATTTGGTTTATATATGTGATCTAGTTAACTTTAAATACTCATTATAAATAAAGAAATATTTACCACATCATGGTATTTTATTTATAATTTTTAGACACTAAATAAGTAAAATTATTTATGACACAATGACGATGCAATGATTACCTAATTAATGAAAGATAGAAACAAATGATATTATAACTATTAATTTGATCATTTTTATGTCATAAACATTTTTTATGACATTTACATGTAAGGTAGGATATAATTCCTTTTTTTCAAAGGAATAAATTTTTTATGACTTTTAAAAAATAAATTACTAAATAGTGTCAAAATTGACATAAATGAGTTTTTAAAATAAATAAAATTTTATTAAATGATATAATAGTCCTAAAAATATAATATTCTTACAACTGACTTATATAATGTTAAAATTTACATTAATTATCCACTTATAGTTCTATTGAAATTTTATTGTTACTATAGTAACCATGTATTATGAAAATACATGAAGACATAGTAAGATTTAATGTTTTTAACTAAGGATTAAAGCTAAAAGATATGAATATTTTATTGAACTAAACTTGTATAAAACCTATGGGTTGAGAGTATTTAGACCCATAATAATATTATTTTTTAAATATATCAATTTTTAATTATTATATTTTGAAGATCAATTTATAATAAAATAACATTTCAAGACTTTTCTAAATTGTCCACCCCCCCTCTTATAAAAGCCCCCCCAAATCTACCCACTTAACCACACCTATCAAGCCCCTTAGATCATCCAAATTCTGATTAAATAAGCTTCTAATATCCCTCCCTTCCTTTTATAAGCCTTAAATTAGGAATAAGTCAATTTAAGAAATCCTTTCGGCTCAAATCAAAAAGAGTTACCTGATAAAGAGGTAGTGTCTTCTCTCAATCTCATTTCCTTTATTTTCATTCTACACTCCCTATGATATTCTTATTCTATGATTAAATAACAAATCCAGTATCTTAAATATACTATGATGTTTTTATGAGAAGTATTCTAACTACAATTACACACACATCCATCTAATAGATACAAACATATTATCTCTGTGTAAGAAGGACTATTGCCTCATGAAACTACGAGGGTTCAATTTTCTCCTACCACCTCTCATTGTGGCCATTATGATGGAACTATATTTATATATTATATTTATATTATATCTATGATTTTTTTTATTTAAAATATACCATTATTCTTTCCATAATGTGTACATATGGTAATTTTATTTGAGGAAGTGCGGACTACCGCCCCACTCAAAGTGATATGACTCATTCATGCTGTGCATGGAATATATAAAGGATAGAGCTAATGAACTTATGTAGAATATATAACATATATATTATACTGGAATTAAAATATACCTGTTTATCATTTTTTTCATTCATTTAATATGACAAAAAAATGAAACAAGCGTTCATGCGTACGTACGATCTACCGTCTCCATGAACAGTGCATTTAATTTCATATCTACAAATGTTATGGAATATTCAAAATAAATATATACTGGATATATATGATATTTAAATAATAAAAAATATTCTTGAAATAATGGCATTATGACCACATGAATAATTTTCATCAAAACAATTCATTTTTGAGTCAAGTATCGAACATCGATAAAATGTCTGATATGAACTCAAATAATTAAGTAATTGTTATAACATTGTAATAAGTGATATAAAATTAAAAATAAAATTTAAAAATTTTCTAAATAAAATATAAATTATCCTAAGTATATTATTTAAGAAATTAGAGAATGAAAGAGACGAGTCAGACTCAATGTAAGGGATTTCATATCAATCTCCTTTCATTGAGGAATATTTTGATTTATATATGATCTTCTTTTATAAGATGTATAATCAATACCTTTGACTTTTAATTTCATTAAATGGTTTAAAAAAAAGAATCTTTTTTTTGAATTGTTTTACTAAACACCAAAAGAAATGTTTCTTTTTAACGTATTTGGTGACAATGTCTTTTCCACCACTGGGAGAATTATTTTATATTTTGATTACTCTACAAGACATAATGTTTTTAAAAATAAAAGTAAATACCATATTCCATTTTTATGTATTTTTTCATTGAAATTGGTTTTGATAATGGATTGATTATATCAATACCTTGAAATTGTGTCTTATGATTGCAATGTGGAAATATTATTTTTTCTTTATGCTTGTTCATGTGTTATGATTATATAATGGTTCTTGGGAATTTCATATATATATGGGTGGTTCTATGATAAACTGAGGGTGGGTGAGAATTTGATAGGTCTCCAATACTGGTGGGTGAGCATGTGATAGGTATCCAATACTTTGGGTAATGTGACAGAGGTAAACATTAAGGTTTCTCCTAAGAGATTTAGGGAATATACTGTAATGGGTATTCTAAACGTTACCATCAAGGTTACTCCCTATGTGGCTGTGAAAGATAAAATTTATGTTTTTTATGGATTTAAAAATTTACCTTTATGATTTACTATTTATATGATTAATTTATAAGTTTTATGATTTCATGACACATGTCAAATAGCTTTTGTTTTATGAGTTAAATTTTTGATTTCATTGATTTTTATGTATTCATGGACTAATGTTTTCTTTCCTTATTTAATATATCTTTCTGAGATTTTTATGGTCATCCCATTTTTTTAAATGCATTTCATAGGGTATAAGGAAGGGTAAGAGAGAGGAATATTTCAAGAATATTTTTATAAAAAAAATAATTCAATTTATTAAAGAGTTTTATTATTGTGAATTAAATTGGATAGAGTAGAAGTGATACTTTGTAATATTTGATATATAATGTAAACATTATGGCCTAATTATCTAAAAATCTCAACCTAAAAAGATCCTTAATGTGAATGGAAATTAATTCTTGATCAAAACTGCAGATTTTGTAATGTTTAATGTTGGAGCCTTACACAACTGGGTTGTTCTTCATATTTCTAAACATGACCAATAAATCAAGATATTTCACATTTATATAGTTCTTTTGGTATTCAATTGATTTCACCATATCTTCACATTCATTCTGGGATGTCTTAAATTGTGTTTCCTTAAGATTTCTCAAATTTACTTCCATTTAATACAGTTCATGTTTAGATAGTTTTTCTTATCTTAAATAGATTTTAGTTATTCTTCCCATTGAATCTTCATTTTCTGAACTTGATCATTATGTATTTTATTTAACTCTTATAAATAATTATTCATATCTTTAATTATATTGTTCTTAACCTTTATCTGGTATTCTTTAACATTAATAAAGGCTCCATATAATTTTTTCAATGTATGTATAACTTCTATATAAACATTCCCATTCACATGATTCTCAAAAATAGTCCTTTTTTATTCATCTTCATGAAAAGTGAATATTTCATTGTAATAAAATATAGATAGTTCTTTTTATTCATCAATTAGGATGAATGTCTCATCCTTTTCTTTTATTTCTAACTAGGAGTCCTTAATACTCAAGGTAGCTTTATGAGATTATTCAAGTGTATGAATCATCTCAATAATTACCTTCTCAATTACTTTTTTCATACACACATATCCATTCAATTCATCTTAAACATAGGGAAAATGATCATTGAAAAGTGATATAGTTTCATTTGTTTGTAATAAATAAATTGTGTGATAAGTTTACATATTAGAAACTTCTTTTCCAATGATCGATCAATTTACTAATATTATTTTACAAGATGTTAATTATCATTACATTGTCCCTAGATAAAAGATAATATGTAATTGAAAACCTTAGTAGAAAATTTCTTTAGATGATATTTGAATTTTGAATTAAAATCACTAAGTAATTAAATAAACTATTCTTCATCACTTATTTAAACATACTCATAAAAAGGATATATATCAACTCATTTAACAGATAGTGCTTATATACTTCCATTCTAACTATATTCAGTTTGTGATGTATCCTTTTTCTTATAATTTTTTTTCTTATATTTCATACCTCTTTATTCTGTCTGTTCTTCACGTTTTTTTATAGAATACATCTTATTAACACTGACAAAGTGAGTAACTAAATTTTCTATCTGAGAAAACTATCTTACTTATTTAAATTAAAATTTTCACTTCATATAATTCCGATAGAAGTCTAATGAAAACAACTAGAATAATAAGATAAATTCATTCAGAGGTGTAACCTATGCTCTTACACCAATTGAGGTGCCTAGTGGATTATGTTGGTACACTAGGGGCGGAATAATTGTACACAAGTTTTACCGATTTTCCTTTCTTCGCATTAACCCTTTCTAATAATCTAAACCACTACACTTTTTAGAGAGAATACATATTCCTTATTTTCAAACACAATCATACTATATGGAATACCAAAAGTAAATTCAGTACACAACAATGTATTTTTTAAAGGTTATCCCCCAATATGGGTGACTACGTCCTTATTGTGTTCAAGATGATCCAAGAAAAAAATTATCCACTAGAAATCAATCAACAATTACATGTGGGTTGGTCAGGTATCACCCTAAAACCTTTTTGGGCAGGTGTGAAACTTTTCCCAAATTAAAATAGCATTCCACCAGCGTTATTTATACTATAATCCCACAAGTTTTTCAGAAAATAAAAAACCTAACACCATGAGAAAGATCAGAAGAGCTTCAAGCTACCACTGAAACACAAAACTGATCTTCCTCTTTGATCCACTGAGAATAAACTGATACTACACTTTCTCACTCCAACTAAAACACTCTGACTACCACTGAATTCAATTAAAAAACCACATAGAAGTCGGCTCCAGATACTATCATTAATTGTAGAAGTTAACACTTCCAATTGAACTCATTGTAATGACAGAAAAATACTGAAGATATATCAATAAACTATATGTTTCCCTTTTCTTTTCTTTACAAAAAAATATTTATAGTGCTCAAATAAATTATTACACAAATCAAAATCATGTGTTCTTTATTCATGTAGTCCACATTATCACTTGAAAATATTTAATGCATGTAATTACCCACCCATTAAATGCATCTTCTTTTTACAAGAAAAACTGCACAACATTATATATTCTTTTGATATTTTTTATTCAAGTACACAATGCTATAATTCAAACTAATACTATCTCTATTCCCTTTACAATTTTCTCTTCCCATGCATGCATATCAACATGTGCATCTTGCACAGTCTAGAAGAATGCATGTATCTCATGTTTTATGTGTGCAACTCATATAATGTCTTTAGTATATCTTTTGTGTATACAGAACACAATATGATCACCCTAAATTTACATTACACAAATATTACATGAAATCATCATACTTCATATATTCTTCATGTAAAAAATAAAATACTGATTCTTTTTGTACAACAAATTCAAGTGAAAATTTTTCACATTATTTCTTTGCACAACATTCCTTTATAAGATCTCAAATGCTTCAATCACATGATACAAAATATCCTAAAATCATACACATATCCAACTCAACTCAAAAAAAGAACACAATGAATTTTTGTCTTCTTCAATATAATGTAGGAAGACACTCTAACAAATTAATAATATTTACTCAATTAATCTTCTTTACTGCATGTATAAATTCCATATTGCCTTTTCAAATAAGAACAATATTGAATTCATGCACGCATAGATGAAAGAGACTCACGTATAGATGCGAAAACCATGATCCTTACTACCCTTTTTAAAATACTTCTTGTCCGAAAGTTATCATTTCCAAGACATTATGAAGTATTTACTTCCACTTCAAAAAACAAAATGCAGTTTCTTAGTATACTTTACGTAAGATGTATGAGAAATCACAACATTATCCCATGGGCTTTGAGGATAATATCTTCGTGATGGAAACAACTTGTAATAACATTCCTTGTCCCTTGCAGTGCTTTTATATTCATCACAAATCAAGTATACATAATCTCAAATTGTCATCAACTTCATGCGAGCACATAGTTTGAATTATAATGCATAAAAGTTCCTTTATAAAAATATAACATATGTTTTGTTCAATTTTATGTATCATTAAAAAAACCCCTATGATGGGTGATGAGCTCTCAGATGAGATATAATTTTCAATATATAAATGATATAATCCCAGGGTTTTATAGGTGAACCTCACCAAAAAAAATTCTTAAGTGCTTTATGTATTCAAGATACGTATTGTGAACCATTACCATCACAAAAAATACATTTTCCTCTACTTTATTTTCTTCTATTTGATATTCTTTTAAAACATGCACACAAACCAGCAAGTGATTTCGATCATGTAACTATTTTCAGAATAATGAAACAATGATCAAAAGATAAATTATCCTTGGACAATACCATATGGAGGAATCCTGAAGTTTAGGTTCTCTCAAATAGAATCAGTGAAGAATATTTCACCCTGTGATGATCGAATGACTTGGAAGAAGCAGATTGAGTGGATCAGATGAACATAGTTCTTTTTGATTTTTTAAATATAGTTACAATGAAAAAAACCCACATAGAAACTAAAACAAGTTTACTGCTCCCATGTAATATAAGCACGAGTTTAGCGGCTTAGAAATTGGTTATCGTAGCACTCTGATTATAGACTAGCACCACCCCATGTTAGTCACTCTGTACCACCATCGTGCTTCCCCACACTGGCTCTCCATCTTCTCATATTCCTATACGGTGCACCTATGCACACAATCAACTTCCAAGCTAGATGGCTGCCCTGGTTGATATTTGTGCCCACTTAAGTAGTGGTGTACTCATATCCCATTATTACCAGTTGGATTAACAAATTTTTTTGTATGAGACCAATTAAAAATGTTTTTCAAAAATAAAAGCCATGTCACGAAAATAATTCCCACTTCTAAACTCAGATTCCTCACACAAATCAAACCATAGATTTCATAGATCTTATTTTTCTTAAAATTGTTATTATAATCAATGTGAAACCATATTTTCCCAAAATCTTGTAACATTAATACTAGCTCTACTATCATCAAAATTAATTTTTCATCATCTATAGAAACTCTTTAAATCCAAATATTTAAATCAAAACATCATTTACAAATTATAAAAATTTTACCATAATAATTAAATTGAAGAAAAAAATCTCTTATTACTACAACAAAGTATGTTTATCAATTATGTGTTTTGAAAAAAATTTAAAAACAATTATTACTTTCAATAGTTTTAGGTTATTTTGAATCAAAGTCTAACTGATATGCTTCTAATGAACTCGATGACGTTCGATTCAGATCTCGAATTGAGGAGAACCATGGATTTGTAAATGAGACCCAAGGATTCTAGCAGCAAGAATGTGTAGGATAATAAGGATATAAAAGAGGGAAATAATAAATAAAGGGGTAGGGGAAAATTGGAATATCACCACTATTTAATGAGCTTTATGGTTTGGATACATGGTTTGTCAAACCATGCATCAATTGCATGGTTATACTATCCCAAAACACACTTCCCTCACACGGCTTGGCATAGTTAACCAAACCGTGCACAAACTATATGTCTCCCTCTATAATTTTTTGTAGACCACTCGCACAGACATGAGGCCATTGGTTCTTGGTTTACCAAACCATTTTTATTCCTTATAGTGTTCCATAATTTCCCCTTAATAGCCACATAGTTTTTAACAAAATATGCACCCCTGCATACATCTTTCACAAATTAGTTTTCAAAGCCTAATAATTAATAATTTCATCCAAACTATCAAGGATATTATTGTACCTTAAACAAAATATGAAAATAATTAGGTGTTATAACCCTAATATTTACAACACTATCCTTGGTTTAAAAATTGTCCAATCACCAAATGGGAAAATTTGAACTCCTTTAGAAATCTTATGATTGAAAAATACGTCACCTTGCTATTTTATAAGTTCAAAATAGTATTTAAAATGATTTATTTTACCCCATAAATAAATCTCTGATTAAATAAAATGTTTTATAAATTTATAAGTTTTTCTAATAAAATTATATATTCATAAAAGTTATAATTTTAATAAAAAATATATTTTTCACTATTCACATGAAAATCAACTATTTTAGAAAAAGGCTAAAAATTAATCCTATGATAATATTGATATTAGTAATCTAAAATTTAATTTTATTTGACAAAATTAGGATTCTAAAATTTTAAAATTTATCTTTTGAATGAAAATAAAAAATATAATGGAAAACTATTTTTATTGAAAAATTCAGTTGTAAAACTTTAAGTGTACTTAATCCTACATTGTATAAATTTATAACTGATTACATTACTTTTAAATACTAAAGATTTTATTAATATAAAATTTTCATACTTATATTAATCTAATATATTTTGGGTCAGTTCACTTCAGTGTTTCATGTGGAACAATCTATCAAACATAGAATTAATTGAGTGGAAAATATATTCCAAAATCTCAGGGTTCTATGAACATGATAAATAAAGATAATTTTTTTCCATCACATAATATTGTTGAAGTGATTTTTTAATAAATATAAATCTTCCATCAATCATGATTTTATTGATTTTGAACGGTAATTGTTAATCAATATCGATCGATTTATTAATGTTTAGGTGTTAACCTAGTATAAAATCAAATAGAATTCTTGTTTCATGTTGTATAAATCAAGTAATTAAAAATTTAATTCACATCCCTTGAGGGTGATGATGGTTGATAATCAAGGGATGCTTATTATTATTGATAAAAAAACCTCTAACTAATTCTTCCTTTTAATATATTATTTTAAATAATTTTCACCAAATAGAAGATCCCCATATTTATCACTCAGTTTCATAATTTTATAAGTTTAAATTAGCCCTAATTAGTTGATGAATTTATTTTTATCAACTAAATTTGGTTATTTTATACTATAAACCAATATATTTTAATTTAATTTTTACATTTTCAACCATGTTATAAAATTTTGGTACCATTATCATAAAAGAAAACAATATATCATTTTAGTGTTTATTAATTTTGAATTTTATTTTCAGATAATTCAATTAGTTTTTTTGATATTTTTTATTTTTTTTCAAAATTTCCCTTATTTTTTATCTAATTTATTTTTTCCTCTTTATTTTAAGGTTTTAATATTTAATTATTTTATTTATTTATTTTTATTGTTAATTTTTATTATCCCTTGACCTAACCACCCTAGATGGTAATTTTTTACATTAATTTGAGTCATCTATTTGTAAATGGATATGAAGTGGTATATTACTAGGAAAATTCTTCTTAAATCAATTAATTTGATTTTATACAAATTCAATATTCACCACCTTGGGAGAAGCATAATTATGATCTTTCCAATACTCTATTGAAATTTACTATTATAAATGACACTAAAAAATATTGGAATCCTCAAAATTTCCCCCGAGATCAGTATACAATATGTGGGTTTATGATTTCACACATAATGCACTCCTTTTAACCAAGCCCATCATACACTATAAAAAATATGAATCCCTATTTTCTAGATATATTAGTGGAAATGAAATTTATTAATCTCAAATTATATAGAAAAGTGAATCTTATAACAAAATGATGAAATAATTTTTGAATTAACAAATTAAATAAATATTTTAATTAATATGTGGGTGTTGGGGAGGAATTGACTAATAATCATCACAATACAACGTGGACGGTTTTCCTGTGGTGGAATTGTTGGAGGCAGAGCTTGCGGACGCAGCTTCCTTCCATGATCTGTCGCTGGTCACTCGCTTTGGTTTCAAGAAACCCACGCTGGATCTGTTTTAGAGTTTTGTGGCTTCTTGGGGTCTTCAGCTTCCTGTAATTGTGTCTAAGCTATCAAAAGTGTACTTCTTTATCCATTGCTCTTCTAGGTAAGACTTTGTGCGGGCTTGGTCAAGGGAGGGAAGAGTGGCGTACGGCTCTTGGCGCTTTTATCTGTCGCGTTGGTCATGAGATCACCATTGCGACATGGAATCCTCGGCTTCGGCAGTCGGGGAGCGCCTACCAGGCCTTCCTCTTCCTCTACAAAACCCATCGATCCTCAATGTTTTTGGTGACTCTTTCAGATCGTTTCTCTGTTCGGATGTTTTCACCTCTTCTCTTCTGAGCGTGGTGTGCCCTCGCATCTGTGTGGATATGAATCTATCTACGAGGTTCCACCCTCGTGTGTTGGTTGGTGCGGGGAGAAATTTTCAATGGTGGAAACGACTCTTTTTCGTCACCCCGCAGCGGTTCTGCACTGATTGCGTGCTTCAAGGGCACTTAGCTACTTTCTGCAGGAAGAGGAGACCAGCTCCAGGTCCTTCTGGCATGGATCCCCGAGGTCGTTCAAAGGCATGTATCCATTCCGTGGAAGCGCAGGCAAGGGGGAGGCTTCGGTGTGCCACGACTCACCCCCTATTCTGTCTGGTTCTTCCGTTCCTGCGGTGGCTTTGGACGGAGGGGATGGCTCAGGGTCGACGACGGTGCCGCCATGTCCGAATTCTTGGGTAGTTCAGAAGGCGGATCACCTGGCCTCACCGGCGCACACGAGAGGAAGGGTTATCATTGGATCCCTTTTTTCAAATTCAAAGAGTCGGTCCCTAGGGCCTACGACTCTGTCTGACAAAGATTGTGGCCTGGAGATAGTGGCTCCAGCCTCCGTCCTTTCGGTTTCGGACCTAATCTCATGGTCCCCTTCACCGCCCGACCCCCTGACTCTTAGTAGGGTAGGTGGAGACACGCTTGACAGGACCGTCTCCATCGGTTCATCTATCTCTTATTGAAGACGAGGAGGGATCCTTTAAGAAGAATATTCTTCTCCCTAAATCGTGCGATGTGTTGGAAGGCAGCCAGAGCCCTCTCACGCAGTCAATGGTAAAGGAAGCCGCCACTCGACCTATGTTTTCCCCACCGGGCGTCCTCGGATTCAAATCCAGGTTTTCCAAGGTGTAATGTTGTCCCTGATTTTTTGGAATGCAAGAGGGATAAGGGCGCAGATGAAGGGCGCTATTTTCTATTCAGAAACTAAGAAGTCTAGTGCTTCTATTGCGGTTATTCTTGAGCCAAAGAAAGATCACAGTAAACTCCCTGGTCTCTCACAGAAGCTTGGCTTTCAGTCGTATGTGCATGGGTGCCCAGATAACTCTCAAATATGGATTTGTTGGAAGAAGTCTGTTAAGGCGGAGGTGATCAGTGTATCGTCACAGTACATTAATACAAAAAAAATTTGCTCGAAGGGCGAAGTGTTGCGGTCCTTTATTTACGTGAGCACTGAGGTTCGCAGTCGCCTGGAGCTTTGGAGTTTTCTCAACACCTTCCAGCGAGGCTCCCTCCTGTGCTTTGTGGCTGAAGACTTTAATTCCATCAGCGATGCAGCCGAGAAGAAAGGTGGAGCCTCTGCGACTCTTGGTGGGATGCAAGACTTCAGGGACTTCATCATCTCTACGAGCCTTTTCAATTTAGGTTTCAAGGGGAGCCGTTTTACATGGTTCAATAACCAGAGGGGGCCAATCATATTTAGAGTTGGTTGGACAGGTGCCTTGCAAATGACAACAAGAGGGTTGAGTTGATTCAGAGGGATATTGAATTGATGGTGGAAAACTTGATGTCGGATTGTAATGATGATACGTTTAACTCATTGTGCGACAAACACGTCTTCCAGGCAGAGAGGCTGGTGGAGATTGAAAGGGACCTCAGACAGAGAGCCAAAGTTAAGTGGCTCAAGGAGGGCGACCACAATAGCGGATTTTTTCACGCATGCATTAAATAGAATGGAACCTTGAGGATCAACATTCTTCTTGACAATGGTGAGTATACAAATGATGTTGAAGTAGCCAAGGGTATGGCAATGAACCATTTCGAAATGCTACTGGCTGGAGAGGCACAAACATGGTCTGGAAATGATGGTAGTAGCGAGGCTGTTGATGGATTTCTGGATTGTGTCCCAAGGCTGGTGGGGGCGTCTGAAAACGAGTGGCTTATGATGATTCCATAGGAGGAAGAGATCAAGATGATAGTGTCTGAAATGCCAAGGGATAACGCCCCTGGCCTAGATGGTTTTCCAGTGGGTTTCTACGTGCATGCATGAGATACTGTTAGACGCGAGGTGGTGGGAACGGTACATGACTTCATTCGAGGAGGAACCTTCGGCTAGGGTGTGAGTTCATATAGGGTTGTTCTCATCCCGAAGGTCAGAGAACCCTAATATATTGGTCAATTTAGACCAATTTTCCTATGAAATGTGTCATACAAAATTCTTGTGAGCCTCATTGCTAGAAGAATGGATGGATTGATTCCTAAGTTGGTCTCCAAGGAACAAAACGAGTTTATAAAAGGACGAAACATCCAAGGAGCGGTGGGTATAGTGAGAGAGCTGGTGAATGATATAAAATGGCGCTACGTTGGATCCAACTTCATTTTGCCGGCTAATATAGACAAGACATACGATAAACATGAGTGGTATTTTATTCTGAGGGTGATGCAAAGGCTCGGCTTCCAGGAATGGGCCTGTGACCTCTGTTTCTGATGATTCTCCTCACCTAGGTTGTCCATTTCTCTTAGAGGAAAGTGCTTTGGTTTCTTCAAGATGGTTCAGGGAGTAAACCAGGGCGATCCCCTATCTCCTGGCTTGTTTATTTTGGTGCAGGAGGCCCTTACTAAGAATCTTCATAGGAAAGCAGAGGACAGAAGCTTGAGGCCGTATGTCGGATGGCGGGGCAGGGAGACCATTTATCATCTCATGTTTGTTGATGACATTATAATTTTCTCTACCGCCAGTCGACGCTCTCTTTTTACTCTTATGGAGATGCTATCAAGGTACGGCAGGGCTAGCAGACAACTCATCAATTCATCTAAGAGCCATGTGTATATTTCGACTAAGTACTCTCCCAGGCGATGTAGATTTTTTCAGAGAACCTTGGGATTCCATCAAAAGAACTTCCCCATGAGCATTCTTGGGGTTCCCCTTTCCTATGGGAGGATCAAGAGAGATTTATTTGATGGGGTAATGGACCGTATGCTGGGGAGGATCTTCAACTGGAAAACCAGATTCCTTTACTTTGGAGGTCGGGTTACATTAATCAACAACACCCTCTCTTCGATTCCAATGCATGTCTTTTCTATCATCCAGCCTCCAAAAGCTACGGTGGAGAGGATGGAGATGATCCTCACGACTTTCCTTTGGGATAGCAATCAGGCTGGTCGTTATCACTAGGCCTCTTGGACTCGGTTGGCCGAACCAATTGAGGAAGGGGGAGTGGGGCTACACGATCTTACAACTACCATACAGGGCATGCAGGCGTGCTTAGCATGGGATATCGTGGTCAGAAATACATTATGGGTGGAGTTCTTCAAAGATTTCTATGGGGATCTAGAGAGGAACATTAGTGAGTGCAGAGCGTGGCCATCTCTCCTGGGCAGGTGCATAATGGGATTACTGGCGGAGCTTCGCAACTCGGACATGTGGATCATTGGAAGAGGAGACACCAATATTTGGAAAGTCAATTAGGGAGGAGAGCGATTGTTATTTCCGGGATTCCCTATACCGGACATCACCTTCAGGGATTCTTCAAAGCACCCTCAGTTCATCAATGTGGTTCTCAACAAAGAACAAAAGAAGGTTTTTGTCAGTATTTGCATTAATGAGGAAGAGGACCGATGCTGCTTCATGGGTTCAAGTTTGGGAAGGTTCTTCATTCGGGACTATAGATATTGGAGGAGAATGGTGTCCAATCTTAGGAATGGGTTGGAGAACATATGGTGCAAGGAGATTCCAACCAAGATGAACTTCTTGGTCTGGCATGTCAAGAACCAAGCCCTACCAACGGATGAAAATATTCAAGGCATGGGAATTCATCTGGTATCCTGCTGCTATTGTTGCAAAACATCCAAGAGAGAATATTCCAACCATCTCTTCTTCTAGAGCGATTGGGAGATGGCCATCTGGAGCATGTTCACCTCACCGGTTAGCACTAGTTTCGAACATATTGACTTCCAGGAGCTCCTGTCCTCGTGGTTTCTCAGAGGGATGTTCATGGAATCGGAACGAAAGGTGAGAGCTTGTATTCTCGAAGCATCCTACTGGGTCATCTGGGAGGCCGAGATCAAAGAACTATTGGGTTCCCGGAGTTTGATTCCATTGATTCAGTTAAGAGAAAGACTGTTGGTCCACAAGTTGGTCTCACTAGCAAGGTTGAATCAGCGTTCAGCTGTGGCATCCAACTTCTTACATAGACCTCACGACCCAATATGTTCCAAAGGGCGGTTGGTAAGATGGAAGTCTCCTTCCAGCGAGCTCAAATATAACGTGGATGGATCATGTATGCATGGCATGATGAGAGGCAGTGGGGTCCTTTGTGACTCAGAAGGCTCGGTATATATGGCTTTCAGTGTTACCTTTGGAATGGGAAACTCATTGGGGGCGGAGGCCCAAGCCCTTCTTACAGGACTGGGATCTTGCAGGAGCAGCGGCCTTTAGGTGTCAGAGGTGGAATCAGATTAAGAGGTCTTGGTTAATCATGTCCGGGGAAGGTCGGGCGCTCCTTGGGATCTTGGTTATATCATCCGGCAGTGTGCATTGGAGACCAATCAAGGAAAACTCATCCAACATAGTTGGAGGGAAACTAATTTTTTGTGGATGAGCTCGCGAATATTGGAAGTCCCGAGGACGAGATCACTATGTATAAATGCTTTGGCTCTCTACCACTTGAGTGTAGGCCCTTCGTGTTGAAGGATGCCTTAGGGTTACATTATCTTAGGCCCCCTGAGTGCCTGGGTTGTTAAATCTCCTTATTGTTACCTCTTACTTACTATAATAAAAAAACAATTCACGCATCACAATGCAACTATGAACCAAATTGATGAGAAAATTAGATTTCCCAAAAGTACTCAAAAATCAATGTTTATTATAAAATTGATGAAAAAGAGAGTGTGTGGATTAAAAATCCGGAAACCCCCTTGTATTTTCTCCATTTGTTTATTATTAACTTAATGAATTAGTTACCCAATATATTTATAAACATTTTTTTTGATATTTTCATATCAAAATTATATTAAATGGATTTTGGGGATTTTTTTCATATATAAATTTTAATTCATTTTTAATTTCAAATGAAACATCTTTTTAGTATTTTCTTTATTTATCCATCTTCACGATATACATGAATATGTTACAGAGACGCGATAATCACTATAGGTGAATAACGAAACATTTATCTCATATTCCCTATTTATAAATTTGAAATTACCACATTGGAAATAAGAGATTTTTATGATACTTATAAATATTTATGCAATGGTTTCATTAAGTTGAATACACAAAATAGCATGAGGAAAATTATTTTGATGATCTCTAAAAAATAATCCATACTCTACATATAATGATGCATTACCAATATCTATGTTATTTATTTAACTCTCACAGATTTGAATTATATTCTTTATATGTTATTTTATATTTTATGGAAAATATCATGTTTAATTATTATGGTGGGAAGTATCTTTTAGTTTATGATTACTCTATTTTTTTTATAACATAAAAATATTTTTTTTCTTGTAATATTTTTTATCCATTTACCCTTCATTTTTTTCTATCATTTTTATTTACCCTTTTATTACATTTTATTTTGAAATTATATATATATATAGATATATATATATATATTTAAAATTATTACTTTTCAGGTGTAAAATCTCTTGCCCATAATTTTATAGTCACAATATTTGAGTTATTATAAAATAAATCTTAATGCATATTTGTTTAGAAGTGTAAAATCATTTTAAAGTATCTCTCCCTTTAAAAATTGTGATTTAAAGCATTCATTTAATGTTAATATTGAATTTGGGAACTTGTCTGTGTGACCAATGATATAATTTCTTTATATTTTATAAAATAATTTAAATAATGTTATTAATTGTTATAATTTCTTTTCTATTAATGGATTTTATTAGTCTCTTTATATCATACAGATGATAACAATATGAAAATTTACTTTATAATTGTACTATTATAACAAAATAATTATAAATATTTGATCTCTCAAAGTTTTATTCCCCCATTAATTTATAATATTATTGATTTCAAAACCATACCAAACTAACCAATGCATGAATTCCTATAATATCACTTTTGTGTGAAATTTAATATTTTTTGTTTGTGTAAATCATAGTTTGAAAAAATGAAAAACATATTAGGATGAATAGGACGGGAGATTGAGTTTTAGATTTTGAAATTTCTTAAGTGAATGGGTTTTATAAAATAATTTAAAATACCAAGTTTAGTGGGATGAATCATGATAAATATGTTTATTATAATATAAAATTTGAGATATGAATTTATATATGTGGAAAATGAGTGATCATTACTATAGAAACACATGTTTTTGATGAGTTAAATGATTTGTACATGAATTTTTAATTGGAAACAATATTTTTCTAAATGCGCCCTTGTTTTTGAGAAATGTATGGTTCCATCACTACCATAATTACCATTATTAGATTTTATAAGTGAAAATTATCAATTTAAAATATTTTATATTCGTATATTTCATGTGATATGAGCATCATAAAAGTTTCATTATTTTCAAAAAATTTATTCAAATAATAGTGTTTAATGAGGGGTTTTTACTTGGAGTAAAAAAAATTACAAGTGTGAGGGGGGTGAGATATGCGAAATTTATTAAAACCATTTATATTATATCATATACATGTTTTTATTTTTTGAATATATAATTTTGGAAGTATACCATGTTTTGGTCCTTAAACAGAAAACTAGAACAATTTAATATGTAAACAAATTAGACAATAGTTCGGTATTTTTCTGGATCATGGATAATATATAGTAAAAAAGAGGATAATATCCATCAAAAACTATGATGTTAGAAGAAAATTTCAGGAAATTAATCCATGAAACAACATCCTAAACATGTAATACAACACACCCAAACTACCACATTAAAACACATGACCTTAAAACGATGAAAAAATAAGACTCTCAATAGAAAGTGGATAAAATAATTATAGGAAAAGAAAAACACTTGTTTTATGTAGTTAAAAATTGCACCCAAATTCACTGGGGGTGGGCTACAACTCCTTTTATTCAATTGAATATATACAGATTAAAATTTCATTGTATAGTTTGAACAAAGGTAGTCCATCATAATAATTTTAGTAGGATCTATTAGGGGTGTCTAATGTTAACCAATAATCAATATTCATTTTATTAAGTCCACCTTCCCAATATCTATAGATCAAACCTCTATTCGGTCTAAGCCTTAAGCCATTTACACTTATTAATTTGGTTAACTATGATATCTATGAATGATTTTATTAATTGAATCTTATGGATTTATCCTTTTCCAATTTCCTTCAGTGAGTCCTTGAGAAGTGATCAAGGGGTAACTTTTTAGACACCAAAATGTTATATCATCCAATTTTATCATCTGACTGAAATATCTAATGAAATCATCAAGATATTTTATTTTAGTGAATATCAGGTTCCGAAATATTCTGGTTTATTATTGTCTAGGAACTCCGGACCTTGGTTAAAACTACTCCACTACTGTCCAAAAAACCATAAAAAAATTATCCTTAAGTTTATATTCACCATATAATAATTCCTTGCGTCATAAAATTGTTTTCCCACCACTTTTACAAATAATATTCTTCTTGAGAATCATTTTACAAGCTTCTCCACTAAATCCTCCATTATCTTATATAAAATTCCCTCTTGTATTGAATTTTTAATTATTATTAGCATAATTACCCTACCATACCTTTCGATCATCTCCGCCCAAATGAGGAGTAGCAATAACTTAATACATCCCAGACAAAAAACGTTTTCCACGTGTTCACCAATTTTTGAGTTTTTCCATATTATAGAGATTAGACACTCTATCCTCAAAAAACTTACGAATGAAAGGATACATCAACTGAATATTATTCCTCTATAAATGAAATGTATTATTTTTTTCTAAGTGAATCTCACCATTTTAATCCTAGAAGAACATTTAATTATTTTCCTCTATCTGTGATCCTTTCAAAATCTCTTTGAATAAATAAAATATTTCATTAATTCCATTAATGTGTTGTACATCACTTATATTATTGAAAGTGAAACTACTAGTTTATGTTTTGATTACTACATAATTGTAGTCACATAAATATTAAACCCATATTTGGTCATTATTTTTTGAGTGTCTAAATTTCTCCAAATATCAAAGTTAGTGAACCCTTATAAAGAATAATCCATTATAAAACAAACAGACATACTTATAAGAACCATTATGTACAAAAGAATCCACTTCATAACCTCAAAATGTTCTCTTCCAGAGTTCAACATATATCTGCTGACTATACCCCTAGTCACCCAATGTTTGGATGAGTACAAAAAAGGGTGTACATTATTCATTTAATAGATGATGCATATAGAATATTTTCCACATACACAACATTAGTATCTATTTTTGATTCCTTCTCATTTCTTAGAATAAAATTTCTAACCGTGAGTGTGTTTGTAGGTTTCAAATCATCCATGATGAAGTGGTCGACTACCTTCTAAATGAAATTTTACTAGATCAGGTATAAAGTTCAAAAACATAAGTCTCTCACTATTTTTGTCCCTATAGTATTCATCACCGGACTAAAGTTATTATTTTAAAAACTTCCATTTATCTTAACCTTCAACTCATTGATCTTCCAATTTATAAATCCGGTATCAATATATCATCAATGTATAGAATCATGATTATAAAACTCTCATCACTAAACACCTTCTGGTAATAGAAATAGACAATATTTCTCAAGATAAACATTTAATCCTATCTGAAATCATTGAACTTACAACTCCAATTCACTTATTTTCTATTTAAATCATAATGGATTCAATTTATATTTCACCTAAGATCATAGTTTCTCTACTACATGAATCCAGATAACTACTCCATGTAAGTTTATTTATCAAATTACTCATGAAGGAATGTTATATTCATGTATAACTACTCTTGATGAATTTATTACATGTTACTATACTACAAAACTTGTAAATAGTAATATGTTTAACAATTAGTTAAAATTTTATCAAATAAATACAAACCATCCATTTTTTGAAACCCCATTCTGAATATATTGGACTTGTATGTCTTTCTAATATTCATGGCTTCCTTCAGTCGATACTCTAATTTATTCTGAATGATTTTTTTCCCAGAAGGCCTCTCCACTAACTAAAAAGTTTTGGAGATATAGTGGTAATCAATTTCTTTTATCACAGATAACTCATATTGACTCAATTATTCTAAACTTTTGGACACTTTTAAGATCTTGGGATATCCATCATTGGTTAGATGCATTTAGTGAAGATCACTTATTTTCCATTATACTTATAACATTTCTATGTTATATATCTACAACTGTCCTTATGAATATGTTCTTTCTAGGACTATAACATGATTTTTTTTTAATTCTATAGATATTTCTTGAGATTTTGTAGTAATTGTGCTCTTTGGT
This sequence comes from Viscum album, assembly GCA_963277665.1. Classification (NCBI taxonomy): domain Eukaryota; kingdom Viridiplantae; phylum Streptophyta; class Magnoliopsida; order Santalales; family Viscaceae; genus Viscum; species Viscum album. The sequence continues at coordinate 1,424,396,027 of OY728145.1, forward strand.
ACTTAGGGAATTGGAAAGACCATAAAACTTTTACTACCTTCATGATCATCCTATGGGTAATCTGGAATTCATAATACAATTAAGATTCCTAAATTATATAGAGAATATATAAAGTTTAGATGTCTGTTTAGTTGGTCTTAATATTCTAGTTATAATTTTATATCATCATAATTATTTTCTATTTTTTAATCCTTCCAAATAATTTCTTCATTTAAGATCACATTTCATCTTCTAAACAAATTTTAAAGGATGTTTCCCTAGAGTCAAAAAATAAACTCTTCATATCTATATCCTATAAATTAACATTCTCAATAAATAGTGTCAAACTTTTACTTATCCTAGGAATATATTTATATATAAGTGAGTTATTTTAATACCTTCATATAGGTGAACTTAATCTTCCTTATGGACCAACTGAATTCTAGTATTTCCTTCTCTAATGAATAAGAAGGAAGTTAGTTGATTATTTATGTCACTAAATTCATTTATTTCACCAAACAAACCTTGGTTAATCACACATTAATTCTTATAATCTTGGTTTTTTCAACCAACATCCCATTTTCCCTCTATATAAATTTGTTATTTTTGTAAATTTTCTTATATGGTATTTTAAAACTGTATACCTTTCCAACATCATAGCCTCTTAAACTTCTTACATATATACTCCCCATAATTAAGGTAACCCAATAGTTAAATAAATAAATTCAAATATTATTAGATGAATATTATTTACATATCATTATGATCTATGTCTGAACCATTAAGGCCTAGTGTATTCAGAAACTTGGATATATAAGAAACTGGAACAAAAAATATTTATAACATATTCCACTATGTTTTAAAAAACAAATCCCATTCTTATACATATCATTATTATAACCTTTCTACCTATCATGGGTATAATGAAACATAATAAAGGGCATGTTTAGATATCGTGTAATACTAAATAATAAAGATAACAATCAATAATAATTATTAACCATAACATGAGTATAAGGCTAATATAACATGATCTTAACATTTTAAAATCATGCCCAAAAAATCATAGATCATAATCATGAGTCATGAAATAAATCTTGGTAGTTAATAAGACATGAATCATAAATGAATCAAAGAATACGGGCCATGAGATCACAAAATTAGCTTAAGATCATGTCATAAAATATTGACATAAAGTGTGGAATAATAAAATTAATATAAATCTTTTGTTAGGGAGACCCACCATGACATTAATGACTTGTTAGGATTAAGGTAACCATACATATACCTACTTTGGTGTTGGGATAACCACATTTGTACCCTCTTTTAGGATTGGGAATACATCCCATGCACATACATTGGTATTAGGATAACATCCCATGTACCCTCTTATCGGATTAAGATAACCTCCAATACACCCTTTGAGATCATAAAATATTAATATTTACCTATTTAATAAGTTTTTGATAATAGAAACACCCATCACATAATCATAATCTATTTATATGTTTTATACAAGATCATAAAAACATTTATCATTTCATCAAAGTTTAATCAATGGAAAAGAGAAAATATTTTGTCATGATTTTATCATCACAATCAATAACCTTACAGAGAAAGAATAATGAAGGCTTCATATAATCATATCCCTAATGATTCATAAGTAACATAAATTGATGTTATAATAGATATAAAATTCATTTAAAAGATCAGCAGATTTGTTTTGAGGAAAATAAACTTTTTTACATTGAAATCACTTATTTAAAATCTAAAAAATTAAAAAATATTAAGGAGAAAATTTTACATGAAAATATATATTGAAAAATATAAATTAATGTTCAAATAAAATTATAATAATTATGGAAATAAATGTTATTTTTGTGGCCTATGTTAAAATAATTATTATGTTCACACTTTGGTAAAAATTACCTCTTTTAGAAAATGGCAAGAATATCTCTTTCATAACATCTTATAGAAAGTATATCATGGGTAAAAATGACATTAAATAGTCATATTAGAATAGTTAAAACAGTCATGATTACATTTTTTAAAAATATAGACATGGAATAAAATGATTTCTGACCGAATAGTAAAACAAAGTTGGGTTTCCTTAAAAAAAATTTAAACATTTAATTACTGACAATTAGGAAAATGAATGGAAAAAATTGTACATTGTAGAAATATAAATGGGGGAATAAAAGAAATAATATTTTTTAGTGATATATCATAGAACTTAAAGATCAGATAATTAAGTATAAATAATTTTGGAAAAACTAATATTGTAATGTAAAACCCTTATCTCAAGTCTGATTTTCTTTTAAGTGCTCTAAAATCATGTATAATAAATTTAAATTTATTATAATTCTATAAAAAAACTATATAAATACATAAAATATCATATATTATCCACTTATAATATTGTGATACCCATTTATAAATTATTCTTTATTTAAATTGTTGTATTTAGGTGTTACCTATTTTATTTTTCATGTCAGTTTTGATTTAGTAGTTCTGGTCCTCATACATTGACCATGGTTTTATAATATACCTAATTTTAATCATGATATAAATATAATATGAATTCATTATATATATATATATATAACTATCCATAAGGTAGAGATAAAAAAATGAATTAAACTATTTATGGAGCTGGAAATCCTTACTTATGTATAAACACAATTATCATTTTCTAACAAAAAGAATGAAAGAAAGATAAATAATAGTATATTATTAAATAATGATAATTATTTCATATATATCATATATATTTATTAAATCCTTCATTATATACATGAATGTGATGTGGTTATGGAAAATGAATCATATTGTTATGTGGACGCAGTAGTCCACATAGATGTATGAGAGATACCTTCATTATCCAATTAATGGAAAAGTGGTTGAAAAAGTTTTTGAAATCATTATAATAAAATATAATTATATTTATTTTATGAGTTCTTTCATTTTATGATCGATACAATATCTTTATTGAAGGAATATGAAGAAATAAAATTGCAATATCTCAGTTAATATTTATACATTTTCTTTGAGAGACCTCAATTAGATTCCACCTTATGCTTTGAAAGATTTATCATAGGAAATGATCTAGGTATCTAGGATTAATTAAATTAATATATTTTCTTTGTTTAGGGATTTTCTAAGAAATAATGATATAAATTAATGAATAAGGTTGGAGAGGAGATGTATTTTTATAAGTGAGAAAGAGGTCACACATGGAATTACTTATGAGATTTAAATTATTTAACACCACTTTCTTTAGAAAATGGATCATAAAGGAAAATAATTTGTAGGTATAATAAGATAGGGAAGAAATAATTCAAACCAATACTAATTATACAAGTTTCTATGGTAATATTATCCTATCCCTTTATTTAATCACCTGGTAAACATATTTTAACCCTAACCATGGTAACTAATTTTTTGTGTTTTTTCTATTCATTAGGGCCTAAAATGAAATTTCAATAATTTCCAAATTTATAAATTATAATTAAAAATATGGATACCATTTTATTATATTTAATTTGTATAATTATAATAAATTCAATGTGCACAAAATTTAATGAAACACTAAATTAGAAAAATGTATTTTTAATCATTAAACTAAAGTTAATTTCTTTATTTTATTATTAGAATATATAAAATTAATTTAAAAAATATTTATAGAATATATAATATAATTTTTTTAAATTATTAATCAATTGTGAGTAATTTTATTTATTATGATAAAAACATATTTCGTATGTAAAAAAATTATGAAAAATAACTCCATTTACCTTTAAATAATTTCATCTTCATTATTATCATTTTGATAACTAATTCATGGATTTTTATTAACTTATTCATATAAATTATCAATATATTTTTCTAAAATAATTATTAAATATTAATAAATTTACTTTCTTAAAATAAAAATACATAACATGTAGAAGAATATACTTCTTTCAAAAATAGTTCTTTTTATTATTAAATTATTTTATTAAAATTGAGTTCTTATAATTTTTTTACCATTATACTTATATTACATAACGAGATTAATCCTATTAATACCCACTAATCTAATTGCTAGGTTATAAAGGTATAGTATATAATGGGTTCATTTATATTGGGGGTTTTTTAAAGAAAGTTATCAAATGCTTTGAGTATATTTCAAATGAATTACAAATAAAAATCTTGGGTTGTTACATTATACCCACATTAAAATGAATTTTACCATTTAAATTATATCACCATGATAGAAAAAATGAAGATATAACTACTTTATAAAATCATCATGTTCTTGTGTAGCTTCCTCAAATTTTTGATTCCTCTATAGAACTTTAACCAGGCGAGTACTCTTGTTTTGTAGCAATTTATCTCTTTGATTCAATATTTATACCAATTGTTCTTCATAAAAAAGTTCATTATCTAGTAGTGTGATATTTAATAATAGTAAATGTGAATGATCCTGTATTTACTTCATGTGGAGAGATATGCGGAACACATCTTGAAATTGAGAAACTTTCGATGGAAGAACCAGATAACAATCTATGGTCCCTAATAAATCAAGAATATTGAAGGGACCAATATAAATAGGGAAGAAATTTTCATTCTTTACAAATTTCAAAAGCTTCTTCCATGAATAAATTAACCTGAATACCTTCTCCCCAACTTCAAATTTCATATCTCACTGTTGATTATCAGGATAACTCTTCTTTTGACCATGAACTAGAATGATGTTTTTCTAAATGGTTCTAACCTTATCTATTATTTCATTTACTATATCAGGTCATAATAGATTTATTTCTCCAGGTTCATCACAACACATTGTATTTCTACACTTACTTCCATTTAGAGATTCATAAGGATCCAACTAAATTATCGAGAAAATTTTATTATTATAAAAGAATTTGGAAAGAGTAAGGTGTGGATCACAACAACCTTTTAAATCTATATAACATGATATTTACATATCCTCTAAGGTTTAAATAGTCATCTCAGTCTAACTATCTATCTGAGGATGATAGGTAGTACTGAAGCACACTCCATATCTATATATTTTTGATGCCTTCAACAGAACATCAAGGTAAAACTTTGAACTTGACATGATATAATAGAATATGGAACATCATAAAACCTTACCACTTCCATAATTTATGTCATGGAAAGTTTAAAATGAGATAAATATTCTCTAATAGAAATAAATTTATTGAATTTTTAAGGAAATCTACTACAACACAAATAGTATAAAAGATTTTTAATGTTTTGGGGAGTCCAATGAAGAAATACATGGTGATATTTTCCCATTTCCATTCTTATATGGTTAATGGTTGTAATATATAATTCTATCTCACAACCTTAAATTTCCAACATACCAATAATTAAGATACATAATCTGTAATAACTCGCTACATGTTGTCTAACCATAAACACTCTTTTAGATCTCTATACATCTTCATATTTCAAGGTTGAATAGATAATTATGATAAATACGCTTATTTTAATATATCATTGTTCAATTATGGTATTTATGGTACACATACATAGTTTAGAAAACATATCATTTCACCATGATTAATGTTGAACTTAAGATCATTTCTCATATTCTTTTATATCTCTACATCTTCCTCATACACTCTTTAATCTTAACAAGGATGGTTATTTTAAAAATCATTTATGTAAGATAATATTTCTCTATTACTTTAATATTTTAAGTAATATCCTTTAAAAATCTATAAATATTGGATATTTTCTATCACCTCATCATATATAATCTAGCACGATCCTTCTGACTCAATGCATTAGTCACCGTGTTTGATTTCTAATGGGGGTAATGTATTGGCCAATCATAATCATTAGTCAACTATAACCATATTCTTAGAATATATTAAAATATTTATAGGCGAATATATATTTAAAATTTTTATTATTAGTATATATGTCACAAATTTCCCCATAAAGATAATGCATCGATATCTTTAATAAAAATATTACCATGACTAACTCCAAATCATGAGTTGAATAATTTCTCTTTTAAACCTTTAATTATTGTGAGTAATTATCTATGACCATAATATTCCGTATAAAAAAACAATTGAACCCAATCCTTGAGGTATCACTATAAATCAATGTAATAGACTGGCCTAGGAAGTTAATATGATAGATGAATTAATCAGCCCACCACTAGCCCGAAGGGAGTCCCTGATCCCATTAGGATGGCAACTAGTGTCTGGGAATCACATAAAAAATATTGCGAATGATTTACCCCTAGAATAAGAGAAAAGAAATAATAGAATAAACTAATAAAAACTGATATGGTCTATCTAGATATTAGATATTTATGATGAATTTTATATTAATTAATAAAAATAATAATAGAAAATAAATTAGGAAAGGAATGTAAATAAAAAATTCCCCCACTCACCCCCAATATCCCTCCCCTATATATCCAAATATTAAAAGATTCATCCAGATTCATTTTCATTGACCACTAGTTTATATCACCACCCTACATCAGTAGAAATTAGAAAGATCTTATTTAGACAAAGTTAAAAGGGAACCCAAAAATTAAATAAACTCATCTCAATTAATCAAATCTCTCAAGATAATATTAGAAAAAAATAACCTGAAACTAATATAATATCTACATGAGTATAAAAAATACCAATTTGTCACCACATACCAGAACTATGGAAATAACATAGTAATAAAATTTATAAAATGATAATTTAAACATAAGGTAGAATATAAGTTTTCACATTATTTTTAAAACAAAGTCAAATCTCATTCCTTGAGCACATTTTCAATAAAACATCCTTATTATAAAATGAAAATAAAAAATGATTAACTATTTTTTAATAGAACTATTAGAAAATATAATATGGTTTTTTGAACCATGAAAAACAACCAAAATCACTATTTATCCATCTTTTCTATGAACCTAATGAAAAATCATTTATAAAAAAAATTTAAGGAAAACATTTTTTTAAAACCATTTTATGAAAACCAATTAATTTTTGTTTTTAAAAAACACTTTAAAGTCTTATAAAAAATAACACATTTTAAAGTAAGCCATTACACACTCAAATTGATATATAAATAAACTTTGGCACCCAGAAATAAGGAAACCCAATCCAAATAACTTAATCATGAAATTATTTTGATGGTAAAATGATCTACATTAATACAATTGAATCATAGAAAATCCCCTAAAGTGTCCTATATAGTATCTAGTGTCTTATGCATCATCCTTAGGCTCTAGTAATAAAAGACCTAGACTGGTGGAAATATACCTAGGTTGGAACTACTAAACCTGTCACATTCTTGTAATCCCCATAAAAACATCCTAGGGATGATACCTTAACCACAAGACACAAAAGGTCACTATAATTACTTCTTCTATGGGAAAAAATATTTCCAACGTAAAGGCCTACAAGCCTTTCTGATCTAACCATCTTCGAGTAGCATGGGAAAACTCTCTAGTAAACCCACTATCTATACTTGGGTTTTCCCTCACATATTCTATTTACTATATCCTTAGTACTCCCATGATAAGTTATTAAAGAATATGAGTAAATTATAATCACATAAATCAACTATCAATCATTTGAAAATAACCCACACTAAACCTCTTACAACATATTTGATATTCATGATGTCATTTTGTGGTATTTTCTCTTTTATTTTTTGTTTTAAATTTATTTCATTGATTTCAAAAACATGTTTGAGAAAAAAATGGGAATTTTTGGGACAAAAATTGGGAGGCATGCGGTTAGATAATTATTCATAGAAATTGTACACTAGCCTAGTGGAAACCAAGAACCCTAAGAAGTGCTACTGTCCCAGTCACATGGCCATCTTTCTAAAGGTAAATATTGTGGCCATCTCTCTACTTGGATAGAGGCAGTACATAAATGTCACAAGGTTTGTAAAACCATGTGTTTGAATCATAAATATTGACAGAAATTTAAATATATTGAAATTTATAAACCGAACCTCCCTAATTTTAACCCTAAATAACCATCTCACTCACCCAGTCAACCCCCAGCCCAAGGCACACCCGTATTATCCTCATTCTCTACCTTGTACTCTATTTATTTGGTGATTTGGACTTGGATATTCAGAAACCCATCAAGTAATTACCTCCTCTTCGTCCTTATTACCTTATTTTGGTTTCTTTTATCCTCCTCCTTGTGATATTAATTCTTTAGAAAGGGTTTTATCCTAGTTTTTTTCCAATATCCCTTTATCATGTTAAATCTTTTCAATTATCCTTTTCTTTTGTTTCCTTAGGGGTTCTCCTTGGTGTAATTTTTGGTTTCCAATATTTTTTGGAAGTTTCCAAGAAATAGGTAGGTGATTTAATGCAATGGATTTATTTGGTGACTTTATTATTCATTTTTTAGTTTCTAAATGGTATTTTAAAATTATGGGGGTGGTGAGAATGTGTAATTTTATGGATTTTGGTGTGTGTTCATTATTGAAAATAATAATTTACTTATACATATAGTTTTTAAAAGGTGTGGTTTTAATTTACGGAATTATGGAAAGTGGATAAATAACTTAGGAACCCCATGTATCCATGGTGGGTTACCATTGATTAGTACCACATTAGGGTCAAATGGGAAATGACCTAGGATCATCAGTTGAATCACACTATAACACTAACTAAACACATGATGATGAATTAGGGACCACTAGAACATTGATTTTGACCTCTCTATAGGCTCTTACATGAGAATGTTCTATATGGAATGATCACCATGGTTCAAGGATCATAAGGACCTAACAACCTATATAATTAGGTAGTTTCCCATGATTCATTTTTTTTTCAGCCATTTAAATTTATATTTACACCATTTCCCTTTTATTTATAAATAAAAACCCATTTTATTTAACTTTTTAAGTCCCTACTTTTCTAAAATAAACATTTTAATTTATCTTTTAATGTCATTTCTTGGAATCTTCTAGTGGTATCCAACTGGGTATTTTTTCCCTCACCCCACATACACCCTTGAGTGTGTCTAGTTCTTGTTCAGTCTAGATGAGGTAAAAGAAATTACTACCATGGTTTTGATGGTGGTTATATGTCTTAGTTGATTACTTTTGGTCAAGTGTTAATAGAGAAGGCATAGGTGTTAATAGAGAAGGCATATGTGTTAGTGGATTCCTTTTTGTGTTTTTGTTTTTTTAGTCTATCCCCTCCCACCTTGGTGTTTTTTATTTTGGTTGTAAATGATAAATTATTAATCCATGTTAGTTATACTTTAGTTATGGATATTATGTGATGTGATGTGATACTTACGGATTGGTTATGGTTGATTCTTATGGGAAAATCATTCCAAAAGGTGTTACTTGATGCTCTATAACTAGTTTCCGCTTATGGGGATTCATAACACCCTTCATATTTTTCCATGGGCCGGGTTGAGTTTTTGGTTGGATGGAAGACCAAACTAGTTTGTGAAAATATGGTATCAGAGCTAGGATTTTCCATTCTTGGGATCATGTTATCTTAGAGAGTCTAGGTAGATCTGATGTATGACTCTTTGGAATTGAGGTTCTGGTTGAATGTGGGTGTATGGTCAACACACCTCTTTAAAGAACTTTATTCATCATGGGATGTTTGAGATTTAGTTGACTACTCCCACAAGATTGGTTTAAAGGATACATTAATTGAATTGACACTGAGCTAGGGTGGAGGGGTTTGGTCTATGGTTCCTATTGTAGTGGTTTAAATTGATTTTTGGAAGTGTTAGGAATTTGTTACTACATAGAATTTATCTAGGTAATGTATTGATGGTTTCTATTGTTTTTTCTAAATGATGTAGCATTATGAATCCCTAAATAATTCCTATGAAACCAAATGATGGGTCTAGAGATAATTCCACCACACTAGTTTATTTGAGGTTAGTGGAATTTATGGTTCAGGATTTTGGAGAATTGGATCAGGTAATGGGATATGGTCTTTCCCATGTCAAAGATGTCGAACTGGGTTTAGAGAAAGATAAAGTTCAGGGATTTTTCAAGAACAAACCTCTCTCATTTACAGGATTCTTGGACCCCTAGGATGTAGAGGACTAAATATAATATAGTGAGTATATTTTCATGTTTCTTGATACTCCTGAGGTAGTTAAAGTGAAATTCATTTCCTTCATGTCGGAATGCCCCGGTCTCATGTGGTGGGACTCTATGGAACTAGTTGGGAAGTATGAGAAGATGAGTTTTAAGGACTTTACAGATATCTTTAATGAGAATTATTTCCCAGATACATTGACCCTCATAAAGATCTAAGAGTTTTTTATATCTACATCAGGGGTATCCGACTATGCTAGAGTATGCTAACCATTTTATAGAATTGATCCATTTCATACCCGATGTGGATTTTAATGGTAATTTAAAGGATCATCAGTTTGGAAATGGGTTTTGGGTAGAGATTTGATCCTAGGACTTCTTGTTTAAATTAAATACTTATGCCAAGGTGGCCGATCAACCTCTAAGGGTGTAAAACAATCGATCTGGAAACATGGATTTACATAAGTGGTCTCATATATGGGATATGGTGGTATTGGAACATCCAATAATAAATGGAAGCATGATGAGTAAAAAATAAGGGAGGTGGTGGTCCAGTCCACCCTTCCCAAATCCCTTCATTTTCATCCACTAGTGGTGGAATCATGTGCCACCAGTATAGAACCCAGAGACATGTACTAACATACTATTGAGATCCACCAAGGAGATGTCACTGATGTTGACTTATGGGTCACCTATAGCTGTTTTCTAAGAGTGCACTCCCATCTCATATTTGTGCAAGTTTTCCATCCTCTAGAGGGATGACAGCTCATTCAGAACCTTCTAGAACCATGAGGTCCTTGTTTGGTAGTCATAGTGGAAGGGTTGGATCTACAATTGGGAAGATCCAACCTAAGGCAGATCCATATGATATAATTCATTCCATGGTTGACATAGATATGATAAAAATTCATTATATATATATATATATATATTAGGTACTAGTATAATCAGATTCAAGACCTACAATAAATTGAGGTATTATCTTTATTGCATTATCTATAGGTGTAATGTCCCAGACCTCTCCGATACATTCCATTGTGAAAATGTGGTGCGGGAGGTGTTCCGGGAGTTCAAGGTGACTTGGGTGGTGCATTTGGGTGGAATTTTAAGGAAAGATAAAGGGAAATATCATTCGCACGGTTGGCGCGTGGTTTACCTAAACCGTGCGGCCAAACCGTGCAAGGTTGGTTTTGAAGATAGTGGCTAATGCACGGTTAGCGCACGGTTTGTCTAACCATGCAGCCTAACCGTGCGAGGAGTGTTTGACGAGGCAGAAGCTAACATATGGTTAGCGAATGGTTTTTCAAACCATGTAGACTAACTATGCGGGCACTTAATCTTAGATCCTAAAATTGTGGATCTAACTCGTTTTCCCTCTAAATGGTTATTTTAAGCCCCTAAGTGGCCATAAATTGGGATTAACCTTCCTCAAAGGTAGTGGAACCTCTCCCAAGAATTTTGGAGGCGATCTGGAGGTTCCTCTTAGCAAATCGAAGCCCGTTTCTTGAGGTATGTGATTGTTCTTGTTCAGTTTCATAGATCTACTTAGATCTACTCCTCACCTTCTCTCGGGATCTTAGATCTACGACTGTTATAGGTAAAACTAAGTGTGTGGATGTCAAATATGATGAGCTTTGGTCTTGGTTGTGTTAGTATAAGATATATCAGGAGGATTCTTGTAGAGTCAACCCGGATTTCTTGTACATTCTTTATTTGTTGGGGTTTTCGTCAAAAGCCTATAAGGTAGGGGATTCGTTGCTTCTCTTTCTTTTACATGCAACTGTATTGTTAGCATGTTTTATCCCACTAGATGACAAAATAATTGACATAATAAATATTTTTAACCGGATAAAGAAATTGCATTGATCATATGTTATTGCCTCATGTTTTTATAGATAGTGTGATATCTATGCTTTCCTTTCTTAGTTGTTCATTCTTGATGGAAATTGGTAAAGAACGAAAACCGGGATTAATTGATAATTTTTTGGCTAAAGATAAATAGGCATGAAAACGAATCTGGTTCTTTTTGTCATTTGATGTTAATAAAACTGGCGTAGTAATCATGTTTAATCATTTGTGATAGCTCACTGGTAAGGTTCCTGATTTTGGAACCAACAGATTATAAATCTGTTAATTCAAGACAGTTTGAAGATTCGATTTTTGGATAATTCCTTGAAGGGTTTTTAGTTACCCTCTTGTTTGTTAAAGGGACAAGATCCTAATTGATGTGATTTTTGATTTCCTGATACTTGTGTTGTGATGTGATCCTAGATGGTTGTTGTGATATGTGGGGGCATAGAGGACTTTTGGTTGTGGAAGCGGATGATGCCTAGAGTGGCGAGATGCATCGGTTTATGCATGTGGGTGTCGGGGAGGACACCGGGGTTGATGGAATGGGATGGATGTGATTGTTGGATTTCTAGCTGGTTCTTTGGTTGTTTATCTACTTTATTTTTTCCCACTGATCAAGGCAGCTGGTCTTTCTTACCCTTCATTCAAGAGAGGCGAAGACACACGGGTATGCCCCGTGCTTTCCGGGTTTAGCATCTTAAGAGGGGAATGGGTCTACGCTCTTGCTATAGGCGGCAAAGACTCTACGGGTAGTACATATACTCACCATATTGAGCCCCCCTTGAGTTTAATAGCATATAATGTTTTTCTAGAATTCCTGGGAATATGGGAAAGTAATTCTGTGATGAATGTTTGAATAAATGATGTTAACCCATGGGGTTGGAGTTCGCCGGAACATAATGATGAGGTTGTAATTTTGAAGGAACAATTGACTTTGGGTGTGATTATAATGAAATTTAATGTGGAATTGTTCATGGTTAATTAATGTTTAAAGCATTAATTAATGTAACACGGAACTTATGAGAAGGGAATGACGTAATCTAGTAAAGATATTTAAATGGTTGTGTGCTTATAGGATACCTAGTCTTAGAAGTAGCAGCCCAGTGTCTGAGAGACGTTAGCTGCAGTTTTGTCTAAGACTAGGTTATGCCCATAGTGTGGTTGAGTGATATATATATATATATATATATATGTATGTATTTATGTACCTTTTTTGTTTCTATACACTACCCCACCCTTTCAGTAAGATCAACTGACACCCCAGGGATTCTAAGCCCTATGGGGTGATTTCCCCAACATTACGGTGGGAGGATGAATGGCTGACTACCCCTTTGGAATCTCTCTCTTCTCTTGGTAGATACTTGTGCCGTTAGGAACAACAGTTAGTTTTCCCCATATATGTGTGTAGAGGGATGTAATGGCTAGAGGTTATTCCCACACATATATTCTGGATATAGTATCCTATTGACTACTATATATGTAATGTGTATAGGCTGTGATGGCTTGAGGATCCTTACTCGGTGTATGGGCTATAATGGCTTGAGATATAATACCTGACGTATGATACACGTTATATGAGCTGTGATGGCTCTCGAAAACAACCTGGTTACTTTTGGTTGTGAGGATGGTGTGGTGCTTCGCCCAGGTGTCTGCAGGCAAGCCTTTGTGGTGCATGAGGTGCAGATTGTAGTGCTTTTCCCAGGTGTCTGCGGGCAAGCGTTTTAGGAGAGATATGCTTAGGACGTACGACATTGTGGAAAAGCGGAAAACTAGTGGGGAAGTATCAGAGGGGTACCCTTGATATTCTTTACTATATGCGATATTCTTGTATGTGTTACTTGGTGAGAGTATCCATGGTGAGGTTGGGAACTTAGTATACATGTTTAGATGACGAGTTAGTTTCACTTGTTGTTCACTGTGCTTTATCATGCTCTCTTTACTTTTGCATGAGAGGCTTCAGGTAGGATTCTACTGAGAAAACTGTTATACTCACCCTACATTTATATAAAATGTTTTTCATGTAACTTGGAGCAGTTTGGAGATCATGATAGTTTCTACTAGCCTCGGGTTGCAGGAGATGTTCGGGCTTGTGGTTACTGCTGTTTCTACTTTATTTTGGTTACTTTTAGTTTTTTCCCTTTTAGTTGTAGTACTTCTGAATGACATTCCATTTGCGCACTTGGATTTCTTTCATATTCCCAGTTATGAGTTGGAGTTGATTGCTGTCTATCTTATCTCTCTCTTCCGCATGTGTTCTCTTAGAGGGTAATGCCTCCCATTTGTGTGATACTATACCCTCGGTGCTAGTTGCCAACCCAGGGCCTACTGGAGGTGGGATTTGGGGCTCATTGTCTCCCTTCTCACATTGCCGACCCAGGAGGGGTACACTTTTTGGGGACGGGGTCATGACAGAGTGGTATCAGAGGTCTGTTTGAGAGATATGATGAAGTTTGGAGTTAGCCACAGGTGAGGTTGCATGGGTTGGTAGGGAAATAGTGTCATTCATGTTTAGAAAGTAAGGTGAACACTGGAGACCGACCGAGACATAGTCGTTTAGGGTCCCCTATGATCTGATCTATGGACCTTTAAGTTTACAATGGCTAGAAAATAAGGTGATACTAGATGTAGGGTATATACCTAGGAAAGGATCATACATTATTCTTCTTTGTGCATGTGTTTGAATGGGTATACCTTAGGATATGATAACCTAAAATCAATGAAAGAAAAAAATTAATTAATTAATATTGAATCTTCCGTATCCGAGGTTTAGAAGCTCTAATGGTTGATAATTTATAGGTATGGGTCCATGTCGACGTCCTTATCATGTTTGAGCAGAAAATGTTTAGCAGGATATTCCAGCAGATCGCCATAGGGTAGAAGTTGACGATGAAGAAACTTGGAGGAAGACACTCCAAGAGTTTCAGCGCCAGAGTCTGCAGAAGTATGAGGGATGCATTTTAAATGCAGTCACAGATGACTGGTTAGAGGTGTTTGAGATAGGCTTCAGTTCAATTCATTCTCAGAAGCAGCACTGGGTGTCCTTGGTTGTGACGATGCTACGTGGAGCAGCGAGGCAGTGGTGGATCTGATTCCTCGGGGATCGTGAGGAGTCAACGATCTCATGGGAGGAGTTCCAAGACAAGTTTAGAGTTGAGTTCCTTTCTTGTAATGTGAAGGTATCCAGTCGTTAAGAGCATCTTACACTTTGATAGGGGAGATCTAGTGTTCAAGAGTTTGGAATCTATTTTAGGAACCTTTTACGATATGCTTCAGACCTGTTACCAGATGAGGAGGCCAGGGAGAGGAATTTTGAGGAGGATTTGCATCCAGAGATCCAGCACCAAGTCACCCCATTTATGCTAAAGACATATCTTGAGGTATTGGCGAGGGAAAAGGTTGTTGAGAGGGCTTTGGACAGGATCAGATCATCACAAGGTTGGGATCTTCATGATCCCTCACGAAGCAAAGCTATTGTCTAGGGTTTCCGGTTTTCAGGGCAGAAGAGTTTCCGTTCAGCCGGGGGTAGGTCCCAGCCCTTCACATCTCATTTCTCAAGAGGCAGAAACTTTCAGGCATATTCCAAGGGATCATGCACTTTTTTTCTTGTGGTGGTCATGGCCATCAGCAGCGGGAGTGCCCGAACTTTCAGAGCAGTCATAGTGCACTAGGTGTTACGCTCCAGGTTCCTCCGTTGAGGCAGTTCCCGCCGAGGTATCAGCAGCCAGTTGCACTAGCATTAAATCAATAGAGGGTAGATGTGGCAAGTAGAGGATAGCCATATGATGCTCCCCATCCTCAGAAAGCAGAGTGCGACCATGGTGGTGGTCTTCATCAAGGTCAGAGAGGCTGTGGGGGAGGTCGTGGTCAGCTTCATGCACTAGCGTTTCCAGCTCCAGGCGAGCCATATGTCGTTCGAGGTACCCTTTTATTGTTTTCTACCATGATGTATGCATTTTTTGATTCAGGAGCGACACACTCCTTCATATCACCTACCCTTGTCCATGATTTGGGACTTGAGGTAGAGAGGCTTCCAGTGCCCTTGGTGTTGACTACGCCAGTTGGAGGTCGAGCTGACTTGTTTGAAATATGTAGTGACTGTGAGCTAGTGTTGGGGCAACACCGCTCTTGGGGAGATTTCCTATGTTTACCAATACAAACATATGATGTCATCCTCAGCATGGATTCGTTGTATTCGGTACAGGATATAATGGATTGCTACAGGAAGGTCGTTTTCTTAGGTGCAGATGGAGAACAAGTGGTATTTTTTGGTGAGCGAGATCCTTGAATGGGTCATAGGCACGTTCGATACTTATCGTCTGTGATGGAGGAGATTATGCTGAGTTCTTCAGATGTTCAACAGTTGGCTTTTCCTAGGGTCGTGGAGGTGTACCCTGATATCTTTCCAGAAGAGGTTGTAGCACTACCCCCTCGATGAGAGATCGTGGTTGGGATCAAGCTATAGCCAGGAGCTTCTCCTGTCTCTATGTCACCATATAGGATGGCCCCTTCTAAGTTATGAGAACTATGTATACATCTTGATGGTATGTTAAAGTACAGTTCTATTCATCCAAGGGTGTCACCATGGGGTGCACTAGTTTTGTTCGTGAAGAAGTCCGACAGCAGTTTGCGGTTGTGTGTCTAATATCATCACTTAAACAAAGTGACAACAAAGAATTGGTATCCTCTTCTGTGAATTGATAACTTATTCGATCAACTAAAGGGTTCAAGTTGGTTCTCAAAGATCGAATTTCGGTCAGGATATCATGAGATGCGTGCGAAGGATGAGGATATTCCGAAGACTGCTTTCCGTTGTCGTCATGGGCATTATGAGTTCATTGTAATGTCATTTGTCATGAGAAATTCTTTGGCTGCATTCATGGGATTGATGAATGCTGTGTTCTGTGAGTTCCTTGAAAAGTTCGTGGTAGTTTTCATTGACGACATCCTTGTGTACTCCACGTCTGAAGAGGAGCATGCAGATCATCTACGAGCTGTCTTGGGAGTTCTTCGTCGACATCAATTGTTCAGGATGTTGACGAAGTGTGAGTTTTGGACTCGAGAAGTCCATTTGTTGAGGCATGTTGTGTCCCAACAGGGAGTAGCTATGGATCCATCAAAGATAGAAGCAGTTGTGTCTTGGGCGGCCCCAAGACACTTTCAGAGGTGCGAAGTTTCCTTGGTCTCGCAGGCTACTACAAAAGGTTTGTAGAAAAATTCTCATGAGTTTCAACTCCTCTAATATCTTTGACTAGGAAGGATCATGCATTCATATGGACTGATCAGTGCCATACAACTTTTGACTATCTAAGGGAGAAGTTAGTAAGCACTCTAGTCCTTTGTCTTCCAGCTGCGGGAGTCCAGTTTGATGTCCTTTACGATGCTTCAAATCTAGGGTTAGGCTATGTCCTCATGCAGTGGAGGTCAGTTTTCTCTTATGGGTCTCGACAATTACGTCCCCATGAATTCCACTATTCCACCCATGATCTTGAGTTGGCAGCCATGGTGTTTTCTCTGAAGTTTTGGAGACATTACCTCATTGGTGAGCGCTTTTTGGTTTTCACCGATCATAATATTTTGAGGTATGTTTTATCCCATCATGACTAGAACTTTCAACAACATTGGTGGATGGAGTTCTTGCAGTAATACGATTTTGAAATATTGTATACACCAGGTTAGGGGAATGTTGTAGCAGATGCGCTAAGTCAAAAGTCACTTAGTGACGCTGCGCGTGAATCTGGTGATTCCTGGAGTGTAATGGAAGAACTTTTAGCATTGCATATTGATATGGAAGAAGTTGGGGGTGGAGGTTGTCTTTTTCAGATGATGGTAAAATCATCCCTGTTGCAAAATGTGGAGGAGTCCCAATTGGGGGATCTGGAGGTGGAGGTCTGGAGAGACCAAGTTGTTTGTGGTGAGGCCCCTGATGGTTGGTCTGAGGATGAACAACATTGAGTGTCGTATCATGGAAGGATTTTTGTTCCTTTGGTGATGCACAAGATGGTTCTCATAGAGTTACATAGATCTCCCTTCGCAGTACATCCTGGCATGACAAAGATGTACTGATCCTTGAGGAGTCAGTTTTGGTGGCTTGGGATGAAGCGTGCAGTTGCTGAGTTTGTGTCTCGATGTTTAGTCTTCCAGAAGGTGAAGGCCGAACACCGTGTTCCAGGTGGTCTTCTCCAGCTGTTAATGATTCCTCAGTAGATGTGGGAGGATATCTCAATGGACTTTGTTACTAGTTTACCTCGAGCTCCAGGAGGACATGATACTATTTGGGTGGTATTGGATCGTTTAACAAACTCATTCCACTTCATAGTGATCATGGAGTCGATCTCAGTGGATGTTTTGTCGAGGCAGTATCTAGAGGATGTGGTGAGACTTCATGGAGTCCCAAGGATGATCATTTCTGATCGAGATCCTTGTTTTACCTCCAGGGTTTGGAGAGGTCTCCAACATGATTTTGGTTCTCAATTGTGCCTTAACACTGCTTTTCATCATCAAATGGATGGTCAGACAGAGTGAACGATCCAGAATCTTGAAGACATGTTATGCTCTTGTGTTCTCTATTTTGGAGGATCATGAATGAGGCACTTACCCTAGGTGGAGTTTGCTTACAATAATCGTTTTCACTCCACCATAGGTATAGCGCCATTTGAACCCTTGTATGGCCAGACTTGTTGTTCTCCGTTGTGTGGGACTGGGTTCAGAGAGTCAGCAATTCTCAGACCCGAAATAGTTTAGAATACAACAGAGATGGTTCAGGTGATTTGTGAGAGGATGAAGATTGTCCAAGATCGTCAGAAATCGTATGCAGATCAAAGAAGAAGAACCTTAGAGTTTAATGTTGGGGATCATGTGTTTCTGAAGGTGACTCCCCGTCGTGGGCAGTGAAGGTTTGGTCATGTGAGTAATATTTCTCCCTGATTTGTTGGGCCTTTCGAGGTGTTAGCTCATGTTGGAGTTGTGGCGTATCGAGTAGCACTTCCCCCTCAGATGAGTCGGATACATGATGTTTTCCATGTATCACAGCTCCGTCGTTATCTTCATGAAGACTCTCACATAATCGATTAGGGAGAGATCGATGTTGATGATGATGAAACCTTTGAGGAACGACCTGAGGATATCCAAGACTAAAAGGAGAAGGTGTTATGCATGTGTTCTATTCTCTTAGTTCGTGTCTTGTGGCGACACGGTGGAATAGAGGAGAGTACTTGAGAACATGAGTCAAAGATGTGTGCTTAGTACCAAGAGTTGTTTGATGTTTAACTCTTTTCATGTATCATTGTAAATTGTGTGGTTATAAAACTTTCATGTTTATGAGATAACACCCACTGTTTATTTGGTGGTTTTCTCTCTTTTGAGAGGTATCTCGATGGGTGGTTGTTCAGACCCTGTTTCATTTTCTATTTAAGTGGGTTTTGGATTTTCGAGGAAAAGAATGTTTTCAGAGGTATCTGTTGAAATGGCACGGACCTCTCCGGTCCATTACCTTGTGAAAATGTTGTTCTGGAGGTGTTCCGGGTGGTCAAGGTTACTTGGGGGTGCATTTGGGTGGACTTTTAAGGAAAGATAAAGGGTAATAGATTTCGCACGGTTGGCGCACAGTTTTCCAAAACCGTGTGGCCAAACCGTGCAAGGTTGGTTTTGGAGACAGTGGCTAACACACAGTTAGTGCACAGTTTGTCTAACCATGTGGTCAAACTGAGCGAGGAGTGATAGACGAGACAGAAGCTAATGCACGATTAGTAGACGATTTGTCAAACCATGTGAAATAACCATGAAAGCACTTAATCTTATATCCTAAAATTGTGGATTTAACTCGTTTTGCCTATAAATGGTTCTTTTAAGCCCCCAAGAAGCCATAACTTGGGATTACCCTTACTTAAAGGTAGGATAACCTCTCCCAAGCATTATGGAGGCGATTTGGAGGATTCTCTTGGAAAATTGAAGCTAGTTTCTTGAGGTATGTGATCATTCTTGTTTGGTTTCTTAAATCTTCTTAGATATACTCCTCCTCTTCTCTCGGGATCTTAGATCTACACCCGTTATGGGTAGAAATAAGTGTGTGGATGTCGAATATGATGAGATTTGGTCTTGGTTTTGTTAGGAGAAGATATCTAAGGAGGATTCTTGGAGAATCAATCCAGCTTTCTTATATGTTCTTCATTTTTTGGGGTTTTCGTCAAAAGCCTCTAAGGTAGGGGATTCGTTTCTTCTCTTTCTTTTACGTGCAACTGTATTGTTAGTAGGTTTTATCCCACAGGACGAAAATGGAATTGACATAATAAATATTTTTAACTGGATAAAGAAATTGTATCGATCGTATGTTATTGCCTCATGTTTTTCTAGATAGTGTGATATCTATGCTTTCCTTGATTAGTTGTTCGTTCTTGATGGAAATTGGTAAGGAACGTAAACCAGGATTAATTGATAATTTTTTGGTTAAAGATAAAGAGGCGTGTAAATGAATCTGGTTCTTGTTGTCATTAGATGTTAATAAACTTGGTGTAGTAATCATGTTTAATCATTTGTGATAGCTTACTGGTAAGGTTCCCGATTTGGGAACCAACGGATTATAAATCCATTAATTCAAGATGTTTTAAAGATCTGATTGTTTGATAATTCCTTGAAGGGTTCTGAGTTACCCACTTGTTTGTTAAAGGGACAAGATCCCAATTGATGTGATGTTTGATTTCCAGCTGCTTGTGCTGTGATGTGATCCTAGATGGTTGTTGTGATATGTGGGGGCATAGAGGAATTTTGGTTGTGGCATCGTATGACGCCTAGATTGGCGAGATGCATCGGTTTATGTATGTGGGTGTCGGGGAGGACACCAGGGTTGATAGAATGAGATGGATGTGATTGTTGGATTGCTAGCTGGTTGATTGTTTATTTATTTAATTCACTTTTCCCCACTTCTCAAGGAATATGGTCTTTCTTACCCTTCTTTCGAGAGAGGCGAAGACACGCGGGGTATGCCATGTGCTTTCCGTGTTTAGCTTCTCAAGGGGGGATGGGTCTACGCTCTTTCTATAGGTGGGAAAGACTCGACGGGTAGTACATCTACTCACCATGTTGAGACCCCTTGTGTTTAGTAGCATAGAATGTTTTTCTTGAATGCCTGGGAATATGGGAAAGTAATTCTTTGATGAATGTTTGAATAAATGATGTTAACCCATGGGGTTGAAGTTTGCTGGAACATAATGATGAGGTTGTAATTTTAAAGGAACAATTGAATTTGGGTGTGATACTAATGAAATTTAATGTAGAATTGTTCATGGTTAATTAATGTTTAAAGAATTAATTAACGTACACTAGAACTGATGAGAAGGGAATGAAATAATCTAATAAATCTCTTTAAATGGTTGTGTGCTTATACGATACCTAGTCTTAGAAGTAGCATCCCGGAGTCTGAGAGATGTTAGCAGCAGTTGTGTCTAAGACTAGGTTATTCCCATAGTGTGGTTGTGTGATATATATATATATATATATTTACTTTTTTGTGATTCTATATGCTACTCCCCCTGTCAATAAGGGAAACTGACACCCCAGGGATTCTGAGCCTTGGGGGGTGTTTTCTCCAACATTCTGGTGGGAGGATGAATGGGTGAATACCCCCTTTGGCCCCTCTCACTTCTCTTGGTAGATACTTGTGCCATTAGTCACAACGGTTAGGTTTCGCCCTATATGTGTGTAGAGTGATGTAATGGTTTGCGGTTATTCCCACACATATATTCTGGATATAATATCATGTTGAATATTATAGGTGTAACGTGTATAGGCTGTGATGGCTTGACGATCCTTACTTGGTGTATGGGCTGTAATGGATTGAGGTATAATACCCGACATATAATACACGTTATGTGAGCTATGGTGGCTTCTGGAAACTACCTAGTTACTTTTGGTTGTGAGGATGGTGTGGGGCTTCGCCCAGGTGTTTCCATGAAAGCCTTTGTGGTGCATGAGGTGCAGATTGTGGTGCTTCACCCAGGTGTCTGCAGGCAAGACTTTTTGGAGATAGTTGCTTAGGACGTGCGACGTTGGGGAAAAGCAGAAAACCAGTGGGGAAGTAGTAGCAAGGTACCCCTGATATTTGTACTATATGCTATATTCTTTTATGTGTTACTTGGTGAGAGTATCCATGGTGAGGTTGGGAACTTAGTATAACTGTTTAGGTGACGAGTTAGTTTCACTTTTTTTTTCACTGTGCTTTAACATGCTCTCTTTACTTTTGCACGAGAGGATTTGGGGAGGAGTCTAATAAGTATACTGTTATACTCACCATACATTTATATAAACTATTTTTCAAGTCTCTTGAAGCAGGTTGGAGATCAAGCTGGTTTCCACTAGCCTGGGGTTGCAGGAGCTGTTCGGGCTTGTGGTTGCTACTGTTTCTACTTTTTTTGGGTACTTGTAGTTGTTCCCCTTTCAGTTGTAGTATTTATGCATGACATTCAATTTGTGCACTTGCGTTTCATTCATATTTCTAGTTCTGAGATGGACTTGATTGGTGTCTATCTTATCTCTCTATTCAGAATGTGTACTCTTAGAGGGTAATGCCTCCCATTTGTGTGATACTATAACCTCAGTGATAGTCACCAACCCGGGGCCTACTGGAGGCAGGACTCGGGGGTCATTATGTCCCTTCTCACATTTCCGACCTAGGAGGGGTACACTTTGTGGGGAGGGGGTCCTAACAATAGGTGTCTCTTTATTTTATACGGGTTCTCTAATATTTTATTTCTATCTACATCGGGTAACTTTTGAAACTACCAACTTAGATTATGTCATATTCTATGGAGTTGGTTATTCTTCCTGAAAAAAGGGGAATCACAGTTTCAGATGTATTCCTTGTACCCTCACTCTGTTTGGAGTCAATTTGGAATGGTATTTCTTTGTTCTAGAAATAGACCACATTGATATAGTTATCAACATGGATTGGATGTTATTCTTCCAAGAACATATAATTTGTTTTCACATTTGAGAAATTTTTTTGGAACCGGATGTGAGTATTCAAGTCTTCTATGGTTAATTGGATCCCTGACTAGGGTGTGTTGGGCCTCCACTTACAAAATTGAAAAATCTCATTTTGAATATCTCTTCTATAATGCTAGAGGATGATGATAGAGGTTCTAAGGATGGGTTAACTACTCTGGTGGATGAATTTCTAGATATGTTTCTAGAGAATCTATTAGGGTTACCCCCAGAGTAGGATATATAGTTCCCCATTGATTTGGTGCTGGGTACAAAATAAACATATCTTCCCTCATATCATATGGCCCCCTCTAAATTGGTTGAATTAAATATATAACAGTTCAATTTGTAATCCAAAGTATTCATTCACCTGGGTGCCTAAACTTGGGCTACCCCATTTCTATTTTCAAAAAAGGATAATGGATCCCTCTAGTTTTCCATGGATTAATGGAAGTTGAATAAGGTAAATATCGATAATAAATACTCATTTTTCCATAACTATGACCTATTTGATAAGCTCAATAAAGAAAATCTGGTTCTCCAAGATTGACCTATGCTCTGGTTATTATCAAGTCAAGGTTTGGGAGGAATACACTCCATATACAACCTTCTAATGTAGGTATAGCCACATGGAGTATTTGGACATGCCGTTCGGATTGAAAAACGATCTGAAAATTTTCATAGTGCTTATGAAATAGGTGTTCCGCCATTACCTTAACTCTTTTTTCTTGGTATTTTTGGATATCATCCTAGTATATTATGAGACTAAGGAAGGGAGTGCGAAGAACTTGAGGGTCATGATAATAACTCTTAATGATCACCATCTCTTTGATAAGATCTCGAAGTATACTTTTTGGATTTCGGAAGTAAAGTTTCTGGGCAATGTGATTATAGAATGTGGGGTTTTTATGGACCCAGACAAAATAAAAGCATTGATTTAATGAGATAAATAAATGAGTTAATTTGAGATCGAATTATATTTCACCCTACAAGGTTATTATAGGTAGTTGTTTAGTTAATTTTCTAAGCTTGCATTGACGATGACCTCACATACCAGGAAGGGGGTAAGGTATGAATGGATCATAGAATTTCTAATATATTTTGAGAATCTTAAGTGACATTCAGCCACTTCTACTATTTTGGTCCTACCAGAATCCAAAAAATGGATGCATGGTTTATTGTGATGCTTCAGGTATGGGTATTTGGTGTGCATTGATGAATGATGATCATGTTCCTTTGGCTCTCACAAACTCCGACCACATAAAATAAATTTCCCAACCCATGAACTAAAATAGGTAGTGATGATTCATTCCTTGAAGACATGGAGTCAATATCTCTTTAGAAAGAAATTTTTGGGTTACACAGATCATAAAATATTCGATTGCATCTTCCCCTAGAAGAATTTGAATCCAAAGAAGGACTAGTGGGTTGAGTATCTTCAGGTGTTTGGATTTTATATTTTCTACAGCATAGGAAATAGTAATGTGGTGGATCAAAACATAAGAAATAAAATTCCAGTGCAAGAAGAAAAGTATTTTGGCGATGAGTAGAATTTTATGGGGATTTTTGGCACGATGAATCTAGAAAATAAAGAACATGGTGGAAACCATGTTCCTAGATATAATTCAGTTGACGTCCTCTCTTTTAGAGATTATTTGGGAGTAACATCATATTTATGAACTATTCTAGTACTCTATAAAACTTCTCAATGGTGGGGAGGTTCTCCAGGAGTGGTTGTTATATCCTGAGGGAATTCTTTTCTTCAGGGGTCACTTTCTATTGTCGTCATCATAAAAGAAGGTGGAGATGCTCGGTAGCCACCAGTCTTAGTCAGTTTTTCATCATTGGACCAACAATATGTTTTACAACATGCGTCAACATTTTTGGTGTCTAGGTATTTTATGGGAAATATCTTACTTTTTATTTAGTTTCTATATTCTTTAACTGGTTAAAGCCGAGTACCAAAGTCCCTCTGGTTTTTTAACCACTTCCCATTCTTACCTGGAAGTGGTATGGGTTATCCATGGATTATATCATTGGGTTTATCCATAAAACCCAATAAAGGAAATCCATTTTGGTAGGGATTGACCACATAACCAAATCATCCCATTTAATTCCATTCAAGGACTCAACCAATGTGAATGAGTTGGGTCGGTTATATGACTATGAGATAATGATTCTCCATGGTCTTGTATCATATATTTTTTCAAAAAGGGACACCCCGTTTTACCTATCAGATCTAGGAAGTACTCTAGAAGGAAATATGATCATAGGTCAGACTCATTATAGAATACCAACCTCAAACAGATGATCATATGGAGTGGGGGGGACCAAATTCTGGAAGTTATGCTTCGATCATGCATGTTGAATTTCAGAGGCATGTGGGATAACCATTTTAGATTAGTGGAATTTTTGTATAAAAATAGTTACCAATCATCAATTAAAAAGGATCCCTTTGAAGGGATCTATGGTCATCCATATCAATCACCTTTATATTGGATAAAGGTTGTTGAGACATATATATTGGTACCAAGACTTGTGAAAGAGACATCATGTAAGGGTCATTTTATCTAGTTGTCATTTTTATTAGCACAAATCCTCCATAATTGTTATAATTTTCAGTGATACTGAGCCTTGAAATTCTCAATGGGATAATAAGTGTTTCTAAGTGTTGAGCCTCGTCGGGGTCACCATTTCCTAGGTAAGAAATGGATGTTGGCATCATGGTATGATAGACCTTTTGAGGTCATTGAGAGAGTTAGTAATGTGGAATACTAGTTAGCATTTCTATCTCAGATAAAATAAATCCATTACATTTTCAATGTATTATAATTGATGAAATTTAACATGGACCCATCTCAAATGCTAAATTGGGAGGATTTGGAGTTGGAATTTGATTTATATATACTTGAGCGGTTGGTGCGGATTATGGATTCCCGAGTATATGTGATTTGGGGTAAATACATAATTTTTTTTGGGTCATTTAGTATTATGAAAATGATAAAAATGAGACATGGGAGTAGAAATATTGTGTGTAAGAGTAGTACCCACACTTTTCTTTGATCAGACTTTGGTTTGACTTTCTGAGGGCATAATCTCTTCATTGTGGGGGAAATTGTCACATCTATAGTTTCATTTTAAGGTATTTTCTCTCTTAATTTTTTATATGTATTTACGATGAGTTGTTTTTGTAATTTTGAGGTTTTGGGATTAAAAGTGTGGGAGCACAGTTATTTGAAACTGTGAACCAGCCTGGTGGAAACCATGCCCCCTATATAGTGCTACTATCCGGGTCACACGACCTAGCACACAAGTGTGGTACCCTCTAAGGATAATTATAAACCTAATATAGTGTAAATGTATAAGTAAAATAGCAAGTATCATGTTCATGAACCCCCTCAAGGTAAAACATTTTTCTAATTATCCACTTGGATAGAGGTGCTGCATAGTTGTCACATGGTTTGTTAAACCGTGCGACCTTCCAAAACATTAAAATCTTGAAATTCCTAAACTACCAATCCCTGATTGTAAGCCCAAATCACACATAACTCACCCCATTGTACCCTCTAAACCTAGGTTTATCCTATTATCCTCATCATATCCATTGAGATCAATTTATTAGGCAATTTGGACTTAGATCTTCATGAATCCATCATATAAGTACCCCATCTTCATCCTTGTACCCTTATTTTGGTTTCTTCTCTCCACCTCAGTGTGTTATTTTTTTTAGTAAGGGATTTTACCTATGTTGGTTCAAATTTCTCTTCTGGATGTTAAATTTTTTTGGTAATGTTTTTCCTTTTCTTCCTTAGGGTCTCTCCAAGGAGCAGTTTTTGGTTTCAAACCATTTCCAAAAGTTTCCAAGAAATATTTAGATGGTTTTATTACTTGTAATTATTTGATGAAATAATTTTACTTATATTAGATTCCAAATAAAATTTTCAAATTATGTGGCTGGTGTAAAATGGGTCTTCTATGGATCTTGGCATTTTTTCATTATTTAAGAGAATAATTTTATTATATATATATATAGTTTTTGGATAGGTGTAGTTTTAATTGACGGAGTTAAGTAAAGTGGATTGAGAACCTAGGAACCCTAGATATCCTAGGTGGGTTACTATGTACTAGTATGCCATTAGGGTTAGATGGGAAATGATATAGCCTCTCTGGATTGTTTACACTTCGACACTAACTAAACACATGATGATGACTTCAGGACCTCTAGAGCATTGGATATGACCTCTCTAGAGGATTGTTTATGAGGGATTTATGTATGGTATTATTACAGTGGTATGATAATATTTGGGCCCCAACAAACTAGCTAATTAGGTAATTTCCCACTGTGCATGTGCTTCTTCTTTTATCCATTTAAATATATATTTTTACCACTTTCCTTATTATTTATAAAGAGAAACTCATTATATTTAATGATGTTTAATTCATACTTTTCTAAAATTAGCATCTTAATTTATATTTTAATGAACTTTCATGGAATCTTCTTATGGTATCCAATTGGTACTTTTTTCTCACACCCAATATACACACTTACGTGTGTGTAGATCATATACTGTATGAATTGGGTAATGTCAAGGCCTACTATGGTGGATATGGTTTTTATATGTCTTTGTGAATTCCTTTTGGTCAGGTGTTGATGGAGGTAGCATGGGTGTCATCCCACATGCAACATGGAGGCTTTTAATTTTATCCCCTCCCACATTAGTATTTTGGTTTTTGGTTGTAAATGATAAATTCTCAACACATGTTAATTATAGTTTTGGTTATGGCTATTGTGTGATGTGATGTGATACTTTTAGATTTATTATGGATTCTTGTTATTGAAAAAATCATTCCCAAAGTTGTTACTTGATACCTAAGAACTCTTTTCCATCCCTTGGGGATCGAGAATACCCTTTTGGTTTTTTTGTATGGGCTAGGTCACATGTCATGTTGGATGGTAGCCCAACCTGGTTCATGAATCCCTCATAAGAAAAATCACCAAACATAAAATCCAGCACATTCATCTCCATATTTATATTAATATAAGAATTTCCCCCATGGGGACATAATCTATAATAGTAAATGTAAACAAATGTGGATTGAGAGTGTTCCTTAAATTTGAAAGTAAACACCTAAAGTACCAAAGGGACATAAAATTGTAAATCCAGGAATGCCAATAAATCTACATATAATTTTAGAATCACTTTCAAAACCCACTTAAAAAATGATCTACAAAACCACATTTGAAAAACTAGTTGAAAACCACACTTTAAATCAACATTTCAAGAATTTTTTTAATGATAAAATTGCCACTAAACACATTTAAAGACAATTTGAAAATTAACAATTTTCATCAAAATTAAAATTTTAAATAAATAAAACACTATCATGGAATTCAAAGAGTGTCTAGAAACCTTTTCATAAAAAAATAATCATTATCTTTTTAAAGAGTATTTAAAAAAAATATAATATCCATGTATCGAAATATTTTAAAAATAGGGAAAACTACCCACTTTTATAAAATAATACTTTAAAACATACACACCCATTTCAAAAATGGAACTAACATAAAATAAATTTTGAAAACATATAATTCCATTTTCCAAATCCAAACTAACACTTAAACTAATACTTGGAATGAAACTTAAGTCCTTGTCAAGTCATTAAACCTCTTAGAGACCAATTAAAATCCAATTCAGTCATGTTAGTTAAACATAAAACATAAATATATAATTTAAAACACCCAAATCATTTTAATAGAGACACTCAAGCAATTTTACAAGAACATAGAATGGGGAATAAGTGCCTTCCAAGTGAAAAACCCATTCAAATGCTGAAACATGACTACTATAGGGGTATAATATAACTTAGAATTTTTTAAAATGAATAAAAAATGTTAATTAATAATTTTAATTATAATAAACTTTCAAAGAAACACCTTATTTAAATCGATGAAATGCTAGCCAAACCGGTCTGAAATGCATTGCCTTTGGTGGTGGATACCAAAACTGGCATGAAGTGTCCCACACAAACCCTAAAAATATGAACCATAATTAAAATTGGACAACCCCGGGCCTCTAGGGTTCGGTTGAATCACACACCAAAATAGGGGAGGAGAAAATGTAAAGAAAGAGGGGATGATATGGTGGAGGAATTCATGTCCCTTAAAATTGACTAAGAAACCCCAATAAATTAAGTGTAATCACATGAAAAGAGGTATCTCAGATAAATATGGATCACGCTCCATGGGGGGGGGGATTTACTAGGAAAGTATTTTGCGAAAGAGGGGTGAGTAAGAGGGAATAAAATCCCTAAAAACTTAAGAGAAATATTGTAAAATAAAAAACATAATCCCCTTGGTAGATTTCATGGTTTAGGTGCACAACTTTAAAAATTGTACTCTAACAGTGTTTCCTCGAATGAAAAACCCAAATCTACTTCACACAATTTCCACTAAGACACCACATGGATTAACTAACCAATTGATAACCATGTCAATTGAAACTTTTTGGTTGATATAACCCCATTAATGGTTTCTACATGGTTACTATTAACCATGAATGATACAAAAATGATTAAATTTTGAAAAATATTAAGTCATGGACATCCAAAAAATTAATATCCCAAAATTAACTTAAAATAATATAAAATAAAATTTATTAGTGACAATAAACTGTCATAGTTCTTTCCTCAATGCCCTTTTCATCCACCAGAAAGTCCCTAGCCTGGGTAAAGGTAATAAAAAAATCTATGACTCTTCAATCCATCTGAAGAAGTGTAAAGATTTAAAGAAAACTCAAGGGATCCTAATACCACCCAACCACTAAACACAATTTATCCTCGAATGAACCACTAGAATTACTAAAATGATGATGATAACCATAAATAGGAATCACCCATGAGCATATGAAAAGAATCCACAATTATGGGAGACTGAATGAAGGTCTCCCCACCATTTGGAGTTAATATAAACATTAAATAATCAAATAAAAAATCCTAAAATGTGAGAGTCACCAAGATAAAAAAACTCCTCAAATTCATTAGAGAAACCACAAGACTCCACTAACTATAGACATCCTCAAAATAACTCATATCTAGAAAGGAAAAGTCCACTAAAAGACACTCGGAGGACCTAAAGGAAAAAAGAAAATCTAATTTCACAAGATAAGTCTTTAAATGAACCACAAACAAAAAATACAAATCAACCAAATGTCATGATACTAGGTTGCAAAAAAATCACCTTGGAGCACCCAAATAAAGTAATGATCAAACACATGAATGAATCAATGAAATGATATTGTCTATAATATTGGATAATAACTATGAGATAATTGAGAAAACTATGAACTCAAACTCAGGATATCCTATCTTGGGGAACCCAACCAGATACAATTTGACACCAGCTAGGTTATAATCTTGTCTATGTCATATCAATACTAGCTACCTGAACCAGGCACCCAAGGAAATCCAATATCCAAAAAACAGATAGAAAATAATTAATTTCCCTCAACATAATCCAAAAATAACTAATATATAGAAAAAAGGTAAAAAATCAAGAGGAATGAAAAAAATCAGAAAACCACTACTCAAACAAAATATCATGAAAAAAAACCATGATCCACTTTCCAAGACTGCTAAAAAAAACCAAGGAAAAAATCCACCAAAATGATATGTGGATATAAAATCATAGATCATGAATCCTCAAAAAAACCATAATTCCTAGATAAAAAAATTGACCAAAAATATTAAGAAGATCAGTCTTTATCAGTTCACCCAACTAGCTAGCCAAGGATCACCTAGCTTATATTATAAAATGAAACTAATACCCCACACACATCACATCACCAAAAAAGAAAAAATAATTTCCACTCTAATATGAACCTGGGAAAGATAAAAAAACCCAAAATAAATACCCTTAAAGTTAAACACTCAACCTATACTGAGACCATTCTAGGAGGTATACTTATATAAAATGAAATATAGACCCAACTCAGCCTTGTTTTCTAAATACCTTAAAATGGTCCCAACCAACAAAAGTGAAATTGTCTAAAAATTACAATAAAATAAGTACACTCTCATGCCATATATCAACTAACACATTTCATAAATATATATTTCATCTTATTATATACATTTTAATCACATAAAACAACAATACACACCAAAATCATATGGGTTTGTTGCCTTTAGAAATGTGTATACATAGAAAACTAGTACATATGTGAACTAAAACATTTTCTACTATGTTCATCAACTACTAGAACCATTATTTTATATATAATACATATTTACTTTCTTTATAACCTAGGTAAACTAAAAATAATAAAGGGTGAGCTAAAATGTTCATAAAGTGTAAACAATAGAGATTTCAACATAACATGAGAATAAGGGTATGATAACATGAGAATAAAATTTTTAAACAATACCATGCATATCATATATAATAAAATTGATTCATGAAATTAATCTTGGAAGTTATTAAGACATTTATCATAAAGTAATCATATAACATGATCCATGAGGGAATGACATTGGCATAAGACATAGATTTTTTTAATACACATAAGCATTGAAAATATTATGCCAATGATACCCACTAATAAATTGATAACATGTTAGGCTTGGGTTAACCACTGGTGTAACTAATTTTGGATTTGGGTTAATCTCCCATGAACCCTCTTTTAGGATTGGGATAACCTCTCATGTACCCTCTTTTACTGGGTTTGGGATAACATCTCATGTACCCATTGAGATCAATGAACATTATTCTTTACCCAATGTATTATAGAGATATATGATATTGGGAACACCCATCAAATAATGAATATCATTAATATGTGTTCCATAAGATTAGAAAACCTTAATCATATCATATCTCATATGGAGAAAACGGGTTTTAAAAGCATTTAATTATAACACAACATATCGAATACAAAAATGGATTTATATGCATAACCCATGGAAAAGAATTGAGTTTCATAAACATATTTTCATCATAATCATAAAAAAATATTGATTGTATAATTGGATCGCATCCCCAGAAGATTATAAATATAATCAATGTTTTTTATCATTTATGGATATAAATACAATTAAAATATCATTAAAAACATTATTTATAAAAACTACCTTTCCACTTTTAAAATCATGTTTTAAAATATATATTTTTATCAAATATTAAATAAAAAAATTTCATTTAAAATAAAATTTTAAACTTTCATTGAAATATATAAATCACTGATTTTTCATGATGGAATGAAATATTAATCATATCATATATTCTAAAATAAATATTACATTCCCATTTTCGGTAAAACTTCAAAAGTAAATCTCTCTAAAAAAGAAATGAATATTCCATTTAATTTTTTTTTAAAAGTTAAAATGGGTGAAAATTAATTTAGAAAATAATTTTATAATAGTAAAAGTATTCTATAGAATATTTTTAGATAAAATTAACATTAAAGAGAGTAGGTTTTTGATCGAATAGAGATAAATTCTATTTTCTCTTAAAAATTATTTTTGAATATTGAGTACATAAATAGAGTAAAATGAAATGATAAAATTTAATTTCATTAAATAATTATATTATAATTAAATTGATGATTTTTTAAAGATTTATCATAATATTTCATCGTTGGAAACTTAACTACAAACAAACCTGATAAATAATGAGATTTCAATATAAAACTCTTACCACTTTGTTAACTTTTGAATTATAAGACCCATGATGTAATAACATAAATTTGAAATTGAAATATTCATTATATAACATGTAAAAAATGTATTATATACACCATAAAAAATAAATTAGTGGTGAATATAATGTATGTCTCCCATAAGTAAAAATTAGAAAAAAATATGTTAACTCAAGTCTTGACTAACTTCATACATGATCAAAACTCCTATTTAAAAAAAATATTTTTATTATAAATATATTATATAACCACACTGATATATATATCATACCATATATTATTTATTTATAACATTTTATCACATTTTTATTAATAAGTATTTGTTAAACTCATGGTTTCAGGTAACAATTACTTTGTTTTTCATAAATGTTTAGGTTTGTTTATTTTGGTCCTTATAATTTTAACATGGATCTATCCTTTAAATATTGAAGATAATTATATAAATATAATATATATTAATTATATATATATTTATATTCATACATAAAATATGGATATGATGAAATGAATTACACCTGCGTTCATGGAGATAATAGGTCATACATATGCTTAAATGTTGTTTTTATTTTTTTAACGGACGGAAAAAAAGAAAGGTAAAAAATATATAACCTTTATAGAATAATTTATATGTCATATATATCATATATATTAATTATATATATTTTTATTACCATTCATTCTCAATTAAAATGAAAAATTTATCACATCAATTTGTGGAGGCGGTAGTCCACACCTACGTAAGAGCGATGTTATTACATTTAAAAGGATTGCATGGTAAGAATATAAACGTCATATTATAATTACATAAGTATAATTATGTAATAAATATCATATATAAACTTTAAATATGTCATTATATCTGTCCATGAGAGTTGGTGAAGGAAACAGAATTACATCTATTTGCGAGGTAGTAGTCCTCCGTACACACGATCGATGATTTTGTTTCCCATTTGATGGAGGAGGATATGGATATAGGTAAATCTATAATAAAATATTCGTATATAGAAGTTATTGGTGTTATTATTTGATCATTTTTTTATGAAAACCTTAAAGATGTGGATGAATAAATAAAATAAAAATTTACAGTTAAGAACTATACCTCTTTTTTTGAGGAACCTATTTTGGTTTATACTTATAGCCTTAGTAGGATGATTTTATGATCAAAAAATAGAATATAGGTAATGGGTATGGATGTAAAAATGGTATTCTATAGGGATTATAAAAAACAAAAGGATTATTTATATTGGATAATGGAGTAGATGAGATGTCCTTTTATAAGTGGGGGAGAAGACCCACTTCAAAATTTCCTAAAAGAATAAAAAATGATAAATTAATTCACAATAAAAATGATTGAAATGGACAAAGATTAAATTTTGAGACAATATAATGTCTAAATATATCCATAAAATAATATTTTTAGAAATTTAATTTTCAAAATTACCCTTATCCCTTGGTTTAACCCCCAGTAAACCCATTTTAACCATAACCACGACAATTAATTTTATCCTTCTTCTATTTTTACAATTTGTTATCACTAAAAATTTAGCTAGACTTATTGAATAATATTAATTATTTCTATTAAAAACATGTAATGCATTTTACTAAATTCAATTTGTAAAAGGAACATAATTTAATTTAAAATTAGTCAAACACATGTGAGGAAAAGACCGCTTTCTAATGAAGTCATTTTCATAAGTATAACATGTTTTTATATCAAAATTCACAATGAAATTGATTCTAATGAAATAAATTAAATTAATAAAAATATTATTTAAATAATTTTACTTTTATACTATTATAGACAAAAAATTAACTTTTTAAATGAATTAAATGAAAAGACAGTTTTCAATAAAAATCTACATTCTCACTATTCATTAAAAAATTATTTCTTTCAAAAAATTATCAAGAAAAATTTAATATAACTTTTAAATTTATATTTAAAAAATAAATTTTAATTTTTAAAATACATTATCTCAAACTATAAAAAAATAATTTTAAGATAATTGTGAAAAACAAGTCAAAATAGATTTTTTGAAAAAAATAGTTTTGAAACATAAAACTAGATTCATCTTCATTTCATTTATAGAAAAAATTTTATATGGATTATAATTTTTTATTTAATATATAATATATATTTCATTAAAACCAATCACCAAAAGTGAGTAATTTATTTTAATAATATTTAAAAACTTTTCATGCACAAAAATAGTTTCTCATTAAAATGGTTCTTTTATATTCAAATGAATTTTATTTTTCTTTATAATAAATTGATAACAAATAAATTTTTTCATCCATATAATTTTCATTATTTATTCATTATTATTCATGACCAGTAATTTAATTTATAGTTTTTATTTGTATATAATATTATGGTGTTTAAAAAATCTGTGTTGCTTGTAATTAAATCTATCAAAGAAATTTAATTTATTTTAAAAAATATTTCATAAAATCGTGGGGTGTTACATGAAAACATCCCATTTATTTAAAAAATAACACATTAATAAAGGATTAAAAACCAATTTCTCAAAAAAATACCGATCTTCAGAAACTGCCAACTTCATTTTAAAATAAGGCACTCACTCGATCGCCCCAAATCTCATTCTTTAAAACATTTCAATAACATATATCACTTCATCTTCATTTAATGAATAAAATCAATTTTATAAAATCACCATATAGATTCTAAATTTCCTTATTATTAAATCATAATTTTTTTTTAGAACCAATGTTTTCTAAAAAAATTGTACAATCTAGAAAAAAATCCCAAACATTTTGGGAAAAATATTTACATCTTATAAACAATCCCAAAAGATTAACCACTAAAATGGAATGATTTAATGAAATTAGAATATATTTATAACAAAACCTAAAGCCTCACTTTCAAATAAAAATCATTTTCAATAAAATAATATTTTTAATAAAATATATTTTCACAAAAATCAAACAAAAAATAAGGCACCTGATAAATACAAACAAAAATGAATCTACATGACCAATATATCACTATATCTACCTTGACCCATCCCTAGATAATATAGATGTATTGAGTGTGTTATAAATAACATGCCAAAATAGGATGTGGAACCTAACATGACTAGACCATGTGGATCAACAAACCCATTTATAGCCATTCCATATTCCCCAAGACATTTTAAGATTGATCATCTAGTCATTTCCTGGTTGATCATGCCATGAAAACCAACCTTATGACTACATCCCATTATCTGTTTACATAAAAAAACTAATATAGACACCAAAGAAACCCAACTATTCCAACGAGGTTAAAAAATTATCAATGTTGAATACAATGAAATTTTGAAATCGAAATTCAATCCCACTTTCCCAAGAAACTCAAGGTTTAGGGTAGGAAAGATCTTGCTAGGCTCTCAACGCACCTACCTTCCGAGTTCCAATGATAAATTAACACTCAATCACACCATGACACCCAAATAATAAAAGATATTTGCAATGTCTTAGGACCCTATGGGGTAAAATAACATAAAATATAATACAATTTATGATGAATCATACCAAGATGTAAATCTGATGGACACCCGAACTGGCCCACCACTAGACCGAAGGGAATTACCTATCCTTATAGGCTGCAAAGTAGTGTCTAGGAAACACAAGAAGACCATTGGAAATGCATTTTCCCTAAAATAAAAGTAATAATATAATAGAATAATAAAATAGGCATGAACCCTCCATATATTGGACATCTAATCCAAATCAAACATGAAGAAATTAATAAAAATATACAATAAAGATGTAAAGAAAAGTAAACAAGTAATCCCTTCAATCACCCCTAGTATCCCTCCCATGAATATACAAATACTCAATGCCACATATATATATGTATTTTCTTTATAAAACAATAGATATCACTATCATATATATATGTATAACCTAGTAAATGCTAATTGGTCAAATTGAAAAACGAAAAAAAATAGACATAACTCAATCTGTCAGCACTCTCAAGAGTGGACATAAACTAAACCTAAAATATGAAACTGATAAATTATATATGTGATCATAAACTATCTCAATAGGTCACAACCCACTTAAAATATGAAAAACCCTTAGTAAGGTAGTTTATGAAATGCCAGTTTGAATGTAAGGTATAAAATAGGTTTTCACATTCTTTGTAAAACAAATCCAAACAACATTACACATGGACATTTTTAAACAATCATCCTTATTAATGAATTAAAGTAAATCATAATTAGAAATTTTAAAATTAAACCAATAAAAAAATAAAATATGGATTTTAAAACATGTAAAAAACCCAAATCACTATTTTTCCATTTTCTCAAAGTATCTCTGAAAAATAATTTTTTAAAAAAATTCAATTAAAACCTTTTTCGTATAAACCTTTTTAAGAAACCCACCAATTTTACTTTTTAAACCAAATTATAAAATGTTGTGAAAACATACCCTATTTGAACATAGAACATAACACACACAAGGTGATACATAAATCACAAATAGTCCCCATGAAATAAAGAAACCCATTATAAATGATAAAATCAAGCAGTGGTTATGATGGTCAAATGAGCTAGTGGAATACAGTCGAATAACATATAAAATCCACTAAATTATCCAGGAAAGGACCAAGAGTCATGATAATCACCCCCATGACATAACAATAAAATATATAAACTATTTAAAAGGTAACTAGGCCGACACTACTAAACCCATAATGTCCTCAGAATCCCCACCAAACTATATAGAAATAAACCTCTTAGGGAGGATACCTCAACCTTTGGATAAAAAATGTATATAGAATTCCTTCATACATGGGATAAAAATAATATTACTAGAATAAAGGTCTGATACACCTTCTGGTCTAACCATATCAGAGTAGCTAGAAAACATTCTCTATTAAACCCATTATGTTTATTAGTGGTTCCTACAAAGAGGTCATTTAAT
The DNA here is from genome assembly GCA_963277665.1 of Viscum album. Taxonomy (NCBI): domain Eukaryota; kingdom Viridiplantae; phylum Streptophyta; class Magnoliopsida; order Santalales; family Viscaceae; genus Viscum; species Viscum album. Next base: position 1,424,433,520 of record OY728145.1, read on the forward strand.
ATGTCCCTAGGTCTCCCAGGGAAAGTCAAGCAAGGAAGTGAGTAATCAAAAATCACATTTATCAAACATGATTCATTTGAAAATAACCCACACATAACCTCATACACCCTCAGAAGAAAAATTAATTAGAATATAATCAAGCATTTTCATTACCATATGAATATTAATACAAGTATACACCCACCAGGTTATGATCTAAAAAACAATAAAAAACCTAGGATTTAAGAGGGATTCATAGTTTTGAATAGAATAACATAAATTGAAAATAAATCCTTCAAAACATAAAGCTTATAATTACAAGTCATCTCCACACCATTTGAAAATCACTTTTAGAACACACTTTGAAAACTAGTTTTAGAACCACTTTTTAAAAACTAGTTACAAAACCCATTTGAAATCCACAATTCAAGAATCATTTGAATTCCATAATTATCCCACCATACATTAATAATCGATTTAGAAATCCAATTTTTTTCAAAAAAATTGACATTTTAAATAAATAATACAATTTCAAATAAACCAAATGGCTTCAAGCACCATTTTCACAAAAACACATTCCCTTTTCAAAGGCCATTTCAAAACACCATTAGATAGTGAGTTTCAGAATTATTTCAAAATAGGGCCAAATCCTAACTTTTATAAAAAAAGAAATAAAAAAACACATATTTCAAAAATTTAAATAACATTATATCAATTTTTAAAATATTTAAACCCCTTTAGAAAATCCATAATATAATTTGAACCCACACTATTCATGCGACTTAAGGCCATGACAAGTCATTGAGATTCATAATAGAAAATTAAAAACAAATTTTGTCATGTTGGTTACACATAAAAAATCAATAGATGTTGTAAAAAACTCAAAAAAGTTTAAAATATCCACTCAGGAATTTTTAAAATCACTTGGAATACAACCTCAGCCCATTACAAGTGTAAAACCCACTCAAATTCTAAAACATGATGGTTACAAGTGTACAATATAATTTAAAATCCATAAAATTTATTTAAACACACATAAAAACTATAACGTGAAAATGATTTACAATGAAAAAACTTCTCAAATTGATGGAGGCTCATACAAAATGGTATGAAACATATTACCTTTGGTGATAGATATCCAAACTACCAAGAAGGGACCCACACATACCCTAAAACCACGAAATAAAATAAATATTAGATAATCCCAAGAAAATATGTTTTAGATGAATCACACACCATACGGGGGGAGGATAACAACATGAGAAAAAGGGAAGGAGTTGGAAGAGGAGTCTATACCTATAAAAATTATCTAAGAAACCCTAAGAAATTGGTTAGAATAGCATAAAAAGAGGGATCTCAGAGGAGGATGAATCTTGTACCATGGGGGAACTTGTCCAAGGAGGTGAAACATGAGGGAGGGGGAGGGAATAAAATTCCTAAAAAAATTAAGTTAAGAATTAGAAAAATGTAAAATTTAATCCCCTAGTACATTACATAGTTTTGGTTCCCTATTTGATAAAAAATTCACTAACCATGCTGCCCCAATTGGATAACTCATAATCACTATACATAGTTTCTTCTAAGACACAAAATGGTATAATTATCCATGTTATAATCATGTTGAATGGAATTTTCCTATTGGTAGATGAGAAATTTCTGCATATTTACTCCTAATTGTACGTAGTGCTAAAATGTATAAAATTTAAAAAATCCCATGCCCATGAATTTCAAAACTTAATAACCTAAATTTAATTTAAAATAATATAAAATATAAAATATTTGTGATATGAGGGTGTCACAATCATAAAACCTTATCCACTATTGTTTAGTGTGTGTAATGTTGTACATAACAATATTATCTTAAGTTCATTAACATTTTTTGCACATTTATCAGTATAAAGAAACTTAAATCCATTTCAAGTTAGCATAGTGGTTGGACTATATATTCATGAAAAATTCTTCACAAAGTTGATAATATCTAAAAAATCAACTATAACTATATTTTTTAGTCATTATGGTTTGTCTAGGGAAATTTTCAATAACTTTTTTCTTTTATGGATCCATGATATACAATCACATGATATTTTATTACCCAAAAATGAAACTTTCTACTGTCAAAATTCTCACTTGGTAAAATTTCCATTCAACTTCTATTTCCTTAGGGTCTTCAATAAAATAATAATGTCATCATCATTATCTTATATAATATTGGAATATATAATAATATCATCAATAAGTACTACCAAAACTGATCACAATAATCTCTAAAGACTATATTTAATAAATTCAAGAAGAAAATGGGAGAATTAATAATAAGAAATGGAATCACTATAAATTCATATTGTCTATACCTCATACAGAAGGTTCTCTTAGCTATGTTTTAAATTTTTGACCCTCAATTTAAAGTTTCTATACCGAAGATCAATATTTGAAGACTATTTAACTCCTCATAGTTGAAAAAAATAATTAATATGGGGTAGATAATAATTATTTTTGGTTGTGATCTGGTTATATTCTAGATAATCAATGAATAGTCACATTGATCCATATTTTTTCATAACAAAAAGATATATTTCATCCCATAGAGTCATATATGGATGAATAAATCCCATATCATGTTTACCATATAGTTTCTTCTTCAATTAATATAACTAAAGTTGGGATATTCTATATGGACTCTTTAAAATATGTGTTTTACTAGGTTTGTGTTCTATTGAAAAACCAGTTTCACAATTTATAGGAAGACTAGGATAATATTCTATAATGACATAAACAAATTCTTATACAATATTAATATCTTAGATATGGAGTTTTTCAACAAACATATAGGATAAATACCCCATTTTAATAGGAACCAAGACCTATATAATGGATTAAACTTCCATTGAAGGTTCATATTTATCATTGCATTGATTTATGGTCATAGGTTGGTTCATAATATTAAAATTGACTTAAATTTCCCTAAAATTTACATGGGATATATATAAATAATACTAATCTATTACTAATGTAAAATTAAATTTAACTATAGGAAGTAGAATAATATTTGCTGAGAGAATATTCCCACAAACTTCAATCTGAGAAGAATCATAAACTTGAGACATGATCATCATACTATTTGGAGTTTTCACTAATAATTCAATGTCTTATTATAGATGTGATAATGTGAAAACCATATAAAATTAATTAGATATAAAAGTGTGGTTAAAATCATAATAAAATAATACATTAATCGTTATAGAGTGGATGGAAACTGTACCTTCACCAATTCATTATCATAACCCGTATTAGAAATAATGATCACATTTTATTTACCTTTGTATCTTGGATTAAGAGGTTATTGGTGTTGATCATCATCATTAACCCTTGGATTCTATAACTGGTTATAATAATCCCCATACACTTTTCGTTTGAAACATTAGAGTGTATGTGGGTGGGTATCCTATGGATTATTCTCTCTATTCACATAATTAACTAACTTCTTTCGTTCACTTTGGCATTGGCTTTTCTGATGATCTTCCATTCCACTCATGAACAATTAAATATTACCCTTAATACAGCTTCTTATATATTTGTTTCTATACTTCTGGAGTAATTAAATACCCATATTCTTCAGTCTATAGTTTTATTATTATATTTTTTTAAATTCCATATTTCTTTTATTATTAAAACTATGGAATTGATGGATGAATTTGATCTAAATTTATACCTTTAGATAACTTTGAATGGGTTTTTATAGATAATAAATATTATTATAGATAAGAATCATCAGTGAATTGGTTTTATGAAAATGGAAAATAAATCATTCTTGCATTTAGGTTGGATGATAATACTAGAAGTGTACCTCACAATTCTTCTAAATATTTCCTCATATATACTTATAGATTTATCATCCTTATACTTTATATAAAGTAATTTCTTATCCATTTTCATATTAAGAATACAATTTATGTACTTATTGATAAATAAACTCCTCAAATTTTCCCACCCCATAGATTCATGTTGATCATATTTCTGCACGGTTTTTTAAAATAGCCTACCATTGATTTTCGTTTCCTTAAAATTGATAAACTACTGAAATAAATTTTTCTTGATTGGAACAATGGAGAACAAAAAATATATTTTTAATTGTTGGAATCCATTTCTTATAAATTTTAAGATCCATAGACCTATTAAAACGTTGTATATTTTTCCTCATGAAGGACTTGAAATAAATTTATTTCATCATTTCCTCATTATGAAGCTCAACATGATTCATCGATTGAAAAATTTAAATAATCATACAAATTATATTTTTAGTTCTTGATCAAATAAAAATTGGGTTCTCAGGAGAACAAGCATTGTATTATCCTTCACATTTAGTGTTATAATGACTTCTTATGGTTCCAACAATTGACTTCAACCAAAAATCATTGTCTGAGAAATAACAATATTAGTGAGAAACCATATAATAATGAAATAATTTATAAGATGTATAAATTATGAAAAATTATATTATGTGTATGACACCCTAGGTCTAACATAGGTTATAACAACCCAATCTTAATGTACATAGAAATCAAATCATTGTTTTGAGGAATACATAAAAAATTATATGAACTTGACCCAAATACCGTATTAGTTTTGTGCCTTTGGAAACATGGAAACATAAACATGGGTACATGAGTGACCTATATTATCTCCCACTTGGTTCTCCAAGAAAATAAAACCTCTTAGACATGTAATACATAAAATATATCTTCATAACCTAGTGAAGTAAACATAAAACATTTTGAGCTTATATGCTTAGTAAGGGTAAATAATGGAGATATGTATACATAAACATGATAATATGGGTTTAATAACATGATTATAACATTAGAAGATCATAAAATATATATATAAGATTATAAACATCAATAATGGTGTAATGGATATCATTTAATAAGTCAAGAATCATAATAAAACCAATATCATATTCTATGAAATCACAACACAAGAGTGAGACATGGAATTGTGACATACACATAAATAAGTGATATCATTCCCTATAAGTCAAGATATGTTTCTAGAACTTATCAAGGCACTTTATGGGGACTACACATACTAGGTGGGATACACCACCATCCCCAATTTCATCCCTATCTTTGTAATGGATCTGGGTTCACCATCCTCCCATTTAAGATACTAAGTAGGAAACACCACCATCCCCAGTCATAGTTCTTTCTTTGTATGGGATCAGGTTTCCCGATATTACCATAGTGGATACCAGTCAGGACACCCCACCATCTATAGTTGCAGTACTTTACTTGTAAGGGATCAGGTTTTCCTATCTTCTCAATGTGTATACTAGGTCGAACACACCACCATCCCCAGTCATAGCCATTTCAATGTAAGAGACCAGGTTTCTCAGTCTTCCTATAGTGGATACTGGGTGGGACACACCAATATCACAAATTGTAGTCCTTTATTTATAAGGGTCAAGGTTTCCAAATATTCCCATAGTAGATATTGGGTATAACACACCATCATCCCCACTAGTAGTCCTTTCCTTATAATGGTTTATGTTTCCACATCTTCCTTTAGAGGATAGGGTTTCCCCATATTCCACAGTGAATTAATCCTATCGAATTGAATCCTGTCATTATATCATGTGATATAAATATTTTCCCAATAAATTTTTAAGAGATATAGGTCACATCCATCACATAATAAAATAATACATACATGTACCACAACATAATAAAACTTTCATCATATCATGGACATAAAAAGATATGGGGTTTATAAACATCATATCATAACCCATGAAATGAAATGGATAACATAAAAATCATTCATATCATTACCTATGGAAAATATATATTTTTTAGAATAATTTCATCTTAGAATAACCCATTAAAGGAAGAAGGTTTTATAGTAATTTACTATGGTATAACCCATTGAAGATAAATGAGTTTCATAAACATCAATCTATAAAAACATTGATCATTAAAGGAAATAATAAGAAAGTTATATTCGAATCATATCCCAAGTAAATTCTATACTATAACCAAGTATTTCATCTTATATGGATAAGTATTTTGATAGATCACTTCAATCATTTCCAAAGGAAAATATAATTTCTTTTAAAATCCTTCTCATAAATCTATTTTGAAAATACTTTTCTTATAAAGAAATCAAAACAATTTCATTTAAAGGATTTCTTAAGTAAAAAATATTTTCTTCTTTAAAAAAGTATTTTTAAAACAAAAATCATTTTGAAAACCTATTTTTTTTAAAAAAATCTTTGAAAGCTTATAAAGGATGTTTCAAAATATTTTGATAACATTTTTATTTAGAACACCTTGAAAAATAATAATAAAATATTTTAAAAATTTTGAAAACCTATTTCTTAGATAATAATTTGAATATATAAAAATAAGGATTTAATAAATTTTGAAATTTTATTCCTTGAAAAGATATAAAATAATCATGAAAACATTTTAAACACTTTGTAAACATAAATTTTTTTTTGAAAAATATTTTTTATTGAAAGTCATTCTAAAAAACTCTAGAATAATAGGAATAAAGTTTATTTTAGAAAACAACATTGTAAACTTACAAAGGAATCCTCAAGGACATGACGGTCAACAAATTAGGTAAGTCCATACATGCCAAACATTCGTTTTGAAACGTAAAAGATTAGAAAACTGACTTGATCAGATAAAACAATAATATTTATTTTAAAAGAGTTTTTTTAAAAACAAAATATGTGGGTAATGGTTTCCTTTCATAATAATTGTATAATAATAAAACATTTTTGAAATAATTTTTAGAAAACATTGTTTTAAAAGAACATATATTTCAGACAGAAAGGTGAAATAAAGTAAGGTTTTCCTATTTTTTTTATTAATTATCATAAGTACCAAAGAGTGGGAGAATGATACCTTTACTTGTATATAACATGTATAACCATAGGTTTAGAAAATTTATGTGAGTTATTGAGATATGGATCATAATATTTCATTAATTTAGGTATAATCTTAAACAATGTTGGTAAACTATGAGATTGTAATAATAAACAATTACCACTTTGATAAATTTGAATCATAATTAAATAGAAAGAAGAAAATTAAATTAAAATTAAAATATTGTGAAAATAATAAGATTCATGATATAACATTCCAAATATATTATATACACCTTATAGAAAAATATAGGTGCATAACATGGAATGCGTCTCAAAGAAGGAAAATTGAGACAAAAATACTTTACCAATTTGGTAACTTTGGAAACGTAAAACCCATGGAATATAGATCATTAAATGGATATGATAATACCCATAATTTTAAGTATAATAATTATATAGTAAATAAATATGTATTTTAAAAATTACACAAAACTAAATGAGTGTTGAATATGACATGTATCTCACAGAAATAAAAATTGAGATGAAATTCCCTTTCCTTTAGTCTTGCTTTTCTTTTTACACATTAAGAACTTCTGTATAATAAATATAGGATTGTTATAAATCAATAAAAGAAATATATTATTATATTTAATACCATATAATATTCACTTATGACTGTATATTACCCATTTATTAACAATTTCATGTTAAAGTAATTTTTTGGGTAACAACCTCTTTGTATATCATATGTGTTTTGACTTGTTATTCATAATCCTCTTACATAGATCACGAATAACTTACTTCTAGAATTTAATACATGATTTATATATTATATATATTCATTATATAAATTTTTATTGTAAAATATAAGTTATATAAATATTAAATGAAGTACACCATTAATGGAGATGGTTGGTCGTACATAGGGATGGATGTTGCTTTTGTTTTATTATTGTATTGAATGAAATAAAGAAATTGAAATATATGTCTATATATAATACAATTAAAGTACAATTATTATTTCATATATATCATATAAATTTCATAAATAAATACTTAATACATTCCATGTAAAATGTGAACAAATCACTTTGCTTTGAAGAGGTTGTAGTCCACACTTCACTAATGAAGTTATCACATTTACACAAAATGGGAAACATGAAGGTACGTTTTATATAATGACTTAATAATTATAAATAAATCATAAATAGAATATATATCTTATAAAAACATATTATCCACCATTATTTCCAAACATAATAAGCGGTAAAGGAAAAATTAACAATATCATTTTCTAAGGAGATAGTTCACCGTACATAAAATGGTAAGTTCGTGACCAATTAGATAGAAGTGTGTATAAGTGCTGGTATACCCCTTAAAATAAAAATTACTCACTATATTTAATATAATTAGGTTATTAAATAATTTTTTTAATAATAATAGATGAGGTAATGGAGAAATAAAATAATGAAAAGAGTTCGAGGAAGGATATTACCTTTTCTTTAAGCAAGTCCTTTTCCTTTACACAAAATGGATTCCTTGGTTAGATTTATGCACGAAGGGAGGTTTCAAGAAGGAAGTGACATATCTTTGAAAAATTATTTTAGAAGATTTTGGGTTACATAAAGTTCTTGAGAGGTGTGAATATGTGGGGGGTGGGGTGAGTGACTTTTTTATAGTGAAGGAGGAGTGACATTCTTGTAAATTTTTTGAAAGTGAATTCCACCCCCCTTTTCCCTATGAAAAATGGATCCAATAATGAAATGAATTATATAAATAGGAGTATAGGGTCCATATATAGACATAAAATTGATTTTGGATAAGTGTATATATTTTTTTGGCCTAATGTTTATGGTTTAGTCCTTTATTAAGTTAATTTCAACTTAATCATTTTAATTAATTTTAATTAATTTCAATAATATTTTTCGTAAAAAAATGTGTTTCACTTATTAGAAAATATAAATTACTTTTATTAAAAATAGATAATTCATTTTTAAAAATTAATATCATCTAATTGGTCTAAATTAATCTAAATATAATCTCGCAGATGAGATGAGAAAACAGTTTTCTAAAGTAAAAATATTCAAATGTTTAGTAAGGTTTTTATGTCAAATTTCAAAGTGAAATTGATTAAATTGAACTAAATTATATTAATTGATATATATTTTATCTAATTATACTTATAAACATATTTTAAATATAAATTATCCTTATAATTAAATTAGATGAAAATAAATTTTGAATTAATTTTTTTTATTTTTTTCCTATTCATAAAAAATGATACTTAACAGAAAAATAAGAAAAATTCACTCTAAATTATTTTTTATGTAATAATTTAAAAAATAAAGTTTATTTTTGAAATATAAATTTTTTAAAAGTTCCAATATTTATATTTAAAATACGTTCTCCATTAAAATGTGATAATACTGCTTTAATAAGAATATTGGTTTTTGAGTGTATAATATTTAGTTTGTTCCTATATTATGCCTACCATATATATTAAATGAACATCAAAAAATAGTTTATCTAATATATAAAATATATATTTTGTTAATATAATTCAACAATATTAATTATTTTAATTTATTATGATAAAATTCTATTGTGATCATAAAATTAGTTTTTATAAAAACATTCCCCTTATATTTTTGTAGTTCTTATATTTATTTCTAATTAATTTTTATGAAAATAATTCAACCATATATTTAAAAAATTTAGTTAATACTATTAATAAATTCTAACTCAACAGCTAGGTTATATCTTATTATATAAAATAATAATATTTTTAATAAGATATTATTTTTTGGTAAAATTTGTTCTTACATGTCAGGAAAGACATAGATGAATGTTTGCCTTGAATGTAACATAAGCTAACCTTTGTATTCCATGTAGAGAAAGATAAACTTTATGTCTCATGTAGTTCATGATTAAATTGGTATTTTTTATAATTATAGACTAATTTAGTGCGTTAATTTAAAAAAAACTATTTTTAGTGTTGCATGAAACATTAAATATCAAAAAGATTAAATTAATTCTACAAATAATATTTCACAAAATCATGAGGTGTTACATTCTAACCCCATTAAAACTAGTTTCTCCATTGAAAATATACTTTATTATAAAATTATTAATACTTGTAAGTTCATTTCATAGAAACTCAAATAATAAAAATAAATACTAAAACATCCTTTAAAAAGGAAAATTTTGAAACATAATGATTTCCCAAAGTAAAATATTACTAGGTTTTGACATTAGAGAACAGAAGTTGGAAGTGAAGACATAGACATGGAAGAGAGATCTAACTATAATGTTCTGATATAAAGGGATAGAGAATAAGGTCAGGAGAAAGTTAATAATCACAGATCCATAAATCTATGATGATATAAGGGGTCATTTGATTCATCAGAAACAAAGGTACTAGGATATCATTTTTGGTTTTAAGAGACTTTTTTTTCCAAAAGATGAATAATTTTCACGAGGAGATATACTGACTTGATTTAGTACAATGTCACCCTTTTTTGTGTCTTGATCAATTTCTACTTCATCTCTTATTTTATGAAATGAAGGTGAATTTTTCATTCCTAAAGCATTAACAGATGATGAGATTGACAAATAGAATGATCAGTCATTCCATAAATCACAAAAAAAGGCTATCAGAAGTTATCCAATATGAATAAATCCTCATATGGAGAGATTAAAATATAGTATCTAAAATCTATTAAAAATTTTAACAAAAACCATTGCATAAATGGTTAACCTTACAATCATTCTGGAATATGATAATAAAAAAAATTATAAATAAGGACACTAAATCATCTAAACATTGATACCCAACATATCATAAAGTCTCTATTTGTTTTCACTTTAAAAACATGTAAATAATCTCATCGTATATTCTCTTGAAACATGAAAATAACCTAAATCACCATAAAAACTCTTCAAAAACATGCATTCGTCCTTATTCCAAATATTACTGGATATATTCCTCTAATCAAAGATGTTTTAAACTTCATCCATTATAATATAGAATAATTTTTCAACCAATAGTTTTTCAGTTCTAAGATAATTAGAAAAATCCAATTTACTTATTCATATCCAACATATATTTATCCAAACATCATTGTCTCTAAATCATTAATAAAATGATGGTTACCTTCCCTCACACAAAATATGACCTTTCTATGAAATCAATTTTCTACCACACTATCACCATTCAATATATCCTTTCAAATTCTCAATAAAAAACTTTTATTAAAATAATTATATATTTCACGATTCATATAAAAAAATCTTTGACTTCCAATACAAAAATACTTTATTTATCAAAATTTATTATTAAATAATTTACTAATATTCTAATTGTTATTATTTAATACTTCTTTAATAAAATATTATATAGGAATCATGCATTAACATTTAATAGAATCCATTTAATCATTCTTGTAAAAATACTATTAAAAAATAGATACCTTTCATATGTCGTTCATGGTATCTTTATAATCATCAGAAAAAACATTTCTTGTAACACCTTGCAGATTCTATTCATGAGCCTTCCACTTAGGAAATATATTTTCATAATGATCATAATTTCCACATTTAAATCAATTATCAATGTATAACACCTTATGGGGGAAATATTTGCATCCATTTCATTAACTAGAATTTTCATTTCCCATTTGTAGTTACTTGATTTGTGTCCTTCTTTTCCATGGTAAAAACATAGTTTTGTTCTTTTAAGACATTAAAATGGGCGCTACATCACAAATTCCCTAAATTTAGGAAACTTAATCTTCTTTACTATATGGTCTCAATTACCCAATCTCTCAGCGAACTCCTTCCTTCTATTCTTTGGTAAGTTTGTGAGTTGGTTATGGTACATGATGTTAATCATGCTCCATGAAAACTGATTAGGTATGATTAGAACATTATTCACTCTAATGATCATTTCATTTGACAACTCATCAGAAATTTTTCATTCATATTCATTTTTAACCCATTTCTTTATGGTTCCTACCATTTAATTAAACCAAAAATCATAGAGTAAGAAACATTTTTTATAGTCAGGAACCATATAATTATGAAACACCACTTATAAGATATCTAAATTATGAAACATTATTTAATATATGACACATAAAGATTATCCTTGGTTATTCATAGAGAACTTATTTTTAAATCCTTTATGATATTTCATTAATAGTTGATGAATTTCCAAATAATATCCCCCATGAGTGTCAAACCAGGTGCGTAGTAAGGCCCATTTTCATGTAATAGGATACGCTCGATTCGAGACCAATGCACCTTGTTGGAGTGGTTACTCCAAGTTACATCTTTTCCAAAACCACATCCAATTGTAATATCTAGAAAAGGATGTATTTCTTGAAAACCACTCCCTCTATACTTTCCCAAAATTCATACTTATTTTCTTATTCTTTTTCTTATCCTTAAAATTATCCCTAGACATGTCCTTAGAGTTATCACTAAGGTTTTATCATCCTAGTTTCCAAATTTTTATTAACCATTTTCTATGATACCAACTATAACAACCCATTATTAATTTACATAGGCATTACATCAATTTTTTTGGAATACTAATAACATTACACGAAAAGAATCCCAAAGACCGTACTAGTCTAGTTTCATTAAAAACATGGAAACATAAATACCGGTACATGAGTGAGATGAATTATCTCCCACAAGACTCTCTAATAATAGAAACCCTATAAAACTTATCATAGATAATATATATATTCATAACCTAGGAAGGTAAACATAAAAAGGGGTTATCTCAGATGCTCAGTAAGGGTAAACAAGAGAGATATGTAATAATAAACATGCACATATGGGTATGTGAACATGATAATAACATTATAATATCATACCCTACATATCAAATAATATAAAAATTAAATATGTAATAAAGGTTATTAGTTCATAATACATTAATCATATGTAAATAAAGAGTATAATCCATGAAATAATAACATAAGAGTAAGACAAGGGATTATGGAATACACATAAATGTGTAATATTATTACCCATAAGTCAAGTTGAATTTATAAAACATATCTTGGAAGTTAATGGGGACTAAAATGAATAGGTGGGATACACCACCATCCACCATTCATAGTACTTTCCTTATAAGTGGTCGGGTTTCTCTATCTTCACATATTAGATACTAGGAAGGACACACCACAATCCCTAGTAAAACTTATTTCTTTGTAATGGATTTGGTTTCCCCCTCATCCCATAGTTGATTATGGGTAAGACACACCACCATCATCAGTCATAGTCCTTTACTTGTAGGGGATATAGTTTTCCCATCTTATCATTGTAGATACTAGGAAAAACACAACACCATCCCCAGCCGCAGTCCTTTCCTTGTAATGTATTGGGTTTGTCCATCTTCCCGTAGTGGATTCTGGGAGGGACACACCATCATCCCCAGTCACAGTCCATTAATTGTAAGTTATTGGTTTTCCTCATATTCCAATAGTTGATATTTGGTGGGTCACACCAGCACACCCAGTCGAAGTTCGTTCCTTATAAGGGACCGGGTTTCCCCATATCTTTATAGTAGATTGGGTTTCCCCATATTCCCATATTGGATTGGGATTCCCCCTCCTCTATAGTGGATTAATCATTTCTATTTCAATCCCATCATTACCTCAAGAGATATAAATATTTACCCAATTCATTAGAGGGAGATATAAGTCCCACTCATCACATAATAAAATCACACACACATGTTCCACAACATAATACAACTTTCATCATATCATGACCCATAAAAAGATATGGATTTCACACACTTCCAATAATTACCTATGAAATGATATGTACATCATAAAAATTTAATTATATCATATCCTATGGAAAATATATGTGCTTCATAATCAGTTAATCCTAGAATAACCCATAAAATGAAGCGGGTTTCATATGAATTTATCATGGTATAACCCATTGAAGAGAAATGGGTTTCATAAACATCAAGCCCTCAAAACATAGAGAATTTAGAAAATTAATATGAATGGTATCATTTGATGATATCCCTATTAAATCAAAAACTATAACTGTGGATTTCATCTTTTATGGAAAAGGATTTTGAAAGATCATTTGAAACATTTCTTAAGGAAATTATCCATTATTTAAAAATCCATTTCATAAATAAATTTAGAAATTACTTTTCTTATAAATAAATATTTTATAATTTCATTTAAAATATTTATTGAGGAAACTATCATTTCTACTTATAAAAAAATTTTAAAACATAAATCATTATTAAGACCTTTTTATTTTAAAATAGCTTTGATAAATTATATAGGAAGCTTGAAAATATTTTAAAAATATTTTTCTTTGAAAACACCTTAAAATATCATAATTAAATCTTAAAAAAATTTATAACACCACATTCTTTGAAAATAATTTGAAAACATTAAAATGAGTCTTGAAATAATTTTTAAAACATTTTTTTGAGAAAACATATCAAAGAATATTGAAGACATTTGAATCACTTTTTAAACTAAACCATTTTTTGGAATACCTTTTTCTTTGAAAACCTTTTCAAAATAAAAAAAATTCCATAATATTACGAAAAATATTTTTTTTTAAAAAAATAACCTTGTATAAAAACAAAGGAAACATGATAGAAATTACAGTCATGATGATAGGTAAGTCTGTACATGCCGAACATTCCTTATTTTCACTTTAAAAGTTTAAAGATGTCCTTTTATTAGAAAAAGACATGAATAGTCATTTTAATATTTTTTTTAAATAAAATATATGGGTAAAACTATAATTAAACATAATTGGATAATATTGAATAATTTTTGAAAACATTTTTAGAGAACATGATTTGGAAAGAACACAGATTTCTGACTGAAATGTTAAATAAATTTGGATTTTCTTAAAAACATTTTTATAATTATCTTACATACCAAATAGTGAAAATTGGTTCATTTACGTATAGATAACATTAATAAACAAAGGGTAACAAATTTCAGGAGATATATTGAGATATGGATCATACTATTTCAATAATTGATGTATAATATTAAATAATCTTGATAAATGATGAGATTGTAGTAATGAACTTTTTTTACTATAGTAACATTGAATCATAATATATTTGAAAGGATAAAATCAAATAAAGCTTAAAATATGCTGAAAATAATTATATTCATGATATAACATGCCAAATGTCGTATATACACCTTATATATAAATATAGGTGCAAAACATGGCATGTGTCTTAAAGAATGGAAATTGAGACAAAACTACTTTACTAATTTGGTTACATTTGAAAAATAAACCCAATGAAAGAAAGATATTAAAATGGATATGTGAATAATGATAAACATAATTATAATAATAATATGATACATCCATGTGTATTATTCACATAAAAGAAAGGAAATGAGTAGTGAATTAGACATGTATCTCATGGAAATAAAAAGTGAGATGAAATTCACTTACCTTAAGTCTTGAATTGTTTTAAATTAAAACCTCATGTAAATAAGTATATGTTTATAAAAAATATAGAAAATAAAAATATTTTTATATATAATAAAATTTAATATTCACATATGACTTTATATTACCTTTTTATTAAAAATTCCATGTTAATGTAATGTTTCAGGTAATAACCATTTTATTTATTATACATGTTTTGACTTGTTATTCCTGATTCTCTTACATAGATCATGATTTAATTATTTATTGAATATATATAATTATTTATATATATAATATATTTATAATATAATTATTTATATTAATTTATAAAATATATAAATATTAAACAAAATACACCGTTCATGGATATGGAAATTCGTACAAACCCACGAACGCTGCTTCCAATTTATTTTCACAATGAAAGAAAGAAAGTAAATGAAATATATGTGTATAAATATATATGATTCCATTAAAATTATTATGTCTTAAATATCATATATTTTTACTAAACCCATCCTTAATAAATTCTATGTAATGTTTGAATGAATCACATCATGTTGAGGAGACGATAGTCCACAATTCCATAAATGAAGTTATCATATTTACAAAAAAAAGAAAATCATAAAGTTAGGATTTATATAATTACTAAATAAGTATTAATACATAATAAATATCTTATATATATTATTAAAATAATATTTAAATCATAATAATCAACACTTATATTTGGTAAATGAAAAACGAACAACATCATTTTGTGAGGTGGTAGTTCCCCATAAAAAAACAGCAAGTTCGTTACCCATTATATAGAAGTGTTTGTAAGTTAAAGTAGAAAAATTTGTATAAAAAATATCATTATAATTATTATAATATGTTTTTTATATAATTATGTAATAAAAAAATTTAGGTTATGGATGAAAAAAATAAAAGAAAGGAGCTTTATGAAGGATGTTACCTCTTCTTTGGGAAACTCCTTCTTCTTTACAGAAAATGGATTCCTTGGTTGGATTTATTCTAAAATGGATGACTCAGGTATAATGATATTGATTTTGGGAGATTACTAGAACATATTTTGGTCTCTCCAAATGTATTTATATATTTTAATATATGGGAGGGGTGAGTGACGTTTATAGAGGAGGAGTATTGGCATTCTTATAAATTTTTTCCAAGGGAATTCCTCATGCATTTTTCCTATGAAACATGGATCCAAAAATGATCCCAATTAGATAAAATGAATTATAGGGTGTATATAGGGAAGACTAATTTATTTTGGACAATTTTATAGGTCTTCCAGGGCAATAATTTTAACGTTTAGTTATTTTTTAAACTAATTTTTCCTTTCATCATTGTAATTATTTTGAATTACTTTCAGTAATTTTTTTAAGAAAATAATTTGAACATATTAGACTTTAAAAATTATGATTATTATAAATATTTAATCAATTTTTTCAAATTAAAATAATAAAATTGTCAAAAATCAATTTAAATTTAATCTTGTAGTCGGGATGACAAAGCACGTTTTTAAAGTAAAAAATGTTCAAAAGTTTGGTATGTTTTTAAATATAATTTCAAAGAGAAATATATTAGAATGACCTAAATTGGATTAATTTATTATATTTAATATAATTATACTTTAAACCCTATTATAAATATAAATTATCCATATAAATAAATTAGATGGAAAAGTAGATTTGAATTAAAATTTAGTATTGTTCATTATTTATCAAAAAATAAAACTTCACAGAAAAATACAAAAAATTCACCCTAACCTAATTTTTATGTTTCAATTTACAAAATTTATTTTATTTTAACATATTAAATTTTATAATTCCCAAAATTTATATTCAAAATAGGTTCACTATTAAAAGTTTATAATACTGCTTTTATAAGAATATAGTTTTTTTTGTGTAATATTGGGTTTGTTCCTATATAATTCCTGTTAAATATGTTAAGTGACTATTGAAAAATATATTAATGAATATATATACTATATATTTCATTAATATCATTCACCAATATTAATTAATTTGATTTATTAGGATACAATTCCATTATCTGTATAGAAGTAGTTGTTATAAAAACATTTTTTTTATATTCAATTGGTACTTATATTCATTTCAAATTAATTTATAACCAATGAATTCAACCATGTATTTTCATAATTCATTTAATCATATTCATAACTCCCAACATAAAATCTAGGTTATATCTTAGTCTATTTAATAATAATATTTTTAATAATATATTACTGTTTGGTAAAACATGGTCTTGCGTATTATGTAAGCCATCACAGAAAGTAAGTCTTGTGTGTTACATAAGATAACCATGATGATTAGTGTAGATAAAGATAAAATTTATGTTTCTTTTAGTCCATTATTAACTCGGTGTTACATATAATCAAATCAAAATTTATTAATTTAATATAAAACACAATTTTCAATGTTGCGTGAAGGGTAAAATATCAAAAATATTAAATCAATTCAAAAAAAATTCATAGAGTCATGGGGTGTTACATAGGTCATGTAGGGTAATTATCTTTTAAAATAATAAAAAATGGCTGATAAATATATTATGAATTAACCCAATAATTCCGTCTATGAGTTTCTTTCCAGGAGTTTTGTCTTAGGCACACTCATAGTGCACTGGTGACGATTGACTTAATACCCAATCCACCCCTTTTAGAGTTATTACCACTAGGTGCATCTATTCTACAACTGCATCCACTTCCCAGTATCCATATAGGGATGTATTTTCAGGTAAAACCAGGATTTTTTATTTACCAGAACTTAGTATGCTCTCATATATTATTCTTATCATTAGGGTCCTCACTAAATATTTCTCAACCTAGTTTCCAAAAATAAGAAAACCATGATCTAATACCATCTGATGTGACCAAAAAATTACATAAATAAATTTATAAATTATTATAGTAATAATAATTATGTTACATTATGATTCATTCCCAAACTATAAAGGTGTAGTGTCTCTAAAAACCTAAATTAACAAACAACTAGTACCGAAGAGATCAAAACCATTTCACATTATGTTATTCACAACCAACACCCTTCTTATAAATATCATAGTTAACACATTTATTCACATGTTGTAGAAAATTAAGCATAATAAAGGGTGAGATAAAATGCTCAGAATCGGTTAAAAGGGAGATATCTAATAATAATAATTTTTACTCATAACATGAGAATAATGGTATGAGAAAATGAAATTATCATTTGAAAAACATACCCAATAATTCATAGATCATAATCAAGAGTCATAGAATAAATCATGGTAGTTCATAAGACAATAATCATAAAGAAATCAAATTATATTATTCATGAGAATAAAATATTTCAATAATATCATTCCATAAAATATTTTCATAAAGTGTGAAGTAATCATAATAAATGAAATATTATATCAAGTATACCCACTAAGATATTTTCATCATGTTAATCTTAGGCTAAAAAATAATGTACCTACTTTAGAATTTGGATAAACTCTTGTGTATTCTATTTTTTTCTTGGTATAACCCCTCATGTACAATTTGAGATCATTCAAAATCAACCTTTACCGAATTCATTAGAGTTCTATAGTGGACCCACCCATCACATAATCATAAACCTTTCATATGTATACCATACGATCATAAAAACATTTTCCATTTCATTAAAAAATAACCCATAGAGAATGAAATGAGTTTCCCTAAGATGTTATAATCATAATAAACAAAAATCTATTGAGATAATAATGATTTTATCATAGAATAATATCCCAAAATATGAATAATTAGCATCAAATGAAATTATCATACATTTAAATTACCTTAAAAAATAATTATAAAATTTTTGTTGAGAAAATAACCTTTTTTACTAAGGAATCACTTATTTCAAATCTAAAAAATATCAAAATATTAAGGAATTTTTTTTGAACCAAATAATGGAAAAATATAAATTAAAATTAAATGTAAAGAGTATTCGGGATGATGGGAAAATCGTTTTCTGTGGTAAATGTTAAAACAAAGATCTTTCTTACACCTTTGAAAAAAAGTACCACATTTAAGAAAATGATAAGGAGATTAATTCAAAAACTTTTAAAAGAAAGTAAAATATGGGGAGAAATGAATTTTTAAAATAATATTAGAATAGTGAAAACATCCATGAAATAATTTCAAAGAAATTATTGGCATAGAATAAAAAATATTACCTATTGAATAAAAAATGTTGGTGTTCTTGAAAAACATCATATTTAAATTTTGAGTACATATAGAGAGTAAAATTAAATAAAAACTTTTAATTTTAAATAATTAATATATAATAAAAAAATAAATAATAATTTTTATATATATTTCATATAATCTCATCACTAGTGATTTTAGCATAATCACTCCTAGAAACAAATGAGATTGTAATGTAAAACCCTTACCACATGCTTTTTACTACAATAAAACACTTTATAATAAATTTATATTTATTATTATTATATATTAAAACCATATTAATACTTATAATATTAAATATTATTCATTTATTATATATAAAAACCCATTTATTTATAATTCCTTAATAATATCATCATTTTCACGTGTAAAGTGTTTCATTTTTCTTGTATGTTCTGGTTCAATAGTACTGGTCCTTCTACATGGACCATGGTTCCGTCATCTGCATAATATTTATCATGATATAAAAATAATACATATTAATTATTTTCGTATTTAAATCATTTCATAAAATATATATATATATATAATTGAATTACATCGTTCATGTTGATAGTAGTTCATACGTACATATGGTCTCTATTTTCATTTTCTAATAAAAAATAAAGCAAGATAAATAATATATTATCAGTAAATAATCATAATTATTTCATAAAATTAATATATTTATTACATCAGTAATAATATCCATAAATTTTAAGCAGTGATGAAAAATGAATCATATCGGTACATGGAAGTGATGTCCCACATGTATGTACGAGGAATACATTCATTTCATATTTGATGGAAAAGAGGTGGAAAAAGGTCATTACATAATAATAATAAAATTTCATCATATTTATGATGCAATATTAACCATTTAATTACGTATAAAATATATTAATATAATTCCAAATAAAAAATAAAATTTAAAGAACTTAGTTAAGATTCATACCCCTTCTTTGAGAGACCTCATTTGGATTACACTCCATTTCATAAATGATTGGTCTTATGAGAATATAGGGTGATCTATAATGAAGGAAAGTAATATAAAACGATTTTGGGAGTAGGTAATGTCCATTATATATGGATAAATATTCATTAATAAGTGTGGTAAGGAGGTTCCCTTTTATAATTGATGAAGAGGACACACATTGAGTGACTTAATGATTTAAATAATATAATTTCAATTTTTTATGAATGTGATAAAAATGGAAAATAATTAAAATTTGGGATAATATAGGGTTGACATATCTATATGAATCATAATTATATAACTTTATGTGGAAATCATAGCATTATCTCTTAGTTTAACCAGTTAATAAACCCGTTTTAACCCTTAACCATCATACCAAATTTTTATTGATTTTACCTTTCATATAACCAAATAATAAAATTCAACTCATTAATAAATATAGAAATTATGATTCTGAATATGGATACCATTTTTTTAAAATTTAATTCCTATAAATTTATTAAATTATTTTTTAAATAAACATGGAAAACACATGGAAAAACTATTTTTTGAAAAATGAATTTTAAGCATAAAAATGAATCTACCTTCACTATATGCCTATTAAATAATATAAAATGTTGTAAAATTATTTTATATAATATATAACATAAAAATTTATGTAAATTTATTAATCAAATATCATTAATTTAATTTATTGTGATAAAAACACATTACATGCATAAAAATGATTTTATAAAAAGTAGCTATTTTTACCTTTAAATGATTTTATCTTCATTCATAACCTTTAGATATATAATTGATGGATAATAATTAATTTATACAAATAAATTATAAATATATTTTATTGGAATCATTTTTTAATAGAAATAAATATAATTTGTTTAAATAAAAATACATATCATCCAGAAAGATATATTTCATTGAAAAATTCATTTTCTAATTATTAAATGATTTTATTAAAATTGAGTTCTTATAAAAACGTTTTTTACTTTCAAAAATATATTTCCTAATGTGGTAATCTTTTTCAAACTATCCAATCCAATTATTGGGCTTTAAAGGTATATTATATCACATGTTCATTGAAACTCAGGGTTACGTGTAAAGAAAGACATCAAATACTTCAAGTTTATTTGAAAGGAAATACATATAAAATATTAGGTTGTAATAAAACAATCTCCAACCATAAGAATTTAAGCCTGTATTCATTCTCATTTTCCACCATAAATCCCTATTGATAAAGGGTATTCTATGCATCCAACTTATTATTGATAAATAAAAACCACAATTTTTATGTTATATCATCGATCAATGTTACATAGTAAAAGGATCCTATATGAGAACAAATTATATCTATTTTAAAACATATATATGCAATAAATATAACTTATATTTCTTTAGAATCCTACATTCCATTTGGAAGGAAAACTTCAAAATCATTTGTGTAATTTATACCTTACAAGATATATACTCCTCACTTCCATCCTTAAACATTCATTTAGCAGCCACAAATCTTATCCCTTTCTCACTGAGAATCCCCATATAGTCAAGAAATATCTTCATGGAAGTTACTTATGTAGTATGATTCATTATTTTTGACACTCCCAATGTCTTATCCTTCACTCATTTTTCTTCAACTAGGGAACCACTTGATCATTAAATTATTTTTTCATGAATATTATATAGAAATCCATACCATCTAAATTTAAAATAGAAATAATGTTCTTCATTAATCATGATATTATTCATATAATGTTAAAATTCACCAATATTTCACTCCTTTTCCAAGAATTAATTTATCCCATACCAACTATCTATTGATATTTGTTTTCCACAAGATATACCCTATAAAAACTTCTGGAAATTTAGTTCATTATACATCTTCTATAATACATTGAGTGAAATAAAGCTATAGAGTTTATCACAAAATAATCAAGTAAACTAGAGGCACATAATAGTAAGACACTCGTATCTTTAGACCCACGATTCAATAATCCACTTCGGAAAATATATATTTTTTAATTTTAATATTCTCTTATTTAAATCCATTTCAAGGAGAGATTTCATTCAAAAATGCTTATAGGTATGACCATATTCTTCTAATATACTCTTACTTCAAATTATAATTTTTCACCATTATTATGATATTTATGTGTCACAAACCATTATCTTCATTTTTCACTATAGGGATATTCAAAATATTTTTAAATAATATCCTAAAAAATATCCTCATTCAATATTACGCCTTGTACATTAAAAAAAGATAGTTTATTATTTTTTATATAGTAACTCACAGTGGTTACCATCACATTCCATGATTCATAGTGTGATGAGAGTATCAATTTTTCTATTACAGATCTATAAAGTTAACCTTTATTAACTCTAAAAACTTATTAACATGTTGAATTCATTAATATAATCAGAAAAACAATTCCCTTCTAATTTCTTCAGAACAAATGGTGTCCTTATCAAGAGAATTGTATTCATTATCAATGGATTCACATACATTTTATTAAGGTACTTTACAAGTTATGATGTCACATTTACTTCTTAGATATTAAAATATATGTTCGAGGATAATGAAATCTATATGAGGACTAATTCATTCTTTTACAGGCTCTACAATTCATACTTCTTCATTAGTTCTTTCTTTTTAGAACTTAACAAAATATTAGGGACTTTATATAGTAGAAAATATTACACACACATATTCCAAAACTCAAAATTTGTTCCATTGAACTTATCCACCTAGAATATAACCTCTTCAATCACTAATCCTTTGAAATTTTTGAACTAGAATGTACTTCTAGTAAATTTAAAATACATACCAAGAACTGATTAAGGATAATATCTAAAATAAGAAGAACATAATGATGTTACTAAACCAAGAACTAAAACACCTAAACCAAGGTACAATAATTTAGAACAATATTACCATGTTTTGATACAACATGTTGGATCATGACTACTTTTTGATAAAACCATAAGGAAAT
Organism: Viscum album; assembly: GCA_963277665.1. Lineage (NCBI taxonomy): Eukaryota > Viridiplantae > Streptophyta > Magnoliopsida > Santalales > Viscaceae > Viscum > Viscum album. Next base: position 1,424,456,985 of record OY728145.1, read on the forward strand.
AAACACTATAATTATTGAGGTATAAAAACAGTTCTAGGGATAATCCCACACTAAAAAATTGGAACATGGAGGAAAATTAACTTAAATCACTTCATCATGACACATAATATTAGAATAAAAAATTGAAAATACTATTCAATGTAAATGAAAGGTATAAATTGAGAAAAATAATGAAATAAGTCTTATATGGTTCAAATTTTCATCATAAATCATAAGGCATAACACTAAAATTAATTTGATTCGAGTAAATGGAAGTGGATTATAATTTCACTCTATATTAAAACCATAAGTTGTTCACCCTACTATTTATAGTAGAATAAAACATGTGTTTTGTATAGTCATTTCTATTTGATTTCTAAGGAATGAAGTCCATCTTCCTCTATTTCAATGGTTGAACCCTTTATTTAATTAATTAATTACAATGAATTAACTTCTTCATAAAGTCAGAAAATTTATGTAATGTTGTTTTCATAATATTACAATTTTTATTATATCTTTTTTTTGATTTCCTGCACTAACTCAATGATATGAGATGAAGGGGTGACTTCTGATGAATTTTATAGTTAGGAAATTTTATTTTATCATCCGATTACATTGGTCGGTGCAATTGGCTGTCTTTATTGTATGACCAGTGCCTCTATCTTATATAACATTCAATTTCCTATTATTTGGTCTCCTTGGACCCCAGTCAATGTCTCTCCACTACTTCCATCTAGACCATATGAGATTATGCATCTAAATTTTCTCCATCCAATAGACCAATTCCTTTAGTCAAAAAATGGTTTTCACTTGGACAAGAATAATACTGTTAATATTCACATCTCAAATCCAAATTTAAAAACTATATTTTTTGTAATCTATAGAAATTGGGGTAAAATTTATCACACTATAGAAAAATCTATAACTAAGCTTATGAGGTCCAATAAGATAATTGAAAATGAATAAATTCAGGATTTACAGAATGGACCCACTTAGATTAAATGGTCCATAACATGGGATATGATTTTTTAAGTGGTGTGATTATAATGTAATTGAAAATATATATCAAATCCTTGAAAAAATATGAAATATCTACTAAATAATTTGATATTATGTTAGAATTTCATTAATTAACTTGATGGAGATTGATTTCTCAGGAAACATTTACTCACACCACCTTGAACATCAACTAGTTTTATTGAAAAATTATAATTAATATCCCTAAAAGCACATAATTACTCAATTTAAATGTTATAAAATCCAAAGGACTAGGGAATTTGAAGTTAGTATATTTAATATGAACATTTTGTTTCTTAATCTTCTCCATGTATTTATAAAATCCTAATGGGTAATTCATGTGGGTGAAACTTGATATAACCCTATGATATTGGTTTGAAAGATTTTAAAATTGATTGATTTTATAGTTATGTGATCTAATATTATTAATTTTACCAATTTTTTGTGTATTTTATGATTGTATATCAACATATGAATCAAGGGAACATGAATTATAAATATTTAAGGAATAAAATAAATCATGTAATGAATTACGGTTATTTTATTCTTCTCTTTATTTATTTAAGGAATATTATTGTGTATTAGATAAATTAATCAGATAAATAGGTTTATAGTCATGTTAATTAATTATTTTATTTCACAATAAAAATACAAATAACGGTCAAAATAGGATCATCACTCCACATTTTTATGTGATTTTTTGATGAGTTTTTGGATCTTATATCAAACATGATTTTATTGATTTTGAGTGTCAATGGTAATCAGTAATGATTAATTGATCAAATACATAGTGTTAAACTAGTTGAAGCTCATATATAATTATGGTTATTGGTAGTGTAAATAAATGAATCAATCATATATCATAAATTCCTTTTATATTTACTTCTGTTGAGCATAAATAGGAAACTACCAAGGTTGACTACAATTTCGCCAATTGCTGCTTCCTTTTAAAAAGATTATTTGTAATATTTTTTTGTAAATAAAAATTATTCTATAATTCACTTAAATTAATAATATCATAATTTTCAATTTATTATACTTCATTTGTATTTATCTTCCTTGGGAAATAACACAGGTTAAGTTATTCAAAAAAACCTTACAAATTTTATATAATTTTTCTATGATCAACAACCTGATCATAAACTCATAGACATAAATATGGATTATAGAATCTCATAGTAAGATAAATTATTAAACATAATCTATTTTTGGTAAATCAGGATACCCTATTGTGGAATCAAGAGACCATAATCATGAATATTGTGTTTAGTTGGGAAAATTATTTAAAAATATTTCAAAGATAAAAGTAGGTAAAATACAAGGTAGCAAACAAACTCCATAGGTGAATGTGAATGAAATAAATTGAAGAAGGTAAATGAAGTTATAGTTAAATGGGGAGATAAAGGACAATCTTAAAGAATAAATCAAGAAATAAATGAGAAATAAAATTTATATAGAAAAGGAAAAAGAAGAAACTATAAAGGAATATGTTGAAAAATAAAAGTAAAAACAACTAGAGATAATCATTAAAAACCAAAAAGTGTTCCCTTATAAAGCACATAACATATTCCTAATGATAAAATGTTAAGGTAAATTTGATTTACAACATCAAATACTCTTGGATATCTTTAAACAACTTCATATAAACACCAAGTTTTTGAAGAACCTTATCAAATTACCATATATAAACATATCATAAATGGATTTCTAATAAATAATAAGAATCATGGAGTCTCAGGCATAATGTTAATGAAATAAGAATACCCAAAAACTTTTTGAATAAAAATACCTAAAATTATACAAGAAATAATATGTTTATCAATTCATTATACAATTGATACATGCACCTTTCATAGAGAATTGTGTGACTTAAGGGAAGGCAAAAAATTAATTCCTTTTAGTATTTTTAAGAAGGTGGGACTATAATAATTTATGATAATAAGGGAAAAATTAAATATTTTTTAATTAATTAATTAAACACTCTTTTAGAGTGTCAAAGGGTGTTCTGATGAAAATCAGGAAATTTTTTCCCCACACAAATTTTATAATCCTAGAGAGAGAAGAAGAAAGAGAAGAACTGTTATATATGAAGTATGAAATGGTCAATGTACAAAAAAGATAATTTTCATTACATATTGGAGAATAAAAAAATGTTTTATATTTTTGAAAATGATCATGAAAATTATAAATAAGAGTAATACTCATTAGAGGATATCAACATCATACCTTTGGAGACAATGATTACCCACACAATAAATTGAGTTAGGGTTTTTAAAAAGGATGAAGTAGGAAATGGAATATATAATGATGAACCAAATTTTATGAGATAAATACAATATTCTCATAGATAATCCATGTTATAATTTTTGAAGAATAATAGTATGGTAAATATTCATGAAAAAAATAATTATAATGAATATATTTTTAAAATTTTAGGGTTTTTAATCACAAAACAAGTTAACATAGCTTGTAAATAATGTGTAAATCTAGAAAAGAAAAAAAATATGAAATCAAAAGGGGGATATAAAATCCTAAATTATGAAATTTATAATAAATTTTATTCTTAAAAGAATTAGGAAATGATACATATTTCTAATAATATATCACATAAGAGAAAGAGTGGGAAATTTAAGATAAGTACTTTAAACTAAGTGTTGATTGGGAGAAAATATTAGTATGATTAAACAACCCAGTTTTTTTCTTGGTTAATATGTTAGTATGTTTCTTATACATTTATATTTTTTAAATATCCCCAAACATTTATTATCCCCAATGGTAACCATTTTTCAAACTGATGTGAACAAGTATTTTAATTTTATAAATGGTGGTTATATTTTTAAATGTGATGAATATTGTTTTCTATCTAGATGTTATGTAATTTATTTATCTATGTTGAGGAAAGGAAATATGTAAAGGCATAGAGTATATATGATATTTTACATGAATATGATATTTTTTAAAGAATACATTGAAAATTAGAAAAATAATGGTTCTTTTGGAACATATTAAAATATTTCAGTGATTTTTAATATATTTTCTTGAGTTTGGGATGAAATTTTAAAAAGGTATTAGATACGTAATTTTATTGGAAATTGATATTTAGAAAAGTACCTGGGTGTTACACAGAATACATAACATATTTAATATGATATTTAATATTTTTTATGTATACATAACATATTTTTGCATACATATAAATATATTCAGTTAAGTTAAGAAATTTACACAATGCGTAAGACACTTATCTGCATGTGTAATATATGTGAAACTCAACGAATTGATATGTAATGTATTTTATATCACATGTATGTTTTAATGAGTTTTTAAATTCATGGTAATTAATGTTTCATTAGATTTTTTTTGAATTTATACTAGTTAGTTTTAGAACTATTATTAAGTGAAATAAAATCACATTGTTGCTAAAGGATTGTGATTATTGCTAAGGAGGTGATCTACATTCAATAAGGTGAATAAAAATGCCACTATATTATGTGCAGGAGGAAATTCATACCACCAAAGATTAATTGGATTTATATTTTGTGTAGAACAGGATATCATGATATTTCTAAATAGAACCAAGAGTATTAAATGATTGAGTTTTATTGGATTTATTTGAACGTGAATTGAGGAAATGACCACACCAACAAAAATCAAAGAAGATATCAATAATGAATTATTGAAATAATATTTATGTGAATATGGAAAATATATTATAGTGCTTTTAGTAAGATATTAAATATAGAATTAGATGGTGAATATTAGAGATAATTTGGAGAACCTAAAAATATATTTGAAAGGAAGACTCTCTATTTATTAAAAAACAAAGAGTTTTTTGGCATCTAGGAAGGAGAATTTTTTTGTTAAATAAGGAGGAAAAATGAGTCTTCTGATATATTTGTATCATATAAGATGACTAAGAAGTCAAATAAGAAAGGTGAGTTGAGAAGAAGGGTGGAACTGATATTACTATATAAATACTAATAATAAATTAAGAATATATAATAGATTCTTTCTCTATGATATCATCATATATTTAGGAGAAGAGTTGAGGAGATTCATGATGTTTATGTAGCCTAAGATATGATATAGTTTTAGTTGAAGTACATTAAGATTGATTTATAATAAAGGATGATTTTCATGTAATATTAGATTATAGGAGTAGACAAACAACATTTCATTAAATAATAATGAACTTACTTTAGTGATTTAGTGGAATTAGAAGCAGTTATAAAGATCGTGTTCAAGGAGTAATTGAGGAAAGATTTTACCTTGGTCAAATCCAATATACAAAACTAGTCTAGAGACTATAAACTAGTATAATCCAATGTAAATAAATATTAGAAAGATATTTAGAATACTTTAAGTGATAAAATATTGTATTCACATGCATATTATAGTGGATACCTTCATCTTATGCTCAACTGGATTAAAACAAGGATTAGGAAGATACATTTGCATCAAATCCTGTAAAAATATTTGTGTGCTTTGTCTTATTTTTTTTGCCTTTTTTGAAATGAAAATGTATATAGAGAAATCATAATTATATCCACATATTATCTTAACTTATAATAGATATCCAAATATTGAGACATGATAATATAAGAGGATTATAAAGAAGTTAATAAAATAAGTCACCATGATGCACCACCCCCAGGTAACCACACCCATTACCGTACTCTATAAATGGTATTATAATTAACTAGGTATACTGTGTTTGGATTTATTTTTCAATACAAGACTTTTATTGTATTTAAATGAAGTGGATATTTAATAAATATTTTGAGTTACCTTAGATAGAAAACTTTTCTCCCATATCTGTCGATACCAACATGGAAGTTTCATCCAAAACCTTGTTGAATAAATAGAAGTTAGAGGTCGTGAAGATAAAGAATAGTTTATAGAAGAAATAAGTTTCAAAAATACATGAAGGTTATGAAATTGGTAGTTTATCTATTTAAATAATTTAGAAAAACTCTCTTGAATAATCAATATGAAGTTGTGATGAAGATGTGGAGGATACAACTGTTGTTAAAGAGCTGTAATTTAAGGTAAAGGATCACATAAAGAAAGTTCTTATTGAATCTCTAAAATTTATATATTAATTATTTAGGAATTATATAATTAAAATATTATTTTTTAGTTGATGTAGAATCTATAAAAATGCAATTAGAAGGACGATTTAAAATATTCTACTCTCTCATTAAAGAGTTGAAATCTAGGGATAATTTCTTAATTATCCATAGATAAAAATTATATATTTATAATGTTTCATTAATATTTAACATTTATGAGAAATATAAGGTATGTATAATATATGGAGATTAGATTTATTAATTTTAAGAAAATCATGAAGTTTTCATGGATGTCAAGAATTCTCAATCAAAGATTAAATCTATCAGGGTAAAGTAGCATGAAAATTATATACAAGAGATGGATAATATGCATGAATACCAAATTTTTATGAAAAAAATGTTAATATGAGATATGATATATTGAACATCCGAATAAAATTTTAAATCTAAAATGTCTTGATTTAGATGTTAACATGGGAAATATGGAAAACCCCAAAGAAAAAGTTTCACAAATTGCCAATACAAGATGTTTCCACACATTTTGTATTGAAAAGAGTCATGTATTCAAAAAATAGAGAAAGATATCCATAAGAAATAGATTTAAATGCATGAATATTTTTTTTATAAAATTTGAAACAAAATTATTCATAGTTATGTAGAGTGACGATATGGATCAATCCAATAAGAATTAGATGTTGATATATAGATAATAAAATAAAACAAAGAAAAAACAAGGAAAAAATAAAACAATACTTCCATGGGGTTTATTGAAAATAAAAGTACTAATGAAACTATACCTAAGAGAAAAATATAAAATTATGTCACATTTAGAAGGAAGGGATACAGAATCTATATATGAAAATTTCACAAAATAGACTATTGAAAATTATCTGTGAATATCTTGTTATGTTGTAGAGTTCATTTTTCAAGAAAAAAGAAATACAATAACACAATATGGATAAAATCCAATTGAATTATTTTATATGATGGTATGGATATGCGGTGATATCGGTTGTGTTTTTATTAATAAAAAGATGCTAGCTAGTTTCATGAGAGTCAATTTCATTGAGTTTACATTCACTAAAATATGAACAAGGATAGTCATTTTGTGAGTTCATCAATTGAATAAATATTCAACTATATGGTCATATTGGGGTGGAGGGATTATTTAACCAAATGAAGGGTTCCTCCATATATCTTGATGATTTGGAATTTATCCTATAAATATCAGAAGATGATGTGAACTAGAAGTATCAGATGAACACAACTATAAAAGGTTGGGTGGATAACTTATGATGCATGTGATTGTTATTTAAATATAATTATAGTCATCTGATTTATTCTTTTTATAAAAGAAAAGTACAATTACCTCATGGACCAGGGTATCAAACTGAACTAAATAATTTTTTTGTTCTTTAACTTCCATGTTTTCCTTTGATCATTATTTTCAATAGTATTGTCAGAATTTTTTTTGGTTTTATATTGGGGTGTAGTGGCTTGGGTGCATGTTTATTACATGTTTTGAGAATCATATGTTGATGTTGATTTATTTTTGAACACGTTTTTTACATATTTGTTAAGAAATTATATGGTTCTTGTTGATAACATGGATTTTAATTGGAAATATATTCAATATTTTCATTTTTTAGATTTAAAATTCATTGAATATTATTATGAAACAAATATTTTTTTAGTCCTGAATTTTTAAAATATTAATTAATTTTATTTTTAATATATTTCATGAATACTATATTAGTAATTTTGGGTGGAATATTCACTGAAATATAATATTCATGATTTTTTTGTAATTTAGATTATGAATGTTTTATGGTCAAATTTCCATGTTATAGTATTAATTTTTTGAAAAAATCTATAATTATAAATACTTAAGTCTATAAATGCATGGTCACTTTGATAAATTATACACATTGAATTTATTCAATTTATTATTTATAAATTTCAAAAATAATAAACATTTCAAGTAAGAGATAAGAATATAAAAAAGTATTTAATGTTTAAGACATTTTTCGCAGTCCTATATAATACTTTTTTTGTTCTAATATGACTTTTCCAAGAATCCAATATGAATTTGGAAAGGGGGTCCATGCTAGATTTATCCAACCAGGTGCCTTTGATTTTATCTCCCACTTTCACAGGACTTGGTAGAGAAAACTTTGCAATACTTCATTCACAACCATATTTAATTCATAATTACTAGAGCTCAACCCAAGCCTAGAATAAGAATACATGAGCCTCATATTCACTTGGGAGATCAATAAATATCAATTATAAGGGGACACTAGAGTCATATCATAATTTTTGATTTCTATATCCTCATTTATTTTACTCTATCAATTTTTTAAATCCATTTCACACAATAGATATTAGTTTCTATTATTATTGTTGGTGATTTGAGAATCAATGCATTGAATGGGGTTCTTCATATCTCTAAAATCTTAAACAGATCTCAGATAAAGTGGATAAATTAAGTAAAATTAAAGAGTGAAGATGAATTTCACAAGGTAAATATTGGGATCAGGATACTTGGAATCATTAGAAGAAAACGTTCAGGATGCATTTATGAAAACATTGTGAAGGTATTAGAATAAATCCTAAAAACATAGGAATTCAAGTATTGAGGTTGTTTTTACTATCCATCAAATGCATTTTAAAAATTATGAAAATAAAAAAAATAAAGGAAAGACATATTGAGATGGTATTGACCATTAGTAAAATGAGCAACATAGGTCAATGAAATTTGGTTGATGACTATAAATCTATTAAAAGGGATACTTACATAACTCTTGAGGAACATATCAAAGAGAATCAAGTAGATATAGTTGAGGCTGCCTAGTATAATCATAAAGGAAAGTGGTAAGCACTCACATAGAGGGATTTTAAAGGAAATGGAATAGGAGATACAATAAATCTTAATAGATAATATCCTTATTCTTTCTATTGTTTCCTTTTTTTATATTTTTATTAATTCTTTACAGAATTGTTTCCTCTAATAAACATGTATGACTAAAATATTGGGTAGAATCACATTAAAATAAGATGTTTTTATCTTTATTTTTCATTCTTAAGTTTATCATTTTTTTATTTTTTTATTGGGGTTTCACTAGATATCTTTCCTTTATTATTTTAAAATAATAGGACAATGGATGAAAATTATTGAATATAATTTTTAAATATAGTGAGAAATCCATTCATTTTTAAACAAATAGTTAAAATATCATGGTGGGTTTCTTTGAGATGAATGATAATGTGAGCATTTTATTCTTTTTATCGTTTTTATTATGATTAGGCATTTGTCCACTATTCTATGTAACCAAAAGTGATGATATTGGATTGTTTTACATTAAAAGTATGAAATTAAATATTTAATATTGAATTTTTTATTCTTATAATATACTATATATAATAATTATAAATATTTGTGGTTTGTTGAAAAATGAGTTCATAGAGTGAGTTATTAGAACAAGTTTGATAGGTGAATGAAAATGAGTCTATTTAACTCTATTTTTATCATATAATTTTAGAATAGTTTTGATTAATATTAAAATGATATTATAAATCTATTTTACCAACTCGTCTTAGTCAAATTTCCCTAGTTAAAACACTATTTAACATTTCTATTTTCTTTTATTGTTTTATTAATATTTATTTCATTTTTACCCATTCCATCATTTTTTATTTCATTATTCACCGCATCTATCAATATTTTCAATATTTCATTTTATTGTTTTTACTTGGAATATACTATAATTCCCTTATTTTTTTTCAATCCATCATACCATTATAATATTTTTAAGTAGGTTTAAAAATTGTATTTTGTGAGGTCTATTGGAAAACATACCAAAAATGAGTTTTGTTTAATGTAAGGGTGGAATGTTTCTAATAAAAAGGAAAAAATTAATGAAACACTAATAAATATATTTAAAAAAACATTTTTTTATACTCCAAATAAAAAAATATTGCTCAATGTGTTTCTTTTTTTCAATATATATTAAAATCCTTTTTGTTATGATTCTATTAAAACCCTATTCACTCATAGATTTAAAAAATTATTAAATGAATTGGGAATATGGTAAGAGGCATAATAATTTTATCCACTTGATAACCACTTTGTCAAGGAAAATGAGGAGTGTTTTTGCGATTCATGTGATGGGTTAATTAAAATCCATACCCAATTTTTAGATCATGAATATTTTTAAATATTTTTTTATACCACTATGCTGATAGATTAAATAATTATGAGTGATAATATTTGGAAAAAAATTACTATTATTGAATCCTAATTTTTTAAAAAAAAATAAGGAAGAAGACCTCGAGGATAATGAAGAATATTTTCAAGGGGATTCTTGTAGGATTTTTAACAATGAGCATAAAATGATGATCCTAGATTTTTTTATAGGACATATTGAATGTTGTTTTATTGGATTAATTTTATAAACAAATATAATGAAGTCTTAAGGTAATTTGGATGTAAAATTTAATTACACAGGGTGCCTAAATAGTCAAGATAAGGGTCATATATATGTTGATGGCATCTTGGAGAAGGTTGTGTCGTAGTTTTACAACACAGGAAAGACCACATCATGGTATTTGAGAGTAGTGAAGATAATGAATAAGGAATGTGCCACTATGACATACATTATGGTCATGGTAGATAAGGATATTCCCAACATGGGAAAACTATAAAAGACCACACCATGGTGGTCTCCATGGTGAAGTTATAATGAACATATGGAACACAGAAAAGATTTGGTTGACTGCACTGTGAAAGAATACTTGTATAGTTAAATAAGGGCAGTGTTTCTATACCATGTTATAGAAGAGTCATTGTTGTAAATATTTTTACTGAATTAAAGAACTAATTCTAAAAGTGGTCAACATTACCAAGGGAGATAAATCATGCCATAGTTATGGGTGTATTATATTGAGAGTATACTTATGAACCATGGGAACAACCATTATATTTATGGTAGTGGCTATGGTGATGTGTTTTTCTCTAATGAAATAGGTGGAAGGTCCATTATTAAAGGTAATTAATCATGGAAAAAGACTATAGATATGGGAATCTTTATTGGTGTGTTATACTCTAAACATAAATTCTTATATGTTGTGTTTGAAAGAATGTTATGTTGGGGGGTGTATCAATATGAAACTCTCCAAATGATGAAGTATTTATTATGAAAATGATCAAATGGTTACTTATGATCTCAATAATCATGATCCTTAATTTTAGGCCATTATCCTAGAAGAGATTAGAGTAGTTTTTAAAAATCCATCAAGTGGATTAAATGGGAATGATTTCACACTAAAAAAAGAGGAAGTTTGGCCTTGAACAGTTATCTGGGACTACGTTTACGGAAATCATTAAGTGAAATCACAGGATAATATGGTTGATTTTAATGCCCATAATTATCTTGACATGTGTCAATTTATTAGGATCATGAAATCCTTATTTGAAGGGAGAGAATGACAATAATAAATTTACTTAATAGAGCACACATATCCAGATCAAAATTTTAGGGGTGAAGAAGAAATTATTCTAGGAAAGGAATTGAAAAAAAATAATTTTCACTATAAAACTCTTTAAGATATCTCCAAATAAGAATAAGAATGATATTATTATGAAAAAACAAATAGAAGAATAAATTTTCCATCTTTCTAGAAAGAATAAGTGATAAAATAGGAGGTGTTAATAGATTTGGAAATAGAATCCCATTATGACTTCAACAATGAATCTATCTACACTTGAGGAATTATGATGATCATGTAAATTTGGATATGAAAAATAAAAATACATAAATTATACGATGATTATAGTCTCCACTACATTGATCATTTTACAGAATATTCAAGGGAGTTACCCTTACGAAGTAATAACCTATTCTTAAAAATTGAAAAGTGATGTGCCTAATAAAGTAGAAACCTAGTCTGAATTCATTGTGAAGAACAATATTTTTATCGGATTTTCATGCATGAATTATCATTGATTCATTCTCTTTGAAAAAATCTAAGTGATGGTTAAGTAAGTGAATTATGGTGTCCCTAAGTAATTATTTTATTCCCACCAATAATGGGTCAAAGTAGTCATATAAATTATATGATAAGGCTAGTCATGTGATTATTTTAGATATACAGTTAATAAAAATATCATAGAATTTATCCTTACAGGTTTATAGGTCATGATAATTTTATGGTAGTTAGATTTAAAGGAAAATAAGTTTTTTAATTAGATAATACATTGCTTACGTTGATCCCCCTACCCATCTCAGGGTAATATTACTATGAGTTCATATCAAGTGTCTAACAATTGGTATTAGAGAAAGGTTGATTTTTCTTGTATATTTTATTTTAATAAAATAATGTGATGTTTTTGTAAGAGATATGGAATATTTTTTTAATAATATTATTTTTTATGGACATAAATTCAATGAGTATAAAATAGATTTTATTGCCTATTTAGAATAATCTCTTGGAGATTCATGAGAAGTTGTTGAAGAAATTCTTTTTTTACTGAGATGACACATATTGATCTTATAAATAGATCTAATAAACATTGATACTTATTTCTCAATAAAAAAAGGAATCAAAGTTTTGTCTTAGATAATATATATACAATGAGGTTTCACATGAACATTTCTCTAAATATATGTGGTTGAAATTATAAGAGTTTCATGTTAAATATTATGAAGTTTTCTTCATGTCCAAATGCAATTTTAAGAAGAATAGGGATTTTAGAAATTTGAATTCTCCTACTATGGTTAAAATCTATAAACCTTATGTCATATCTAATTCTAACATTGGTTTAGAAAATGTATATGAAATTTTATAAAATACTTCAAAGTTGAAAAGAAGATATTATGAATAAGTTCCCTTGAATATAAGTATAAATAAAATGCTATGAAAAATGAAAGAAAACATTTACGTGATTTAAGATTTTCCCATGAAATTTGAAGAAAATATCAATAGAGAATGGATTGTAGGACAATATAATTCAACTCAAGACTCAACATAAATAATGAAAACTATGATTTATGACACTTTGAGGATAAAGGTGATTGATATACATTTTAAAGAAACATATAATAATATTTGAGAACTATCGGATAAGATAACAACATAAATGATAAGATGAAAACACTTCCAAAATCAAAATAAATAGGAATAAAGAGTCAAATTTTAAACCAGGAAGGAAGGAGGAGTTCCATGCGAAATATTGAAAAGGTGACTAATAAAAGAATAAGGAATCGAATTACTATTATTTTGTAAGGATTGTGATTATTATGAACATGTTCTTTAAATATAAAAATCCCAAGGATGAGGGAATAACTTCATTAGTGGAAATGTCTTAATCTATGAGAGACCACATGAGGTATGATTTATATTGTAAATTATTTTTTCTCTTAATTATTTACATGGTATATTATTGAAACTATAATAGTTCATGATAGGTTTAGGATTCCATAAGGATACACTCCACTCATTTGATATATATAAAAAGAATTTATCCAAGGAAAAGTTCGGTTGATATAAAAAACATGATCAATATTGTAGAGAATAAATATGGGCCTTAATAAATTGTTTTTAATAATACCTGATCTAATTAATCTGAATAAATATATTTTTCAGAATTATGAAAAATCTAGAATAAAAATAATGTACTTGTTCCATCTATGATGAAGGTGTAAGTAATGAATAACCTACCTACTATGAAGGAATAAAAACTTTCACTCATGAATATCAAGGAAAATAGATACCTATGTGGTCTTTACCAAACCAGTAAAAGTAAGAAAAAGATAAAGATAAAATGGAGAATAATGTCAGAGGTGATACCCCCTCCCAATGAAAATCAACTAGATACTTGTTCGAGTGTGATTAATTCTAAAACTACATAAAATATCATTCCAAGGAAGAATGTAAATTCTCACATATATGTAGACAAGTTTATGATTGTAATCATGAAAAAAATATCATTAAATATTTTTTATAAGGCTAAATATTGGAGTTAAAAAAGAAAATAAATTTTAAATGACGATTGAATTTCTTTCCCAAAATATGAAAAATGGGAAAATAAAATATGGAAGTCGATGGGTTAGTCTAAACTAACTATCCTTAGCCCTAAACTTGAAGAATTCTAAGGTGATCCTCTACAAATATGATTTATTATTTATAAATATTTATGAATAGATTCATAATTAATGCAGATATGAAATACAAAAAGTGATTTTGTGAGAAAATAACAAGCTTTGGAGATAAAAGAACATAGGATAATACTGAAACAAGTGGTGCCCCCAATTTATCATAAAAAATTAGTGTTAGGAGTTATAGTATTATGTGAATTTTTGAACAAGATTAAAAGTATAATTATCATTATCTAAAGATTGAATATGCCTATAAATAGTTTAAATAGAATAATTTTTAATTACTATCAATTTTGATTTCAAAATTTGTATCAGTTTTTACAAATGGAATGGTACTAAATTTTTTTAAATGTAATTATACTAATTATGTTTTGGTAAAAGTGTGTTGGGGATCACATGTTGTGTTGATAAGTGAAAATTAAAAATACTATATGATTTTTATTGGTATTTATGAGTTACATGGACATTATTTTTGTTTTTGAGAATTTTTTTTTCTGCATGAAGATCAGACCTGATAGGATTAGAGGATTTGTTGACATATAAAGGTCTAAATGAAAAATTCACTCAATAAATCTATGGAGAAGAAAAAACTATCTTATATAGGGATATTATGGAGTTTGGTATTGGAAATAGAAATTTTTAACATTTGGATTTAGATGATTTGGGTAATAAATAATTGGTTTATTAAAAGGTAAAAAGACAAAAATGGGAGATTAAATAACATTAAGAAGTCATCCATATCTTCACTAGGGGAGTTAAAGTCTATGAGTATTCCCTATCAAAAGATTATGATAAAAGGGTGAAATGATATTTATTATATTATATTCTAAAATATAATAGAAGATAAACTTCTTAATATGAAAAGATATATACCTTTTCAATGGGGTGGGATTTAAATAAAAATAACCACATTTAACAAAAGAGTAAATTCACTTTGTATATCATTTCTAATAATTTTTAGTAATAATTATTTGAATTAGAAGTGTCGAATATTTTCAAAAAAATCTAGGGGGTTAGAAATCTTAAATTATTATGTTAAATTTATTAACAATAAAAATAATTAACTTTATTATAAGAAATAATATGATCATGATGATGCTTGGATGTGTATTAAAAATGAGTGAGAATAATTGATGTTAGATTTGTTAATTAGGCATCTTAAATATTGTTGTGTTGAATGCTTTGTACATAAAATAGAATGATGTCCAGAAGAAATCCAATAATGATAATGAATTCTAAAAGGATTCTATATAATCAAGAGAAGAGTCAGAGATATGTTTAAGTCATCATAAAGAAGGTTTCATTGAAGTTTCATAATAAATGAAAGTCCTCATCATGGACAGTGGGAATAATGAAGGTGATAGATAATTCATGAGTTACCAAATTATGATATATGGCCATGGTAGAGAAGGATATTCCCAAATAAGAAAACTAAATGTGACCATGTCATGGTGATCCATATAGTGAAGTTCCCGAGAAACTGTAAAACACATTGAAGCTCAGTTTGACTATGCTATAGACCAAGTTGTGGTGAGATCATCATGGGTATAGGTTTTATGAAACACTGTAGATTATTTTTTATGATC
This sequence comes from Viscum album, assembly GCA_963277665.1. Taxonomy (NCBI): domain Eukaryota; kingdom Viridiplantae; phylum Streptophyta; class Magnoliopsida; order Santalales; family Viscaceae; genus Viscum; species Viscum album. The sequence goes on from OY728145.1 coordinate 1,424,472,795, forward strand.
TCATTTTTACATCCATTAAAATCTTATTCTCTATGTGGTTATTATGGAAAAAGGAGATAAACCACACCATGGTGATGGTTGTGTGGTCTAGATATTCTAGTTTTGATTCATGGGAAGGACCATAATGGCCGTAGTAGTGGACTTGGTGTTGTGTTGTACTCAGAAAATGGAAGTGGGGGTTTTAATTCTATAGGATAAGGGAACAAAACCAATAGACTATGAAGTTAGGTGTAATAAAGGAAATGTTATCCTGAAAATAAAAAGGCCACACTATGGTGTCTGGAAGCAATTCATGTTAGTGGGCGTATTGACATGAGATGCCCTAAATGGGGAGGTTTTGATTTTGATTATACTTACAAGGTTATTAATTCGTTAAATAATCGCAATACTTTATTTTAAGACATTATTCTAGTAGATATTTATGTGTTTGGTAGTTGTTCGTCAGGTGAATTAAAAAGGAATTATTCCATGTTATAAAATAGTAAATCTCAAGACAATGATTCTGTAGAGGACTAATATTATAAAAATCATAGAGGAAAATTTGGTGAATATATGGAGGATTTGAATAGACCATATTAATTTGTTATATTTCCATTTTTATTGGAGAATGAACTTCCTATTTTAAGATGGTAGATCAACTAGAATATGAAAGCTGAATAGTTCACACAAACCCATATCCAAATTTTAGAGGTGAGGAGGAATGTTTCCTAAACAAGGGGCTGGAAATAAAAATAACATCTTTAAAATAATTAAAGATCTTTCCAAAGTAGAGGAAGAATGAAATTATTGTTCAAATATTAAATAGAATAAGAATTGTTGTGTAATTTTGGAATGAATAGAAGTTTCACAATGATGTTTTCATAGATTGTGAAGTAAGAGACCTTTATGACTTTAATAGATCATTTATCTAAACATAAGAATTCTCAAAGATAATGTGAAGATAATTAAGAGATATAAAAGTGAAAAAATTGTGTAAAAGTGATCCTTTCAACCATATTGAGAATAAGAAGCAATGTTCTGGGGAGTGACCCTGGAGAATCAGTGAACTACTCCAAATCTTTGTGAGGTGTTATGAATGGGAAAATAGTAACCCAGCTCAAACCCATTTCGAATATTAGTGAACTATATATTTATTTATTTCATGAAACATTTTCGATGCATACTACCTGGATGTCACCCAATGAGGGAAATCCGATTAAATTATCATGTCCCAAATTAATTTATTTGTAAACACTAAAATATAGTAAAGGTAATTATATAGATTATATGTTGGAGCTGGGAAAGTGATTATTTTAGATCAACACTTCTGAAAAAGAGCATTGGAGGTTTCCCTCACAGTTGAGAGGTCAATATACTTTTAGGGTAGTGAAAATTGAAGGAAGGATCATTTTAATTAGATAAGACATTTCATAATCTCATTCAACCCCTATGTAAATCTCCCTCAATGGCCTTACTGAGGTACTAACAATTAAAAAGGGATTCCTAGTGTATCATAATGATGAAAAATAATATACATTTTTTTCAATTTAGTTAAAAAGGATAAGAATGAATCTAAATTTTTTAATGATATGTTATTATTTATGGATTTATTAAATGAAATGTTTTTATAACTGGGGATCAGAATAAGAAAAAAAATATATCAATGTGTGGAAGCCGATATTCATGAATTTATATATAAAATATCCAATATTAAGTTGTTGTGTAAATTGAGTGATAAATTAATAATGGTTTTTCTTGTAAATCAATTGAAAAATAATTCCTCAAACTAAGGATGAAATTCAATTTTTAAAAAACTAGTGAGGTAAAATTATTAAAAAAAATAAAACATAATGGGGATAAGCTTAGTTACTTAAGTATAGAAGAAAAACAAACAACTTCAAAGTTTAAAAATGAAATGGCTAATAAAAATATTATAGAAATGATTATGATGGATGTTGAAAAGGGAATGTTTAAAAACATTTAGATAAACTTTCTTCAGGCTAATGAAATAGAAACTAGAGGTAATGAAATTCATTATGAGGCTGATTAAATTGGGAGATATCATATAGTGTTGAATTCTATTTTTTTAAATCTTTTCATACTAGCATGGAAACATTTTCTTCTGATGAAACTAGTTTTTCAAAACAAGGAAATTTCAATATAGGTTTCTATACATTTTGAGATATTTTTTACTAAGGGAAGATTATATATTTTTGGAACAAACATTAATATACCCTATTACTTTCTAAAGAAAAAAAATAACTTCAAATGTTAAATTTTTTTCATGAAACCTAAAGAAAAAAATACGAATATTTTCATTGAAAAAAATTGTATCCTACAATCCTTATTTTTTGAGGGGGTATTCTAGTGGTGTGGTACTACTATAAATAACTATTTTATCTCCTGAAAATGTATGGAGACAATTTTATTTATTTTTCACTTAAAAATAAATGGGTATAAAAAATGCACCCTCTCAGTGACTATGGATAAATTCATTAGGATAGTATAGTTGGGGACTTAAAACATAGAGTTTAGTGAGAGGAAGCCCATAATCTAATTTAAAAATATTTTTTTTCTTATTTTATTTCAAATAAATAAATCCACCTTCCTTGTTTTTATACAACCACACCTGAACCCTAGTCACATTTTCTTTATTATAAAAAAATTAGTTCACTATAGTAAAACAATTTATCATTATCTTGAAACATTCACATCCACATACTCTCTGTTTTACTTAGTTTAATTTTTTATAATAAATGTTTATATCTAATATTTTATTTTTTTAACTCTTTTAGTTGCTTTAATTTTAAAAAAAACAGAGTCTTTAAGTGTTAAAGGAGATAATAAAAATGGGTTATGATTTAAGGAATAATAGTCAAATTTTAGGGGATTATTATATTTAATTTCATTTAGAATCGTAATTGTGGAATCTGATTTAAGGATTCTATAAAATTTTAATTGAAATGTTTTATGAATTAAAGTATTAAATTCTAATTTATTATTGGAGTTATGTGTAGGGAAAACATATTTTGTTTGAACATTATTACTACTGAATTTGGGATAGAATTATTATGCGATTTACTTAACGTAATACACTTTGTGGAAATCATGATGAATTTTGGATTTTAAATATTATTTAGAACCCAATAAAAATCATAGAAATGATTAATAATTTTAGAATCTATTAAAAATTGTTACTTCTAGTTGTTTAAAATTGTTAAATAAGTTATTATTTTTATCCTCCTTGAAAAAATCATATTTCAATATATAATGGAATTGTATGTTTACTCTTATATCTTTTAAGTCTAATCATAAATTATTTAATTAAAATATTTCATGTTTTACTCACTACACTCATTGGGAATATCTTATAATACCTTAAATTGTTAGGCACTTAAAATTATAGGGGGCCTTGTTTTTTAGAAGAAATTCAACCCAATGTGAATCATTTTTACTATAGAGATGAAATAGGGAATCCATAAGAATTTTATCAGGTAGAAAATAATGTTACTGTAATTGATAAACATAAAAACTTAGTTCTTTATTTACAATGGATTTTTTTCTTTATATTTTTATTATTTTCTCCATAATTTTCTAAAAACTACTGTAGTTATTTTTATTAGTTTAGTGGATGAAAATTATATCTTATGTGTAATTTAATAATGAAATTTTAATTATAAATTTTATAGTTACTTCAGCTATTTATTATATTTTTATTATTAAATTATGTCTTTTTATGCTTATTTATGTGCCTTTTATAGGATTTTTTGGACCCTTAATTGATTTTATGCACTTTTCTTAAAAATTCCATTTATAGACTGAATTTTTGATCTAGTTACTAGATGAAAGTTTTTACATGATATGAATATTTATATTATATTTTATAATAATAAAATATGATGTTAAAATTTTATTATGACCACATTAAATAACATTTGGAACAATTGAATTTTAAAATCTTTTTAAACATAAACTATTCTTCCACCTTGAAGTCCAATATTGAGTAAAATGTTGAGTTTTAAGTGTCAGGGAGGGGTATTATCTTGTGATATATTGAATCTGATGAAGAATATATTTAAATAACCAAAAATATTTAAATTTACTGTTTTTCATATTTAGTTTTCATACTCAATGGTTGAAATATTTTCTGAAATATATAATTTTATTTTCCACATTGAGGGGTGAAATATTTATTATTTCTCCTTGGATTAAATTGACAAATATGTTTTATATATATCTATTAGAAAACATTATTATGGTAATATTTTTGGGATAATTTGTGAAATGTTATTGAAAATCAACTTTTTATTGGAGTTAAACTGATACATTTTTCATTCAATTGGATAGAAAATGAACACCCAATCATGGTCGAGATTTTTAATTTTTCGGATAACACTATTTAAAAAGATAATTATAATTAATTTTAAAAATAAACTCACTAATCTATCCATTTTTTAATTATTATATCTAAAAACTTATTTTTTTCCTATTCACTAAGGAGAATGGTAGAAAATTGGTAGAACAATTTATGAAATGGCACTATTTTTTTAATTCCTTTCCTGAAAGATCAAATTTTACCATCTTTATTAAATAGGATATAGAATTCTTTCCAAACACTTTATTTTTTTAAGATAAATATTCATTCTTACTTGGGAGGGTACATGGAAAAAAACACATAAAATCACCTCTTAGTTGGCATTGAAATTCCTTAATTTATTAGGTTAATTCATTTTTACTGAGTTTGATGAATTGAATTCTTGATGAAAAAGAATATGTGTGGGTGAATTTTTTGTTGACTTTATTTTCAAACATTTTTAGAAAATATTTTATAATAAATTTTAATTTTTCGTTGATAAAATTATTTTTAATTGGAAATATATCAAATATTTATCATTTTATATTACAATTATAATTTCTGGAATAGTTTCATGAAAATGATGATTTTTTGTCCATAATTTCATAACCCATTATTTAACTTTATTTACTATATATTACAAAAAGAATATTTTAGTGGATATTGTTTGAATATTAATTGAAATATAATATTCAATAAATTTTAAGGAATTCGTATTTTGGAAAAAATTTATTAAATTTTTTGTGTTATAGTATTCATCATTGGAAAAAATTTATAATTTTAAGGGTTTTATTCTACACATGAATGTTTTATTCAATAAATATGACACATATAATATATTCTATTTAATATTGATAATTTAGCAAAATTTTAATTTTTCATTCAGGTGATGAGAATTTGATATATTCTTTATCACATGAGATATTTCAGCCACTCTCGTGTAAGAATTTATTGGATGTTGTATGATAAATTATTATATTATCATATAACTTTTTAAATTGAAATTTATGAATTTGGAAAGGGGAGAATCACCAGACCTTTCATACTGGGTGTTTTATAATTTTTTCCTTAATTTGTTAAGACTTGGTTTAATTTTTTTAAGAATTTACCCATTACCATTTTTCATTATAAATTATTGGATCTTGAACAAATCTAGGAAAAATGATACCCAAGACTCATATATGATAATAAGATAAAATGAGAAAAATTTTATGGGGACATGAGACTAAAATAAATCCCAAGTGACATGAAGGAATCTTGATATGGACATGAGATTTTTTATTCAACAAAGTGAGCCAAATGAACCACACATGTGGGGTTGAGTAAAGATAGAAATAAAGGGGATAATGAATTTACTTTTAGTAATTTTTTATAAATTAAAATAAAATTTTATTGAATTAAAACAATTAAAGTAATAAATAAAAACCATTATAGTTAAGAATACTAAAAATATAAAAAATTAAAATACAATGGACAAAACTTTGAAAATAGAGTTCAGTAATAATCCCCACAGAGATCCATATTTTTACACCCCTCATGATCTATGAGTGGTTTTGGTTTAAACCATTATTTTTTATAGTTTTTTTACTGAAACTAAAAATATTTATTTTTTTAAGTTGTAGAAGGTAGAATCTATTATATGAATTAAGACCATAGTTTTAGTGGTTTTACAAAAAAACTAATCTCTATCACATTTAAGGTAATGATCAACTATCCCATTCCGACTTAATGGTAGTGAGAACCCAATACCTAACATTAAATGTAATGATCACCTACCCCCTCATCCTAAATTTGATTGAGTACTTGAGAAAAGAAAAAAAGAAGAGACTTACTTTATGAAAGTCATTTGAATCCCACACACACTTCTTTATAAAGATACATTGAGAAAGAGATGAGACAAGGTGAGGTAATTATTAAAGATACCTTTATAATGATTCAAATGAAACACAATGATCTGAAAAATGATCTTCAAGGTATCAAGGTTCTTCCAATAACCCTTTGGTGTGTATTTATAGCCTCCAGTGGATTTACGAGATTCATAGAGAAGTGGGGTGTTAAATAAAGGTGTTATGAATTAAATTAAAACATGTAAGGCCCTTCACAAACAACTATTTTTTCGTTTTGAATTCTACTCAATAGACAGTGGAACCTACTTGTGGAGGACTTTAAAAATAAAATCCAAATACTTTTTAGCACCCTTCTTTGTTTAGTACCTTAATGTGAAAAAATATTAAATACAAACAATGAAATACAGGAAATGAAATTGTTAAAAATACAATTTTTTATTTGTGATCATTAAAACTACCTAATATATTCATATATATAAGATAATACACTTTTTATTATCACAAACACTTATGAAATTATTCAGTAAAGATTTACCTAATATAATAATCAAGATTGTATCGAAAATAAATTTTAATATTTCATAATGAAATCCATACAATAATTTTTAATACATAAAAAATTAATTTTGATGTCACTTTCAATAATTATTTCAAAAATATGTTCTTAAATATTTCACTTTAAAAATATTTCTTACTTTTTGGTTATTAAAAATTCAAAATCACAAAATTTTCAGAATTCAATATCAAAATCATTCAATTTTCCAAAATAATTGATACAATTAAAGATAACTTTGAAATTATTACCATTGAATCATAAAATTAATATTATTTTTCATTTTATGTGAAAAAAATCTCCCCCATTGAACATAAAAATCCATAATTATGTAAATCATTTAAATTAAAATAATTTAATAAATATTTGGAATCATTTGAAAATATATAAATATACCTTTTATTTAATAATATTTTCCAAAAAAAGTTTTAATAAGGTATTAGTGAAATAATACATTTAATCCCATCAATTTATCCCCCATTTTAATTATTATAAATCTGATAAAAGAGTATTAGAATGATAAAGTTAACCCACTCATAATAATATGATATACAATCATAAATTAAAAAATGGAAATAAATATTTCATATGTAATAATCTTCCATGAAGAGAGTTCAGATCTGAAAACAATAATGCTCTTGAAACCATTCAACATTCAAAATAATAGCTAGAAAACCAAAAAATTCACATTCCATGTGTTCAAATTTTCAAATCTATTCCTTAAAAAATAAAAAAACACATGGGCATGTTTCTTTAAAAATGAAAACTTTAAATAATTATGCATAAAATTAGTTATAAAATGATTATATCTCTAGGATTCAATTTAGATATTATATAGTTTTATCCCCCTTAATTTTAGAAATAAAAATATAATGACTCAAGATTACCATGTTTAGATATTAAATTTAAATAGATGAATGTTCATTACATTACATAACAAAACCATGACATAACTTTATGGGTTTATTGTATTTCAAAAATTGGAAACATAAACAACTAGTTCCAAAATCATATGCATTACCCCCCATTATTCATTCATAATTAGATCCCTTTTTTACATATAATACTTAATACATTTCTTCATATCCTGGTGAAAATAAATATAATAAAAGGGTGATATAATATTATTAGTAAGGTAAAACAAAAGAGATGTGAATCATAATATAAGAATAAGGGGATAATAACCTAAAAATGAAATATTAAATTATTCACTTCATATCCAATATCACAATCTTGAATAATGGTATAAATCATAGAAGTTTATAGGGTATAAATCATAAAAAAACATGATCCATGAGAGAATAACATTGGAATAAGAAATGGAATTATGGAATACACAATGGCATTGAAAACAATTTCCTCATTATGGAAGGATATTTTCCAATACTATCATAGTGTAATGGGTTCACTCCCTAAATCATCGTAACACTCAAGGATCACTCCCAAGACTATCATGGTGGAAAACTTAACTCACTGAACCAAGTTCACTCCACATTTCAGTCATATTAATCTCATGAGATATAAATCATTACCCAATGCATTATAGGGATATATAGTTCCAACATTTAATATAATTAAAACCATACATATGTGTTTGTAAATAATATAAATCATTCATTATATCAGAACCCATGTAAAGAAATTGGTTTCATAAACATTTCTTTATAATATAACTCATAGAAAAAAATGGTTTCATAAAAATCATGCCATCCAAAATATAAACAGACCAAAGAAAGATAAATATGGTATACTAGGATCATCTATAAAGTATACAATAATTAACATAAAATAATTTAGTCTTATATGGAAAATGATTTTGATAGATCACTTGATATAATTATTGAGGAAATATCCTTTCTATTCTAAAATGATTTATTTTTTAACAGTTGTAAAATTGTAAAAGATTTTTTTTGGAAGAAAGTTAAAATATTTTAATATAATCTTCAAGTAATTAAGGTTTTATAGTGGTGGGAAAATATTCTCATGGTTTATTGGTTAAAAAACATTACTTTCATATTTTTGTTAGAAAAGTAAAAAAATCTCATTTAGAAAAAGGTCAAAAGATTCATGTCAAACCATTTTTTGAAAATTCAAACTTTGGTAAATATTATTTTAATTATTTTAGAGTAATATTAAATCCATTTTGAAAATAGTTTTAGAGAACATGGACATAGAGGAGAAAGATTCCCCATGTGATACTTAAATGAAAACAATCCCAAATAATGGTGAGATTGTGAAATAAACCCTTACCTCACGTATCGCATATCCCCTTTCATGTTAAAACATAATTTATAATAGATATGGATTTATTATAAAATTATTCTATAAAAATATTTATATAATAGAATTTATGATTTACTTATATCATCTAATTACCCACTTATTAATTTTTCATTAAAATCAATATTTTGGGTAATAATTACTTCATTTTCTAAGCAAGTTTCAGTTTGTGAGTCCAATTCCTTATACTTTGATCATGGTACCGTCATCTATATAGTTATTATAATATTTTATAAAACACATATATTCAAAAAATTCATCCTTACTACTATTTGCGTGAAATATAACTCAAAAATATATCACATCACATCTTGTAGATGGTAGTCCATACGTATGCATGACCAATGTTATCATTTGCCAAAAGATCTGATGGTAAGATGGTAGAAATTGTATTTCAATTATTAAAAGAATAATTATTTCATAAATATAATATAGAATCATTATACTAATCATAATACCCATATATAAAATATGGTAATGGAAAATGAATTGTATCGGTACGTGGAGATAGTAAACCATACGTATGCATGAGGGATACCTTAACTTCAATGCTTTTCGGGAAACAAGGTTTGTACTAGTGTTTTAAAAATATTAATATAATTTAATAATATTGAGTATACTGAATATATTATTTTAATATAGATATCAAAGATTTTGAGGTGGTAAGGGTAGAAAAGGAAAGTGATCGGCCATATCAATTACCTCTTCTTCGAAATGACACTTTTAGATCTCCTCTAAAGGGCTCTAGGGTTGGTATTTTGAGAAGGTTGAAACCTATAGAAAATAGATAGATATTTGTATAATTTTTTTTTCATATCATGTTTTAGATATATGGTCAAATGTTGTCAAATAAAGTAATGTCAGAGAAGTCCTTTTTTCTTGGATGTGAGGGGAACCTTTTGATTTTCCCAAAAGATTAAAATATATGAAAACTATTATAGATCCTAATGAATATAAATTGGCCATAAATGAATAGTGGGTGATATTTTATACCATATATTATCACTCTATTCCTTATTTACGTTTTTTATTATTTTTAAACTATTTAATAAAACATTAATCCCATAAAATATCATCGTTTTCAATTTTGACACTATTTATTACTATGAATTTACAAACATCTAGAAAACAAGTCGAATTATAAACAAATATTTTATTATATCCTACAAATTTCAAGTAAATTTATATAATGCATGAAACAACATAAATATCTTAAATTATATTTTTTTGATTCTTGTTATATCATTTAATTGTTTTTTTCAATTAATTAAATAATATTACATCATCATTGTGTAGAACTTAAAGAAATTAATTATTTTCTAAAAACTCAAAATAAATTAACATCATGTAGATAAGTGTTTTATATCTAAAAATATAATTTATGGTTTAACATATCTTATGGGTAACCACATATTAAAAATTCTATACTAATTAAAAACTATTGTGAAATCTTTGACTTTTCATTAAATAAAAAACAACAAGGGTATTAATGTCAACCATGTGGATCCAAAAGGTAATAAATTAGAACCATAAATAATTATGGTCTAAAATTAATCATAAAATAGAATACTAGAACGTTTTATGTTAATTTTTTAGTCCTAATCAGATATTTTTACCCTTATTTACTCGATTTACCGTTAACCGTGGCAACAAAAATTAGCAAGGTTACTATTCATATTGACCAAAATAAAAGGGGTATATTTACTAAATTTTGACCTATTTATTAAAAATATTGAATAAATTTTTTGAAATTAAATCATAGAAGCGGTATAATTTAGTTCATTAATAAATTGGTGAAATGCAATGAAAATCAATTTTTTTTGAAAAATTCCCTTTCTAAGTATAAAATATTTGTATACTAAATTTTTGTATAAAATTAACATTAAATACAAAAATTAGAATAAAAGGAACTAATTATATATTAAAAATAATACAAAATATAATTTTACCTTTTAAATTATTTAAAATTAAATAATGTTTTTAATGTATTTCAGTATTTATCATTTTTCATTAACAATTAATTTTTTTAGAAATTCTAAATAATTTAACCTATGATAATTTTTATATGTTTAATTAATTTATTTTAAATTTTTAAATGTTTTTTTAAAATAAATAAAATTAATTATAATTAGTTTCTCTGATAATTCATTAAAAATAACTTTTTTGAAGAAAATAATGTGTAAAGAATAAAATAACTTTAGCAAAAAAATGTTTATTTCATAAGAATTAATAAATGTGTATTGAATATAAAATTCACATTTATTTCATTACATGGTTATTACTATTCATACCATCTAATTCTATGTATGGGTTATAATGATCATGTTAAAATGATAATATTTTAATAGTATCTCATGGCTCGTTTAAACTCGGTGTAGTGTGCAACATGAGCTATTGAAAAAATAAAAAAAATTTAAAGATAAATATTTCATAAAAATATAGAGGTGCTACATAATAATTCCATTAAAATGAATTCATCCCTTGAAATTCATCACTTGGATACAAACAGAGGAGGATACCTCTGCCTCATCACTTCCTCAGGTTCCCATGTTGCTTCCTCATATTGGTGGTTCTATTACAAAACATTATCCATGCGAGTTGTCTTGTTTCACAGAAATTTATATCTATGATCAATAATCAATACCATTTTTTATTTATAATAAGGATCATGATCCAGTGTTATGACCTATACATTTAGTACATTTTAAGTATCAAGTATGTACTTCCTCAGGAGAGATACATGGAACACATCATGAACTTGAGAGAGATTCTATGGGTGACCCAATCGATAAGCTACCATCATAATACAATCAATAATTTTAAAGGTAATTATATAAGTAGTTATGAAAATTCCGTTACATACAAATATTAATAATTTCTTTTAGGAGATATTCATAGAAATATCTTTTCACCCACTTCGAACTCTATCTCTTTCCGAAGATTGTTCGTATACCCTTTTTTAACTATAAGATTATCTAATGAGATTTTGAATGGATCTAATATTATCTATCATCTCCATAGATATATAAGGTACCAATATCTTTCATTCCCTAACTATATTCAAACATATGGGGGTTCTTCACATCTTACCGTAGAGAGCTTCATAGGGATCCATCTGAATGATGGAGTGAAATATACTTTTGTAATAAAATTTTACTAAAGGATGGTGATGACCCCAACCACCTATAAAATCCATAAATAAATACCTTAACTTGTATTTTATAGTTTTAATTGTTTCCCTAAAAAACATCATTTTAGGATGAACAGAAGTGCAGAAACATAACTCTTTAAACAGAGATTACTTAAGACTTTTCCAAAACATTGTGGTGAGCCTCAGATACCTATCAGACACAATGGAATGTGATACTCCATGATATCTTACCACTTACTTAATTTATATTCTGGAAATATGATCACATGATAAATTTTATCCAATTGAAATGAATAGTTCCAATTGTGTAAGGATATTAACTATAACCCATATAGCATTATAGCCATTATATTTTTTGGGAGTTTTTACAACAAAATCCTTGGTGTTGTTTTACCATATCCATTTTAGTACAGTTAATGGTGATAACATCCCCTTGGACTTCTCTCTCCCAACCATTACATGATAAAAAAACAAGCACTGAGAATCATACTCTATAATATCTCTCTTCATTCAATCCCACCAAAAATACTCATTTATATATCCATACATCTTCATACCTCCCGAATGAATAGGGTATGATGAACTATGATCCACATCCAATAGATCCTTATTTAAATCGGGTATGGGGGGAACACAAACACAGTTCCAGAACCTTATTATTCTATCACAATCAAGGTTGAACTAATGGACATTTCTTAATTTATTTTGCAACTCTACATCATCCTTCAACAACTCTTTAATCTTCACATAGATATATAATTGAAAATTAATTTGATCCAAATTAGTGTTATCCCCCTACATAAATATTTATAAGTCCATAATTAGTAAATCAATATATATCATATATTTTCTGATCCTCTTCATAGAGAAGATAGAATGATCCTCTTAGCTCAAATAATATACAACGTTGTTCTCTTTCAAAAGGTGGTAATGTATAGAGAATTAATAATATTTAAGCAACACCAACCATATTCTTTGTAACATGTATAAATATTTTTAATGGAAAATATACATTAATATTTTTTGAATAGTATATATTTAACACTATTCTCTATAGAGATAATTCCTCTATATCTTTAATTCAAATATTTCTATAGCTAACTCAAAAAATGATTGGGATAATTTTTACTATGTAACATCAATTATCATGAGGCATAATTTGTCACCATATCATTTTGCATGAGAAAAAACCCTTACCCCTTATTTAAAGAGTAACTTTAGATTATAATCCTTTCTCCACTAAAAGGTAGTTTGGGCATAGGTTCACTGACCAACCTTCTTTTCATCACCTTGAAATTATATTAACATTCCTTCTTCCAGATAAACTTTTCTTCTTTTCAAATCAACATTGTGAGTGGATTAGATAATCTTGTGAAATATTTCACAAAACATTGATAATATCTAACCAACCCAAGAAAAATATTTATTTTCTTACTATGATTGGTCTAATACATTTCTCAATAGCTTTTTCCCTTTAAGGATCTACTAATATACCCCCACCTGAGATTATATGACCCAAAAAATGAAACTTTTTAAATCCAAAATCCACACTTGGCATATTTTTAATAAATCTTTTCATTCCTCGTTGTCTTCATCGGAATCATAAATTTTTATTCCCATTCTTAATTTCTCTTTGAATAAACAATAATATCTTCTATAAAGACTACACAAAATTTATCAAGATAGTCTCTAAAGACTCTATTCATTATGTCCCTGATGATATTTGAGGGATTAGTTAGAAAAAAAGTAATCACTATAAATTCATAGTGTCCATACCATTTGCGTAACTCCATCTTTCATATGTACTAATTGAATCTAAATTAAGGATATCCAAAATGAAGATTAATATTGTAAAATTATTGATCTCTACATTGTTTTTCATATAATTTATCAATATGGGGTAGAGGATACTTATTCATGATTCTGATATTTATATATTTTTGATAATCAATGAAGATTTACATTGATCTGTATTTATTCCTAAAAAACGAACATGTAAACCCCAAAGTGAAACACTAGTGTGTATTAACCCCATATCAAGAGTGTCTTGAAGTTTTATATTTAATTCAGGTAAATCAATTTAGTCCATTCTATATAGTTTCATTGAAATTTTCTTAGAACTAGGTATGAGTTTTTTTACAAACTAGAATTGATGATGTAAAGGAAGACCTATCAATTATTCTATAAATACATCATCAAAATTGCGAACAATAGGTGTATCATTAATGTTGAGTTTCTCCCAAACTATTTGAGATATATAACCTTCATGTATTGGAATTAAGACCCACATTATGAAATAAATTTCCATTAAAGTTAAAATTTATCCTTTAATATATTAATTTTTATAGGTATAATATGAATTTAAGATGTGAATTACCTTCATAGAAAATTAATAATATCTTTATGTTGAAAAATCCAATCCATGAAAATAATGCCATAAAATTCAACTAAAGAGAGAATGACAAGATTCAATTTCCTAAAAACTTAAATTGTAGAAGAACTATAAACTTGATATGAAACCATTTTTAAACTAGGAGTTTTCCAAGGTAACTCAACATATAATTGTTGAGATGATATGGTGATACCATAAGAAAATTCTTCAAATAAAAATAGTGGGTGGATTCAGAATAAAATAAGACATTATCTGTTTCCTGAGTAGATAAAACGTGTAACATTAAAAACGTTGTTCAAACAACCCATTTCGATAGTTGTGATCACGTGAAATTTTCCTTTATCATATGGATTAAGAGGTTTTTGACACTAGTCATACAAAACTTCAAATTCACACAATGATTATAATAATTCCCATACTCCGTGCCATTATACCATTGTAGCATGGGTAGTGAAATATACAAAGATTTTCCTCTATTCACATCATTAACTAACTTATTCCCATAAAATTAGAATTATTTTTTAGATGACCTTTATTTCAACTTGTGAAATATTTACCAGTCTCCTTAAGAAAATTCCTCAAGGTTTCCTTCCATAATTTGAGAAAAAAAGGAAACTCGTATTCTTTTCTCCACCATTTTTAGTGTTTTTGTTGAATTTAAATTATATTTTCTTATCAAAACCATAATATTTATCCAAATATAATGATTTCTTTATAGCTACTGATTTCCCTTATATATAACACTCTTTTGAGGCTTCTTTTTATTCTACTTAAGAATCTATCATCCTTAATTTCAAGTTGGATGATAATGCCAAAAGTGTACCTCACAATTATAGTAAATGTTTCTTCATATATTCCAATAAATTAATAATTCTTTTGATTTAGCTCAAGGAATTTATTCTCTATTTTCATATAAAGAAAACAAGGAAAGTAATAATTTAAAAATAATTTATTAAACTGGACCCAATCCATGGAGTAAATTTATTCCTCTTTCTTAATATTCTTAATAAGATTACACCATTTACCTACTTTACCTGGCAGATTATAAACAAACAAAATTTATTTCTCATCTAATGGACACTAAATAATAGAAAATATCTTTTTAGTGATACAAATCCATTTCTCATCCACTATTAGATCATAAGAACCACTAAAAAAGTGGAATTTGCCTCATGGAAGACTCAAAAAAATGTTTTCCCCCTCCTTATCACATTTGGAAGGATAACATGATTGATAAATTTAAAAATTTATCTGAGCATTATAATAATAGTTTCCATTACATACAACATATCATTTATTTCCTCAAGAGGGAAATTATTGCATTTCATGTCATATTTTTCATTAAAATAGTTCCTATGGGTCATATCCATTGACTAAAACCAAAAATCATAGTGTTAAAAATACTAATAAAAATTTAACAACAATATAATCAAGGGATATTAATTATAAAATTCCAATATTATGACACCTTAGGTTTAACAAAGGTTATCCATGATTATCACCAAAACTCTAGGATTATATGCTAGACCTAAACATTCCCTTATAGTTCTTTTAAATGTTTTCTTATCTTATCTTCCAATGTTCAACTAAAAGTTTCTATAATAACAACTATAGAAACCCAATATGTTAATACATATATATTAAATATAAATATATTAATATTCATTACATAACATAAAAACATTGTATAAACTATATGGGGTTAGTATCTTTGAAAACATATAAACCTGAAGAAGTTGGTTCATAAAACATCTTAATTATTTCCCACATATTCCTACATAACTAGAACCCTTTTCAAAATATCATACTCAATACCATTATTCATATCATAGGGAAATTAAATATAAGAAAAGAGTGAGATAAGATGCTCAGAAAGAGAAAATAAGTGATATATAAATCATCACATAAGGAAAATGAAAAAAGAACATGAATATAGAATTTTAAAAATACACCATGCGTATCGAAGTTCAAAATATTTTGTTATGGAATAAATCAAAGATGTTTATAATACATGAATCACAAAAGAACATGATCATTGAGAGAATAAAATTAGAATAAGATATAGAATTCTGAGATGTATATAGGCATTGAAGACAATTTACCTAGTAATAAAGGATATTTTCCAAGGCTATAATAGTCGAATGGGTCCACTCCCCAAACCATATTATTTTTCAAGGTTCACTCTCAAGACTATATTAGTGGAAAAAATTCCTTACTGAACCATGTTTTCTTCCTATTTCCAATCCAAATATAAATTTTTATTAAAAATACACTTTAAGGACAAGTGGGAAACCATCGTTCGAAGAACCAAAACCACTATGTGCTAAAGGAGCTCACAAAATTGTTAAACACCAGACCAAGGTTTTTTGAATCATCCACTCTATATAATTCCCAGTGCAAAGTGCTAACCTGTGTGTTTGGATCCTCCCTGAGATGTTCTTTAAGATGTGAGATCATCTTATCCATTATCTGAATGAATTCTTCCAGAGATATTTTTCCTTGATTGAAACACCGATAAATTATATGATCTTGCTTTTCGATCCATGCTTCTTGCTCCTTAGTGGCCTCAACATGCTGCATTTTTTCATAAATTCTAGCAATTTCCTCAATTGAGGCATTGTGCCTCATTTATTTCTCAATAATTGCTTCCTTGGAGTGAAAAATGAGCTTCAAGCATTCCCCTACATCTTCTTCTATTCCCTTTGTTTCTCTTCTTAGACCGCAAATATCTTTGTCTTGAGAGGCCTTTCTTTCCTTACTTCCACCCTTTTCTTCCTTTTTCATTTAGGTCTATCTCATGAGATATAAATCATTAACCAATGAATTAGAGGGAGGTATAAGTCCCACACATCACATAATAAAAACAATAAATATTTGTCCCATAATAACATAAATCATTCATCATATAAGTTCCCATGAAAATAAATTGGTTTCATAAACATATCATCACAGCATAACCCATGCAAAAGATACAAGTTTCATAAAAATTATTCCATTATAAATATAAACTAATAAGAGAATGAGTAAGTATTGTATCATTATATAATATTCCCAATAAATCATAATTGACATCAAATAATGTAATATTATATAGAAAATAATTATTAATTATCACTTGATGTAATTCTTGAGGAAAATATCCTTTTTCTTTTGAAATAATTTAATTTTTAAAGCCGTAATATTATAAAATAAAAACTTTTTCATTGAAAAGAACCTTATGATATTGAAAAGGAATATTCAATTCATTATGTTTTCTAGATAGAGGGAAAATACCCGCATGATATATTAGATAAAAAACATTCCTTCTATGTTTTGCTTATGGAAACGTCACAACAAAACCTCATTTAGAATAAAAAAGATTCATTTGAAACCATTTTATAAAAAGAAAAATTTGGTAAAAATGATTCTAATTTTTTTTGGAGAATGGAAAAAAACTTTCTCGAAACATTTTTAGAAAACATTGACAAGGAAGATAAATATTCTCCATTGTAAACTTAAACATAAACAATCCTAAATAATGATGAGATTTTGAAATAAATACCTAGCTCAAGTCTCACATTTCCTTTGTAACATTAAAACCTCCAGTACAATAAATATGGATATAATATAAATATATTCAATAGCATTAAATCTATAATACCATTTATTATTTATTTATAGAATCTTATCACCCATTTATTAATAATTTTTATTAAAATCGATGTACTAAGTGATAACTGCTTCATTTTCCAAGCATATTTCTGTTCAGAAGACCTAATCCTTATAAGTTGATTATGATACCATCATTTAATGAAATATTGTTATATAATATATTTCTTATATATTCATGAAATTCAACTTTATTTCCATCCATGTGAAATAAAAATCAAAAATTAATTACATCACATCGTGGAGATGATATTCCATACATACACATGAACGACAGTATTGTTTCGAAAAAGATTATATATTAAAAATTTAAAAAATATATTACAATTAACAAAGTATAATTATGGTATAAATATATTATATAAAAAATAAAATCATCATAATACTCAACCAAAATATTTTGTTATGAAAAACAAGTTGTTTGGCTACGTGGAGATGGTAAGCCGTACTTATGCTTGAGCGATGCTTTCACTTCCTGTTTGATGGAAAGAGGGTGTACAATGGTGTTTTAATAATCATAAAAATGTTTCATAATATTAAGGATACTGAATTTATTATTTTATGATATATATATTATATTTATAGGAGGTAATTAATAGTGTAAAATAAGGTGATCAGTTAGAGTGATTACCTATTCATTGAAATGACACCTTTAGATCTCCTCTAAAGGGCTCTAGGGTTGGTCTTTTGAGAGTTATAGAAACTATAAAATATATATAAGGAAGTGTAAAATATTTTTTTTCATAGGATATTTGATATATAAGGCTCAATGTTGTGAAATGAAGTGAGGGAAGAAATGTCTTTTTATAATGGAGGCGAGGTGCACCCTTGGAAATTCTCAAAAGATTTAAATATATTAAGACTATTCTAGTTCCAAATGATTCCAAATGGCCAATAAATTCATATGATATTTAATTTCATATTATATATTATCACATTTTTCGGAATTTAATATTTTTATAATTTTTGAATAATTTAATAACATATTAATCCCATAAAATATCATTATTGTGAATTTAGGTACTATTAATTACTATTAATTTAAAAACATCAAGGATACAATCAAAAATTCTAAAAACTATTTTATTATATACGAAGAATTTCCAATTAGCTAATTTAATTTTTGGATAACCTTATATATCTCAAAATATTTTTATCTTAATACTTTGAATATCATTTATTCGATTTTCTATTAATTTAATAATTACTGCATCAACATTGTGTAAGCATTTAATGTAACCATTTATTCCATAAAGATTAAAAATAAATTACCATGATGATGGTAAATATTTTATAATTAAAATTAATATTTATTGTCAAACATATATTCTATATAACCACATATTAAAAATGATATACTTTGAAAAACAATAGAATGACATCTTTGAATTTTTATTAAATTAAATAATATAAGGGTATTAATGTAAATTATATAGATCCAAACAGCCATAAATGCATATAATGGATTATTATGGTTTAAAATTACTCGTAAAATGTAATTTGGGTATGTTTTAGCATCATTTTATAATCCTTATCACATTATTTTTACCCTTAATAACTCGATATACCCTTAACCATGGTGACAAAAATTATTAGGATTTCTATTCACACAGGCCAAAATAAAAGATAAATATTTTATAAACTTAGAGATCTAGATTAAAAATAAGGAATGCATTTTTTAAGATTCAAAAAATCTATTTTGAAAATCTAATTTAAACTTAAATCAACAAAATACAATGAAAAATAATTTTTAAGTAAAATGGTTTTTTTAATTATAAAATATTTTTATCGCAAATTCATGTATAAAAATTATTTCAAATTCCAAAAGTAGATAAAATTAACTAATATAATTTTAAAAATAAAAAAAATATTTTTACTTCAAAAATTCTTCAAAATAAAATATAGTTTTCAATGTAAATCAGTAATTTTCACTATTCATTAAAAAATCCCAAATTTTTTGAAAATAATAAAAAATTCAGCATAAGATAATTTTGATATTATAAATTCGATACAGATGTTTATTTTTTCAAATTAATTTATGAAAATATTAAAAATTAACTATATTTAATTAATTATAGATAGTAATAAAACTCTTTTTTTGAGGAAAACATATTTTTGAAGAATAAAATGACTTTACTAAAAAATGTTTATTTCTAAAGAATTAATAAATGGGTATTAATATAAAATTCACATAAAATTTATAGTTTTGATATTTCTATTCATACACTCCAATTTAATGGCTAGGTTGTAACAATAATGTAAAAATAATAATATTTTAATAGTATATCATGGATTGTTTAAACTCGGTGTTTTGTGAAACACAAGATATTATAAAAATCAAATTACTTAAAGAATACTATTTCCTAAAATATTGGGATGTTACAAAACTCCTATGTGGATATAAAATATTTCAAATGAATTTAAAGGGAGATAATATTAATTCAAGGAAATGAATCGAAAATTCCAAAAAAATCATATTTTAAACTGAAATTTAAAATATTATATAGATACCAAAATTCCAATCGAAATTTAAGAACAAAAATTTTCTCACACATGTGCTTTGAAATAGAATATAAAATTTCAATATTCAAATTTAAAAATACTAGAGTATAAAATATATTTTATCATGTATGATTTCACTAAGAAATTAGTTTTTTCTCTTAAAAAACATTTTATTTTTTAAAAAGGTTAGGCTTCCCCTTAATAAAATATAATTTAAAGTGATTGAGGAGCTATATGATATATAAATCAAGTGAAAAAAATAATAATAATAAAATTACATAACTATGAGATTTTAATAAATAAATCCATCAATTCAAGATATAAAAGTGATAAATGGATCAATGATCTCAATAATGAAAAGAAATTCATTATTTAATGATATAATGAAATCAATAATAAAAAATAAAAGGATCAGATGAATATTAATAAAGATAAATGGTTTTAATAGATTGATAAAAAAATTGTTTCCTCTATAATATTTCTGATTTAAGTAAAAGAGGATTGGATCCCCATTAATTATGTTATTATAAATATAAAGAGCCATAAAACATTGATAATCAAAATTTATAAAAATAATAAATATTTTTTTAAAAAAAAATTCAATATTCCCTAATGAAATTCTAAGGGATTAAAAAATGGTTTTAGGAAGAAATTATAATTAAATTAATTATAAAAATTCATGTTTATAAACTAAATAAAACATTTGGAGAAAACAATGTTTCATTTTATTCTTATATTTTTAAGAAATTTGATCATTCTCTTCTTTTAAAACTACAGAAAAAATATCAAATATTATAAAAAAGAGAGATGAACAATTTATAATTCATAATAAGAATTATATTATTACATTAGATAATGATATTTTAAATATAATTGGCTTTAAAAATATTGTTATTTCATAAAATCAAAAAATAATGAATTAATTATAGTGATTGTAAGATAAAAAATGTATAAAATGAAAGAAAAAATACCCTATATAAGTGGACAAGATGGTTTGGAATGTGGGTATTGGATATCCAACCAGTTTTATGAGGTGGATAATGGGAAATAAAATAGAATCCCAGTTATGTAAATTATTATGAGCTACCCACTGAGAAATAAGCATCTATCTTGTTTATTCTTATGTATTTCTAAAGAGAACTTCAATTTTAAAAATAAAAGACAACTAATTTTTATATAAAATGTAATACAAAATTTAGAACAATTTTATATTAAAATATCATCATTATAAAATCTTATAATATTTTAATTAGATCTAATTTAATGAATAGAATATCAACTCGAGTTATGATATCCTATAAAATATAAAATTCATAATTCAAAAAAAGATAAAATTTAAATATATTTTCAAAATAATAAACTATTCAATTTAGATGTCAATTTTTAGGAATAAATTTTTAACTCAAGGAAATATCCAAGTGATTTAAATATTTTACTATGATATTTTAAAAAATATATTTTGAAAATATTATAAATACATAAATTATAATAAATCATAAAATTTTAAAAGAAAAATTTAATTAAAATCAAATTTTAATTTTAATAGAAATTTAAAAATAAGAAAATTGATAAATATCAAGCTTATTAAATTCATAAATATGTGACAATAGATAATTATACCAGTATCCCCTTTTATAATATTTAAACATTATACTTCAAGGGTTTTATTTTTCTCTCTAGACATTTAAGCTACAAAATAGTCCAGAATCTATAGATTTTGGATCCCAATTTTTGGTCCAGAAATTTTACTCAATAAAAATTTTGGAACCCACATTTTCTTGTGATATAATTTTATTTAATAGAAATGAGATATTCTAGAATAGATATTTGAAGAGAGGTAAGCTGATTTTTGTCTACCATATCCAGAATTTTCATAATCACATTCATAAATTAGGTTACCTATTATTCTATAATAATTAAAAAACATATATTGAGAACTAAATATTATAAAAATAGAAAGAATTATTTTTTTGGAAAATATTTCATTAAAACCATGGTTATAATTACCCTTTCCATTGGAATGGTTTTTTTGCTACAATTTTTTTGTGTTTTTCTTGGTTTGTTCTGCATGCTGCTATGGATCTAAAGGGTGGATGAGATTCAAATTTATTGTAAGAATTGGTGTGTTTGACTGAATCACCTGAGGTTTTGTTTTCCAAATTGGTTGTTGCTGGACTTGTGAGCATTGGATTCTTCCTCGTTGCATTTGGTAGGCATTGCTGCATCTTGTAGTTTGACGTTGGGTGGGTGACCTCGAAAAAGGGATGGGTGTGCTGACACTCATCATCAGCCATTTGTCCATTTGGATGAATGGACACTTTTTCAAATCTTATGCACTATTTTTCTGTCTGGTTTTGTCTTGCATCAGGTTGATAGTGATGTGTTTTCTCGCATGCACTATCGGGTGGGAGACTCCAAAGAGTGATAGGTGTGATGACACCTATCATCTGGTCTTCCATCTGCATCTCGGTGTGAATTGGGAGAGTTCTATGCCGCGTTTTGTTTCCAGCACAACACAACTTCTTGGGAGGGGGTGAGACATCTCATTAGATGGATCTCTCCTTGCTTTGTCTGATAGGGAGTGAGGAGGTTCTTTCTGATACTTGTTTTTTTCTATCTTCTTTCTTTTTGGCTCCAAATAATTTTGTAAGCCTTTGGGCTTTTCTTTATGGGAATTTTTTCCCTTTTCATGTAATGGGTTTCCTCTTCTCCCAGTCCATTTAAGAGGTTGTTTCTTTTTGGTTCAATAAAGAGGGATTTCCCCTCAACCTTTTAAAAAAATTGTTTTCACCTTCAATTTCAAGGATTTATCAACTTTTTTTAGTTATTTGATCTTTCTCACTCGTAATAAGATTATATTTCTTTTTGAGCCCCATGAATTTTATGGTGAGTTCACAAAATAATTCCTCTAATTGAACTCTATAATATTTGATATATTCATAATCAAGATAGCTATAGGAACAAGAATAATTTTGAATAATAATAATAGGAAGCTGTAGATTTTACCTCATCATAAGCTATGAGGCACTTGGAACTTCCATCAATCGATGTGTATGAGGATATGGAGTCATAGATTGCACTCCATGCTGATACTTTGAATGGATTTTTGTTTTCCTTATTCTTCTTTATCTTTTATTTGGATAAGGGAAAATCTGATTGGTATGACCTTTTTTCATGAAACTATAGAATTATACCTCTAGTTCAACATTTTTACTTATCCTTTTCTGTAATTATAAGAGTATTAGTTTATATTATTGAAGAATATTAGATTTTTAACCATGTTTTCATGATAAAAATCACCTTCAGATGGATTATCGTTAATTTCCTTGAAGGAAACATTCTTATTTTTCTATTTGACCTCTTATATTTCCTTCATGTATTAATTTTTCATTATAATTCATGAGTCATGAGGGTCTCAATGATCTCTTCAATTGATATATTATTAATTATCTTCACTTACCAAATTGTCATCACTTTAAGTTCCCAAGATCTTGGTAAGACCTAAAGGATCTTTTTCACAAGTGTAACTATTTCTAAGATAACCACCAATAGATTTCCTTTAATTAAAAATTTTATTAAATATCATAAACATTTCTATAATTTACTAATTATAAAGAATACTAAAGATTTCAAAATATTTCCTATACATATCAAACCTAATATAATTACACTTATCAGAACCCCCATTCATAACTTCTAGTAATTTCCAAATTTCATGGGAAGTTTTACACATGATTTATTTTTAAATTAAATCATATATAACCCACAATATAGAGTATTAATGTATTTTAAATAAATCTCAAAATCTATTATAACTTTCAGAGTCTATTTTTTCTTTGTTTCCATGGTGGTAGTATATCCAAGAAATATAATTCTCTAAACCAGATATCTTATACTTATAATAAAAATAGAAAGTCGTGTTTTCTGATATCCACATTATAATAAATAAATTTATGGAGCATTACCCATAGAGTTTACCTTGGTAGAAACACTTACATTTGATTTAGAGGCCATCTATAAATGATTGACCCTTGAAACCAACTAAGGTTTTGAAATCAATGATGGCTCTGATACCAATTGTTGGTATAGGAAAAGATGGAAAGAGGGGGGTGAATTACCTTCTAAAAAAATTTAAAAAGTAATACTAAACTGAATATATTAAAATAATTAATGTGATAAATACAAATTATTATAGTTAGGAACATCAGAAATATGATAATTGAAAAGAAATTTTAAAATATTTAGATTACATAGTTTAGAAAAAATCCCCAAAGGGATCCCTATATCTCCTCCCCTTAGAACCCCTGAGAGGTTTGGGTTTAAACTAAGATTTTTAATGATTGTACAACAAACTCAAACCATTTATTGTTTTTAATTGTAGGGAAAACCCATTATAAGAGATAAGACCCTTGGTTTTTAGTGGTTGTAGTAAGGAATCCCAATCTCCCTCGCTTTTAACATAGTGGTCACCTATCACGCTCACATTGAATGGTAGTGAGAACCAAATCCATTAATTTAGATTTAGTGATCACTTATCACATTCACTCTCAACAGTAGTCAGAACCTAAGAAAAGGGAAAATAATAGGCTTTCCTTTTTCAATCCCTTTGAAGCTCACTCACACTTCTAGCAAGAATGAGACATAAATGAGATGTTGAGACTTTTATATAAGAGAGGTTGACAATAATTAAAATAAATAATTATGAACACATAAATTATATTCAATGTGTAAATGGCTTTAACATCACACTTGGGTTTGTATTTATATCCTTTTACAGATTAAATAAGGTTATAGTGGAGTTAGGGGTTGAAGAGAGTAGTTAGGGATATATATTATGGATTTTATCACTAATGTGGTATTAGGAACCAATGTTTTATTGACTGTAGTAGCATAGGGATATTATCATGATGTTGATTGTATTCCCTTTGTTGAGATGCTAGTATTTATACATACTTTTGTTTATATATCCTTCACTAGAGTTGTTTTCATTACTGGTTATTTCTATTAAATGGTATGATATTTCTGATGTTTTGGTTGTGTATTTCCTTTATATGGTATTAATTGTTTCTATATTTTATGATCATGGTGTCTTTCATTTTGTTATTACTATGTAAGTAAATTTATAATTTTTTTTAAAATGAAATGTTAAATAAATGATTTAAATATAGTGGTTTATCTTTTGTGTATTTTAAAGGCATTTTATATTCTCTTAAAAAAAATTATTTTAATTTCTATAATTTGGTAGTTTTACTTACTTACAGTTGGTTTTTAAAGGGATAAAGTCATGATTTATTTATGGGTATATGTTTTCCAAATTTTTAAAAGGTATTGATTAAAAAAATGTGTTTCAAACTATAATTAATGGAATTTATTTTTAAAGTAATCATAGAGACTTTTGTTGGTGGTATCCTACTTGGATTTCACTGCTCACAACCTATTTATAACACTTAATGTCTATAGACAAAGTGTATTTTTTGGTCTTGGTTCAAGTTCTAAAGAAGAAACTCATGTAGACTTATTCTCTTATTATTATCATGGAAATGATTTTAGAAATGTGGTCAGATGATGACCTTGGGTCAGGTGAAGATTATCGGTTTGGTGTTTTATGATTTCTCTCATTAATTGTATATCATGTATGAATCATCCAAATCATTCAATATTGAATCATGGGTTTTATTTTGGTCTCATTTTATTTATTTTTTATATTTTATTTGATATGGATGCTTTTCAGGTTAGACTATGATTAGTTTGTCTCTAATTTTGAAATTTCTAATTTATATTTCATTTATGCTTGACTTTTGGATGATGCATTCAAGATTTATAATACAATTTATTGAGTATTTTTTTTATGTTTATAGGGAAAAATATTCTTGTGTTTGATTCCATGCTACTTGGAAACTATTTTCCAACCCTTGGGGATCAGGAATGCCCTTTAGTCCATGGTGTGGGGTAATTCGGGTGACAAGTTAGGTTTCCTATAATGGTTCATGGAAAAATGTAATTTGAGCACATTATGATATTTGGGAAGTGGTTGTAGATATGATATAGGGATATTGGAAGTGATGTAGTCAGTGCAGGGATATTATAGCTAGATATTTTTTGTTCGATACCTTATGTTTCCATGGGTTTTGAGGTTATGAATTATAAATCTTGAGATTTTTTTTATTCTAGTATATTTTGATCATGATTAATGTTATTTTTAATTATATTGAGAATCAATGGGTTATTTTATGTTTTTATGATTTGATGAAAAAGTTAGATAAGAACCATATGAACATAGTTAGCTCACATCGTCTTTTGATCCATACAATGACTCTGTGCATGGTTATGAGAATCTCTCAGTGACCATTGCATGTTTAGCACACTATTCACTAAACAATGTGGCCAAACCATGAACAACCACTAAACCATTTAAAACATTTTTATTGAACCTATTTTTATATGTATTTTCTTTGGTGATAGGTAATCACCATTTGGGAGGAAATATAAAGCCTTTCTATGATGATATAATGTTTCATTGATAGAATTTATAAAAATTTTACAATAAGAAAACCTAACGAATGTATTTAAGGTTTTAAAAAAATTAATAAAAGAGTTTTTAAAAAAACATTTTATGAAGATTTAGATTTTTTGTAATGGAAAAATAGTTTCAATAATGTTTTCATGAAATTGAAAGTTTGTTTTTATGTAATGTTTTGAACTTTGATATAGTTGTCTTCTAAAATGAATTAAATTATTTTGATGTTGTAGAATGTTCTAGTTATTTTAATAAAGGAGTTATGAATTTGAATCCTTGTTTTGGGTAAGTCACATAATTTTGAAGGGATTTAAAAAGGGTTCATGTAATTTTTATTAGTTTTTTTATTCTCGGAGTGGGGATTATGATTTTTTCCTTTTTTTTCTTTTGGGCCTGTGGTTTTTTTTCTAAAGGAACTCAAAATTTTGAATTTAACAAATGATTTAAAATAGGGATTTATAAAATTTAAAAATATTTTTTAATGTGGAGTTTTAAGGATTTGAAACTAATATAGGTAATTTTATAATTAATTTTAAAATGTAATAGATGAAATATGGTTTTGATTTTTGGTTTTATGGTGATGTATTTTCTGTAATTGGGAGTCTCCATTATTATTCTGGTTGGTTTTGGTGCAATTGTGAAAGTGTGCCTCCTATAAAGGCTAATATATATTATGTGATGTTAATTATTTTGAACTTTCCCCAATGTTAATTTATCATTGTTTGAGTATAGTCCTTTAGGTTTCTGAGTATCTATAATGACCCACAAATTATCATTCGCTAGATAGTACAATGAGTTATTACTTGGCCTTAAGAGACATCCCTAAAATGCTAATGGTTGGAAATAAATGAAGAAGGGTTTTAGATACAAGTGGGGGACGATTTAGCCTATTATAAATAAACTAATAAACAAACCAACCATAAATAAATATTCACTACATGATGCATGAACAAATCAAAGACAACTCAACAACTTCATGTTTATCAAAACCACATCAAAGCATGCAATATATGAAGAATAACCATGTATCAAAGTACAAAGTGGATAAATTACACAAGACTCTAAAAATCCCACAAGGCTTCATGCTCCACATGCTCCAAACAACACAATCTCTAAGCATCCAAAACATCTTCAGGTAGTGCTAAAAATGTGGGAAATGTTACCTTTTCCCATGTCCCGAAAGATAACATCAACAAAAGGATTAGAGGGCCAAAGAACTGGAGAGTATAAAACTCAGTAGGTTTTATTTAATGACCTATCTACTCCGAATGGCCCTAAGGCCTTCATTTTTTATTGATTTTTGATAACCCCCTTTCAAGGGATGAGGGGGAACCCTTAAAAGTCCTGTAGGCTCAGAGATTACAAGGGTCGTAGGCTTAGGAGATTACATGACCTGAAGGTCTTAGGGAATTCAACCAGACTATCTACAAGGAACTACCCCTCCCCAGAATCTAAGTCATGATAGTAGCTCTCCACCTTTGTATGGTCATATGGCTAGGCTTCCAATGCAAGAACAGGCTGGTACCGATGGCATAGTTATACCCACTCATTCTGACAATGCATTTGGTTCTGCTCTGTTGAGTGCACCTTCTCTGAATACTCTTCTGGGGCTGCTTCTTTTTTGTAGTGTGTTTGGGGTGACTAGATGTGGCCCGAAGGCCTTGAGGTGGCCCAAGGGCCTTTAAGGTGGCCTGAAATCCCTACTAACCCAAAGGCCTGTGTGGCCCGAACACCTTAAGGAATCCAAGCCCAAACTGGTGGCCCATGGTGAATAGTTCCAACAGCTACAGTACCGAACAGTACCTGTTATAGTAACTGCTACAATGCCTGCTATAGTACCCGAACAGTGTACAGTTCTACTACAGTACCAGTACAGTGTACAGTTCTACTACAGTACCCTCACAGTGTATAGTACTACTATAGTGTTGCTACAGTGCTTGATACAGTACCTATTATAGTACTTCTACAGTACCTGGAAATATTCCTCTACCTGGTTTTGAACCTGGGTCTTGTAGATGCACTTAATGATACCTCACCAACTGGGTTGAGGCTCAACTGCACCCAATGACTTCTCTACTCAAGCCACTGGGATATATGTTTTAGAAACATTGACAATAAATAGTATATATAAAACATTTTATCAAAATAGTTTATAACAAGATATAAACAAGTTTCCCAAAACCATTTATAACCAAATGCATACAATGTCATTTCAATACCAAAACATTTCAATAATACACCCGTTTATTGAAAACCAATTCCATCAATGTCATTTCAATACCAAAAAATTTCAATAATACACCCTTTTTATTGAAAACAAATTTTCATCAAACCATTTAACAATTATATCAAATCAATAATTTAAAATCACCATTTTAAATTCAAGAGGCTAAATCTCTTTGCACAACATTTCACCAAGATTTCACAATTTTAATAAAAACATAAATAATCATTGGGGAAGATTTATTCCATGTTTTTTAAAATCAATCCCATTAAAATAAACCTATTTTAGACTAATCCAAACAATTATATCAAGAGGAGTCAAGAGAGAAGCCTCCTACCTCATGGGTTTTGACAAAAAAAATAATGAACAAAGAAGGGTCATGAAAACCGGGTCAATTCTCCAAGAACCTACCTTTGATCTATTCTCTTAAAGAGACCGAGACCAAAACCCCATCATATTTAGAATCAAAACACCTAGTTCTACCCATAATGAGTGTAGATATAAGAAACTGAAATAAGGGGAGAAGTATATCTAAGTAGATCTAAGTAACCAAATAAGAAAAATGAAGAACAATCACATAGATGAAGAATATGGCTTCAATTCGTCAAGGGAAGCTTTCAACTCACCTTTGGAATGATGAGAGAACCTTCTCTGACCTTAATAGAAGAAAACTCCCGATTTATGGCCACTTAGGAGGAAAAAAAGAACCTTAGAGGCATGAAATTGTGAGATCAACATTTTTAGTATCTCACTTAAGTACCTACATGGTTAGTTCGCACGATTAGACACATCGTGCACTAACCATGCATTATCCACTACCTAGGAAAACCCTCAAATGAATTCCTTGAACGGTCTATCTAACCATTCTCCAACTGTACTGAATCCACTGCCTCAAAAGGATGAAATACACACAGTTTAGCCGCATGTTTTGACAAACAGTGCACCACCCGTGCAACATCCCCTTTTCCTCAAAACTTCCTTCAATGTTCTCCCAACTCTCCCATTAAATACCCTTAACATTACAACCATGAAATGAATCAAGGGTTATATACCAAAAACCAAGGGTAATAAATTCCCTCCACCATTAGAATTTCCATCATCTGAAAGTAGAAAACCCTCACCCAACTAAAAGAGCTTTGGCCACCGCTCCTTCACTTCCTTTTCATGTTCCCAAGTCTCTTCTTGAATATGACCATGGTTCCATAAAAGCCACACTAGAATGATGCTTTTTTCAGGAAATAATTTCTCTTTCCTATCCACAATCTGTACTGGGATATGTAACAATGAAGCATCTGGCTCTAGGTCAACGTGATCCCATCTGATAACATGGTCAAGATCATGCTGATACTTTTCCAACTGATATACCTAGAACACATTATGCACTGAAATGAACCATGGTAGTAATGCCAACCAATATTCCACCCCTAAAAAACATTCCAGTATCTCTAAAGGGCTAATTTATCTAAGAGATAACTTTCCCTGCTTCCCAAAATGATGACGTCCAAGACATGGAAAGATCCTCAAGAAAATATGATCACTCATGGCGAACAACAATGGTCTTCTACAATGACCTGCATAATATTTTCGATGACTCTAAGAAATCTCTTTCCTCTTACAAATCAATTGGATCTTCTCTGTTGTTTCTTAGGCAAGTCTCATACCAACTATAGAAGTTTCATCTATTTCCACCTAGCATAGTAGAGAACAACATGGACGCCCAAACAATGCTTTAAACAGAACCATGTGTATCGAGGCTTGATAGCTGTTATTGTATGAGAACTCCACTAGGGTATATGATTCTTCTATGAGCCACCAATATCCATTACACAAGCCCACAAAATGTCTTCTAATGTTTGTATCGTATTCTTAGATTTTCCATCTGTCTAAGGGTGATATGTCATTCTCATAGTCAACTTAGTCCCAAGAGCTTGATGTAAGGATTTCTAGAAACAAGATAGGATCCACGGATCTCAGTCTGAGACTATTGAAGCTAGTACACCATGCCACTTTACCACTTCTTGGATGTAGATTTCTTACAGATCCACTATTGTATGATTTTCATGAAAAGGGATGAAATGGGGTGACTTGGTAAGCCGATCCACTATCATCCATATGGAATCATGTTTCCAAACCATTCTTGGATGACCTATAAAAAAATCCATCGCTATCTACTCCGATTTCCAAACTAGGATAGGTAAATACTACAAAATTCTTGCTGGTCTCTGATGATATACTTTAACTTACTGAAAATTTAAGCACTACAAGACAAACTCAGCCACCTTCGTTTTCATCCTGCTTTACCAAAACTACGCCTTTAACGCATTATACATATTTTTTGTACCTGGATATACAACCTTTCATGAATGGTGGTAAGCATGAAGGAGTTGTTCATGACAAGCCATAGGTACAACTATTCGATCTCTAAAGCAAAAAAACTGAACTCCCATTATGTTTCCAACCCTCAATAGTCTCCCCACCTTTGAGTTTTGAAATAATAACTAGACATTATACATCCAATGTTTGTTCCTCTTTGACCATATTTACCAAATCAGGAAGTAGCATAACTAATAATAAAACTACAAAATTACCATGGTCTTCACATTCCACATGCATGTCGGCTAGGACTGACATCAACTTCCATTAATCTAAATCTTCTTTCGCCATCTCAGCATATGAATTTCTACTCAATGAATCTACCACCAAATTCCATTTTCCTATTGTATACATCAAATCAAAGTCAAACATTTGGAGATACTCCATCCATCTTTTTTGCCTTATATTTAAATCTCACTATGAGAAAATGTGTTTCAAGATTTTATGATCTGTAAAAACAGTGAATTTGTCACCAAAGAGGTAGTGTCTCCATATTTTCAATACATGGAAAAATGAATCTAACTCCAAATTGTGTGTTGGGTAATTCTTCTCGTGAACCCTCAAATGCATTGAACCATAAGCAACCATGTTGTATCCTTGCATGAGAACACAACCTAACCCTAATCCTGAAGCATCAAAGTACACCACATACCCCTGTCATGATTTTAGAAAAATCATGATAGGTGCCGATGTAAGATGAACTTTCAACTCTTGGAAAGACTTATGGCATTAATCTATCCATTATAATAGATCTTTATTCTTTGTCAGAGTTGTCATTGGAGAATCTATTCGTGAGAAATCAGGCACACAACGTTGGTAGTAACCAGCTAGACCAAGAAAACTTAGTATATTGAAGACATTTTTCAGTGGTTTCCATGAGATAACAGCTTTTATATTTTCAGGATCCATAGAAACAACCTTCTTAGAAACAACATATCCACAGTAACATACATACTATATCCAAAAATCACACTTTGATAATTTTTCATTCAAACGGTGATATCTCAAGATTTGTAACACTATTTTCAAATGCTTCTCATGGTCAGCCATTGTCTTTGAATACACCAAGATGTCATCCACAAACACCACAACAAAATAATCCAGATATTGCTGAAATAACAAATTCATCAAACACATGGAGACCGTTGGTGCATTCGTTAGACCGAAAGGCATGACTACATATTCATAGTGGCCATATCTACTTCTGAAAGATGTCTTTGGAATATATTCCTTCTGAAATCACTATTGGTGATATCTTAATCATAATTCACTCTTGGAGAACCACTATGCTCCCCTTAATTGATAGAATAGATCATCGAAGCGTGGAAGTGGATATTTTTTATTTATCGTAACTTGGTTAACCTTACAAAAATCAACACACAACTGAAGAGTTCCATCTTCCTTCTTCACGAACAAAACCAGTACTGCCCATAGAGATGTACATGGCCAAATGAAACCCTTACTTTCAAACTCCTCCAACTGCACATTCAATTCCTATTCCTCTATTGGTTCCATCCTATAATATGGAATATAAATAGAACTAGTCCTGGAAAAAGATCAATCGTAAACTACACTTCCCTTATAGGTGGTAACCCTGAAAAGTTATATAGAAATACATCTGGAAATTGATCCACAGTTGTTGAAAAATTAGTTTCCTCGATATCTTCCATTGATTACAATGTCAAAACCACCAAATGGTAAGAGATCATTTCTACCATTGGTGCCAACAATATCTTTTCCCCTTTAGTTTTCCATAATCTCTCCTCTGAAGAGACGCTCAATGCCATCCTCTGTCATAAAACACACTATTCTCCTATAATAGTCAATGTGATCCCTACACATTATCAACCAATCCATAACCAGTATTACATCATAGACATCCATGTCTAACATGGAAAAGCCCCATTTCAGCTCAACTCCATCAATAGTAATAGCAAATTCTCTACACGCAAAGGCTTGACATTCTCTTTCACCAAGGAGAGTTTTTAGTTTTAAAACAGAAGGCTTCATTTCTAAATTTAAACATATCAAGACAACATCACATGTAAAATGAATGAATTTGATGCACCCGTATTTAAGAGCACTTGCACAAGCGTATAATTCAAAATAATCATACCTCTCACCATAGATGGTCTTGCCTGATCATTGATAATCATCTTATCAACTTCATACAATTTCTTTGTCACTGCATTATTCTCCTAATTTCCTTATTGATATTTCCCTGGTTAAGGATTCATGGTACTTTGAGAATCCCAATGGATAGATCTATTAAGCTAAAGAGACTGATTTTGATGTCCTCATCTTGTCAAAGAATATGATGATTGTGATTCATGATATGTGTCATGAGAACCTAACCTCGGAGCACATCAACAATAGTGCTGAAGATGTTCCATCTTGTTGCAATTATGACATGCTCTAGGTTTTGCCATACACTCTTGCTTTATGTGGTTAAGAGAACCATATTGAAAAAAACAACTTTTATCTGGGTTTCTGGAGGAAGTTTCATAGATCCCATTATCTGATTTTTATTTCCACTTCCAACTTAGAAATAGGTGTCCCTTATCCACTTGCTCCCCGTGGTTGACTTCCCACTGATCGCACCACGATTCACTGTTTTATTCCACCCTTACACCGCTGTTTTAAACTAGTTTTGTAATGAATATTCCAAATATAATAATAAAATGCACTTTATATTTTAATCATTTAATTAGTGTTAATAAAAATTATAATGTGCAATGTTACTTGTTTTTATTATTTTAATGTAGGTGGAGGTGATTTGGAGGGCCCTTTATGAAGTGGAAGAAAAATGGTCCAAAATTTCAGGGATACATGGACATCTATCCACAATTTTTCATAGTACAAGAAATCCGTGCATCCAAATCGGATGAAATTTTGTAGTCCTTTCCAAACTTTACTGGGATAAATTTCATATTAAGGAACCTAATGCTGAGTAGGCGTCTATGTGGCCCATCCAAACTGATCTATCCAAGACACCGAATATGGACCAAGTCAAATGATGTGTTCTTTATTTTATAAATATCTTGAGTCGTAGTTGTCAAAATGGTGCAAAACGTTCGGTGGAAATATTCAAGAGGTAGGGCTACAACTTTTCTATTTTCACCGAAGCGAGATAAGTCTATCTGAAGGACGAAACATGTGGTATAATTGGATTGATGAAATATGTGTGCCTAAAACCACCTTCCAATTTTCCTATAAAATGACACCTTGGTCTCCCCATTTGCATGTTTGAACCAGAGGTGATGTTCTGCCATTTTGGAGTACCAAAGGAGTCCTCTCCTCATCAACGAATTTCTGGAGGCCCATATCCTCATAGGGGGATCAAGGATGAAGAAGGCGCTCCACTCGAGCTTCCTCCTCCCAATGTCGAGCTAAGCGGCGAGTGATCATTGTGAGGGAGGTGCAAATGTGAAGAGGGAGTTCTGGTACATAATTCTATAATTTTTTCATGTATATTGTGGATTGTAATTGGTCTTTTATGTGTATATTTACTGGTTTTTATGAATCTAATTGAAACACATTTTATTTCATAATCGATCAGTGTGCAATTTAAAGTGTGTGTCTTGTGTTGTTCCGATTGGACAACATAGTAACCCTTTTCTTTCCCAACCATTTGAGATTTCAATGTTCCTTTACAAAACTTAAAGCATGCTAAGGGGCTGGAACTTTACTACATGATTTTTATGTCAAGGTTTAGTTCTAATCGCATCATTTTAAGAGGCTTGTGGGTACCCAAGATCTTGGTTAACCCTCAAGCTAAGGATTACACTAAAACTAATAATACATTAAGAATAAGGAACTCTTTATGTGCTATAGTAACTTAGCAATGATCACATACCTATCTTATATTTTATAAAATCCACTTGTTTTTTAACTCTTAAACTATTTAAATCAAGTCATTTTGTTTTAGAAATTTTTTTCAAAGCCACCCCCAATTTAAGTACTTTTTATTAAAAATTCACACTCTGAACCCACCAATGCTCCTTGAGAGATGACCTAGGGTCATCCCTAGACTATAAATCAACCTTAAAAATATAATCAATTTGACGTGTCATGACAGCACGATCAAATTTTGGCGCAGTTTTCGGGGAGCGCTTTAGTTTTTTGTGCGTGTTTTCGATAAAATATTTGTAATGTTTGTAAATATTTGTTCGTTTTATCTTCTAAAATTTCATTTATTTTTGTGTTCTAATTTATTTATTATGTAGGTTCTGTGTATGATGTGTTTTACTCCGGGAGTCCTACAAAATTTCGAACCCGAACCAGAGAGGATCCTACATCAACGAAACCAAGACACACAAGACAACACTTTGAAGGAGGAGACATCACATCTTAAAATTATTCTTGATCCTTCTTCTTCTTCTTAAACCAAAGTTAAAACTGAACAAAACATGTATAACATGGATGAAAATAATAGAACACTAAAAGAACTAAGCTCAACTAATGTTGATATTCGACCCACTTAAATTCAATTACAAGGAGAGACACCCAATTTTGAACTAAAATTTGGTTTAATTCTTTTATTACCAAGATTTCATGGACTGCCTGGAGAAGATCCACATAAGAATTTAAAAGAATTTCATATTGTGTGTTCAACATTAAAACCTACTAATGTAGATGAAGAACAAGTAAAACTTAGGGAATTTCCATTTTCATTAGAAGACACAGCTAAAGATTGGTTGTATTATGTTAATTCATCTATTAGAAGTTGGGCGGACATGAAACAAATTTTTCTTGAGAAATACTTCCTAGCCTCTCAAAATGCAACAATAAGGAAAGAAATATGAGGGATAAGACAATCTCGAGGAGAAACCCTTCATGAATATTGGAAATGATTTAAAAGATTATGATCAAGTTGTCCACGCCACCATATAAGTGATTAACTTTTAATTCAGTATTTTTATGAAGGTTTAATCCTTATTGATCGAAACATGATTGATGCTGCTACAGGTGGTTCACTAGTGGATAAAACCCCAATCGCTACAAGGACCCTAATTGAGAACATGGCACAGAACACTCAACAATTCAGTTCAAGGTCTATTGTACCCACTAGAGGTGTCCATGAGGTGCAAAGTACTGAATTCGAGAAGAAGGTGGACACAATGTTTGAAGAGGTGAGTACCCTTATATGACAAATTTCTCTTTCCCAAGGGAAATTCCAATCTCCTCCTCCCATAAATTTTTGTTTATGCTCTTCTAATACCCACTATTCTGACCAATGCCCCCAATTGAGAGAAACTTCTGAGAGTTGTGAGGCAATATTCCCAGGATGCCCCTATAACCAACCCATTAGGAAAGAACCTTACTATCCATCCAACCCTGGGTGGAAATACAACCAAGCCTATAGGCAAGGGGGGTATTCAAACCAGCCTCATCAACCATGGAACCAACCAGGGAAAAGTAGTCATCAACCACCACCACCCAGAAATCCTAAACCACCCCAAAGGCCATTCCAACACCCCCCTCCAAAACCTGAGCCTAGCCTAGAAGATATGATGATACAAATGGATGCCAATAATCTCCAAATCCAACAAACCACTCAAGAATCCATAGAAGACCTCAAAACTCAATTAGGACAACTTGATAACTCGGTGGGTGGAATCCAAAGCCACGGTTCTGGTAAACTACCATCTCAACCACTTTTCAACCCTAGGGATAATGGAAATGTTAGTGCCATCACCCTTAGGAGTGGAACTCAAATTAAAATCCAAATGAACCCTCCATTAGATTCATCCCCTCCTAAGGAAACCACCATCCCAACCAATGAAAAAGGTTCAAATGAGGTGGAACCTTGTCTTGAGAGAAGTCCTACCAAAGGAAAGAGTGAGTCTATTGATGAGTTACCAAGCCCAAGCATTCCTCTTCCATTTCCCCAAAGAGACACCCAAACAAGGAAACAAAAGGAAACTAAACTTGATAAAGAAATCTTGAAGGCTTTCAAAAAAGTGCACGTTAACATTCCATTGATTGATTCCATGAAGAAAATTCCACGTTATGCTAAGTTTATAAAGGATATGTGTACACATCGAAGGAGACTTCGTGGTGATGAGAAGGTAAGTTCGGGGAGGAATGTCTCGGCATTGATACAACCAGCACTTCCCACCAAGTGCAATGATCTTGGAACATTCTCAATTCCACATACCATAGGGGAGTATTCTTCTTCTAATGCTATGTTTGATTTGGGTGCCTCTATTAATTTGATTCCTCACTCTATTTACTCTTTTTTGCAGGTCGGATAACTAAAGACCACATGAATAGTTGTTCAGCTAGAAAATCAGAGTACGACACACCCTTCTGGTATGTTAGAGGATGTTCTTGTGAGGGTTCAAAATTTAATATTTCCTGCTGATTTTCATGTGCTAAAAATGGAAGATGATAGGATCAATGGACACGCCCCAATTATATTGGGGGGACCTTTCTTGAAAACTGCCAAATCCATAATTAATGTCTATAATAGTACATTATCTATGGAATTTGGTGGTGACATAGTCCATTTCAACATCCTTCATGCCATGAAGCACCCCTCAGAAAAACATTCCTCTCTCTCGGTAAATCCAATTTATGTACTCCCTTCCCCTAAAATCACTTCATTTGTTTCCCCTGATCCCCTTTCTAAATTTTCCTCTTTGATTGAAATTCTTGGTAATGAATCATGTGTTGATTTTTTAGTGATCTAGAAAAGTGTCATGCATGTTTATTAATTGATAATTTCTTAAACACGGAGGATCACAAGACCATCGATGATACTTCTATGCTTGTAAAACCTAATTCCTCATCTGAGGATGATACCATTGAGCAGTTAGATGAGATTAGTGACCTCTCACATACACACACACTCCCATAAATCAAAAATCCACTTGAATTGTAACTAAAGCAACTGCCTCAAGATTTAAAGTATTCATATCTTTAGAATGGAAACAAGTTGCTCATCATCATTGTTAGTTCACTCCCTCCTGAGCATGAATTGCGCCTGCTTGAAATTTTGAGGGAGTATAAACAAACATTGGGATGGAAACTTGCGGACATTCTTGGTATTAGCCTATCAATTTGTACAGATCATATTTTATTAACTGATGAGGCTAAACTAGTGAGGCAGACACAACGTCGACTGAACCCAAACCTCTTAGAAGTAGTTAAAAAGGAAGTAAAAAAATTATTGGCTGTTGGAATAATTTACCCCATCTCTGACATCCAATGGGTCAGTCCCGTTCAAGGAGTTCCTAAAAAAACTGGCCTAACTGTAATTAAAAATGAAAACAATGAATTGGTTCCAACTCGTGTGCAGAATAGTTGGCGTGTCTGTATAGATTATCGCCGAGTAGACAAACACACTAGGAAGCACCATTTACCCTTGCCATTCATTGACCAAATTCTAGAGAGGCTAGCGGGGAAGTCCCATTACTGTTTTCTTGATAGGTATTCTGGATACTTTCATATCCATATTTCCCCCGAGGATCAGGAAAAGACAACCTTCACTTGCCCCTTTGGCATATTTTCCTATTGAAGGATTCCATTTGTCCTGTGCAATGCTCCAGGTACTTTCCAGTGATGTATGGTTAGTATTTTTTCGGATTACCTGGAGAATTGCATGGAAGTTTTCATGGATGATTTTAATGTTTATAGATCCTCTTTCGATGAATTTTTAAGTATTCTTGGTTTCGTCCTACGTCGCTGTATTGAAAAGAGTCTTGTATTAAATTATGATAAATTCTATTTAATGGTGTGACAAGGTATAGTTTTGGGACATGCCATTTCTGGGGCTGGTATCCAAGTAGATAAATCGAATGTGGATGTCATTTCTTCCCTACCATTCCCTAAAAATGTACATGATGTGTGGTCTTTCCTAGGTCATGTTGGATTTTACCGATGTTTCATTCATGACTTTAGTAAAATTGCACTCCCCCTCTCCTGCTTACTCCAAAAAGAAAAGGAATTAGTTTTTGATAAGGAATGTGAAGGTGCTTTTAATAAGTTAAAATGGAGTCTCACATCACCCACAGTAATCCAACCACCTCAGTGGGATTTACCATTTGAGCTCATGTGTGACGCCTATAACTATGCAGTTGGGGTAGTCTTATCACAAAGGGTCGATCGAGCTCCACATGTCATTGCCTATGACTTGCGTACTTTGGAGCCTGCCCAAGAAAACTACACCACCACTGAAAGACAAATTCATTCCATTTTTTTGCCTTAGATAAATTCACGTCGTATCTTATAGGGTCCAAAGAAATTGTTTTCTCAGACCATGCAGCCCTCCAGTATCTCCTAAAGAAACCGGAAGCCAAACCACGTCTCATTCGTTGGATGCTCCTCCTTCAGAAATTCAATCTAGAAATTAGAGATAAAAAAGGAGCAGAGAATTTGGTGGCAGACCATATTAGTAGGATCCTCCCATCCTCAGACATTGTCTCATCCCCTTGTATTCCCATTAATGACATGTTTCCTGATGATCAATTGTACAAAGTACAAGATTCTATTCCCTGGTATGCTGAAATTGTAAATTATTTGGTAGAATCTTCCATTCCTACTGATTTCAAAAAAAACCAAGACAGTCATATAAAACAAGAATCTCGTTGGTAAATTTGGGATGACCCCTACCTTTGGCGCACATGTAGCGATCAGGTCCTTAGGCGTTGTGTTCCCGATAGCGAGTTTCAGTCTGTCCTCAGATTCTGCCACACTCTTGCTTGTGGGGGACACTTTGGTCCCCAATGGACTGCTCATAAAGTTCTTGATTCTGGTCTCTTTTGGCCAACACTTTTTCAGGATGCCCATGAATTTTTTAATTCTTGTCCTCGTTGTCAAAGAACGAGGAATGTCTCTAAAATGAATGAAATGCACACAACAACCCTTACTCTTTCATGAAATTTTTTATGTTTGGGGCATTGACTTTATGGGGACATTTCCCAATTATTTTTCAAACCTGTACATTCTTTTGGCCATTGATTACGTATCAAAATGGGTAGAGGCACGATCCACAGGGACAGATGATTCCAAAATAATTGTAGAATTTTTGAGAACTCAGATCTTTTGTAGGATTGGATTACCGAGGTTCATCATCAGTGACCAGGGTTCTCATTTCTGAAACCGAACAATGCAATCACTTTTTCATCGGTATGGGGTCGATCATTGAGTGTCTACTACATATCACCCATAGACTAATGGTCAAGACAAGGTTTCAAATATAGAGGTAAAACAAATTCTTGAAAAAACGGTCCAACCCAATAGGAAATATTGGAGTCTTAGACTCGATGATTCATTATGGGCTTACCATACTAATTTTAAAACTCCAATTAGAATTTCACCTTATAAGCTTGTTTTTGGAAGGAGTTGTCACCTCCCTGTTGAGATTGAGCACCGGGCCTACTGGGCCATTACAAAATGAAATTCTAACCTTTCTGGTGCAGGTTCTCAAAGAAAGTTACAGATATAGGAGCTGGAAGAAATGCGTAGAGATTATTATGATAACTCCAGGATTTATAAGGACCAGACCAAGGCTTCCCACGACCACATTATCCTTCATCAAGAGTTCCAAATTTGGAAGAAGGTCCTCCTCTATAATGTAAGGCTGAAATTGCATCCCAGTATGCTTCGTTCCTGCTGGTTTGGACCATACACTATTACTAATGTCTCTCCATTCGGTGTTGTCTAGGTTCAAAATGAAGAAACCAAGAAAACATTCACTGTCAATGGGTAGCGGCTGAAGCACTTTCATGAATCCGTTCTGGAGTCCCCGATGGAGGAACTCCAAGTTCAAGAATCAATCTATGAATGACATCCACCAGGTTTTATCCTTCCTTCCCACATTTTCTTTTACTACAGTGAGGACACTGCATACACTAGGTGTGGGGGGTGGATACATTCATGGGTTAGTTAGGAATTTTCACCGTTTTCTCCTTTTGTTTTCTCTTTTTGGCCTTCTTTATGGTATTTTCGTTTTTACCCATCAACAATTTCGAAGTTCCATGATTTGGAGACAATAAAGGGGGGAAAGTAAAAATACCACAACGAAGGCTAAAAAGAATTTCAATATGAATTTAACATCAGGGAGTGATGTTTAGTGAATTTGTTTTCTGTCAATGATATAAATGGTTGTATCACTATGAAACATTTGAGATGATTGATGCCCCTTGTGTGAGTAGTTTTGGGAAAACCATGTCACTAATATCTCCAAAAAGTTTTTCCCCAAACCACAAAGTGTGATTATTTCTTACATAATATAAGGTAAATATATGTTGGGTTAATATTTTTCAGCTTTAAATGATATTTCCATACGTTCGTTCCTTATCTGATCTGTTTCATTACTATACCATATTGAAGTATGCATGTGTACCTAATGTTCGACTGTTGTACGCCCTCAAAAAAAATGGTTGTGTCTTGGGTAGGTCAAAAAACCACTCCTCCTCAACCTTTTATCTTGTTATAACTATTTCAATTAGTGTCGTGAGGATATCAAACAGGGGTTGAGAGATGAGTGTGAGATTTGTTCCAAATGAAACTTCAAAAAAATATAATAAATGAGGGGAGTGATGAAATGTGAAACATATGGGGATAACTAGGTTCAGAGCATATGTTTTGACTTCTGGGAATGCTTAAATGAGTGGGTCTTGAAATATGATTGCAAAGGATATAGGGCTGGTTCGGTGGACAAAATCATTTAAGCTGAAAAATGTTAAAATGACCTATATTTATTGGATAACAAGTGGAAAGAATATCATGGAATGGTTTTCACACACACACATGGAGATTTGGTTTCATGGTTTAATTTTTAATTCCTTGCTCATGTTGGTGTCATAAATCTCTTTGAATTTTATTGTGATATTATCTATGAGAAATCTTTTTCCATTTTCACTGGGAAGAACTCCTTAGTGCGGTTCGTGCATTGATCACATTAATTTGGTGAATTAAAATTTCATCAAATGCTAAATCATCATGATTTTGGAAATATTTATATATGAAATATTTTATTGGGATATGTGACTTTGCCCAGGAGTGAAAATGTTTAGGTGTGGGGGGGTGATCGTACAACGATTCACTGTTTTATTCCACCCTTACACCGCTGTTTTAAACTAGTTTTGTAATGAATATTCCAAATGTAATAATAAATTTTACTTTAAGTTTGAATCATTTAATTAATTTTAATCAAAATTATAATGTGCAATGTTACTTGTTTTTATTATTTCCATGTAGGTGGAGGTGATTTGGAGGGCCCTTGATGAAGTGGAAGAAAAATGGGCCAAAATTGCATGGATCCATAGAAATCTGTCCACAATTTTTCATAGTACAAGAAATTCGTGCATCTAAATGGGCTGAATGTTTTTGGACCTATCCAAAATTTAATAGGCTACATTTCATATTAAGGAACCCAATCCTGATTCGGCTTCTATGGGGGCCATCCGAACTGATCTATCCAAGACACTGAATATGGACTAAGTCAAATGACGTGTTCTGTATTTTATCAATATCGTGAGCTGTAGTTGTCCAAATGGTGCCAAACATTCGGTGGAGATAGTCAAGAGGTAGGTTTACAACCTTTCTATTTTCTCCAATGCGATATAAGGCTTTCTGAAGGCCAAAACATGTGGTACAAGTGGATTGATGAAATATGTGTGCCTAAAACCACCTTCCAATTTTCCTGTAAAATGACACCTTTGTCTTCCCATTTGCAAGTTCGAACAAGAGGTGATGTTCTGACATTTTGGAGTACCAAAGGAGTCCTCTCCTAATAAAAGATGTTCTGGAGGCCCATATCCTCATAGGGGGATCAAGGATGAAGAAGTCGTTCCACTCGAGCTTCCTCCTCCTCCCAATGTCGAGCTAAGCGGCGAGTGATCATTGCGAGGGAGCTACACACGTGAAGAGGGAGTTCCAACACATAATTTTCTACTGTTTTTTGTGTATATTGTGGATTGGAATTGTTCTTTTATATTTATCATAACTTGTTTTGATGCATCTAACTGAAACACCTCTTATTTCATAATCGATCGGTGTGCAATTTAAAGTGTGCGTCTTGTGTTGTTTCGATTGGACAACATAATAACCCTTTTCTTTCACAACCATTTGAGATTTAAATGTTCCTTTATAAACCGTAAAGCATGCTAAGGGTCTAGAACTTGAATACACGATTGTTATGTCAAGGTTTAGTTCTAATCGCATCATTTTAAGAGGCTTGTGGGTACCCAAGATCTTGGTTAACCCTCAAGCAAAGGACTACACTAAAACCTAATAATAAATTAAGAATTAGGAACTCTTCATGTGATGTAGTAACTTATAAATGATCACATAAATATCATATATTTTACAAAATACACTTGTTTTCAACTCTTAAAGTATTTAAATTAAGTCATTTTGTTTTAGAAATTGTTTTCGAAGCCACCCCCAATTTAAGTACTTTTTATTAAAAACGCACACTCTGAACCCACCAATGCTCCTTGAGAGACGACCTAGGGTCTTCCCTAGACTATAAATAAACCTTAATAATATAATCAATTTGACGTGTCATGACAGCGCGGTCACCCACCATTCCCTATAGGTATCATCATTCCTCCTCCTATCAATCTCGAGATATCACGTTCTTCCACAGTTTCCATGTTCACCATCTTTGTATAATCCATAATATAGAGTACCATAATATTTGATCGAATCTCTTCCCTATCCATGATTCAAAGATACGTGCCTTAAAAGACGCACATGCTACAACCTCTGGTGAAAAAATGGACTAAATTCCTGAATTTAACTTCATACTCTGTGACAGATAGGCTCGCCTATTTTGGGATGAAGAATTCCTTCATTTTCTGGATCTTGAATGTTTTAGGATAGAATTATTTGTTGAACAATTCTTCAAAATAATCCCAGGTAAGGCCTTCATCCAATTTATCATGCACTGCTAAATCCCACCACTGTCGTGCAATATCATCGAGCATATATGTCGCCATCTTGTCTTTGAGCTCTGATGGTGTGCCGATGAAATTGAAGATATGATTCGTCCTACTCAGCCAATCCTCTGCCTTCTCAGACTCAACATCACCCCTGAAGT
The DNA here is from genome assembly GCA_963277665.1 of Viscum album. Lineage (NCBI taxonomy): Eukaryota > Viridiplantae > Streptophyta > Magnoliopsida > Santalales > Viscaceae > Viscum > Viscum album. The sequence goes on from OY728145.1 coordinate 1,424,517,669, forward strand.
TAGGTGGATTATGATTCATGAACTGTATGGTATGATCCTCATGCTTTGGCTCATTCCTCTGGTTCCCCATATCCACAATTTGAAAAGCCTAGACAATACTCTAAATCATCTCTTGGTTCACCCGTGGTCTAGGGGAAACCATATTATCCGCAACTTCTTCTGGTTAGTTTCGAAGATACCTACCAGGTGCCATTTGCTAAATCAGCAACAAACTCTATCTATCTCAATCTCTAGAAACTGATGGATTAACATTTCAAATTTTATCACATCATATATCACAAAATTATTTTCCAAAAACTACATTTGTCCATATTCAATATTTTTTTTGAAAATCGACTAATGGTTTTGAAAATCAAACCATTTTCAAAATACACCACATATCCACTTTTCAAAATATTCCATTTGAAAACAAACTCTTCATTTTAAAAAATTTATATATTTTCAAAATATCATATATCATTCCTCACAATGAGATATGCAATCCTAGTGGGAATTCATTCCTCTACAATACATGTCATGCCCATCTCATTGGCTAAACCCATGTCTTTGAGATTTCCAACATTCTAGAAGTGCATCCAAAGCACATATATACCCAATACCCTCGTAACATGATGTTCAACATAAACGGGTTAGCTACATCCTTTTATGCTATACATTTAAAGTTCTGAAAATCCAACTCCAGTCTATGATTCCGACCCAAGGAATATATGAAAAGGAATTCCACCACGAAGATCAAGAACATTGTTGATTTGTACTACAAGAGAAGGACAAGACTGATACTGTTTGTAATGGCACACCAATTCTCATTATCTTGAGAGAACAACGAGTCATTACTAGGCCTTAATCGACATTCCCAAAATGAAAAAGGCTAGAAAATAAATGCTGAGGGGTTTAAAATACAATTGGGGGACGATTTACCCTTTTAGAAATAAACATATAAACCAACAAACCATAACCAAACATTCACTACATGATGCATGAACAAATGAAAGACAACTCAACCACTTCATGTATCTCAAAACTACATCCAAGTATTCAATAATGGAAGAATAACCAAGTATAAAAGTACTCAGTGTATAAATGACACAAGACTCTCAAAAGACCACAAGACTCCATGCTCCAAAATCTCCAAGCTCCATAATATCAGAACAACCCAAACATCACAAGGTAGTTCTAAAAACATGGGAAATGTTACCTTTTCCCCTATCCCAGAAGATAACATCTGCAAAAACACAAAAGTTCCAAAGTAGGGGTGAGTATAAAACTCAGTAGGTTTTCCGCAATGACTTCCCTACTCAAGCCACTAGGATAAAATAGTTATCAACATTTAAAATAGGCAGTTTATAACAAGATATAAACATGTTTCCCAAAAACATTTTTATCCAAAAGCATACAAGTTCAATTGAAACCCATTTTTCAAAATGTTATTTTCCTAGAAAAATAACTAAACAAGATTTAGAACCAGTTAACAATATCCCATTTTTTTCAAACCCAACCATTCCACAAACAGATTCAACCAAACATGCATGCTACGTTATGCCAACACCATACTCATGAGTGGTTTCTCATCGATCTACCAAGTCATCACAAGTTAATTGTTTCCCATGTCCCATTAACCCTTTGGAACCAAGAACAATGTCATATTTCAACCAAGCCCCATATATATAATATGAACTTTTATATCTCGTGTTCCATTTAACCTTTAGCACTTAGCCCAAGGTCATATTTCAACAAAGCCCTAGAAATGAAATATGAACTCACACACCAATATACCTAAGGATCATACCAAAACACCTTTTTGAAAAAACACCATTTTTATTGAAAACCATTTCCATCAAAACCATTACCATACCAAACCATATCAATAAATCACCCCTTTTATTGAAAGCCAACTCCATCAAAGTCATTTATATACCAAACCATTTCAATAAAACACCCATTATTATTGAAAACAAATTTTCATCAAACCATTTAACAATTCCCTCAAATCAAGTATTTAAAATCATCATTTTAAATTTAAGAGGCTAATTCACTTTGCAAAATAATTCACCAATTTTTAAAAATTTCATTAAAACCATAAATCATCACTAGAGAAGATTTATTCCATGATTTTAACAATCAATACCATTAAAATAAACCAATTTAAATATAATACATTCAATTCTAGAAAGAGGAGTTGAGAGATAATTCTCCAACCACAAAGAATGAAAAACGCTCAAGAAAACCAGGTCGATTCTCCAAGAAACCGCATTAGATCCCTACTCCTAACAAGAATGAGACCAAATATCATCATATTTGGAATCCAAACACCTAGATCCACCCATAACAGGTGTTGATATAAGTAACCGAGAGAAGAGGATAATTAGATCTAAGTAGATCTATGAAACTGAACAAGAACGAAGAAGAACGATCACATACCTCAAAAATCTGGCTTCAATTCACCAAGGGACGCCTTCAGATAGCCTCCAGAACGATGGGAGAACCATATCTGATCTTAGTGGAAGAAAAATACCGAGTTATATCAGATTAAGATAAAAAATGAGCCACTTAGAGGAAAAAACTTGGGAGATCCACTTTTTTAGGATCTCACTTAAGTGCCTGCATAGTTAGACAAACCGTGCACTAATTGTGTGTTAGAGACTTCCTAGGTAGACCCTCACACATTTCCTCACATGGACTCTATAAAAATGCTCCAACCATGTGGAATCCAATACCGCAAAAGAACCAACAATGCGAGGTTTGGCTGCATGGTTAGACAAACCGTGTTCCGCCTGTGCAACGTCCCCTTTGCATCAAAACATCCTTCAATGTTCTCGCAACTCTCCCATTCATCACCCTTAACTTTATAACCATGAAAATATTCATGTAAGGGTTACATACTAGTAAGTATGGGTACTACAGTATCACTACTAGAGACGGGACCTATACAAATGGTTTTTCCAAACTATTGGTATAGGTACCATATACTAATGGTTTTGGGAAAACCGTTTGTATAGGCATCATAATTTGACCCTATACCAATGGTTCATGAAGAAATGTTGTTATATACACCATTTAAATAACCTATACCAATGTTTTTTCCAAAATAATTGGTATAGGTCTAAAAATTAAAAATACTTATACCAACGGTTTGGAAAACTGTTTGAATAGGTCGATACCAATGGTTTTCCAAACGGTTGGTATGTATTTCCATAATTTTAAAAGAAATATTTTATCAAATAACATTGAATAATTAAAAAATTAATTTTATTTTAAATATAAATATACATATCTATCATATTATGTTTCTAAAAAATGTTTTAGTTTATTGTTTATGATATTGAAATATAAATTAGAGGTATGGGTTTCGAATCATGTAAGGGGTTAATTTTTTAATTATCTATATCAATGGTTTTCAAAACCATTTTTATAGGTGTATCATATTACCTATATCAATGTAAGAAAATCCAATGACCACCCAAACCATTAGTATATACAATACCAATAGTTTTGGGGCCTATACCAATGTTTCCAAACAATTGTTATAGACATTTTTTTCAAAAGTTTCTACGCTTACTCTATATGGGGTTTTCAAAGTGAACCCTTAACAGTATTTTTACCTTACAAAAGAGATCCTAGTTTTGTTCCTTCTCTTGTATTTCATGGTGTTGGTCCATACCTCAGTTCAATAATAGTTGGGGTCTAGATAGAGGGTTGATGTATCATGTTTAGGGTGTTCCCCTTTGATTTTCTTTTGTTTTATTCTTACCTAAATTTTCCTTCATTATGTCTGGAATAATATAAAACCTTTTCATAGGTTTGATATATGCATTTATTTTGATATAATTTAATGATAATTTTCATGTGGTGGTGGATATGACATTTCTTTTTTTCTCCATGTTAGCATATCTGATTAAGGGTCTCTTACTTAATTTGTGTGATTATCGTATGGGGATACTTCTTTTTGTTTGACCCACTAGGTGAGTGTGAATCTTATATTTTGGGGAGTCCTATTTATATTCTCAGCTATTTATTGTGTCATTCATTATTTGGTACTCATGTATCAAATCTACAATAAAAACTCATAACTGCACTCCCAGATATGGTGTTAGAATCACTTCCTTTAAGTACTATATTTGATACAAAGTGAGATGAACCTATCATTATTTTACAATAATTCTATAAAATGAACATTAAATTTCATAAATAAATGTACAATATCAGTAATCAAAATTTTAGTGTCTATAAGGATCATCTACATAGGAAACTTAATTTTAAATTATTAAAAAACTTTATCCATAATTTAGACACATTAGACTTCCTCTTAGACTACTCAAAACTATATTAATAACCATAAACTGGATAAATTAATACATAATAAATAAGAAAGATCAATATCTTAGTAATTTTACACCTAAGTGATAATGTTCACTGATCATAATTTTTCATAAAATGTGAAAATGGGAATAATCAAAGTACATAAGGAAATCGTACCCAAAAAACATAGATCATAAAACATGAGTCACAGAATATTTCATGGTATAAAATGAGTTGATGAACATGATCCATTATAGAATAAAATATTCATAAAAATAAGCCTAATATAGTGTAAAAAACACAATCATTTGTAAAAAATGTGAACAAATCCATGTATGTCCACCCCTTTAAGTTGTGAACAAATCCAAGTATGGCCATGCATCATTATCTCATTAGATATAACTCTTTATCGAATGAATTAGAGGGAAATATAATACCCCACCCATAATAACCCTTACATATTAGTGCCACATAAAATCAACCAATCATTATATCATAAAAAACAGGTGCAATGAAAATGAGTTTCATATCCTTTTGAAATATAATCATGTTAAAAAATAATTTACAGTTACATTAATAACCATGGCATGATATAATCATGGGAAATAAATGGGTATCCAAAGATATTATATAAAATTATAGGTAAATACCCTTTAGTTTGGATAATTGAGAATGTTGTATCTTCACCATATAGATAGAGGGTATAAAGTTAGGTAAATAATTTCTCTAAAAAATTGAAGTATTACATATATGTGAACACCATTCAATTAATGAATTGGAAATTAGGGTATTCAAAATGGAAAGTAATTAGAAGAAAATTTATGATTATTCAAAAAGGGTGGTTATGTAAGAACAAAACAGTGATATATCACTCCTATGATATAAAATAACTTTAATTCATCTATTGAAATAATATGTACGGTATCATTTGAAGAATATCCTTGATCAAGAATAAAACATGTCAAATCAAATTTTCTTTCATCAAAAACATTTTAAGGACCATTAGAAAATTTTATTTTGATATTAAAAGAAATAAAGATCATTTTTATATCCATTATTTAAGTGTAAATAATTTATAAAAAAAATAGAATAATAATAACTTTTATAAATCATAAATATTTATATAATTACATTCTTATAAAAGGGGAAAAAAGGGTGGAAAGATGTGTTCGCATGAAAAAAATTTAAAAAGTGATGTTTTTAAACATTGAAAAAATTGAACCATATGAAAACAATTATAAATTATATAAAAAAATTTATAGAAGTTAAAAGTATAATAATTTTACATTAATAAATTATTAAATAATATATAATGAAATTTTTAGAAGCGTCCAATGAATTGGTCATAGAAGAAGAGGATTCCCATCAGAAAAGAACATGTTGTGTTAGTTTCCTACAATTGGTAAATAATTATATAAGGGGGAAAAATATAGATAACACATATAAGACATAGAAAATAATAATAGGGGTGGGGGAATGATCAGGGTTCTAGAAATAAAGATAATGCAAATTACCTAAATGGACTATCTTTAAAAAACAGCACCTATTTGAAAATGAGATTGAACAGGAAACCCTTATAGTAATTATAATGCAATAATAATAAAAACATATGAGAGATACCCTGAAATGGAAATTTAAATATCATTAAATAAAATATATTAATTATAACTTAATGTAATAGGATATTGAATGTACATTATTAAATAAATTATGATGCATAATATCAACCATGTCTTTTGTAATTGAAAATACATATAAATAACCCTTATGTCATCGTTATCTTTCAAATTGAAAACCCATGAAAGGTACAACAAGAGATATATTTTTTAATACCTTATGATTCATGAAAATGTTTGACAAAATAAATTCTTGTCCAACATATATACCAAAAAATTTAAGCAATTGGTGAATACACATTATATCTTACTGAAGAAAAGTTGAGATGAAAAAACAATTACTTTCTTTCCCCGATTAATCAAATTTATCCTAATATCCTATAACAAAAAACATAAATATATTAATATTAAATTTCATAATTTTATTAATATATTTTAAATTTTATATACTTTTGTTATGATCATTAACTATGAATATATTAGTTAGTTATAGATTATTTTTACCATTGTGCGTTAGTTTCTTTCATTGTTTCACACAGGCTTTAGGAGCTCAATTTTGGTATCAATTTTTTACCATGTTCATTATTAAAATATTTATTAATTTACTAGAACATATAACTTATATTTAATTATAAATCTCTTATCTCCTTCTATATGTGTTTTAGTTGTGATTTTTGAAAATTGAATCAGTGTTAGGTTATTTCAGAAATTTTACCGATCAGAGATGATATTTTAATAATATGATGACTTCATAATATAAAAATTTAAAAATATTTAACCAATAATTATTTTCTTAATAAAATAAAATATTATTATTATTTATTGTCCCATAGTTATCCATGATATATTTTTATTACATAATTCATACAGGTGATTAAACCATCTCTAAAAAAGAACATGCTATAACTCGATGGGTGAGTATGATTAAGGGAATGTGATATATCATTACCAATAAAGTAATATTATATAATTTTTTTGAGTCATACGTTTTTGGATAAATATTTAAAATCGAGATGAAAAACAAAAAATGTAACCTTGTTGAGGATGTAATCCGCAAGTATGCACAATCAATGGTAGGCTGAGAGGGAATAATCAATGTTTTTTCCATTAATATAATAAAACTTTAGAATAATTATTATTTTTATTTCATTATATTATTATGGTATGGTAGATTTGTAATATAAATATTATGATGAAAAGGTTAAGGATTAAGTAATACTCATGTTGGGACCTTGAACTTTCTCTTGAACACATCCTTGGAAATAAAGGGATTAACATAACTTCTTGTGAATAAGGCCATTAGTAATTTCATATGAATTATAGGAGATATAAATAATGTATAGGTTCATGAAAGTTTCTATTATAAACTGAATCATTGAAATGGTGGAAGTGATCCCCATTTATAAGTGAATAAAATGGAAATTTTGTAAATAGCCATTATGTTTTAGTAATGAAATGAAACTATTCAAGGGTCAATAGATACAAAGTGGGAAAATAATGAATTTCAGTAAAATATAAGGTAAATATATCCTCCACCACTCATTTTAACAGATTTTTTAATTATGTTTCAAAACATTTAATACTTTGTTTTTACATTTCACCATTTCAGTTTTTTACTTCGGTAACTAGTTGTTAACAAAGTAATCTGTGTTTCATTAAAAAACATAATATTAACACTTTTGAAAAATTTGGGTGTGACGAACCAAAATTTAATCCTTAAATAATATGATTAAATTTACAAATAATAAAAACAAAATTTTACATTAAATTTTTTTAAATATATGTAAAACTGTTACTTTTAATATTAAGTGTTCTTAACACTATTAAGTCTTTATTACCAATTAAATGAGTGTTAATATATTTATATATATATATTTCAAAAGTATGTTATAATAATTTTTTATAATATAATAAGTTATTTTACTAATAATTATTAAAAAAAATTCACAAAAAAAATCGTTGAAAATAATAGTTTTACCATTATCACAATAATTAACTTTAATCATAGTAGTCTTATTTTTATGCCTAAAAAAGAAATTAAAATTATTAAATAATATGAACATGTTGATTTAAAAAATTATTTCCATTTTTCTATATTTAGTTCCTACAAATTAGGAAAAATAATTTTTAATATATGAAAATGGATATTGTTTTTAGAGAAACATATTTCTCGAGTTTGCAAAACATCAGACACGGGATGTATAAATTCACCATAGTATTTTTAATTGAATATATTTTCTCCAGAAATATATATATTTTAGTCTTGTTATTTTTTTAGAAATTTTTATTAAATATTTACTTCATGATAAATTTATTAACATTATAGTATTAGTAAAAATGGCATTTTTTAGTATTCACCCAAATATTAATTATTTTAGAAAAAACATAAAAATAATCATAAGAAATTTTTTACTTCATAAATATAAATATAGAATTAAGTTCATCAAACCAAATTTATAAAATTTATAAATATAAATTTTAAATGAAAATAAAATATATAATGAAAAACCAATTTTTTTAAAGGCCTTTTAAAATATTATTTGTTCTCAATATTATTTCATTCTAATCAATCATTTAAAAAATGTTAATATATTATTTAATATATTTAAATATAAAATGTGATTATAATATTAATTTAAAAGTGTTTTATTTAATTTACAAATACTTTAAGATTTTATTTCAAAATGAACAGTCATATTAATTATATATCCTCTAAATGTATGATTTTTTTGGTAAATATCCCTCTTTTATTATTTGTATAGGTGTTATTATTCTTATATATATATATATATAATTTTCATCAAATATTTTGTGACTCATTTTAGTTTTAAGTTTTTTATAGAGGGAGCTATCACACCTAATATTAATTTAGAGAAAAAATATATTCCAAAATATCAGGTTGTTACATTCTACCCCATTAAATAAGTTGCTTGCTCACAATCTTTGTTATCAATTACTAATGAAGATATATAAGGAAATTATTTACACAATTTTAAATCAGGATATGAATTCTAATGAGACATATGTCTTACTATATAAAGATATATCAAGATATATATATTTTTCACCATTAATAACTCATGTACAGAATTATGTACATACCCAAATCATATATACCAATATAACCTCATTTTTTAATACATAAATCCATAGAAAAATCATATATGAATCATGAAATTAGCTATATATTTAACCCCAAAATTGTTTCAATCACTATTTCATAAAATCACACACCATCAAATATGTACCATAATCCAAAAAGTATATAAACTTAACCAAAATTTCAAATACTAACATTTAATCATATAAAATTTCAATAAAAGGTTACCAATACAATCTAAATTACATTATTTAAAACAATAAATGCGTTTTCTCATCAATACACCATTATCTCAGTATTAAGAAAATATTAACCCTAATATTTAAACAACCTCATTGACGTGTTCTTCAATATTTATATCAAAAAATATTAAGTCGTCATAAAATCACTTTTCATGGTTTTAAAAACATTGTAAAATATATTTTAAAATATTTAAAGAGAAACTAATATTGAAAAATCCATAGATGATTTATATAATCCTCATAAATTTTCAATACACCAAAATTTAACTCATAAATATCACTATATCAGATTCCTTGAAACCATATATATATCCACTTTAATCATCCAACGACCTTCATGAAATATGATATATAAACTTATTCTATAATACTTTCTTCCTATAGTAAAAAATATGAATCATGTTGCTATGACCCATCCCACGGGGCCCAGACATGACTACCCCAAGCCCACCATCCACAGGCCAGGGGTTGGTGACTAGGACCTTAAGGATTTTCCCAAAAAGGGAAGGCATTTCCTTTGAGATATGTACACACTCAAAAAGGTCAAATTAAATAAACTACCAAAAAAAGTAATGTATAAGCACAAGAGTAAAGTATAACCACAAGTACAACTGAAAACTGATAATAGTGGGCCAGAATACAAGCCCTAGAAACTGAAATGAAAGTAAAAATCTATCACATCTACCCTAAAACTCTACCTGGAGGGTAGTAGCTGTAAGTATGAAGTCAAATAATAGGATATTGACTACTTTCATTTCACCAAGCTCCACCAAGTCCCGAAACTCCAAACTCTACCTCGGGGAGTCAGTAGTCTGCACCAGACACACGCGTGCAGGAGGGGCCCATACAGGGGTGAGTATAACAACTCAGTTGGGGACCATGATACCCCTGAATGTCTCTCAGTACTCTAAAAAGGAATACATCATTAGAAATACCTCAAAGGTAATGTCACAAGAATGATCTTGATCTTGAAGCACAAAGTAAAAGAGACATCTCACTCGAACGGTATAACTTCATGGTTACTTGGATAAGGTTGACTAGTCATAAAGCTAGATCATCCTATTTGTAGTAACTCTACTGATGAACCGTATAGGTTACTGTATACAGATCTGTATTAGTCGCTTGATACTGACCCGGATTGGTCGTTGGTGCTGACCCATATTTGTCGTTGGTGCTGACCTGTATTGGTCACTGGTGCTGACCCGTATTGGTCATTGGTGGTGACCTGTATTGGTCACTGGTGCTAACCCATATTGGTCACCAGTACAGAGGTATGGATTATTTGTCATATCTCTAGATCTTCCCACTCTGGTGTTTCTGATTCTGACCCGTATTGGTCGCCCTTCTTCTTCATGTCACAGCCAGCCCCTAGATTCCCACACAAAGAATGCATGATCTTCAGAAGACTCTGCTTATCAATCCATCTGTAAAATTTAAACCATTAAGAAGTCCCACAAAAATCATACCCAAGGGACTAAACCTTCATAAGGGTCCCAGTGTGACCAATGGCGTGTCGATCGGACGCCCGATCTGTGAGATATGGGCACTATTATAAAAATGGACCGGTTGTATTCAAGTTTGATCCAAATCAGGTCACACATCAAATGCCACAAAAACTCACTTATAGTATCTCCAAAGGATGTCCTTGTCACAAGGGTCCTTATTCCGAAAACGTTACATCGATCGGATGCCCTATCTGTTAGCTACACACCTTTCTGTGAAACAGGGGTGATCAAAAATCGGTCCGACCTAGCTCGATCGAGCCCGTCAGAATATGCCAAAGGGACTGCTTCCCAAAAGGGGTCCCAATCCCACTGAAAATGTGTCAAACAGACACCTGGTTTGTTAGTTACAGGAATTTCTTTTTACTGGGACCGGTTGGGTCTGGGCCGAGTCTGACTCGGTAAGGCCAGCCCGACGCAACGGGTCGCAGGGCCTACCTGACCCCGCCCGGGTCCGACCCGTTTAGGGTCGGCCCAATTCACTGGTCTTGGCCTATCGGAGTCAGCCTGGCTGGTTTGCAGGCCCAGGCCGTGGTTGGCTCAGCTTTCTAGGTGGGGATCGGCCCACCCACGTTGGCCCGCTGGGCCACGGATCCGGCCCAGCCCGCTGGGTGGGTCCGACCCGTTCGGTCGGCCCGCATCTGGTCTGTTCCGCTAGAAGGTGGACCCTGTGTCCAATTTTCCCTACAGACATGAGGTTGTTTCATATAGTCGGTGGGGTGCTGCCCCACTACGTGGAACGGTCAGCCAGGTGGCCGACCGGTCTCCAATATACGTGGCGCAACGCGGGGCCACACCGCCCCCTCCTGCCATGACCCACTGGCTGCGGCTGTTGGAACCTCCCTTCTCCTGCACGACTAGCTCTTACCGACCACCTCTAACCACTATGCTATATGAAGGTGTGCCTCCTTCCCACCACTCATGGTCGGTTTCCACAGGCCTCCTTCGGCCACTACTGGACGCTGCCAGCATAGCACGCCGATGGTTCATTCCGTGGGCCACCGGACATGCTCTGGTTGTCCGTTCTTGGTGCCTTCGGCCACTACAAGACTCTCAGGTCTCTGTCACCATTGCATGACCCCTATCTTTGCCTTTCTATCACATTTCCCAACCTCGCATAGGAAACACAAGAACAACAAGATCGGCAGACGGTCCGGGCCTTCTTCGAATTTGCCCGCACCCTCCACCTTTTTGTTTTAACAAGGGGTGTTAACAACAAACAAGGAATATTGAAATAACACTGAACTTTTTACCCTGAATCTACCTCCCGTGATTAAAAAATGATCCGTGGATCAACCCATTGGTCGGTTGATATGCGTTCTTCATATAAATCTAGAACGAAGAAGGATGAATATTATAATATCAAAAACAAAAACCCCTACCTTGAGATTCACTGGAGGTGTCGCGGTCACGGTCAGATGAGTGTCTATAGTGGATGGAGTCATCGATGTTCATTGGTCCTGAATATTTTCCACCCGAGCCTCTATCCCCCATTAGTGGATGTCGCCACATGCCTTTTCCAGAGCTTCCTCCCTTGAAGAAGTCATACCAAAACCCCATGTCGAGCTCCATTTAAATAGGAGCGGGAAAATTGAGTAATGCACCAAGAAATTAACGAGGTTCATTTAATTAATGATCCTCTTAATTCTCCAATGGGGCGGTTTAAAAAAGAGGTTTTAGCCATTAATTGGCTTGAAAAGTCACCGATCCCCACCACCACCGCTCATCTACTAGAGAAAAAGAAATAAAATCACTTGTTAGGTTATTTTATTACTTTTCTGTAAAGTACAACTTTTAAATTTTTCTCTTGACCTACTACGGTTGAAGTGAAGCTTCCCTAAAGTGAATCCCAGTGCAATAGATTCAATTGTGCCCTCACATTTTTAATCTAATCACCAGCTCAAAAGATTGAAAGTTCCACCCACGTATTTACTGAATGTACCTTAAAAAATATCAAAAATTCATTATGGGCACACTAGGCCTCATAATCACACACTACAAATTTCCACAGCCTCCTGAAATATCCAAATACTTTTTAAAAAAATTAAATGGAATTTTCTGGTCTTTATATTCTCCCCACTTTAGGGTTTTACATCCCTAAAATCCAAACAAGGCTACACAAACAAAGAGGGGTACTGGGCACGCATTTGAGCCTCTCGCTCCAATGAGCTCTCCTAGAGATTCTCATACTACCAAAAAACGTGCACCAGAGGTATTGAACACCCATAAGAATCACCTCCTATCAATCCTCTATCTCCACCAGGTACTCTGCAAAAGTCACTCTTTTGTAAATCCCCAGATTTCCATGGTTGATGACATGAGATTAGTCATGCACGTATCTCCTCAGCTGGGATACATGGAAGACATTGTGCAGCCTCTCCAACTACGGTGGTAGTGCCTAGTGGTACGTCTCCTTGACAATCCTCCAAAGTATCAAGAATGGTCCGATAAACCTCTGTGAGAGTTTTCCGCCATGGCCAAATCTCCATAATCCCCATCGAGGGGAGACTCAAAAGAATACGTGGTCCCCCTCCTGGAACTCCAGTGGTCTCTGTCACTTAACAGAATAAGACATATTTCAGATCGGTGTAGTCTTCATCTGCTATCAGATGACCTGCACCTTCTCAGTGGTAGCCCATACCATCATTGGGCCTACAAGTGCTGGCTCTCCAAGATCTGTCCAGCATAAGGGTGATCTGCACGGTCGTCCGTACAATGCTTCAAAAGGGGCCATTCCAATGGTGGAGTTATAGTTTTTGTTTTAAGAAAACTCCACCAAGGGTATGTGGTCCTCCCAACTGCGACCAAAATCCTGGACACATGCACAAAGCATTTCATCCATGGTTTGGATGGTTTGCTCAGTCAGGCCATCTGTCTGTGGGTGAAAAGTTGTGCTCAAGTGAAGCTGAGTCCCGAAAGCCTCCTGCAATCCTTTCCAAAATTGGGATGTAAAGCATGTGTCATGGTCTGAGACTATCTTTGAAGAGACCCCATGAAGTCGCAAACAATCCAGAACATAGATACGTCCCATGTTATTTACCAAACCCTTCTATTGAATAGTAAAGAAGTGGGATGACTTGGGGAGCTGATCAATGATAACCCAGATGGAATCACACCCTCTGGACGTACATGGTAACCCCATCATGAAGTCCATTGATATCCCTTCCCACTTCCACTCTGGTATCTTAGGGGGTTGGTTCAAGCCTGTAGGTACCTAGTGCTCATCCTTCACTTGCTAGAAATTGAGTCATTTAAAATCAAACTCCAACAAAACTTTCTTCATCCCTAGCCACCAGTACTGACGCTGAAGGTCCTGATACATCTTCATCATGCATGGATGTACTACCAAGGGGGATGTATGGAACTACCTCACCACCTCCTCTCGTAGCGTCTCCGGTACAATTGTACTTACTCTGAAAAGGATAGAGTGCTCCCCACCTTCAGAATATCCATTTAGTGCATGTTCTGAGGATATCTGAGCACATGTAGTCTCATAGCTGCTATCTCCGAGTTTCACCTCCCTGAAATGCTGAAGGAGTGTAGGGGAAACTACCATTTACAGGAGGTAGACTATCTCATCTCTATCCATGTAGGATATCTGAAGCGAGGCTAACTGCTCTGAAGCCTCATTCAGTAGCTACAAACTCGATCTCCGACTAAGTGCATCTTCCACTACGTTCCTCTTCCCAGGAGTATAGACTCTCTCAAAGTCATAGACCTAGAGTAAATCTATCTAACATCCTTGTCTTAGATTATGATATTTTTTGGTGAAGAAATATCTAATACTCTTGTGGTATAAGTAATTAATTAACCACTCACCCATCAAGTAGTGTTTACTCATCTTTAGTGTGAAGACTACTACTTCTAACTCCATGTTGTGAGTCTCATAATTCTGCTAATGTGGCCTCAAATATCACTACTAGGAATGGAGGCATTCCCAACGTTTCTTTACCAAACATTTTCTTAAACCATTAGTAAAGAAGGTCCAGGACACCCTTTCCCAATGGCTTCCTACAACCATTGTTAAAAGGGTGTCCAAGGCAACCATTCCCAACGGTTCTAGTAAACCATTGGGAAAGGGTGCCCCTTTACCAATGGTTCTACTGAATCATTGGGAAAGGGTGCCTTGGAATCCCCTTTACCAATGATTTATAAAAACTTTTGGTAAATGTTTACCCCAAATACAGGGTCGCCTATCCTCTCTCCCATTCACAATAGAACCCTAAATCTCTCAAGCCCTAGGCTCCACTCGCGACTTCCCCAATCCAAACCTCTCAAAATCCATCTGAATCATCTCAAATAAGGTATTTTCTTCTTTATACACAAAAAATATTTAAGTTCTACCTTGTTTTTATTGTTATTCATCTCATATTTTAGTTTTAAGTTTTGTTTTTGATGTGTATATCATTTTTTTGTGTTTTTATTTAATATAGACTTAAGAAACATTTCAAATTCATTGCAGTTGGATTCTAGATTTTCTAAGTATGTGTTTTTTTGATTTTTCTTCATATTGTAATTAATTATTACTTGGAAATTTATTTATATGTGTTTATTAATTTTTAACAAAGGTTTTATGAATTTTTTCCTTAAAAATCCTTGAGGAAAGTGTTTTATTAAAATGAATTTTTTCTAATAAGGCTTGTGTAATGTAATTTGTTATAGTACACTATGTGACTATTTTTGGTATTTAGTAACACATGAGATAACTGGTCTGTGATAATGTGTTGTGAAAGAGATTCCATGGTTATTTCAAGATTATATTTATGTTTTGAGCCTATTAATGAGTTGTTTTAAAGATATTTTGAGATATTTACCTTATGTTTATTGGTGAAAACTAGGAGCTGTAGTGGTGGTTCAGGATTAAGACATATAATTACTTCTAAACATGTAGATAAACCATGCATAGTAGTGAATTATGGTAATTTTTTATGTATTTAGTCCTTTTTTATTTGGAGTTTCTTTTGATGCTGATGTTTCTTATTGATACCTATAATGGGAATTTATTTTAGTTTCTAAATCAGCTGAGACTCCCCCACTATGAACAATGTTTACAACCTCTACCCTCATTTAATAAGTGAACTCAAGTCATTAATTCAAGCATTTATTCTCACTAGCATGTAAGAAATTGAATGATGTAAACCCATCCTCACATGATTTCTTACCTTAGATAGTTTCCAACATATAGAATACGAGATTTTGAATTCATTAGTTAACCAAGATCGTATATTCCATTTCCCCCAAGATGACTGTACTAATATAACTTTAGGGTCAATTAAATATGGTTCTCATTTTACGTTGTATATTATGTGTCCTTCTTGGACAATAATCACTTTTATGAGGGCAGGGTGCTTTTCACTACCCATGCTGGCATGTGTAGAAATCCATAAAAATGTTAGATAAGTCACAAGTTTAATTCAGTAATGTTTTTATCATTGACATACTTTATTATTAATCTCAAATTTAAAAATAAAATTTTTGTCTATACTTAATGAAATTTAATCTTTTTACAGGCCATGAACCACATATTAGTGTAGAAGTCTAAAATTTATTCACCCATGGGGTGCGCTTGACTTGGGGAAGTAATTGTGTAATGAAAGGTATGGCCATAGAGGTGCCAATAATTAGTTATTGAACATGAGTGAATGATTTGGGATGCCTATAACATATAATGGGACCCGAGGCATGTGCTGTAACGACCCGAAGTTTCATTAATGGAAAATCCCTCTTGATCCAGTTAAATGTTTCTTTATGAAAAAAAAAATGTTTTTATAAGATGTCAACTTCTTTAGTTTTATGTTAAGATTTGTGACCGTTACTTTTATAGCCGTTGAACAGTGATCATCTGAGTAGTATAAATATAAGGCTTTAACGAAACCATTTCTACTCAGACAAAGGAAGCGATGGCCTCATCCAGTAGAATTGCCCCTTACGAAGCCCATTTGTCGGAGCTCGGAAAAGAGGTGGCGTCTTTGGGCTTTGCCCTTGACCAAGCCCAAGCTGAGCTTCAACAAGTCAAGCTCGAACATGATCGTCTACGGGAAAAATGGAAGTTGATAGAGATTACCACTCGAGCGATGTTATCCGAGCAACCCCAAGAGTTTGTCACCATCGCACACCTTACCCTTAGGTCTTATGCGGCTATTTTAAGGGGTTATGTAACAAATAAGTAGAACCATATTCATGTACATTTTTTTGTATATAATAATGAATATAATTTCTAGTCATACATTGTAATTAGTTTTTAAAGTACAAATGGTGTTTTTAGTTATTATTTAATTAAGAATTATATTTTATTAAATTAAAGGATTTTTGAATTAAATAATATTTTAATAAAATATTATTATTAATATTAAATTAATTTTTATTAAATATAAATGATCTTATAATTTTATGAATGCAAATAAAATTTCTATTAAGGTTTGAAAGCCATTTCTGTCAAAACCCGTGAATTTTTTATAAATGTCGGTTTTTATTTTAAAAGTGAAAATTCACATATTTAGAAAATTATTTAGATAAAATAAATATTATTTTTGGAATCAGGACGTCGAAATTATCCAATGGTGAATTTTTCATAATTTTCTGAGACAGTCAAATTTTTGGGTAAAAATTAAATACCATTTAAATATATAATGTGTTTTATGACATCATAATGACCCAATGGTGATGTAATAAAATACCATAATCCTTATGTTCATCCAATATATGTTTTATCATTAATATAATGAGGTTTTGGGTTTGTTTGACTCACTTTTCAAAGCATTAATGGATCCCTCAAGACTTATTCAACACTTTGCCTTTTTAAATTAATTTCCATGGGAGTGTGACTCACCTCCACATAAGCAACCCTAATTTTTTAATAAGTTCGGACCTTGGACTTGTAAAATATTGTTTTCCTATTTCCTTTTCCAGAAACCATGGACAAATACCATGGGATGGTTTGAGGTTTGGATTATTTTAATATAAGGGGTCCCAAACCTAAATAATAAAGAATTCTCTCACCTTTCCTATATAAACCCACCCAAGCTCCCACTTCCTCCTCACTCAAAGCCCTTGAAGTTCGTCCAACCTCTTCCCTAATCTCTCTAGAATCCTCTCAAGGTGCCCCAAGCTCCCAAGAAGCCTCTCACAAGCCTCTCTCTAGCCTTTGGAAGCACACTTCCAAGTAAGGGTTTTTTCTTCCTTTCTCTTTTTTGTCAATTTTCTTTAAGTTGTACTTCCCTTTTAATTTCAATTATGAATGTTGGGGTATGGTTTCGCACCTCCCCCATACTGCCCTCTTATTGTTTGAATGATGGGATAACCCTTTCTCTCTCATTAAAAGCCTCCCATGTACACCCGTTACTATGCCGAAATTCCGAAAGGAATTTCTCTCTCTTCTTTTACATTCAATCAATACTTTTGCATCATGAATTTAAATTCCATTTCAATTTTTGGGACATGTATATATATGACATAATTACTTTCCATTACATGTAAATATGATGAGGAACCCCTTTCTCTCTCATAATTTTTTTTTATGAATTCTTATGTCACGCCGTTACACTGCCGAAATCGCACCGATTTTCTAAGCCAATGTCTTTGTGTAGTGAATACCATGCACATTTCTCCATCAAGGGTATTCACCTTTATGCACATTTACATATTGATTGCAAAGTTTCATGTATTAATTCCACATTCCTCTATCTTGGAATAAATGATAATGTTTTATGAATCCATGTTTTATGATCCATGTGGCACACTTATGCATGAAATGAAATGTTTAAGAAGGGTGCGCCCTTTATAGCGCTCCAATGCATTGGGTAAAGTATAGTATCATGATACGTCATGTGCAATGAGTGTTTACTAATGCTAATTCAAGTGCAATGAGGGTTTACTCGTGCTTCAAGTGCAATGAGGGTTTACTCATGCTCCATGTGCAATGAGCCTTGGCTCATGCTAATTCAATGTTAAGTGTTGTTGCCACATTTCCATGCTATGATTATCATGCTTTATCATGCCTTTATGTTCATGTTTCTCTTATTCTCTATTGATATTCCTATTGCCTAACATGTATTGTACTCCTCATGTTATTCATTGTGTACTCCCTTACTGGGCTTTATTGCTCACCCTTTTCTTATGCATGTCCTCAGGTTATCTCATGCAATGCTAAGTACGAAGGAATGTAGTGTTCATGTAAAGAAATTTTTCAATAAATATGTTGTATTTCAAGTTTAAAGTTTTTATGTAATGATCCTAAGACCTAAAGACACTAAACCTCTCGATCTTCTTTGTTGTATCAAGTGAAGTTTTATGTAATAAAGCATGTTTAAGTTGTAATAAAAAGCAGGGTTGTCATAGTTGGTATGAAAGGATAGGTTTAGTTATTTTTGGGATTAGGAAACCCTAGTAAAGCCTTAGATACAAGAATAAGCATAATAAAAACATCCCTAAGTTTTGGTAAATACTAATTAAGTGGTTTATCAAACAAATACATCCCTGTCTGGATACGAGCAGGTAGAGGCGGCTCTGGCACAGATGTATCCTAGGGGTAAAACCCGAAAACACCGCTTTGAGCTAGACTCGAACGGGAACTGGTGCACGACAACGGGCCTTGCTGCACTCTTGGTTACGACACTCCTGGGGGATATGTTTTGATAAATTCACAATCTTAGTATGAACCCTTATTAAGGGAAAAATGCCCCTAAGAATATATGTTAGAAGGAAGATCATGAAAAGCCTGGATTGAATCCTATAGACTCATGAGTTAAAGAGATTAAAGTTTATTTATAAGTCATCAACTTTTGTCTTTGGATTAACCTTTATGCGTTACCCCTAACTTTCTTTTATTCCAGCCAATGGCCAGTAATAGGAGAACTCGGGCTAACAACCGTTGTGAAGATCAGTGTGATGATTGTACTTATGAGATGCCCAATACAATGGGAGCGGGAATCGTGAACTTTGTCACGCTTCTCTCTCAGCTAACTCAAGTTTTGAATAGAAACACTGGTCAAGAGGAACGTTCAACCCCCCCTAAGAAAGAACAAGTCGCTATTGAAAGCTTAATGAGACAAAGGCCTCCTACTTTTAGTGGATCATTTGATCCCACGATCGCTGAACAATGGATCAACTCCATTGAGAAGATATTCTCCATCCTCCAATGCTCTGAAAAAGAGAAGGTTCTCCTGGTGGCTTATCGTATGGAGGGTGAAGCTGATCAATGGTGGACGCTGATCAAAAATACGAAGCCTGAGGAGGAGATCGAGGCTTTGGAATGGAAGGTATTCCGGAAGATGTTTTTCGATAAATATTTTCCACGCACCCTCTGTCTTAAGATGGAAAGGGACTTCCTTTCCCTCAAGCAGAAAGATGAGGAATCTGTGGGAGTGTACGAGGAAAACTTCACAAGGCTTGCACGATACGCTTTCGGCTTTGTCATTACCCCCTAATGCAAGGTTGACCGCTTCTTTGGTGGGCTGAAGCCTAGCTTGCGGAAAGCATTAGTGATCCGTGACTTCGACAGCTATGAGGAAATTGTCCGATGTTCCCTCAAGGTTGAAATGGAGATCGGAGAATCACAGGGGTATCATGGGGACATGAAGCGGAAGGTGGACTTCAATGCTGGTGGTCCGATGGATAAATCCAACGACACTAAGAAATTCCAGCACCCCACTTGCCAAAAGTGTGGAAAGAAGCACCCTGGAAATTGCCTTATGGGGACAAGAAAATGCTTCAAATGTGGAAGAGAAGGGCACCTAGCTGTTAACTGTCAGCAAGAAGGACCCACGGCTGCGACAGAGGAGAGGAACGCTCCGTTCGAACCTCAACGCGTTGTTCAATGCTTCAAATGCAAAGAACCGGGTCATTTTGCGAATCAGTGCCCTAATCCAAGGGTTATCGGAGGCAATCAACAACCTCCAAGACAGAAAGGAAGAGCTTTTGCCATCACTTCTGCCGAAGTGAACCCCGACAATGAAGTGGTGACAGGTACGCTAGTTATTCATTCAAGAACAGCGAACATACTTTTTGATTCAGGTTCTACGCATTCTTTTATATCTCAAAAGTTTATTAGAATAATCCCTGCACCACCACAAATCATGGAAGTAAAGATGTCGGTGAGTACGGAAAATGGGGCAATCATTGCATCCCATGAGTATAAGTCCTCCCCTGTTATAATCTGGGGATTGAATTTCTCGGCGAACCTCATCATACTCCCTTTGGTGGAATTTGATGCAATTCTTGGCATGGATTGGCTTTCCTTATATAGAGCCAACATAAATTGTCGGGAGAGGGAAATCACACTCCATATGGAGAATCGACCCCTGATTCTTTACAAGTGTCAGGAGGAAGATGAATCTCCTTTAGCTCCATCATATCAAGCATGGATATTACTACCTTATGAGAACGCATATCTGGCTCAGATGATTAAGTCTAAGGAAGAAACCACCCTTGAAGAAATGCCTATTGTGAGGGAATTCGCTGAAGTATTTTCCGAGGAACTTCCTGGTCTTCCTCCAAGAAGAGATGTTGAGTTCTCAATTGAACTTATACCTGGGGCGCTACCAATATCCAAGACTCCATATAGAATGGTTGTGGTTGAGCTTGAATAACTGAAGAAACAACTACAGGAGAATCTGGATAAAGGGTTTATACGCCCAAGTGCATCACCATGGGGTGCACCAGTCCTCTTCGTCAAGAAGAAGGATGGGTCAATGCGGCTTTGCATAGATTATCGTGAACTTAACAAAATCAAGATAAAGAAAAAGTATCCTCTCCCAAGAATCGATAACTTGTTTGATCAGCTGCGTGGAGCACAATACTTCTCCAAGGTGGACTTGCGGTCCGGATATTATCAAGTAAGGGTGAAGAAGGAAGATATCCCCAAGACTGCTTTTCGTACAAGGTACGGGCACTATGAATTCATAGTAATGCCTTTCGGACTCACCAATGCTCCAGAAATATTCATGGACTTGATGAATAGAGTCTTTAGAGATTACCTAGACAAATTTGTGGTAGTCTTTATAGATGATATTCTAATATACTCCAAAAAAAAGGAGGACCATGAAGAGCATTTAAAAACTTTACTAGAGACTTTGCGCAAGGAGAAGCTCTATGAAAAGTACAGAAAGTGTGAGTTTTGGTTGAAGGAAGTATCATTCTTGGGTCATATAATCACAAGAAATGGGATATCTGTGGACCCCTCCAAAACAGATGCAATTGAGGGATGGCCGAGGACAACATCGGTAACTGATATCCGTAGCTTCTTGGGGTTAGCTGGATATTATCGACGATTTGTGAGAAATTTCTCACAATTGTCCAACCCTCTTACCAAGATAACTCGAAAGGGAGTAAAGTTTACTTGGAGTGATGAATGCGAAGAAAGCTTCAAGGAGTTGAAAAGGAGGCTTATCACTGCACCCGTGCTCACTTTACCCACAAGTGGGGAGCTTTTTGCGGTATTCAGTGATGCTTCGAAGAAGGGATTAGGATGTGTGCTGATGCAGAATGATAAATTTATATCCTATGCCTCAAGGCAGTTGAAAATCCATGAGCGAAACTATCCAACGCATGATCTGGAGTTGGCGGCGGTGATCTTTGCCTTGAAAATCTGGCGGCATTATCTCTATGGAGAGAAATGTGAGATATATACTGACCACAAGAGTCTTAAATATATATTCACACAGAAAGAGATTAATATGCTCCAGAGAAGATGGATAGAGCTCATCAAGGATTATGACTGTTCAATACATTACCACCCTGGGAAGGCGAACAAGGTGGCAGATTCCCTAAGTGAAAAGGATCCGGCAATTCTATCAATGATGAGAATTGAGAAGGATCCAATCTTCTTATACTTGATGAAGATGGACGTGGGAATCATAAAGAAGGGAAAATCATCAATCCTTTCACAAATGATTGCTCAACCATCTCTTTTGGAAAGGTTAAAGGATGCTCAAAAGGATGATGCAGGAATCCAAGAAAAAGTGGAAGCTATCAAAAAGGGAAAATCCTCAGAGCTTAATGTTAATGAAGAAGGAATTGTGTGGTTTGAAAAAATACTATGTGTTCCATCAAGTTTGGAGCTGAAGAAGGAACTTTTGGATGATGCACATAGTTAAAATTTCTCTATTCACCCAGGGAGCACAAAGATGTATCGAGATCTCCGAGAAAACTTTTGGTGGGATAATATGAAGAAGGAGATCGCTGAATATACATCAAAGTGCCTGGTGTGTCAGCAAGTGAAGGCAGAGAGGCAGAAGTCTAAGGGGATGATGCAACCATTGCCCATACCAGAATGGAAATGGGAGAACATCACCATGGACTTCGTCACTGGACTTCCAAGGACATCCAAAGGCAACAATGCAATCTGGGTTGTTGTGGATCGGCTTACAAAGACTGCACACTTCATTTCTATTAGAGAGGATTTCTCTTTGGATCAACTAGCACAGATATATATCAGGGAAGTGGTACAGTTGCATGGAGTACCACTATCTATTGTGTCTGACCGAGATCCAAGATTTGCCTCTAAGTTTTGGAAGAGTCTTCAACATGATCTGAATACTGAACTGAACTTCAGTACGGCCTATCATCCTCAAACTGATGGCCAATCCGAGCGGACTATCCAAACACTTGAGGATATGTTGAGAGCGTTCTCAATGGACTTTAAAGGAGGATGGGATCAACATCTTCCTCTAGTTGAGTTCTCTTATAATAATAGTTTCCACTCGAGCATCCAAATGGCACCATATGAAGCCCTGTATGGGAAAAGGTGTAGAACACCGGCATGTTGGGATGAGGTCGGTGAACGTAAGCTGCTTGGACCAGAAATGGTCGAAGAAATGGTGGAGAAGGTGAAAACCATTCAGCAGCATATCAAGGCAGCCCAGAGTCGACAGAAGAGTTATGCAGATAATCGTCGACGAGACCTTGAGTTTTAAAGTTGGAGACATGGTGTTTTTACGCATATCTCCTTGGAAGAAGGACATGAGGTTTGGAAAGAAAGGGAAGTTAAGTCCAAGGTACATCGGCCCCTTCGAGATTCTTGATCGTGTTGGGGCTATGGCCTATCGACTAGCACTTCCACCTACTATGGCCAAGGTGCATGATGTCTTACATGTATCCCTCTTAAGGAAGTACATACCAGACCCTTTACATGTACTCTCTTCCGAGGTGGTACAATTAGAAGAAGATCTTTCTTATGAGGAGCAACCAGTGAAGATCTTAGATCGTAGAGAAAAAGTTCTACGAAATAAGACAATGCCCCTCGTTAAGGTGTTGTGGAGAAACCACAAGTTTGAAGAAGCAACTTGGGAATCGGAGGATATGATGAAGCTAAGTTACCCACATTTGTTTTAGTGTGGGAAAAGAAAAATTTCGAGGGCGAAATTTCTTAATGGGGGAATGTTGTAACGACCCGAAGTTTCATTAATGGAAAATCCCTCTTGATCCAGTTAAATGTTTCTTTATGAAAAAAAAAATATTTTTATAAGATGTCAACTTCTTTAGTTTTATGTTAAGATTTGTGACCGTTACTTTTATAGCCGTTGAACAGTGATCATCTGAGTAGTATAAATATAAGGATTTAACGAAACCATTTCTACTCAGACAAAGGAAGCGATGGCCTCATCCAGTATAATTGCCCCTTACGAATCCCATTTGTCGGATCTCGAAAAAGAGGTGGCGTCTCTGGGTTTTTCCCTTGACCAAGCCCAAGCTGAGCTTCAACAAGTCAAGCTCGAACGTGATCGTCTACGGGAAAAATGGAAGTTGATAGAGATTACCACTCGAGCGATGTTATCCGAGAAACCCCAAGAGTCTGTCACCATCGCACACCTTACCCTTAGGTCTTATGCGGCTATTTTAAGGGGTTATGTAAAAAATAAGTAGCACCATGTTCATGTACATTTTTTTTTGTATATAATAATGAATATAA
This sequence comes from Viscum album, assembly GCA_963277665.1. Classification (NCBI taxonomy): domain Eukaryota; kingdom Viridiplantae; phylum Streptophyta; class Magnoliopsida; order Santalales; family Viscaceae; genus Viscum; species Viscum album. The sequence continues at coordinate 1,424,542,331 of OY728145.1, forward strand.
TTTCTAGTCATACATTTTAATTAGTTTTTAAAGTACAAATGGTGTTTTTAGTTATTATTTAATTAAGAATTATATTTTATTAAATTAAAGGATTTTTGAATTAAATAATATTTTAATAAAATATTATTATTAATATTAAATTAATTTTTATTAAATATAAATGATCTTATAATTTTATGAATGCAATTAAAATTTTTATTAAGGTTTGAAAGCCATTTCTGTCAAAACCCGTGAATTTTTTATAAATGTCGGTTTTATTTTAAAATTGAAAATTCACATATTTAGAAAATTATTTAGATAAAATAAATATTATTTTTGAAATCAGGACGTCGAAATTATCCAACGGTGAATTTTTCATAATTTTCTGAGACAGTCAAATTTTTGGGTAAAAATTAAATACCATTTAAATATATAATGTGTTTTATGACATCATAATGACCCAATGGTGATGTAATAAAATACCATAATCCTTATGTTCGGACAATATATGTTTTATCATTAAAATAATGAGGTTTTGGGTTTGTTTGACTAACTTTTCAAAGCATTAATGGAGCCCTCAAGACTTATTCAACACTTTGCCTTTTTAAATTAATTTTCATGGGAGTGTGACTCACCTCCACATAAGCAAACCGAATTTTTTAATAATTTCGGACCTTGGACTTGTAAAATATTGTTTTCCTCTTTCCTTTTCCAGAAACCATGGACAAAAACCATGGGATGGTTTGTGGTTTGGATTATTTTAATATAAGGGGTCCCAAACCTAAATAATAAAGAATTCTCTCACCTTTCCTATATAAACCCACCCAAGCTCCCACTTCCTCCTCACTCAAAGCCCTTGAAGTTCGTCCAACCTCTGCCCTACTCTCTCTAGAATCCTCTCAAGGTGCCCCAAGCTCCCAAGAAGCCTCTCACAAGCCTCTCTCTAGCCTTTGGAAGCACACTTCCAAGTAAGGGTTTTTTCTTCCTTTCTCTTTTTTGTCAATTTTATTTAAGTTGTATTGCCCTTTTAATTTCAATTATGAATGTTGGGGTATGGTTTCACACCTCCCCCATACTTCCCTCTTATTGTTTGAATGATGGGATAACCCTTTCTCTCTCATTAAAAGCCTCCCATGTACACCCGTTACTATGCCGAAATTCCGAAAGGAATTTCTCTCTCTTCTTTTACATTCAATCAATACTTTTGCATCATGAATTTAAATTCCATTTCAATTTTTGGTACATGTATATATATGACATCATTACTGTCCATTACATGTAAATATGATGAGGAACCCATTTCTCTCTCATCAATTTTTTTTATGAATTCTTATGTCACGCCGTTACGCTGCCGAAATCGCACCGATTTTCTAAGCCAATATCTTTGTGTAGTGAATACCATGCCCATTTCTCCATCAAGGGTATTCACCTTTATGCACATTTACATATTGATTGCAAAGTTTCATGTATGAATTCCACATTCCCTTATCGTGGAAGAAATGATAATGTTATATGAATCCATGTTTTATGATCCATGTGGCACACTTATGCATGAAATGAAATGTTTAAGAAGGGTGCACCCTTTATAGCGCTCCAATGCATTGGGTAATGTATAGTATCATGATACGTCATGTGCAATGAGTGTTTACTCATGCTAATTCAAGTGCAACGAGGGTTTACTCGTGCTTCAAGTGCAATGAGGGTTTACTCATGCTCCATGTGCAATGAGCCTTGGCTCATGCTAATTCAATGTTAAGTGTTGTTGCCACATTTCCATGCTATGATTATCATGCTTTATCATGCCTTTATGTTCATGTTTCTCTTATGCTCTATTGATATTCCTATTTCCTAACATGTATTGTACTCCTCATGTTATTCATTGTGTACTCCCTTACTGGGCTTTATAGCTCACCCTTTTCTTATGCATGTCCTCAGGTTATCCCATGCAATGCTAAGTACGAAGGAATGTAGTGGTCATGTAAAGGAAGTTTTCAATAAAGATGTTGTATTTCAAGTTTAAAGTTTTTATGTAATGATCCTAAGCCCCAAAGAAACTAAACCTCTCGATCTTCTTTGTTGTATCAAGTGAAGTTTTATGTAATAAAGCATGTTTAAGTTGTAATAAAAAGCTGGGTTGTCATATGTGCCTCTTATAGACCTAATGAAAATTAATATAAATAAATTTTAATTTAATTTATGAGTACTTGTTCTTTACATTATTTTAATAGTTCACGACATCGACTAGAAACTTTTTCCTTTATCAATTACTTAAATGTATTTTCTATTAAAGTTCAATCCTATTGAATTGTTTGTGAAAAAATGACTTATATAAATTCTTTTTACAGAATGGACAGAAGTTGGATGTATGAAACTGATCGGATCTCAAGCTATTTTCAAAATAATTTGGAGATCTTTATAGATTTTACATTTCACAATGCTTCAGATAGTGGTCGCATACACTTCCCATGTTCCAATTGTGTTGGTAGACCTTGGTTGAGCCGTGAAGAAGTCAGCTACCACAGAACCAAAAATGGATTTCAAGCAAAATACTTTGTGTGTTTCACAATGGGGAGAAAATGAAATCTCAAATTGGTGATGATTGAAATGAAAGGACTGGAATGGATAATTTATTAGATTATCGGTTTCCATTTATTCGTCATCATGAAAAATAAAGGATTTTAACTCAAGAAGACTTTGATATGAGGAAAGCTGATGCATCTAGTGAAAATGATGATATTGATAGGGTGAAAAAATTGAATGATGCTGCCACGACTCCAGTATATTGACAATGCGATAAAATGAAAAAGATGGAATTTATAATCCGATTTTTCATGGGAAAAATATTTATGGTATTTCTATTATATCAATCGATTACATTATTACCCTCTTAAAGGATTTACTTCCAAATGATGCAGATATTCCCTCAAACCACTATATGGAATGGAAGTTAGTTGAGGAAGATGGATTTTAAAGAAACAAAATTCATGATTTCCCAAAAGATTTCATTTTATTCTGGGAGGAAACCGATGAACAAAATGATTGTATAAAATGTGGCACATCCCGCTGGAAGTCAAAATCTGATGGGACACCATCCCGCGTTCCGCAGAAAGTAATGTGGGACTTTCCATTGATCCCCAGACTTCAGAATATTTTTATGTCTGATGACATATCAATAAAAATGAGATGGAATGATACCGAGAGAAAGAAGAATAATGATGAGTTGGTTCATCCTGTTGATGGATTTGCATGGAAGAGATTTGATACTCGACATCCTGATTTTGCAGCTGACATGCGTAATGTGAGGCTGGGTCTTTCATGCGACAGTTTTAATCCATTTGGGAAGATTCTTACTTAGCACAACACATGACCAATTTTATACACATTTATAATCTTCCCCCATGGTTGTGTATGAAAAACCTTTAACTTTCATGAGTATACTCATATCTGGTCCTTTTGATCCCGAAATTTATATTGATGTATACATGAAACCTTTAATAAAATAGTTGAAACTCCTTTGGGATGTGGGTGTGCGCACATACGATGCATGTTCTAAAGACATATTTCTGATGTGTTATGTGATTATATAGATGATCAATGATTTTCTGGCTTTTGGAATGATTAATGGATGGAGTACAAAGGGAAAAATTTCATGTCCAGTTTGTATAAATAATACATGATCTAGAAGACTAAAACATCGCTATAGTTTTAGTTTTATGGGACATCCGTGATTCATTCCAATTGATCATACATATTTAATGAATCATCGAAGATTTGATAATACCATAGAAACCGATGATCCACCTTAGTGTATGTCTGGAACTGATGTGCTTAATGAATGGAAAGATTTCAGTTTTTCATTCAGGAAGGGTCAAATGAAATCTCGAAAGAGAAAGAATGTTTCCACTGAAACATGTTACAATTAGAGGAAGTGGGTATCTTTTTGGATTTTCTTATTGGTCAACCTATTTGTTACTTCATTTCTTAGATATAATGCATATTGAAAATAATATAAGCGAAATGTTGCTTTCGATTATTCTAAATGTCAAGGGGAAGACAAAAGATGATTTACTATCTTGGCATGACTTGGTGGATTGGGGCATCAAACCTTAATCGCATCTCGTGCGTATCAGTGAAAATAAATGGCAACTTCCATGTGCTTCTTATGTGATGAAACCTCCAAAAAAAAACAATTTCAAGAAGTATTAGAGACTATTAGAGTTCCTGGTGGCTATTCAAGCAACATATCTAAACGGGTAAACATAAGAGAGTTAAAGATAAAATATTTGAAGACTCCTGATTATCACGTTCTACTACATGAGTTGCTTCCAATAGAAATATGTCATCTTCTTTCCAATAATGTAAGGGTGATTGTTATTTGGTTGTGCCATTTTTTTAGAGATCTTTGTGCTAAGAAGTTTTCCAAGTATTTCTTGAAAAAAATGTTGACAGATGCCCCATTAATATTGTGTGAGTTGGAGAAAATATTTCCTCCATCATTTTTCACTTGCATGCTACATATGACTGTCCATATTCCCACTAAAATACTTCTTGGAGGACATATTTCTTTTCATTGGATGTATCCCACTGAAAGAAATATGTTCACATTAAAGTCTTATGTCTGAAACAGGAATCATCCTGAAAGTTCATATCGTGAACTGTTACTTGGATCAAGAATGTATGGATTTCTACTCAATGTATTTGTCTGATCTTACTACAAGAATGAACAGAACAATGAGAAATTAATAAGAATAGTATGAGAAAATTGAACCCAGTTTTCCATCACTTCCTCAAACAGGAGGAATTCATTGATCATATACATTGAATACATTAAGCCATAAAGAGTGGGAGATGGCACATCACACAGTTTTGTTCAATTGTGATTTGTTCGAGGACTATAGCAATTAACTAAATTGAATATGTATATCTTATATATATATTTGTTAAACTATTCATATTTTTTATCTACAGGGAACATAAAACAATGATAAATAGGAAGCATCGTTCTTTATCATTGAGAATGAGAGAGACTTTTCATAGCAAAGAGTTTTATGCTTGGTTAAAATTGAATGTAAAAATATTAATGTTTAAAAAAATTATATCAATATTTAATTAAGTTTAAGATTCATTTATATTGTAGGTATTGAGTTTGTCTGCTGACTCTATCTCTGAGGAAATAAGAGCTTTGTCTTTTGGCCCTAATACCGTGGTTCGTGACTGTAAATCAATTGTTATCAATGTGTACAAATCTTTTATCACTGAATGAGCAAAGAACAAGAGAACAAAACATGAATGTGTTATGGTTACTTCCACAACAGATTGTTATTCCAGTGAATCAGATAGTAGACCGTGGTTTGAAAATGTGGGTTATTATGGAGTCGTTGAGAAAATAATAATATTGGATTATTACTCTCATGGACGAGTCACAATGATGAAATTCCATTGATTTGATTTGATGATGATACAGGGCACATTTATTGATGATTGTGGATTTCGAGTAATTAATATGACTCACACTCTTGCTACCGAAGAACCATATGTGTTGGCATCAATGGAGAAACAAGTTTTTTATGTCAAAGACCAACTTCGACCTAAATTTGGTGTCATAGTTGAAGTAATTCCAAAACATATTTTTTATGATAGCGATGATGGAATTGACACTGTCCCTAGTGCCATTGGAACCAATACATTTATTTCTTTTGATCACTCCAACAGCTCAATTGTCAGAGTTGATTGTGAACCTAAAGTTGTGGTTGAAAATATATAGAATCATTCATCCATGTTCTCAATTCTTTTGGTTTACCTCGAGTTGGTTTGTTAAGGTTGGTAATATTCAAATTGATTTAGTATTGATCACAAATATGTTTTAGCTGACTTGACTTTTATGTGAATTTTCAATGTTTATTGGTTGCAGTTTTATTTGAATTTCATTTTCTAATTTTGTAATTGAACTGTATTCAAACCTAGTCAAACAATATTTCTAACATGGTGAACATTACAACTTGTATGATTTATTAAATCTCTTCAAGATCTTCTAAAACAATAGATATCTAGATTACCAATGAATCTCCCCATTCCCTCATATATTTAGTTTTTTGGGTTACACATTAGTTTCCTTTTTCTAATTAATTACATATTTGTTTTCAAAAGTAGGAAATGAAGCCAATTGAAGAGAGACGAAGTAAAAAAATGATGGGGGAACAATTGTCTAATGGAGGAGATGGGCGTTCCACCATTAGTGCCTACAATGAGTACATTATTTCAAGTATATATATTTAAAGAATATATAATGTCATGTGATTATTATTTTTTAAACATTTTTGTAGGATCCACCTATACGTAGACAGTTATTTGACAAGGAGCCTAGTACTGGTCCTAGTACACAGGCTGGTGGTACAAGGAGGGGTCATACCAGAGGTGGACGAGCAGCTTCGTGTACCCGACTAGACCCTGCCTATCCCACTAACATTTCAACCTTCCCAAATTCTGATCCTGGTGTGTCGTTAGGTACTCACAGGATATTTAGGGCTCCCATGTTTTCGCCACCTTTTGCATCTTCTGGCCCATCATTTTTATATCCCATGATGATTCCCACTCCCCAGTTAGAATCCAGTCATACAACTGTCCCATCTTCTTTTCCTTATACATTTTCCTCTCCATGATTCTATATTCCATCGTCTTCGAATCCTGTTCCACCACAGGGTGTTCCATCAATTTCTATGGATCCAGTGGCGCTCATTGATCAGGCTAGAGCAGGTATATTTATAGAACCCTAACAAATTTTTATAGAAATATTTATTTTCATTATAACATGTTTTGATAAAATATTTGTTTTCTTTCATGACAGATACATCTACTGACAAGAGGCGGGGCGGGGCCATACACGCATGAGTTCGGTGTGAAACCACCACACACAAGTTATGGTGGATTACAATGAAGACAACCAAATGGTTGAGAAAATAGGGCAGCAATGTCGGAGTTTTTTGGCGATGCTTTCCAAATACTCCAACATTATTCCCATCATCCCGCTATCATGGAGAAAGTTTCCACATAATTTTAAGGATAGATCTTGGGTAGAGATATGGGTAAATAAATCTGTTATATTTAATGCCATGAATTATTTTTGTATTTAAATGAATTAATATTTTGATGTTAGCTTCGATTTAATTTTCCCGGTGTTGAGGGTACATGACCAGAATGTATAAAAGATTTAGAAAAGCTTTGGAGGGCCTACAAGAATGATTTATATATTGGATGTTGTGATAGATTTGGCACTGAGTTAGAGGCGGTATGAGTCATGGATGATTGTCCTACAGATAAGTATCCTCAGATGATTACTAATTAGACGACTACACAGTTTATGGTATGAATTAAATTTGAGGTATTTAAATAATAACTTTTATGTTTTTCATTAATATTATCCTTTTAATTATTTAATTTTATTTAGGAATCATCTGGAAAAAATAAAAAAAAACACTAATGCAAAAAAATACCTCCACACACTAGGACGTACTATAATGCCAGATCATGAGAGAAGCAGGTATGAAAATTGTTTATAATTTTTCATTTCGACTTACACTTTATTTTGTTTCCTCAATTATTTAATTGTTTGCTAATGTTTTCATATAACTTATGTTTTTAATTTCATTGTAGAGGAAAATACATAATATTGAAGGACGTGTGCCTTGAAAAAAACTATTTTTCTTGAGTAGGCGAAAAAAGGATGGAAGTGTCGTCAATGAAGCGACTCAATAGCATATTGTAAGTTTTAATCTATTTATTTTATATTTTAATATCTATTCTGTAACCTAATATTATATTTATATATCTAACAGGCTACTTTAGAGGCCCTCGATGACAAGAACCAGACAATTTTGGGCCCACTGATCACTTACATTAGGTGTTGGGAGAGGAGCATCCTGGCATTGTATGCTGCCGACCTAGGATAGCCCCGACGAGGTATTGTCCCTCCTCAGGTATGAGTTGAAGTACCACCAAGCTATAGAAAGTTAGGTCACATGTAGAACATGGTGAAAAAAGGACCACAGAGACGAAAGAACAATCTTCTGGGGAAAACAGTGCATTTATGAAGTTTATTGAAGTTCTATATCCAACACTTCCACCAGAAGCCAACCCAGCTTTTGATAAATATATATCGTCAATACGTTCTAGATATGGTGCACTAGGTGTAATTTCTAGTGGTTTTCAAGACGATTTCCATCCTGACAATGATGATTGCGAGGAGTCTGATACGGAAGAGGAGGGAAAGGAGGAGGGCGAGGCGGATTGCGAGGGCGAGGAGGAGGGAGAGGGCGAGGAGGAGGGTGCTGAGTAGGGAAAGGACGATGATGGGGATGAGGACGAGGGTGATGATGATGGTGATGATGGTGATGGTGATGTGGGACAAATTGATCTGTTATATTTTTGACTAATATTCCTAAGATTTGATGTTTAATCTATTTTAGTTTTTGGTTTTATCTAGACCCGAAGTTTAGTATTGGAGTTGAGTTGTTTTTATATATTGCCTTTTCTCATAGATGTTGTTGTCTATTAGTGGTTGTGGTGTATATTTACCATGTTTATAGAGTTTTGTATGTTTGGGAACTCCCTAGACAGCCCCCTCCTTCCTGGACCCTGGACAACCCCCACCATCCTCCTTGGACCCCGGAAATCCCCCCAGATAGGCCCCCGGACAGCCCCCCACCATCCTCCTTGGTCACCAGACAGCCCCCTGGACACCCACTAGACAACCCCCCACCCTCCTCCCTGGACCCCTGATATCCCCCCGTACATCCCCCCAGACAGCCCCCTGGACAGCCCCCCCCCCCACCCTCATCCTTGGACCCAGACAGCCCCCTGGACAGCCCCCCACCCTCATCCTTGGACCCCAGACAGCCCCCCGAACACCCCCCGGACACCCCCCGGACAGCCCCCGGACAGCCCCCAGAGAGCCCCCCGGACAGCCCCCACCCCCCTCCATGGACCCCAGACTGCCCCACGAAAACCCCCCGGACAGCCCCCCGCATAGCCCCCCACCCTCCTCCTGGGTACCCGGACAGCCCCCCAGACAGCCCCCCCACCCTCCTCCCTAGACCCCGGACAACCCCCGCGAATAGCCCCCCCACCCTCATCCCTGGACCCCCAGACAGCCCCCCACTCTCCTTTATTTCACATGCTTTTTTTATTTCTCTGATCATGCAATTTTATTAAGGATTATTCCATTTTTTGTATATCTAGAATAATATTAATGTCTTGGTAAGCCTATTATCTCATGATCATCAAATTCATGTGATGATAGGCTTTAATTTGAATACAAATTCTTGTTGTACATTCTCCATGTTATGTGAATTATGCCTTGTTTTATTTGGTTTACTTGTCAATTGTTAGGATAAGACATGAGTTACATGATAAGGACTCATGGACAGACTCTTCATGCTCAGGGAATTTAGACTTGAAATTCCAGGATGTATGCTTTGGTTTCTAGGTGAGGGCTACCAGGATGGTTTCTTTTACTCATTTGTGACATTTATGAGTCAACCCCGCCTCAATCCGAGGCCCAGTGTGGCCGACACCACCCAAAGTGTCTCAGGTTTATTTGAAATGGACAACATTTTAAGTGAAAACAACAACTGACATACAGTAAACTGACCAAACACATTTGGATTCTATTGAAACTTTAGGACAACGATACAAGGGTCATATGTGATGTGTATGAGTCAACCGCGCCTCAGTCTAAGTCATAGTGTGGCCGGGATCACTCTAAGTGTCTATCTTTTGTTTAAAATGGACATCATTTTAAGTACATACAGAAAACCAACCAAACGGATTCTGATTGTGTTTATATTTTAACACAACGACCCATGTATCATATTTTACATGTACGAGTCAACCTTGACTCAATATGAGACACATTGTGGCCGAAACCATTCATAGTGTCTCTCTTTTGTTTAAAATGGACATCATTTTAAGTGAAAACAGCAACTGACATACGAAAAACTGACCAAACACATTTGAAATGTGTTGATGCTTTGGGAAAACGATCCATGGGTCATATGTGACATGTACGAGTCAACCCCGCCTCAATCCGAGGCACGGTGTGGCCAGAACTACTCTAAGTGTCTCTCTTTTGTTTCAAAAGGATATCATTTTATGTGAAAACATCAACTGGCATTCATAAAACTGACCAAACGCATTCGGATTGTGTTAAAACATTAGGACAATGATCCATGGGTCATTTGAGACGTGTACGATTTAACCTCATCTAAATCCGAGGCGCGGTGTGGCTGGAACCACTCTAACTGTGTCTCTTTTGTTTAAAATGAACATGATTATAAGTTAAAAGAACAACTAGCATACAGAAAACCGACCAAATGAATTCGGATTTCTTTTATAATTTATCACAACGATCCACGGGTCATATGTGACGTGTACGAGCCAACCCAGGCTCAATCCGAGTCGTGGTGTGCCCGGGATCACTCTAAGTGTCTCTCTTTTGTTTAAAATGGACAACATTTTAAGTACATAAGGAAAACTGACCAAACACATTCGGTTTCCATTGGAACATTAGGAGAACGATCCATGGGTAATATTTGACATGTAAGAGTCAACCTCACCTCAATCCGAGGTGCGGTGTGGCCGACACCACTCAAAGTGTCCCTCTTTTATTTAAAATGGACTTTATTTTAAGTGAAAACAACACCTAGCATATAGAAAACTGACCAAACAGATTCGGATTGTGTTGATAATTTATGAAAATTATCCATGGGTCATTTGAGAAATGTAGGAATCAACCTCTCCTCAATATGAGGTGCGGTGTGGCCGGTACCACTCTAACTATGTCTCTTTTGTTTAAAATGGACAAGATTATAACTGAAAAGAACAAATGGCATACGCAAAACTGACCAAACGCATTCGGATTCTGTTGATAATTTATCACAACGATCCATGGGTCATATGTGACATGTAAGAGCCAACCTGGGCTCAATCTGAGTCACGGTGTGGCCGGGATCACTCTAAGTGTCTATCTTTTGTTTAAAATGGACAACATTTTAAGTACATACGTAAAACCGACCAAACGCATTCAGTTTCCATTAAAACATTTGAAGAATGATCCATGGGTTATATGTGATGTTTACAAGTCAACCTTGCCTCAATATGAGGTGTGTTGTGGCCGACATCACTCAAAGTGTCTCTCGTTTTTTTAAATGGACTTCATTTTAAGTGAGAACAACAACTAGCATACGGAAAACTGACCAACCGGATTCGGATTGTATTTATACTTTAGCACAATAATCAACAGGTCATATGGGATGTGTAAGAGTCAACCCCACCTCAATATGAGGCGCGGTGTGGCCAGTACCACTATAACTATGTCTCTTTTGTTTAAAATGGAAAGGATTATAAGTGAAAAGGACAAGTGGCATATGTAAAACTGACCAAACTCATTCGGATTCTGTTGATAATTTATCACAACGATCGATGGGTCATATGTGATGTGTACAAGCTAACCCGGGATCAATCCGAGTCCCGGTGTGGCTAGGATCACTCTAAGTGTCTCTCTTTTGTTTAAAATGGACAACATTTTAAGTACATATAGAAAACCGACCAAACGTATTCAGTTTATGTTGATAATTTAGCACAACTACCCATGGGTCATATGTGACGTGTACGAGTCAACCCCGCCTCAACTTGAGGTGCGGTTTGGCTAACACCATTCATAGTGTCTCTCTTTTGTTTAAGATGAACATCATTTTAAGTGAAAACAACAATTGACATATGAAAAACTGACCAAACGGATTAAAAATGTGTTGATGCTTTTGGAAAATGATCCATGGGTCATATGTGATGTGTATGAGTCAACCCCGCCTCAATCCGAGGTGCGGTGTGGCCAGAACCACTCTATGTGTCTCTCTTTTGTTTCAAAAGGATATCATTTTAAGTGAAAACATCAAATAGCATACAGAAAACCGACCAAACGCATTATAATTGTGTTTAAACTTTATGAAAATGATCCATGGGTTATTTGAGACGTGTACGAGTCAACCCCATCTAAATCTGAGGTGCGGTGTGGACGGTACCACTCTAACTGTGTCTCTTTTGTTTTTAATGTACAAGATTATAAGTTAAAAGAACAATTGGAATACAGAAAACTGACCAAACTCATTCGGATTCTATTTATAATTTAGAACACTGATCCATGGTTCATATGTGACGTGTACGAGTCAACCCAGGATCAATCTGAGTCGTGGTGTGGCCGAGATCACTCTATGTGTCTCTCTTTTGTTTTAAATGGAAAACATTTTAAGTACATACGGAAAACTGACCAAACGCATTTGGTTTCCATTGAAACTTTAGAATAATGATCCATGGGACATATGTGATGTGTAAGAGTCATCCTTGCCTCAATCTGAGGTGCGGTGTGGCTGACACCACTCAAAGTGTCTCTCTTTTGTTTAAAATGGACTTCATTTTAAGTGAAAACAACAACTAGCAGAAGGAAAACCGACCAAACAGATTTGGATTTTGTTGATACTTTAGTACAAGGATCCATGGGTCATTTGAGATGTGTATGAGTCAACCCTACCTAAATATGATGCGCGGTGTGTCTGGTACCACTCTAACTATGTTTCTTTTGTTTAAAATGGACAGAATTATAAGTGAAAAGAACAACTGGCATACGGAAAACCGACCAAACGAATTAGGATTCTATTGATAATTTATCAAAACGATCCATGGGTCATATGTGACGTGTACGAGAAAACCTAGGCTCAATCTGGGTCGCGGTGTGGCCGGGATCACTCTAAGTGTCTCTCTTTTGTTTAAAATGGACAACATTTTAAGTACATATGGAAAACCGACCAAACACATTCGGTTTCTCTTGAAGCATTAGGATAACGATCCATGTGTCATATGTGACGTGTTTAAGTCAAACTTACCTCAATACGAGGCATGGTGTGGCTAACACCACTCAAAGTGTCTCTTTTTTTAAATGGACTTCATTTTAAGTGAAAACAACAACTAGCATAGGAAAACTGACCAAACGGATTCAGATTGTCTTTATAATTTTGGAAAATGATCCATGGGTCATATGAGACATGTACGAGTCAACCCTTCCTCAATCCGAGGTGCGGTGTGGCCAGTACCACTCTAACTGTGTCTCTTTTGTTTAAAATGGACATGATTATAAGTGAAAAGAACAACTGGCATACAGAAAACTGACCAAACGCATTTGGATTATATTGATAATTTATCACAACGATCCATGGGTCATATGTGAGTGTAAGAGCCAACCCCAGCTCAATCCAAGTCGCAGTGTGGCTGGGATCACTCTAAGTGTCTCTCTTTTGTTTAAAATGGACAGCATTTTAAAAACATACAGAAAATCGACCATACGCATTCGGTTTCCATATAAAATTTAGGAGAACAATCCATTGGTCATATGTGATATGTACGAGTCAACCATGCCTCTATCCGAGGCACGGTGTGGCCGACACCACTCAATGTGTCTCTCTTTTATTGAAAATGGACTTCATTTTATGTGAAAACAACAACTAGCACATAGAAAATGGACCAAATGGATTCTGATTGTGTCGATACTTTAGCAAAACGATCCATGGGTCATATGTGATGTGTACAAGTCAACCCCGCCTCAATCTTAGGCGCGATGTGGAAGAAACCATTCATAGTGTCTGTCTTTTTCTTAAAATGGACGTCATTTTAAGTGAAAAAAGAACTGACATATGAAAAACTGACCAAATGCATTTAAAATGTGTTGATGCTTTAGGAAAATGATACATGGGTCATATGTGATGTATACAAGTCAACCCCACCACAATTCAAGGCGTGGTGTGGCCGACACCACTCTAAGTGACTCTCTTTTGTTTCAAAAGGATATCATTTTAAGTTAAAACATCAACTGGAATACGGAAAGCCAACCAAACGCCTTTGGATTGTGTTGCTACTATAGGAAAATGATCCATGGGTCATTTGAGACTTGTACAAGTCAACCTCGTCTAAATCCAAGGCGTGGTGTGCCGGTACCACTCTAACTGTGTCTCTTTTGTTTAAAATGGACAGGATTATAAGTGAAAATAATAAGTGGCATATGGAAAACCAACGAAACGAATTCAGATTCTGTTTATAATTTATCACAATGATTCATGGGTCATATGTGATGTGTAAGATCCAACTCGGGATCAATCCGAGTCGCGGTGTGGCCGAGATCACTCTATGTGTCTCTCTTTTGTTTAAAATAAACAACATTTTATGTACATATGGAAAACCGACCAAACGCAATAGCTTTTCGTTAAAAATTTAGGAGAAAGATCTATGTGTCATATGTGATGTGTACGAGTCAACCTTGTTTCAATCCGAGGCACGGTGTGGCCGAAACCACTCAAAGTGTCTCTCTTTTGTTTAAAATGGACATCATTTTAAGTGAAAACAATAACTAGCATACAAAAAACTGACCAAACTGATTCTGATTTTGTCAATACTTTAGAACAACAATCCATGGGTCATATGTGATGTGTATGAGTAAACCAAGTCTCAATACGAGGTGCGGTGTGGCTGACACCATTCATAGTGTCTCTCTTTTGTTTAAAATGGACATCATTTTAAGTGAAAACAACAACTAGCTTACGGAAAACCGACCAAACAGATTATGATTATGTCGATACATTATCACAATGATCCATGGGTCATATGTGATGTGTACGAGTCAACCCCGCCTCAATCCAAGGCACGGCGTGGCCGGCAGCACTCTAAGTGTCTCTCTTTTGTTTAAAATGGACAACATTTTAAGTATATACGGAAAGCTGACCAAACGAATTCTGATTCTTTTGATACACGATCCATGGGTCATATGTGACATGTAAGAATCACCCCTACCTCAATCTAAGGCATGGTGTGGTCGGAACCACTCAAAGTTTTTCTATTTTGTTTCAAAAGGACATCATTTTAAGTGAAAACATCAACTGACATATGGAAAGCTGACCAAACACAATCAGATTGTGTTCATACATTAGGATAATGATCCATGGGTCATTTGAGATGTGTAAGAGTAAAACCCATCTATGTCCAAGATGTGGTGTGTCCGGGACCACTCTAACTATGTCTCTTATGTTTAAAATGGACTGGATTATAAGTGAAAAGAACAACTAGCATACAAAAAACTGACCAAACGCATTCAGAACCTGTTGAAACATTATGACAATGATACATGGGTCATATGTTACATGTATGATTTAACAACGCTTCAATACAAGTCTTGGTGTGGCCGGCACAACCCAAAGTGTCTCTCTTATGTTTAAAATGGACAACATTTTCAGTACATACGGAAAACCGACCAAACATATTCTGATTGTGTTGATATTTTAGCACAATGATCCATGGGTCATTTTTGACGTGTACGAGTCAACCCCACTTCAATACAAGGCACGGTGTGGCCGGAACCACTCAAAGTGTCTCTCTTTTATTTAAAAAGCAGTTCATTTAATGTGAAAACAACAACTGACATACGGAAAACTGACCAAATGCTTTCAGAATATGATTATACTTTAGGAAAATTATCCATGGGTCATTTGTGACGTGTAAGAGTTAATCTCGCCTCAATCCAAGGCACGGTGTGGCCGGTATCACTCCAGGTGTATGTATTTTGTTTAAAATGGACATCATTTCTAGTAAAAACATATGGTATACGAACAAACGATCAAATTATGAATTGAATTCTGAATTGCACATTTAATTTTCATATAAATTTTTAATTGAATTCTAAATGAATTATGTATGTTTATAATTACGTTATGAATTATGATTTAATTATGGATTTGTATAGTTCTAGGATGCATTATATGTAAAATGTGTATGAATTTATTCTCCATATGTATGTGTTAGTTGGTTATTGCAGGTACAATAATTGTATATGTATGTGTTAGTTTATTGTAGGTACAATAATTGGAAATGATTGAAAATGGGAGGGAATGGACTGGTTGCTGTGCAAATTGCAGGCTGTTGTGCAACTTGCACAGCATAGGCTATGCCAACTGTTTCAAACTGTTGGCATAGAATTCTGAGGATTTTTTACCAACGGTTCGTAGAACCGCTGGTAAAAATCCTTTCTCAATGGTTTAGAAACCGTTGGGAAATAATTATGCTTCTTGGTTTTCCCAACGGTTCATGAAAAACCACAAGGAAAAACTATCCCAACGGTTTGGCACAACCAATGGGATCAGTTAATTTTTTCCATCCTATCCCAATGGTTTAGTGTAAATAGTAGGGAAACAATTTCCCAATGGATTACTTCCCTACGGTTTGCAGAACCATTGGTATAACATATACCAACGGTTCTGCAGCCTTTCCCAATGGTTTAGAATTGTTGGGAAATCCTTCATTTCCAGTAGTGTATCGTGAGTCATAAGCAATCACTGCATCATCCTACATCAGGATGCAATCGAGTCTGGTCCTTGATGCATCCCAGTAAAATACGTAGTCAGTGCCCTCCTCTGGAAACATTAGGATAGGAGCATTGGTAAAGATCTTCCTTAGCTTTTGAAAGCTCTATTGAAATGTCTCTTACCATAAGTAGGGTTCCTCCTTTTTCAAGGAAGCCATAGGTGCTGCTACTCTGGAGAAATCAGTTACGAACCTTCGATAGAAGCCTACTAATATAAGGAAGCTCCACACCTCAGCAACACTTCTAGATGGCTCCCAAGAAAGTACTACCTTGATCTTCGCTGGATCCACTACAACTCCAACCTCTGTGATGACGTGTCCCAAGAAGTGGACCTTCTATATCTAGAACTCACACATCAAGAG
The DNA here is from genome assembly GCA_963277665.1 of Viscum album. Classification (NCBI taxonomy): domain Eukaryota; kingdom Viridiplantae; phylum Streptophyta; class Magnoliopsida; order Santalales; family Viscaceae; genus Viscum; species Viscum album. The sequence goes on from OY728145.1 coordinate 1,424,559,122, forward strand.
CATCCCATATAACTGGTGGTCCCGTAGTGTGTCCAAAACTATCCTCATGTTCACAATGTGCTCTTCCTCAAAGGTTTAGTACAACAAGATTTTTTCTATGAAGACCACCAAGAAGTGATCAAGGTATGGCTGGAAGATCATGTTCGTAAGACACAATAAATGTACTCGAGCATTGGTCATGCTAAAAGGCATCACCAAGAACTCATAATGGCCATACCGACATCAGGAGGCTATCTTCGGAACGTCCTCATCTCGTACCCTAAGCTGGTGATAGCCTGATATAAGGTCTATCTTTGAAAACCAACAAGATCCCTTCAGTTGGCCGAAGAGATCATCAATCCTCAGTAGAGGATGCATGTTCTTCACGGTCACCCAGTTTAGGCGCTGGAAGTCCACGCATAGCCTCAAACTTCTATCTTCCTTCTTAGAAAACAACTTTGGGGATGTCCAAGGAGAAACACTGGGCTTTATGAATCCCTTCCTCTGTAAGTCCTCCAACTGTATCCTCAGCTCCCAGATCTCCGTAGGGGCCATCTAATATGTTGATGTAGATATCGGTGTTGTTTTTGGGAACAAATCAATGCAGAATTCTACCTCTCTACGAGGAGGTATTCATGGGACATATTCTGGAAAGATGTCCTCATACTCATCCACCACCATTGAGAACTATGGACACGCCTCATCCACCATGTCAAAGGTTATGCAATCCAGTTGATATGTAATCAGTTGCACCCTCCTGAGCAAAGTCTATCTCGTGTTGCTCTGTTTTCCTTCTCACCACCAAAGGAAAATTGGTCTCCATCTCTGTGTGTACATCACACTGTACGTTCGAAGCAATCAATCTGTGCATGAATTGCTGATAGCCAGTCCATTCCTAGAATGATGTCGTAGGGCTTCAATACCGATACTAGAAGATCCCATATTAAACTATTTACTTCTAATGTAAGATCACAAGGTTGGTACCAGTGTGTAACCGCTGAATCTCCTCATATAGGAGTGTCCAAGTGTAATGGTTGAGCTAAAATCTCATTCGTAATCTCAGAGTCCCAATCTAAGTCCACGACGAGGAAAGAATGGATAACAACTTTGTTGATAAGCACTACTTCTAAAGTAGATAAGATATAGATCGTACCTTGTATCATCTAAGAGATGTTAGGATAGTGAGCCTCTGCTGCCTATAGCTGGGCCTATCCCCATCCACCTGCTCCCTGAGCTCATGGTTGACTGCTAGGGGGTGGTTGTAGTAGTGTCTAGTTACCCCAACCACCTCCCGTTGCATGTCATGCTCCCCTACTTTGTCCACCTCCTGGCAGACGTTAATGCTCCTATCACTGTCGCTGCCTCAGTGGCCCCTCAACTATTTTTTGATCTTCCGCGTGGGGAATCAGATAGTCATGAGATCTATGACCATGTTCCCCGCTAGAAAAAAGATCATTCCTTGCTGGTGGCTCCTTTGGCCTCTCGACCCTCTCACCTCGGACGCTGTGTCCTGGTGTCGCCCTCCAGAAGTTCTATCATACTTTGGCTTCTGCATCATCTGTCTACTACCAGTTGAAGATGACTCTGATACCTATCATCTGATAGGGGCTCTCACTATTATTGGTTTCTCAACAAGGAATATCTCCATTAGAAAATCTCTCTCTATCACCCTAGCCTATGTCAGAATTATAAGAGAAAATATCATAGCTCTAATATATCATCGGATCCCCTGCTCAAAGGTCTGAGCCCTAAAGTAAGGGTCGCATACCATATTGTTGGAGTATCAAGAGAGGTCTGTAAATCTCGCTGAGTACTGAGCCACTGTCTGGATACCCTACTTCAGATGCAGCAACTCTTAAATATGTATAGAGCATAGTGTCTCTAGCACGACCTCCTCCCTAAAAAGGCTCTCAAAGTCTGACTAGGGGAGGGTCATCTCCTCATGCACCTGGAGCATCGAGATCCAACATCGTCCTGACGAGCCCTGAAGAATGCTAGTGGCCAAGATCTCCATCTTCTTGGAAGCTGTCTCTACTAAGAGAAAGACTCGTGAATCTACCTCAAGCTAGTCCTCTGCTGTCTGGGGGTTCATCTCGCCTTGAAACCTCGGAGGCCTCTTTCTCTAGAACTCATGCACTGTGATCAGCTGGCGTGTATGATCCAGGGGTATCATATGATTCTCAATGGGTGGTGCTGGTGCTGGTACACCAAACGAAGGTTCCATCACTTTGAGTGGTCCTTGTATCGACGCCTTGTCGCTCGGTGGGCCACTTTTACGATCTCTAATTGGAATCCTGGCTAGATATCTTCATGGAGGCCACTAGTAAGAAATATATGTGCCACAATCAATAAGTTATACCTGATGATTTGACTCATGAATGATCAAGAAAACTTTTCAAAACACTAGCAACTAGAGTTTTCATGTATCAAGTCAAAAAATAGAATTCAGGGTCTTGGTGTATGGATACGTCGGTAGCCGCAACAACACTAGACTCCCTATACTGAAAACAGAACTTAAGAAACTTTACACCATTACCTCATTAAAAGTATAATCTTAGTTCTTTTGGTATAACTGACCTCCCTCTGATACCACTTTGTCAAGACCCATCCCACGGGGCCCAGACGTGACTACCCCATGCCCGCCTTCCAGAGGCCAGGGGTTGGTGACTAGCACAAAAAGGCTTTTCCCGAACAGGGAAGGCATTGCCTTAGAGATCTGTACACACATAAAAAATGAAACTGAAGTAAAAAAAAACAGACAAAATTAAGGTATAACCCTGAGATTAAAGTACATCTACATGTAAAAATGTAAACTGAAGTCGGAATACAAGCCCAGGAAACTAAAATGAAAGTAAACAGCTGTCACATCTTCCCTGGAGCTCTACATGGAGGGTAGTTTCTATAAGTCTGAAATCGAAGAAGAGAATCTCAACTTCTCCCATCACACCAAGCTCCACCAAGTCTTGAACCTCCAAAGTCTTCCTTAGAGCATTAGTAGTCTACACCAGACACATGCGTGTGGGAGGAGCCTGTGTAGGGGTGAGTATAACAACTCAGTAGGGGACCCCGAGACCCCTGAAGTACTCTTAGTAATCCAAAATGGAAAACATCATAAGAAATACCACAAAGGTAATATCACAAGAATTATCTAGATCACGAAATAAAAAGAAAAAGAGACATCTCACACTAACGATATAAATTTATGGTTATCAGGACATGTATGAGTAGTCGTAAATCCTGATCATCCTATCTATAGTAACTCCACTACTGACCCATATAGGTCCATGTATGCTGACCCATATTGGTCGCTCGATGTTGACCCGTATTGGTCATTGGTGTTGACCCGTACTGGTCGATTCTGTTGACCCGTATTGGTCACTGGTGCAGACCCGTATTGGTCGCTGGTACAGAAGTAGGGATGAGTAGTCGTACAACTAGATCATCCCACTCTGGAGTTTCTGATGTTGACTCGTATTGGTCTCTCTTCTTCTTCATATCACAGCCAGCCACTGTATTCCCGCATGAAGCACATCTGATCTTTAGAAGACTCTAATTCTCAATCCATTCATCATATTTAAACTAGAATAAAGTCCCAAAAATATCATACCCAAGGGACCTCCCCATCATAGGGGTCCCAACATGACAGACGGCGCATCAATCAAACGCCAAATCTGTGAGATATGTGCACTTTTGTAAAAAGGGCCCGGTTGGGTTCAAGTCTGATCCAAACTAGGTCACCTGTAAAACTCCATAAAAACTTATCTAGAGTATCTCCAAATGATCGTATTGTCACAAGGGTCCTTATTCCACAGACAAAACATCAATTAGAAGCTCGATCTATTAGTTACACCCCTTTCTGTGAAACGGGGATGATCACACTTTGGTTCGCCTGGCTTAGTCAGGCCTGCTGAAATATTCCAAAGAGACTGCTTTCCAAAAGGGGTCCCAATGCCACTGCCAGCATGTCAAATGGACACTTGGTTCGTCAGTTATGGGTGTTTCATTATTCGGGGGCCGTTTGGGTCTGGGATCGATCCAACTTGGTCAGGACGACCCGACACAACAGGTCCTAGGGTCTGCCAGACCCCGTTTGGGTCTGGCCCGTTAAGTGTCGGCCTGGTTCACTAGGTCCGGCCAATCGTGGTTGGCCCAGCTGGTTCGTTGTCCCAGGCCATGGATGGCTCGCCCCGCCGGGTGGGGCTTGGCCCACCCACGCTGGCCCGCTGGGCCCTAGGTCCATCCCAACTCGTTGGGTGGGTCCTACCCATTCATATGACCACATCCGGCTCAGTCAACCTGAAGGAAGACCACATCTCCAGCTGGCCCCAAAAATGTGGCACCATTTCATCTCATCGATGGGGCATTTCCCCACCACGTGAAACGGTAATCCAGGTGGCTGACCAGTCTCTAGCTGATGTGGAATGTCACGGGGATGCGCTGCCCCCTCCTGCCTCATCCCACTGGCCGCGACTATTGCCTGTGGCGGTGCCTACAGGCGCTGCCCTTCTCCCGCACACTCGGCTTGGGCTGGCCGCCTCCGTCCACCACGGTGCGCGATAACGCACCGCCTTCCCACTACCTATGCCCGGTTGCCGCAGGATTCCTCTAGCCACCACCGGCATGGTGTGCCAGAGGTTCTTTCCACATGCCACCAGACGTGCTCTAGTGGTCTGTTCTTGGTGTCATCTGTGCCTACGAGCCTCTCGGGTCACCTCTTCCATTGCGTGACCCCTATATCTTCCTTGTCGTCACATTTCATGGTCACACACAAGAAACACAAGAACAACATGATCAGTGGAGGGTGCGTGCCTTATTCGGATTGGCCCACACCCTCTACATTAGCATTTTAACAAGGGGTGTTAACAACAAAAAGAGAGTTTAGGAATAACTCCAAACATGTAACCCCACATCAAACTCCCATGTTTAAAGAAATATTCATGGATCAACTCGTTGGTCATTCGATCCATGTTCTTCAAATAAATCAAGAATGGAGAGGGAGGAATTTTATAATATAAAAAACAAAAACCCCTACCTTGAGATTCAATTGAGGTGTTGCAGTCACAGCTGGAGGAGCGCCCACTTTGGATGGAGTCATTGGCATTCATTGGTCCTAAATCATTTCGACCAGAGCGTCCATCCTCCATTGGTGGATGTCGCCGCATGACATTGCTAGAGTTTCCTCATTTGAAGAAGCCATGCCAAAACCCCATCCCGAGCTCCATTTAATAAGGAGGGGGAAAGGTGAGTAACAAAATGAGAAATTAATGAGTTTCATTCAATGAATGATCCTCTTAATTCCCCAACGGTGTGGTTTTAAAAAAGAGAGAGCCAATCCATTAATTGGCTTGACAAGTCATCGATCCCCACCACCGCCACTCATCCGCTGGAGAAAAAGAAATAAAATAACTTGTTAAGTTATATTATTATTTTTCTGTAAAGTCCAAAATTTAAATTTTTTTCCCAACCTATTGCGGTTGAAGTGAGGCTTCCCATAAGTTAATCCAAGTGTTGCAGATTCAACGGTGCCCTCATATTTTTAATCCAAGAAACGATTAAGAAGATAGAAAATGTCGCCCATGCGTTTACTAAACATGCGTTAAAAATTGTTCAGAAATTAATTCCGGGCACACCAGGCCTTAGAATCACGCACCGTAAATTTTCGCAAAATAGTAAAAATTCCAAATAATTTTAAAAAAATTACATGGAATTTTCAGGTCTGTATGCATGTCATAAAATATATCAATTTCTATACAATCTTGTTCCATATCTTTTATATTAGTAAAATAATTCATACCTTTTATACATTAATAAACCTCTTTATTTTTTCTTGAAAAATTATTAGATAATTCCCTCCTTTACCATAAATAAGAAAACATCTTATTCCATTAAGACAATATCCTAGGTTCCTCTTCCCACATCATTACATAAGTTAAATTTTTTCTTCTTTACTTAATTACGTTCATCACTAGAACCTCCGTGATATTCCATCATTCTCTCATTTGCTGCATTTATAAAATTAAATAATTTCATATTATTAATCATAATTATTGATTGATGGTTTTTGAATAATAACATGATTTCTCACACTTAATATTATCCTGTTTGGTTTCTCATTGGAACAATCTATGTGTTTTCTATGGAATCCATTTTTTTACATCGGTACTCTAGGATTAATCCATTAATAAAACCAAAATGGATTAACATGAGTGATGAATTATTAATTACATTAAAGAATGATCATAAATTATCTTATGAGGAATTCAACCTCAAAATTCAATACTCTTTAAAACCATCACATTAGCTTTCAGTTCACTGTAAATCAATCTAGGATCAATATTGGATTCTTTAGGTTGGGTTTTCCCATACCCCCTAACCTAATTAATTATCTTTTTAAATCCATCATAATAGCCTATAAAGATAATGTGAATGATCAAATTATATCTCCCAAGAGTGTTGAACTAGGTGTGTATTTAGGCCTATTTTTAATGCTTTAGGAGAAGATTATGTTAACACTAAATACTTACCTTTAATTGTAATTAACCCAAAGTAAATTTGTACTCAAACATGCATCCAATTTTTGTATCCAAACAAGGATATTATTAAAATAAAAACCACAAAATCTATACTCAATATTTTAGGATGTTATACTATACTTACAATTATCCCTTAGACTTATCCCTAGGGTTTTAATCAAGGTTATTTGATCCTAATATCTAAAATAACTAAAGTAACTATAAAAAATAATTAACCATGCCATGATTCGAACTATAGAAACCCATACCCACACTCCTTGATATACTTCCAAAAACACTATATTTAAACATTAAATCTGACATAAAATAATAGAAACTTATCATTATTTTACTATAGTTCCATAATCTAAACATTTCATCTCAGAAATAAACATGAAACCCAAATAATGGTAAGTTTATTTTCTTAGATGATCAACTATCTAAGAAAATTATTTTTCGATATTTTTTAACATTTCTCCATAATTAAGAAACAATATAATCCCTTTTATACTTCCCATAAAGTACAATTATCTTAAAAACTCATAGAAATTAAAATATAATAAATAATAAAGTTAAAATGATAAATAAGGTAAAACATAAGCGTAAATGATAAATGATCATAAGTCTGTATAAGATGAGAAAATGGGTAAAAGCATATTTTATAAAGAAATCATAACAAATAAAACACATATTAAAATACATAAGTCGTGGAATGTGGAATGTAATTAGATAATAAATAAGTCAATAGAGTGTGAAAAAAATACTCAATTAACATGAGACATTGGAGAATAACATAATCATAAGAATAAGTATAAAATTGCAATAAAAACATAAGCGTAGTAAAATATTATATATAAATCCAATTATGTGAACCCTTTTATGTTGTGAATAAATCCAAGTATTCCAACCCATTTATGTTGTGAATAAATCCATGTATGTCCATGAATCATTATATAATGGGTTATAAATCCTTAACAAATTCATTAAGGGTGATATAGGATCACACCCATCATTATCCTTACATATGAGTTCCACTTGAAATGAATCATACATCATATCAAAAAGAAATCATAGAAAAGGGGTTTAATATCATTTTTAAATGGATCACATAAGAAAACATATTTCATTCCATAAATAATCATAATATTATATACTAATGTAAAATAAATGAGTGTTCAAAGGTATTCAATAGAATTCTAGGTTAATACCCTTAAATTAATGTAATAATGAATATAGCATTTTCAATATATATATAGAGGTTATATATTAAGTCAATAATATCTCTAATCAATTGATGTATAGAATCTAGGTGAACACCCTTCAATCAATGAAATTAAAAATAAGGTATTCAAAAATTAAAGGCATTGGATGATAAGTTATGCCTATTCACAACTGATGATTAGTAAAGAAAAAGGTGGGTATATTTCACTCCTCTATTAGAAAGGAACATTTTATAATTAATATTGAGAAATAAGGTGGATTATATCATTTTTAGAATATGCTTGATCAAGAATAAAATATGTCAAAGGAAATTTAATTTGATAAAAACCATTTTTCTGGCACATTTGGAAAATAAATTTGGAAATGAGAAACATTCTATATATTTTTAAAAGAATTAATTTACTTAAAAATATTATATTACAATATAATATTTAAAATATATTTTAAATAAATGCAAATTTAGATAATAAGTTTTATTTAAAAAGGTAGGAATAGTGTAAATATGTTCATATAAAGAAAATTGATTAAAAGATATTATTTTCATACATTGATGAAAACAAACTATATAAAAAAATTAAAAACATATTTAATTTTTTTAAAGAAAATACAATTACTAGAATATTACATTAATTAATTAATAAATCATATATTCATACATTCATATAGGCATCTAATGAATATGGTCATGGAAACAGAGGATTATTGAACGAAAAAAGGGGTTAGGCCAGTTTCCTTACAATGGGTAAATAATGATCCAATAAGGAAAATGAAATATTCATAGGGCATATATGACCCCAAAAATATTTATATGATGGTAACATAATTGAGGGTCTATAAATAAATAGAATAAAAATTCCCAAAATGGATTATATTTAAAAAAAAAAATCTCAATTTGAAATTTAGATTGATGAAGAAACACTTACGGTAATGAAAATGTAAGAATAAAATGAATATAAGAGAGATTCCAAGAAATTAACATTCAAATATAATTAATAGAAATATATTAATTAAAAAAAATTAATAGTGTATTGAATTGACCATATAAAATAAATGAGGGTGTATAATATCAAACATGTCTCAATCAATTGAAAATAGAGACAAATGACCCCTTTCATCGTTGTTATCATTAAAATTAAAATCACATAAAAGTTATAATAAGATATGGATTTGTAAATACTTTATATTTAAGAAATAAATATGATAAAATAATTCCATGGACAATATATTAAATGGATTTAAATGACTCTAATAACAATTATTAGAATTAATGGAAATGATTTAAACCCTTATATGATGATCTCCATGCAAGAAATATAAAACATCATGAAAATAAAAAAATAAAGAACTATTGTAAATGGAATACCTTACATCATAAGGATTCTAATATATCATCAACACCACCCCATGGTTTGATAAAGAACCCAAAAATGGAAAACACTGGCATCCCACATCCATAGTGTGTCCACTTGTCGAATAAGTCACAAAGCATATACGTAAGATTTTTCTTACTCCCATGATGTGTTAGAATCTTAATATGAAAATGGAGAATGATGAATGGATCTAAGGGCTCAGGGGGGGTTCAAGGAGGTTCAACGAAGAAAACTTATAACCAAACACCTACCATCATATGATAATGCCTTCACAAATAGATTATCAAGGATAATTTATGTCTCTATTGAATATACATACGTGTTTATAAAGAATGAGTAAACTTCATGTCTAGTGCATTAATATCCATAATGAAAACTCCAATCTAGAATTACATTTCATATGATATAATAATAAATTTTATATTTAAGTGGGTTAATCTATTTTAATACTAATGTTTTAATACTATTTTATTCATTTAATTAGAGTCAATAACTAGAATTAAATCTTATTCCATGAATTAAACTCAATATACAATGCACGAAAATCATAATTTTCATGATATATATATATATATATATATTCAGGTATTTAGGGTATAACTCCTTCAATCTCCCATTTTCACTAAATAGTAAAATATTGTGTGCCCTTTTAACTTATATTGTGTTATATACAATAACCTATGAAACCATATCGAAAAATCCTTTGGGATATTCTCCAAAACGCTTTTGGAAAGCTATCATTAAATTCACCATGTATTACATCATATGAAATACCTTGTGAATACCTATCCAAAACAATTTTGGTCTAATACTAAAACCATTTTAGAGTGAATCCCTAAGTCAAACTCAATCCCCTTTAAATAAACCTAAATGTGGGACACCATGGTGCTTTACAACATTGATAATAAATATAAATCTCTATATCCATATATTTAAGCTAAGAGAAACCTCTAGAAAAGAATCAATGTTAATCAAGCTATAAAGGGATCTGGAATGACCTCTATCAAACACATGTATCTCTATACATATTTTTTCCAATCTATAACATGGGTAAATATAAAATATCATATTTCCCCCTTTTCCAAGACATAAAGTGACATGGGATGTAAAGTATTCCAATCCCATATATTCCTTTCATCTATTCTAGACTATCTAATTATAAATTAATACGATTGATGAATATATCTCATGTCATTCATCATCATGGATAATAAAAATCACATGTAACTTATCAAAATTGACAAAAAAATGTATAGGTGCAGTCATACACTCCCATAGTCTATCTCTGTAGAGGGCCCTAATTTCACACTCATCATATGAGAGGAAAAATTCCACCTTGGTTAAGATCCCCTAATTAGAAAAGATTATATATTGACTTGTGTAAGTAGACTATCAAAATATGATGGTTCTCATTCTAAGAATACCTCCAACCATAGGTACTAAGGACTCAAATATGACTCATTCACCACTACTGTACCAAATACATCTATTTATATAACTCAATGTGGAATACATAGTATGTAATTCAATGTACATTACGAATATGATATTATTATTCTTTGTGCCACATGAGTATATTTTGTATCTCTATACAAGAATCTTACTCACTTTAAACTTAAAATTTCATTACAACATACAATAATCAATGATGAATATTGGTTAGGTATAAAATCAAAGACATACTTTAGGAAGTAAATTATCATTTCACTTCATGAAATGTTATCTATATATAATTGTTTTTTGAAAATAAGAAATAATGATAATATGGAGGTTTTTTTTGTGATTCATTTTAAAATTCATATAATCTGTAACAATATTTAATTAAATCAATATATTCACTGGTTTAACATATCAAATATGTAAAACATCCAGATGATGCTTATATTTCTACACTTTCTGAGTTCTATTATGACATCACATTATATGTAATCTATGTCACATCTCTATGTGGCAATGTCATATCTTTATGTAACCATCAAAACAAATATCCCACTAACCACTTTAGTGAGATAAATTTATAAAGTAATCCAGTTTGAATAATGTTGAGACATATGAATCATATTCCTATCAATTCAACTTCTTGAATATGTTTGAACATCTTAAATCAATAACATCAAATTTTAAGCATCCAACCTCAATTTTCTACTTAGAACTGTTTATAAGTTCATCATCATCATCATCCTTAGAACCCTATTCCAACTTAATTTGTCCTTTAAATAATGTAACTAATAATATTTTTTTATCGATCCTCCTAAAATATTTTAGGATAATATGTTAGTCTCATGAGTAAAATAACTAAATATGGATCTTACATTTCTCTTTAGCACGACATCCTAAAAACCATTGGGATAAACTGATAATTATTCATTAGGATAAATCATATAACTATTTACATTTCTATTTACTATAATAATATAAACTCTTTTTTGATTTCATGTGTAATAAAATTTTTATTTTGACTGGTACAATTCTTCAAGAAATAGAGTATTTTTTACATTTCATGATATGTAAATGTAACTCTTAAATTTTTTATTTTTAATCACATATACTAAAATCTTTTGGGATATTGGGTGAAAAATAATTTATCTTAAACTGGTATAATAGTGACATCCCCTTTCTAATTGGTAACAAAATACAACACTTTACATTTCACATTACCTATACATATCAAAAACAAATTACAATGTTATGTGTAAAACAATTTTAATTAAGATTGTTGTTATCCATTATTTATTAATTTTTGAACTTCTTTAAGTTCAAACATACTCCCACTAGGCTCTAAGACACTGTATTCTTTTCAGAATATCTTGCTAATATAAATAAACCCTTTTGTGTTGGTAAATAAAATTTATTTCCTTTTATTAAGAATATTTAAGATATAATTTATTATTTCAATATCATATATGGTTTTCTATGCATTTAAAATATTTTTCAATTGAAAGGAAGTATTTATTACAATATAACACCGATGGGTGGATGGAAAAAATTCTCAAAAATTTTAAAATATAACTATATTGGCAATTTATCCAAGATAAACAGTTTATCCTGTAGTTTTTTAATCAAATACGTTTCTAATTTATTTATAAAAACCTGATGAATCCTAAACAATGTGTATCAAATAAATCATATCATCTTGTTCATAAAATCTCTTCCTTATCAAATATATTTCCTTATTATACAAGAGAAATAAGATGAATTTACATATCATTTGATAGATTTATCAATTCTTGACACTCTCCTTTACATTTAGATAGAGAAACATATTTATTCATGAAATTTATCCATAAATAAAATAATTCTTACATTTATTTTCAACTTCTTTATATTTAAAATAATTTTTGAAATATACATTCAGTGTCATGTACCTTTGAAAATTGAACAATTAATTTCTATAACATGAATACTTGACATGGAAATTACATGGAGTTTCACAAACTCTTTTGGGTATATATCTTAGATAAATAAATAACATTTAATTATTAGTCTTCCTTTATAATATCCTAGGGTTTAAATTAACTTGATTGTATTTCTGAAGAGACGTTTTATAACTTTTCAACCAATTTTTTTCTATTAGTTTGAAATTTTACCCAATTTTCTAATCTATATAGTAATTTATAATATAGACATCATATTCCATTTCCTTATATACTCCCTACACTTGGTAATATCAGGTAACGTTTTCTTGAATAAATTTAGTTTTTCCGAATATTTCAATAAATGTAAATAGTATAAATTACATAACTAGAACAAGGCATTTTATTCTCCCCTTAAATCATGTTATAGAATTGAACAAATGATATACAATGTGTAAAAACACCCATCTAATTTCATATAAAAAACTACTATCATAATATTTTTCTGATGAGATAAATTAGATAAAAAATAACTTTTGATAAATCTATCCAAGATTTAAGCATACAAGTTATCTATATAGAAATTCCATTATTTCATTACTTGAAAATAGTCTCTAAGATATAAATATTTATCAACTTCATAACTTATGTATATTTAAAAAATTACAATTCATACAAATGATATCATATAATAGTCATAACAATAGAATTTTTTTCTATAACCATTAAAGATTTAAGTAAACCTTTAGTCTCACTAATTCATTTAGTATATTCAATCATATTTAATATCATTTGATATCCCAATACAATTGTGTGTATGAAGAAAAAAAATAATCTACATAGTCATATTGAGTACATGAGTGGATAATAATATTCCATCAGTCATTATGCACATAATTCCTTAGAAACCATAAATGAATCACTATATTAAACTATATTCACTTGTTTTAGAGATTAAAAACATGGTTATTGATTAAATAATTTCTCTATCTCATATTATTCTCCTTAATAAATTTTATTCAATTACAAATATTTCATAATAAATTTTCTTAATTCACAAATATAAAGTGTATCTTACATTAACCTTCTCAGTTTCAAGGATTACATTCAAATTTTAAATTGATGGTGAAAAATATATTATCTATAACAAATATCTTATTATATGAGTATCATATATTAATAACTATTTAATAAGGACTTTACATAATGGTTCCCCACCATAATGATGGCCCACTTTTGAATTAAATCATATCCATAACAGGTCCAAGATCTGTGTTCCATTATAACTTACACCATGTATCACGTAAACAATCCATGACTATTTTGGTAGGGACAAATCTTAATCATATCATATGTGATTATTAGATAGTTTAGTGGAAAAACCTTTATCCAGTCCATTATATTGATAAAATAACCTTTATTCTTTTGGTATCTGTTTCGTGGCGAAGGGGATGCGATTGGTTCATGTGTATGATTAAAGGGAATTGGTGCTGTTTAATCATTTACATCGGGTTCCCCATCTTTGTGGCTTCAACTGGTATCCAATGGGTTTATTCACAGAGCTAGAAACACCCAAAGGTTCTGGTATCCAACGATCCATGGACCTGCTTTCCAAAGTCAGGCGCTCATTTGGGGATATGGCCAACAACACTTAGGAACTCACATTGGTCGAGAGGATGGGAAGTCAGGCTCAAAACACTCTTTTGGGGAGAATTATTTCCAATTCTTGGACTCTCTTATATATTTAAGACGTGTTCATTTGTTCGTGAATATTTGGTTTATCACCATGCATAATATCCATAGATTATCTGTAAGTTTCAAGTCATAGGTATACATAGGGGCCTAGAACCATCTACATTATAAGTTTACCATCCCTCATTGGATTAGCTAATCGGGGGAAGTTTGAGTTTGTTCATATATCAAGGGTCTCAAACCTTATAATTGGGTGCTCTAGACTTTATTTTCATCTAGGGGGGAAAAAGTTACTTGAGCATCTGAATCGAACTTGTAATTTAGGCTTCCTATGTATCCATGTGAAAGGAATCAGAATCCACATAGTTTGGTTATGTGGGGATTACACGTGAATGATTCCCATTCAACAGGAATATAATTGGGTTGAACATATTAGAATGGGCACCCTTTTGAAATCCGGACTTCTGGAAGGCATCCTACGTATCCTGATTTGGTCAGGAATCAAATTTCTCATAGTTATGAATGAGGTTAGTGAACCGATGTGAAATGGGTTGGGACCAATGGATGTTGGGCTTGAACATCGGGGTGGCGTCCTACATATCCCGCCTTAGTAAAGAACAAAGTCCATGTAGTTCAAAAGGTGTTGGGCCTATGCATGAAAGCTTCCATTTGACGAGACACGGTTGGGTGGACCCTTCATGGATGGGCACCCATATGAGCTCGAGCCTTCTTATAAACGTTCTACATATCTTGATTTTTTCAGGAATCAGAGTTCTCAAAGTTCTGAAAGTGTAATTATTACCCATGAAAGATACCCATTTGATGGGACATGTTTGGGTGGACCCTACATGGATGGACACCCATTTGAGATCAGACCTTATGATAGGCATCCTATATATCCTGATTTGGTCAGAAATCAGAGTTCTCGTAGATTGGAATGTGTGGAGATTTTTTAATCCTTACCAAACTCTCAGTCCACGTGAGACATTCTTGGTGTGAGAAACAAGAGGATTTTAATGATTCGACAATTCACACACCTCCTCCCCTGTTGTCAGGAGAGGGAAATCCCATAACGGAAGAGGTCGGGGTGATCGTGGGTGAGGTCAAGGAACAATGAACCTTTCGAGATGAAAGGGGAAATGCTATTTCCGTCTGGCAAAGATGGAATGGGGCTTACTCCATGAGGGATGCCCTATCACTCTCTACATGGGAGAATAGAAGTGTTCACCATTGGAGCTCCTTTAATGGAAAAGCGACCAGGATCCCTCAATCATGAAGATTGGAGAGGCAGAAAGGGGCTTCCGGGGCACGAACTCTTCACTAACATGGGTATGTGAACTCAGGAGTGCTCTGGATTTCCTCTCCGGGGATGGGGAAACCCATTTGTCTTCAGCTACCATGGGTTTGTGAACTCCAGAGGGAATGCTAATGTGCCTGAAGGTTTCAGCATGTCAGTCTGGTGGCTTTGGGAGTGGCCTAGGCTTGGTGCCGTTGGATAGGCTACTAAGGGGGTTTTTGAAGATTGGAATGAATTTTAAGTGAATCATCTGACTTGGGGGATAGAAACACCAAAGGGGGTTCCGGACCACATGTCCATATGAGGAGTGGCTCCCTTTGCGTAGGTAGGTGCTACACGAGTGGAGATGCCATCTGCGTACCAGTGTGGTACACAGACTGAGGGGAATCCTGTGTACTGGAGTGGTATGAATCTTTATGTTTGGTCTACGTACCAAATTGGTACGCGATGTTGGAGTCCGCTCGAGCAGTGGCAGCTACGGGCAGCACTGGTTAAGACTTCACCTACATAGTAGGGTGCTACATGACGTGTTGGACTGAAGAAGGGGCATAGGCTACCTTGTCTGTGGGAAGTGCATCTGCGTAGGGGACATGGTTCATGGTTTACCAATTTTAGGTTCAAGGTTTATCAATTTACTTATGAATTGTTCAGTTCTTAACCATTCATCTCCAGTTTATACCTATTACTGGTTCGCGAATTTGAACTTCATGGTCCGTGAAATCCTAATCATTTGAAAGCCTCTTCCTTCCCCAAAAGTTGATCTCTAAGAATCTGATCCTCAATCTGCTGATCCCTTTCTTCTCCCCCTAGATGTCCTTTTATATAGGGGGAAAGGGTTGTATCTATTGTAATGTAGTAACTTTTACAGAGGCCAGTGATAGGAAACACGACCTACATATGACTTAGTCAACCCGAGGTTCACAGGGTATATTGAATTCCCCTCGCCCGTGAACCAACTTTGTCATGGGGGGCGCTTCATCGCAGCACATGGTTATGCCTCCATTTCATGAACAACATTGTGTGTGGTCTACGTCTACGTATCGGTTCAACCATACTTTTCTATCCATTTGGCTAATTCCCGCGTAGATGCTCTGCCTCCGTTTCACGAATGACAGTATTCACTGGTGGCACGATTCACCGAACTGGACGCGTACCAATGATAATGAACAGGTATGCGGGCCGGTTCGGTACTTTACCATTTCTTCTCAACATTATTCATATTTTTCCCAAATTACTGATGAATATTTGTTATATTCTTCCACTGATTTTATGGGAGTATCTTCCTTCCCTTCTGTGGATTTTTCAGAACCCTACAAATGCCCCTATCGGAATGGGGTCTGATCGAAATGAAGAGGAGGCTATTCTGATGTAGAGTGGACCAGAAACTAGAGCAGTTTCTAGTAGAGAGATGGAACCATTCGGGGACCACAACTATATAATGGTGTTCATGTAACTTATCCTTTACTTGATCCTTCATCTACGATCTCTTTCATTCCCTTCTTCTGGTCATTTCTTCCACAGAAGTCTTCCTTCACAAGCCGCTTCATCGATGAACCAGTTTGGGCTTCCATGAACTGATCATCGTCTGTGATCACCCTAATCCATGAACTAACATCCTGATAGCAAACTAAACTTTAAAAACATTAAAAAGTAAGTCATGGGGGGATGCATAGGGAAAATGCTACGCAGTTTAGTTGTTCACATACTAAATTATCCTTCAAACCTTGAACTTTTCATTTCGAACTTCATTTAACTCCCGAATTATGAGAACCCTCGTAGGGGTTTGGTACATGGTATTTGGGAAATCACTCCATGGGATAGGATGCTGTGGACCTCCTCAACATACCACCGGTTTGTGGAATATGTGTATCGCAAACCAACTTTAGGGTCGGTACATGGGGCATTCCCTTTATGAAGCCTTTTCCAAACATATGGACTTTGCCTGAATATTATCCTTTGGACTAAACCATGATATGGTTTCCTATTGCATGGAGAAAATATGGTTCTTCCACAAGATAATGCAATATTGATAAATATTAGGGAAAACATGGAAATGAATGGTGATGATGATCTTCAAACCGATGTCATTCGCCATGACATCTTTCTAATGGCTTTCTAGATGCTATATCTCTTAGCTTACCCGTTATTCATACAGTTTCTGTTTTATGTTTTGGGTCTTCTTGCTAATGTACCTCTCCCATTTCATGACCCTAACCTCCATTTCATCCATTTAGAGGCACCACAAGGTCACAACCTCGTCAATATTTCCCCAGTATGAGAAATCATCACCACCCTGATTGAGGAGAACATCTTCATCCTGTGAGGCTCGGTATGGACTCAGTTCAACCATGAGTGTCATGATGGTGTTCGAAGACTATATTTCTAAGAATAAACATCCATTTTCATCGTCTCCAGAGAAAATACTAATGATAAATGAAGCGCTAAGTGGCATTTTCTGGCCAGAGGATGCTTCTCTAATGAGTGGTCTTGGGTGTTCTGGGTGCATCAAACCTGTATCGAGTGCCCTGACCAGCTAAAGGTAGTGGGCTTGCCCTATGAAGCTTGGGTGTCTCAGTTTTCAATCTTATCCTTGGGCGAAATCCATTCAAAATTGCTGAGTCCCTGGTGTTCGAGCACCAAAACCATTCACCTACTACACAGAGAAGTGGGGATCAGTTTGTGGGACATCTACCATCTTGGAGGTGTTTCTATCCTTGGAGAAATGTATGAGGAGTTTCACCCAGTAGCTGCCATGTGGAGTGATACAAATCACGTGTCTACTTTGATGAGGATTTTTCCAGTTATAGTGTAGGGATTATTGGGTCTTCCATTCAAGGGTCGTTCCCTTATCCCGTTTGATGCATGGATAGGGTTATTCTTACAGATGAATGGACATATCCCGAAAGCATGCCGCCATCGAACTCACCCAACCTGTCAATCCCACCAAACTCCAAGGTCATACTATGCTACCCTTGAAGCAGGGCAGTAAGCCTCATGGGGTACGAGCTTCAGCCCAACATTTCACCTGAGCTTAGGCTAGATGGTTTTTCTCCATGTTCTTAAGTGGATGAATCTTCCCATCACATGATTCATACAATGGGGTTTGGGCCGGAACATTGACAATGGATTCCATGTTGGTGGAAGGTCAATCTATTAATTTGGGTATTCCTACCCTTGACCAAATTCATGAATTATTTGGGAAGATTAAGGAAGGAAGGTATGCACACCATCTCAGTGGACTATTCCAATTCTTGTACGGGTGGATGGTGGAACACTTCTCATGTAATGAGTATCAACATACCACACATGTTCCACATTCTGGCATTCATCTAGCTCTCCTCATCATTTCTGTTGTTCATCCCTAGACTCTGAACATTTCTGACGCGGTCGAGTTGTTGAACAATACTTATTACTTCTCGTTCACACCTCATCGTACTCCCCATGGATCCTTGAGAGGTGACAAGAATTCTTCTTTAGAGGAATGTACATACCTCATCAATCTTTAAGATGGGATGCTTACCACCCATGCGGACCAAGTAGTTATCTATGAACCATACCTCCCATAACGGTTTGATAGGATGTTTTGATGAATTCGACAGATTGTGTTGCTTCCAATCATTCAACTAAGGGGAGAATGTCATCATGTTATTCTCCATCAATTGTGGCTTATAATGATGCACGAGGGTGATGATAGAGAGATCATCATTTCTACCATGAGAGGTCTCACCTTCCTATCGCTAGAGTATGCCTAACTATGGGTCGACTATTATCCTGCGGGGATCCTGAGAGAACTAGTTCGGCGGGTACAGAAACCCTTGATCGTTGCTTGTCCCATTCCTACCCCGAAGTAACACCACACATTACCTTTGTCAGGATAGGTTAAATGGGAACACCTTTTACTTCCATTCCATCATCAATCTAGATGGATGTACCTATTACTCCCACTGTCATGATGAGAAGGTGCTTGATCCATTGTCAAAAGCATCTAGGTGGGATTTCATCAGTACGACCCATTTCGGCGTGGAGAAATTCAGACAGCTCCCCTCTTGCGGATATCACCCAAGATCTTCATGGTACTAGTACCATCCAAGTATCACCGATCATCCTAGAGGCTGCAGTTAGTCCTCCACCTCAGGCTCTAGTAGATGGACCATATAATGGAAAAGATAGTCTCCCACCTTGGGTGACTAGCTTTAGGTCCCTCTCCACCCCTATGGAGAAATATTCTGCTTATACGCATGTGGAAGCCTAGGAGTATCAACGTGATGATGTTGTAGCAAGACACCAAACAATGCACAAAGTGGCATGGCGCTAGTTGTGTTTTCTTTCCGCGAAGACAACCCTGGCCAATATTGCCGACGAGGGAGAAAATTTTCAGCAATTATTCACTGAGTTGGGTTCTAGTGGCTTTGATTACCAGCACATTCACAACCTTATTTTCCAAATTTCCATTGCTTGAGGAGTCCTCGCCTCCTACAAGGACAAGCTGACCCGATTAAATTTTTCCCACTACGAGGTGGAAATGTTTTTGGATATTTCAGAAACATTCGATCATCTGACGACCAAGGAAGTGGAGGCTCATGATTTAGTGGAATTTTAGGAAGAATATATGCGAGAGTGAGAAGCCCATGCAGCCAAGTTGAGCGGACAACTGTCCTCCACAGATGCGACATATGAAGCTATTCAAAAAAAAGGGTGGGACCTTAAAGCAGTCTTGGAGTGGGAGCATCCAATGGATGAAGCTGAAACAGAGGAGAGAGAATCCTTGGA
This sequence comes from Viscum album, assembly GCA_963277665.1. Classification (NCBI taxonomy): domain Eukaryota; kingdom Viridiplantae; phylum Streptophyta; class Magnoliopsida; order Santalales; family Viscaceae; genus Viscum; species Viscum album. The sequence goes on from OY728145.1 coordinate 1,424,579,316, forward strand.
ACCGACTACCGACGGCCCATGACAATCACTCGCCATTCATTTGTGTAGGGAGAACTGGTCCCTATTATATCTTTGTCTAAAATTATAGCATGTACTCTCCCCTCCCCCATTTTACTCTAGAGAGACTCCAAATTACAGATGTTCCTCCATTCTTTCTGAACTTAATGGAACATATTTTGACTTTTAAACACCACTTCTTTGCATCTTCCTATTAACATATCTTCAGTTATATGTTAATTTTTAACCATGACCTAAAATCAGTATCCTGAGATCACCGAATCAAGCTCTAATTTTTTCCTGAAAAAAGGGGTTCAGCGAGCGTAATTTTACTATTTCAAAGGTCACAAAGAAAAACCTTACAAAATTTGTATCACTTCTAATGATACCCTAATTTTTTCCTATGCAAATTTAGTGTGGACTTAGCAGGTATATCTTGGATTTTTCTTAGGCTGCCCTATGTGGGTGTTTGACCTAACGAGATTTGTGCCTCTTGATTTTTTATTACTCAATGTTTTGCTGATGCCATACAAGGTGTAGGCCTGGCGAGATGATACTCGGATTTTTCCCAAGATTCTCTATGCGAGTTTTCACATTGACTAGTTTCATACATATTTCTGTGCGCAGTTTAAATTCTTGCAAACATGACTATCATTACTGATTTTTTAGGTCAAACAGCTTTGACCAGATGTGGTGGGGGGGGATGAGGTTTTTACTTATTGTGGATGCCTTAATACCTTTTAGACATATATGGATGGAATTGTTCACTCATTTTTGAATAGAATTTGGGTCATGACATGGGGAATGGGATCCATATGGTCATTAAATGGTGGGAAAAGAATCTCCTAAGGAATACTTGCCTTTGGTAGACGGGCCAGAGGCGATGAATATGAAGAGCCACTGAGGGCATGGTATGCATAGTCGTACAAAGGTGTCCTTAACTCGATGACTGTCTATTTCTGATAGCCGAGTAACTTCATGGAAGTTTGGATCATGAAGACCACTAGGTGTGGATTAAAAGGGTCATGTTGTCTGAAGGTTTTTGGGACATCCATATCAATCATAGATATGGATATGAGACCACTCCTACACACACTTAGTCATCGTGAAGGAGGGTTAGAGATTGATGCAAGTTAAAGTCATGCAGCTGGGAAATTTGTTCTAAATAAAATGGCATTCCCTAGTTCTAGGGAATTTAACTAGAAACGTCACACCATACTCAGACGTGATTAAGGAAAGGTTTGTAAACTGTAGCTTAGATAGCTTCTGAATCCCGGGATGGATAAAAGGTCTCATAGTCCAAGAGGTGTTCTGAAAGAAGCATTGCCTAAGGAAGAATTTCCTTTGGCAGACGGGCCATGGGAAATAAATATGTAGAGCCACTGAGGGAATGGTATGAATAGTCATGAAAAGGTGCCCTTGGGTCAATGGTTGTATTCTCCCAATAGCTGGGCAACTTTACTGAAGTTGGTATTCAAGACCACCCGATGTGGTTTATGGGAGTTCGGTTCATACTGATTACAAAGTGTGATTCATGAGGAGGGGGTGTCAGGACACGGGAGGAGCATTTTGGGCTATGTTATCTCGAGAATGGATGAAGTCATCTCCCTCACGCAGGTGTGAGAAGATGATCCATCCAGGTCTGACCCATGAAATGAGGAAGAGAGGGAGGCCTCTTTTTCCTGAGTGAACCCGTGAAGAGTTCTTTTAGACCGTGCAGTTTAACGACATGCGGCATGGATGATCTCCATGCAGTTTAACGTCATGCAGTAAGGACATGGGGAATTTTATTTTTTCTTTTTTTTATATATATAAATTCTTGTAACTGGGGACATTTCCAAATGTCGAGGTACATGGATTTTGCATTTTATCATCATGCAATGATGATGTGGATGTAAGGGTCACTCTTGATTAGAACGTAACATGGTTTGAATACCCTACCATGTACAAGTCATGGGAAGGATGAAGATAGTGTAAACTATGATTATGGGGCCTCTTGTATTAGGAGGAATATATGAGGGCTCTGTGGCTGTTGAGCATGTAGGGGTATAAAGAGTGTCACCTATGGAAGACTTGTCGTTGGTTGACGGGCTAGGGGCGATCAATATGAAGAGCCGCTAAGGGAATGGTATGCATAGTCTTACAAAGGTGTCCAGAGGTCAATGACCTTCCATGTCTGATGAACATGGAGGTTTATGGGGATCCATGATTATCTTGGTCACAAAGTCTGATGTACTGAAAGGGGATGTCTGGTCATGTAGGAGGTATTAAGCCGCAATTGTCTTTGAAGCTCAAGAAGTTCTTTGTGTTGACTTTTCCTATTCTTGGGGTACAATTTCACTCCATGCAGTTTTACATCATGCGGTAAGGACGATATGATCTTAGTTTAACGGTAGTAGTGTTTGGAACATCATTGGTTTATGCTATGATTACCTAAGGGATAATTGAATTAGGATGCTCTGGAGTGATCTGATCAGAAATGGGGGATGAATTTGTAAATTCTAATCCTAGGGTCTCTTGAATTACTTGATGTGGTGTGGGGGATCTGAGGCTGGTATGCGTACAAAGATAGGAAGAGTGTCACCTGAGGAAGACTTGCCTTTGGTAGACAGGCTAGGGGTGATCAATATGAAAAGCTGCTGAGGGAATGATATGCATAGTCATGCAAAGCTGTGCGCAGTTCGATGACCTTCCAGTTCCGATGGCCTTGAATGATTATAAAGATCCAGGATCTCCCATGACCTGGAGTCTAGAAAACGGGGAGTGATTTTTCTGAGAATACGAGAAACAACCATATCACAACTGTCTATTGGGTTAAAGCAGCACAACTCCGGTGTTATGTCAGGGATGCAGACTGTCATAGGAAACACTGGTGGATACGAAAGAAAACTAGGTAGGGGCACCCTAGAAACATTTTGATGTGAAGGGTATAACATCTAAACCATTTCTTGTAGAATTTTTGGACTGGGAAATTTGATATGGGGGCTCTGCGGCCTGTAAGTGTACGGAGCTAGGAAGAGTGTCACATGTGGAAGACTTGACTTTTGTAGATTGTCCAGGGGCGATCAATATGTAAATCCACTAAGGGCATGGTATTCATAGTCATTCAAAGGTGTCCGCAGGTCGATGAACTTCCAATTTCGATGGCCATGGGTGATTATGAAGATCCGTAATCCTCTGGGTCAAGGAGTCAGATGAATGGGATGGATGCATCCAAATGTGTAAGGAGTGTTCCAGTCCCGGTTTACCGTGTATTTGGAGTGGATTATGAGTTTTACCATGCAATTTACAGTTGTGCGGTAAGGAAAATTTCTGTGCAGTTTAGAATCATGCGGTAAAGATAAGCTCAGTGCAGTTTAGTGTCATGCGATAATGATGATTGCCATGCAGTTTAGCATAATGAGTTAAGGATGGTGTCAACCCGATGTGAAAAGGGATTCCATGTAGTTCAACATCATGTTGTAAGAATGAAGGTCATCATTTTTCTAGGGGTGGCTGGGAAAAGATACAAAAATCCCGGCATCACTACGTATCCTAAGAGGTCAAGAATCAAGTCATATGTTGTTCTCAAGGCCCTTATAATTCAAAGGGGATATTTGTGAAAATATAATTTATACGCAGGAGGGGGGGAATTTTCATGGCGGATGGGAGAGGATACAGCAATCCCGGCGTCACGACGTATCCTGCGAGGGAATGGATCAAGTTGTACCTAGTTCTCTGAATGTGGCACAGTAGATGGAAAATGTCGGGAGACCAATGTCTTCCCAGGTAAAGACACTAGCTTGTTATGCAGTTTAATGTCATGAAACTAGGAAATCACTATAATAGTTTGGGGTTCATAGAGATCGGACCGGTGTGGCACAATTTATTTTCATGTCACAGGGACGAAGAATCATGCATTTTAATATCGTGCAATAATGACAAGGGGAATTTCTAATTTAATTTCCAATAGCTTGGACGATTTACCATGCAATTTATTGTTATACTGTAAGTACATATTTTTCAAATTTTTCGGGTCTTAGAGATCAGAACGGTAGTAATTGCTTCCAAAAAGGGGCGCATGCTATGATTTTGTAGCAGAACCGACATGAATGAGGCTAGGATCTTCCTGTATGCAACTCCGGGGAAGAAATATTGGATAGTTTGGGGTCACAATACCATGATTATTGGATCTTGGTTTAGGGGAATAGTGTTTGAATCACGCGACATAGTTTATTGTCATGTCACATGGACAAAGTACTATGCAGTTTAACGTCGTGCAGTAAGGACACTCTACTATGCAGTTTATTGTCATGCAGTACGGACATTCTAGACTTTGCAGTTAAAAATCCTACAACTCGGAAGAAAACTGCTTTCATGGTTACACAGAATAATTCTTTAGAAATATCACGTTTCAAGGAGTGGTGGTAAGCTGCCCATCCATGGAGATCAGTGCATATGCTCCATTAGAGTAGACGTTGTATATGATATATCGTCCCTCCCACTTTGGATCCAACTTCTGTGGCTTCTTTCTAGGTATCATTGGGGTCTGGAGGATCAATACCAATTATCCTTCCAGGAAAGACTGAATAAGAACCTTTTTATTGAAGGCTCGTGCAATATGGTTTTGATATACTTCTAGGTGGTGAAAAGTGTGAAATTTCATCTCATCCAGTCGCTCTAATTCATCAAATTGATTTTCTGGTTTATCATCGTTAGAAATTTGATCACAAATGGCAATGAGGAGTGATGGTAATTGGAGGTCAATGGGAAATATTTGTTTCGTTCTGTATACTAATGAGTACGGAGTGGCCTGGGTAGTAGTGTGAGTTATCGTTTGATAGGCCCACAAGGCATGGAAGAGTTTTTCTCTCCATGAATTCTTGTCTTTTTCCACCAATTTTTGGAGTATGTTCGATAGGGTCTTGTTAGATGCCTCTATCTATCTGTTGGATGCCACATGGTAGTGGGATGAACGGTTGGTCTTGATACCATATTCCTGGTATAGTTTCTCCAATTAGGTAGAGTAGAAGTTGTTGTCATTGTCCATCAGTATTGTATGAGGGAAACCAAATCTGGTAATGATGTTGGATTTCACAAATCCGACAAAGCTTCTTGCCGTGAATTCTTTATGGGGTGCATATTCTACCCACTTGGAAAATTAATTGGTTGCTGTGAGAATATATTTGAATTGTTTGACCGTGGTAGGATGATACAGTCCCACGACATCCATTCCCAATTTAGAGAATGACCAGGAGTACTTATCTTGATGATGTCTCTCCGAGGGCTGATGAATAAAGTTGTCATTAATTCGACAGGAGTGGAATTTCACAGTAAAGTTCACACAGTCCCGTGCCAGGGTGGGCTAACAGTATCCAAGCCTTCGAATCTGATGAGAATTCTTGGGTCCTGATTGATGTGCTCCACACACTATGGTATGCACTTCATTAATGATGACAACTGTCTCTTCTCTATCAATGCATTTGAGAAGGGATTTATTAAGGCCTCTCTTGTAGAGGAACTTCTACTGGCTTGTGTCTCCATATAGAATAAAATAGATTGTCCTTCTCCATATTTTCTCTCTTGCAGCCCTGTTCGATGGAAGTTCCCCACATTGAAGGTAGTTCGTAATGGGGATCATCTTTCCTATAGTAGGAGCATATGTATTGGGGATTGGGTTGACTTTGCTGATTTCTTCCATATTATTTTGAACATATGACAAGAGAATTAAACAATGTGCAATGTTGATAACTGTTTCATCTCGTTTGGGGTCAGCTAGGGTTGTGGCTGCATTGGCTAATGCATCGTCTTGGGCATTCTGAGACCAGGGAACATAGGTCAATGTTGATTATGTGGGGAACCCTACCATTAACCCTCAGAAGTGGTCCAATAGGGGGATTAGATTCTCTTTATCAATTGAATAGTCACCATTAACTTTATTTACGACTAGTTCTGAGTCACCTTTAACTTTGTGGGGCTACACATGTGCCTGGAGTGTGAGCTCTAAACCTGCAATGAGGGCCTGGTATTCTGCCTCATTGTTTGTGCATCCTTTTGAAAAGAGGAAGGAATATTAAAAAACTACATGCTCAGTGGATATGATTATGACTCCAATCCCCACCTTGTTAAACATGGTTCCTTCCATTATTTTACCTGTCAGGCTTTTGGATGCACTGTCAAAGTACATTTCCCATGTTCAGAAATTTATTTTCACATAAAAGATGTCTTTGTCAGGTAATTCTACATCTGATGAGGCGGTCTCCATCGAGGTATTCTCTACAAGAAAATATGCCAATTCTTAGTCCTTGATAGATTTATGAGGCACAAACCAGATGTCAAACTATTGCAGGGTGACTGCCCATCGGGATAGGCGTCCAGTCAGCATCAGATGGCTGAGGATGCACTTCAATGGATTACTACATGAGATCAGATGGACTTAATGATTCTGAAAATAATGTTGCAACTTCTGGACCATGAAGAAAAAATCCATACAGATCTTCGCGATATTTTAATAGTAGGTATCAACATTGATAATGGTTAGATTGAGATAATAAAGGTATTTTTCAATGCCGAAACCATTATTCTATACAAGGAAGGCTCCTAGTGACCATTATAAGGCCATTACATAAAGGATAAGTGGCATTCATTCAACTGACGACATGAGAACCGATGGACTCTGGAGGTACTGCTGGAGGCTATCGAATTCCTTTTGGAAATCATCTATCAACTGGTAGGTAACTCCATTCTTCATTAATCTGGTAAAGGGCAGACATTTTCGTGTGAGGTTGGCTATAAAACGCCTGATATAGGCCAAGTTTACTTAGAGTCTTCTCATCTTAGTTAGGTCACTAGGAGGTGGAAAACCATGGATATCCATTGTCTAGTTAGGGTCAATTTCGATGCCATGATGGCGTAATATGAAGCTGATAAATTTCCTTGAGGTAACTCCAAAGGCACATTTCAAGGGGTTCATCTTCAGGATATGTTGCTGAAGTTTGATAAATGCGGTTTCAGGGTCTTACTTGTGATCTGAGAACTATCACGATTTGACCGCCAAATCATCAACATGAAATTCAATGAACATTCTCATGAATGGTTTGAAAATGTGATGCATGGAACGTTGATATGTGGCGCTAGCATTATTCATACCTAAGGAAATGACTTTGTAACAAAATCTTGGGGGGGGGGGGTGAAGGTAGTGGATTATTCATCTCCTCTAGCCATTCTAATCTTATTATATCTATAATAACTATACATGAAGTAGATATCCTCATATCCAGCTATCGCATCGATCAAGATTTCGGTGAGCGGGGCCGATAAATTGTCTTTCGGGCATGCTGATTAAGATATCTAAAATCGATGCAGACGTGGATATGTTTGTTCATATTTTTAACAGGGACTATGTTGGCTAACCAGATGGTATATTTGACTTCTCGAATGATGTCTCCTATGAGGATCTTGTCGACTTCAGCCTCTATCTTGGCTGTATGTGTGGGGTGTGTCCTTCTGGAAGCTTTCTTATAGCCTCAATGATCTTCTAGAAGGACAATGTTGTGCATATCCATCTCAGTATCGAGTCCTATAATATCTATGTAATTCTAAGTGAATACATCTTGATGTTTCCTTAATACGAATGCATATACCTCTTGTTCCTCGAAAGACATGGTTGCACTAATAAGAATGGGTCTCGGGTCTTCTTTGGCACCCAAGTTTATTTCCATGAGTTCATCAATGGTTGTCGAGATACCCTCTTTGAATACAAGATGGGAATCTCTAAGGTTCTCTTCCTATTCTTCCCCCAAATCCTCCTCCTCCTATTCTTCTAACGGGGAGAGATCTCTTGATGTGGGCTCTGGAAAGCTCAGAGGCAAGATATCGCATGGGTGTTCTGTGGTGGAACCACCCTCCTCGAACTCAATTGGTTGTTAAGAAACATCTAGACATGGAGCAGCATGGGGGTGAGAAGTGTCTTATCCTTATGCTGCTTCTGGGAGTGCGACAGAGATATCATGAGATTCCAAGGATGGGGCGTGGGAACCCTTGCTTGAGCATTCTTCCTCAAATTGAGGGTCATCAGGTGATTCTACATTGTCAGACTCTGCTATCACGACTGATATCATTAGAATAGATGGATACACATCCCGGGTTGGATTCATGTTCTCAACATGGTTTATGGGAAGTATGTACTCTTCACCGAGATTCTTGAGGGGGTTTTTGGGAACCACTTCTAGGCTGTTTGGGGGTGGGGACCCAATTAACACCATCAATTGCAGACGTCTTCTCCCCTTTCTCGTAAAATCTGGCAATGATGTAATGTGACTTAGAGAGCATGAATGGGGTCTTATCAGCGCATAATGTCCTACCTTGTCCATTGATGCAATATTATATACAAAAATTATGGGAGAAAGGAATGGCCATGTGTCGATGTAGCCATGGCTATCCTAATATGGCATTGAATGACGTGCTTTTCCAAACAACTAGGAACTCTGAATGGGCCATAAGGTTGCCAAAATTTGTTCTCAGCTTGATTTTCCCACTATATTCTGTTTGATCTTGTCATAACACAAGATAGTTTTGGATGAGGGTGTCAGGTTTTCCTCATTGTTGCCCAAACTGCGAAGTGTTCTTAGTGGGACAAGGTTAACTCCAGACCCATTGTCGATGAAGACCTTCCTGACTTCAACACCATTCAGCATGCCAGACACATATAGGGGTTTGATGTTTCCTTGAATGGTGGTGTCTTCATCCTGATTGGTGAAGGAAATCACTTCCTTACATTCAGCTAGGCTAGTCTCCGTTCGATATATCTCGGCAGCAGCGACTTCAGCTTGAAATTATTTGGGTCTGAGTAGGTATTCTATGAGTGCCTCCTTGAGGTCCTCTGACAAACTCAGGGCGTCTAGTATTGATAGATTGGCTTGTACTAAGGCTAGCTATTTTAGGATATCATACTTTTTCTCCAGAGTTCAGTGCCTCTACATTTGTGGGATCTCTTTAACAGGAATTTTAGGGGATGTAGCAAGAGATGAGGAGGGACCGCTCCTAGGGGAAAGAGTTGGTGGTGCTCTTACATTCTGGGGGCCTGACAAGGTTAGTTTACTCATGAACGCTGGGCATCTAGACACTTGTTCCTCCTCTAATGGGTACCACATAATAATGGGGATAGAGTGGCTACTCGTGGGGGCAGAAAATATTCCTTCTCCGACTGGTTCCGTTAAAGGGATCTCCTATGAGTTTCCGTAATATTGACAGTTTGAGATGGGGAATAACTATAGGGTTGGTTTTGGCCACAGCTGTGTCTTCCTCGGTATCCCCTTCCTCTGTGATTTCTCCTTCCAGTCCCCAAATAAGGTGTCGGGAACATTGGTTCATAACCATACTCTTCATCAGATGAAGGTTCCATTAAATGGATGATGTTTATAGAACCAAAGATTAGTTCCTCATTCGACAATATATTAGCCTAGTTAGCTGCCTCCAATGATGTCATTTGGTGGGTCAGTTCCCGTTGCGTCAAGTCTGAGGGTATGAAATTCAAAATTTTCAAGGCTGGCTTTGGCCCTATCACAGACTAATCCAATTTTATATGTTTATTCCCTCTATAATTACTCCTAGATGGCCAGTTGTTTTAGGGTTGTGGGGCTAAGGATGGTGGTTGTGTTTCATTAGGAGCTGTTGGCGGCACAACCGATTACTGTGATTAAGCTCGAAGTATGCCAGGAGATCATTTGACTGTCTTCCAAGTCATCCATCTATCAAATTTCTACTTATTTTTGCTAACGACATTCTGTTACTCCTCTCCCTCATCTGGGTCGGTTGCAGAAACATATGCTACGTGTTCTAGGGGTGGTTCTATCTTGACCTTCCAAGAGTCCACAATCCATTTTAGGAGGTCTATGAAAATGAATAATTCCTGAATGTTGTTTCCCAACATCCAATGGAATGATCAATAATATGGTTAGTTGTCAAGGAAGAATTATACTATATTTCTTGGCTCTGCTAAGTGAAGAAAGTTTCAATTCATGGTGGCTATAAAATAGCTGTGGACATGGTTCTCTTAGAACGAGTAAACATTATTTATTTGTTTATCAAATTGTTTTCACCTAGGTCCTCTTTGATCGTCTCGCTAGGGTGGGGGCTGTTGATATGCCAGAGGCCCTTAGGGATTCGGCGGAGGCCTAGGTGGTGGAGCAGGTGCGGGGGATGGCTTGAGCATGAAAGAGGACACTTCAACTCTACCTGCTCTACTTGTAGGATCCTCGGAGTCTATTCGGGACATAAGGTTAGTCTGCTATAGGGAGTCTTTGATTCTTTGGGAAATAACAGAGAAATCCCGGAATCTAGTGGTGTATTTCACTGGTATGAGTGGTGTTCGCAGCTCATCTCGGAGGTTATCAATTCATATAGTGAGCATCTCATCCAGGGGCATTGGCTTATTCAGAGAGTCAGTCAGACCTTTCCATCTGGGATGAAGTTTGAGACCCTCTCCTTCTCCCTTTGTTTTCAATTCATGTAGTCGCTAATCGTCATATTGGGTAATGTTGAGCTGAAGTGGAACATGAATTTATGATGAAGATCCTCCCTTCCTTTTATTGATTGAGTTGAAATTTTTTTATACCAGATGAAGGGTGAACCTTGTATGTTTCGCATGAAGCATTTGAGTTTCACTGCTTCTTGTTATTCCGGAGTTCCCATCATAAGGTCGCAATGAGATGCGTAGTGCACCAAATTCTATTCTAGGTCGCATGAGCCATTGAATATAGGGAATACAGGGATCCTAAAATTTAGTGGAGGTGGCGTGTTTCTTAACCTGCCTAGATAAGGCTTTCTCTCTGGCTGCATCAGAGCGTGTTACCCTTCCATCACTTCCAATCAAGCTGTCAATGCTTCGATGGTGTTGGTGAGGCCCTGGTATACATCTTGGTGGGCCTGATCTCGAATAGGTACAGCCTGGGGAACTACAAGATGTTCTGGCTCGGCTGGTAACTAAGGGGAATATATCATCTATTGTACCTTCAGAGGGTTTAGATGTACTTGCTCCAGTTTATTCCTGAGTGGTGGGAAGTCTTGGTATGATCCTGAATCCATGATCAGGTAGTTGGATGGGCTTGGTGCCACACTGGGAGGGGTACCTGAAGTTGTTTTGTTTGATGATTATAACCCTTGTAGTTAAGGCACACTTATTGGAAGTGCGTACTGTGACCCATCTTGAGGAACGTATTCAACAGGACAGTCCCTCTGGAGTAGTTCGACATTAATCCACCTTAATTCATTCATTTCCTCCTCTTGCCGAGGGAACCTCTCTTCAAGCATGATAGGATCGTCTATGTTGAGATAAGGAGACGGGTTTAGGACAAACTATCCTATGTTCCTCTCTTTATTGGAGAATTGATGGGGAAGCATAGGTGGATTTTCTAGAGCACCCAGGTTTAGGGAGACCCTCTGGTTCTGGGTGTGCATGCCTGCTGGCTCATTATGAATCACATCCTGAATAGAACCATCTTCTCCTGATCCATCTATATTTTCATTTTCTTCATTGCCACCCATGGGGTTAACATCCATGATATTGACAGATGTATAATATGAGGTGGAGGAGGTGTCATATTCCAAGTAGTAAAAGGACCATCCATGACTCATACTGATTTTCCCCTTTAGTCCCGGTATTTTCTTCGGTTTTCTTGACGAAGGGTGACATAGATGGATCCTTGGTGTGACATTATGGCATGCCTCCCTCTTGGAGGGGTTGATGTTTCAAAGGAAATGGCTGTACAAGAACCTCCTCTTCTGACTACCCTCCCCAAATGAGAGAATTATGATTCTCATGGGGGAGGTTATTGTTGAGGTAAAACTTCCACCAACCCTGGGGGATGGGGTTGGCTCCGTTCCTTGTGCACTGTGCCTCTTCCCATTTTTGTTGGTCTTACGAGGTCATTTTTTGTAAAAAATACCCCCATTCTTGTGGGGTGGGGTTGGTCCCGAATTGCAGTAGCCATAGCTACTATCACTTCCTTCTTGATCTCGTGTGCTCCCTTTTGAGGGTGAGACAGACCTGGTATCAAGTTCACCTAAGAGTTAATTCCATCTGGGGAGGCAACCACTGATTGCTGATTGGATTTTTAGAGGATAGAAGTCGGCCGAATGTTTTCAGTAGCCTGATTTAGGATTTTGTGAATGGCTCACTCCCATTGGGTCTAACGCTTTTGATACTTACTCAAGGCTGATTTTCGTTGGATGTGCCACCTCTCCTGAATAGGGACTTCATTTTATTGTCATCTTGACATGATGGAATTGCCAGACCTTATGCCGAATGTGTTGTTTTGGATGGGAAGTGGAGTGAAATGCAGATCCCCATGTTCTCCGCATCCATGGATATGAACTCCTATTGTAGCATCCTCGATAAGGTTATGCAATTTTTGCAGTGCATAGAGATAGGTTGACTCAAAGTCCCTTTTTCTCCACTTGGATCATGTTCTTCATGCTGAATGAAGGGCTTCCAGGTCAGTGTGATGCAGGTTCTCTCTTATTGTCTTAACATGATCTACATACCCTTCATATGGTAGGAAGTTTAATTTCAATCGATGAAGGGTTGTCCAAATATTGGACCAGATGTTATGTATGCTTCCTTCCGATAACTCTATAGGTTTTTTGAACAGAGAGGTGGCCATTGGCCAAAAAATTATTGGTATAACATCCATGTTCAACCATTTCCTTAGGTGTAATACATCAGAATGTGCCTCTGCCAGCGATTCCTCTACTTGATCCACATAGTTGAGACGCTCCATGACAGTATGATCAGAGGTAGTGGGGATGGTAGGGGTCAAACTGTTATGTGAGAGGATCCAGGGTGGCACAAAGGATGAACTTGTTCCCAAACCATCTCCTGACTAAAGAAGGGTGTCATTGATAGCTGACTGTGAATCCAATATGCTTGATTTCCTCCTTATAAGAGCCTCATCATAGGTGGGATTTTTTTACTTGATTCGTCTTGGGGAGGACCATCGTTTTTGGCACTGTAGTGCCTAGGACTACCATTCAATTCTTGTAGTTTGACTCCCAGAAATAATTCCGTAGTGCATACCATGGGGAGGACCTTCAAAGTGGACTACAGTAAGAGGAGGACTTTCCTACTGTTTAAGGCCATTACTAGGAGGACCTTTGTAATGGTGACCATCATGGTGAGGATGACCATCATGGTTTGATGTTAAGTGTGCATCTAGGGGAGCGCCTTCAGGACACACTACTACAAGGGGAGGTCATTCTTGTTGCTCAAGGCCATTACGAGGAGGACCTTCATAATGGCTGCCATGATGACAAGGACTACCATCATAGTTGTCGCATGGTAAATATCTGGGGGGAACACCCTAGGGAGGGCCTTCAGAATGCACCACATTGAGGGGAGGTCCTTCTCATTTCCTGGAATCTCTTCGTAGAGGACCTCTGCTATTATAGTGGAGAGGACTACCACCATAATCTGATGCCAGGTTGCATGAAACATCGTTGCAACGTAACCCCTGGGGAGGACCTTTAGGGAAGGCCACGACAAGTGGAAGACCTTCCTACCATGATGAAACGTTACTGGAGAGAGGGCCTTCACAATTGCGTCTATGATGGCAAGGACTACCATGATAATCTAAGGTCCCACTGCACGAGGAGTGTTTGCAGAGTATACCTTAGGGAGGACCATGAGGGTGAACTGCAACAAGTGGAGGACCTTTTTACTGATCAATCTTTTGGTCACCTGGATATTTTCCATGAATCGCATCAAAAGAGTAACTATCGTGATAAATCATTATTTTCCTATGAGGGAGGCCCTCATGGGTGCTTTGGGGAGGACCTTCAAAGCTTCTAGTAGTGACACTACAGGGAGGAACTTCGCAACTGCTACTGTCGCTCCCATAGTATGGTAATGGGTTGGTAGGGTTCCAAGACTTTTCAACATGTTTAATGGCATTGAGAACCCCATATTCCAGCAGAGAAGAGTCATGGACCCACTCTTTATTTTCCGACTGCCTTCAGCATGTTCAGGGAACTCTCTTGTAGGCAGTGGGGACCATCTGCTGTTGATAAACTCCATCACCTCTAGGTCCCTATTTAATCGGTCCCTATGACGTTGTCAGGATATGCCGAAAAATATCTTGGGTTTTGAAAGGGATATATGCCTTCCATGGAGCATACACTATGATGGACGGGTGTCCCCCAGTAGGAACAAGTGAGTATTCTCAATCCGGTTTCCCTAGTATCTTGGGATATAACTGATGACCCTCCTAGGTGGAAGTAGGGATGCATATCTTCTCCGAGGTGGCTATCTTGTCTCTTAGATGACTCAACTCAATTGGGGAGACATGCTCACATGCCCATGTCCTTATTGTTTCCGCCAATGCAATTACATTTTGGCATGTTTACAAGACACAATCTCAGTTCAATACTTACTCATCCATCATTAACATGATATGTAGAGAGACATCCTTGGATGGAATGGATATGAAGGCCCATTCCACTGTCGGAGTAGGAATGTCCTGCTCCATTCCTCTAGCGGTCAATGGATACTAACGATTCACCTGTGTCAGGGTAGGTGAACAAGTCTGGCCCTGTGATAGGATATACCATCCTACCTCTCTATTTTTTCCAACATCAGGATAAATGACTTTATGTGCATCCGCATGGAGCTGGCCCTGCATATGTTGGTGTCCCACCGTATCGAGTAGGTGGTGTCTGTCGGTGGGGAGACGTGATCTCCTGTCGACTACCACCATCTCGGTATGGTGGGTGTTTAGAGAATCTGTGAGGAGATGGTCCTGTAGGTGTTGGATTGGCACCATGTCTGGTTGGTGGGTTTCATGATCCCAGGTAGGGAGAGGTGTCTACCAAGTAGGTACTGTCTTGTATGGGAGGAATGCTTGACAAGGATTAATAGGGATGCATGCCTACACGTAAGTTGCCACCATGATGGGATGGAAGGCTTTGGAAGAGCGGATCAGTGCATGGTCCTACCTGTGATATGCCTCCATGTCTGAGGAGCATAGTTATTCCTCAGGGACCAAGGTGATGACATGTTCCTGGATGTATGTTCACCACCCTAGGTGGGTGGTCCGAGGGGCTAGAGCTTGGGGAGCGTGGGAATAGATCCTCGGGGTGGTATCCTCTTCAGGGTGAGGATGTGAGGTCACGGGGTAGTTTTAGGAATTCTTCCAGTGGGGAATTAGCGTGGAACCCCTTTCGGAAAAGGATGAAGTCATCAGCATCGATCTCATCCACCTCCATAAGACAAGGGAGGTATTCATTGTTTCATTTCGGGGACAGGCTCCCAAAATGTTTCAAGACAGCTACAAGGGCTAACTGGATCTTCCCCCTCAGCCACTGTTGGGCAAGCGGCCGATGGGACTTAGGCGACTGGATGGTGTACATAGCCGCCTCCATGGTAGGGAGAGTACCATTAAGGTGGTACTCTTAGATCAGTGTGTCTGAGACCCAATGTTGAAGATGCTGGGTGGGAGATGGGGTCCTCTGCCGATTGGGAGGACATGTCTTCATGTTGATCATCGTGTGTGTTTGTGATCTCCTTTGCGACTCCATTGGATTGAATGAAGCTCTACTGTGTACCTGTTAAAACATTTGGAAAATAAAAATTGCAAAACATTTCAACGTAGAATATCATAATCCCATGCGTACTAAATGACCTTACTTGGACCTCCTTTTGAGAAGAAAAGGGGGCGTGAAGTGGAATCATTTCACCACCTCAGTTGAAGGCTCATGGCCGGGTCCATTTTTTTTTTGCTTGGGAATGATCAAGATGGCCCATCAGATATTAATCATCTATTTATTATTATGGAGAATTTTAGATTTGGGTAAATCTATCATGATAGTTAAATATTCATGTTGGTTTCACCATTTTTGTTTCACGCTGAAGGGGACGTGATAGGTTCATGTGTCTAATAAAAGGGAGCCAATGCTGCTTAATCATTTATATCATGTTATCCATCTCTACGGCTTCGGCTGGTCTCCAATAGGTTTATTCCTAGAGCCATAAACACCCAATGGTTCTGGTATCTAATTATCCATGGATATTCCTACCAGAGGCAGGTTATCATTGGGTGATATGGAAATAAGACTTAAGATTTCACATTGGTTGATAGGATGGGATGTCAGGTTCATCACACCCTTTTGGGGAAAATTATTTCTTATTTTGGGACTCTTTTATATATTTAAGACTTCTTCATATGTTCTTGAATCTTTGGTTTATCCCCAATCATAGTATCCATAGATTATCCCTGGGTTTTGAGTCACATGTATACGTAGGGACCTAGAACCGTCATCATATGAGGTTTACCATTACTCATTGGATTAGTGATTCTGGGAAGTTTGAGTTTGTTCAGACTGCACGGGTCTCAAACCTTATAATTTGTCACTCCGGAGTTTATTTTCATCCAGGGGGGATAGAGAGTGACTTGAGCATCTGGATCGAACCTGTAATACCAGCTTCCTTCATATCCCTGTGAGAGGAATACAAATCCACATAGTTCGATTTTTTGGGGCTTGCACACGGAAGATGCCCATTTTATGGGAACATAATTAGGTGGACCCTATTAGAATAGACACCCTTTTGAGCCTGGGCCTTGTGGAAGGCATCCTACATATCCTGATTTGGTCAAGAATCAGAGTTCTTGTAGTTCAGAATGATGTTGGTGAACTGACGTGAAGGGGGTGAGAACCAATCATTATTGGGCTTGAACCTTGGTGAGGGATCCTAAATACCCTTCCTTATAAAGGATCAAAATCCACAAAGTTCAGAAAGTTTGGGGATAAATCATGAAAGCTACCCATTTAACAGGACATTGTTGGGTGGACCCTTCTTGGATGGGCACCCATTTGAGATCAGGCTTTCTGACAGGCGTCATACTTATCCTGATTTGGTCAAGAATTAGAGTTCTCATAGTTCAAAAAGTGTGGGGCTTACGCATGAAAGATACCCATTTGACGGGACATGGTTAGGTGGACCCTTCGTGGATGAGAACCCATTTGAGGTTTGTCCTTCTGACATGAATCCTACGTATCCTGATTTGGTCAGGAATCAGAGTTCTTGTAGTTTGGAAAGTGTGCTGATTTTGTAATCCTTACAAACATCTAAGCCCACATGAGTCATGCTTGGTGTGAGAAACAAGAGGATGTGAAATATTCAACAATGCAGACACCTCCACCCCTATTGGTGACGGAGGAAAATCCCACGATGGAAGAGGCTGGGGTGACCATGGGTGAGGGCATAAAACAATGAACCTTCCTAGATGAAAGGGGAAATGCTATTGTCGTCCAACGAGGATGGCATAGGTCTTACTCTAGGAGGGATTCCCTATCTCTCTCTTTAGGGGATGGGAGTAGTGTTCACAACTGGTGCTCCTTGAATGGATAAGTGGGTAGGATCTCTCAATCTTGAAGATTGGAGAGGCAGAAAGGGGCTCCTGGGGCCCAGACTCTATACTACCATGTGTATGTGAACTTAGGACTGCTCTGTATGTCCACTCAAGGGATGGGGAAACCCCTTTGTCTCTGCCTACCGTGGGTATGTGATCTAAGGATGGAATGCTAATGTGCCTGAAGGTTTCATCATGCCAGTCCAGTGGGTTTGTGAGAGGCCTTGGCTTGGTGCCGATGGATAGGCTACTAAGGGGATTCTAGAAGATTGGATTGAATTGGAAGAGCCTCACCTGACTCAGGGAGGTGGAAACACCAAAGGCCTTGGTGGACCACATGGCCATATGAGGAGTGGCACCCTTAGTGTAGGTAGGTGCTACGCATGGAGAGAGTTCATCCGTGTACCAGTGTGGTACGTGGACTAGGGGAGTACTTCATTCCAGAGTGGTACACAACTTAATTTTTGGTTCGCATACCAAATTGGTATGCGGTGCTAGAGTCTGCTCAAGCGTCGGTGCCTGGGGAAAACACTGGTCAGGTCTTTCCCTGCGTAAGAGGGTGTTACGTGGCATGCTGAATCGAAGAAGGGGTATAAGATACCTAGTCCATGTGAAGTGAATCAGCATAGGGGATATGGTTCTCGATTTAAAAATTTTAGGTTCATGGTTTATCTATTTACTCATTCATTCTTCAGTTCATAACAATTCATCCCCAGTTTATACATGTTGCTGGTTCATGAATCAGAAATTCACGGTCCGCAAAATCCTAAGATCCTAGAAGACCGTTCATTCTACAAAATCTGATATCCAAGAATTTGATCCTCAAACCACTGATCCCTTTCTTGTCTCCCTTTACATCCTTTTATAGGGGGGGGGGGTCATATCTATAGTTGTGCGGTACCTTTTGCGGAGGCCACTGACAGGAAACCCATCCTACGAATGAATTAGTCAACTCGAGGTTCATATGGTATATTGAATGCACCTTTCTCGTGAACCAACGTGGTCATGGGGGTGATTTGTATCCGCACAGGGTTCCACATCTGTTTCAAAAACGACATTGTGCATGGTCCACATCCTCGTATCGGTCCAGCCACACTTCGCTAGCCGTTTGGTTCACGCCCGCATAGGAGCTCCGTCTCTTTTTTGCGAACGATGGTGCCCGCAGGTAGCGTGATTTGCCAAACTGGCCATGTACCATTGATGATGAACCAGTACGCAGACTGGTTCGGTCCTTTACCATTTCTTAAAAACATTCTTCATATTTTTTCGAAATTACTAATGAAGATTGGGTAGATTCTTCTACTGATTTTAAGGGAGTATCTTCCTTCCCTTCTGCGGATTTTTTGGGTCCCTCCAGTATCCAAACCGTTATGGATCCCTAGATATTATAACCCAAATAAAAAAACCAAGAATATTACTAAAATGGAAAATCAAGGGATATTCATTCCAAGATTGAAAATACCCACAAAATAATCCAAATTTACTTATAAACTTTTTCCTTAAAAAAGATAATTAAAGGGAACTCGTTCGGAGTTAAAAAAAACCTAGTTAAATGATCCAGGTCTCGAAAAGTGCCACTTTGGAAGTAATTTCACACTTAGTATTTTAAGTGGAATTTATTATCCCCATCTGATCACTTTGTTATATTTTTGTATGCATGATTCTAGTGGTTTTAGTTTGGAATCATATTACCACCACCAAAACAATATTTTCAAACCATATTGACATGTAACCCTTTACAAAACCCACATGTTTTTGTTACTCCCCCAAAATTAGAAGCTAAACATATTCATACATATCCTTATACATCATATTCATAATTTACATGAACAATTAATGTATTGGAATAGAGCTATAAATAAGTGTAATCCCAGAGAGATAGGTATTCAAACCCATTTACCAACCTAGAAATAGAATAATCATATTGTTAGGTATGTAGTTTTACCCCAATTCCTTCTACATAGGGATACTTTACTGAAGAGATATTCAAATACATCATAATTATAACACCCAATATTCAACAACTATACTTAATAACTAAATTCAATCCAATAATTACAATTAAAAACTATGGTTAACGTAGATTAGTGAATAAATTTATCACCATACCTACCATGTAATTAAATTCTCTATTTTGAAGAAGTTTGAAAATTAAACAAAATCCACAAATATTAATCATATAAATAATTTATAACTATAAATAAAATATGTAATATACTTTAAATAAATGAACAATTTAAATATTTAGACATGATATAATTATTTATGAAAAATTATTAATTCAAAGAATATTATAAAACCATTTACTATTTTCAGTTTTAAAATTATATACATTTTATAATTTTGATTATAGAAAATTTATATTTTTTTCAATTTGAACCCTTTAATATTTATCATTATATAGAATTTCCATTTTAAATATACAATTTTATAGAATTATAACCAATTTATAATTTAATATATATTATGTAAACTTTTTAGATAATTTAATTATCATATACATAATCATTATTTAATTGTTGGTGAAATCAATCATAAAAATACCTTTTGAGGTGGCTTAAATAATATCCAAAAAACCCCTTTAATTTGAATAATTAAATTTCATTATTTATGAAAAACACATAATTTAAATAAAAAATTTAATATTTTGACCTCATTTCATAATTTATAACCCTTCATAAATAATTTCATATGATTTGTAAATAAATTATTTTATTTATATATCCAATGAATTTATATATAATTTGTTCAAAGGTAATTCAAATATTAAACTTTAATATTTGAAAATAAAATGTTTCAGAAATATTTTTTTTATTAATTATAAACCATTAATGATTAAATAATTAATTTACCAACCCTTTATAAATTAAATATTTTCTAAATAACATTTATAATGATTTATAAATAATTTATAATCCATTAAAACTTTTTAATAATTTAAGAGAAATTTAAAAACTTTTATAGTTACTATTACGTATAAACCCATTTCATTGTAATGGTACCCTCCATTTACCCTTATATAGACAATCTACATAGGGGTAGAAAGGACATAACCCCTATGGAGCACAAATTGTGTAAGGGTAAGGAGGAAACAACCATTACATAGTGGCTCGAGTAAGGGTAATATCTATAGGTAACACCATTACATAGTGCCTCACATAAGGGTAAAGTGGATGATTACCATTACACAACACACTTACACATTGCCTAAAATTAATGTAATGTTTTTGTGACCCTTACATAACACTTTTACACAACACATGAATATAGGTAATAAAATAGACAGCTTTATGCTCAAGGGTAATCACCTTTACACAAACCATTTTCATAATGTTAAACCTCTAAATCTTTACTCTTGTAAGGTTTGTGTCTGGTTACCCTAAGGGTATTGGATTGGTTACCTTTAAAAATACCAACTTATTATAGCTTAATCTCATAATTACCTTGGTGTAGCTCAGCACGTAATGGTAAACCCTTATTTTTTAAATCAAATTTACAAAATAAAGAAACTACTCTATTTTTTTATCATCTTCTTCATTTCATTTATATTTTAATAAAATAAAAACATATATTAATTAGATAACTGTGAAGGCTTTTAAATGATAATAATAACAATTATGTTATTAATAAATGAATATTTAAACTCTTATAATATGATCTCCATGCAAGAAATATGAAACAATATAAAAAATATAGAAATAAAGAACTATTGTAAATCTAATACCATATTCCATAGGGCTTATTTTAAATAATCAGACACCCTCATGTGGTTTAATAAAGATCACATAAGTGGAAAACATAGTTATCCTCCCTCCATAGTGTATCCAAGGGTTAAATGAATCACATGTTATACATGTAGGATTTTCTTTACTCTCCTGATGTGACTGTATCCCCATAAGCAAAAGAACATGGATGATGAGATAAACGAGTTCAAGGAGTTTCAAAAAAGTTTAATGATAACCATACACCAACCATAAAATTGTCATTCCTTTATATATATCCAATCAAAGACACTCTTCCAAAGCTATAATATTTATTCATATGTTTATAATGCATGAGTACACTCCCAAACCAATGCAATCATCCCATGAATGAAAACTGCACCCTAGTATTAAAATTCCGGTTACATAATAATAAATAATATATTTGTTGGTTCTAAACAATTTAATATTAGTATACATTCTATTAGGTTCCTCATTTGATTAATGGCAATGGAATGCATGCAATCTTATTCCATGAATAAATCTTGATATACTATGTAAGAAAATCATAATTTCCCTAGAATATATATATATATATATATATATTATATTTTCAATATTTTAGAGAGTAAATCATTCATATATACCCTAAAAAAGGAAACAAGTGGTGAATACACATCACATCTTAATAAAGTAAAATTTAGATGCAATAAACCTTACCATGTTCCCTCGCTAAATAAATTGTGATCTAACCTCCTAAAAAATAAAAATAAACATATTAATATTCGATTTAATAACCATATTCCTATATATTAAATTTTATATACATCATTTATGATAATTTATTATTAATATTTTTGTAAGTTGTAACATATTTTTACCATCGAGTCTTATAACTTTAGTTTTTTAGTACAAGATTTATGATGTTGATTTTTGTATAAATTCATTAATACTAAGTTTATAATTACTAAATTTTTTAATTCACATTAATATATAACTTGTATTGAATTATAAATATCTCATCTCATTCCATAAGTGTTTTGGTTATGTTTTGTGAAAATGTAATAATTGTCTGATTATTTTGATAATTTTAGCGATCGAAGATGATTTTTTAATAATAAATTAGATATATAATATAAAAATTCAAAATAATAAAATGTTGATTGTTTTATAGATAAAATAACATATTATTTTTTTATTTTATTTCTCATATTTATACATGGTAGAGTTTTATAGAATCATTCATGTAGGTGGTTAAAATGACCCAAATAAGATCACGCTATAACTTAATGGGTGAATATGGTTAATTACATTGTAATAGAATAATAATGATAGTATTTAGATTTTTTTATTTGGTGAAACATATTTTAATATTTTATAAAAAATAATGAAAATTAAGATGAAAAATGAAAAATGTTACTTCATGGAGGCAGTAGTCTGCTGGTACGCAATATCAAAATTCTGTGGGTTTTCTATGTGGATAGGAAGGAATAAATAATGGTTTTACCATTAATATATTAAAAATTACGTATAATAATGATATTTATTTTATTATATTACTATATTACAGGTTCATTCAAACTGAAACATTATGAATAAAAGTTTAATGATTAAGTAATACTGACATACAGACTGTGAACTTTGTTGTGAAATTATCCTTGTAAATGAAATTATTAGGATATATTATAGTAATAAGTGAATTTAGGATTTGAAATGGAAATATAAGAGATTTAAATACGAAGGTTTTAAAGTAAATTTAGAAGGGATAATGGTTCATTTAAATGGTGGAAGTAATCCCTATTTATAATTGAATAAAGGGGAACTTTTGTGGGTGCCCATTATTTTTCAGTAGTGGAATTACACAATTCAATGGTTTAAGGATACAATAGTGGAAAATAATGAATTATTGTGACATCCGAGACCCGGATTCCCCTCAACCTGAGCCCCGAGCCCGGTTGGCCACATGATCCCTGACTCATCTCCCCATAGGCTAGGGGTTGCCGACTAGCAGCGGGGGTGTAATAGTAAATCAGTAGGGAGATTGTACCCCCATGTTAGAGTACACATCAGTATAGTAGCAAAGTAATATAAATAGGAGAAGCATAACCAATGTATAAATAAGAGAAAAAGGGAAACATACAGACCAACCAACAGAAAAAGGAAAACACTGATAAATATACAAAAGCCACATAACCAGTGTCTGATACAAAATGGATGCATGGGATGCTGATATAATGGGAATAGATGGAAAGTATTCTATACAATAAAACAACAAGGGAACAAAATTAGTCCACGAGCATCTATTTCCCTGCTCGGTCCTCTGCTCTAGAACTCCAGCTAGAACATACATGTATCAACAACCTGAAGTCGGGCCTTTTCCCCTACTAGTACCTGCATCAGTAAAGACTACACAGGTGCCCAAGAGGCTGCCTGGGTAGGGTGTGAGAGAAGTCTCAATAGGTCCCCACCAACGATGTCTACGTTTATTCCAAATAGGTGTTCACAAAATAAATGGTGTGTATTAAACTACAGTAAGTAAAGTGATGAAATAAACAACCCTCCCGCTCAGGTTCTGGAAGGACACATGGTGGGTCTACATGCTTTTGATCATGGCTGGGATTTTGAAAAATAACCAGAGGTATAAGTACATAGATATAGGTTATTACTGGCATGAGGTAAACATGCCTCTCATCCATGATTCTCACATACATACATTCATCACTGGCCTGAGGTATAAATGCCTCTCATCCATAAGCACTATAGCTGGCGTGGGGATGAATGCCTCCCAGCCGTAAAGGTTATTTAGTCACAAGGTATGAATGCTTCCCATTCTATTACACGAAGATTCATCTAGCATGGGGTAAGAATACTTCCCGGCCACACATAGAGATTCATAAGGCATAGGGTAAGAATGCCTCCTGCCCATACATGGGTTATCACATGGTTGTCAACACAGCAAGGCATAGCCATTCACATCACAAATATAAGGCAAACCATATTATATTCTATCAAATTAACAAATCATGTAAATTCCATCTTTCAATACCACATAATCACAGCTCAAGGAAAACATACATTTCAATTCATTCAAGGGGTTCAGGCTATCTCATCCTAGCCACCCTCTAACCAAGTCATCTCATTTTCCTAAGATGGAAAATGCCCTTTCAAGACATATCGTTAATGGACAAAGGTTAAAAGGGCCAAATCTCAAGGCATATCACCTATGGTTGACCACTTTTAGTCCACACCAAATCTAGAGACCCTAAAAATGTTAGATTCATCAGTATCACACCACACGGGTCATTTAGACATAATTCGGTCAATACAAATAAGGGTTTTAGTGAAAGTCAAACCACAACACGATGATAATAACTCAAAAAGGAGAAAACCCAAAATGGAAACCATGTGACCTCCTACCTTAGAGCGATAGGCATAGGCTCGCTTGATATTGACCTCAGATTCGTAGTAGGTTGGAAGAGATCTAAGTTCTAGTCCAATGCCCTAGAAATAGGGCATATGATCCTGCATCAAAATAGCAAAACGAATACCATGATTCACCGAGGGTAGAAGCTTAGGTGTGGTAAGCCTTAACTTGGCCTTTCTAATGCTTCTGATGGATCAAGAAAAGGGCACTGGAAGAAGAAACAACAAGAGAAAGAGTGAGAGAGGGTTTTGGAGCTCAAAGGAGGGCTCCCCCGTGTTCTGTCAGCTGGAAGGAGGAAGAAGAAGGCTTAAGGCCTTAAAATATTTTTAAGGGAAAAAAGGTAAATTTTTACCCAGAACTGGGTCGTATGGTTTAGGCGTATGGTTTACCAAACCATACACGAACCGTGCACATCTCACTGCCTTTAGATAAAGGTGTACATGGTTTAGATGCATAGTTTACCCAAACCATGCGTAAACCGTGCGCACCACACTGCCTCCAGACCAAAAGCCGCACGGTTTACCCAACCCATGCGCAGTCTATGCACCCTTGTCCACAAGTCCATTTCTCAAACTCTCGGCTCTGAACAAAACCCAGACACTCCCTGGACCTTCCTTAGAACATTACACACACTTAAAAAGATTAAAGGAAAGATTCGAAATAAAACTAATGATCCGTACCTTTTCCAAAGAGTCGGGTCGTTACAACCTCCCCTCCTTAAAGAAGCTCATCCCCGAGTTGGCCTTACGAGGGTATTGAGGTGTCATCAACGAAAGGCTCTGGCCATTGAGAATGTATATTAGCCTCTAGCTCCCAGGTCTCCTCCTGTACCTGACTATGCTGCCATAGCACCCGTACAAGAGGAACAGACCAGCCACTGAGTTTCACCACAAAACGGTCAAAAATTCACATTGGATACTCCTCGAAGGAAGCATCCACATCTAGTTCAACTTCATGAGGCTGAAAAATAGGAGTCAGATCTGAAAAGTATCGGCGTAGCTGAGATAAATGAAAAACATCATGCATGGCCTGATATCTCTACAGAAGTGAAAGATGGTAAGCTACTGGTCTGATCTGATTCATCACCTCAAAGGGTCCTATAAAACATGGTGAAAGCTTACCCTACTTCCGTATATGTATTTTTTCCAAAATGGGTGAGACCTTCAAGAAAACCTAGTTCCCAACCTCGAACTCAAGAGGTCGCCGGTGCTTGTTAGCATAGGACTATTGTCTAGACTGAGTTGTCTACATACTCTTCCTAATAAGCTGTATCAGCTCTGTAGTCTCTTGAACAATACATGTTCGTAGAACAGCTGCCTCCCCTGCTTCAAGACAACACAAAGGTGAGCGACAAGGCCTACCATATAAGGCTTCATAGGGAGCCATCTCAATGGTATCCTGGAAGTTATTGTTATAACTGAACTAGACAAGAAGAATGTGTTTCTCCCATGAACCTCAAAAATCGAGAACACATGCATGTAACATATCCTATAGTACCTGTATAGTCCTCTTAGTCTGTTCGTCAGTCTGCGGGTGATAGGCCATGCTCAAAAGTACCTGCGTACCTAAGGCCTTATGTAAACCCTGCCCGAACTGAGATGTAAAACGAGGATATCTGTCTGAGACAACAGAATGAGGTTCTCCATGAAGACGCACTATTTCCTTGACATACCCTCTTCCCAAGTCATCAACTGTGAAGGTCTCCCGCATAGGTAAGAAATGCTCGACCTTCATCAGACAGTCGTTGATAACACATACTGCATCATTTCCAGGAGGTGAACTGGGTAAACTGGTTACAAAGTCCATTGAAACATCATCCCATTTCCACTCCGGAATGGACAACGGCTGAAAAATCCCTACTGGATGCTGATGTTATGCCTTTACCTACTAAAAGGTGTAACAGTTCATGATAAAACCATCTATCTTCCGCTTCATGCTAGGCCACCAATACTGTCGTCTCAAATCACGACACATTTTGGTGACACCTGGGTGAACTGCCCATGCTGAGGCATGGAAATCCCTCATCAGCTCCTCCCTGATGTCTGCTGGGACCCATACATGCCCTGGAATAATAAATTATCACCTTTATCCATGGTCCATTCTATAGAGGCATCATTAGCGACACTTTCTCGTAGAACAAGGCCTTTCGTATCTGATAACAGTCTAGGCCTGACCCATTTCAAAAGAGTAGACATCACCACTAGGGCTGAGAGAACAGTTTGACCTTGACCCTCCTAAACCTCAACATGCATCTCCGAAAATAGAGCCATCAGCTTCCACTCCTCATTAGATTCCCGAACCACTAGTGACTGATTTTTCTGACTCAGCGCATTGGCTACTGAATTTTCATTCCTAGGAGTGTAGGCCAGTTCGAAATCATAGGATTTCAGGTACTCGACCCACCTGTGTTGCCTGAGATTTAAATCCCGCTGAGCGAAGATATATTTGAGGCTTTTTTGGTCAATGTATACCAAAAAATGATCTCCTAACAATTACTGTATCCAACAGTGTAAGGAATGTACAACCACTGCGAGCTCGAGGTAGTGCATCAGATAATTCCGTTCATGAGGATTTAACTGACGAGAACCATACGTAACGACTCGCTCGTCCTGCATCAAGACAGCTCCAAGCCCGATACCTGACGTGTCACAAAGGACCGTATAAGCTCAGCCTAGCTCTAGAAAGATCAGTATCGGTGCTGAAGTTAGCCTGCCCTTTAGTTCCTGAAAATCTACTTCAGAAGGTTCTGACCAATCAAATCTCAGCCCCTTTTAGTCAAAAAGATGTAGGCGGTGCTTCTAGGCATGAAAAGTCCTAAATGAACCACCTATAATATCCAGAAAGCCCCAAGAAACTCCTGATATCAAAGTCGTTCTTGGGTTTCTCCTATTAAATTATAGCACTCACCTTCCAAGGGTCAACTGAAACTCCAGACTCAATGATAATGTGACCCAGGAAGTGAACCTTATTTATCGAAAAGTTTCATTTACTGATATTTGCATAAAGCTGATGCTCTCTTAGCGTATTAAGAACGATCTCAAGATGGGTTGTATGGTCGTGTCTCGAGCGTGAATAGACTAAGATATAGTCCACAAATAAAACCATAAAAGAATTAAGGTAAGGGTGAAAAATCATATTCATAAGAGCCATAAACACAATAGGTGCATTCGTAAGCCCAAAAAACATGACTAGGTACTCATAGAGACCATACCTACACTTGAATGCCATACAAGGTATGTCCGAAGTCCTCACACACACCTGGTTATATCCTGACCTCAAATCTATCTTTGAAAACACCTTCGCTCCTCGGAGCTGATCGAAGAGGATGTTAATTCGAGGTAAAAGATACAGATTCTTAATAGTCAATTGATTTAACTTACGATAATCCATGCAAAGATGAAGGGTACCATCTGCCTTCATGGAAAAAAGAACCGGGGATCCCCAAGTAGAAGTACTAGGACGTATAAATCCTTTTTCTTCCAGGTCCTCCAGCTGAATTTTGTGCTCTAGAAGTTCCTTAAGTTCCATCCTATAAGGATTAATGGTCACTTGTGCTGCTCTTGGTATAAGCTCAATAGAAAATTCCACCTATTGTAATGGAGGTAGACCAGAGAAATCATCAGGAAAGACATCACTGAAATGCTCCACCACCAGAGATTAGATAGAGGGTTGTAACCCTTGGTCATCGAGATAAAGACTGGAAGTTTGTGCCGTGACACCACCTAAACTATGGTTTTCTAGTCCTGATCATGTCTCACTAAGATCCCATTATCCCTTATTCATATAAGTGTCTCCCTCTGGTGACATAAACGCCACCCTCTGACTATAGCAGTCAATCCGGGCCCTATAGGGAACTAACTAGTCCCTTCTGATTATTACATCAAAACCTGTCATACCCATAACATAAAGGTTCCAAATGAAAAGGTAAACACCTACCTCAAGGGGAAAATCTTGACAATGACGAATGCCCTATGAATGGATACCTGAGGGGGTATCTAACGTGATCATGCCATGATACGACTCAACGTTGAGGCCCAAACTTCAGATAATTGCCTCCGACATAAAAGAGTGATAAGTGCATGTGTCAAAAAAAGAAGATACTAACGTAGAGGTAACTAGAATCATACCTCGTATGGTATATGGTCCGGCATACTACTCCGGCGGCATAGGCTCGACTGCATACATGTGGCTGGCACCACAACCCTGAGTCACAGCCTAGATAACTTGAGTAGACCCGCCCTGCTGGCGCTTAGAGTCATTCACCTGATAACCTATGCCACGACTGCCACCACAGCCTGATCGGTCGATGGTATTCCAACTGCTTGACTGACGTGATCCTGCCGATCCAGCACCAAATCTTGGAGTAAGTACATATCCCTTCTCGCTAGGCCATGGGGGAAAAGTCTTGTAGAAATAGTAGAGATTACCCAACCTACCACAACCGATGCACTCTAGTGGATTTCATGTACACTACCTCCTCATATGTCCTGGAACCCCGCATTTGTGACAGATAGGAGTACCACCTGAGAAAAGGGTCTGACCACCACTAACACCATGAGAGTCCTCCAATTGCCGCTTCTTCCCAGAAGCAGATCCACTGGAACCCTTAGGTGTCGAACCACCCTGGTTCACACTATCCGCTTCTCTCAAGTTCCTCTATGTAATCAAATCCTGATTGATGATCTCTAAAACGGTCGCCAGCCTGAACATGTTAACCTACGACCAGATGGCATAACACAACCCATCCTCAAAATTCCTAGCGCCCGTGAGATCATCAATAGCTAGTGTAGGAGAAAAATGATGTAACTCAGTAAAACGAGAAGAATATTCCATAACCGTCATGGTCCCTTGCTGTAGATTAATAAACTACCTACCTCTGTCAGCCCTCAAAGTATGGGGAAAGAAGTAATTGTAGAAGATGGTCTAGAAATTAATCCAGATCATATCTCTCTGCTGTCCCAAATGGGTGATGACATCCCACCACCTCCTAGCTGAACCATGTAGCATATAATCTACGAGCTTGACCCTCTACCCTGGAGGTGTCTCTAGGTGCTCGAAGATGGTAATAATAGCTTCCAACCCGGACTCCGTAGCAAGTGGTCTTCTATCTCCCATAAATGTAGGAGGATGCTATGACTGAAACTCACGGGTCTACTCTGCCATACTCCGGGAAGGTCGCACTCCACCTTGCATACACTGCATTATACTCAAGAAGCTCTCACAGAACTGGGCATCGATGCCCATATCAGGAATAGCAAGAGGAGCCATGGGTGGCTCGACGAGAAGATAAACCGGTGGATCAGGGTCCGCCACCACAGGAATGTGATCGTCGCCACCTTCATCACGCGCGACTCGAGGACGTCTCAGAGGCATAGTACTACAATGCAAAATGAACATCTCAAAAGAAGAAACCAACAAATTAAAGGTTGAACCCTAGAATCTAGGATAGGTTCTAAGCCTTCCTACCCCTAATATCACCC
This sequence comes from Viscum album, assembly GCA_963277665.1. Classification (NCBI taxonomy): domain Eukaryota; kingdom Viridiplantae; phylum Streptophyta; class Magnoliopsida; order Santalales; family Viscaceae; genus Viscum; species Viscum album. The sequence continues at coordinate 1,424,609,299 of OY728145.1, forward strand.
ATCCACACCCATATGATTTCTTAATAAAACCTGAAACTATTCAGATTTAACTTAATCCAGTGAAATGACATTTCCCAGCCCATAAGGGCCCATACTCCTCATGAACTGAAAGATGACACACACTTGGATGTCATTTCTCATTTACTTGGGCAAGTCAAGTATTTGAATTTCCTTTAAAGAAAAAGATTGGTTTAGTTGAAATGTCATTTTCTGATCCATAAGGGCCCATGAACCTTATGAACCAAAGAGTGAAACCCACTAAAACCACCTCATTCCTCAATTCACAACCTACAAGAAGGGTTAGCACAGTTTCACACATATTAACAGGTCCTGGAAATAAACAACAACCAATGCTCACAGAAAACATAAACGTGTCATGGCAAGATGCACGACCTAATCATATTTTGCCTATCGTGATGCATGTTCTAATGCATAAACCTCATTTCATCAGGTTGAACCCTGAAATCCAGATTCCAACATTACAAATCTTAATAACATCACAAAACATGTGAAGCACCCAACGATGAAATTGTGTCAATAGTAAATAGCAGAATCAATAACAACATAAAATAGGAAACTTGGTCCATACCCTGTACATGGGTTCGCAACGCCCAAGCACGACTCAGGGATAATCCCCTATGAATTCCTAGTCTCTAATACTATCATCACCAAATAGTATAGAAAGAAAGAAAGAAAGGCTCTGATACCACTTTGTGACATCCCGGACCTGACTTCCCCTCAACCCGAGCCCCGAGCCCGGTTGGCCACATGACCCATGGCTCGTCTCCCCATAGGCCAGGGGATGCCGACTAGCAGTGGGGGTGTAATGGTAAATCAGTGGGGAGAATGTACCCCCATGTCAGATTAGACAACGGTATATTAGCAATGTAATAGAAATAGCGGAAGCACAACCAATGGATAAACAAGAGAAAAAGAGAAACATACAGACCAACCAACAGGAAAAGGAAAACCCTGATAAATATTCAAAAGCCACATAGGCAGTGTCTGATACAAAATGGATGCATGGCATGCTGATACAATGGGAATAGATGGCACACATGCTATAAAGTAATAAAAAAAAGAGAAAAAAGTAGTCCACATGCATCTCTAGCCACGCTCAGTCCTCTTCTCTGGAACTCCAGCTAGAACATACATATATCAACAATCTAAAGCTAGGCCTTTTCTCTTACTAGTACCTGCTGTAGTAAAGTCTACACGGGTGCCTAGGAGGCCGCCCGGGTAGGGTGTGAGACACATCTTAGTAGGCCACCAACAAAAATGTCTACGTGTATTCCAAATAGATGTTTGCAAAATAAACGGTGTGTAGTAAACTACAGGTAAGTAAAGCAATTAAATAAAAAACCCTCCTGCTCAGGTTCCGGAAGGACAGATGGTGGGTCTACCTGATTCATCTCATGGTTGAGATTCTGAACAATCACTATAGGTATACATACATAGATATAGGTTATCACTGGAATGAGGTAAACATTCTTCTCATCCATCCTTCTCACATACGTACATTCATCACTAGCCCAAGGTATAAATGTATCCTATCCATAAGCACTGTAGTTGGCATGGGAAAAAATGCCTCCCACCCGTAAAGGTTATTTTGACACGAGGTATGAATTCTTCCCATTCTATTACACGAAGATTCATCTGGAACGAGGTATGAATGATTCCCACCCACAAACAGAGATTCATCTAGCATGGGGTAAGAATACATCCCACCCATATAGGGGTTATCACATGGTTGTCAACAAAGAAAGGCATAACCATTGACATAAAAAATATAAGGCAAACCATCTTATATTCTATCACATTAACAAATAATGGAAATTCCATCTTTTAATACCTCACAATCACATCTCAAGGAAAACATACATTTCAATTCATTCAAGGGGTTTAGGTTATCTCCTCATAGCCACCCTCTAACCAACTCATCTCATTTTACAAACATAGCAAATTCCCTTTCAAGACATATCTTCAAGGTTCAAAGGTAAAAAGGGCCAAATATCAAGGAATATCACCTATGGTTGACCACTCCTGGACCACACCAAATCTGAATACCCTACCAAGGTTAGATTCATCAGTATCATACCACACAGGTCATTTAAACATAATGCGGCCAATAAAAATAAGAGATTTGGTGAAATTCAAACCACGAAATGACGATAATAACTCTAAAAAACAAAAACCCAAAATGGAAACCATGTGACCACCTACCTTAGAGCTATAGGCATAGGCTCGCCTGATATCAACCTCAGATTCACTGTATGTTGGAAGAGATCTGAGTTCCAGTACAATGCCCTAGAAATAGGGCATATCAGCCTGCATCAAAATAGTGAAAAGAATACCAAGATTCACAGAGGGTAGAAGCTTAGGTGTGGTAAGCCTTACCTTGGCCTTTCCAATTCTTCTGACGGATCAAGAATCGGGAACCGGAGGAAGAAACCACAAGAGAAAGAGTGAGAGAGGGTTTTAGAGCTCAAAGGAGGGATCCCCTATGTTCTGTCTGCTGGAAGGAGGAAGAAGAAGGCTTAAGGCCTTAAAATAGATTTAAGGGAAAAAGGTAATTTTTTACCCAGAACTGGGTTGCATGGTTTAGGAGCATGGTTTACCAAACCATGCACAAAACGTGCACATATCCCTGCCTTCAGATAAAGGGTCACACAGTTTAGACGCATGGTTTACCCAAACCGTGCACAAACCGCGCACACCTCCCTGCCTCCAGACCAAAGGCCGCACGGTTTACCCAACCCATGCGCAAGCCGTGCATAAGATGTGTGACTCTCTCTACAAGTCCTTTTCTCAAACTCTCGGCTCTGAACAAACCCCAGACACTCCCTGGACCTTCTTTAGAACATTACACACACTAAACAAGCTTAAAGGAAAGATTCAAAGTAAACTAACGATCTGTACCTTTTCCAAAGAGTCGGGTCGTTAGAATTATGGTTCATGATAAACAATATATGTAATCTAACTCCCATTTGAAAAATAATAAACATGTTTTAGGCCTTTTACCACTTGATTTTTATATTTTTCCATTTTGGATTTTTACTTTAGTAACTGGTTTTGAACTAAGTAATTTAGGTTTTATTAAAAAAATATAAGATAACCCATATTACCATATATGGGAATTATGAACTAATATTATATCCCCATATAATCTGACTCAACTTTTATATAATATAAATTTGAATTTTAAATTAAATATTTTAATATATAGAAAAACGGTTTTTGAGAAAAATGTAACTTTTTACCATTAAGTGTTCTTAATCTAATTTATTATTGATTAAATAATAAATGTTTTTTAATATATTTAATTATAGGTCCAAAAAATATTTTAAATACAATTTTTGGTATATATTAATTTATTTTAATAGATAAAAATTAAATAATATTAATAAAATAATACTTTGAAAACAACAGTTTTAACATTATCACAATAATTAAGGTTAATCTTTGTAGTCTTATTTTTATTCCTAAAAAATGATATTGAACATATTAGTTAATATAATTTCATTATCTCATATATGATATCCATTTTTTATATTTAATTCTTATAACTGAGGAAAAGTGATTTTTAATATAAGATAATAAAAAGAGTTTTCAAAGGAAAATATTAGTTAAGTTTCCAAAACCCAATACACGGGCTTTATAAATCTAACATAGCATTTTTCAAAGAATAATTTTTCTCCTCAAATAAATATATATTTTTTCTAATTAATAATTTCTTATTTTTATGTAATTTTAACATTTGGATAAAGTTATAAACATTAAATTTTTACTAAAAAATTATATTGTTTCACTATTCACATAAATATCAATTATTAGATAAAATCATAAAGAATTAATTCTAATCAAAATTTTAAATGTCAAATAAATAAATGAATTTATAAAACTAAAATTATAAAATTTATAAATTATGTTTTAAATGAAATTAAAATATATAAAAAAACTACATTTATGGAAAATGACTTTTAAAACCATTTGTGTCATAGATATTATTCAATTAAAATTATAATTTATATAATGTGAATATATAATTTAATATTTTTAAATATCCTATATTATTATAATAGTCATTGAATGTGGTCAATTAAATTTATTTATACTTTAAGAAGTTAATTGAGAAGAAACTATTATATATATAATATATTCGCTAAATGTAAGAACATTTTATTAGTGAGTAAAATTTTTTTAATTGTTTTATTATATACATAAATATTATAATGTTCTTCAAAAATTTCAAGATTCATTTTTTTCGGGGTTTCATGTGGAGAAAGCTATTAAAAAAAGTAATATTTTAGAAAATAATATTAAAAAATTAGGGATCATTACTACTACATTGACTTGATATTTTTGGTTATTTTTTATGGATGGGGATATGTTTATTTAACTTTTATTCCCTCAGTTCTATGTTTCATGAGGTTGTTCATCAGTTTCTCTCTCTCCTTGAGGATTTTTGTAGACCTTTTATCCTTAAATTTTAAATGAAATTATGGGGGTATAAATTGATATGGTGGGGAAAATTGAAACACCCTAATTTAAATTTAGTTTATTTTTATGTTTAATTATTTATTTATTAGATTCAGTGAAATTTAGGCTATAAATTATAATATTTATATGAGTATTCCTTAGGCACATGCCCATTGCACAATTTGGTAAATCATGAAACCAAGTTGTGCAACTCTTCCCAATGGTTTTAGTTCCTTTAATATGGTCGACACATGGTTGGGTGAACCATATGGGTTTCAGGAGGAACAATATAAGGAACCGTGGTGTGTGGGTCTCTTTTACATGGTTAGAAACTGGTTAGTGTAAACAATACAATGTCTCCTAGGTGGCTCCACTACTGGTTTCATGATTAGTGCACAGTTTCCTAAACCATGTGGCCAAACCATGTGACCTTACAACATATTTAGAATATCAAAATTATTATTATATGACTCTATGAGTTAAACAATTTTCCCCCTTATTTCTTCACATTTCTTGTGGGGCTGCTGAGGAGATCACTAAGCATGATTCATCTCTCTTCCCCCATGGTTTTTTTGTCCCCCTTTGAATTTATGGTATGTTTTAGAATGTCATATATTATTTTATGCACTATTTCTATTATTCTTATTATTTATAAATAATTTATTTTTATTAAACTCTCATGGATCCTTTGTGGTCAAACCATAGGATTGGGTTTTTTTAACCTTATGTTTTTTAGGTCTAGGGCTTATAAAGGTCATATTGAGATATATTATAGTATCATTTTTTGAAGGCAATGAGATATCTTTGGTTTAATATTGATGTGTCTATACTATTATATTCCAATAAAATTACTTAGATTCTTAATCTACTATAAATAGGTATTTCATTTAATATTTATTATGTAATAGTATTTCCAATTATTCAAAACTATTTTCTCTTATCGTAATGTTTTTCTGTTGAAAAATGAGGTTTCAATGGCAGTTGTGTCGTATATAGTTAAAAATAGTTTCAAAATCCTTTTAGGTGTTTGTGAAAATGTTTAAATGAACTCTCCAAGAAAATTTATTTTTTGAGATGATTTTTAAGTTATAAAGTGATGGTTAAAGATTTTTTATGTTAATTGGATTTTGTAACTTTGTTTGATTTCAAGTCAAATGTAACCTTTTTCAAAGGCTAGTGATTGTTAATGAACATTTATCCTCTTAGTATTTTATTATAGTTCATCTATCATGGTTCAATTCTGATAACATATAGTGATATTTGAAATGTTCTTTGGGCACCATATTATGAATGATAAAAATGTTTATCATTCAATTCATGCATATTTTTGTTTAAATAACATTGTTTCCTAATCATGAGGATGTGTTTAGTTTTTTTAAAAAATTTCATGTGATGATACTAGATTAAAGCTAAAATTACTATTTAGATACAATTTTAAAAGTATTTTGTGATTTAATTTATCATTCACCTATCAAGGAATGGTTGAAATTTTTTAAATTAGTTTTAAAATGAGCCCATTTCTATTATGTTTCATTTTATCTTGGAGTTAATGTGAAATATGATGGGTCCATTGGGAACATATTTTGTTTTTTTAAATGGGTGAATTTAGTAAATTTGTTCTTGTAGAGGAATATATGGATTTTTTACAAGTTAATGAAATTTAATGCGGTAGATTTTATGGTTGGAAACCACCTCTAGTTAACTGATGATGGAAACCATATGCACTTGGTTAAGGAGGACTTGGATTATGTAAGTACATGCATTGACATACTGTTCATAGTCTTGGATTATTCTTCACTAACTAATTTATACTAAATCATGGATATTAATTACACTATGACTTTGTCTTTGTTCCCCCTAGAAAACCATACAAGATTGAATATTGATGGTTATGGCTGCATAATATGGATTTTCTCTCTAATAGGTTATGATGATACTATGGTTCCTTGATCTTAGTTCCTTAGGTAAATCCCCATTTTGTTGACTATCTTTAATTTTATGAGATGTTTTTATTACTTCTTATTTTTTTATCTTTCTTCTAATTTAGTTTCTTCTATTGATGGTTATTTGTTTTATATATAGTGATGATTTTTCATATTGCATGGTTATTTATTTCTTATATATGGTATATAATTTATGTATACTTTACAATCACGAACACTTTACTTTAGATATTACTTTGAATGTCAACCTATAAGATATTCTCATATTAAAGGGGTAAATAATGAATTGAAATTGAGTGGTCTAACTATATGTGTTTTAAAAGGTAATATTATGCTTTCTTTAAAAAAGATTTTCAATGAATTAATGGAGTTTGGTGGTTTCCTTACAATAAATTGACTTATTTTTTAAAATATAGAAGCCTTGATTTATTTATGAGGTTGAGTTTACCAAAATTTTGAAAAAGTGTTAATTTTATAAAATTTATTTCGAACAAGAAATAATGGAATGGATTATGAATGGATTTAAATAGAGTGTTTTATTGGTGATATCCTACTAGGATTTTGTTTCACAACAGGAATATATCGCTCAATGACTATATAATGAGTGTCTTTTTCAGGTCTTGGATCAAGTTCTCAAAAATCCTCTCATTATAGAATTATTCTCTAGGGATGTTCATGGTGTATATTTTACGCATGTGGTAAGATGGTGGCCTTGGGTCGCATGTATATTATTTTTTTGGTATTTTGGGATCTCTATAATTTATTTTTCATCGTTTATGTATCATGAAATTTAGTCACTCTTTTTCTTTGGGTATTATTTTGGACTCCTTATGTTTATTTTATAAATTTAATGCAAGATCATTGTTTATTTTTGGTTATTACTTTTTTTCTCTTATTTTGAGAATTCTTATTTGGTTAACATGAAATTGAAACTTATATATGAGGCATGATGAATTTATGGTATAATTACACTATATATTTAGTTTTGTTTACTGGAAAAATCTAATATTGAGTGTCATTCCTTGATGTCCATTCTATAGTATCCAACCCGTGGGGATCGATAAATCCATTTTATCCTTGTTATAACCCGAGAAACATGATGGGATAGGTCAACCTTGGATAATTTTTTGCATCTTCCATAATATTCATCTAATATATTAGTGTTATTTATTTTATAACAAGAAAAAATTTAATACTTGATATAAAATAATCATGGAATTCTAGTATTTAACACAACTTAGAGGAAGATATTATTGTTTTATGATGTGTTATTATTTTATAGAGTGGTATTTTTGTTTAAATAATTATCTATATTATGAATTATTAGTTTTTTGTCACTATTTTGAGAATTCATACAATTTATCATTTTGTTTGGAGTTACCTTATTAGTAAAAAAACTTTATATTGGGATATTTCTCTTACATTTCATGATGTTTTTTAAGAAATAGTTATTACAAACTAAAAGGAGGATTTTTAAATTGAATACATTGATTTATAAAAATTGAGTATTTTAGAAAAAGAATTAAATATTGGATTTTAAAATAAATATTCACATGCTTACAAATTTAATAATTAATGGTTCATTATAAAATTAAGTGTTCTCTATATGAATAGAAAATGAGAATTAAAAAAACACAATTAGTGGACTGAAAATTTTCTAATTAGAGTATGTGTTTATAAAAATAAGATTTAAAATATAATTTTTGAATCGATTGGAAACCATTTCATTGATAAATTAAGAATAAGTATACTGTTTCTAATGTAAGTGTGGTAAAATAGGTTTCCAATTTGAATTTTAAATACTATTTTAATAATTTAACTATTGTAAAAAAACTAAAATAAGTGGTTGGAAAGTAAAGAGAAGGTATAAGGTGAGTCTCATGGCCTAGAGAACCCTAAGATAAAGGGTTGTTTTGGGTATTAGCATCTTAGGAGTCTTATGATGGTTGGAGTTATATTTTATGTTAGATTATCTGTGTTTGGGATTTTTATTATATATTTATTTTTTATAGAATTATAAGGAAGTGTGGGTTAACTTTTCTTGGTGGAATTCAACAATTTGGAAGATGATTACTTATAAGTTACTTATGGTATTACTATGTACTCACTTGGTTTCATGATTTTATGATGTTGTCGATATGTGAATTCTGGAGTAAATTGTTTTATGTTTTAATTCACTCATTAGGTTATATATTATAATGATTCTAGTATGTTTGATGGTTTGTATACATGATAGGAATAGCCAGTGATTGGTAAGATTTGTTTTTAAGGATGAAAAACACTATGGTGGAGATCTTGAAATTATATTAATCTTGGTAATTAATTTTTTTAAAGAAATAATAATTATGAAAATAGTGAATATTTAAATATTTGTTTTAGTTTAAAGATGAAGATATGTTAGTTGATTTTAAAGTGTTTTGAATAGTCTATTAAAGGTGATTAGTTTGTAAAAATATTATAGAAGACGATTTGTATAGGGAGGAAGAATAAATGGGTGTGGGGGTAGAAATTTATCTACTACTAGAACAAAAATGAGAGTCCACTATAATTCTAATGAAAAAATAGTATTTCTATAGCTATTAGAGGTCCACTAGAACACTAGTTGTCATCTTATATGTTTTATTTATAATTATAAATAATTAGAATTTTTAAAAATTTCACATTCCCTATTTTAACCCTCATCCATCCTTACCTACCTCTCATTTACTCATTTAGGAATTCACATTAAAGGATATAATCTCCTCTATTAACATTGACTTTATTAATATAAAAGATTTATTATGATATGGGTGGTCTTTCTGAATTCCATGGATTCATGAACCATCTCTGACCATATACTCTCCTTTTATTTTATATTTCTTCAAATCCTTTGATTCAAATTGATACTATAATTTGAGTCTTCATAAAATTCATAGTGAAATTTATAGAAATTCCCTAGGTTTTTCTTATTTGAGATAGAGGAGACCTATGCGATTATCTTGTGTATATGTGCTCAATGATTTAATAAAATTTGATTGCATAGTGACTTATTTGATGTTTTATTGATTATATACCTTTAAAGTAAATATCTTTTTTAAAATAAAACTCAAACACAAATATTAAATTAATTTCCATGTATTATAAATCCATTTTGAGAAGCACTCGATTATAAAACCAATACTTAAATTCTGTACTTATACCTTCTTGAGCTCTTATTTGGGATATTTTAAGTATGTATTGGCTCTGAAATTTTTTACAATTAGTCTAACATTTATAATTTTTATAGTATATTCTTTTAACACCCTTTATTGAGATAAATACTTGTTTTTATTTATTTTAAAAAAAACATAGATCAACCTTCACATAAATGTTGGAATTGGTAAAAGTTTGAATCTAAAGTAACCAAAAAAGAATTATGATTTAGAAAAATTTTAAGTTTAGTTTTAGGGTTATTACTTTTTTTAGAAATTCATTATGTGATGGATGTGTAATGAGAATGTTTATGTTATGTCCATATGGAATAAAAACACATCTTATTGTAAGAAAATTAAAGTGGCATATGATAGCATGTATACTTTTCGATTTATTGATGCTGTTAGTTCTTAAAATGGGATTTCTATTAAAGTATGCTTATTTATGTTATGAGGTTGTTTGGAAAGTTTTATCATGGATACGTATTTGATATTTGATAAGCATGTTATAAGGGGTATATGGTTTCTATATATAATTGTTAATTATGTATAATTTGATTTTGATTATGATGGTTGGGATGAGATCATGACATCCTAACTTGGTTTACCCCTTACAACATTACACTGGGATGGGATTAAAACCCAAATTTATATCCAACTTTCCCCTTCACCCTAGGATGGTCATGTGACCTGACTTCCTTTGGGATAGTCTTGATAGGAGGTTGAAATTGTTTCCATGCATTATTTGTCTCATATTTTGAGCTGAGGCTCTAAGTAATTATGTCAAGTATAGATCATCCCAGTATAGGGTTTTATTGTATAAAATTGACAATGATACCTAAATTACATAATTATTTTATACTATTAGGATTTATTGTTAAATTTATATCAAATTGATTTTATATATTTGTGAAAAAGATTATATCGATTTGAAGTACACACCTGGGGGTTCTTTATATATATTGGAATCTTTGTGGTTTCCTACTAAGTATTATATGATTATACACTGCATGTGAACTTTAGTGGATATGTAGATAAATGGTTTTCTTTTATAGTACATGTAGTTTCTATTAGTTATCTAGATTATTTGTTCTTATTCTACATGATCTTTGAGAGTATAGGTCAAAATGTACTCTCTTTTAAATATAAAGAATTGAAATTGTGTTTCAAAATTTTATATGGGATTTTGATAAATGTTTTATATTATTTATCATACCAGGGAAATGTTTTATATTATTTATCATTCCAATTTTTTTCTATTGTATTAAATTAATTCAATACATTATTAACAAATTTAATTCATAAAACGTCTCCCCAATTGAATAGTGAGACTCGCAATAGTAATCACTCACCCATGGGGATCTAGTACACCTTTTAAGATCATATGGTAATGGAATCCATACACTATTTTCTAGTGTTATTAGGATAAAAAATAATCATTTAACATATTTAAATTAATAAAAAAAATAAAACCCAATAAAACTATGTAAGATACTCAAAACCATGCTACTATAAAATAAAGAAATTTGGTGCCTTTCACTATAGGGAGATAATGTTATTGTCTTCATCATTATGGTCGATGGGTATCACAAAGAGGTAGAAACATTACATCCCTCATCCACGGTGTATCTATCAGCTACCCTAAATATGAAAACCATGTTATTTTATGATATATATCTCTTTTAATAATTTTTTAAGAGCTTCTAATACACACATCCTAGAGTCTAAAGAACCTGTTATATAGTATACCATTAGATCGTGGACATTAAATTGGTAGAGTGAATGGGAATAAAAAATGTTTTAATATTATGAATAAAATATTTTATAAAACAATTATATTGATAAATATGTACTCAATTTTTTATCTTTTCGTTATATAATTTAAAAATACATTTTTTCCTCAAAAATTGTTTTTACATATTTTTAAGAGAAAGTTGATTAATTAATTTATACCATTTATAAAATAATTATTTTAAAAAATAAACTTCATTTTGGAAATTTATATTTTAAAATTATATTGTATTTAATTTTATTTAATTTTCCCAAATGATTTATTTTTTATAAATAGTGATAAATACTGATATTTATCCAAAATTGTCTTATCATTTAAATAACTTAAAAAGTTAATTTTTTTATTAAATGGTTTTAAAAGTATTAGTTTTTCATTTATATTATTAATAATACAATTAATGTCAATATAATTTATTTTATATTGAATTCTAGTATAAAAACGTTTTATATATAAGAAAACATTATTTCTAGAACACTACTCTTAATCAAATTTTACTCATTTAATTGTAAATTAAATTTCAACAGTACTATTAATTGAATTTTAAAAAATATATTCCATATTTAAAATAGAAAATGTACATCTATTTAAGGATTCGTTATTCATTTTTCTCATAATTAATAGTAAAAATAGTAAAAAAAAATTTGTTTGGTAAGGGTAAAATGAGTAAAATAGGGTTAAAATTTTGGGGTAAGGATTTAAAATTTCACTAAAACATTAATTTATTCTATTTTGATAGTTTATTTAATCCTTAATTATGATATATTTGAAAATATTTCAACTTGGTTCTCCTTTTCTTTTATAGTGGTAGTTATAATATTTTATGAAAAGGAGAAACACAAAGTGTCACTCACTTCACTTTAATATCACAAATTTTATTACATAAGGATAAGGAGAGGATAATTTCTGTTATAATTTATTAGTTGAAATATTAATTATAATTTTTTAATATGGTATTTTTTTATTTTTAGTAATGAAATAATTACCTTATATTCTTACATAATGCTAATTTAGTACATGTTCAAGTACTAGAAACATCATTTAAATAATCTTAAAAACTCTAAAAATAATATATTTTTGGTTGATTTATATTTACCCATGAATTTAATAGATAAATAAAACATATTATGGTTTCTTTAAAGGTTTATAATAAAACTAAATTACTATATTGAGGACTTTAAATCAAATGTAAATGAATAGTTCCAAAATGGCATTAATGATATTGTATAATAAAAAATATATTATTAAATGATTTTAAATTTAAGACAATTATATATTTAGCCATTATAGTGGGATATCGTTTAATATATCAATCATTTTACATTTATGGATCACTTTTCCTTTTATGGAAACTGTATTGACCCTTAAAGAGTATGAAAACATTGATATTGTAGTAATTGTAAACTGAATTAATAACGGGGTTAAAACTAAGAGATAAGAATTAAAAAATTTCACAAACATTTATATACATTATTTTATGAGATGATTTATACTTTTTTATTCCTATATTTTAAATATATTAGTTCAGAGCCTTATGAACCTGAAAATTAATTTACATTAATTTAATACTTTAAGTAATTCCAAGAGTGCCCCTATTTTTGATTATAAAAGGGACATCTTTTTCTTGTATGAAACACACATTTTGCGACTTATATATAAAAAAGTACCTACCATAATACCTTCATAACTTCCTTAACCATGACCTATAACTTTTGGTGTTTCTGAAAGACCATCCCTTAAGGATTAAAGTGTAATAAAAATGGTTTATTAATGATGGGTTATAACTCTTAGTCGAGTAATTTCAACTTTAATTATTCTTTAAAAATTTATAAATATATGTATTTGATTATAAAATAATGAATTAATTATTTTAGACATACCTAATTTTTATTATAATTATGGATAAACTATTATCAACATCCTATTTATCAAATGGGATGTGAAAGTATCGCTCGTGTATATGTGTGGGCTACCACATCCATATAGCGATACAATTCATTTTCCATCACCATATTTATTGGATAGTTATTATGATGGGTTTAATTTTTATATATTGTTTTTATGACATATTTATGATTATGTAATTATAATATCATATCTATATTCTTACCTTGTTGACCCTTGGAAAATGATAATGCCGCTCATGCCAAAATGTGGACTTCCACCTCCACAAAGCGATGTGATTCATTTTTCATTTCTATTTTACATGGAAGATAATAAGAATATATTTAAATATTATATATGATATATATGATATTATAATTATTTAAATAAATGTGAATTATTATTTTCCTTAATTTTTTCCATCCATCAAAAATTGAAAATAGCATTAATTCATACGTATGGTCCTCCATCTCCGTGAATGGGGTAAATAATTTTTTATAATATACCATTTATGGATGATTCAAAATATTTATATAATGATTATATATGATAATTATATCATGAAAAACATTATATAGATAATATAACTATGATCAATAGATATGTACAAGAACTACTTAATCAAAACATCCATGAAAAATGAAACAATTAACAACCTAAAACAAACATTTTTATATAGAATTATTAATAAATTGGCAAAGTAATGTTATAGGTGGATCATATATTGTATTATTAATATTTTAAATTTTTATTTTATATAATTATAATAAATTTAAATTTATTATACATGAGGTTATACTGATTTTGAATCAATCTAATCATATGGCAAGGAATTTGTGTGACAATCTCATTGTTTACCAGTATTGTTCATGATTAAGTTTCAGATGATAAAATTTTACAATATAACTTTCAATAATCTCATTAATTTTATACAACATATTTTATTTATATAGAATATATTATTTACTTTAATTTTATTTTATTTATGTACTCAGTATATTTAATAAATATGATTAAATAAAACTGAAGTTATTTCTCTTTTCGGTTGAAAATCCTTTTTCATCCATATCCATTTTCTCTAAAAATGTTTTAAATAATAATATTACTATACATATATGACTGTTTAAATTAATTTTTAACCATGATTTAGTTTTAAAAAATGGTTAAAAATGAATCTTATTTTTTATTTATAAATGAGGTTGTTTTGAATTTTTTCCATAAATGTGAAAGGTGTTTTTGTTTTACCAAACATGGCATAAAATGAATTTCATTCCCCATTAATACTCAATGATTTGAAGATTACTATTCATGGTTACATGGTAATTTTGAAATAAAAACTTTTCCATAACCTATATAATTATATCATGGATGATAAATATATATGTTGAATATTAATCAAATAATATATAATATTTATTTATGGAAAGTATGGTTTGTTATAGTAGGTATCAATGTAAGTTTTAGTTACCATTGAAAAAAAGGATGTGAAAACCTCAGTGAGAATCCTATGTATAAGTTTAAGAATAAGATAACACCCTAATGTTTTGGTAAGGTGGGTATTATGTGCCTTTACAAGATGATTATTTTTTTATCACACTATACATTTTTGGTTTCATTTAAAGGATGTAACCCCAAAAAACAATGTTAATAATGATTTTATAGACAATATAATGATGTATTCATATGAAACAAACTTTTATGGGATTTTTGATGTAAAATCACACTGTTATGATAATTCACATTTCACAAGACATGAATCATGATATGATTAAAAATGAGAAAAGGAGAGAAAATCAATCCACTATGTCAATCATAAGGAAAAAACACATTCCTTTAGTCATTATGATGATGCATAAGTTTCTATGAAATGGATCAGTACCACTAAAAATATATTTTCCATCTTATAGTGTTTGTAACACAAAAAAAATTATTTTATTTTTTATCACTTATAAGAATAATCTGATCAATGGTGGAATCTTACCAAGAAAAAAAAGAAATGGGAATAAATTGACTCTATAGAGTGGGATTATTTTAAGAAATTATTTATCAAAAAGTAATTTTCTCACATTTTTGTATGAAAATGGTGAAATAATTCTTTAAGATAAAGAAGAAAGATGAAAAATCCATTAGTACCTATGAGTAAATTTTAAAATACATGAAAGTTATGCTTTTACTATCATCATACAACCAAATGTAAGGTTGATTGATTATTCATTAGCTTAAAACTAATTTAATGTAGGATGTTATACATTAGGGACATCATTAATTATAAAGAAACCATTTTGTGCCACTACTGGAAATCTGACCTTTCCCAATGCTTCTATACCAATGGTTTGTAAAAATCGTTGGTATAGGTCCCCTTTCCCAATGGTTTGGCCAAAACGTTGGAAAAGCCCACTTTGAGGCCATCTTTCCCAATGGTTTTGGCAAACCGTTTAGAAAGGGTATGGATTTCCCAACAGTTTGGCCAAACCATTGGAAAAAGTCCACTTTGTGGACACCTTTCCCAATGGGTTGGCCAAACCATTGGGATAAGTATACCCTTTCCCAATGGTTTTCCAAAACCATTGGGAAATGTCCCCAACAAACCAACCTTCTGCACAGAATATCACCCATAATCTCAAAGATCTATACCAACGGTTTTGACAACCGTTGGTATAGATCCTTTTATTTTTTATCAGATATTCTTACCGAGAACATTATATAAATCAAAATTTAAAATAATTATGACAATAAATATATATATTTATGTAATTATGTTCCCAAAAGTCATGTTAGGTTAGTGGTTAAGTCATTCAATGATAAAATAGAGGTACTAGGATCAAATTCCAGTGAATGTTTTTTTTAAATACATATACCAACGGTTCCATAACCATTGGTATATATTTTTATATTACTTATACCAATGGTATTCCCAAAACCGTTGGTATAGACCTATCCCAATGGTTTACTTGGCTACAGTTCTCCAAACCATTGGTATAGGCTATACCAATGGTTTGGAGGCCTATACCAACAGTTCCAAACCGTTGGTATATGTTAGTTTTCCAGTAGTGTGTTTTATCAAGGTAGAAATATATATTTTATTTTTTAATCAATATATTGTTCATAATAAGAAAATAAATATGGAATTCCAAGTATATTCCAATAATAAAAATCATTGGGATAATAAGATGAGTTTTCTACTATACTTGAAATATAGAATTAAAAAGGAGGTAATTTTCTTAAATGGACTGGTAAATATATTATGTTTGGAACGGAAGTTAATTTAAAAATATAATTCTGAATTGAGGGAAAGAAGTTGGATAATTATGTGCATAATGAGAAATATCTATAGAAATACTCGCCCAAACTCCAGTGTTTCAATTTCAAAGATTGTGAGAATTATGATAACCTGTAATCAAATCCAATTATTAATGATGAGGATCAAAATCAGTAACCAATTAATCCCATAGATAATGGGATTTATATTTTGATCAAAATTACAGATGTGGTTAATAATAATTATGTGGTTAATGATACACTTACCATCCACTCTATAATTGAAATAATCTTATTTTATTCTTATCTACCGACTCTTTTACATCTGAGTAATTTTATAATGGAATAATGCCACTTCCTCAAAAAACTAGTTACTGAGTTAGAAGTAAAAACTCTTAATGGTATGATTATTGAATATGAAGTTTATTTCTTTTATCTCTTATAGAAGTTTTTGGGAAAGTAATTACTTCAAATATCTTTATTCTTCCTCTAGTTGAATTTGATATTTTTTAGGCATTGATTATATTTATTTTAATAAATATCACATCAATTATATAGGATTGGAATTCATGTTTTATATTTTTAACCAAACTATGATCATATATTAGTGAGACAATAAATATTAATTTTTTTGGGAAATTTAATCCATTTAGTAGTAATTATTCCAATTCAAAATGGGTTTATATATCAGATGGTTGGGGGGAAACAAAATATCAATGATATGCATGTTTTATGAGTGTTTATTTATGTCTTTCTAAAATATTTTCCTAGTCTTCCTCTGAATCGTGAAGATTTTTTTCAATAGAACTTAAACCTTGTTCTAAAACTATTTTAAGGAATCCATATAGAATATCCCCTTTTGATATGCATGAATTGAAGAACTAACTCTATGAGAATTTGACATGGGATTCACTTGGCCAATTTCATCACCTTTGGGTACACCGATTATTATTTAGAATAAATATTGATCAATGTGAATCTTCATTTATTATAGGGAACATAACAAGATTATAATCAATAAGTATCATATTTCTATAATGATGATTTTTTCAGATTATTTATAAGGATCTCAATATTTTTTACAAGATTTATATTCGATCAGGATACTATTAATTTTTGGGTTAAAATTGAATAAATATATAATTCATCTTTCTATATTAGGTATATACACTATGAATTTATATTGATATTATTTTTTCTTACTCATTTCCCTATTATCTTCATGGAATTAATGAATAAAGTCTTTATAAATTACCTTGATCAATTTGTGGTTTTCTTTATAGATGAAATTCTTATATATTCTAATAATAAGTAAAAGCACGAATATCACTTGAGGATTTTTCTAAAGAACCTCAGGAAGAAAATTTTATATGAAAGATTTACCATCTGTAAATTTTTGAATAAAAAGTTTCTTTTTTGGTTATATAAACTCATGTGAGGGTATATCAGTGTATACATCAAAGAAAGAAGTTATTTAATGTTGACCCAAACCAAACATTATGACCATGATCCCTAGTTTTTTTAGTTTTTCTAGATATTATCGATGTTTTTTTAATGAATAATCATGTTTATCAAATCTGTTCACCAAGTTATTTCAGAAGGGAGTCAAAATCCTTTAGATTGATGAAAGTGAGGAAAATTTCAGAAAATGAAGAGAAGGTTAATCAGTTCACCTGTACTTACACTACCCTTTGATGGATATTTATTTTTGATATATAGTTATGAATTAAAGAAGTGAATATGATTTTTCCTTATTCATAAAGATATGGTTATATCTTATTTCTAACAAAAACTGAATGTTCATGGAAAAAAATACCAAAATCATGATTTTGAGTTAGCTCTGGTGATTTTTGAGTTAAATATATGGAGGAATTATCTTTTAAAAATTATGGTGTGATATATTCCCTAATAATAAAGGATAAAATTATATATTCACTCATAAATATCTAAATATTTATTTTAGAAGATATTTGATGTTGACTAAAGAATATGTATATGCAATACATTTCCACTATAGGAAAGAGAACAAGGTTGTGGATGGCCTGAGTCGAAATGATCAAACTAGATAATCTATGATGGGGATTAAAAAAATCTTGTATTTCTATATTAGTAAAATATTGACCTTGAAATATTAATTAAATGGTACAAATATTATATTTCTCAAATGATTTTTTAACCATTTATCCATTTAAAGACTAAATAGAAACCAAAGGAAGATGTAGAGATACCAAATAAGGGATAAATGTTTCTATGTTCAAAATTGGTTGTGAATGAGTGATAATTCTTAGGAAGAGTGTATGTTTCCCATCAATAACATAATTGAATAAGGAGATATTGGATGAAACTTACAGTTCACCATTATCTACTCACCATTGATGTATGAAGACGTATAAAAATCTGAAACATTATTTCTAGTGGGACAATATAGGCTATCTAGGTTAGATATTTTTCTTGAGTAAGATATTTTTCATAAGTAAGAAATTTTTTATGTGTAAGATCTTTTCCTTGAGTTCAAACTTTTTTTTGAGTAAGATCTTTTTCTTTAGAAAGAACTATTTCTCGAGTAAGATTATTTTCTTGAGTCTGAACGGTTTCTTATATATGGTCTTTTTCTTCCTCAATGTCAAAAAAATCTCTTCTTTACTCATATTTATTCAAAAAAAATTCATCTTCACCTTTTTCTTCAAAAATCTTGTTTCATAAGTTTCAAAACATAATTATGATTTATGAGAAATAAGAAAAACCAAGTCATCATCAGATTTATATTGGAGTCTTTCTGACACTGTAACGTCTTCCTCATTACAATCACCACTTTCATTCCAGACCTAATACAAATTTTGACTTTTCATAAATGTCTCATTATGAATCCTAGATCTTTTGACCCATGCTAATTTTTCATGGGTATAATCTTTTTCTTAAGTATGAAATTTTTCTTATGCAAGATATTTTTCTTGAGTTCAAACTTTTTTTGATTAAAATATTTTTCTTTAGAAATAACTATTTCTCGAGTAAGATCGTTTTCCTGAGTTTGAACGGTTTCTTATGTACTGTATTTATCTTCCTCAATGTCAGAAAAATATTTTCTTCACTTGGATTTATTCAAAAAAAATTTCTTCCCCTCTTTCTTCAAGAATCATGTATCATAAGTTTCAAAACATACTTATGATTTATGACAAATAATAAACACCAAATCATCGTCATACTTATATTGGAGTCCTTCTGAAACTGTAAAATCTTCCTCATTAAAATCACCACATTCATTCTAGACCCAATAAATTTTTTGGATTTTCATAAATGCATCATTATGATTTCGAGATCTGTTGACTCATTCTAATTTCTAGATCTGATACCAATGATCCTGAATTTGATCATCCTGAATCTGATTATCATACTAGATCCAATTATCATTCTTGATCTTATTATCTTCCTGGATGTGATTATTATCCTGGATATTATTTGACATATTTCCACACATCCTTCTCAAAATATTTTCATTCATTATTATATTAATATAACGACAAAAAATACAACCAAAACATATCCATGTTCCAACAATCTCCCCCTCTGTGTTTTTTGTCAATACCCACTTCATTACTTTCATATAACCTTATTTAAAAATTAAGTGGTATTTTTTTCTTTTCTCACCTTTTCTTCTCAATGTGTTATTTTCTTTATCCAACTATTATTTGCATCTACCTATTTTATTTTCCTCTCCCCATGAATATATTCTCTCCCTCTTATTGAAAATCAACTTCAAAGGGGTCATCATTACAAGTTTCCCTGCTTATTCAAAAATGATTCATTTTAAAAGGTTGGAACTTTTATCTCAAAAACATGAACCTCTTATTAAGAATAATATAAGTATCACATAAATTTCTTACCAATTAGCCTTTAACTAAACAACTCTAAGTCTACATGGGAGAACCCGGTGTAGAAAAAAAGTGTATAATCAAGGTTATCGATGTTGTCCATTTCTCAACTTTCATGCAATACATTTTTATGTTTCCTTAAAAATTATTATTTCCAAGTAAATCTTGAAAATAATTTTTTTTAAATAACAATAACCTATATCCATGTCAACAAACATTTCATAATGATCATTTTTTTAAAGATAACTTTCAAAATAATGATTTGTATAACCTCATTAATGTTTTCAAAAATAGTAAGAGACTCACCATTAGCCTGTTGACTTAAAATCATTCAATTTCATTAAATTATTACAAATACACATATTTTTTATGAATAAGGTGGAACCTCATATATTTTCAGAAAAAAATAGGACTGGGATTTTTCTCTCATTCTGGAATTTTTTTTCTTCTTTTAGGATTTTGTAATAAGTTTCTATTTATCTATGTATTATTTTGATAAGTATGTAAAATTATTTTCCCTTCTTGGAAACTTTTTGTTATTGTTATTTTGTAACAAATATTTCATTACTTTATCTTATTATGGTAGGATAGTCAAAAAAACTTTTTCAAACATACCCTTCTTGCTCATATCTTTTGAAACTTTTCTGAATTTCCAACTGAAATATGTTGATAACTTTTTATCAAATTTTCGCACATCATCAGAAACCTTTTTATTCCCTTTTTCATTAGATATTTTTATGCTTATTTTAACTTTATTTCCATATTAACCTTTTATAGCAAAATAATTAATCGCTCTCTCTTTTTAGATTCATCATGTTTTTTTCTTCCACTTTATTAACAAACTCAACATTCTTCATCTTTTGAGTTTTCTTTCTTAGTTCAACATAGTTTTTTGGAATATTTGATATTCTTTTCTCATCATAGACCCCCTTGATTCATACTAATTTCTAGGTGGAGAAATGTTATACCAATATGAATAAGCTCTATATCTAAAAATTCCACAACAAAAATAATGACATCTAAATCTTGGTTTTTTCGGAATGATATTAAAACTGATCAGAAACTTTTTATTGTTGTTTCTTCACAAATAGTAAACCAATTTTTTAGAGGATACTTTCCTAAATAATTCCTACATGTCTTGATGAAATATTTTTTCTCACAAACCTTCTTTTCTAATCCCTTAATTTCACCTTATTTATAAGTTTCACAATTAACTTCAATTGAATTGGTGATGTTTTATTTCATCTTAATTATCTCAATTTTCACTGTAAACAAATTGAATGTGTTTCTAAAATTTATTCTTCTGTCTCATCCATATTACACTTCAAAACATTAATACTTTTTTGGATTCATAATTCTTAAAATTGTTCAATTCACATTATTCTATAAGGTTAGATTCTATATTTTTGATATTTTCATTGATATCGGAATTTTATTCACATCCTTTCAGTTTCCTTTAAATCTCATAGTTCTCAAATGTTATTTTTTCAACATCCTTCTTCCACTTATTTCTTTATTTCTTGAGTTGTGTATTATAATCAATTTATTTCTCTAGATGCATTTTGGTAATCCATTCCATTTTTTCTCTCATTATTCTTATCATCATTAATAGTTGAATCCATTCTATTTCTATCTAGAGAAACGAAGTTGATTTGATGATCATATTCATCATCAAATGAGGAATCACTCTTCTTTATTCTACTAAGATAACTTTTCATATTTTTGTCATAAGAAAATATTCCCTTATGTTTATTCCATTTTTCTTTCTGGGGTTTATCATCACAATATTTAGAATCATATTCTCCAACTTTATTCCTAGGATAATTTTGTGCAAAATGTCATTTCCCTTCACAATTCCAACATTTTTGAGTTTTACTTTTCTATTTTATCTTATTTTATTTCATTGAAATGAGGGAAGAAATTGTGTTGATATATTCAGCCACTTCTTCATATTCGAAATCACTTAATTCATCTTTAACTTCATCATCATTGTTTTCCCCTTTTAATGAAGAATTTAATTCAATTTCATGATCAACAGTTTATTTCTTTCTTACAACATTTTCTCTTATAATTTCATAAGCAATGAGAATACTACATAAATCATATAGAGATAGAGTTTTAGGATCCATATCTTCCAAATATGAAAACTTGGCATAAACGTAGCATGAATAATTATCAAGAACATTTCAACAGTAGATGAGTCTTAAAATTTCTCACTAAGGAATATTATGATCCTAACAATATCATTTACACTTGTAAAAAAGTCACCAATATATTCCTTCTAAACCATATTAATATGCTCATACTTCAGCCTCAAAATTTGTAAAATTACTTTCTTCACCCTTATATTTCCTTCATACATGTTTTTCAACTTATCCCAAATACCTTTTGGAGATTCCAACTCCCTTTAATCTAAGAAAATAACCTTCAATAAGTGATGAGTGTAAATAATTTTTAGCTATTTCATCACTATCATGATTTATCTTATCAGTTGTTTTAAGTGGGGTATTCTCATTATGGGGTGGAAATTCTTATGTGGTAACTTCAAAACCAGCCTACCCAAGGGACACAAGATATGGAAACATTCTATCATTCCAGATATGACAGTTCTTTCCATTGAAAATTGGAATCGCCTTATAATTCAAAAAACTGATGTTCTTTATACATAGAGATGTATCTTTTAGAGGGAACATATGTTGTAAGACAAATTGTAGTTCCCAATTAGGATTGAGACCAGTGAGGGGGGGGAATAAGTGGTTCCTTTTTCTTTTAAGAGAGTGTTTTTTAACCATTTAACACAAACGTTAAAAACCACTAAAACTTATTAGAGTAATGATACACTCAAACATAACTCACAACCTCACCTTTCATATGAATTATATATAAAGAGAATTCATTACATAATATTTAAAATGTTCGTTAGAAAGACCTAGTCATTGACGTTTTAGATAGTACCACCAACATCGATTCTTTGAATATCTTTTTTCTGGAATAGAAAGGCACAAGAAAAGAAAAATTCTATAATCCCCATATAAACAATCCTACAATAGTTTCTTATACCCCCAATTATCCTTTCTAGTATTGAATTACCAAAACCAACCTTTTTAGTAAGTGATAATCATCCACAATCACAATATTCAATTTCCATCTTCTTTTCTGATAAACTTAAAAATGTATTCATTTTATCTACAAGTAAGATGAATCAAACTATACTAGTGTAACTTTTTCATGAACTTAAAAAATTCAATTAAATAATATGTAGGTATTGAATTGTTTTATAGAAGATCTATCAAAAAAACTCCCCAATATCAATCAGTCTGATCTTATGGGTTAGGATCCTCAGTCCGGTGATCAATCCAGTCTGATTCTTCTTCTGATTCGATCAGTCCGATCTTCCCAGTAAGGATCCCCAATACGATGGTCATTCTAGTTTGTTACTTCCTCAGCTTCGATCAATCTGATCTTTCTAATCTAGATCCTTAGTAACGATGGTTAGTCTCGTGAGATAATTCCTCATCTTTAACCTGAAACACAAATTTTGGTTGTAAATTCAATACATGTCCCACAAATTCTAGTGCTCGAGAACTTGAGCCATCAATAGTCACATTTAAAAATGAATTCAACTATCATTTTATAGGACCTATGAAATGGTTTATGTGGGATTCTAAAAACCTGTACCACTTAATTTTTTCCCTAAATCGTTAATTCTCCTTAAATCTTAGATCTATCTTTGAATCGTTCAATTCCTTTTCAAATACCCTTGATTTTATGATATTCCTTTGACTTATTCAATTATTCAATCTTTATTTAAAAACATCAATACAATTATGATTCTTCAATATTAAATTTTTATTGAGTAAGAACTCTATCTTGAGTAGGATGATTTTCTTGAGTAATATCTTTTTCTTGAGTCTGAAATTTTTCTTGAGTAAGATCTTTTTAATGAGTAATAAATTTTTCTTGTTTAAGATCATTTTCTTGGGTAAGATCTTTTCCATGAGTCCAAAATGTTTCTTGAGTAAGGTCTTTTTATTCCTCAAGCTCAAAAACATATTTTCCTACCTCATGTTTCTTAAAAAACTTTTCCTTTCTCACATTTTTCTTCATAACGCTTGTATAATAAGATTCAAAACATAATTTAGATTTATGTGAAACTCAAAAAACCAAACCATCATAAAATTTATATTGGAGTCATTCAGAATAAGAAATAGTTTCCTCATTATGATCACCAATCTTAGCATGAACCAAACCAGTTCAACCCTAAACCTGTCACTTGAGTTGATCCATGACAAGGACCAAAGGGCATTCAGGATCCCCATGGGCTGGCACCTAGTGTTATCCATCAAAATAAACCAGTTAGAAATGATTTTCCCATAAAAAAAGATAGATAAATAATCATAAACTGAAAAAATAGATAAATTAATGAAAATAAACTGAAAACCCTTATAGAGGAAAAACAAATAAACTAAGAAACTAGACATACCTGAAGTGATCTCATGGGTGACCATGGAATATAAATTATAGTCTCTCTAAGAGAAATCAAAACCTATAGGATCTTGAAACTGAAAAACTAAGTATGCATGTGGATCAAGATGCTTAGTAGGAATGTCAAAGAATAACAACTCCCTATACCATTTCATTAAAAAAGAAACCCAATCTTGCTAGTTTGAAAATAAGACCTAATAAAATAATGTTTTTCATTCTATTAAAATTCAATCCAAAAGTTTAAATTTCTACGGGAAGTGTTTCAAATCCACTAAATATTCAAAGTAGTTTCCAAACATGAATTTTCATTCTAATACAAAAGGAAAACACTTTAAATTAAAAACATGGATTTTAAAATGAGGGAAAATTCTTGAAGTAACTATAATAGAAATCATTTTACAAACACCATGTCATAAGAGAGCACTGTGGTTTGTCAAAATAGGTAACTAGCACAAATGGGACCATTGGAACCTCGTACCATAGTGAAATGTTCTATAGGAACCATGAAAAACTGTGTTCTCATGAAAGAGCCACTAGTAGGTGACATCCCCATAACCCTAGTGGTGCCCAATCATGATCCATGTTTAGTTAGAGTTGTAACATCAATCCTGCTAGATGAAACTGGGATGAACCACATCAGAATCTTCTAGAGTACTAGTTATAGTCTACCCACCTAGATACCTTGTCCTTCCAATGTTCTCTATTTATAGTGGTGGTGAGTTTTCATCAAATAACATACAAGAATATGTAATTTTATTTATTCAAAACCACTGTCACCCTCTCACCACCAATCTCATTCCTTGAATATATCCCCCTTTTAAATCACACAAAAAATGAACATGTATCTTTACAAGGAACTCATCACAATTCATATATTCAAAACCAAAATTTTCTAAACAAAGGGTCATTCCACAAGAGGGGTTTTCATTTTACATAAATAATTTTTAACGTTCCATCGGGGATTAATATCTACAAGAATACTTTTCATTATAGAACACAAAATCACCCAACACTTTTAAGTTCCCAAATAATTTAAAATCTCAATTGAAAAAAATGACCTAAGCATTTAAAAACAATCTTGAACCCATGCTTACTATGAAACAATTCATCAAAGAAATTCAAACATCCATTTAACCTCATGTTCACACCAAAACCCATATTTTAAAATCACATTTGTGATTTTCATAAAAACCAAAATATGTCATCACAATTTTATAACTAAACTGGGTGAAAGGACAAAAGCCTTTGGAAATATTCATTACCAATTCAAAACCACCTTGGAAATCACTTTTCAAGAAAAGTCACTTAAGACCAAATGGGTGTTAAAAATAAATTTCATTTTTTAAAGCAAAGGCATAATCATTTATAGAAACAACAACCAGATTTCATAAAATGTGTATATTTCATAGAAATGAAACATGCATTTACAATAATAAAGTAATCATGGAATTCAAATTAAAGGCATATGAATAGGGAACCTACATCAAACATTCCACAGTTTGATGGCGATCACCTAAAACGAATCTTCACACTAACACGATCATGCATTTATATATATATGTAAATACTACTAGCTTCATTTCCTATATTCCCATTTCCATGAGGGAATATATAAAAATATGGCATTTATATATATATTCCTTAACATATGTATGCACATGTATGCATTATTGACACCCACAGCCCAAAAAAACCACATTGAGGTCCAACGCACACTAGATAAATTACAAGAAACTCAAAACACTATGCAAAAGACCCACACACCAAAAAAAATTACAGACAACATGAATATCACAAAATCCATAATTATAATTAAGGCACAATAATGAAATACAATAAATATTACCGAAAAACTATGGAAAAACCAACTGCCACCAAAAAACTTGGAAATAAGGATCCACAATGGGGCCAACAAAACCTAATCACCAAGAATCAGCAAAAGAAAACCCCCAAAACAACGTAGGATGGCCAAATCCTGCTCACCCCCTAAAATCAAAGTAAATTTAAACATATTGGAAATGGGGTACTCACTAGAGGGAGGTCTGGCCTCCAGAGGGAGTGCCTAATGAAAGGAGGGACAGTCAGTGATGTGGGGTCATGTGTAGGGAGGCCGCGCAAGTAATGAGTCACATGAGGGAGCAACGAGTGACACGGGGAGTTGGTCTGCCCAGAGGAGGGTCGCATGCTATGAGGTGTCGTCCGAGGTTACATGAGAAGGGAGACCATCCAGGGGAATCATTCACTAGTGGAGGATGGGGGTAAGGAATTATGCAGGAGGAGGGGAGGAGGTAGGACATGACATAGGTTGGGTAGAAAAAGAGGGAAGAGATGAAAAAAGGAAAAAAATAAAAAGAAACTCTAGAGAAGAAATAAAAAACAAAAAAATAAATGAAATAATAATAATAATAATAATAATTTAATAATAACAAAAATAATAATTATATTTTAATAATAATAATATAATTATAATATAATATTAGTATTAATAATTTAATAAATATTATTATTTATATTATTATTAAAATAGCTCTTTTAATTTTATTTTATTAGTTTAATTTTATTTTTATATTTCAATTTATTATTCATTAGAAATAATTTAATTTATTCTATAATTTTTTTTGAATGCTTAGAAGGCTTCACATTGACTTGGGTGAAGCTGCACGGTTTCGATCGTTCTTTTCCCGTGCGCCGAATGTTTTCAAGTATAGAACACCTCTTTTTGTCAATAAAAACACAAAATTCAAATGGGGACTTGACCTGAACCTCAAAAATAATATTTAAATAAAAGAAAAATAAAAAATAAAATAATTACAAAGGTTGGGGTGTTACAATTCACTCCACCAAAAAAACATTCTTCCCCCCAAAAGTCAACCAACCAAATAAGGAATCAATGTCAAGTTTGAAACTGAACGAGGACAACAGAATTTAGGAACATAGTGTGATATTTCACTCTACCAGTCACACCTGGCCAACTATAAGGGAAAATAAAAAAAATAAGAACCATGAGGAAATGAGGAGGGTTCTCCACACCATAAAAAAATAACTAACACTGACCACTCTAGGAGGGACCACAACATAATCTATGGTGGGTCTCCCCACCATTTTTGAACTGAACGACTTTTAACCCTAGTAAGGAATGATATGGGTAACTCAATATGAACTAACCCAAAAATGTAGTGAATAGACCAAACCCCCACCACAAGGGGACCCTAATAAAAAACCCTAAAATGAACGGTGAACAAAACCCATATTCACTATTTCTTGAGACACACGCAGCTCCAAAATGAGAAAAACCTAGAACTAAAACCCAAACCGGTTTACAAAGGCTAGCCACACAAGGATAGAAATTTCGAGACTTAGATCCAAAAGGGATAAGCATTTAAGGGAATTATTCCATAATAAAAAACCGGTACTGTAGAGGGTTACATAGATACAAGTTCACCCAATATTCTTACAACCAAAGAGGGGCTTTCAAAAACAAAGACCACAATGAGGAGAAGAGGCCTTAATTCCTTTTACAACAAAAAAATCCTTCAAAGATAGGGAATAAATAAAATATAAATTGAATTGTCCACATTCCATCATTGTAGACAATATTTAAACCAAGATCCCCACACATAATGATTCCTAGCTGCGTGAAAAGCTTCACATCGAGACCTATTATTGGAGCTCTGATGTCTTGAAGTAATTTATCCCCATAGTTAGAAGATGAAATCCGCCAGTCAAGACACCTTCTATTGATGCCACTAGTGGAATCTCTCTATGTGTCCCAAAAGGGGACACTGATGGAAAGAAATTAGAGAATTATGACATGGTGACTTAAAGTAAACAAACCATCCACACCAGAAGAAAAAAGGAGAGTGGCCCAACTAATAAAAGTGGGTAATGAAAAAAAGACATGTCTAAAAAAGGTTTCTATGATTATATCTATTCACCAGATGGGGAACCTTTCCGAACACAAAAATGAATCAGTCCCTCAACCATGGACGGAGACCCCACACAAGAGAAGATTTAGATGATTCTGTGACACTATATCCAGATAAAAGTGAATCTACCCCTCGAAATTCACCACATAGGCCTTTCTTGCCACTCACTAGTTCTCAAACCCTCCCCACTTTCACCAGCTCTAGTATAAACCATAAGAAGAAAGTGGTCTTAAACACCTTCCATGACACTACATCATGAAAAAATGTTGGTATCACCTTCTTCCATGAATTTATAGTTACATCTTTAAATGAACCCAAACTAGTATGGAATGTCATAGTGCAATGAGTTCCTAATAACCTCATAACACCAATAGTTTCACAAAGCTAGTCCGCTGGCATCAATAGATCCTGATCACCTTGGAAGATAGAAAACAACCGAAAAGAACTCAATTCAAACATTATTCTAATAGTCTTTGTGGAACCAACAACTAGAAGAGACTCACTAGAACCCTGTGTGTCTTTTCTGGTCAGCATACTTAAAAACAAGAGGCAAAAAACCAAATAAAAATGCATCATAAATAAAAACTACACACTTCAATCAGAAAATAAAACTCAAAATAAAATCACCATCCTGACCACAATTCAGTATGTCAAAAATAAATATCCCATGAAAAGGATACCAAACATGAAAAGAGAACACTAAACAATTTTTCCATCACTATTTTTAACATTGAAATCACCCCTTTTGAAAACTGATTTTCAATAAGAAAAAAAACATAAATATCCAACATTTTTATTAAATGATGTCTCAAATATATATATACCCTTATGCAAGATCAAGAACCCATCCACACATACCATCAATTTTCTATTTGCCAAAAGCGTACCTCTATATATGTGGTCACTCATAGGAATATCAAGCATCAATTCAAAACACTTCTCATTTTAAAAAAGATCATTCAATGTAATGTAAAAATTCCCAAACATTTTGATAATGTAACTTATCATTGAAGAAACATATTTTAAAATTTAAAAACATTTTCCATTTAACATTCCAAAATATATTTCCATGATCCCAAAAAAATATCCAAAACACTTCGCATTTTCCCACCGAAACCACACATTCCATTAAAAGAAAACAATTTCCATTTCAAAAACCATTTCCACTCCAAATACACATTATCTTTTGAAAACCACTTTTATATGAACCATTTTTATTTTTAAAACCCACCCAAGTTAGTGAAAACTAAGACCAAACATAACTCACATCAAAAAATCAAAAAATAATGGACTATTGGCTATGCCAACACAACAAAATTGCTAAGTAGACCATGCTCGGAGCGAGTATCATCCACAGGAAGATTCCTGAACCATGCACTCATGCTATAAATGGTTTGATTATCCATTAAATCTCATCACGTAACACTGAATCACTCTAAATTCCACCCCTTATACACAAATACAAAGAACAAGACAAATTTAAATCCTAGACTACCCTTGGAAACATGAGGCTCAGGACGAGCAAGGGTTTTTGACATCCTTCCCACACATACCTCTTAAGTACTAACACACCTAATATCCTTGATATCAGACAACCCAAATAAAAAGGGACTACTCTTATACCATTATTTCATGAACCAACCGGGGTCAACCGAGAACAGGTCACCTGAGTTGATCCATGATAAGGCTTAATGGGTGTTCCTGTTACCCACAGGATGACAACTTGTGTCTGGCATCAAAATAAACTAGTTGGGGATAATTTGGAACCTAAAAAAGATTGATAAATAAAAATATAATGAACAAAATAGACAAATGAAACAAAATAAACTAAAAAAACTGGAATTATAAAATAGAATAAACTAAGCAACAAGACATACCTCATGTGACCTCATGGGTAACCATAGAACATAAACTACACTCAATCCAAAAGTTATCCAAAAATAGAGGAACCATAAACTAAAAAATAAAGTTGGTGCAAGAACTAATTTTCATAGTAGGAATGCTAAAGAACAAAAAAACCCTATTCCCTTAACTTAAAAAAACCAAATCATGATCATTTTAAAATAAGACATAATAAAATAATGTTACTCATTCTATTTAGATTCAATTCACATGTTCTAATTTTTAAGGAAAGGGTTTCTATTCCAATACATTTTCAATATAGTTAGAAGCATGCATTAACATTCCAAAATGAAATGAAAATAGTTTAAATTAAAAACATAGAATTTACAATGATTAAATAATCATGAAATAACTGGAATGGAAATCATTTCCCAAACACCATGTAATAATAGAGCATCATGGTCAATACCTATAGGTAACTATCACAAATGGGACCCTAAGAGCATCATTACTCAGTGAAATGTGGTATCGAAAAAAATGAAAATTTGCATTCCCATGCATGACCTAATAGTAGGGGACATCCCCATCACCCTAGGGATCTCCAATAATAATCCATATTCAGTTAGAGTTGTAGTGTCAATCTTGCTTGACGAAACTGGGATGAAAAACTTCTGAATCATCTAGCATACTAGTCCTCATCCACCAACCTAGATACCCCGAGCTTCCCATTTGCTCTATTTCAATTGGTGGTGACTTTTCATAAAAAAATTAATAAATCATTCTCATTATTCAAAACCACACTCACCCTATCACCATTGATCTCCCTCCTTGAGCACATCCCCCTTTTTCCACCTCATAAAAAGTGAACATGTCTCTCTAATAGGAACCTATCACAATTTATACATTAAAAATCATTGTTTTATAAAACAAGGGGAATTCTTCAAGAGGGGGTTTCCTCTCACAAAAATCATTTTTAATGTTCCAAACAAGCTTAATTATCTACTAAGAATACTATTCATTATTGAACACATAATCACCCAACACATTTAAGTTCCAAAATCTTTTAAAAGATCAATTGAACAAACAATGCACTACACATTTTAAAAAACTCTTGAACCCATGATTACAATGAAAACATTATTAAATGAAATTCAAACCACCATTTAACCTTAATTTCACAGCGAAACATATTTATGGAAATCAAATTGGAGCTTTTTGTAAAATCCAAAACATATCACTATACTTTTATAACTATCCTGTTTGAAAAGAATAATGCATTTGGAAATATTCATTACTAATTCAAACCACATAGGAAATAAATTTTCAGGAAATTTCATTTAAGACCAATTGGAAATTTGAAATACATTTCATTTTCCAAAATAATGGCAAAATCATTTCTAGAAACCACAACTAGATTTCATAGCATGTGTATGATGAATAAATATAAACCATGTATTTAAAACAATAAAGAAATCATGGGATTCAAATTAATGGAATAAGATTATGGGACCTACCTTAGACATGCCTCTCTTTGATGGAAATCATGCGAACCAACACTTCACACTAACACACACTTATAGTTTACATATATAGGTAAATACCTATAGCATCATTGTACATATTCCCCATGCCATGAGGGAATATTTACAAAGAGGGAATTATAAATATATATATTCATTACCCTGTGAATGAACATGTAGGCGTTCTCAATACCCATATCCCAAAATGATCGTAGCGATGTCCAATGCACACTAGAAATATTACTGGAAACACAAAACACTGCAAAAAATATCCATACAGCCAAAATAAATTACAAAAAACTTGAATATCAAAAAATAACAAATTATAATTAATCCAAAATGAATAAATCAAAGAACTCTTACCCAAAAACCATGGTGAAACCCGCTACCTTCATCAACTACATTAGGAAAGATCCACAACAAGACCAATGAAACATAATCACCATGAATCGAAAAAAAAACACTTAAAATGAATTAGGGTTTTTCAAAACCCTAAAAACCCCATAAAATCAAGGTAAAACGGAACATAAGGGATAAGGGGTACTCACCAAAGAGTGGTGAGGCCACCGAAGGGAGGACCAGAGGAAAGGAGGGTCGGCAGGTGAAGGGGGTCTTCAGTAGGAAGGCCGCGCATGGAAGGGGTTGTGTAAGGGAGGGGTGGTAAGCGCAAGGAGTAGGGCTGGCCGGAGGGGGGTCACACACTAAGAGGGGTCTTTGAGGTCATTCTGGAAGGGAGGTAGGCTAGGGGTGCCGTGAAAAGGTGTAGGAGTGGAGGTAAGGTGTGATGTACAGGGAGGAGAGGAGGTAGGATGCAAAATAGGTGGGCGAGAGGATGTGGGAAGAGAAAAAAAAAGAAAAAAAAAAGAAACACCAGGGAAGAAATAAAAAACTAAAACCTAAATGCAGTAACAATAACAATAACAATAATAATAATAATATTATTATTTATTTAATAAGTATTATCAACATAATTATAATTAAAAATAATCTTTTAATTTTAGTTTATTATTTTCATAATATTTTTATATTTCAATTTATTATTTTATAAAATTAATTTAATTGCATAAATATTTTATTTATTGAATGTCAGGCAGGATAAACGGCGACCTAGGAAAAGTTGCACGGTTTCGACCGTGCTCTTCTTGTGCGCTGAATAATGTCATGTGAAAAATAATTTATTTTAGTAAAAACAAAAAATTCAAATCGAGACTTGAACATATCCTCAAGAATAATATTCAAAGGAAAAAATATAATTTCAAAGGTCAGGGTGTGTCAACTATCCTTCCAAACTCAGTAAAATTTATTGTTATTCATCAATGAATCATTATGATTCATATATCTCTTGAATCATGTCGATGCCTCGATCCAATGTCAATGATTTTCAATCTAATCCTCTTGAATTCGATTATCATCTTGGATCTGATTTCCATCTTAGATGTGATTGTCATATAGATTCGATTATAATCCTGTATCTTATTATCATCCTAGATCTAATTTTACATCTTTCCTCACATATTTCTCAACATACTTTCTTTTAACAACATGTTGATCTATTGACAATAAATACAACCAAATCATCAATGGGATCCAGCAATGCACTCCCATTTATAAATAAGACTTTCATTCCAATGAAAAAAAACAATTTTAATTCTTAAAGTATATATCTACACCTCCTAGTAGACATAAATAAAATAAATGTTAACACCCATTTTCTCCATGTCTTAATCATCAGATGAAACTAAATTTAGTACCATATGGTTAGTTTTATATTTAATAATCATTAACAATATTTTTGGGAAATGTATTCTTTCATTTTGTTTGAATCCTTTAAATACTATTCATAATTATTATTTTACCAATCTTTCATATTCTTAATTAAAATAGAAGATCCATTTATCAACTACTTAGTTCATTCCCTTCAGTTGTTTAGATATCCACCAAGTTATACATATCGTCATGGAATCCAATTCATCATTTATTTCTATCTAAAACTATTTTTATCCATTTACTCTCATTTAAACTTAAAGGAATTTAGGTTCCATATAATATATTATATTTAATTAATTTAAATCACATCTATATCTTCAGAAAATTCTATAGACTCCAGATGATATTATCAACTCCTCTTGAGATACATCTCATAATAATGTTATTATTTATGGTTACCTATCTTTTAGTGCATCGATAACTGATTTATTAAATTTTAGAGGTGTCTTATAGTATTTAGTAAAACATTATAATTATAGTACTTCTATCACTGGTCAAACTATAGGTGATTCTATACTAATATATGGTGTCACCAGAAATTGTGATCTACTAGTTCAGTCATCTGAACCATATTGAGATTCAAAATCCAACTTCTTTCTATTAACTTCTGATATAGAAATGTTTGTTTCCTTCTATAGGATATTCCCATTGAAGAAAATGTTTCCAGTTTTAATGAATTTCCACCATTCATTATCTTAATTAAAAAAAAACTAAATTCAACATTCCTATAGCCTAAAAGAGAACATGTTTTGGAATTTTGGAATATTTTTTATCTATATTTTGCATTAATAATAATGTAAGGTAAAATTCCAAATAATTTAAGGCACCCAAATTCTGGTAACATACCATAAAAAATATTATTATGTAACTTGTATCACATTATAGTTAACGTACTTTTATTAGTAAAATGTGTTGTAATGTTGATTCCTTTAGCCCAAATGGCCTTGGGAATTCTGGAGTGTACACTAATGCATTTTTTTCTCTGTTAATGTATGGTTTATTCTCTTTTCCAAAAAATTTATTTTAGGGTTTCAGGTACGATTACTTTAATCCAAATTCCTTTAGTTTTGAAAAAATAATGGTGTAACCATTTTAATACCCATAATTATTTAATTTTAGTAACTTCAAATTATAATAGATTTATAATTCTATCGTGGATTTACACTACACAAATGAACTAAAAACATCACACATGTTCTTAAGGAAATACATTCAAAAATTCCACTTATATTTTTGATAAAGATGAAAAGGTAAATATACCCTTTATGAGACTAGCTCGGGGTTTTCACACATACATATGAGTGAAAAAATTTTAGATTTTGGGCTCTAGGTATCCATCCATTAAAATTTAATTAATCCCACCTTTGGTTCCACAACAAAAAACTATTATAATGTCTAATTCATAGGAAATAATGTTTCAGTATTCCTTTTCTTACATAAACCTCCATGTTATTCCCATTAAGTTGAACAAGGCTATATTTTCAAACCACTGGATCTAATGAGAACGTAGTTATATCCATTTCACTTATATATATATTTATAGATAAGTAAATAATTTCATCCTTTACTCCTTAGAACACAACAAAAGATACATGAGTCACTTTATATATTCTATTGAAAAAGTTACTATTATGCCCATCATCATCATACTATCCGAGGGAAATGACATTATTCTAGATATTATAGAGGTGTCTCACTTCCCTCAATCATAAGAGACACATATTCTTATTTCTAATGCTCATATCTCCATTTTTAACGACTTCCAAAGATTTATCATCTTCTAGTTGAATATTCCTAAAAATTCTAAATACACAGTGGATCATGTACCTCTGATATAATATTGAATGAAAGTATTCACTTGATTCAACCAAAAATGACTCGATCAGAACACTAATGTTTAGCATTAGATTTTTTTCTCAAACTATTCTGCTATTGGAATTTAATCTTATTTTAAATTTACTATTAGTCTCTTCCATTATATTCTTGTAATTCATCTATATATTTCTACAGATTTCATAATGGAAGAAGGAGAGACCTATAAGTGTCATATTTTCTTTGAATATTCTCACTCGAATTATCATCTGATCATTGAGTATTTATACTTTGATGTGAGTATCCCCTTTTATCATCATTTAGTGAGTTTTCAAAAGGTAATTTAACCTCCCTTCTCAGATGTTATTTATTATGGGTAAGATTCCGGACATCCATAAACATCAAATCAGTAATTCAACATGAATTACTGACCAAAGTAACCATTCTATCCCATGATTGTATAAATATGAATGTAGAATAATTTATGATAATCATTCATTAGAATAAATTTCCTTACATTAAGATAACTTTTGATCATATTTAAATCATTCACAATTTCATCTGTTACACTCTCTTTTGATAAAATAATGAATAAAACAGGCATAATCATAAAAAAATTTCCTCATGTTTTATGATCCTTTCATATATCCCTCAGGGCCATAATTAGTTCAAATGTAGTCTTCTTCTAATGGGTGACTATGGAAACATTTTAATGCTATTAAATCCTCACAAATAAAACTTATTATCTATATAGTATTTCTCATTCAACCTTCCCTATTTTATTGGGTTTCACACCAACTTATTTAATTTAAAAATATTTTTGGATTAAATAATCATCCATCTACAACTTCCAAAAACTGAAGTTACTTCTATTGATAATTTAAACAAAATCATTTCCCTCTTCCAATGTATGGTCTCCCAAAAAGAGTAATCCTAAATTAAATAAAAATAAAACAGAGGAAAGTCACTTTGTTCCCTAATATAACATGAGTGAATAATAGAGATATGATTCCAATTTTTAGAAATATATATCATGAATCTATCAAATGACCAAGAATGAGATCAATGTATGATCACACAATGGGTGTTCTAGACTATATATTGCAATCTTTTGGAAAATCCTATATCTTATAGAACTGAAATTAATATGTTATATTATCTATAATCATCACCACTACGTTCCACCTCTCACACTATCCTCCAAGAAACTCATAATAAAATTCATGAAAGTGAACAACATGGAAAATATTTACACATAATGCACACTTGGTTCATACTTTCATCTTAAATCTACCATAGAATACATACAAAACATTTTTTCACCAGAAATGAAAGGAAAAAAATACTATAGAAATATAAATAGTAATTATACTTATTTAAATTTAAATATTCATATAAGTTACTCTTAAAAGTACACATTATCATTTTGTCCCAACTCTATTTTATACATGTCCTTAGTTGTTTAAGTAGGTTGCATTGGCATTCAGGATTTTCAATTAACCCACTATTTAATTCTTCATTATTATAAAGCTAGAACAAACATAATAGCTATAGTTAGAATAATATTTATATCCCTCATTTGGTCAACTGAATCTAGCACAACCCATATTCTATTAGGCTTAGTCCCACCCACACATCCCATCAAATTATTACCTTCATCCAAAAAACTTACTTGTATGTTGATGTTTTTAACCAGCAATAACTCAACAAGGTAAAATGTCATCTAGAGTCTCTCATTTTGGTTAAAGGAATCTAGTAAATTGAATATTAGGCTTTAGAATCTTAACAATTCATTCTTCTTAATGATATTCCATGTTAATTAAAGTAATGTATCTTACCAATAATACTAATAATAATCCTTTTACAATGTATGAAAAATAATTTTTAGAGTCAATAACCTTGAAAGTGGTGTGTTTAGTGAAAAATTATCCCTCACAAGACATATATTTTAATAATCTAAAAATAGATGTTAACTTATAATAGGGAGACACTAAAGAATAATCTGATCACTAAAATATGAAACAAGTATAATCTTTCCAAAGTTTTCCATCATGAATTGTGATTAAGACTCTTGGAATGTACAATGATAAAATTAGTGGGAACCATATTTACCACAAAAAATACATTATATTCATATATCTAATGGTATGGTATACTACATCAAAAAGTAATCATTGGAGAAACACTATCAAATAAGAAGGGATGATTCATTATTGTGGTCAAATGGGGGGGGGGTCCTACTTATGTGGTGGAAAATCACATTTCCACTCTTTTCTTATATTGATTTTTTTAGTTCAAAATCTGGGAGAAGAAGTATCCTATGTATAAGGTGAGGCCTATCCATAGGATTCTTAAAAATAAATAGAAGAGAAACATGATCACAAAACTCAATGCATTGTAACTCAATATGATATGAATGAAATATTTACAAGGGAAAAAATGGAAACAAAATTTGTTTTAGTGTTAATGTGGTTTTATTGGACATGGGGAAATATATACAAATAATATTAAATGACATGAATATCCATATCAACCATTTGCACTAAAATATCCACAACTATGTATTGGGTGGAATTACACAAGAGCTCAATGGGTAGAACCCCCTTTTGATATTATATAAAGGAATATGATGTGAGAATATATTTTAGAAAATTAAAATCATTGATGAATTTATTATCAAACAAAAACATAATATAATTTTGTAATAATTTGAAAAAGGGAAGTGAACTGATACTAAGCTCTTTAATGAATTGATGGTAAAAACTTGCTGAACCTAAAAAATATTATTCCTTGTAAACACAATTATGGTATGGATTGGATTAACTAATTTCATTTTTTAATTTATCAACTTGTATTACTTCCCCAGATATTATATACCCTATGATTGTCCTTCTCCCTTCCATGAATTTAAATGTCTAATAATTTAATAAAATTTTGTTCAGTGAAACTAAAAAAGATTTTTTATGACTATGTATTCAAAATTTATCTCCAAGGAATATATTATGGTTGTAAAAGTTTTTTCTAATGAAGAATCTTCGATTAAGGTAAAAAAATATAACGTTTTCCAATTTTGGAAAATAAAAATAAAATGGGGACTTATTGGAGTTATAGAAATCTTGGGGAAAAAATAAACCTAATTAATGAAGAAATTTAAATAGGTAGGAAAAAAATTGATAACTAGTTGTAACCTTTCGAAACACCCTTATTCATTATCAAATAGTATATCCTTTTTAAATTATTCAATTCAAAATTTAATACATTATAGTATTTTCCTAATCATAATTTAAAATCATACCAAGATCACAATTTGGGAATTTACCCTCTTATGGAAGTTATTTAATTACTTAAATACCTCTATGAAATTAATACAAATTGAATCCATAATACTTCCAAATAGGTCCTTGCTTAAGAAATTTAAAAAGTTAAAATAACTATTTTACATTCTTATATTAGACCACAAATAAAAAATTAATAAAATTTCATTACATAATAAAATAAACCACTTTAAATTCAAGAAAAAAACTTCTAGAATAATTTAAACATTATAAAATGGAAATAAGAACTTCTAATGGGTATTTTCATGTCTCCACTACTCATATTAGCAAAGTGTTTTAACTGGACATGGATATATACATTAATAATTCTATCCTTTTTTCTTACAACTTTGAACCTAGTTCAACTCATATATTCCCCATTCATGTGATCTATATGACTTTTTACCAAATTGAAATCATTTATCCTATTATGTATACATATTCATTATAGTGGAAAGATGATAATTTAAAATAGTGGTGGGATTTTATTTTTACTCATGCATTGATCATTCCTTGATTTTGTTTTAGGTGGTAGTGACTTTAATTTTGATTTAAAGTTATCCCATAACATTAAAAACATTCACCTTCATCATTGAATTTAATTCATGAGGTAATAAGTTACAGCTCTAGTAATTATAAATGTATCGCAACATATAATTGAGTTGTTCATGAAATGATACATAACAACTTTCTTATTAAATCCATATTTATTTATTCATTATGTTGAGACTATCAAAAAAGTATGGGATCCTCCAAATTTATAGTGGAACTAATCCTTACCTGGATAACTTTATGGTAATGACTATCATCACATGTTGTGATTTTCAATTAGTTTCTCTAAATGTTTTGGAATGAAAAAGATCATGGTGTGAAACCCTTTTTCATGGAATGGGGTTTTAGTTTTTCTAACATTTCAAAGTCCACCAATATAAACTCTGGAAAGAAAATATTTATGTGTATATCCTTATATAATGACTTAATAATCTTATGTATTATCTAGAGAAAAACTATAAAATATTATATATTTTAGGGGAAGTTTAGGAAAATAGTACACACCTCACATAAACAATTTTCTTATATACTTTAGGGAACTCAATCCTCTAACTATAGTAGAAAAGGAAGATTACTTATACTCTAGAAAAAGGGTATTATTCATTGGAGAGGGATATTTTTATAGGATTTAATATCTATTTTTAAAATTAAAATATATTTTATGATTCTTCAGGATTGGATAATTTCCAACACGTCACAATATTTCACCTCATTAGTAAAGTAAAAACATTACATTACCCAAGAAGCTTCAAAAATATCCTATGTAATATACTAATGTCCTCCATGGTAAAGGTGTAAACTATTTTAATATCCAATTATATTATGTATTTTATAGACTTTTACATTTTTCCTCTTTAGCTACTCTAGGATATTTCTGATTATGATGGATATTATGTATTCAATACTTTTCCTTAGTGAAAAACATAAATATCATGTGTATGATATGAAGATCATAAATATCATATTAAAAAAATTATGCATTACCTAAAAATGTTATTTGTCCCCTAAATAGATTCTTCTTTTCTAATTTTAACCACGTCTTTCTAATATGTTATATATAAATATTAGATTCATTACATATACCCGGACATAACCAAATTTCACCCCCAACCGATACTATTATCTTTTCTGTATTGGAATATATAATTTTATTCGTGAAATAAAAAATTATAAAATTAAATGGAAACCCAAATTAAGTGTATTTATTGTCCAACCAATCTATAATATCAATAAAAAAACTTAAAAATAATGAATTAAACCATTCTCATAATAATTTCAATAATATCCCTAAAAGAAAAAATTATAAAATTACCATTAAAATGAAAAAATAGTGGGGTTTAAATCATTAGAATATAACATAAAATTAATAAAAATATGGTCTTCATCAATTTATTAACACGTAATATTTGGAATCCTAGATAACTAAACATCAAAATATTAATAAAGTGAAATCTTAGAACACTAGACAATGAGAGTTCATATTTAAAAACCAAGACACAGTAACTTATCATAACTACTAAATATTACTAATTTTTTTCCTATATTAGGTAAATTTAACCCATTTTTTCTTATTTTATCCTACCATTAAAATAAATACATGACTCACTGGAATTATTTCTCTCATCAGAAAAATATGATTTTATGAAAATTTCATATCATCCAAACATAGGAAAGGATCATAGTAGTTTGATGAGTTCTTAATTATACACCTAAGAAGCTAAAGGAATTTTATTTATCATGATAAATTTTTAGGTTTGTCCAGAAGTTTAGGGTTGAAATGTTTCAATGTTGAAAAATATGAGGTAAAATGATTAGGATTGTCTCTATTGGAAAAAAATTTAGGATTTCAATTTTACACCCAGTAATGGAATCTTACTCACTCTTGTATGCTATAATTCATCTCCCAACATATTAATTTTCACAAATAAATCAAAACTTCAAAATTTCAGTTTTATTATTTATTACACTAATCTACTTTAAAAAACATTATCTTCTTGGTTTTTGTTTTCAATGTTGATAATTTTTTTATGAAGGTAAAGATAGTATTTTTAAACATTAAATTGTGGTGTAAAATTCTTAGCCAAAAATTTTAAGGATACTATACCTTATATGTTCTCATACTTTAATGATTTTTCTCAATTTTTTAAAAGTTATCATATTATATATCCTTGAAATTGTTTTTTTCATTCAAATTATACCTAAAATAGAATTTAGTTAATGTTTCTTCAAAAATGATTTGTGGAATTATATTTTCTTCACAAATTATTCATAATAAATGTATAACCCATAAAACAACACCCTTACCCACACTTGAGTTTAACTATGATCAAGAAATTAATTTTAGATCAAGTTGGAAAGGGATTCGAGGATTTGAATGTGGAAACCTGACAACATTTTCCATTTCAACCAAAGGATGAAAAAGGTTTAATATAGAATAAAATTCCTAATAAAAGTTTAATTTATAAAAATGTATTTTCACCAAAATGATTACCTAATCATTTTCAACAGAATCACCATAATGGTATAATGTTTTGGTAGAAAAAATGTTATCTAACTAATGATGGTTTAGTTCACTCATGAATTGAGTTTATTGTGTAGAATATGTTAAATAGTTTTAAAATATTTATAGGTGA
The DNA here is from genome assembly GCA_963277665.1 of Viscum album. Lineage (NCBI taxonomy): Eukaryota > Viridiplantae > Streptophyta > Magnoliopsida > Santalales > Viscaceae > Viscum > Viscum album. The sequence goes on from OY728145.1 coordinate 1,424,651,542, forward strand.
GTTATTTTAAATTCAGATATTAATTCATGTAAAGGGATCCAAACAATCAGGGTCCTTTCCATGAATTTCCAAAATATTAAATATGAAACAAATTCCATTATGAAATTCATCTAAACTATGTTTCATGGGTAAAATTAGTTCACATAGTGAAATAATATACAAAAATTAACAAATTATTCAATTTTATTTCAAATTTTTTAAAATTTTATAATAATTGAAAAAATACATAAAAAGGATTGGAAACAACAAAAATGGAAAATAAAGAGACAAAAAAATAAAATAAAATTCAAAAAATTAAACATTAAACACACAAAATTATAATATAAAAAGTATCTCCATAATTATTTTGTCTAATATCCTAAATTTTTAAAAAGTTAATTAAAATTTGATAGTCGGAATTATAATTATAGAAAAAATGTTATTTAAGGAAACAACTTATACTAAAATGTGTTTACAATTTTGAAGGAGATCCTCCTCCACTATAGTCTCTTGAAAATTATATCTAAAATTCATGAATATATGACCATTGGCTATAAAGAGTGCATATTTCTTAGATTATTTAATTAATATAGAAACATAAATAAATAAAATTTAATAATAAAAGGTCTAATTTTATTTATTGAAATCTTCCTAGAAACAACATCAATTTGGAATCAAGAAGAAACACTTTATCTCCCTCTTTAAAATGATTGATGATTTTCAATTCATCGTTAAAATATTCAGTTTTTCCTTATATAGTTTATAATTTTTAAAATATTTTTTATTTCCTAAATTGTTTTCGTGAATAATTTATTTTCATTGACATATTCAAGTATATTCTATTTGTATTTATTTAGAAACCAAAATTATATGTTTTCTAGATATAATGATAAATGAAATGATTTTAAATAAACTATACTAAAAGGTGACATTCCAATTAGAGTTTTAAAATCATTTTTATAATACTAAAGCATATTATCCAATATTAAACTCCAATCCTTTCTATTTGGGTAGATATTTTTCTCAAGTTTGTGTTTGATATATCTTTTTGAAATCACATCCCTAAAATTTGTTTTACGGTGTTAAGGTGTATAAACCTAGTAATAAACCCCACATTTCATTAAAATATCCTATAATATACCATTATAAAGCTGTGTTGCTTGATAGATGATGACACATCTATCTACCATAGACTTATAAAACATATTGTATCATAAAAATTTAGAAACTACTTCGGAATTATAAATTTTTTGTATGTACGTCTTTTACCCATTAGGACACATATTTTTTCAAAAATAAAATGTAATAGTATCAAAATTAATTAGGAAATGTACCCTTTAAATCCATACACTTAACATCAAATAATCCACAACAAAATATCTTTTTGTGGTATCTCAATTCTTTTTTAAATATGTCCTTGAAACATATATGTTTAACAATTTTTCTAAAATTTATAAGAATCTGTAAAAATGGTGGTCTAGCTAAATCTTGATCCATGATCTATTCCAGCCATACTTTGTGGTCCAAAGTGGACACCACAACTCAAATTATGTAATAGTTTAATAACTCACTATATTTCAAAATAAAGTATGCATCTTCTAATTATTTAGTCACTTATGAGGATTCAATACTTAGGATCATCGAAAATTCACATATTTTATTAATTAACTATCTTGGAAACCTGTTACTTTGAAGACTATTGGGGGCTTCCTTAGAATCCAATTAAATCGTGGTCTAAAACATTTAATCCCTTGAACTTCTTCATCATGGATAGTTTCCCTAATAGGTGGATTTTTTTGATATTATCAATTAAAAATAGTGGGTAGTCTACATAAATGGTCAGCCATTATGTTCTCAATAAATTACTTATAATCCTTATATTTTCCTCAGGTTTTATAATAACAATTATAATAGTGGAGTGGTTAGTGAATACAATCAATTTAAAACCTAGAAAATGACATCTAAATTTTAATAAACTAAATAAAATGGATAGAATTTTTATCTCAATACTTTTTAAATTTTATTTTCATTAGTATTCTATACTATATGAATAAACTAATATATATGACTTTCTTTACACTAATTGACTCAAAAAAACACTTGAGATAAATTTGATGGACCATTCATTAATTTAAAAGGCAGGTATTATCATAGTTGATGGATAATGGGTGGGGATACTATCTTCTATTATAGTCCCCTATAGAATTATTTATAACCCCCATAAAATAAAATAAGAGATATCCTTTAGATAAATTTGGATAAAGATACGGTTTTATGGTTGAAATATTTTTCAAACCTTCAATAGAACTAATAAAATCCAAAAAAAGATATCACATCCATCATTATTTTTTGGTATTTTAGTGAAGAAATCACATGAACATTGAGTTGATCAACTTAGAATCCATCCTTGGTCACTATAAATCCTAATAAAACTTCTTTCACTAATAAAAAATAACATTTTTAAATTTTTAGAAAAAGGGTTTCCTAAATATAGGTTTTGAGGATAATAACAATACTCTTCAAAAAACTATTAAGATATGATCTTTATATCATGAAATAATTCATGAAATCCTTCATACATTCCCCTAAAAAATTTGGTAAAAATACTACTCATACAACATGTAAAGGTTTCTAGATAATCACACAATCTAAAAGGCATTCATTTATTTGATAATGTACTAAAAGGATAATTAAATGTAGTTTTATTTTGATCATTAGGTATAATACAAATTTAAAAGTTTCCTAAAAATATATCAAGAAAATAATAATGGGATTTCATTAAAAGTATATCAAATAATAGATTACTATAAATTTAACCTATACCAACAAGCCAATACCAATGTCTTGGATAAAACAGTTATAATAGGTATCATAGGGAGACCCTATACCACCATTTTTTAAAAAATCTTTAGAATATTTCATGAATATTCCAATGGGTTTTCCAAAAACGGTGGTATAACATCCATAAAAAGAACCTATTAAAAAAGTTTTATAAAACCCATTAGAATATGTCAAAGATAAACCAATATTTTTTCGAAAACTGTTGGTATAAATTCAATGATAAGACCCTATACCAATAGTTATGAAAACAAAGTTAGCATAAATTCCATAATAATCCCCTATACAAATGGTTTTTGAAAAACTATTGGTATAGATCCCAAAACTCAAAATACAAGTACCAACGGCTTGGAAAACTATTGGTATATGAATTCACATTTTTACACATCATTTTATCGAATAATATTGACTACATTAAAATATAAACAAAATTTTAATTTATATTAATATATTTATTATATTATGTTCACAAAAGTTACTGTATCTTTATTTTTTGGTCATTAAGATATAAGGTTGAGGTTTTGGGGTCAAATCCTGCCATGCTTTTTTAACAATACATATACCAACAAATTTGAAAATCATTTTTGAGGCCCATATCAACATTTTCTCAAAACCATTGGTTAAGGTGTATACCTATGGAAGATAGGCTAACGGTCATGCAAACCATTGGTATATAATATACAATTGGTTTTGGGGCCTATGACAATGGTTACTACATATTGTTATAGGATTTTTCATAATTAGTTATTGATCAAGAAATATAACTGGGAAGTGATCATTCATAGAAACATGGATGATTTTCCAATAATAAACACACACTAGAAATTTATTTGGTAGTCTAATGCGTAGAAATTCTTTAGACACATTGTTTAAAATAGTGAAACCAATCTTTTTAGAAACATTTTGGATTGGAATAAAAAACTTTCTATCATAAATTGGAAAAACAATTCCAAAAATCATCAATGTAGTCAATGCATTCATAAAAACCTCTAAAATTATAGAATTAGATCTCATTTAAGCTGTCTAATGGATTAGAATATTCCTCTAAAATGATCATATACATGCACATTGATGGACCAATTTCTCTTTGATCATATAGATTCTATAATATTGATATATTTACCTCAATAAGGAATTATAAAATATATTTTATTAATCTATATATTGACCTTCTGAAATGATAATAGGAAGTTATTATTTCTACTCTAAAAATGAATATTTGATATCTTTTGGAAAAGGATTCGGTTTAAAAATTGGTAGCATATTCTCACATGGAAAATGGGGTTTATGTACTCAATAATTGTTAATTTTTCTCCTAAAATTACCAAGAACAAATAAGTTTTAAATCTATAGTTTTAGTAGAAAATTATATATTAGTATATGTAAAAGTGTCCATTTTAAGGAAAAAAATGTCAAGGATCTGACAAAAATAAATATATTTATTATAATGATATAATTAAGTAGTTTTAAATAAATAAAAACTTTATAATAATGTAAATTATTTAGTTTCATAAAGAAATAAAATTTTATGTTTCCCACACATGAATTTTCAACATGTTTAATGGAATCTTTAGTGAAATAATTTATTTCAGCTGGCCTACATAAAACTATTTTGTCTCTGAAATCCTTTTCACATAGAACATTTTTATTCTAATTCAAATCAATTTCCAGTTTAAATAAAGGGACATTTTTAGAGACATTAATTGGTGGCTTGTTACTTGTGAGATCTTGAAATAACTCTATATATAACCAATCAATCATGTAAAATTAGAGATCATAGTGGAAATCCATTAAATATTTTACGGATTAAAAAATGATAAAGTGAACTATTTTTCCCATATTCACGTGATAGCGAGACATTGTAAACATTTATGATTACTATAATAGTTTTAAGAAAAGTAATTCATAAAATAAAAGTTGAATGCATGTTGGGTCAATTATCTTTCATGTACAATATATATAAAAAATTGGTAAAACCAAATCACTTACTTATACTAATATATCTTGAACGAATCCAATTGGTTTTAAAGTACTTCGGTTGAATAAGTGAATCAAAACTACAATAGGTTTTAGATCTCAAACCTATACATTTGGGGGATTAAAATATGGCCTCACATTTATTGAATCCCATAAATTTAATATAAAATATAGAGACTAAAACTCCCATATAGTGAATGAAATTGTAAAATTTCCTAAATCATTGAATTTTATAGGGAGGGAATACATAATAATGGTGGAAACATTCATACCAAGGCTTAATTTTCCTTTTCCCTTTATCATTCTCTTGTTAGAGAACATCTCTTTATGAAATTTTGTAAATTTCAGTATCTATTTCACTAAATTCAACAAAATAATATTAACATAGACTTTCTAGAAATTATATAAAATATCCTCATCCAATTCACTCACAAAATTATTCTTAACTCGTGAGCTTCTTATAAAGAAATCTAGGGGTGTTTTTGGTATATCATGACCAATTTAACACTATTTTGAGAACCATAAGTTCAAATAATTCTTTTGTAGTCACTTTAGATCCTCTTAATAAATAAATCCTCTTTAGAAAAATGTTTTCCTTTCAAACCAGGTTATGTTATTTTAACAGGATCAACACATTATGGGTTTTCTTCAATTGGATCTATATTAGATGGACTGATTTCAGAACTTTATTCATAAGGGTTGAGTTACGGTCTATGTATAGACCCCATAGAATGGGGGTTAATCTACTGATTTCCACTTCTAATTATATAGTAGTAACATACTATTTACCATTTTCATAGGGATTCAATTTAGTTAGTGATGGAATACCTTTATTTATTTAAATTATTATGATACCAATATCACTGGTCATTTGCCCCATTTTTTCGTCATCGTATTCCATATAATTTTTTAATTATTAATATCCTTTTTTTCATATTTCTATGTTGGTTGTAAAAGGTTGAAATACATTCTAGGATAGAAATTGTATTAATCCCTAAAATATCTAGTTTAGGATTTACTTGAGTTGATTTTAAAAAACCACCCTTTATATTTAAGCTAACTGAAACTCTTATTTGTTTCTTTATTATAGCCTTGGTTGTAAATATGAAATGGTATTGTATGGTTTTATTGGAAATTGATACCTAGAAACATAGCCTTAAAACCTTTAAAAGAATCTTTCATTTTTGTAAATTGAACACTAAAGATCACATTTGATGAAAACATTCTACAATGATCTTGAGGTTGGAATCTTGTTTCATGTTGGGTCAATTTTGGTGAGTGTTTGATAACATCATGGACCTCTCCATAGTGGTAAGATCACTAAGATTACTTATAAATATTCTATTTTAATAACTATAAGTAGGAAATTCATTGTAATTTTTCACATGGAACAAGACCCTAATTCTAAATTGATGATAATTTGGTTCATGTTAGAAATAATATTCATAGTAGTAGATGGGTTCTTATCATCTAAATTATCTCTTGTAGTTCCATATACCACACTCCTAGTAATATTAAAAGGCCGCTCATAAAAACATTGAATAAATAATTGTTCACTAATTTTATAGTAGGGGAAACTAAAAAATTCCGACGTAAATATATTCCAATACTAATGTAAATTATCACCTTCAGTTTCTCTAATACCATATTTTTTTAAATGTATTTGTTTAATAACATGGGAACTTAAAAAATAATTTGTTTTTATTTTCAAATTAAATATTTAAATTCATTATAAATGTATAATAAAATAAGTGGTATTTATCGAAATTAAGGAATCTATACTAAAAATATAGTAACCTCACATATTATAGTTGAAATAATATTTCTGTATCATATAAGTGAAAATATGTTAACCTTATATCATGTAAGAAGAAAATAAATGTTTTTAAAATGATAAAAAATAAGTGTTGGTATTTTTGTGGAACACAAATTTTTATTCAAAACTATATAATTAATATATTTATTTAAAATAAAATTTATCTTTATAAAATAGATTCAGAAATTAATATTTTGTTTTCTTATGATTATTAGACAATTTTACAAGGCCTTAATTATTTTTTCAAAGTTTTATAAAATCAGTTATAACTTTAAAATTGATATTTTTAGAATAAATAAGAATTTAAATTTAAAATTTAATTTCTCATATTTAGAAAATTATTTTTATAAAATTTATTTACTGTTTGAATTATATACATCAAAAAATGGTTTGGGTGATTTTTTGATATTTTTCCAAAATAGTTGAATTTTTAGTGAATAGTTAAATATGGTAATTTATTGTATATTTACATTATAAGATAAAAATACTATTCATTTAGCCATTTATGATGAAATAAAAATTATATCTTACTAACCTTAATTCTTTGAATATATTTAGTTATTAGTATAAAACTATTCATAGTCTTGAGCCAAAAATAATAAACTTATGAATATAATAATGGGAAAACACCACCCTCCTCCACCATAAATACCACCCCTCACTACCTATTCTCCTCACACTTCAAAGACTTTTATATTTTTTAATTTCTACCAAATTCTATTCCCAAGCCTCTTCCCTAGATCCATGGCCTTTCGGTCTCAACAAAAGGCAAAAACCAAGATCCTTTATGAGGTTCACAACGAGAAGGTTTCAAGAGGTAAAATCCTCCTTCATTTTATTTTACTTTCCATTCAATTTATTTAATTTTCTTATTTTTCCTTTCACCTACTTTCATACAAGTGAAATGATAACCCTAGTATCTATAATATACTTTAATATTATTGTGTTAATTTAATAAGAATCATCAATACTCTCCTATTCTCCTCTTATTCAAAAAATACAAACATTGTATGCGATGTACCTATTTACCAACATCATGGATAATGTGTTTTCATTTTATTTCCACACCTTCAAGGATAGTAATAAAACCATTATTATGGTTGAATAAACTTTTATTATACATATTATAATTTATATAAGGTTCTAGATCTAATATATAAACCTGATATTAAATAAAATGATATAAGTTCTAAATGGTTGTAAAAACTGCCAAAATAAATTAAATCATTTTCATCAATGTTTTATACAATTAATAATCCTCATATTAGAAAAAAATGATATGCGGTATAATTTAAAACTATTTGAACATATTAATAACATTTTATTCCACTTCTGGTTTTTTTCCATTTGACAAGGAAATCCATAATTTACCAACCATGGAAACTATAAAATAAATACACCGGAAACATTGAAAACCAGAAAATATTACCAAAAAATTGTTATAAAGGTGTTATGAAAATATTATATAAGTTACTATAAAAATGAATATAGTTATTTAATATATTAATAACACTCTTTAAACCATTATACATGAGGTTTTAAAATGTTTTAATTAAGACGAACCCAAGGTAAGGGACTTTTCTTTAAGAATCCAATTTCAACTTTCTATTTTAGTTTTTTTTATGAAGAAAGTATTCATGTTTTATGATTATGTTTTGGGTATTGGGAAAGTTTTATTATGGTGGGTGGGACCTATATCTCCTTAAAATGTATTGGGTATGTTTATGTTGGAAGTTAGCCGTATTGTTACCCCAAGTGTAACTACAATGGTTACACCATATGGTAGCCATGATGTTTAAATTATAATGTATCCATGAGGGTTACACTATAATGTATCCATGATGGTTACAAATCATAAAAAATCCATGAGAGTTACAATATTATGCAATTAATTTTCCATGATACCTAAATTGTTTATTTACATTTTCTATGTTTTATAGAAATCTTATGTTTTCACAAATATGTATATGATACAATAAGGGTGAGAAGTATATATTTGTGAAAATGATTTCATATGTTTATAAGTATTCATGAAACAACTATTTATTTCCATTTTTTACCCCCTTACTAATATTTTGGTCCTCGTCCCATTTTTTATGATGTTTTTCATAGGGTCTAAGGTTGGGTAAGTGAAAATAAGAATCCAAGAAGAATGTTGTGATGATTTTTCCTAAAAAAATTTCACGTTTTATTAAAAAAATTATTTTAGAAGAAATGGATGTTGGTTTATTATTACCCACATTGTAGGATTATGGGTTTATATTTATTAATTATTCCACAATTCCATAAAACTAAAAATATCTTTAATAATGTAATAATGTAAATTCTAAAATATTTAACTATATTATGTTATGTTTAAGGTTGAGTCTTTATAGTTGGAATACATGAAAGGTTTAGATAAATTTAGGGGCTATGATGATGTTAATATATTACCATAAATTATTTTTTTACCTTATGAATGTGTTTAAAAAATATATAAATTAAATATTACCATTTTTCTTTATCTAAGATATATATATTTATAATGGTTATCCACAGAAGACACATGGTATCTGAAGTTTGATGTAAAAAAGAGGATTATATATTTCCAAATCTACAACCTGGATTTTGTGGGAATTGGAAAAAATTTATTTTTGATAGTGGTGGAATAGTTGAATCAATATATAAATGGTCGTGAAGTCCATTTAAGAGAATACTTAGAGTAACTACACATGAACATGATGATAGTGGAAAATTTTATGAGGCAACACCTACCAACTTTTAATGGATCTTCAGACCAAGTGGCGAATAAAGGATGGATTAAATCCATTGAAAATATATTTCATATCATGGGGTGTTCATATAATCAAAAGTTTAGTCTTTATAAATATCATTTTGAAGGTGAATCTGACCAATGGTGGTCAATGGTCCAGAATATCAAGGATAGTGATGAGATTGATGTCTTGGACTGAGATAAATTTAATAATATATTCCTTGAAAAAAAATTTCCTATGGTCATTCAACTTAGGCTAGAAAAAAATTGGTTGAATTTAAACAAAATGATATTGATTCAGTGGATGTGTATGAAGAAAACTTAACCATATTGGTGTTGTACTCTCCAAATATTCTTTTAGATATGGATAGTAAAACCAATCATTTTTACTCAAGATTGAAGCCAAAATACAGAAGGGCTTCGGCCTCCCATAAATTTAAAAGTTATGAGAAACTTGTTTGATGAGATGAGATGGTAGAAATGGGTTTTATTTATGATTGTGTGTGCGTTGAATAAAACAAGAAGAAAATGTACATATGGAAAGCAATGGGTAAGAATAAATCAAACATATCTAAATTCAGAAAAATCCAATTTCATGTTTTGGAAAGTGTGGAAAAAATCACTATGGGTAATGCCTTAATAAATTTAGGAAGTGTTTATTATGTATTAAGTTTTGACATATGGCTCAAGATTTCAATGAAAAAGAAAATGGTGATGGTATGTTTAATTATGATAAGAAAACTATAAAGTGATTTAAATGTTGGGAGATGTAATATTATGAAAATACCAACCAAAAGAAAGATATTAATGATGGAAAACATCCAGATTATAAGAAGGAAGGTGCAGTGATAATCTTTGTGACTGGATCAATAGATTTTGGGTCATACAATGATGTGTTATAAGGTACTTTGTTTGTTTGCATAGTTTTTTCTACTGTTTTTTATATGAGTTTCACTCATTCTTTTATTTATGGGAAATTTTCTGGAAAATTATAAATTTCACCTAAAAATGAAACTAGATATTATGGTTAAAACAAAAAGGGAAATATAATAAAAAAAGTCATTATAAGAATATTCTTATTGTTATATATGGAAATACATTACCAGTAAACCTTGTTATTTATTACTTAGTCTATTGTGACATTATTTTGGGAAAAGATTATCTTTAAGTTTATCATACTAATATTAATTCTAGAGATAAGGATTTTTTTTTCAAAAATAGTTTCATTTTGTATTAAATAATGAACCCATATCATTGATAACATATTAAGAAACTATGAAATTTTTCAAATATAGAAATAAAGGTTATTTTCCAATTATTTTTGAAAATAAGCGAACTGTTCAGATTAATAATGTACATTTGTTAAATGAATATATGGATGATTTGTTAATGATATTATTTCTATTATACTTGATTGAGAAGTTAAATTTATGATTGAGTTACTTTATTATGCAATGAAAATTAGAAAAAAACCCTTATCGAATGTAATAAGTGGAAATTATTGAATTAAAAAAAATAGTTGCATGAGTTTCTTGATAGAGGATTCATTCATCCTTTAAATTCACCATGGACTGATCCTATGTTGTTCTTTAAAAATAAATTTAGTTCCATGAAAATCTAAATTGATTATAGTGATTTTAATAAAATTACTTTTAAGAATAAATATCAGTTTCCTCATTTTGATGACTTATTTGATGGGATAAAAAGAGATTAGTATTTTCCAAGATTGAATTGAGATTCAGGTACAATCACTAAAAGGTAAAGGAGTACAAAATTGTGAAAATAGATTTTCAAAATAAATATGGGAATTATAAGTTTTTTGTTATTCCATCTGTTTAAAAAAATTACCTTTATGTATTCATGGATCTTAAGAATAGAATCTTCTATGATTATTTGGATACTTGTTTTGATGTCTTCATTAATGAAATTTTTGTTTATTAAAAATGTTATGAGGATGAGGAAAAAAATTAAGGATTATCCTACAAACTCTCAAAGAAAAGGATTTATATGGGAAATTTAAAAAATGTGATTTTTTGGTCACAATATATTTCATTTTTTTATAAAATTTTATATACGTATGGAATAACAGTTAATCCCCCAATAAAGTGGTTGATGGATGGTCAAGACCTGAAAATGTTACTAATATTCATAGTTTTCTTGGATTAACTGGATATTACAGATGGTTTTTAAAAAAACATTTCATGGTTATATATCCCACCAACAGTGTTAACATGAAAATTGGTTAAACTAATTTGGATAGAATAATGTAATGTCTATTTTTTGGAATTGAAGTGGAGATTGGTGAATGACCCAGTTTGGGCCCTGCCTTCCATAAATTATGATTTTTTCATCTATAAAGATGCTTCATTAATGAGACTTTGTAGTGAACTGATATAGAATGATTAGGTAATTACTCATACTTCAACACAACTAAAGCATCATGAATTAAATCATCCCACACATGATTTTGAATTAGCATATATGGTTTTTTATTTTAAGGTTTATAGGCTTCATTTATATAAATCCAAATGTGAAATATATACTAACCATAAAAGTTTGAAGTATACATTTAGTTAGAATGAATTGATCATGATGCAGAGAATATGGCTTGAACTAATAAATTATTATGATTTCATGATCAATTACCATCATAAGAAAGAAATCAATGTTTCAGATGTTGTGATTCAACTACATCACACATCATTATTCCCTATAATGTTTGGAACATGAACCCTTGGTTTATGATTTGATGAATTTTTTATTGAAAGTTTTTGGTGTATGAAAATAATTTATTTTATTTTAGTGTTTAAAGTATACATATTTGATAAAAAATTTAGAAATCATAAATGGAATATATTAAGTTAAAAAACAGAATTGGTGAAAAAGGATATGTTACAAAAATTTATGTTAGAAAATGATTGTATTTTGAGATATGGGAAGATATTATGTGTGCCTTGTGATTCACATTTGAAGAAATATTTGTAAGTGAATCTCATAGTTCTATATTTTTAGTTCTTCATGGAAGTACAATTTTGTATAGATACCTTTAGGTGTATTACTAGTTGGATGGAATGAATAATGAAATTTATGGTTTTACAATAAAATGTTTGACATCTCAATAGGTTAAAGTAGAGTGACAACTACCAATGGGGGTGCTTCAGACTTTTCCAATTCTGGAGTAGAAATGGAAAAAATATATCTATAGAATTCATGGTGGGGAAATGAAAGAATTCCCAAGGTAATAATTCTACTTGGGTTATTATTGATCAGTTGACCAAATATGAAAATTTTCATCCAATTAAATATACTCTAACTGTATATCAGATTTCTCAATTGTACGTCAAAGAGATTTTCTGGTAACAAGGAGTTCCTCTCTCCGTTGTATCTGATCATGATCCTAGGTTCACATCTAAAATTTATAAATGGATTCATAAGTTGTTAGAAACTGAATTAAATTTTGGATCAACCTTTCAATACTCAATCATATGGAGAGTAAAAACAAAAAATTTAGACATTGGAGGATATTCTTCAATATTGTTCGATGGATTTCTAGGGAAGTTGAGACCAGTATCTATATTTAGTTTACTTTTCTTATATTTTTTTTCATTTTATTATACATATGGAACCTTTTGAGGCATTATATGGAATGTGGTTCTAAACTCCAGCAATTTGGGATGATATCCCAGAAAAGATATTTATGGGACCATAATTAGTAGAGGACGAGGAAAATAAAGTAAAGATGATCCCAAAACAAATTAGGATAGCTCAGAGAAGGTAGCAAAGTTCAATAGATAAAAAAATGAAATTATATTATTTCAAGGCAGGTGATCATGATTTATTTTAAATATATTAGAAAAGTGTTATGAATTTTGGAAAGAAAGGAAAGATAAGTCCACAGTTCATTGGACTTTATGAAATTCTAGAGAAAGTTGGGTCTGTTTCCTACTATGTAGCATTGCCTCTGAGTTTATCCCATGTACACAATTTTTTTTTATGTTTTAATGTAAAGAATGTATATGATTATTCAATCCCATTTTTTGAGTCTAGAAGTAGTTCTGTTGGAAGAGAAACTCTCTTATGAAGTGAAACCTGATCATATTTAGGATTGTAGAGAGAAATTATTATAAAACAAGTTAATTCACTAGGTTATGGTTTTGTGGAGAAACCACATGGTTGAAGAAGAAATATGGGAATCAGAAAACGCTACATGTAAAATGTATCCCAACTTTTTTAATAAGTAAATTAAAATTTTGAAGATAAAATTTCAATAATTTTGGGAGAATGTAACACCCCAAGTGCATTAAAAATAATTTGTTTAGATTTGGGTATTAAATTGTTAAATTCATTGTAAATGTATAATTAAATAAGTGGTGTTTTCCAAATTAAAGAATATATAACTGTAAAATAGTAACCTCACCTATAAGATAATAAATAAAATTTACGTACAATATAAGTGAAAATATTATATATTTATATCAGGGAATACGAATTTTTTTTAAAATGATAAATTAAGTGGAATTACTTTTTTGACACAGAAATTTTTATTTACAATTTTATAATTAATATAATGACTTATAAAAAATTGTATCTTCATAAAATAGATTAAAAACATTAATATTTTTTTTCTTATGATTATAAGATAATTTTATGATGCCATAATTAAATTATCAATGATTTATAAAATCAATTATAATATAAAAATTGGTATCTTTTTAATAAATTATTATTTTAATTAAAAAATTAAATTTCTCATATTTATAAAATTATTTGGATAAAATGGAGTTCATTTTTGAATTCTATAAATTGAATAAAAACATTAGGTGAATTTTTGGGATTTTTCTGAAATAGTTGTATTTATTGAATAGTGAAATACTATAATTTATGGTATATAGACATTATAATTAAACACAGTATTCATTGATTCATTTTGGATGTAATCACCATTATTTTAAACTAACATTTATTATTATAATATATTTAGTGATAATGCTAAAACTATTCATAGTCTTGAGCCAAAATAATAAAATAATGAATATAATAATGAGAAAACACCCCTATCCTCGACTATAAATACCACCTCTCACCACCTATTCTTCTCAAAACCAAAAACCATGTAGATTTTTTTATTTTTAACTGATTACCTTTCCAAGCCTCTTCCCCATATAAAAGACCTTATGGTCTCACCAAAAGGCCAAAACTGAGAGCCGTAAGGAGGTTCTCAATGATAAGAATTCCAGAGGTAAATTCCACTTTTGTTTTCTTTTATTTTCTTACAATCTTATTCTAAAAAATGAAAACATTATCCATGATGTGTCTATTTAACATCATTGTAGAAGATGTTTTTTTTCTTTTTCTTTTACCGCCTTAAAAAATGATCATAAAACCATTATTATATTAAAATATGGTTTTATTATACATATTATAAGTTATATAATGTTCCATAACTAATGTATACACAATATTTTATTTAAAATTATATATGTTCTTGATGGTTGCAAAAAATTCCAAAACAAATTAAATCATTTACATTAATGTATCATATAATGAATCATCATCATATTAGAAAATTAAATTATATATGATATCTTTTAATATTGAATAAACATATTAATACCATTTCATTACACTTCTATAGTTTTTCTTTAATTTGATTAGAAAATCCATAATGAGCCAACCATGGAGACCATGAAATAAATGCACCCGAAACAAAGAAAATAACAAAATATTATTAATAAATGGGTAGAAATATTTCATTAAAATAAATTATAAGGTATTATAAATATGAATACATTTTGTTAAAACATTAATAAAACTACACCTTTATACAAGAGGTTTTAAAAAATTTTAAGCAAGAAACACCTGAGGTGAGGGACTTTTCTTAAAAAATACTCTTTTAAATTTATATTTTCAAAAAAATGTTTTTATCAGGAAAATATTAATATTGTATTATTTTGTTTTGGTTCATGGTAATTTTTTTATTAGTGGTGGGACTTATATCGTCCTCCAATTCATTGGGTATATTTATGTTGGAGGTATTCCATCTGATTACTCCAAGTGTAACTATAATTGTTATACCATAAAGTAGTAATGAGGGTTACATTATAAGAAATATGCGAGGGTTACACTATAAGGTATCTATAAGGGTTTGAAATCATATATTTTTCATAAGGGTAACACTCTTATGTATTTAATTACCCAAGTTACCTAAATGGTTTATTTATGTTTTCTATGTTTTTGGTAAATCTCATTTTTTTCACAATGTATATATATGATAATTTAAGGGTGATAAGTATTTATTTGTTATAATTATTTCATATGTCTTTAAGTATTCAGGGACTACATATTTCGTTTCTTCTTTTTATACCACTTACAAAGATTTTTGTGCTAATACTAAGTTTTAGAATAAATTGCAATGGTTTAAGTATGGATAGTCTAAAGGAAGAATACCATATGAATGTTTTAAATTTTTCATGAAAAGATATCACGTTTTATTAGATTAAAATTGTCTAATGGAAGAATTAACACTATTTTAGTAGCACCCACTTTTTTTATTTTGGGTTGATATGTATAAATTATGTCCTAATTCTCAAAAACTATAAACTGAAAATACTTTTGGGAATTTTATAATGTGAATTATAAAATAATTTACTATATTATGGATTGTTTATGGTTGGGTCCTTATAGTTGGTATGAGAGCATGGTTTAGATAAATTTTAGTGTTATAATGATGTTAATAGAAATCCATAAATGATATATTAACATTACTAATATTTTTAAATGATATATGATTTTAAGACTACCATTTTTCTTCATCTAAGATATGTCTATTCATTATGGTTTTCCATAGAAGAAATGGGGAAGATAATGTTGGAAGGAATATAGTGGATTATATATTTCTAAATTTGCAAGGTGGAAAGTCAAGAATTGGAACCAAGGAGTTTGTAAAAGTGATGGATCTGTTGACGAATTATATAAATGGTGGAAACATCCATGAAATAGGACAACGATAGGTACTATAAAGGAACATGATAAAAGTGGAACATTTTATGAGGAAAAACCCACCTCTTTAAGTGGATCTTCTAACCCAATGAAGGCTGAATAATGGATTAATGAACTTGATAAAATATTTGACTTCTTGGGGTGTTTAGATAATCAAATGGTTAGTATTTGTATTTATTTTTTTGAAGGT